>CM075649.1:184395985-185687201 GCA_037953625.1 Crotalaria pallida
AAACTCTGAAGAGTCTAATAAGTTTTCCATGAGAGTAGGATGAAGGGTTGGTTTTTTGCATAGATAGATGAAAAGGAGGTGATTGTTAAATAAAGACTTTGATATGTACAAACGAATTTGATGATGAGATAATGACATGCAGTTTGTCAGATTCGGGTTTTGTTTCCTTCCTCAAAACTTTAATAATTTTCTAATACACAAAATATTTTTTTGAAGGTGAATAAAAGAGAAGAACAGTAGAATCTTATCAGAGAGAATTTATTTATTTTTGAAGGCAGGCAACTGGTTCAGATTGGAAAAAAAATGTAAGAGTGTGAGAGATTGATGAACACTACTACTGCATTACTACCTCTTCAAGATGTGATATATATATATATATATATATATATATATATATATATATATATAAATATAAATATAAAATATGATTTTGTTATATATATACTTTTTTAACCTAAACCCATTTTAACACTCGCTTTAGAACCATCAATCACCTATTCATAGTTGTTTCTGAAGCAAAAGTCTTACAGCATGTTTCGTTTTGCAATTCAGCACCTTCCAATGCAAAAAGCCAAAAACATCATAGGGGTAGCTGCTGCTTCTGCTAAACGCGCTTGCATAAGCATCCAAACATGTCCTTAACTAGTGAAAGATAATGATCTATCAACACCAAAAAAACATATACACTATATAGTGTCAATGTTTTCCTTTCCATGTATTTCATGGAAACTCGTATACAAAGAAAATCAAAAATAAATGGGAGTGAGATATAGATAAGTGTACAAATTCAAATATATTGTAAAAATGTAATATTCAAATAACCAAGAAAATCTTTAATTAACAATTATGAAATAGATATAAATAGGAGCGTGGTAAGAAAAAAGAGCGTGTAGCCTAAATTGTAGTTTTAGAATACCTTAATTTAAAATAAGGTGGGATGAGACTTATCATGGTGTATGGGTATACGTGATAATTGATAGGAAGATGAGTTAGTTAAACCTTCTTATTAAAGACCAATATTAGAAGAGACAAAATTTGCAATTTATATAGTTTAGTATTATTGTGAGAATGATTTTTGAAATGATTACAGTTAATTAGTAGTATACTATACCACTTATCGCTGTAATTTCATTTTCGCTAAAGAAACTACTTACATGATCACTGATAAAGGTCATTTTCTTGTCTGCAAAGGGAAACAAAAAATAAGAAGACAAATCTCTCTTTATACTCCTCCCACCTACTTCCCTACCCCTTTCATGAATGGATAAATGTTATGTTACTCTCAACAACCAGCAAATGTCAAATACAATTGGCAAATAGTTGACTTTTTTAAGCATTATGTCAAAAGATAAATTTGTGTTGCATGTGTAGAAAAAAATTTGTTGATAAGGATAATGTCCGTCTCCAAAAACCCTCAGTGTTTATAAAAAAATGTAATTATCTCAATAGATAAGATTTGATTTAAAAACTACTATTTAATAATATTTAATCTGACGATCTTTATAATCATGCATTTCACACATTATGTTTTTAATTCATTGACTGTAATAGTACATAAGAACTTCACCACTGGAAGACAGGAAGGGCAAGTGTGCATTTGTGTGTTAAAGTTTTTCTTTTTAATTTTTTTTTTTTTTTAATGGAAGTCTATTACGAGTAAATGGATAAATGTACATCCACTAAAAAATGCAGGGCAAGATGGTATTTTGACGACACCTGTTACTTGAAGGTTATGGCTCAAGTTGCTGAAGAAAAATCCAACGGAATGAGCTGATGTAAGCTGCTTATTATTCTGATTAATAAATTTGAAAATCAACCGTTTTCTTAACTAGTACTCTTGGAAGCAAAACTCCAATAGCCTACAAACAAAACTCACACCTCAAAAGCCCGAAAACAAACAGAACCCACATGTTCCTTTTAACCACATACTCAAATTAAAAACTAATCTTCAATATTTGTACATAATAGGTGTCTTTGTTGTTAGTGTTTAGCTCCTCCAAGTATGCTCTTTCTCAATTATGAAAAATATAATAATAATAATAATAATAATAATAATAATAGTAACCTCTCAATTCTGGTGTCAGATCAATTAGTATTACGTAGCTTTCTTGTTGGATCGTATCAAGTTCTGATTATATTCTTTTGTTTTGCATATACTGTTTTATTGGTGAATAAAGTTGTAGCTTTCTGTTTTTAGACTTTGGTTAAAAAGAAGGACAACAATTCTAGTGCAATTAATTACTGGCATATCCTCATGAAAATATCATGCAGAGTTCTTTCTCAAGTGAGCTTTGATGATGACATACTAGTATCTAAGCCTTAAATTGTTCTCTGATCATTGTACACTGAGCAGACCCTTGATCATATTTCTTCTTGTTTGGAAATTATCATTTATCAATATTTATTAATTGATTGATTGAAGATGCTGAATTGATGTCTTAGGAGAAACCTCTGCAGAAAATGACGTAACACAGAACTAATTAAGAAATTAAAGTGGTGTGTTCACAGATAACCTAGTCTAATCCCTAGCTTTTACCAATTGTCACATGAGTAAATCATGGACCACACTCCTCAGTCATCACTCTAGCCACGTTTTCAAGTTGAATAATGTTTAATTATAGTGGTTATCCTGCAAATTTTGTCATAAGGTATGTTTGAATGAAGGAATTTGGCAACACCTTCAGGGTTTATATAAGCTACTCGATTAGTTTATTTCATCATCAGAAAGATAGTAGCATTGTTTTTTTCGGTAGAGATGATTTTTAAGAAAAGGCGACTAACTTATGATCCTTAATTTGATAAACTGGTGAAAGTAGTTTATGATTTACAAGTTAGTAACAGTTTTTATTTGTTTATACTCATCAATTAATTGATCAAGTGGTTTTATCTAACATTTCCAAATAATTTAGCTAGTATATTTGTCATTAGCTTTTTCAGCTTTCTCGCAGCATTTCGATCAACTTTTAGCTAGTATTATTTCAGCAAGGTTTTGCCAAATATAATCTCAGTAAATAGTTTTGATATTTAAAATATTTGAAGAATTGAATAATTAAAATGAAGTTATCATATATTTTTCTTATCTCACTTACCTATTTTAAAATATTTTGCAATTGGATCAACTTTTTTTTATAAGTAAAATTTATTAATATATTAGTGTCACTAATACCCAACCATAATACGTGCATCTTCATTAGTCTTTACTTCTTAGCCCTTCACATCTTTTGTAGCAAAGATATTATGCAAAGATATATCATCTTCACATCTTTTGTAGCAAAGATAATATGCAAACATATATCATTTTTTTTATGAAACGGCGGGGCTAAGAGCCCAAAAACAAAAGAAGGCTAAGATCCTTTGCTAAAACAAACCGCTGCAGCATCAGCATACGGGGGAACAAAAGTGAAAGGAGGAACATAATCATATATCTTCAATCTGAACTCCAAATTGTGAGCATAATTGGCTAGAGCATCCGCAACGGCGTTTGCTTCCCGAAAGATATACAGATTTTTCACCAATGCAGGACTTAATCTCATTGATAAGAGAGGTACAAGGATGATATTGACTGCAACATGTTGTTAGGAATTGTATAGCACTCTTGGAGTTGGATTCAACAACAATATCATCTAGTACAAAATTTAAATTCAAAGCACATCTAACATATACTACTTACTATTCTCTATTTCCAATATTATCTTATTGATTATAAGTCGTTTATTCACATTATTGAATCGGTAATACCAATTTTTTGTAACTGTATATAAATCAATTATGCATAAACTATTATGATTGTGATTGTTCTTGCTGCTGGTCATTTATATACATCAACACAAAATTGGTATGCTAATCCAATAATAGACATTAACTATAAATAGTTTATGCATATTATCGGAACAGATAAAAAGCCCTTATCATCTTTTATCTGGAACAGATTGAATTTGCCTGAGCATTCATTCATCAATTGGTTGGTTGTGAAGAAAAGAGTGCTTACAAAGGACAGATTGCAAAGATTTGGCATTAATCTATCTCATTTTGATTGTGAGCCACATGGCTGTGCCATAGAATCAGCTGAGCACAGAGTCACATAATTCTCTCATATAGGCAGTTAATTGTGAATTGGTTCTTTCGTACCAATTCCGGGTTCTTTTGCGAATTGGTACTCTTTGATTCTTGCTCCAATTCCTTGTGAAGGTTATGATGACGTGGTTGATGGTGATGGAAGAAAGGATATCAAAGGTTGAAATGATAAAGTATTTTAGTTTAGTTTCTTATTTTGGTGTAAAATATAATTGTTAAATTATGTTACCAATGAATAAGTTATGCCAACTAAGTATACCCCTATGTACCGCATACTTAGGGAAGTGACGTGTCCCGTACCCGTACCCAGGGACGGAGCCATGTAGTCACAAGTGGGGGCACGTGCCCCAACTAAGTTTTTGCCAAAAAAAAAATTTATATACATATATTTGATTTTTTACTCATTTTTATTATATTATTAAGGCCCAATGTCCCCGGCCCATCCAAAATTAGAAAGTTGCATAGAGTCTTGACAAATTCCACTTAGCCGCTGCAAAGTTTGCTGCTGCCCTACTGCATTGAGTGCGTACTGTGCGTTTTTGTCACTTTGTTAGTCTGCTCACACAATTGTTATTTCCCTTAATTGTTTACTTTTTCTTTGACACAAAAAGTCAAAAATAATACTGGTAAATATATATTATGCAAGATGTATTATTTTTTAATTTTTTTCAATTAAAAAATTAAAGGTTAGACTGACAAATTTTTTAAATTAATCTTTTGAGAGAATCGAATGCGAATGCGAAAGTTAGCCAGGAATATCATCAAGAATCGAATGCGAAATCGTATGGGAGATGAATGATTGAATAATTGTTTGATTACCTATGTAGAGAAATATATTTTTGATAGTATTGAAAATGAGAAAATCCTTTAATATTTCCAAAACATGAGAAAGCGTAGGGAACAATTATGAAATTCGTGCAAGATATTTCTATGTATTGAAATGTCATAATATCATAAGACTTACATTAATAATTAATATATTTCTCTTTGACGTATATTTTTTTTTGTTTTAAAATTATTTTATATAAGCGTCGCCCCCATTAAGTAAAATTCCTAGACCCGTCACTGCCCGTACCCGTACCACGTACCGAAGAGTATTACGAATTATGTGAATCTCGCTGAGCATTTATTTTTTTCTTGCCCCTAATCTCAGCCTCTGATTTCCAAACTGATTCAAAAATTTGATATTAGAAATTTTTCTTATCAGTTCAGGGCTTGGATTGGTAGAATCCTGCAAATTTGAAGATTTTGTGCCTTTAAAAGAAGGATTTTCTTTGGCTTCCTATTTGCTATTGTGTACCACATTTGGCAAGCTAGGAAATGGAGGTTTTTCAAGCAAGTTCAGTTAGCAGTAGACGATGTTTTTCAAAGTGTGGAGTTTGAAGTCATGCAGAGATTTCGTGGGAAACCACCTAGGAATTTTTTTTTTTTTTGAAATGTCCTAGGAATTTCACTTCTACTGATTGTAAGTTTCTTGACTGGATTAATTTTCTCTAAAGTTGGTTTGTAGTGATTTCTGTCTGTATTGTGGTTGTGTTGGCTGGTTTCCGGTGCACTGGTTTCCTCTCGTTCCATGCTTTTGTTTGTATTTGCCTTTCAATAAAAAATCAATAATCATATCTTTTACATAAAAAACATATTTTAATTTGATTTTTTTAATTTCAGCTTTTAAAATTGAAGTTGGGATAAATATCCAAAATAGTTGATATTTTTTGAAAATGATAAATTTAATAAATAAAAAACATATACTTTAATTTTTTTAAATAAATAGCAACCACTTTGAAATAGTTATAAGGGTGAGTATGTGAAAACTATTTTAATTATTTTATTATTATTATTAGTAATTGTTGTAGTAGCAACAGTGGTGAGGTGTGACCAGTGTGGGTTGAAACGAGTAGTAAGTGACTCGATTTTGCTTAAATAAAGTTTCGGGTTCGATTTTTTGTAGATGCAAATATTCATGTTGAAAGACTTATCTGCTATAATCAGATACGCGACGCGGATCGGATTCGAATGTAGTAGATAATATTTGGTGAACCGGATGTAAAAAAAAAAAAAGTAGTAGTGAGGTGTGTAGGTGATAGTGTGAGGGGTCTTCCTCCAACAAAGGAAGATGCCACGTGGGATTGGTGATAGTGTGTTGTGAGCCTCAAACATAGTAAGAAAGAAAGATGCGGCTTAGGTGGAGGGACACCATGGGACAATTTACGCTTAGAGCACTTTCCATTTTGTCCACTCATCTCTCATCACTCTCTGCCTCTATCATCATCAACCATTTTCTACTCTACACTCCTCCCATCTTCTTCATCTTTCTCCACTCTTCTTAGTAGGAGATAGGAGATAGGAGATAGGAGATAGGAGATCAGAGTAGAGTAGCAACCAACTATGGAGAAGATTACTACTGCCATGGCTTCAGCCTCTACCAGACCACCTTCTCCTTTCACTCCTTCTTCTTCCACTGCTTCATCACCTCACACTCTCAACACCTTTTCTAAACCTCCTCAACTCAAACGCCAACATATATCACTCCCTACCTCGACCTCCATTTCACTGCTCGCTCTCTTCTCTTCCCCTCCCCACTACTACGATGCCAAAGCCATCCCCAAGGATCAGATTGTCTCTTCTCTCACCCAAGTAACATCATATC
Source organism: Crotalaria pallida (assembly GCA_037953625.1). Classification (NCBI taxonomy): domain Eukaryota; kingdom Viridiplantae; phylum Streptophyta; class Magnoliopsida; order Fabales; family Fabaceae; genus Crotalaria; species Crotalaria pallida. The sequence continues at coordinate 184,402,707 of CM075649.1, forward strand.
ATATACTTTAATTTCAACAAATTTCTTCTATATATTTGCATGCATGCATGCCCATTGCATTCCCAGTAATTATTGAATTAATTGTTTTTTTTATTTTATTCATAGGTGGAGAAAACATTCGATCAGGTTCAGGAAGTGGGTTCGAGTTTTTTGGACACTTCACTGCGTGTTTTTGAAAGTATAGGGAATGCTTTGAAGCCTGGCATTGAAACGGCGTTGCCCTATGTGCAACAGGCAGGGGAAGAGGCCTTGAAAATTGCATCACCAGCCATCTCTGAGGTTTCCAAGAAGGCACAAGAAGCACTCCAAAGCTCTGGTGTTGATGCCCAACCTGTTCTCAAGGTTTATATGCTTCTTTTTTATCCTTTCTTTCTAGCTACCTTCTTTATTTTTATGATGTGTTTCAGCTTAAATCGAATAGTACTAATACTAACTTTATATATCTGCATTAATATTTATAACAATGTTAGCTAGTAGTAGTTACATTTGGCGAGGTACATGTTAACGTTCCGTCTAAGAACCAGTAGGCCAATTGGCAATGAGAGGAGTAATGCACAAATTATTTAAATTTAAACCATACCACTGAAGATGAGACAGGTGACGTGACACTTCCAACCGTACCTAACTTTTTGCAATGTTGATTTTTGGTTCCTATTTGAGCAATAATCTGCTAAATAAATCTTGGTCGCCAAAAAACGTGCCCTCTGTATCGGATTAGGACTCTTTTTATGCACAAGAGAGATAGACACAAAGCAATCTTATTAGTAAATGTTAACAAGATTTGTGAAATTTCATTCATGATCTTTGCGCTTCCATATGCGGTTGAGCACCCCTTGTACCTAATTAATACATTTCTTTTGCTTAGCAAAAAAAAAAGATCTCTACACTTCCACACGACTGTATAATAGGGGAAAAGAATGATACTAGAGAATCCAAAATCCAAACCCCTTTTGCTCCTGGCTATAGCATATAATGAGTCACAACTCACAAGTGGATAGAAAGCAGAAACCATTTAAGGGGTGTGATTGTGCTTAAACTTTATGAAGTGCAAACAATCTGGCGTATTGGATTAACATGTTCGATACCAGTACCACATCTTAACCCAAAATTGTAAAAACTGAAGTTTAATTTATTGCTCTGATCACTTATAAAGATTTGTGATTTCATTTTGGTCCTTCGGAACAATTTGGTACTAATTTTAGTTTTACCTAATATGTGGACTCGAACTCAAGTTTGAATTCCCAACATTTCTATTTCAGCTTTCCCATTTCGGTGTTTATAATAGTTATTTGAATAACAGGCAAGTCTACATCAACTTGATCTTGATGCTCTCTTTGATTTCAGACAGTGACAGATGCTGCTCAACAAACAACCAAGGTGATTGAAGGTGCCAAGCCGATAGCTTCAACAACCGTTGAGACCATATCTTCTTCAGATCCTACTGTGATTGCTGGAACAGCTGGAGCAATATTTATTGCATACCTTCTGTTTCCTCCTATCTGGTCTGTCATCTCCTTTAACTTCCGTGGTTACAAAGGTACTTTTGACATGCATATTAGGTTACAAATTACTACTTCATGTTTGTATGGCTAGACAAAATCATTATTGCATTAATGAACTTTCAAGCTCCACAACCACATTATATGGAGCAACTTATGGTCAATAAGCAATATTTTCTGTAAGGCTAATACTTGTGCTTATATTATTTTGTAGGTGACCTTACTCCTGCTCAAACCCTTGATCTGATATCTACACAAAATTACATTTTGATTGATATTAGGTCGGAGAAGGATAAGGACAAGGCTGGTATACCTCGTCTTCCCTCTAATGCTAAAAACAAGTTGATTGCCATTCCGTAAGTGATACTATAGCTTCATTTTATTTTTTTATTTTTTTTGTGCTTTATATGCTTATTTTCTGATTTACCACTTACTGAAAGTATTATGATTTATATGATTCATTCTTTGTGGCCAAATTGACAACTGGACACACACCTATTGTTACTTGTTTTGTTTAAACTCAGTTTGGAAGAACTGCCAAGCAAGCTCAAAGGACTGGTGAGGAATGTGAAGAAAGTTGAAGCTGAAATAGCAGCTTTGAAGATTTCATATCTCAAGAAAATCAACAAAGGCACCAATATTGTGATCTTGGACTCGTGAGTTTCCTTCCTAGCCACTAGCCAGCCTATCATCTTATTTTAAACCATTTAAGTCACTTTAATTTGTGGACTTAGAATTATAGTTACATCATTATATTATTAATCTTGGCTCTTGGATTATACTATTAGGTACTCGGACTCAGCAAAAATAGTTGCAAGAACTTTAACCAGCCTTGGTTTTAAGAACAGCTGGATTGTTGCTGATGGATTTTCTGGGAATAAAGGGTGGTTACAAAGTAGATTAGGAACAGATTCATATAACTTTTCATTTGCAGAGGTGCTTTCACCATCCAGAGTCATTCCTGCTGCTGTTAGAAATTTTGGTACGACCAGCCAATCTAGTAGGAAACTTCTTCCAGGGGCTGATTGATTCTTCTTCTGTATTCAACTCTTGCAAAATAGAAATCTCTCATGTGCATGCTTAAAGTCCTCCAAATTATTTATTTTATCAATGTCAAATCTTTTCCCCACCTCTCTGAGTGCTCTACTTCCTTAAGTTGCAATGGCTGAGGAGAATGCTAAAATGTTGGATTTTGAATATATTTTTGAAGTCATGAGTTCAACTCCATGATATCAATCCGGGGAAATTAGTCTCTTGCCAATGGGATGGAAGGATACTATGTAAAAAAAAAAAGAAAAAAGCAAGGTGATTTTGATTGGTTTGCTTACTTCGTTTGGTGTCAAATATACTCCTCCTGTCTCACAAGACAGTCAAAAATACTTTGTTTGGTAAACAAGGGAAAAAAATATAAAAACCGGGTGCAAATAGTAATGAAATAGCCAATAGGTCCCGAAAAATGTTAAATGAATACTATTAAAATAAAAAAATAAATTATAAAGATTCAATAGTTGAAATTATAACTAATAAAACGGTAAGATGTTTTTACCATTAAGTTTTAACTTTAAGTTAACGAAAATATTAATTTTACCAAATGTTAAAGTTTAAGGAGTAATTGTGTTCCTTTCAAAAAAAAAAAAAGAGGAGTAATTGTGTAAAAAAAATATATAAAAGGTGTGATGAAAATTTCACATTGCTATTAACGTGAGGTTGGTCAAGTGGTAGCTCACTTGGTCTCACTTGGTCCCTTAATCAACTGGTCTCGAGTTCGAGCCTTGGATACGGAGCAACCTCCGCTGGGAGATCTCTACCGCTTAGTGCGAGCTCGGTTGGGTCGGATCGAATGAGTCAGATTCTGGATAAATCAAACCTGGTTTTCGGTTGGTGTAAAAAAAATTACATTTCTTATCTAAATCCATAAAATGCAATTGGTATAGTACATATTAGACAATGCTAATTAGTTTTAAAATAAAGTCAAACCCAACTTCTTTTTCTTTCTTTCCATTTATTTCTTTTATTTTTTAAGAGAAATTAGAGAGTTTCCATCAATATGAGTGCTAAACTTTGTTTGATTTTTTAAGATATCCATCTGCGACTACTAATCCTTTCAACATTATTGAATCCTTTTGGGACTACTCTTTCAGCAAGATCTCTTGATTAAATAACAATAGATCTCGTACTGTTTGTACTAACTTCCTCTGACATATGAGAGCTAAGCTAGAGAAATAAAAACATAAATGATCTACTCCCTCCAATCTCTGTTATAATAAAAAAAATTAATCAGTGTATTTAATTTTTTTCATTCATTAAAAATATAATTATTTTAAAAAAATTAAATAAGATAATCAATTTTTAAAAATATTTATAAAATAATTATAATAAAAATAAAATATTAATTAAATTTTTCTTACATTTATAGTATGAGAAAATGGGTATGTACCAACGGTGTAAAGTTTTTTACATATCAGTCAGTCATCTACCATTCATTTGTATTACTTTAATTTAAAAGTCAACGACCATAAACGAATGAACGGTGAATAATGCATTAATCTCTCATAGTATTTGTTGATAAATTTTACATATTAAACGGCGGAGGGAGTATTATCCTTCTTTCTTCCTCTTGCTCTCTTTCCACCCTTCCAAACGCTCACATCCTAGTTGTGGTGGTGGAACCTTAACCCCAATTCCCAGCCCTGCTTTTCATTCACTCCACTCTTAATCTATTATTATGCTATTCTTCTTCTATTAGGGCTTGCTTCTTCCTTCTTCCTTCTTCAATTTCAACACCTTCTACATCAACATGGTTTCTCTTTCGCTTTCATCTCCAAATTTCACCTCCCCTCTCCTCCGCAACAAGAACTTGTATTTCTACTTTCTCCCTCTCTTCTTCTATTCCCTTTTGCTTTTGCTTTTCTCCCCCTTATTTTCCCATATCCATATTTGATTATTTATTTGCTTTTTCCCCCTTATATTGGTGTTTTGTTTTCATTATTTTTCCTTGAATTTCAGACCCCTACGACAAAATACGGCGAAGCTGACAACATTTAGAAACATTTCAAGCAGCTCCAGAATTCGATGCACGCTCGATACACCCTATCCCTATGGCGGAGGAGGAGGTAACACCTTATCTCTTATATATATATATATATATATATATATATATATATATATATATATATATATATATATATATATATATATATATATGTTCACATCTATGTACTTGGCCCTGAAATAACCATGAATTCTATTCACTGCTTCCCCCATATTCCTATGTGCTCATGTTTTATTATTACTATGTCAACAATTGCACAAAATTTGGTGTGATCTGTTCGAATTGAGCTATTATTGTTAATGCCCTACAGCTCACCAAAAAGCCAGTCAACCTTATTCTCTCTAATTAACAGACGTAGCCGACCCCCTAGAGCTGGAATTGCTTACTTGAATGAGCCGATCCAGAGTTTTATATACTTGTCTTTAGATTTGTTTTCAAAATATTTCATTATTAAGATAGTCGTAACTCGTAACTCCTAAGTTGGTTATTTGGTGTGCTTTGTTGAAGATGCAAATATCGCCTAGCAATGTTTTCTTTGATCAAGAAATTTATACTATTTGCTTTGTGTTTGATGACCTCTATTTCTTTAGCTTGTCTTTTGAACGATCATAATAATTTTCATTTATCCTTAGCTTATTTAGGCTTGACCTCCGCTTGTTCAAGTTTGGTTTTCTTGTCCAAGCTCAAGCGTGCCGTGTTCCCTTTACTATGTATATAGACTGGGACAGAATTGGAAAAGATGGACATGGGGGGCAAAACACATAACAAATAAAGAAATACATGTATTATATCAATAATTAATAAGGTGATAAACATGAGCAAGAGGGGGCAGCGGCCACTTTTCCCTCCTCCGAGTTCTGTCCCTGTATATAAAGAAAGCCCTGGGTAAGAATTGCTTGATTTTAGGTTGGGTTGAATTGTATTTCTACTTAAAGGACCTCCAAATATATTGTAATCTCAGTTGCCTAGAAACATCCTGTATAAGACATTAGGCTTTATTCCTTAGCCATTTCAACAAAAGTCTGCATATCTGCTTCTTAGCTACGTTTCTCTGTTTCTTTTCCATGCTATGGATTTTTTAAACTATTTGATATCTGTATTTATATGAACTTCTCTACAGGTAATGTCCAACAATTTCCGCGAATTAGTGTTTGGGATCCTTACCGGCGCCTTGGTGTTACCCCCGATGCTTCCGAAGAAGAAATTTGGGGATCAAGAAATTTTCTATTGCAACAATATGCTGGACATGAGAGGAGTGAAGAATCGATAGAAGCTGCTTTTGAAAAATTATTGATGGCTAGTTTCCAACATAGGAAGAAAACAAAGATTAATTTGAAAAGCAGGTTGAAAAAGAAAGTAGAGGAGTCTCCACCATGGATTAAGAATTTGCTCAACTATGTTGAACTTCCACCAACTGAAGTTATCCTCAGAAGATTGTTTCTTTTTGCCTTCATGGGTGGATGGAGTGTTATGAATTCTGCTGAAACTGGACCTGCTTTCCAGGTTTGCTTTGAATTTCTTTAATTATGTATTTCTGAGTAGTGTATAATGTATAATCATATGCATACCCTTTTAAAGTAAACCTGATTTGTATTTTTGAAGAGAAAAAAAGAATTTGCAACTATGGTACTTTCTATCAAAACAAAGGGTATATTTATCTAGTCCTTACCTTCTCAAGCCATAGGTATATCTGAGTTGTTCTCAATAATGTAAAACTGTGGTTAAAGGCAATTACCAATCTCTAGATATGCTTTTGCTTCCTAGGCTATAATAGTATGCCTGATATATTTGAGTTATATTCTACCGATGAGATTTTAGTGATTGTTGGCAGTCTTTGACTATCACTGAATTCTGTATAGAATTCTCAGATCCGCTTTTGCGCTGATCTTGTCTTGTGGCTACCAGACTTTTGGGTTACGATGTTCAACACTTTGACCATCAAACTCCGTTTACAGCACGACCACACACATTTTAAAGTGTCAAACTCTAAGATAAAATGTGGATATTGCCTTTGTTAATACACCTACTTATCATTTCTTTTGTTCACCACTGTACAAAGGCTTTTTAACTATTCTATTTTGAGGTTAATGTTTTCTTGGGACTAAATCCGAGGACATTATTGAAATATGTCTTATCTCTCTCTCTCTTGCCTGCTTCCATTGCGTGTGTGTGCCTAATTGCATACTGACAAATAATTCTTTTGCTGCAGGTGGCAATCTCATTGGCCGCTTGCATATATTTTCTTAATGAAAAGACAAAGAGCTTGGGTAGAGCATTCATTATTGGGTAAGAAGCAAGAGAGTGATGTAATTGTAATGAATCATGTGTTGTCTTTAATTTTTGTATATTCACCATCTATTTTTTGCAATTATAGGTTTGGAGCTCTAGTGGGTGGATGGCTCTCCGGTTCGTTGTTGGTACCGCGTCTTCCATCTATGTTGCTGCACCCACCTTGGACACTTGAATTGTTAACATCTTTGGTAGTTTATTTCTATTTGTTCCTTGCCTGTACTTTTCTCAAGTGAAGTGGCTACTATTCTTTCATAGTTTCATTCTGTTTTCTGTAATGACTTGCTTGCTGAACAAACTAAACCTTTGAGTGAGATGAGTTGTCACTGTTTGACCAGGCCATGATTATCATAGATGTTACCGTCTTAGCACTTAACACTGATTCTTTGCCTAAATTTCATCTCGGTTGGTATCTTGGCATCTGTAATCAAATTCATCTTATTTTCACCTGATAATGATCATCCAACAGCTGCTTCTTAGGTATATATGGGGTTAGGAAGAGAGATGTAAGGGAGAGATAGAAAGAAAGATGAAGTGTAAAAGAAAAAAGTTGTAAGAATATAAATGTTATTTTGACCATGGCCCCTCATGGTTCAGATTGCAGTGGCAATAAAGACACCAAACATTCTAAAGTTAAGTTACTGTTTTGTCTGTGGTTAAATTATATGCATCACATTATTGCATAGATTTTGTGTTCACACCTCTAGATTCAGACAATGTTGTTCATCTAAAGACCTTTTGGTGTTAAATGTCATAAAATAAATCTTTAAAAAAAAAAAAAAGATAGTGACGAATTCAGCGCTATTAGGACTAATTTGTTTTGATGTTCCTGAAATGACTAATTTAAAAAAGAATCATATCAATATGGATATTAGAAGGTCGATCTTTTGTTTTTATACATGAATGATGAATGTGATGTAAAACTCGAAATGCGATAGTTCTTTCTATTTGATTGAGGAAAGTGCAGGGCCTAGAAGACATGTTTTAGGAGAAAAAAGTACCTTAAGCTATGCCGAAGTGATTTAATGTATTCAGGGTGTAAATCACTGATATGTAGGCAAAAGATTCGAAACACTAACACCAACGGACGATAAAGTGAATTGAAACTTGTCCAAAAAGTTCAAGAAACACAAGACAAATTTTACAAACATAAATGCTAAATGCTTCAATGATGAACACATATTAATGATAGTTAAATTACCAGATCCAGCATACCAAAGGAAAGGACCTGGGATGCATGCATACATTACAACATAAAACACTAAACATGACAGTACGTACTCGAAACATGTTAGAACCTAACAAATATAAGACAGCCTAGTTTGCTATGCTATTAACCATTTATCAAGGGTTAGCTTTGACGTGCTTGCACCGGTCAGTTCGGTTGTTCCTGATGGCATAGCATCCCAAGACATATATGGCAGTGACGAGAACAAGCACACAGGCATTGAATACAGTAAGATGTCTCCACTGGTTCCTGATGTTGGCAAGCACTCCTCCTTTGCATGCATTGCAATCGTAACACAGCTTATCCTGCCTATTATTCCAAACGGTGCAGTCAGAACTATTCACCGGCGGACCGTTCTTTGGAACTTCCCAGAACGTGGCATTCTTCATCGTGTAACCGCAGTATGCCGGAGGCTTGCAGCACCCAAACTGAACAAATTAAATATAAAACCAAGACAATCATTAACCAATTGCTACAATATATGCTATTCTCAACCAATTGCATGCTCACAAGTCACAAACATGTCCATCACAATTCCTGTTCCATAATTCATACTACTAAATATGTCTTTTTTTTCTTTTTTCTGATGAAAACAGTGAAATATTTTGGATGAAGAAAGTAACTACACAACAACGTAACTACCTGAGTGGTGGACAAGTGCTTGAAAATGAGAGAATCGTTGTTTCGGCCACCATTGAGTGCAAGGTTCTGACAAACATGAGCATCCATCAAACAACTCTTAACCTCATCCCAGTTTTTGTCATTAACCACATAACGCTGCAGCCAGTGAGAGAAATCAGTGACCTTGTACTCTCCATACCCTTTCCCAGAAACGTTCTGCCCCACCTTCCTGTTGGTGACGAACAAGGCGAAGATGGTGAACAAGACAAGCCACACTATGAGTAAGAACGTCACGAACAGGTACATGTAAAGTGCCACGTTGACACGGCACATGGAGCCTACTATTGCCAACGTGGACACAAGCACCACGAAGACGCCGCCAAACAGCAGAGGGTACTCAAGTACCTTCTGGCAGTTTGTGGCGGCGCCTCCGTGGACATGGATATAGGCAGAGGTGCCCACTGCGGCGATTCCAAGGAGCAAGGAGAGGATGTTGAGGGCACCAACCAAAGTGTTGCTTATGCGAAACATGACGTTAATTAGGATTTGGTGTCTCAAATGAAATGCAAGTAAGTGTTGCTAATAGAGCGAGAGAGTGAATGGAACAGGGGAATAAGAAGAATGATAAGAAGAAGAACAAGAGTATTAATATGACGAGAACGTTGAAGAGTGGAATAGTAACTGTTATATAAAGTGGGGGGTGCGGAGGTTAATAGGAACAAAAACGGTTGGGGTAGGAGTTTCAACTTTTGAATGCTTGTGGGATTTGCATGATGAGTTTCAATTATTTAAGGAGGTGCCATCGATGCTGATGCTGGAGTTGATGAGGTAGTGGTCTACCAGTTGGCAAATTCTGGTTAAGACACATAAGCGATGACCGGTTACACTTATTTTTGGCTTTCATGCTCCACTTTTAAAGAGGCTTTGCTTTGAGGGAGCAAGACATTAGATGTTTTTTCTGATCCAAATTAAATTTTATTGAGTCGATCAACATTTTTTGTCCAAAAAAAAGAATATATATATATATTTGCTAGAGTTTGGGTATTTTTGTTAGATATTCTTATTTTTATTTTTTTTAATGTTTGATTCCTTGAAGTTACTTTTGGATTTGTCATATATTCCTACTATCAATTCTGGCCAATTTTGCTGACATGTAACATCGGAATCCTGGTCAGACGCAGGAGGTTGGTCATGTGGTGCCGCGTGATGTCACATGAGCGAAGACGACCTTTCTCTTTGACCCTTTTGTTTTTTTTTATTTAACTAAAAATAAAAAATATTAAGTTTTTTAGTTTTTTAATTTAAATAAAAAAAAGGATCTTCGCCCACGGAGCACCTTGTGCCTAACATGTTGCGTTTGACCAGGATTCCAATGTTACATATCAGCAAAATTGACCAATTCGACCTCTCTTTTTGACCCTTTTGTTTTCTTTTTTTATTTAACTAAAAATAAAAAATATTAAGTTTTTTAGTTTTTTAATTTAAATAAAAAAGGATCTTCGCCCACGAAGCACCACGTGTCTAACATCGTGTGTTTTATCAGGATTCAGATGTTACATATCAGCAAAATTGGACAAAATTGGTAGTAGGGGTATATGACAAACCCATAAGTAACTTCGGGAAGTCAAAAATTGAAAAAATGAGAATAAGTGTATCAGACAAAAATATCCCAAACTTCAAAGAATTGTTGCATAATATATATACATTAAATTAGTACGTATTTAATTTTAATTTTTATCCCTTCAAAAAAAATTTTAATTTTTATCAATAAAAAGAAAAAAACGGTTAAATACATGGTAATGGAATGATACATATTGTGAAACAACATGTTACTAGGGATGTGTTTGGTAAAACTAGTTTATAGCTGTGAGCTTGTAACTTGTAGCTATGAGCTTCTAGCTTGTAACTGTTAAGTTAGCTAGGAGCTGTGAGCTTGTAACTGAGAGTTTATAGCTGTTTAGCTGACTATTTAAAATAGTGTTGTTTGACAAAACTAGCTTTTGAAGTAGCTAAAAGTTATTAAATGACCAAAAGGACATGCAACATTTTATTATTTTAAATTTTTCAAAATTTTTCTTTATTTATTAAATAGATAGTTAATTAATTAATTAATTAAATATAAAAATTATTAAATTATAATTAATTAAATTCATTTTTTCTTAATTTATTAATTATGTAGTTAATTAATTAATTATAACAAAACTATTAAATTATAATTAATAATTAATTAAAGGGTAGTAAAATAATTTTAAATTTTGTTTGAGGATATAATTAGTATATGAATTATTGAAAGCTAGTTTAGTTTCTAGAAAGCTACTTCAAGTAGCTTTCTAAATGCTAACTTTCAAAAGCTACAAGCTCCTTTTTTAAAAGCTATAAGCTCGTTCAAATTTGTGATCACCGAAGGTGACTAGTAGCTTATTGACTAAATCTAAAAGCTCCTAGTTAAATAAAAAGCTTCTAGCTCGTGTTGCCGAACATAGCTTAGATTAATTCCTTCCTCCATACATAGTTTTGTGGAGATTTTGGCCTTGCACATGATCGAGATTTTTTTGCGTAGGATATCTATTATCTATGAAAGTATATCTATCTATCTATTATTTTAATTTGGCTTATTGGCTAAAATGCCAATATTTTTTATTAGTTATTTAATTTGTTTAAATTTCAGCCTCTTTTTAAAGGTTTGATTATTGAGATCGATGAGATTAAAATTTTCTCTTCTATTATTTTCATTTAAAAACTTTTCTTCTATTGTTTTGGGAACAAATAATTTATCGTTGTAGTGTCCTAGAACACTATGTTCTTAACCCTCTAAGCCCTCAAGATTATGGTAATCAGGAGTTCAAGAGAGGATCAAGTGTTTCTGTGTGACCTTATGGTTTTTCTGCAGTTCCAGTTGGGAAAAGCAGGGTTTCCCTAGTCAACAAGTGTGTGCAGAGTGTCAACTTAGGGATGAGAGTACGTACCTGAAACCCTAGCTGTTATGAGCCATTTATAGGGTTTAGAGGAGGTTGATATGGGCCGTATGGGCCTTGTACCAGAGTTAAGCTGAACCTGGATTGTGTGAGATAATATCGGAGATTTATGCTCTTAGAATCTGGATAGGGTCAACTTACAATCCCATGTCTAGGCTGTTGCGAGATTCCATGAGAGATTTGCGGAAGGGATAGGAAGCTGTGGTAACTGAGTCTGTCTACCAGCCGACGTTATATCTCGGCCCTGGAGTCCCGAGCCGATGGGCTGAAGACCATTGGTGAGGCTCGGCCCCATCAAGTCCGAGCCTGGTCTTTTATTGTACTCGGAACTAGCGAGTCCGAGCGAGGAACGTTTGTGCTGAGTAAACCGAGGGAGAGGTCCTTGAAGAATCCCTTATATAAGACTTAGTCCTTATTGGGTCGGCAGACCCTACAAGCCCCCCAGCTCGTAAGACTTTATAAAGTCTGTGACGAGGTAGCATGTGCTTAGGGTTAGACCCCCTAGATGTCTCAGTTCGAATGTGTGACAGCTGTCCGAGTTGACGTTTTGGTTTCTCTAGGTACGGCGCGCTCTCTTGTAAGTTGTGCCAAATCATTACAAATTTTGAAAATTGAAAAAGCGCCTCCTGAAACTGCCACGTCTCTTCCAACGAGTGGTTGCATGCGTTTATGGGCTTTCGGCCCGTATATGCGATACGGGGGGAAACTGAAAAGTTTCCGTCGTTACCCCAAACCACTCCTTCATATCTTTACTAACATTTCTCATTTCTTTGCCTCCTCCAGAATCTTCTCAACCAGAATCCCCCATTTCCCTCTCCTCTAATCTCCTTCCCAATTTCTCCGCATTTGATCCCGAACTCTTCTCCTGCTATCCTAACTTTCTCAAAACAACTTCTTCAAACCCAGTTTTCTCATCTCTTCCAGCAACCAAAAAGCAGGTATTTTTTCCAACTTTTCTTATAACTTCTGCGGTTTTTCAATTTTCGTGAATGGGGTTTTTTGTTTTGGGTTTCCCAGTGAGCTTTGATTTTAGAGGTTCTGGGTTGTCTCTGGGCTTTGTTCTAAGTGAGTAGTGTTTAGGCTTCTTTTCACTTAAATCATGAGGGGATGGAGAGGTTTAAGAAGGATTTACCGTGAGCTTTGCAGAAGATTAGGAGAAGAACCCTCCAGCGATAGTGATTTGGGGACTTTAAGTTCTTCCGAGTTTTCTGGGAATGAGGGAGATGAAATTGATGATTCTATACCCACTTCTACTTTCCCTTTAAACCAGGGATTCACTGAGTTAAAACCGTTAGCTGTAGAATACCCCTTGAATTTCGCCGACGAGAATAAGTGGTTGGTAGCTTATAGGTTTGCCGAGCGCCGAGCTCAAATTAGAATCAGTCCTGATCGTGATACCGAGGGAGAAATTTTAGGAAGCTCAATTAGAGAGGGGGGAAAAAGTCCAGGGCTCGGCCTTAAATTTAAAACGAAAACGCGTGCTGTAAAAAATCCTAACGCCGAGCCTTTTACTTTTTCCCCAGATATGGTGGAACGCAGGTGCGTGACAAATCCTGAAGAGTATCCGTTGCCGCCGAATCACGCGCAGTACAGTGCCATTTTTGATCAGGAGGTGTTGGGGACAAGACCTTCCTTGCTGACAGAAGATAGTCTTACCCACCTTCGACCAGTTTTAACTCCTTCAAGCGCTGACGGAAACGCCTCGGAATACGTATTGAGACCTCTGGGCATTGACGATCGGATATGCTTTCAAATTCCAGAGAATTCTCGATTTTTTTTACTTTTACGAAGAAGTAGCCACCAAAATTGGTATTCACATGCCTTTTTCCACTCTTGAAATTGAAGTCTTGAAACACTTGGGCATTGCTCCGAGCCAACTTCATCCGAGCGGATGGGCTTTTGTCCGAGCCTTTTAGCAATTTTGTGACGCCCAAGGGTTGACGGCGACTTTACGATCTTTATTTTGGTTGTATGCCCCACAAGTCAACAAATTCGGAGATTCGAAGGGGCTTTGGGTATCGCTAAAGGCTCGGAAGGAGCACACCCTATTTGCCAAGGTAATCGACTCGTGGAAATCTTTTAAACCCCTCTTTTTCAAATATGAACATACGGGAACTGGAGAATGTTGGTTTATGGAGCAAGTCGTTAAAGACGGAGTAATTAAGTCTGTACCTCGGTTCCCTTTGAGTTGGACCACCGATATTTATAGCCGAGGGCCTTCTCTATACCAATTTAACTTTAAAACAGAGCTTACAAGATCCGAACGTGGGGTGTGTGATGATGCTTGGACTTATCTACAAACCCATGGGCAAATAGATACTAAGCGGATCTTGTTAAAAGGAACACGGGATGAAGTGAAAGCCGAGCTGGGTATTTATTTTTTTTTTATTTTTTTATTTTTTTTGGTGCTAACCTACTTTTCTTGCAGAAGCCATGGGAAAGAAAGCGACCAAGGCCAAAAAAAACGAAGCTTGGGCAGCTAGAGTGTCGCAGCTGGCTGCACTCAAAGAGACTGCATCCGGATCCCCAATCAAGGGTCAGTCTTCTGAGCCGACCCATTCTGAAGGCCCGATCGTTATCCCCAATACCACCCCCACTGTAAGGGTTACGGGCGTCGAACAGGTGATCAAAAAGGGCCGTGTTGTCGACGCGGTGAATATTGAAGTGGAAGCTCGTCCATCTCCCCAAGACATTCCCGAGCGCCCCCTCAAGAGGACTCAGCAGGACAAAGGAAAATATCTCGCTGGAGATTGGTTCAACTTGAGCAGGTCTAACAAAGGGATTGAAATTTCCGAGGGTAAAGAAGATGCAGCTGCCAAGACGGTGTGGGGTAGGAAAATGTCCTACTCATTCATTGCCACCGTCTTCCCTCCTGAAAATGCTGAAGTAATCGAGTCTTGGACCCCTGGGACTTGGGAAAATAACTGTAAATCGTTGGTGAGGAGCTTTTTACGGGGTGCGAGCATTTTCCATCACCTTGGTCATCATGGTGATGACGCCTATGCTGGATTGGCCCCCGAGGAAAAGAAGAAAAGATATGAAGCCAACGAGCGGGAAGACTACTTGGAAATTCAGGTCCGAGGTCTGAATAAAAGGATACAAGAAATGACAGCTGAAAACGAGCGGCTTCAAAAGTCTGCTCAAGATTCTGAGGGGGCCAAAGTTCGGGCTGAGAAAACACTTCAGGCTGCCGAGGCACAGATAAAGAGGTCGGAAGAAATCCAGAAAAAGGCTGAGGAGGATGTTGCTGCTCTTCTGGTGGCTACGGAGAAAGCTCGTTCGGTCGAGCAAGCTGCTGCAGTGGCTCAGGAGCAACATGAGTATGCTAAGGACGAGATACTCAGGCTCCGAGCTTCCTTGGAGAAGATGAGTGCGAAAGCTCTCAAGCATAAGAAAGCAGCTAAGGAGAATCTGTTCAATTGGGACCATGCAATTGAAGATTCTTTCTACAATACTGCCAAGCAACTCCGTGTTCTGAATCCTGGGCTCGTGACCAAGGGCGCTGACCCTAATTTTGCTGTGAAAGAAGGTCGAATTGTCGGCCCGAGTGGAGTTCCCATAGATCTGAACAACGCCGACCTTCCTGACCACTTGGCTGAAGATTTCGAAGGGGAAGGAACCGAGGATGCTGAAGGTGAAGAAGAAGAAGACACATTCAATGCTGACAGCATTGTATTGTCCGATTTAGAATAGTTTGATTATTCTGCTCTTTTTTGTAATTGCCCCAGTAGATGGGTTTAAACTTGTACTCTTTCATTTGGAATATTTTATAATATCCGTAATCATGTTATGCTTCTTTTTACGCTTTTTGTTAAGAATTCAAGTGTTAAGACCTCGGAACTCCGACACTTTAGCCGAGGTGGGTTCCTCTATCCGCGATATAAAACGATTCGAAAAAAAATCATGATTTAATCGGGAATCTTATTAAAAGTACTTGACGAGTTATAAGCTCTTGTTAGAGCTGTTTATAATCGTTCGCGTCATAAACGGTGGCTAATCGAATATGAGGAAAAGTACGTAATACAATGAATTCAATAACAAGTCTTTTTATTAACCAGAAGCAGAAAGTACAATGGGCTCGGAATTCCACCGAGCGTACACCATCATTAAAAAGAAATAAACAATATAAAAACAATTGTCACTAAAATTGAAATGAAAGAAAAATTCTAACTATAGTATGCTCTGAGCTTTGCCGCGTTCCAAGTGTTGTTGACGAGGGCTCCCGAGAGAGTTTCGAGCTTGTAGGCTCCTGTTCCGGTCTTAGAGGCTACTCGGTATGGTCCTTCCCAGCTTTGGGCCAATTTTCCGTCCTTTGCATTTTTGAGACCAATATCAGCTCTTCTTAAGACAAGGTCGCCTAGCTCGAACTCTCTGGGCACAACCGTACGATTATATCCTTTCGCTTGCATCATCTTGGCATGCTTCTCCCGTTCGGCGGCTAAATCCCTGACTTCCTACGACAAAATCAGATCCTCACACAATATAGTGCTGTTGAGGGGATTCGGCTGTTGCATAACTCGGAATGAAGGGATGATTGTTTCAATGGGGATGACTGCGTCCGACCCATAAGTGAGCCGATAAGGTGTTTCTCCTGTTGAGGTTTGTATGGTTGTGCGATACGACCAAAGTACCTCATACAAGTTTTCTAGCCAATTCCCCTTCGCACCTTCGAGTCTTCTTTTGATTCCCTGAATGATGGATTGGTTAACGGATTCTACTTATCCGTTAGTCTGGGGATGCTGGACTGAGGAAAAATAGTGCTTAATGCTCAGAGCGTTGACCAAATCCTTGAATGCCTTTGCCGCAAATTGGGTTCCATTGTCTGTTACTACCACTTGCGGAACTCCGAATCGAGCTATGACCTGTCTCTCGAAGAACTTCTGAACCTTTGCTGATGAAATGGTGGCAAGCGGCTCAGCTTCAACCCACTTTGTGAAATAATCAATGGCCACTATCACCCACTTGATCTGTCCTGGTGCGGTAGGGAACGGTCTGATTAAATCCATTCCCCACTGATAGAAGGGATATGGAGATGAAAGTGAATGGAGTTCCTCAGGGGGTTTCTGATATACATCACTGTGGAACTGACATTTCTCACATTTCTTGACATGGTGGATTGCATCTTGTTGAAGGGTCGGCCAGTAGTATCCTGCCCTTAGGATCTTTTTAGCCAGTGATTTCCCCCCAACATGATGACTTCCAACCCCCCGTGAACTTCCTCCAGCGTTTGTTTTGCTTCAGCATGGTCCAAACATCTGAGCATTGGGCCGCTAACCCCTCGGCGAAACAGGACTCCACTTATAAGGGCAAACTGCGATGCTTTTCTGACGAGTTTCTTGGTCTCGACTGGATCAGTTGGCATAATCCCTTGTTCCAAGTAACCTACGATTGGAGTGATCCAGCTCGGATCCACTGAAATGGAGAGGACAACGCTAGGTCCATGCACCATTTCTTGAATCAGAGTTTTGTTGTTTTCAGACTTTTTTGTTGATGCGAGTTTGGAAAGAATATCCGCTCGGCTATTACTTTCCCTCGGAATGTGGCAGATTTCGACCTTCATAAATTCGGAGGATAGGAACTTTACCTTTTCCAAGTATTTTTGAAGGATAGGTTCCTTAGCCTGAAACTCGCCCTTGACCTGTGAAACCACCAACTGAGAATCACTAAAAAATTTTACCTCTCGGGCCCCCACGTCTTTTGCCATCCTCAATCCTGCCAAAACGGCTTCATACTCAGCTTGATTGTTCGACGTTGAAAATCCGAACTTCAAAGAGTACTCGAGGGTGACCCCCTCGGAGTTTTCCAAAATTATTCCTGCCCCCGCTCCAAGTTTGTTACTTGATCCGTCCACATAAATGTTCTAATCCGAGGTTGAGCTCGTCAATGGCTCAGTAAACTCGGTGAGGAATCAGCCAAAGCCTGAGATTTCACCGCCTTTCTTGGTTCGAAAGTGATTTCAAACTCGGAAAGCTCAATTGCCCAGGTTACCATCCTTCCAGCCAAATCAGGTTTCTGCAATATTTGACGGATCGGCTGGGCCGTTCTGACCGTGATATGGTGGCTTTGGAAATATTGGCGCAGTCGTCTGGCAGTAACAATCAAGCAGAAAGCTAATTTCTCCACTTTTTGATATCTCAACTCTGGTCCCTGGAGAGCTCGGCTAACAAAATAGATGGGCAGCTCTTTACCAGATTCCTCCCGAACCAAAACCGAACTGATCACCGAGTCTCCCACTGATAAGTACAAGAAAAGAGTTTCACCATTGTTCGGATTAGACAAAATTGGAGGTGATGCCAAATAATGCTTAAGATCAGTAAAGGCCTTTTCGCATGCTTCATCCCATTCAAACGCCTTTTCCTTCTCCTTCCTCATCAGCTTGTACCAGGGAAGGGCCTTCCTAGCTGATTGAGATAGAAATCTTGAGAGAGCTGCAACCCGACCCGTCAGTTGCTGTACACCCTTGATATCCGACGGACTCTTCATTTCCAGAATAGCTCGACACTTTTCTGGATTTGCCTCGATTCCGCGCTCAGTAAGCATGAATCCGAGGAAGGACCCCGCCGGAACTCCGAATGTGCATTTTTCCGGGTTCAATCTCATATTAAATTGCCGGATCTTTCCTAGGATTTCCTTTAA
This sequence comes from Crotalaria pallida, assembly GCA_037953625.1. NCBI lineage: Eukaryota > Viridiplantae > Streptophyta > Magnoliopsida > Fabales > Fabaceae > Crotalaria > Crotalaria pallida. The sequence continues at coordinate 184,421,007 of CM075649.1, forward strand.
ATCTTTAGCATGATCTTCCTCCTTTAAGCTTTTTGCAATCATATCGTCTATATAAACCTCCATCCTCGGCCCAATCAGAGGACCAAACACCTTGTTCATCATCCGCTGGTAAGTTGCCCCAGCGTTCTTCAACCCGAACGGCATCACATTGTAACAATATGTGGCGTTTTCTATGATAAACGAGGTTTTTACCTGATCCGAGGGGTACATTGGGATCTGATTGTACCCTGAGTAAGCATCCATGAAGGATAACCTTTGATAACCTGCCGAGCTATCCACTAGTTTATCAATGCAAGGAAGTGGGTACTGGTCCTTGGGGCAAACCTTGTTCAAATCTGTGTAGTCCACGCACATCCTCCATTTCCCATTGGATTTCTTGACTAACACGGGATTGGCCAACCAATCAGTATACACTACCTCTCTGATAAATCCTGCTTCCAATAGCTCGACTACTTTCTCATCCGTTGCCTGTGCTTTCTTGATTCCGACCCTTCTCTTTTTTTGACACACTGGCTTAGCGCCAGGATACACACTTAGCTTGTGGGAGATGAAGTTAGGATCGATTCCTGGCATGTCTGCCGAAGTCCAGGCAAACAAGTCCTTATTTTCCATTAGTAATTCAGCAAGCTCCTTTTCTAGTTCCTCAGATAGGCCAACTCCGATTTTGACGCAACGAGATGGCTCGGGGCTTAGGATTACCTTTTTGAAGTCCCCCTGAGGGGTCGGTCTAGTTTCATCCTCCTCTCTTACGTCGAGATCAGTCAGGTTGACACTTCCTTTGTTCAATGGTTCCTGCATAATTTTCTCATCATCCAGCTTTAGCTTCCCCAAACTGATGTTGTAGCACTTCCGAGCCAACTCCTGTTCGGACCGTACCGTTACTACCTTGTCATCCGACCCTGGGAATTTCATGGCCAAGTGGACTGTCGAAACAACGGCGCCGAAAGACTGGAGTGTCGTTCGGCCAAAGATAACATTGTACGCCGAGGGAGCCTGGACAACTAACCATTTCACCATTTCAGTCCGAGCATAAGGTGTTTCCCCCATGGTCACTGGGAGGTGGATATGGCCTAAAGGAACAATTGAATGTCCCGTGAAGCCGATCAAGCTTCCTTCGAACGGGGTGAGATCGGACCTTCTCAACTTCAATTTTTCGAACAAATCCAAAAACATGATGTCTGCCGAACTCCCTTGATCGACGAGAATCCTTCTTACTTCGTAGTTGCCAATCCTTGCCGTGACGACCATTGGGTCATTGTGGTCCTGTAGGATGTCTTCAAAATCCTCATCGCTAAAACTGATGACCACACTTTTCTTTCTGGGTTTTTGTATCGGTCGGCTTGCCACCGAGAGAACTTGTCCCACATACTTCTTGCGATCGCACTTCTTTTCCCCACCACCAGAAAATCCTCCGGCAATGGTGCCAATGAGAAAATCGTTGCCTTTTTCGGATTGCTGGATAGGGGGTCCGCCCGCTGGTGGTGAAGGGCTTTTATTCCTCTTCTGTTCAGTTCTGGGAGGCGAGGGGCTTTTCCTTCTGGAACGCTTACGCAATGCTTCTCCAATATAGTGTTGAAGCTTACCATCCCTTACCATCTCTTCGATTAAATCCTTCAGCTGGATACATTGGTCGGTGGTATGCCCCCATCCACCATGATGATCGCAATACTTCGTCTTATCCTTTTGGGCCGCCTTTCTCAAGGCTGGTGGCCGAGTGATGTTACGCATCTCTGTATGCATAGTCTCACGAAGGATTTGACTCCTCGGGACTGTTAACTGGGTATATTCATCATATTTGCCTTTGGGAGGCAGTTTTTCTCCTCTATCTTATTCTCTCTTATCTTTCCTTCCCTTATCTCGAAACGATCATTCTGACGAGCCTCGTTTTGGCGAGGACGTTGCTCATGTCGTCCTTCGGCACTCCTTGCTGCAGTGCTAATCCTTCGGAACTCCTCTAGATTAACATATTTCCTGGATCTTTCTCTCAGTTCCGCCATGTTACTAGGTGGTTCCCCGATCAGACAATCCTTGAAATCTCCATCTTGCAGTCCTTGGGTAAGCAGAAGAACGGATACCCCCGACTGCAAACCAGATATGCCACTGGCCTCTTGCTGATACCGAGCCAGATAGTCGCGTAAAGACTCGCCAGGTCTTTGTGCAACTCCAGCTAATGAATGGTCAGATTTGGGCTGTGACATGCTGGCTGTATATCGATTCAGGAAAACTCTTCTAAGCTCAGCCCAAGAACTAATGGAGTTAGCTGGTAGGGAGTTGAACCATCTCAACGGCGCCGGGCCTAACGTCATTGAGAAAGCTCGGCATTTCATTTCATCCTCTCCTCCATAAAACATCATGGAAGACTCGTAAGATGCAATGTGATCCATCGGATCGGTCGTCCCATTGTACCGGGAGACATTCTGATGGCCCATGTAGGTTTGTGGAGTCCGAAATGCCATAATTGCTGCTGTAAAGGGGTGTCCAGGATGGGGCTCTGTAACTGCTGGTTCGGGAGTCACATTCAAATTGAGGGGTGGTGGTGGGGGAAGGTTAATTGGGTTGCCGAGAGCCGCGCGAGGGCCTTTCTCGGCAAGTCTAGCCATGCTTTGCTGCTGTAGAGTAGCAATAGCCTGGTTTTGCTTTTCAATCAATGAAGTTTGGGTTCTCAGTATTTCCATAATTGACTCCTCTCTCCTCCTGGCCGAAGAGGTTGTCATGTAGGATCTTCCTTGAGATCCGGAACGTTCGCCACCCTGAAGCGTTCCAAAGCGGCCTCTAGCAAACTGTGGTACTCCCCTATCAGATCGTTCGGCTCGGGAGTTATCGCGAGCGTGACGTTCGACTTGTCGGTCCTCCCCAGTTCGTGATCCAGCAGGGGCCCTCCTAGATTGATGTGGCCCAGAATCCGCTGTGTCACGCCATTCCGACACATGGCCATCTGAAACGCGACGCGACTGAGATCGTCGTTCGTGGCCTTCAACAACCGGAGGGACGGTGGCTGGCGCTTGGACCTCCGGAACAACTGGAGGATCCTGGGGATTTTCAACCTGGTTGCCCCCAGGGGGTCCTCCAGGGGCAAGTCTGTCCCTTACATTCCTTCCAACAACACTCCTTGGCCCAGCGTTCTTTGGTGGCCTTCCCCTAAGGCGACGACGAAGGTCTCCTTGGTTGCTGTCATTATCATTCACCATTAGTGCGGTGAGTGGTGGGGATACTGATTATTCGATCCCCACAGACGGCGCCAATGTAGTGTCCTAGAACACTATGTTCTTAACCCTCTGAGCCCTCAAGATTATGGTAATCAGGAGTTCAAGAGAGGATCAAGTGTTTCTGTGTGACCTTATGGTTTTTCTGCAGTTCCAGTTGGGAAAAGCAGGGTTTCCCTAGTCAACAAGTGTGTGCAGAGTGTCAACTTAGGGATGAGAGTACGTACCTGAAACCCTAGCTGTTATGAGCCATTTATAGGGTTTAGAGGAGGTTGATATGGGCCGTATGGGCCTTGTACCAGAGTTAAGCTGAACCTGGATTCTGTGAGATAATATCGGAGATTTATGCTCTTAGAATCTGGATAGGGTCAACTTACAATCCCATGTCTAGGCTGTTGCGAGATTCCAGGAGAGATTTGCGGAAGGGATAGAAAGCTGTGGTAACTGAGTCTGTCTACCAGCCGACGTTATATCTCGGCCCTGGAGTCCCGAGCCGATGGGCTGAAGACCATTGGTGAGGCTCGGCCCCATCAAGTCCGAGCCTGGTCTTTTATTGTACTCGGAACCAGCGAGTCCGAGCGAGAAACGTTTGTGCTGAGTAAACCGAGGGAGAGGTCCTTGAAGAATCCCTTATATAAGACTTAGTCCTTATTGGGTCGGCAGACCCTACAATCGTATTTATATGATTTGAATTTTGATTTTGTAATTTAATATATATATATATATAATGTAATATAATTTTTCAACTTTTTTCGTATGATCATCATTGTATTTGTAAATGTAATATATGTCAATTAACATGTTGGGTCACCTAAATCTTTTTTTTACTTCAAAATCTAAATCAAATTAGTTATATAATATTTTGGAGAGATTTGGCCTTGGCTTGCAGATAATTGAGTTTTTAATTATCAGGTAACTAGGATTTAATAATTTACCATTGTATATGCAGGATTGAATTTATGAAATTGTTTATCATCTCTCCTTCTTTTACATAAACGCACCAAACCTCTTCTTTCCAAACCTCACGCAGCTATGAACCTATTTTAGGCACCTAATCGATATTTTATGCGTAGGATATGGTTAATCTATGGAATTATATCTATATCTATTATCGTATCAGCTTTTATTTTTATCTGATCACGTAAACCCCATTACATCACCATAAAAAAGGGAACAACTCCCTTTATATAAACGCATCGAACCCTTATTAACCGTAACGTTAACATTCATTCATCATATCCATCTATGGCCACTTCTAGATTATTAATGAAGAGAGCAAGCAACAAAAGAGGCACAACCATTTCACTCCCAAAAAACTTAATAACAAATATAGTTGCAAGGGTTGCTTCTCATTCACTCGCCGACCTTGTCAACTTGAAAAGGTGTTGCAAAGATTTTCTTGATGCTGCTGAAGATGACTTTGCCTATAAACATGTTTCTTTATTGCACAAGTTCCCGTTATTCCCATGGCGGCCTCTTAATGATAAAAAATTGTCCTTCTTGAAGCGATGCAAGGAAAGTCAAAACATGGATACCTTATTTAGAGAAGGATTGCTAGAATATTTAAGAGGAGAAAAAATTAGTGGTCTAAGGATTTTGAAGATAGTTGCTCTAAAGGGGCACAAGGAAGCAAAGTATGTGTACGGTATGATCATGTTGTCTTCCGAAGATGAAGAATTGAGAAAAGAAGGACTTGAACATATGCGTTTTCTAAGGGAGTCTAAGTGTGTTATAAGATGCCGGGGTAAGGTGGAAAAGTTGGTGCAATATGCCTGGAAAAAGAATATTTTGTTGCACAATAAGAAAACTTTGTGCCACAACAAGAGCATATGCAAAGGGTGGAGACCAAGAGAAGGGCGATGGTTATTGCTAGACGATGAAGATGACAATAATGATAATATTAACATGTGTGAATATTGCAGGTGGGATCAAGAGTTAGAGTTGTTCAATATTCATTAGTTAGCTGCGGTTTATCTACAATTTTGTTTGTAAGATAAACGAACGTACAATTTCATTAGAAAGTCATGTTATTTTATCGAGCATCCTTAAGATTTAGTTTTGTTTATGTTTTCTTTTACTATATTTAATATTGTTTTTTTAGGGTATATTTAAGATTGTTGGGTAACTCAACTTTGTTTTTTTTTTTAAGAGGCGTTTCTTTCGGGTTAAAATTTATGTTCTTTGAATCACATCTTCAAAAATGTTATTGTCATTGTCCAGGATGTTATCAACATTATATAAAATAAGAGAAGCATGATTTTCTCTTTTCCTTTCCAAAATTATCACATAAATAATCTTTCATCATTCATTTTATCATAATATTTCACCATTAATTTTCTAAACTTCATTTATCATTGTTAATTTAATCATACAACATTTACACAACTTACAAAACACTGAAACATTGCCCAATAATTTCATTTTAATACTCTCTCACCTGTCCAACACAAAAACGTGTATGTGGGGCTTTTAAAAGTGTAAAACACTCCTCACTAGTAATTGTACTCTCTCATTCATTGTTTTTTTTAGAATGAATTAATCAACTCTCATCCCCTGCAAATCTATAGGATTTTGTTTTTTTATTTTTCATATATCATCTTTGTGTTGTTTCTTTTGTCTTGAAAAATATGTTTGCATCATAGCAGTGCCAGGAGAGGTTGATTATGCAGGTGATGAAAGTTGCTCGCGAAGAAAAATTAAGTCGAGAGTAGCTAAGGTATAATATCAATGTTAAGTTTAAATTATACTTTTTGTTAGATATTTTAACAACAAATATTGATTAAAAAAGAAGATTATAACAAAAAATAGATATATGAATTAATCCTATTTCGAATATAAATTTGAAAAATAACAAATTATAAACACAAATTGATATTAATGAAAATTTTTGTGAATAAATGTAAATTTAAGTTGATTCATATAATGATTGTTTGACCAAAGAATTCCTCACGTGCATTGCACGGGGAAAATTACTAGTTGCTAGAAATATAAAAGGACATATTTGATTATCATTTATGATTTATAAGAATAATGTTCAGGAATTCGAAGCATAATTATCAAATATTCCGGTTATCCAAAGTTTTAAACAAATATTATTTTGTAATGTCATTCAATAAAAAAAAAACTAAGCTAATTATTATAACTATATAAAAATCCTATATCTAAAAAAAATATAAAAATCCTAATAGATTCTATTTCAATTAATATGCTATGATCTTCCCTATATATAATAAATTTTTTCTCATTTCGTTCTTTAAGTACTATCCAGATATATTTAGATTTGATTCAGGTCATATGTTTGTAATAAATGAGTCGTCTCCCAAATTAAATTACATCTATTTTTTTTATTTAAGTCGCAAAATAAAATTATTGTGGTAGTAATCAAAGAAACAAAAGATTAGTGCATATAAATCATAAAAAAAAATAAAATTAGTGCATATATAAATAGATGAATTAAAAAATACATTACTAAATAATAAGTAATGTAATTATGAAATAGATAGTTACTTGAATAACGATGCTTATATTTTTATAATTTTATAATAAAATACCTGAGAATAACATATTTTCAACTTTAAAGGTGAAAATAACAAGTGGTCAAAACAAGTACATTTTTATTTGCGTGAAAATAGTATATTTTGTAACTATTTCATATTACCATAAATAGTTTAAAGTCACTTGAAATAAAGTCTCCTTCCCTCGTAAAAAGAGGAAAAAAAATTATTCATAAAAAAATGTTTATTTTTGATACAACCAAGCTTTTATTTTTACCGTGTTGAAAATAGATAAATTAACAAGCACGAGATATGTAATGACTTGGAACTCATTTTGTGTTTGTGTGATAGTTTTCTAAATGTTAAATATCATTAGATGAGTTGAATTTTTGAATATTTCTAGTTTCTATCATGCAATTAAAATTGGGATCTTAGCAAAATATTAAATTGGGGGTCAAGTGATTAAAAAAAAAAGTAATTTTAGGCTTTCCAAAAAAAAATTGAAGTGATTAAATTGGGGGTTAATAAACTAAAACTCTTGATTGAAAAGGGGTAGAAACTTGAAATGGGAGCAGTTTATCCTCATCCCACTTTATTATTATCATGGTTCGAAAAATATTAAAATCTGGAGTGATAGAAATTGGCGGGATATGATATCATCATTTGGTGTTTGTTGGTGAGGGGAATGGAAGGAAGTGAGAGCGAGGCTGTGTTCGAATCACTGAATCTGAATCCCCAACTCTTCCTCAACCAAGTTCTCAATAACGTCGACCTCGTCGTTGATGAAGCCTTCAATTTCTTCTCTCAGTAACTAACTTACTAACTAACTCCTTTCTCTCTCTCACTCGCTTTCTACTTCTTCTTCTTCTCTTACATCACTTCTTCTTTCCTTTTCTTTTTAATCTCTATCTTCTTCATACTATATATATATATATATATCTCAGAGATGCATCCACCAAGCTCAACATCCAACCTGCTACTCAAAGGTCTCACGATCTCAGGAAGGTAACTCTCTCTCTCTCTCTCTCTCTCTCTCTCTCTCTCTCTCTTATTTTTAAACTGGACAGAAGTTGTGTTAATTAAATTAAAATTAGGTTTATTATTATTATTGTTATGAAAATTGGAATTGTGAATTGCGAAAGGGCGCTGACTGCGTTCTGGAGAAGGTTGAATCTGTATTGAACAAACATCTCTCTATTTGGGAAGGATACTCTCTTCGCCACTGCTTTGCTGTTCCTCAAGGTTTTCTTATGCCAAACACTGTATGCTCCCTCTCTCTCTCATTATACTTATTTATTTATTTATTGTTAAATCTAAATTAATCGTTGTTACTACGCTATCTAATATGCTACCAACACATCATTTACAATTAACTGTATGCTTAGTTTATTATTAATATTATTATTATTATTATTATTATTATTATTATTATTATTATTAGGATTATCATTTTGCGAAATTGATCGAGATGAATTGGGTGTAATAACTTTAGTGGAGGAACTTGAATTCTTAACTTTTATAGCATTGATTATTATTATTATTAAGATACTCCTATTGAAGAAGATTTTGACGAAATTCTTGTCTGGCTTGGATGCAACAACATTGTTACTCTGTGTTTTAATTTGCACTTGGAGTAACACACCACTCCTTGCATTGTGCAATTCAGGGAAACAAGACGCTTATGACTTTGTTATGTGGAGTACTATTTAGTTGTTAACTCATTATTATCAATATAGACACGTGAATGTGCAGTATAGAGGACACTGAGAAGTTGCTGTGAATTTTATTGCGCTACTATGACCTGTTTCAGTAATACAAATTGCAAAAACGAGAAAACATAAAACCAGACATATTATCCAAAAATAAATATATAAATAATGATAAGTAGGAAAATATCATAAATGTAATTGCATAATAATAAACTTGTTCTGGATTATTTCCCTCGCTGTCTTTGTCATAAAGTTTGTTAATTTTTTTCTCCTGCTAAGTATTTGCACTTTAATATGACAAGTCTATGTATGATTAGTTGAGAAAAATTGCTTCCTGGCATGGATTTACTTTTTGGTTTAATTATCTAACCTTGGAGAAAAATGTGGTTCCAGGATGAATCAAGTGGGAATGGCAGCCTCCATCCAGATGCACTTTTTGATCCAGATTTAGATGCTCAGTTAGATTCCTTGAGAAAAAAACTAACAGAGGTAATAACAATGCTGCTGATGGCTTAATTCTTTCTCTTGCAAAGTTTTGTTTTTTACTCAATTCGGATGGGGAATAGACATCAAGGGAAAGACAGATTGATTTGGAAGAGAGACAACGATGAAGGATCCGCCACCTTATCTTCATACGTCTTATTATGTTGTCAGGTGGGGAAGGAGTCTGAAGTTCTGAATCAAGAAATTCAAGCATTAGAAAGGGCTGAAAGGCAGTCGAGTCTCAATGCTGGGTATATCAATGAGGCAGTGCAATTATATAAGCAAAACTCTTCGCTTTTTCAAGGTAATTAAAGTGCTCACCTTCATCTTTCTGTTCATGTTTTGACCTTTAGCAAATACCATTGAAGACTTCATTATGATACAATATGCATGCTTTCCAATTTAATTAAGCAGAGATGGTGACAACTGCCTCAGAATTAAGAACGAAGACGAAAAAGCTAAAGACCAGCATGATCGAAGAGACTGAACAAGTGAAAACAAAAAGGATTTACAGCAAAGAAATGGATCTATCTGCTATAAACCCCGCCAAAGGTAACCCAAATACCATTCACTCTACTGGAACTTGCATTAACTTACGCAGGTTGGAGTCCATATTTATGAGTTGACCATTGCTGTTTGCAGGCCTCTCAAACGCAAAGTTAGAAGATCTTCAAGAGATTTTAATTGCTATGAAGAGTATGTGAACTTGTGTATTTTTATTTACGTTTATCTTGTTATGCTGGACTTATTATAAACTGTTGTTATTTCTCGGTCTTTCTCTGTGGCGACTAGTTGGAAATTACCTCTGTAATGCTGAAAATACCGTGGGCAGTAACTCCTTGATACTATGAATTACTCAGAAATTTAATGACAAACTAAATTTGTGTTATTCATGTAAAGTATATTGAAAATGTTATGTTGGTCCCTATGCAATGAAGAAACGTTTGTCCATCTCATTTTAGACGCATTAGCTCCACTGTTTATTTCTTGATTCCTTTATTTTAGAGTTCCCCTCATTTTTTGGTAGGCAAACATTTCTTGAATAGGCTATATGTTTGCGTATCCAACAATAGGTTATGTATTGTTGGATTGTTTCCAATCCTAAGTTGCCCCCACTAGTTTTAGAAAATTAGTGTTATAATGATAGACATATTCTTTAAGCTTTTGTAGCATGTCCCTTTGTATGATTTCTCGTTTTTCATTTGAATGAGTTCTTTCATGCTAATGGCCTCTGGCGTCATCTTTATAGACTCATAATCGTCAACATTACATTCAACTATGATGTAAATCTATGTAAATGATGATAAGAAGAGCACATAGGATTTCTGGTGCTATTGCAAGTAAGGATCAAAGATAATTTCTTTATTAATTTCATAGTTCCCTCTCATAGATTTCATAATTGAGCAAAAAATTAAGGCTGAGTAAAAATGCTCGCATAGGAAACATGCAGGGACCCAGCATAGAGTTTCCCATTAAACTCTTGCACTTCACTGATTCCTTGGCTACCATACTCCTGCAAAAGATTTACAACCTGCAATATAAAACCATTCTCATTGACCCTGATTCCTGCAGGCACAACCAGGACTCTTGGGGGTGGAGATGGTCCTAAATAACTGTTCACTGCCACCCAAAACTGGCCCCTCGAGTTCCTCTTGATGTTATCTGGTCTTCCTGCAAGTTGCCAGAATAATTCTGATTGATTTGCTCTGGGTCCTTTTAGCCAGAATCTCGTAAGTCTGTTTGCTACTAATTCACTAACAACGACAAATGATCCATCTCTGCTTACAGCCACCCCAGAAGCCACAGCAAGACCACTTAGCAACACTGTGGTTTGGTTTGTGCTTGGGTCATATCTGAATAGCCTCCCAGATCTATCTTTGTTGTCTAGCATTTTCTGATAATCTCTGCAAAAATTAAGTTCCACATTTGTTAGTAGCCTACACTAGAATGTGATACTTTGTCCATATAAAAATTGTTAAATCCCCTGAAAAGAAAATAAAATAATAAACCTCCTAATCATTTATAAGGGCGTAAATCAACTTGGTCATTGAAATTGATAGCATCGGTCTATTTGGTAATCAAGATTATAAAAAGTCAAATTGATCCTTGATTTTAAACACTTGGCCAATTTGGCCTCACACGAAAAATATCAACGTTGCCGTTGTGGGCCAAATTAAATGATTGTGTGCGAAGAGGTACAAAATGATAATTTTTGTTATCTCAAAAGACCAAATCGACCGATCGTATCAATCTCATAGATCAAATTGATGTTTTACTATATTTAAAGAGGAAAATGAAAACAAAAAAGGTATGTGCATATAATACTTTGATTCCCCAGAGTACAGTCAGGAAGGAAGTACTGTTTACCTGATCTGGAAATTAGAACTAGCCTCTGTAAAATAAACAATTCCAGTGTCAGGGTCTATATCCAAGCCCGCAGTAAAGTTTAGAGGGCTTCCTTGTACAGCTCCAACAAGTTGAGTAGGAGGCCCGCCATTGGGACCAACCTTGACTAGTCCAAAATAAGCATCAGCTACATACAGTTCACCTGTCTGATGATTGAATTCCAATCCTAAAGGCCTCCCACATGTTGCTTGAAGTGCTGAGAAGTCAGCTAGGCCATCGCATATAGTCTTGTTCCTGGACCAACAAAAATAATAACGGCATTCATGTTTTAAGTTGTTGTTCTGCTATTCACAGTGGTGGTATAAAGTGTGTTGTTGTTTAGTTTTATTTTGTGAATAACAAGACTCTTTTTTAGACCACTTTTGTGACAATAGAAAATCAGAAATATATTAACTACCTACCTGCTTGGAGAAGTGTAAGCATATTCCTCGAAACCATCATTTGTGACATATTTAAAGATTCTTCCATCAGAAGCACCAGCATACGGCCCTGTACCATTACGATCAAATGCTAGAGACTCGGGGCCTGTCAACGGTGAAGGTAGCTGGAGCCTGCCAAGCATGGTTAAAGCAATTGATGATTGGGAAGACAAGAGGAACATCAGAATTGCATAGACAACCATCATCATTGTAATGTTCAATATGATTTGTATGAGGTTTGAGTTTGATGCATGAAGCCTAGCTAAGAACCCAATTATATTTATAGCCGCAGCCGCAGCCGCACTTGCAGTGTAATAGCATGCCCTCTTCATCATTTACTAGGTGGAAACGTGAAATAGCTAGCAGGTTTTGGACCGAAGTGAAAAAACACGCAGGAAAGCAAGTGTTCTTTGTAAAAATAACGTTTGTAGTTTGTTAAATCGTTTGGAAGTGTTCTATGAACAAGTATACAACACGTGAAGGGTGAGGAATAAAAACGTGAAGCCAGAATGGCAAGAAGTGGAGAGAACAGATTAGCGATTAGCAGGTGTAACCGACTTTTGCAGTTATGCTAATTCAGACGTCAGTTATGCTAATAGAGACGTTAGTAGTCCTTTTCGGGTACTGGCTGAGAAGGGATCAGTGACTAGCATGTGTAACTGACTTTTGCATTCCTTTTCAGGTATTGGCTGGCCTTTCGCCCTTCCTAGTCCTTTTCGGGTACTGGCTGAGAAGGGATCTAGCATGTGTAAATGACTTATGCATTCCTTTTCAGGTATTGGCTGGCCTTTCGCACTCCCAACAAGAGCTTTTACATTCGCAAGAAGAATATCTGACCATTTGCTTAAGTAAAAACAGCCCCAGTTGTGGCAATTGTGCTAGCTTCCACTGATTGAGACGTTAGTAGTTAATAAAATAAGAGTTGATTTAATGCAAATTGTGTAGATATTAAAACACTTAAATTTTCAAAAATATGAAAGCATGCCTTATCGGTAAAATATTTGTTAATAAATTCAATATCCTCTCAATAATTCTAACCATACAAAAGAGATTAATTTATATGCACAATCAGCAGTCAAAAATGAGTTTTCTTTTTTCTTTTTTTTCTTTTCTCATTTTTAACAAAATTGTTATGGTTTTTTCTCTTGTACCCTTCTCAATTCCTATTCCCACAGTACAATTATTTTCTCTCCCCGCAATAACCAGGATAAAGGTATACTAATTGATAAATGAGTAATTATTATTGTCTTTAGGTTCTAGAACGACAGTTAAATAGAAACAATTTTTTACTTTTTTTTGAAAAAATGACACTTAAAAGAAACAAAGTGAGTAGTAGAAGAAAAAATAATCAAAAGCTTCATAATTCTTATGATCTAAACACAGCAAAGCAAAAACTAACGAAAATGATACAACTGCGTGATCGACATACGCCCCAATCTAGGGCATACATGTTACACTCTTTTAACCCAGCTAGTGCTGTTCTAAATTCCAAGGATTAGTATGAAGCTCAAAGCAGTTGGAAAGACACAGAATTAGCTGAGCTTCTTGATTCCCACAGCTAGAAGGAACAATGTATGCAGAAAAGTGATGGGGGCAAAATGCAAATTACCTACAAAGAAGTCAAATATCAGACGACATGGAGCCGGTGTAGTAATTGGGGAAAAGGGAGTGAAAGACGCACAAGCAATGACATGAAGAAAATGCAGACTGACAATAGAAAATAGTTTAAGATGTGAAGACACTTACATTTTCTACAAATAATGTTTATAAGAAACTTTCAATGTTGAGTTCAACAAAGGAGCAAGGATCAGGAATGTCGAAGTTGTTTAATACCTGAAAGAATAATTAACAAGAATGATCAGTTGTTGAGGTATATAACCCCAAAATACATGTATCTATATAAAATTTTATAAGAATAAGTTCAAATTATGTGATGTAAAAAATGACAAAATTATAAAACAAAGACATTTATGGCCAGTGAGATACAATCTGCTTGACAAATTTTAAAATATGGAATGTTTAAGCATCCATTCCGCACATGGTCTCTTATTTAATCATTTCAACCCCTCAAAAGGGATGTGGCTGATCACATCAAATATATACAATCACTAGAAAATTATTTCCAACAACTGGCTAGATTAGTATTATTTTACTGATCGGAAGTACCTCTGGATGAACAATTCCAAAAGTGCCAATATGGTTTCCCTTGTAAATGATTCTAGCTTGTCTACCAGAAAGAAACTCCGGCTCCTTCAATAGAGCACAAACAAGTAATTAGAAGCAGAATAAACATTCAATAGGATCCACACACATGCACATAACAAGTATGCAGCATGAACTTACATCTGATCGCTCAATATAATAACCCGATGTATCACCGGGTGAAACAAAGGGAGCCCCATTCTTTTCCATTACTCTGTCCACCAAGCCATGAATAATCTGCACATTATTGAATAAATGATAGCGATTCATTAACGCTTTATATTCATGACTTATATTCAAAGAGCAAAGAAAAATTGTTGAGCCTTAAAAAAGAGCAAAGAACCAAATATAGAGCCATGATGTCACTAAGCATACCTCAAATCCTGCATTAGCACCACAGTACAGTGCAGCAAGTTGGCGAAGATTTTTCGCTCCAACATCCTTTTTGTCATCCAAAATTGCTATATCGCCCACTTCAAAAATCTGAACCAAAATTTTAAGATAGGAATATTTTCTTATACGTTTGAAAAAGAGTAGATGATAAATAGTGAAAACGTTGTGGAGAACTTGCAACAGTGAATATTTGGAAAATTGCTCAACTCGAAAGGAACTTCTAGTGGGGTTTGCCACGGGAGTTCTTGTTTTTCTTTTCAGAGTTAGTAGGTGGCCTATCAACTAAATTGCTTCCCATATTCTCAACTTTTGCAAATGTGACAAAATAAACAAGTTTCAATCTGATAAACTAAGTTTTTAACCGAGTTCATAGAAAGTACTATATTTTAAAGGCTCATAATACAAAGATCGAAAACCCCAGGGAAGAACTACAATAATACCTTTATAGGCTTTGGATGATCCTTGTTGTGAGCAACAGTTTTCAAAATGCCAGGCATAAGGCTAGTCCGAACGGCCTGTGCATAAGTTAGATATAAAATTAAAGCAAATGAATTAAAAGCCGAAAACTTTAAAAAAAAAAAAAAATCAATACCTTTTATTTTTTATATGGGTGACAAAACTATTATATCACTAATGAATACAAACATCCAACCACGAGATTGCAATTTTAGTTGTCAAGAAATATACAAGACCAGTAAAATCAAAGAAACAGATAAACTGTAGAATTGAGTTCATTTTGGGAGATCAGCGAGAAGTACAAATTCTTCTACCAAAATATAAGCATGTATGTACAATAGCACCGATCTTGAACAGGGTATTATAAGAGATATGCATAAGAAACAGTGAAACTATTAGTAGTTTGAGCAATAACTTGAACAGACGACTGGAAAGAATAACAGTAAAAAACTACAAAAAATTATAAAAAAAGACCAGCACATAAACAGATATTTAAATTACTAAAATGTAGGCAAATCCGTTGTCGTTGTCATTGCAGATAGATGAATTTTATATAAAATATACGTAACATATACATTGCCGTTGAACAAGCAAAATATGTTGTGCAAACCTCGAAGTCTGAAGATCTAGGGTTTCCGATGATAATTGCTTTTGATTTATCATCTTTGCGGTTTAGCAAGGCAAAGTTTTCCTTTTTAGAGCAAAGTATAAATGTCAAGACTTCTGTGAACCCAACCAGTGCAACCTGCAAAGAAATTAGGAATAAAATGATTTAGATGACTAGGTACTTTAATAATTACATTCATATAGAATCTCCGAGGCTTTAGTCATTGATTTGATTTTAACAAGTATGATAAGTTATTGAGCATACTTAAAAAAATATCAACGATGAAATGAAACAGAAACACACTTCAATCATAGGAGTCAAACAAACTGTAATTTTGTCACACACCTCTCTTCTGATAAGATCACTGAGCTCATTCAGAGTAAGAAGTGTCAAGGAAGAAGCCAATCTCTTTGAGCCCTTATTATCTATTACTGCTTTATCCTTAATAGCATTGAATCCATAAGCAATTGCAACATCCTATAGATAGACGAACACCAAAAAAAAAAAAGACAAGCATTGTGAGTACACAATATACATGTAATAGATCCAACCTTGTAATATGCTTTCAGAAATGATCCAAGTGATCACTGACAATACCTCCATAATATCACATGGGTGAAGAATATCACTTCTGGTAGGAGGTACCGATACATCAAAGTAACACTGGTTATTGTCAGATGCAGACTGTTTGGCATGCAATTGCATCTTATTTAAGAGCTTAGTGACCTATAGAAAAGGAAGAAACAAGAATGACAAAAGCATCGAATTATGCATTAGAGACAGCAGGCATAAAAAGAGTAACGAAATAGAACTTAAAGGAAATCATGATATAAATTGATGAATGCTACAACAGAAGGAAAATGCATGAATAAAAGAAAATAAGCCACGCTGAAATATATACAAATATTTAAGAAAAAATATCTCTGCTGCTTCAAGACAACTAGAGAACTTTAGTACTCGAGATAAATTAACATGGCAAAAAAATACATGCTAAATATTAAAATCTGAAAACAATAAGAGCAGCTAATTATCAATTTTTTAAAAAAATTTTGACAAAAAATGTCTTCTATGTAATGCATAAAAATTAAACTAACATAAAATGATGCTCTAGCAGACACTACTTTAAGCAAAAACCAAAAAAAAAAATAATGCTCTAGCATTCAATAGCTAGGGAACAGTGATGTATCAGACAAATACCAGGATAAGTACCAAAATTCACCTCACATTTCACATTAGAAAGTTACAGGAGAGAATTACCTCTTCCGCCTCCAACGACACCCCAATCAATCCTTTAACGTAGGACAGTGAAACTTTTACATTGTAGACAGACAAATCAGGATATATGTGTGAATTTCCATCAGAATCAATCACTTCAACTGGTTCAACGACAAACTTATTTTCACAATATTCTGAGAAGGTTGTTACCTAACACAAACATAATAATTGTCATCTTCTAAACAATTGTGACACCTACAAAAAAAAGCAAATAGTAGAATATAAATACTAAGGAATTTACTTCACTACCATTGTATTTAAAACAATCTTTGCCTTTGTCAGATCAGTTGCAGTACATTCAATAAATACGTTCTTAGTCTCCAGAGTGATGGCTGAATGTGCACCATTGATAATTGGAGGTAAAGATAAAACCGTTCTGCCAACACATTATAGTACATCAAAAATTGAATAGAACAACAACGCACACCAACTCAAGTGAGTAAGAATATGAAAAGGAAATTAAAGATCAAGTGTCACTAGGTTGCAGTTTACAAAGAAGTACAGGAGAAATCATCACGACATCAACATTAGTGTTTTCTAAAATTCAATTGGAAGAGCAACTAATTAAAGAAAATAGGATACTTCTCTTCAGTTTGCACATCCAAACAATACCGATATGCATGTGTAATGAGAGCCAAAGATTTCAAAAATTTGTAGATGTCAATATTAGGACGTTTTGAAAATATAATACCTCTTATGGTCATATAAAACAGGGAAAACAGGGGAGTCCTCAATTATATGCAAGAATTTCTTCAGTTTCATATCTGACTGTCAAACATAAATCAAAAGGAAAGAGGATTAAATGAACACATAGTTGGGTGAACTCAAATAACTCATAAACCTCATTATGTGAGGCTTATAATATCTTTTGACATACGCAGCAAGTAAATATTACAAAAACTCACTTTGTAGAACTCCATCAACTCATCAGCCCTGAAGCTCCTTTCCTGTCATGCCAAAAGGAACAAAAAAGAAAAAAAAACTTTCAAAGATTAGTTCAAAAGTTGGCATTAATAATTCTTAGACCAGTTACTAATGTTCTAAGTAAAACATTGCACTAGCACTAGACAGTATAGGTTAAATAATGTGCTTTTGCACTAAAGGAGGCCATAACAGTATGTCATTTCAAAAAACAAAAATATGCTAACCTAGAAACCGAATGCCATAAAAAAAATTACCTGCTTTAGTGGAATAAAATTTATCTCTGAAGGTGATTGAGCCTGGAAAAATAGATGGATAAAGTCATTGATGATGATGCAGAGATAATTAACGTATTCCAGAAAATGATCATTAAATCCTGAGAAGATCTCTTCAGGAAAACTGGTTTTAATAAATAAAAAAGTCAGGTACAGGGTTTGGGCTGTAAAACACCAGTCAACCATGTCAAGCACAAAAAGCACTGTGCTTCCTTTAAGAATTCCAAATAGACAGCTGAATGTAACAAGCTAGATCAAACAAGGAAACAAAATTCTAAGTCTAACCTCACCACCCCAGCAAACCTATCAAGCCTGTGGTTATCAAATTGTGAATCGAAAAGCTTATTTTCCGAATTGTGAATCGAAACTTATCATGAACCGTAAGATTCAAACTTAGTTTTAAACTACGGGCAAAAATGAAATAATTTCTTTAATTCCAATTTTATGTACATCAATTATTGAGATTTTTAAGCTGAGCAAAAAAACAGAATCGTTTTCTATTGCAATATGACTCATGCAATACATTTGATTCTAACTAGTAACTACAATGACCAAGTCGATAAAACATATGCTTTCTCGCCGCCAATTATAATGTTCCATCCATCACAAAGAAAGAAAAAAAAATGCATCACAAATATTTTCGTCATAAATTTACACAAGATTTCAGGCAGAAGGCCAATCCAAGAAAGCCCTTTTCCTGGGATACACCACAAACAACTAAAGTGCCCAGGCAACAACTTTTGCGAAGGAGTATGAGGCTGCCTTAAACTTTGTACAAAAAATCTTTCTAAATCTAGCATTTGTAAGTTGTCTATCCACAATGAAAAGTATTTTCAGTGTACAATTTAATAGAAACCAACCTCATAGGTGAACGGGCCTTCCAATTTATCCAGATCATGAGTGCCAATGGCAACAAGAGTTCTTCGCCTGCAACATAAAAAAAATGAAAACAAATTAACTGAAAATTCATTCTTCAGTTAAGAATGCTGTCAGGGGAGAAGAAAACAAAAACATCACCGACACCAACGACAAATAAAGATAAAATGATGGATAAAAAGGCAACATATTTCAAAAAGAAAACAGCATCAGGTGAAAACAAAAGTAAGCAGCAAGGGTTTCATAATCTTTAAACAAGATTTTTTTAAACAAGGTGAAAACAAAAAGAAGCTTGCAAAGTAAGTCATTAAACGATATACAATATTTAAACAAGACATTATTATATTAAGAATACCTATATAGCAAAGTTATTAAAAAATGAGGAAGGAGGAAAAGGCTACGTTCTACAGCATCGAAACGTGCTGGAGCATTTTGATAATAACTGAGAAACAACTAGTATGCAATTACGAATGAAATCACATTACCGGCAAATGTTTTGGTGAAGTTTGTCTTGGAGGTCAATAAAGCTGTTGTATCTTGCTTTATCAAAAGTTAAACCTCTCAATACAGCACATACAACATATGGTCGAATTTGAGCCGTCTACAACAACAAATAGAAAACAAAAGCAAAAAACAAAACATGTCATTTTCAAGTGTCCATTTAGCTCCAACAAAAGATCAGTAAATGGGATAACTAATAAACAACCTCCTTCTTCACATTCATTTTGTGCATTGCATCTTTGGGAACGTTGGCCAATGTGTAAGTGGGGATCTCCTGGAATCCACAGAATACCCTAAGTGCTTGAGCAAGACCCTCGAGGCATAGCAGGTCATACCTATCACGCAAAAAAACGACTCGGCCGAATCAATTCATTCCTAATTTCAATTCCTTATTATAGACAAATTACTTACTACACAATTCGCAGCAAGTAAGTAATACCTGTTGGCAGGAACTTCGATTTTGTAGATGACTTCTTCATCCTCGTCATCACCGCCTTCTTCTTCTTCCAAATGCTTCTCTTTTCTCACAATTGCTTTTTCTGTTGTCTAAGAACATACAATACAATAAAATTAATTACGAATTAAACATTTATGTTAAAATAAATAAATGTATCACGTTGATTGATGAATTGAATTGAGAAGGTGGTTAGGTGCTTACGACGTCGTCGAGCTCGATCCCAAAACTGAAGCATAAGTCTTCGAATTCCTCTTGCGCTGAACAGAATAAATAAATAAATAAAATAATAATGAGAGAGAATTAGGAAACAGGAGGGGGAGGAATGAGAGAGAAGCTCACAGTAAGTTTTGCCTAGAGCCGCATACAGACGATCCCGTCCCACACTGATTGTAGGCATGGTGAATGCTTAATTGCTTATGCAGTTATGCCAATGCTGCCTGCCACCTCTACCAAGAGAAAAAGTGATGGACTGCAACTTCCAAGAGAAAAGAGAAAAACAAATGATCCGAACCCGAAACCACAAACCACCGCTTTAGGTTTTTATATATGGGCCGGGTTTTAGGCCCAATAGGAAACGTTGTCGTGTTCTCCTGCCTCAAACCCTAATTAAACCCTATAGAGTAGAGAGAGAGTGCGAGTCTTGTTTTGTTCTTCTTTTTCTTGTTCTTGGAGAGAGAGAGAGAGAGAGAATGGGTGGGGGTGGGAGCGATAGCGAGGTAGAGAAGACGGCGCAGAAAGAGAAGGAGAAGAAGAAGATAATTTCATTGGCACCAATTGCAAAACCACTCGCTGGGAAGAAGCTCTCAAAGCGAACACTGAAGCTTGTTCGAAGAGCTGCTGAACACAAGTGCTTGAAGAGAGGAGTGAAGGAGGTTGTTAAAAGCATAAGGCGTGGTCACAAAGGGTCAGTCAGTTAGTTACTTCTCTCTCTCTCTATAACCAATCCCAATCTTGTTCTTATTCATTCTGTTAATTTTCTGATTTTCTTTTTTCTTTTTTCTTTTTTTTTTTTGAATTCAGATTATGTATTATCGCTGGGAACATATCGCCGATTGATGTGATAACACATGTTCCAATCTTGTGTGAAGAGGCTGATATTCCATATGTATATGTCAACTCTAAAGAAGTAAGCTTTAAAGATCTCATGAGTTCCGATGCATTTTGACTGATCTAAACCTCGTTGGCACGTCTAAATCTGTATACATTTTTTCCTAAACTAATGACTGTATGATTCTACTTTGTACTGGAACTTAGATATCAACATGTTATCATTTTCATTATAATTAATTATAATGAGGGAGTAAGAGTAGGAAAAATGTGGATATTTTCTGAAATGGTTACATTTTAAGGAGAAAATATCTGTCGTGAAGAAATTACATGACCGTTCTTATTAATTTATATCATTTTCCAGGATCTGGCAACTGCAGGAGCAACAAAGAGGCCCACTTGCTGCGTTTTGGTGATGACCAAGCCTACGAAGGGTGATCTAGAGCAAGGGGAACAAGAGAAATTAAAGTCAGATTATGATCAAGTTGTAGCTGAAGTTACTGAGATTACAGCTTCACTTTTTTGAAACAAGCAAACAATGTATTTGTGTGCTGTTTGTTCTTTGCTTGATTAACTTTTGTCAGTAGTGTACCTTACAATCAATCAATTTTATGCATGGATTTTGTCATTCTCCACCGGTCTAATCATTTTCTTTATTACATACATATTGCTACCTTATATCAATCCACCCAAGTCTTTGCTTATCTTATGAGGTAGCTGAAGATATCTAGTTAGAATCTCCTCCATAATGCCAAATGCGATAATAATTCTACAATCCACAAGCCACATGGATTTGTCTGATTCTTTTTTTTTTTTTCTTAACCCTTTGAAACTCACTACTGCTGTAACTATTTCTAAACCAGACAATTTGGAATTTTGGATCACAATACCGGATATTATTTACATTCGCTCAGTGATTAGAGTCATGTTCTGATTCTCTCACATGAGAGCAGGGGAGTGAAAGATTTGCATCAAAGTACATGAGTAAGCATTTTTCCAACAAAAATGCATTTCGACAAGTTTTTCAATATGACGGTGGTCCCGTAATTTCAAGAACAAAAATGCATTTCAATTATAATATAATGGTATATCATAAATGATACTTCAGCCATTTATACAAGGAAATATATCCAAATGATGTTTGTTGAAGCGCTCCCAGTTTTCTTGGATCTATGTATCAGCTGCTTTTCAAGCCTAATTGTACTGCTGAATCCCGTGTATTCGGAAAAAGCAAACATTCAATCAAATACTATCTCTCTACAGTAAATACAATTTCTAGCTCCTCAATAAGTTCACATAGAAGCTTGAAAAATCGAGTATTCAGTTGGCCATGTCAAAAAGGGCAATGCAAAGTATCCACCCCACCCCAATACTGTCATGTCAAACTGAAACCAAATAGAATTACTAAGCAGCTTGATGTATTTAACAAAAGGGTTATGTTGATCACTGTTATAGCGACATTAGTTAAGGAATAAAAAAAAAAGTTATGTATATATTTGAAAACAATGTCCACTATTTTCGAAGTGATAAACTAACAATTTCGAATATAAAATAATTATTTTTAGTCACTTAATCAATGCCTTTGGGCAGTTAGTATTTTCCTTAACAAAATTCATAAAATAAAAAATGTTGACTTGTAAAGCTCATGAGAATAAACGAACTATATGCAAGTTCAGTATTCCACCAAACAGAACAAAGGTGGATAAATTTACTTAGCTACAACAAAGATATTCAAGTTTCTATATTCAAATAGGTTACATAGTAGAAGCCAATCATGTCTATACATTACAAGAGAATGTCAAAATATACTATCAGCAACCTAAGGCCGTCCACTATTACTAGATGTGAAGCAATTCCTCAGATATGGCAATGTATACAGAAATCTCTCAATAATATATATACTGCAGAAGCAAAGGTTTCTTTTAAAAAGGATGATGACAATAAAGAAAATACGTATACATGTTATTTTTGGTATGTAAAACCCTTGAACAAATACACAGCAACAGAACCGATGGCCAAAGTCAGAACCAGAGGGACGACAATGGATTCAACATCACGCATTCTGGTTGTCTGGTCTGTTCTTTTCAGCCTTGACCTATCACAGTATTCATGCAAAAGATTGCTCAGAGTGTTTAGCTGATGCATGATTTGATGTTGTCCTCGCGCAACTAGTAAAACCTGAAGAAAAGAAAAAAGTCTTTTATTGCTTCAAATGGAATTTCAAAGTAATTTCCTTCGTGCATTTTTTTCCCCTCATTCATCTCATCTACAGTCCCTTCTTTCTATCTAAATTTCAAGTTAACTTCCCGTGCGCTCATTCACATATCCATCCCTGCCTCGAAATTCTTGGCAGGCAGAAAAAGAGCGCAGGACTCAGTTAAAGAAAACCACTCCAAAACTCGGTAGTAACTAATGTATAGCTCTAAGAAATAATATAAATATTATGTATTAATCTTCTTTCTCGTAATGGGTGTAACCCGAGACCATCTTCAATGTTGTCTGAAATGGGAGAAGATTGAAGGTACATAAAATGTTTGTTCAAGTCACTTTCAAATATAAAATTGCTTCCAACTCTTATTTACCAGCATATCATTTCCTATTATGCTCAACAGTCAACACATTACATTAATTTATCTCTTCTCATTAAAGTTGCCTCCTATAATGTTTCATCTAACAAGTGACAGAATGAATCTTTACACTCAGAAGACACATAGTATACTTTACACGGTATGCATATACTAGTATCATGTGAATTCAAAATGACGAGATATATCACCTACCTCTTCCATAAGAGGAGAATCCCTAGACAATTGAGAAGATGATAAAGATGTAGGAAGCAAAGACCCAGTCAATGAACCATTGCCCAATCCAGTTACAAAGTGAGAAGTGGGCCCTGAGGCATTGCCGGCTTCAGCCTGTAGAGCCAAGTTTGGTTGACTGGCTGAAACTCCTCTGATTGCAATCTTCGAATTCAGCTCTTCAATTCGGGAGGTAAACTCGTCCATTCTTTCATTTAAAGTGGAAATTTGATCAGAAAGATGAGCGACAACTCCCTGGACAGCTCCAAAGCAAATATCAGTGGATGATTCATTTAAATGGGTACAAAAATATATAGTCACAAAGGTGGGCTGTTAATTCTTGCAATTTTTCTATGATAAATAGGCACACACACACACACATAAAATTTCCACTTAAATTTATCAAAAACTGGCTTTAAGTTCTCTATGAAGTTTCTTGTCATGATGCAGTACAATTGCATAAAATTGTTCTTTTCAGCACGTTTATCTCCAGACATAGACAGGAACTTTTCCATGTTCCATAATATAAGATACAGTAGGTGCACATTGATGAATGAAGAGGCCAAAAAGATAGGCATTGTAAGAAACACATGACTGAAGGTAAACATATCTCACTTGGTTAGCAATCGCTGCAGGTGGTGATTCTAGAGCTCTCGCATCAAATCTTCTGTTATTTATAGCTAGCCTGGTCAGCTTAGATAGACTCTTCTCCCTTTGATTTGAATATGAGTGTGAAACAATACCACTGCAGAAGACAAACATGAGAAAAACATCACAAAGACTTATTTCAACATACTTTCAATTGCATCGAGAAATTATTATCCAAAACATGAAAAGCAAGTAGAGATATGTAATGAAGTACCGGTTAAGATACTTTGTTCTCCTATCTGTAGAAGCTCTAGAAAGAGCTTCTTTCGGACTTGAGACCATATCATCATCGATGCTGAGTTTTGTTTTCAGGTCATCTGGCAGTGCCTGCAGTTTGACCAAATCAGTGATCCATTATAAAAACATGCAAAGCACCATCAACAAATGGTAGGAAGACTTGTACCATCACATCATTTACAAGCTTTTCTAGCTGTATTTGTTCAATGTAAGTGCGAGGAACATATGAACCATCCAACCCCAGTTTTTCTGCTACAAGTTTAACATAGTTTCTATCTCTCCCTTGCACCTTCAAATAACATGGAACAAGTATTAAATTACCAGCAAAACAAAACACACAATAGATGTGGGCATTTTACCCAATTTCCATGGCGACCCAAGCCCAGCTCAAAATTTTATGTATTTTGGTTTAAAATAAGCACCCAAAGACTGGAAAAGGCCTTAATTTTAAGTGAATTTACACGCTTGAATTAGAGTTTTCAAAATCAGGGCTGGCCTGCTCTACTGACCATCCCTATCTATAATGATTTTTGACATATACATAAGCACGTGCATATTTATGTCGCCATTTACATGGGCTGAGTTGCAGCCATGTTTGGGCTCCAGGCGAGGGAATATTATGTTTAAGCCTAGCCCATGCACCTTTTATGTACAATCAATCAAAGAGACAATAGCAGCAACACATGCCAGAAAAGAAAAATTATGGATAGAAGAAAGATATCAATAAATAAACAACAGAATCATCTTAACATAACAGATCATTTGTCATCGTCTCAATTTAGAGAAAGATTTTTTTTTCCATATTGAAACCAGAATGGCTTTAAAATGGTGAGTTCATTTTCACAGAGGGAATGGTAAAGAACATATCAAAGAATGAAACCCAGAACTAGAGGTACCATATTTTTTAAACCTGTACAACATAATAACTGTGAATCTACCACAGAAACTAATAAAGGAAACACATATAGTTAATAAAAAATTGTCCCTTGAGCATCATGGGCCAGGTCCAGTATATTCTAGATAGAGCCACCTTATAAAAGTAATATATCAATATCTTCTAGAGTAAGATGTAGTGTTAGTAATGAGATCATTCACTTTTGTTGGTGAACTCATAAGATACTTTATCAAAAAAATATGTTTGACTGACATTCAGTCCTACCAAAGTAATATATCAATATCTTCTAGAGTAAGATATAGTGTTAGTAATGAGATAATTCACTTTTGTTGGTGAACTCTTCTAGAGTAAGATATAGTGTTAGTAATGAGATAATTCACCTTTGTTGGTGAACTCATAAGATACTTTATCAAAAAAATATGTTTGACTGACATTCGGTCCTACCAATTGTATTTCATAAGTATCAGATGTTTGAAATTCAGCACATGAACACATACTTAATGGTTCCCTAATCACCTCTACCCACTGAAAGCATAAGACAGACAAGATGGAAGCTAATTAAAAAGTGAAAACTGACCATGACATGTTCTGAGAATGTGGGATTGAATCATGAGATAAGACGTTAAGTGTGTTTTACATCTCAAAAGCTAAGAAACGACCAAAAAAAAGTGACCCAGTGAACAAGGCTCTCACTGTTTTGGGTTCTGGAAGAGGGTCAAATGTAAGCAGCCTTATCCTTGCGAATGGAGAAACTGTTTCCAAGACAAAACAAAAAAAACATGGCCAGCAAATCTCATGTTAACAAAAACAAACAAGGACATATTGGAGGTTAGCTACAGAGAAGACGACACTCAATAAAAGAATAGCAGGTAAAGAGGAAAGTGACACTATTAGAGTATAGCAGGTCATGAATAGTCATTAGCTAGTATTGGGAAAATCTATTGTACATTTGTACCTAACAAATTCTATCAGCAGATAAAGAAAAGGTATATTTGGGTGACACCATTGACAGACAACAAATAGTTTTAATAATTAAAGTCATCTAACAATTAAATAATAATAAGCTCAGTTACAGTAAGGTAGACTAAGACTACTTATCACATAAAAAAGAGCGTAGAATAAAGTAAAAAAGGAAATATATGAATGATATTCTGTTATACCTGGACATATAGGCGATTAAGTTGTTCTAGCCAATCAATTTTTATGGACACTTTATCATCATGAAACACATGACTGCTTCTTTTCAGGATAGCTGCAATTGTGTAACCCAAGGCCATCAACCCTCCAAGAAGGCGCACGCTGACCTCAAAAGTAATTCTAGGTGATATTATGAATGGACTATCTGTAACCCATTCCTGAAAACAAGAAAGCAGTATCATTATAGGGTTTTTTTCCTGTAACTATGCTCCTAAAGGCAAAATTTTCATTAAATCTCAGACTTATCGGAAGATTTTCGATATGGTAGGCAAGGCATTGAGTACGTAAGCTGCAATTCCTATATTATTCTCCATTGTGAAACACGGATGTTTTCCATATTTGTCAAACTTTTTGAAACGGAATTCACAACTCTTTTAGCCATTGTTTTTAAGAAGCACATCACACATGTGCTATACACACACAACCATAAGAGAAAGAATCAAAAAGAAAACTTATCATTGGACAAAGGTTTGATCAAAGTATGACAGAATGAAGTTTGAGATAAATACAATGAAGAAGGCAGTAAAGGAAGAAAAACCAGAAGAGATGATGCTTCAGAATTACGATGAACATATTTCAAAAGTAATGAAGCCGTTGTAGGCATGCAAGGAATAAAATGTTTTAGGCTGCAGCTTTTGAAAGTATTGTCCCAGGTGGTTTTTTCTTAAAAGTCTATTCTCGATGAATGTCACAATAACATGATGTAGCTATATAAAAGGTCAGTAGCATTTAGGCATATTTTTTCTTACAGCAAAATCTTGAAACAAAGCAAATAAGGTTTTGAAAACCTTGTTGAAAAAATATAATTTCAAAAAAGCTTCTACGATCAAAGAAAGAGGACCATTTATCTTTAAGCAGAAAGCCAAGAACATTATCATCTGAGAAGCATTGGCATAAAACAAACGCTTTCAATTACCAACCATCCCAAAAGCTTAAGGCTTGTGAACGGTTTTTATATCTAACACGCCCCATCGGGCAAGACTCTTTTGGGCATGAAGCGTGGATAATGCACACGACCCACTAACCTTGTGCAAAAATTCAACTTTTATTTAGAAGAGTAGGAGCAACAAGGATCAAACTCTTGATTACTTGGCCATAAAAGCTCTGATGCCATGTCAATTACAAACCCACTCAAAAGCTTAAGTGGTTAAGTGAAGGCTCGTGAATGCTTTTTATATCTAACAAACGTGTATCATCACATTAGACGAAGTTATACCTCACTAAATATTTTCTTAAAAAACAATATAACTATAACAAACTAAAAGGTTAATTTTTCAAACACCTAACCTCAAACATAAGATTGTACATTCCATCTCGGTTTCGCATCCTCAAATATGATTGACAAGCTTCAGGGTCCTCCCCGGGGGGTAGAAGATATATGTCATATGTTTCCTCTTTGGTTTCAGTATGCTCAGCCGCAATAACTGCCTTGATTTGGTCTGCTGTAACAGCTCTTGCTGACTAAAACAGTGGAAACAGCCAGAATAAAGTATAATCAGGATGACACTTTGAAAACAAAAAACACCTTACTATGATAATATAACATGTCACCTTCAATATGTAGGTCGGGTTCTGGAATCCAGAGAATGGATTAAACTTGTTAATAATTTTTATATGAGCTGTTTGGAGATCTGGCTCGATAAAAGCTTTATACATAGGATATACCTACAGAGGAAATAAAATAATAGCTAATAAATACGGCAATTGCATGTTTCCAAAACTCCTAAAGAAGAAGCTTTACATGGGATTAGTGGAAAACCGTTTCAGAGATTTGATGAATTATTTCTTCAGGCTCTTGACCAGCACGTTGAATGTCCCGTAAAACACGCTTGACAAGGTCAAAATGAACCCCACCAGTGACAGAAACACGGAGATCGAGCAAAGGTCTTAACTTTTCACTTAAGGCATAGATGCCTTCAATGATGACAATACGGGAGCTTGGGGCTTCAACTGTCCTGCAAGGAAAATAGTACTAGATAAATCAATGAAGTAATAGTATTAATGTAATTACAATAGACATTTATGTGATAGTATGTGTTTTGTGTGGCTGTCAATATCTCTGAGTCTGTGGATGTTAGAGAGTGAAAGCATTGATAAGCGCATGTTTACGCGTTTTAAGGAGTTAAATACACACACACACACAATGAGAGAGAGAGAGAGAGAGAGAGAGCAATAAAGCAAACTACAACATATTGTTGCATACTATTATGCAAGTGTTCGTGAACTATCAGGTCCAAAAAAATCCAGATAACCAGAAACTGCGAGTGTTTCCACCACATAAACCATTTCAGATATAATAATTTGATCAACGGAAGGAATAACTGATCACTACTAACTTTTTATTCTCTTTTTCAAGTTTCCCTCATTTGTGAGATCAAACCACGATGGCTGGCATATTCTAAAAAAGAGGAAGTCAAAAGGTACACAACCTGTAACCTATGCGAGAACTTGACTTGAAATCATATATTGGAACCTGAACTGCCTTCCCTGCTTTAAGACCTTGTATATTTTGGAGCAAGGTATCATAATCCGTCAACCGAGGGTCTGTTCCAAATAATCATGACATTAGAACTCTGGGTCGATTCACATCCTTTCATATTTCTTGATTGCTGACTAAAATAATTAAGATGTCATAGTATTTCTTAGAAATGTAAAGAGTGAAATCAAGTTATCTACAAGAAACTCATCCATATTATCAGCAAATCAGCAATATATGATAAGCATTTGAACATGCTAGTTCCACGGTTCCACCAATCAGCAAAATATTACGCAGAAGGGATGGTGTTGACAAGGTCAACGCAACGCTGGAGATATAAAAATACTATTCTTAGCTCTCACCTAACAAAAATAGCTTGAGATTGATCCATGGAAAATCAATAAAACTTTCCTTAAGCCATTTCTGAACTTGGAGAAGTCAAAAATATATATCCATTGTGATCATTTGAATCTTGCTTGGAAAAATAAATTGGAAAAAAAAATACTCACACACAAACATGACAAATTAAATCTGAAATGATAACTTGCAGGCTATAGTCACTATGCATAGAATTGGACAAGATAAAGACAAATAAACAGTACACCACTTTGTTGTCTACTTTGATCCCTAATTTTTTATTTTTCCTCTTTTATTTGTGTCCGTGTATGGGTGTTTTTTAAGAAGCAAAAATCATAGGTAAAAACTAAAAAGAAACAAAAAGTCAGTCTTGTTACAAGAAAACATTGCAAAACTATAAATAAAACCACAAGAAAGATAGACGCATGCAATCCTAAGAGATTATGTAAAAAGTAAACATATGAAGAATAAACTTACCATCAAAGTTGCCATCAATGATTCGACTAGAATCATTATAGTTGTCCATTGTTATGACAACTAAGCTTGGCAAAAAATTGACGACCTTCTCAGTGAAAACAGTTTTCCCCGCTCCAGAAGGACCTGCAACTCCTACAAATATGATGCCATCATTCTTTTGAGCTAACAACTGACATGCGCGAATAACTATGAAGAACCCTTTCTCAAATGACAAAGAATCTTGGATTGGAACAATTTCATAGCGATCAGAGTCCTTTCTTTTAACTAGTTGAACTTGATCCCGTAATAGACCATAACGCCGCCTAGGCGAGTCAGCACCCGAAATAAGATTATCTTGCGTCATTATGGAAACCAAGGATGTTCACACTTCGCACAATATGCTGTAGCCTGTACAAAAGGCAAAAGGCAATGAAAATGCAGTAGCAGAAGATGGAATAGTGACACTTGTAATTGCATAAATTACACATGGCAACATTTTGACATTTTCTTTTTGTGTGTGTGCGTGCGCACCAAGGGTATCCTTTAATCGACAATCGAAGACATTACCGTGGTGAGTTTTGTCTTTATCAACAAAGCATTTTCCATACATACGGCAAGGATCGAACCCATCCCCGACATCATGCTTAAGGAACCCGGTCAATCACCCATTGTGATGAGCCTTGTTGGTAACATTTGAAAACATATTTTATGGAAACAAACAGCATTATATAGCAAAAACAAGTAGTTGGGGGGGAATCAACTACCGCCATTTCACTGTTTATAACAGTAGTGACAATCAATATCTACATTTACCACATCCCATTAAATTCATAAATGCAATGATGATAAAATTAGTTCCACAAGGCATTATAATGTAAGCACTTGAATTGGTTCTTCATAGGATAAATCGAAGTAAAGCATGTCAACTACTCAACTACTATAACAAATTCAACTAATTTTCATTAACAGATTATATGGGAACGTGAATTATAAGCAAAGCACAAATTAAATATCCAGCTGCTACTTGAATTAAACGAAGCATTAAACAAAATACTAGTAAAGTAAGAATAATTTAGAAGTGAGAGTGAGTTATTCATTCCTGGAATACAATTGGAGCCGGTCACAAGCTTTAAATTGAAATTAATAAGCATAATTTAAAAATAAAATGATCGAGCGGGGATATCTTAACGGAGTGAAGAAAATAAAGTTAAATAAAGGATTTTCTTTAAAAAAAAATATAAAAAAAAAAAAAAACTTAACTTAACTTTTTTAAATATTTATATTTTTTTATCCTCGATCTTTAACGTTGAAGTCAAGAAAACGCTTAAATAAATAAAATAGTACAAGAATAATGAAAGAGGAAAAGAAAGTAGCAGAGGTGTAACGAACCTGTTGAAAAGATTGGAGGGAGTTGAATTCAACGAACAACATGCAGAAGGAAGGTGTTGAAAAGAACGCGGAAATAGGGACGATACCCAGCGCAGCAGCTGCTGAATTCTCGTTACACGTGGCACGCCGTCAATCCAATGACTCGAGTCCCCCATGCTCCTTACCTCATTTCGCAAATCTCGGCCCTTTTTTAAGTTTTTTTTTTTTTTTTTTAATTATGAGCATCATGTTCTAAGCCCTAAAAACAATTGTCTTGCTTTGTAGCATGTGTTAAAGTTTTTAAAAATGAACAAAAAAAATCACAAATTTTCAATATTTCTTGTTTCAGAAATGTAAAATAAACTGCATTAATAATCTGATATGTTTAAATTTTGTTTCATTTCCAATATTATTTTTCTAAAACATCCCTAAAAAGTGGTTATTTTGTTTAATTTTTATATCATTTACGATTCTGCTTTCTTAAAATACTTTTACCTTTTATTAAATTTGAAAAAAAAATAAATACAATCAACTAATCTTCCTTATAAGATAAGTGTGAAATTAATTTTTTTCTTATATTTCAAACTGAATGGAGTATTTATTAGTATTTACTCTCTCTCTTCCTATATATATAAGATCATTTTGGTAAATCTCAAGTTCATTAAAAAATTGGTTAATTTAATTATTGGTATTTGAAATATAAACGATTGATATGTATTTTCAAAACTACTTCTATTAATATTATTGAAAATATAAAAAATGTTAAGTAAATAAGGATATTTGTAAAAAGAAGTATTTAATTATCATTAAAAATTTGTATAGAATCTTGTAAATATGAACAAAATAAAAATATCAAATAATGTTATATTTAAGAATTGAGCAAATACCTTATATCATGTAGAACTTATTAGTTTATGAAAATGTTTCTCGTTTTCATTTTCAATTTTTTATTTAGAATTTTATAATAATTATAAGTGTGGTGCCGTCCTTTTTTTCAATTTTTTTATAATTATAATTATAATATGAATATGTGTTTTTCAGTTAATTTAATATTTTCAAATTATTTTTTTTCATAAAAAAATTGTGATGTTTACATTTCTTCTAGTCCTAGTTATAGATCATACTTAAACATGTTATACAGACTAAAGAGGGTAGATACATTTCTTGAAATTTTAAAAAATTACTTTGATATTAAATTTTATCTTCTTAATTTGCATTGGAATTTTCACAATGTATCATTTTACATTAATAAATAAAGAGCAAATATGAGAAAACATCAATAAAATATCTACTAGAAAATATAAAATGACCTATAAATATAACCAAATATTTTTCTGCAATGTGACTTATAAACAGGAAAAAAAAGTATTATTTTCTATACAAAATATTCGAAAATACAAAGAAGAATGTAAATATGAAGTCATGCTCATAATTAATAACGAATATAACCAAAACATGAGATCACAATTATAATTATCAATAAGTTACCTTAATTGGTTTATAATATCAAAGTTTATATTTTTTCAGTTAAATATCAAAATAGTCCTCGTAAAAGTTGAGTCTTTTGAAATAGGTCCCTGTTAAAAAAAATTGGTTTTGATCCCTGCATTTACAAAACGTTTTGGTTTTGATCCCTTTTATAAAATTTTGGTACCCATAATTATGTTGGTAGTTTGTTTTGGTCCCTGTATTATTATATTTGATAGGTTTTGGTACCTCTGTTATTAGATTTGATAGGTTTTGGTCCTTCTACTATCATGGTTTTTGAATTGGTTCTTTTATGTAATAGAAGTTTTTTTTTACCCTTGAGAATTAATGCAAGGATACCTGAGGAAACCGCAATTGGTGGTTGAAACAACTAAGGAACCCTAGGAGAACACCTAGAAGGGGGTTGAATAGGTGTAAAAGAAACCTTGAAAGATTTTCAAATGAAATAAATCGAAACAATCAAAACAAATGATTTTTGCAAATTCTACAGCACTTAATCGATTAACCTGCAATTTACTCGAGTATTAATCGATTAAATATATGCTTAATCGATTAAATCTGACAGAAAAATCAATTTTTCATTCGAATACGAAAATCAATCAATCAACACTTAAGATTAGAGATTCAGCGAAAACAATTAACACCTATATTCTTATTGATTACCTAGGTTATGAAAAAGATTTTCCCCAACTTAATTTGAACAATAAAGATTCAATTCAATCAATTATGAAAATCAATCTTTCTCTAGGTTTTCAACCAAGAACACAATCAATGACTTGAATATAAAGAGTAAGGGGTTAGAGATACGACACAGCGATTTATCCTGGTTCACTTTCATCCGCTTGAAAGCTACATTCAGTCCCCTCTTCAACCAAGAGAGATTCTTCACTATGAGGAATTAGAGTTCTCAAATTACAAGTAAATGCCTCACAAGACTCCCTTCTCGCTAGCCTACAAGAGATACCACACCCTTGCCTTGTAATCCTATTGATCTTCTCTCTAATCTAACCTCTACCCCTTGTTGATAATCGACACAACAAGTCTTCTTTGCTTGATGATAATCCACACACCAAGGCTTCACTTTGCTTGATTCACAACCAAGACTTTCTTCTTCTCCAATGAGATTTGCTTGATGATAATCGACACACCAAGGCTTCTTTGTTGTTGTAGATGGCTTGCCTTCTTGCAAAGATTACAACTCAATAGAAAACACAATAACAATCCTATGAATCTCAATCAATAGCTATGACAAATCACACAAGAGATTCAAAGGTTCTTGATCAAAGAATATGAAAATATGAAAGCTTTGATCTTTGAAATTGAGAGAGAATAGAGTGGCTTGATTCTTGTAAAATTGATTATGAAAGTGTTCTCATTAATCACAAAGGTTAAGAATAGGTTTATATAGAATACCCAAAAGTTGTAGCACTTGAAAACTGATTTTGAGAAGTGAAAATCGTATTTTAAAAAAACCAGTTAAGCAGTGTTTAATCGATTAAATCTTCACTTAATCGAGTACTAATCGATTAAATTAATCCTTAATCGATTAAATCCATACTGCACATTTTATAAACTTGTTTTCTCAAAACTAAACCTTTCCTTTCAAACCTTTAAGCCACCTATTGATTCTAGGTTAAGTGAAAACTCAAATTATGATTTAATCATGACTATGATAAAGATTCACTGCCCTCTAAATAATCTACCCAAATAAAAGACCAAAGAAGCTTGAGAGGCAAAAAATAAAACAATTACAATTACACTCAAACTATGTCTTCATGAGCTTGCTTTCTCTCTTCTTCATTTGATGTTTGTTGTTGCTTGTTGAACTTGAAACTTGATCAACACATGATAGCTTGTTCAAAACACTTTGTCATTATCAAAACATTCAACATGGAACTTACAATACCATTTTTAATTGGTCATAAAATATGGAGTAATATATTACATTTTCGGCATTTTCCATTCATATCTAACATGAAAGATTAAAACCAAAACGTTTTGTAAATGCAGGGACCAAAATCAAAACGTTCTGTAAATTCAGGAACCAAAACCAATTTTTTTTTACAGGGACCAATTTCAAAAACAAGCCTTTTTTTTTTAAATCTCTATGATCAAACAAAATTACCAGTTTATATGTAAAATTTGAGGATAAAAGATTAAAAATTAGTAAAATGACGAAAGAAAAATTGCAAAAGTCAAAAAATTAAGGAAATATGTATTTGATGGTTCGTTTATCACATTAACCAATTATCAAACAACTTATTAAATACATTTTGCATTGATTAACCAATCACAATTCAAAATTTGCAATGACTAAGTTTTTTTATTAAGTATTTAACTTTAGTTTGAGAAAAAAATTGCCTTTTTTTATTATCCTTATAAAACGTAGGGAGTATTAGAGTTTTCTAATGTGTATCCTATCATATATGGTAATTGGTGTCTTGGAAATTAAATTTTTAATGAAAAAACTAAAAATTTCTCATCTCAAAAAAACTAAAATAAACCACTTTTTAATAAAATCTTGCTCTTTTTAATATTTTCAAATTTCAACACATGACATGTAACACACATCATGTTCACATACATATTATATATATATATATATATATATATATATATATATTGTTTATAATAAGCTTATTAACTAGCTTATACGAGGTCCTCGATAAATTTAAAAATAAAAATATAAGTTCTTCGATAATGTTGTGAAATACAAATAAAAATACATTAAAAGATTCCTCCTATGTTTTTTTTTTTTTGTTCTAATAATTTCTTATAACACTCTTCGTAACAAAGCCTTTGTAGTATTTTTTTCAAGTAAGAATACTTTCATTTTTTGATAAAGAAAAAAGAATTAAGAAGAAAAAAAAGTATCTATTTCATTTCCGCTTTTGATGTTCCCTTATGATGTGCCAAACACATTTGTGCATAAAAATATAAAATTATAGGTTCTCTTGAATTACTTTTCCAGTTTGGTGCCAAATCTTTATATTCCTCCTAACGCAAGATTCTTCTTTCAACCGATGGTTGACAGAACAATTTTATTGTCCATTCCTAAAAAGGAGTGAATATGTCCGCTTTCATTTTACAACATACTCCATATAAGCCGTGGCATTGGATTTTTTTTTAAAAAAAAAAAAGAAAAAATAAACAAATGTCTTAACTCTTAAGTGTAAATTTCGGAGAAGGCTCCGGTTCATGGTTAATTAAATCATGCATCGGTGTATGGTTTATTTTTTTTTTTAAAATTTTTTTAATACAAATTTATTCAGAATATTTCAGAATATTTTTTAACACAAGTTCGTATACAGATTTATTAGAATATGTAAATTTTGAATACAGTTTTACTCAATACAGTTTTTAAGAACACAGAGTAAAAAAAATAAATCCAAATTATAAAAATCACTTCATATCCGTAAAAAAAAAACACATAAAATATTTTTTAATTAATTAAATTTTAAAAAAATAAATAAAAAACCCAGAAATAAAGACATGCTATATATTTACATGCACCTCAGCCTTTCCCGTAAATTTCAATAGATCAGATAAGATTTTCGGCACCAAAGATAAATGGGTTTAAATGATATTAACTATTTACTCTCAGTAATCATAGCAAAGTTTTTGAAGGAGGATAAGTTTCTGATATTGTTGTCGACCATTGATTCAAATAAGGAGTAGGAGGCACCGTTACAATATCGGAAGGCATCAAAACATTGGGGGTGTTTTGCCTGTGCCGTGAGAATGTGAAAGGAAGAGAAGTGGTGGTACAGGTGCAAGATCGTAGACTTGGATCGAAGGAGAAAAGGTGTCTTCGATGTCTGCACCATTGAGAGAGGAGACGAAGAAGGGGAGTCATTATGGGTGCTGATAAGAGGACACTACTGAGATATATAAACTAAATAAGTTACACATCCACTGAAATAGGGTAAGTAAGTTGAATTATATATAAGTAGAAAGATCTATGAATTTAACGCCTTAACGTTTTAGGTTAAGATATGGTGTCAAATCATTTATATTGTTGTTCAATTAATCTCATTAATAAAAACATGATTAATTAATTTAATTCATACTCCCCAATTAACAAAGAACTTGGAATAAAGGTCTAATACTAAATATACAAAATTGTAATATAGACATACAAGATGCAAGAAGTATCAAGTGTCGGTGGAATGAATTTGGTTTAAAATCTTGAAATATGAGTGATGGTGTTGCATAGACCTAGAGACACAGATTTAAGAGATTAGAGGAGAAGGAGTGGCCGATTAAAAAAAATAGTCAAAATAAAAATGAGTATTTACGTGGCTGCTATTAAATGATAACCAAATACTCTGTCCCGTTTGGAATACGAGAAAAAGATGTATACTCCCTCCGATCTCGAATATAAGCAAATAAAAACATCTTATTTATGGTCTTAAATATAAGTAAAATTTAACTAACTTTCTATTTCCAATACAATTATTCCTAAAATATCTCAACAAAGTGGTTGTATCATTTAATTTTTGTTTCATTCCCAATACATCTTTTCTAAAATGATCTATTTCTTTTGTGAACTCAAAAAAATTAAATACAGTCAACTAACTTTCTTAATACTTGCAAAATTAGTTATTTTGGCTTATATATTAGATCGGAGGGAGTACTTATTTTAATTTAAAGTATAAGAAAAATTAATTAATTTTTTTTTAAAAGTGAAGTATCACTTTGGTCCCTCGTATTTTTGTAAATATGACACTTTAATCCCTTAGAAGGTGAAAATTCACTTTTAGTCTCTAAAGATTTTTCTATTGGACACTTAAATCCCTCCGTCTACTCGGCCAACTGCCTCAATCGCAGACTTCAGTGTCCCTTAAAAAAATCTTAAAGGACTTACGTGTCTCATAAACAAATCTCAAAGAACTAAAATGAATTTCCAAATTTTGAAAGACGAAAATGTCTCATCCAAAAAACATGGGAAACTAAAGAGGCACTTCTCTATTTTTTTTTTAAATTTTATTTCATTCTCTTCTTAAAACATTCATAGAAAAATAGTTATCTCATTTAGTTTTTGTTTCATTCACAATACTATTTTTCTAAAACACCTCCACTTTTTTCTTTAATAAATTTGAAAAAAATTAAATTCGATCAACTAACCTTATTAATAAGTGAAATTTTGATTTTTTTTTTCTTCTTCTTATGTTGTAGACCGAAGAGGGTAGGATTTTAAGAAATAAAATATAAAGAAATCAAAAAGTCAAATAAGAAAGTCGGTATTGGATAAAATAAAAAAAGAAATTGTTTAGATTTTCTTAACCTCGGACTTTCAAGAATAAAAATAAACACCAATAAATGGATATATCGTATGGAAAATGATGAATATAATAAATAAAAAGTCTTATACTTTGGAGTTCTTATCTTCAACCTTAAATACTGATGTTAAAAAAATCCTGAATTAAAATATGAGAAATATACATTAGAAAATTAATTATACTACCTTTTATAGTAAAAGGTAAAAAGTTAAGGAGTGAAAAAAAAAAAAACAAAAGATTTGGAATGGAAGAAGGAAGTGAAAAGCATTACTGTAATAATGCTTGATGATAAAATAAAAGTTAAATATAAAAATTTATTATGAATTAGTGAAATTAATTTATTTTGTCGTTGCGTTTTTTTTTTTTTTCAAAATAAACTTAAAGTACGTAGAAAAGGAGTTAGTACCTCCTGTTAGACTAAATAATCACCGGTTATACAGGTTGTCCCTTAAAAAATAGCCGTTGATGCACAATCACAAAAAAATCAATGGTTAATATAAAAGACAAGATGTGTGGACACTGGACATGTCCCCTCTTTAAAAAAAAAAACTAAAAAGAGTGGAACAAAGAGGACCCGAAAACTTAACTGGTTGACAGACTTGGCAGTTGGTATCGGTTCCCTGGACATGAACATGGGGTCAAGGAATATGATGCGGGACCTGACGCCCACGGTGGGGAATCTGACCGTGGAATCTGACCGGTTATTATCTATAGATGGGGTGACATAGTCCATTACTCCATGAAGAAATTATATACAGATTTACTGAAAGTCGAAAATGATACATGTTATTTGTAGGATCTAATTTTTTTTTGTCTGATTTATGATTTTGGTTTCTAAAAACTTAAGCGTGTTTTTGTTTTAGTTTCTAAAAGTTATTTTGACTGGAACTAGTTCTTAATTTTTCAAACATTTTGGTTTTCGTTCCATCCTTAGAAAAAATCAATTATTTCGTGGTTAACGGAAACTCACGTCAACAGCTACATAATGTGAGATAGTGCCAAATAAGTACCGTGACATGAATGATTGAGGTCCATAAACGCAAAATTCTACGTATGTGACCATTTTGCGTATGAGACCATTTTGTATCCGTGAAATTGTATCATTCACGTTATATCAGTTATTTGGCGTCACTTCACACTACGTGACTATTGATATGATGTACCTCTAGCTACATCACCAAATAACAGTTTTTTCATAACGGAGTGGATCAAAACCAAAATATTTGAAAAATTAAGGATAAATCCAGGTCAAAATTACTTTTAGAGATTAAAACCAAAGCACGCTGAACTTTTAGGGATTAAAATCATAACTAAGCCTTATTTTTTCATATACGTAAAATAATTTTTGTTATGTATTATATTTTTTAATATAATTTGATTTTATAAATATATAAATTATTTTTTTTGATCTTAAATATAAATAAGAAAACATTTTATTATCGGTCTTGAATATAAGTAAAGATTTTACTAATTTTTATATTCTGAATACAATTATTTTTAATATATATTAATATATATGAATTTTTTTTTCTTATTCCCTCGATTCCTTAACTTTTGACTTTTACGGATAATTCACATATTAAGAAAATGTTGATTAGTGTAAATTTTAATATTTGTTTTGTCCAAAATATTTTATTTAATCTTTATTAAAAATTATAACAGTATTTAATTTCTTGTATCAGGAAATGTATCTATAAATTAATTTATAGATTATAATTAATAGTTTAGAAATAAGATAAATGATAAAAGTATAATAAATGAATAATTATATATTGAAATTGAATAAAAAGCTAAAATTGAAAAAAATAATAATTATATATTAAAATTGTAAAAAGACAAAATTTATACAATAAAAAAATTTTTTTTACCTCAGTCTTAGGGATTGAGGATAAGAGGCTAAAAAAGGTTGTGTTTCATTGAAAAACTAAATCTTAAATGTTTAAAAGGTGATGAATTTAAATTTCCAAGATTTTGTTACCACTTTTGAAGTTTTTATCTTCAATCCCAAGGATTAAGGTTAAGCAATCCCTAAAAAAAAAAAACTTAAAAGGTGAAAACTTTAAAAACATAAATTTGAGACATGAAAGAATATTATTGGAACGGTTGTATGTGTATAAATTATTTTGGCTAAAATATTCTTTTGATTTTTTATCTTAATTTTAGATTTCAATTTGTCCATTTATTTTTAAAAAATAGTTAATTTAATCTTCTATATTTCTATT
Organism: Crotalaria pallida; assembly: GCA_037953625.1. Classification (NCBI taxonomy): domain Eukaryota; kingdom Viridiplantae; phylum Streptophyta; class Magnoliopsida; order Fabales; family Fabaceae; genus Crotalaria; species Crotalaria pallida. The sequence continues at coordinate 184,461,155 of CM075649.1, forward strand.
GTTTGTCAATTTCATCATTTTTTAATTATAATATTAAATTTTCATTCGGATATGCTAATTTTATTGGAGTTTCCTTTTCTAATAATTAGAATTTGCATTTTATTGTCATAATTTATATGTAATTTTTAAAACAATAAAGTCAAAAATTGCACAAAAAATAAAACAATAATTGAAAATATATCAATTAAATTGTTAAATAAGATGAAAAATTGCAGATTTTAACGATAAAATACAGATTATGATAACAAGAAGAAAAAACTTATGATACAATTAATATATTTCAGAGAAAAATTAACATTGTCATGACACAAAGATAAAATTAATAAATGTTAGAAATATGAATGATTAAATTGACTATTTTTTAAAAAATAAAAGATCAAATCAAAATCGAAATTTAAAAATAAAATAAATGAAAAAAATATTTAAGCAATAATTTTTACGGGGGTTATATTATTGTAATTGTCAGTCTCACGCAACCTGTGCGTGCGCCCCCCGTCAACTATACTCTACCTGCCGCAATGGCAATGCCCAACCCTTTCTCTCTCAGTTGCGCGAAAGTGCGGTGGCCCCCACTCCCCACCTCAATAAGCGGTAGACGTCAAGATTCCCTTTCATCGATTCATTTCGGCTGCGATCACAGTAACAGAAGGGTGTTAACATTGCTTTGCATGTCAATTTCTGAAATAGAGAAAGCTAAAAAATCAGAGAAAGAACAAGAGCGAGAGGAGGCGGCGATGGGTGTTGCGGAAGTAGGCGAACCTCTCGGGTTTCACATGCCTGCCGAATGGGAACCCCACTCTCACTGTTGGATCGGTTGGCCTGTATGTTTCTGTTTCTCGCTTTCTATCTCTCTTTCTTTTTATATACTGTGAATAAATGAATGGAGTTTGAGTTTGTTTGGGTGACGGACTCGATCAGGAACGGTGTGATAATTGGAGAGAGAACGCCGTTCATGCCCAACGTGTGTTTGCCAGGGTTGCATCTGCCATCTCGGCTTTTGAACCTGTCACCGTTTGTGCTTCCTCTTCTCAGTGGGAAAATGCACGGAGTCAGTTACCCAAACATATCAGGGTCATTGAGCTCAGTATGAACGACTCTTGGTTTCGTGACATCGGTCCCACTGTCAGTTTCTCTCCTTCTTTCTATCTTCCTTTTCTCTCTCTTTTTTTTTTTTCCTTTATCGTTGTTGACTAATACTCTCTCTGATTCTATTTATGTTTTCTCGAAACTTTTGAAAAAATACATTAGCATTACAATTTTATCATCTTATCTTAAGAATTTTATAATGTATTATTTCACATTAATGGATAAAAGATAAATAAGAGAAAATAACAATAAATGCTTCCTAGAAAATGCAAAATACCTTATAAACAGGACCAAAGAATTCTTCCAGGATGTGTCCTATAAATAGGACCGGAGGGAGTAATAATTAGGTAGGTTGAATTATCTTATTATCTTGACTTTACAATAGAGTAGACTATAGATTTATCAAGCTAAGCTAGTTTTATCTTACGGTACTATTATTTTTGTGTTGTAAAAATAATATAAGTAATCAACTAAAAACTTATATATATATATATATATATATATATATATATATATATATTACATTACAGTTTGGAATAAATATTGAGTTATGATTATAGTTTATGTTTTTATTTGATTTATTGTAATGTTAAAATGTTTATATATAATTTTGGATAAAACTTTAAGCTATATTTATGTCCTTCAATTTATTATATCAAGTAACATTTTTGAGTTTATTATTCTAGTTTACTAAGGTTCTTCAAGCTTATTAGAATTCATCTAACATGTTTATGAAAACTGACATGTTTGAGTTTATTATTCGAGTTTACTAAAGTTCTTCAAGCTTACTTGAACTCTTGAGTTTCAAAGCCATGCATGTAATCTATGTATATGAAAAAGATAATAATACTATTGGAAGGTTAGAAATCTGACCTCACCTATCCGGTGAGAAGTCTCTGAAAACAGGGAGACCCTGCTTTTTATTGTGGTTTTTCTCTCTTTTATGCTTTATTTTGTTTTGTTTTGTTCAATAGTTTGTTGTTAGAAGAAATCCATCAAAATCCGGTGATGCCCAGCAGCTGATTGCTGGAATTGACTGGGCTTTCAATAGTTGGGGAGGTAACCACCTTTCACTTTTCATACTTATATATCCTTTTATTATTCATTCAAACAAGGATTGTTCTTCTAATTTAAAGGAAACATGTGAGTTTTTTTAATTGCTTATTGGTTTTTTAATTAATGGAATTTTATAAAATGTTTAGGTGTGGAAGATGGATGTTACTGCGATTGGAGTCTTGACCTCCTTGTTGCTAGGAAGGTTAGTGTTTCTTACTTTCATTTCTCTGTTCAATTTGGTTACCTGTTTTTGCAATAAAAATGTTTTTGCCAGATTTTGGAAATTGAGAAGATTCCTAGATTTTCACATTCAATGGTGCTTGAAGGTGGAAGCATCCATGTGGATGGAGAAGGTAAGAGTTATGCAGTTATTTTGGCATGTTGAAGGTTCTTTTTTGAGTTATTCTAGTTTGGGAAAATAATGAAGCAACTTTCAATGTAAAATAGAATGACTGCTTTCTAAATGGTACTGTAGTATCTAATTACCTGGCACTTAAAATATCCGTAAATATATGTTGTTTTAGTAAGCGGTAGCTAGGGAGGAAACTTTTTTTATATGTAATTGTATTCATGAACTTGGGGTTACCTTTACTTCATTGATTTCATTTCAATTGTATCCTTAGTTCAGATCAACTGTGCTTAGATTTACTGCTCTGTATTTGGATGCCCTTAATGAATTGCATGTATAGTTTTAAGTTTTCCTGTTTACCTAAACAATTTTTTCTTCCTCCAGGTACTTGTCTTACCACTGAAGAGTGTCTCCTGAACCAGAACAGGAACCCTCATTTGAGTAAGAATCAAATAGAGGACGAACTTAAGGCATATCTGGGAGTCAGGAAGGTTATATGGTTGCCTCGTGGATTATATGGTACATAAACTTGTAACTTGATCTTTTAAACTAAGAATCTTCTTGTGAATTGATAGAATTTTGCTCAGCGTATTTAATTTGGGATTGGGATAGTCAAAGATTTATGTGGATCATTTATCATGTGGTGCAGTATAAGGTTCAATACAGATTAGTTTTTGGATGAGAATAATTCTCTTTACGAGAAAAGGCTAGATTCAGCATAAAACCAATGGAACAAGGAACCAGTGTCAGATACATCTTAGAAAGCCATTTTTTGAGAAAACAGACCAGTTTGCATGTAGTCCCAAATGACTGTCAGTCGTCTCCCGACATTTAGAGAATCCAAGCTTGGAAATTTAGACGCTTTGTATAGATGATCTGGAAATATAGTGTTATGTGTTTTAGGTTCAGAGTGATATTTAAAATTAATATATTCCCTAAAGCTTAAATAAGTATACTGCATTTTTGCAGGAGATGATGATACAAATGGTCATATTGATAACATGTGTTGTTTTGTGAGGCCTGGTGTGGTTCTGCTGTCTTGGACTGATGATGAATCTGATCCACAGTATGAAAGATCTGTAGAAGCGTATTCTTTGCTTTCAAGCACAACTGATGCCAATAATAGAAAATTTGAAATAATTAAACTTCATGTTCCCGGACCACTTTATATGGCAGAGGAAGAGGCTGCTGGGGTTTCTCAGGTAAAGTTTTAAGTTTGTATTTCATTCTTTTAAATCTAAAATTTTATTTCTTCCTAATGGAAAATAATAAAGAAAGAAGACTATGTTATCATTATTATTACACTTCATTTAAAAAACTGTAGAAATAGTTTTCAAAATATGAATCCAATTATCATTGCAGTGTACCTTAAAATGATGCATTGCATAGTTTGTTGCTGTATATGGTCATTAGTTTTAGAAGGTTAACAAGATAAGATTACATATTCAGGGCACAGTATCTTTGAGTCAATATGATTTGCTAAGTTGCTGGCCTTATATTTTGCTTAGTAGTAAGTTTAAATGTTTGTTGTGAAGATGGCATGAAACTTTTTTCAGTATAGTGGGTACTACATGGAAAACCGTACAGGTTGTCAGGCACACCTATGATTTTGTCAGCATCTTATACACTTAAAAGGGCTCATATGAAGTGTCAAGAACATCTGTTTTGGTTATCTTGCATCTCTCAAGTATAGTGCATAGTGTTTATTTAATGGAATTTGACTGTGTAAAGGTTAGAGTCATACTGGAAACCCTCTGTCAATGTTCGGTATAGCCTCCTATAGGATTAGGCCAACATTAGTTCCATTTGAAGTCAAGGAATGAATGAGCCAGTTTTGCCTGTGGTAGGATGTAATTATCACTAAGAGCAAATTACTAGAAAGTGATCTGCTGCCTGTACTACTCAGATACAACGCATCTTCTTATTGTTGTCTTCACCTAATCTAAATTTTAATTATTAAAAAGTGTCAGAAATCAAACTTAGGTTCTATTTGGATCTTGACCCCTGTGTAGCGAGTAATTTAGGATGTCGGGCACCACAATCTTTCAAATGATATTGCCTGAATCCTTTTTCAGTGACCGTAGTTTTTGATCAGTAGCAGCCTTAAGTTTGGAAATTCAAGTGATGGCTATGCTACACCTCATTATATAAATGCTGTATACTGACCTCAAAGCAATACTGATGCCTGATATGATCAAGTTCAAAGCTGTGCTATTTGATTACCCTAAAGAGTGATAACTTATTCTGCAACCAGACAGGCTGAACTTTGATTGCTTGTTCTGGTTTAATTCTATATTTTGCAGGATGATGAGGCTAAGCATAGACTCCCAGGTACTAGGCTTGCTGCTTCCTATGTAAACTTCTACATTGCAAATGGAGCTATCATTGCACCACAATTTGGAGATAAAAAGTGGGACGATGAAGCTGTCCGTGTCCTATCTAAGGCATTCCCTCATCATAAAGTAAGTTCAACTGATTTTTAAAATACTCTTTTTCAGTTCAAAAATCTTTCAGCCTTTCAGGTAGCAAAATGTTAATCTTTCAAAGATGCATGGTTGCAACAATTATTGCAGTCAGTGTAGATCAAGGAATAATTCTGAATGCAAACTTGTACGAAATTAGGGGATATTTTATTCTAAGTATCTGCAAGATTATCTAATTAAAGAAATCATGGGTGGGCAAGAATGAAACACAAGCATCCATGAAAAACAGGCAACGGTCAAAAAATTTATGAAATGGAATGTGTTGTGAGGGACTGAAGATCTAAAATCTTTTCCAAGTGATAGGTTATTTGGTTGAATCCAACCATTACTGTTTATTCTGGAAATAACTTATCTCTGCTTCTGACAATCAGGATGGATAAATTTTTGGGTTCATTATTTATAAAACAAACTCTATTTCTGACTCACCTTATCAGCATTTACAACTCAAGCATCAGAAGTTGAGTTGGGTTTTCCATGATAACTGACAAATTATAGCCAATAGCCATCATTTGGAAAAACTAAAGTAGAAAAATACTAGTAATAAATTTTACCTTGAACTCTAGTATTTCAAAAATGGTTTATGAGTTGTGAAATTTGGTTCGATGGATCTCATATTTGTGAGTTGATTTGATAGCTAACACTTTAAAATGTTTGCCGGTTCCTAGGTTGTGGGAATTGAAGGTTCCAGGGAGATTGTATTGGGGGGTGGTAATATACACTGCATCACTCAGCAACAACCAGCCATTTGAGCACCACTCCCTCAACGCTCGTTGATCCAAGTGTTGCACTGGAGTCTGTATGACTATATTGAATATTTGATTACTAAATTGCTTTGCTTGCTCCTGTTGAGCAAGAATGCTGATATCCAAATCCAATAGTTACATGAAAGTAACTGCAAATTGATGAAAATAAAATCTAACTGGCATTCCAAATTGTACAATCAAGATTTATTCTGTTGAATGATTGAATCGGATTTTCTTGTTTGGTAAGTATTGAATTGGAAATTTTGGTAAATACTGAGCAGTGAGCAGTAAGCAGAAGAAACCTTGAATGCATCCATTCTAAGCCGTATTTCATGTTCTATTTGTCATTTGTTAGGCTAACGATCCAGATTCCCTACGGTTTTTAAACTTTCTATAAAATCTTACTTTAAAGTTTAAACTATTGTACCTGCAAACAAAACTCAAAACAAACGCTAGTAATCTGAACCAACCGCAATACACACATATCAGATGATATAGTACATATACCAATGGACTCTAGAAAGTGCCTACCAGATAATTTTATGTTTTCCTCTAGTGATTCTTTAGTTTCTCTGCATCAATATTTCAGCTGTAATAATCTGATCCTCACTTTTGTGCCCTGCTTTGAAATATCCTTTGGATTCTCTCCTGCTAAATTGTGTTAAGTGCATGTTGCAATTTGCCAAGAAGAAACACTTTGCTTCAATCTTTATGCTTCAAGAGACTAATAATGTAGTTAGTCCAAGCTAAGAAGTCATCAGGGAAATGAAGCATTCCAATTTTGTTGGTGATCTGAGCAGGATTATTTCCTGTAACAACCTGCACTTGAAATATGTAAGCGCGCTTCTTGGTTTTACTTTCAGCATCACACAGGACACCGGTCGTTCATAATGCGGTAAGATTAAACTCAAACCATTAAATAAGGATTAATATTTCAGATTGGTACTTGACTTTGTATGCACTGATTAATTTAGTTCTTGAGATTTTCGAAATTTCAAATTGATCCCTGAGATAGGAATACATAAGCAATAAGCGATATTAGTCACAGACGTTAATGATCATCAGTGAACCTTAACGTGAACTAATGAAATGACCAAAAATAAACAAAGACTATTGAATATCGGTCAAATTAGTCTATGAGATTGTCGAAACCGGTCAAATTAGTCCATGATTTTATAGACCATTAACGTCATGGACTAATATGTCTGACATGTTCCTATCTCGGGAACTAATTTGGAATTTCGATAATCTCACGAACAAATTTGATCGATACTCAGAAATTCAGATACCAATCTCACATATTACTCTTTAAATAAATATATAATTATCGTTGAAAATTAGTCCAATCCAAATTTTTTAAATGGCCGCAATCATACCATCATGCATTTATTTATTGATAAATGATTTTTCATTAATATTCATAACTAATATTATTATTAATATAAAAATTAAAAATAATAGAATAATTTTTTTCAAATCTTATTTTTGTTAATAAAAATTATTTATAAAATACCTAAGTTATCAATAAACCATATATACACTGAGTCTTAAAGGAAAATAATTTAGGTAATTAAGACAAATAAAACATTATATCAGATAAATGGCATAAAAAATCTAAGAAAATTTCTCTGTTTAAAAATTGTGTACAACCATTTTGACTGTCACTATTATACTACTTTTCTTTTTTTGGAACGAGTGTGGGCTTTATTGATGATTTTGGACCTATATACTCCCTTCGGCTCGAATTATAAGCAATTTTAACCACTTTTACGCTTATTAAGGAGGTTAGTTGATTGTATTTAATTTTCTCAAATTTATAAAAAATAGAGGTATTATAGGAAAGTAGTATTGGGAATGAAACAAAAATTAATTAAGATTACAATTTTCTAGAGATGTTTTAGGAAAGTGGCATTAAGAATGAAACAAAATTTAATAAAGTTAGTTAATTTTGCTTATATTTTAAACCAAGAGAAGTATGTTTTTTGTTGCTTATAATTCGAGCCGGAAGGAGTATTGACTAGATTAAACTCAATTACAAACATAATATCTGTAAAAAAAATTACGTACAAACATAATAAGTTGGGTTAAAAGCCATCAACATAAGAGAAAATAAGTGGTGTACTGATACTATAAAAATTTCTTATATGGTTAGCACATCATTCATGGTTTATGTGTTAATGTTTAATGATCTTTAAGAAGTAAAAGTCATACTCCCTTCGGTCTCAAGTATATAAAAAAAACTAACTTTATATTTATTAAGAAAGTTAGTTGAATGTATTTAATTTTCTGATATTCATAAAAAAAATTCACTATTTTAGAAAGCTTGTATTGAGAACGAAACAAAAATTAGAACCACTTTATAAAATTATTTTAAGAATGATTGTATTGAAAATAAAAATTTAATTAATTTATTTTATATTGGAAATAAAAATAACAATGTTGTTTTTTTTCTTATATAAAAATAGGAAGGAGTATTTTTTTTGGAGCAGTGCTATATATTGCGAAAAACCCAACGAAATGTGACGAATTGGATGTTACATAACATTAAACTTAAGAGTTGAAAATGTCAAACTAATAAAAAAAAGCATTCTTCGTGTGTTTAGACGAAAAATAGATTCGTACTAAACAACATTTTCCTTTTTTTTTAACAAGTGTAGGCTTTATTGATGACTTTGGACCTAAATATTGGTGGGATTAAACTCAATTACGAACATAATAAGTTGGATTAGAAGTCATAAAAATAAAATATGAAAAAGAAGGCAATGAATTACTATGATTGAAGGTAGAATGTGAATGTAAGCATTAAAAAATGGAAAAAGAAAAAAAAAAAAAAAAAAGAAAAAGAAAAGAAAGAACGGGAGGAGGGGTGGAGTGCCCAAAAAATAAGGGTAAAAATGTTCGGTGGAGAATGGAGTGATCCAAGAAAGGAAGGTGCCTGTTAAGAATAAATTAATTGAAAGGAAAGAGAATCACTCTCTCTAATTCAATTGACTTGAAATCAGGCCTTTGAAATTTACTATATCATCATATTTTTTGAGAGCGCCTGATTTCATTCATCACTTATTATTTTTGTTTTGTTTCATTTCCGTTTACATTCACATCCTCATATAAAAGAGAGGGAAGGTGGAAGAAGAGAGGAGAGGAGAGGAGAGGAGAGAAAATAAATAAATAAAAAGAGTGTGTAACTAGAAAATGGGGTGCTCATTTTCTGGTTTGAATGCTTTATACGACACCGTTAACGGAGGAGGTGCTGACGTTTGGATCAACGACCACCGTTTCCGCGTTGTGAGGCAGCTCGGCGAAGGTGGCTTCGCTTATGTCTTCCTCGTCAAGGAGGTTCTCTCTGATTCTTCTTCTTCTTCTTCTGCTTCCTCTGCCCTCGCTTCTAAGCTCAAACACTCTTCTCATCTCTCCGGTTCGTTTTTTCTTCTATTCAAAATCAAATCTGATTCCTCGATTCCCTTTGCCACCCTTGATTTTATTGCATATGCTGATTCACTGCATCCAGATCTGTGTGATCTAATGCGAATTTTAATTCATCCAATATTATGATGTTTATTTGACTTCGCCAAATTATAAATTAGAATGGTTTCTTCATTGAGATTATTTTAATTTTGTTGCCATTGATCGATCTGGTGAAGTTAATTTCTGATCTGAGCTTTTCTTTTTTTTTTTTTTTTTTTTTTTTTTTGAATTTGTTAATTGCTACTACTTCAAGGCAATGCAATGCGCCTGCGTGCTTGGATCTCAGATTCATGAATAATCTAATAATCACATTCCAAGATAATTAGGATGTCAACGACTGAACAAACAATTTTGAATTTTGAAGAATCATATGATTTTGATTTTCAACATTGCTTTTTTTTTTTTTTTTAATTATTACCAAATATAATCTGTGACTTTTTCACAAGTATTGCTTCCGTTTTATACAATTTTTTTATTATTATGTTGTATGCTATTGATGAGTTGTGATGATTTCATTGATTTTCTCGCTTTGATGGTGGTAATTGACGAGGCTTGTAATTTCGTTGCTCCTCTTTCAACAATTGAAAATAGTGTTTTTTTTTTTTTTTTTTAAACTTATTGTCAAATCTGAGTTTAAATTTGATTATCAGTAATGAAGAAAAGTGCTATGACATTGTAGTGGCTTGTAACTAACCACTTTTTAGCAAATCTTGAGAAAATATTAGTAGGCTACAATAGGATTTGTTGCATCAAAGTTAATCCATGGACTTCGCTATGTATTTTTCGTAGATGACGGAACTTATGCTATGAAAAAGGTCCTGATTCAGAACAATGAACAGCTGGAATTGGTCAGGGAAGAGATCCGTGTTTCATCGCTGTTCAATCATCCAAATCTGCTCCCTCTTCTTGATCATGCAATCATTTCTGTTAAGGTAACTAGCTATTGCAGCCAACGCCTATTCCTCTCCTTATTATATCCCAGTTCAGCATTTTGTTTCCAGAAGACATAAATTCACTTTCGTTAAAACAAGTGTATTGCTGGTTCATTTTAATTTTTGGGTTTTCTTTTTCTTTTCCCTTAACCGTTTTGAGTTTATTTGAGGGTGAGTCAAAGCACAATGGTAACTTGGTAAGATTGTTGCCTTGTGACCTGAAGCTCATAGGTTTAAATCCTTTAAATGGCCTCTCCACTTGTGGGGGTAAGGTTGGGTACATGCATATACTCTACCCAGACCCCACAGGTGGGAGCCTCGTGCACTTGGTGGCCTTTTAACTGTTTGACTTTATTATTCATTCCCCTTTTTCAGTTCTCGTGCTCTTATATTTATGTAGAACATGTCCTTTTTGTTGACAGCCTACCCCAGAAAAATCTTGGACCCATGAAGCTTACTTGTTATTTCCTGTTCATTTGGATGGAACATTGCTAGACAATGCCAAAACAATGAAAGCCAAGAAGGAGTCCTATTCTACCTCTGATGTTCTCCAAATATTTCGGCAGGTAAAAAGAACCTTCTTTCTACTATGATCGTTTGCTTTTTATAACTTGTTTTCATAAGGGGGTGAGTGGGGGAACAAGTGCCTGAATGCTGGTGCAACTCTAGATCTTCAGCACTTGATATCTATTATAACGTTTCCTGGTTTTATATCAACCTAGCAATTTCTATGACAGGTTATTTATGTCTTAAGAATCACTTTGCTGAAGAAGAAGAAATACAAATATGTCTTGTTCGCTTCTTTTATGTTTAGAATCTATCCGAGGAGCCATTTTATGCTTTTCAGTTTCGATGTACTTTTTTATATTTTACGGTTTGCTAGTACTCTAAACCAATAGAAATTGTTTTATTCTGAAACCTTTCTAACCCTGCAAAATCAACTCAACAGCTTTGTGCAGGACTCAAGCATATGCACAGTTTAGATCCTCCATATGCTCATAATGATGTCAAACCTGGCAATGTTCTCATTACACATAGAAAAGGACAACCACCTCTTGCCATACTGATGGATTTTGGCAGTGCTCGTCCTGCCAGGAAGCACATTAGCTCCAGACAGGAGGCTCTCCAGTTGCAGGTACTTCTTCTATCTTTCTAAAAAAGGAAAAACCTTTTTTATTAATAAAAATTATTTGCCATGTTAAAATCTTGGCATCCCTAAATCTTTGAATAGTTTTTCGGTTTTCAGTAGGTTTTATGGATATGAAGAAGTTAAGTTTCATTTCGGTCATTTGGCTTGCTTGTATTGTCTAAGCTGCTGATTGCTACTTTTCTGTCTTTCTATGTAGGAATGGGCATCTGAACATTGCTCTGCTCCTTTCCGAGCTCCTGAGCTTTGGGATTGTCCAAGCCATTCTGATATAGATGAGAGGACTGACGTTTGGTCACTAGGATGCACATTATATGCGATAATGTAAGATTAATCTTTCTTTTCTATTTGATTATGTCAATTTTTTTTTTGTTTAGAACTTTTAATAACTGTCCCTTCGTACAAAATAATATTTTGGCTTTTTTTAGAACAATTTTATTTTTATTTTATTTGTTTTCCTCAAAAATACTAGTTTCTTGTGTGCAATTTGTAACCAAAAAAAAGTGCATTGTTGCATTCTGGTTGAGTCCTTGATGTGCATATACATCCTACAAATTACTCCAATTGTTGCATTACTCTATGGCCATCCCCCACCTTATACATGATTGGTGAATCTAGTTAAGGGTTAACTAAACAATTACAGTCCGCCTGGTTTATCTTTACATTGAAGAAAAAAACACAATGTACTAGAATAGGAAAGAAGGGACACGGGAGAAAATTTTTTTTGTCAGAATATGTGAGATGTTGAGGGTGGTGAGCTCTAAAAAGGGGCTAGCTTTAATGGCAACTCCTATTTACGAGTCAGAGTGGAGACAATCACTGGTCCAAATTTGTTGCATTTATGCCTAAAAGAAATTTATTAAACGCATTAAAAAGCAAAGCACATCTATGTGCTAGCTGTTCGGTTGCTTATGTTGTTGATTTGGGGCAATACTCGCATCAACATTTCTTTTTTCAACTCCTAGTGAAATGAAAACCAATGGCCGTGAGCATTAGTTTTGATTTCTTATCTAGGGTTGTTCCCTTGGCATTACCCATTGATTTGGCACTCTACAGAAATACAGTGGCAGAGGCTTGTTTTTTTAAGACACAAGTAGTGTGTTCATTTGCATTATTCTTTCTAGCATAGCTGGTGATCAAACTACTGCCATCTACAAATGCCTTTCTTTTAGCAATTTTTGTGTTCAGAAATTCTTAGCAGCTTTGGTCCACTTGTTTATCATCACATGGCCAAATTTTACAGGTACGGGGTATCTCCATTTGAATATGCGCTTGGAGAGTCTGGTGGAAGCCTGCAATTGGCTGTCATAAATGCTCAGATCAAATGGCCAGCTGGACCTAAGCCCTCATATCCAGATGCCCTTAACAAGTTTGTGTCATGGATGCTTCAGCCACAGGCTGCTGTACGGCCCCGTATAGACGATATCATTATCCATGTTGATAAGTTGATTGCAAAGTTCTCTCATTGAGTTACTATGAATGGAAACAGTGGAGGCAAGGTCAGATGTTGCAATCATTTAAAAACTTAGTGTGTCTGTCTAGTAATATATCGCTAATCGATAAGCAATAGCAGTTCTTTGCCTCACACAATTAGCCTTATATACGTATCTTTTTCGATTATGGTGGTAGTCTAGATAGTCGGGAGTTGAGTTTATTAAAGAATTGTTTGTCATTTTCTACATAATTTTATCTCTTGTAGTTTATGAAATTGGCCAATCTCCCTGTGGCTTGCTCAGAATTTATAAGCGTAAATGGTATTACATCATTTATTTATTGATGACATGAGGTTCTTTGTTTCATATTTCTCTCACTACTACTTTCCCCGTTATCTTGAACGATTATGAATTTGAGAAAATAAAAGAAGAATTGAAAACTTGAACAATGAATGAGGACTTGTAACACATTAACGTAAGACGGTAAGAGACAATTCTTAATTGATCAAGATTTTATTTTTAAAAATTATTACTCGGTAAATTAAAGAAATGTCAGATTTCTGATATACAGTAGCTATGTTAATTAAATTAGAAAACATCATTTAGCTTGAAATGCATCTAGAATAGTACTGTTAATCTTATCATCCCACTATTATGTGACCTCAGATAAATGTCATGTTAATTACAGTATATAGCAACACTCAATTAGTTAAAGATGTCGGCTTTGTTGATTATAAAGAGATATTTGTTCTCAAAAATATAAATGCCGTTTGTACTTTAGTTAATGCATTGTAGGACTTATTTAGCCTCAAAAATATAAATGCGCTTTTTTTTAGCCTCTCTATTGTCTCTAATCAGTGTTCTGAGAAGTTGGAACAATGTTAGGACTTGAGCCATATAGTTTAAGAGTTCAATCCTGCAATATGTTCTGCTCCTTAATCTTTCTGACTTTCTCTTTCCCTTCCCTCATAGGAGCCTCCTCTTGGACCAAAAACGAGCAAAGAACAATGGTTAATGTTAATTTCTTTTTCCTTTTTTTTTTTTTGCGTTATTTAAATTTAATAAAATAGCTGATTGAATTATAAACTTGAGCGTGTTGCTGTTGGAGTGTTGGGGCTTACTGGATTTCTTAACCTCTAAAGAGAATAATTAAGGGTCCTGCCCTAAATTTGATAAAATAGATCATGATCTCAATCCACTGAATCTAAGGGCGTTAGATTCTTGCTGACATTAGATAACAACACATGACCAAATTAGGGCTTATAATAATAACATTTGTCTATGTTATCCACTGTTTTATACTCATTCCACAAAAAATTACCCACTTGTTTTATTTTTTTGGATACTTTGTTCATGTGTTATCTTCAAAACAAGATACCGGCCATCTTTTTTATCATTTTCAAGTAATAGGTTAATCCTTCTGTCCAAAAATATATTTAAAAAAAAAAGAAGTTAGTTGAAAAAATTATCTTTTTTCCGAAGAATGGACTCATGGAGTATTTAAATTTAAATTTCTTACAATTAAAAAATTTTCTTTGCAAATTGACGTATGAGTTTTAAATATTACTCCGTATATCAATCTGTCATTGCAAGTTTGCAACTATGTAAGGATCTTCATTTTGTTTTCGGTTCGGGTACACATTCAGTTATAAACACATTGTACCCGTTGCTAATATATATTTTGATTATCGAAAGAAGTATGATAGGAAAAAAATTATTAAATGAAATCAGTTATCCTGCGTCCATATGTAAAATACTATTTACAACTTGTCATCGTTTAAATTCTCAATTTTTTTTTTATTTTTTTGTTTTTTCCTATCTCAACTTAAATTCATTAAAAATCTATAAAAATGGAACGTCGGATATCAGAAGAAATCTGATTATTTCAGTTTTTCATCGCCTTCCAGTGCGTGGATTCCTCTCCGCACAAAGTATAATAATAATAATAATAATTTTAGAGGAACCCAACCGGATAAAAAATGATGAAGAATGGGTGAGGGAAGAAGGGTACTCCGAAATGACCGCACGACATCTTCTCAATGTCAAATAGGCAAAGAAAATTCCAAAATATTATTCTTCTTGTTCCTGACTCATGTTTTGGTAGGCGATTGATTCTTTTTAACTCACTATGGGATCATAGAATTTGTACCAAAGAACAGAATCAGACTCGGTACTGTGACTGTCCCCCACTCTCTCCTTTTGGTATGGCTTTAGAGCATCTCCACCAGGCAAATACTTTTGTCCTTAAAACAATTAGGGACGTCCTAATCGGTGGAGGGAGAGCAAGTTTTGTCCTTAGTTATCATTTGTGGACAAATGAAAAATAAGAAGTGTGGGGTAACGTGGGGTACTATGTGGAAAAAAGTTGTAAAATATTGAGGACAAAAATGAGTTCATGGTGTGGAGAAAATATGTGTTTGTTCTTAAAAGTATAGAAAAATGTGAAGATTAATAAAATAATGTGTGAGGTATATTTAAGGATAAAACTTGTGTCGACCGATGGAGATGCTCTTAGTGATTTAACTGAACTTTTGGAATTTCAACTGGAAAAAAATTGCATATGGCCAAGTTACATATATAATCGTATCAAGCTTGCTTGGATTTGGTGTTGAATCAATTTATATAACTTTCTCAGATCTATTCGAGAAAAATTAAAAAAAGAGAATATGGTATCGGTTTTTGGTTGACAAATTGATTGTTTTTGTAATTAGTCAATAATACATATGTTTATAACTTTTTTTTTTCAAATATGTTTTTAACTCTATTTCTTATGATTTATTTTGATGGAGTTATGGATATGGTTCACTACTTTATCAGGTATAAACATCTTTTTTGTTAGTTGATGTATGAGCTTCATCTTTTATCACGTGACACCCCTGACCTTTGAGAAAATGGTTGAGAGTTGTGAATGTTAAAGTCCTAACATTTAATCTTAAAAAAAAAAAATTGCTAAAAAGGGAGAGGAGTGAAAAAGTGTACAATTAGTATATGAGTATTGGAGGAGGCTAGCACAGATAGCAAGTGGTTCGGGGTTCTATCCTCGGCTCTTGCGAATATAAGAAGCTTTGCTGGGAGGTTAGCTTCCGAAAGAGTTCGTAAATATCAAAATAATTAATCACCCAGTTGCGCAGGCGGACTTGAGAGAAAAAAAAACATATGAGCTATGCTATAACATTCAAAGGCGATACCACTGGAATTTTGTGAATGACTCTTTTATCAATGAAAAACGTTTATGGGGCGAGAATCACAGGGTTGTTGGGAGGTTTGAAAAAATAAACTGCAAATAAAACACATTTGTGTAGGTGAAGAAAATGATTTTCGTACTACACAACATTTTCCTTATATTTGATGGTTGATTTATGGAAAAGTATCTTTTAATTTGGTAAGTTTATTTTTTATGCATAATTTTGAATATTTATGCATAAAAAAGTAAGTTATAAATATTAAATTAGTATTTTTTTTTCATTTATGTATAATTAATATGTATTGTATAAATTTTGAAATTAAATTGAGATATGTTATATCAAAAATGATTTAGAGACCTACAAAATGAGCCTACAAATCAACTTATACCATACAAAGAGAGTGACATGTGTCACTTGCTTACTATTGATTGGTTAACAAGTTACACATGTCACACTTTTATGATGTAGGTTGATTTGTATGTTCATTTGTAGGTCTATATATATCATCACTCGTGTTATATAGTTAACATTAAAGAAAAAGAAAAAAAATGTAATCTTCGTAATTAAAGTTTCAATTAAATTTTATTTAATTTCAATAAATAATTAAGGTAATGGAATTAAAAAAAAATCTGGTATTAGATGGATTGTTTACCGTAAATTCTTTTATTTATTTTTAAATAAAAACATAATTCATGTTACACTTCTATTTTTTAAGAAAATGGTTGAGAGAGTAAATAAGTCAAAAATAATTTCACATTTTTAACATAATAAAAAAAAAGTAGCTAAAAAAGAGAGGAGAAAGACGAAGATAAAATTGACCGTTGTAATTCTCATTGTAATCAATTTTAAAAAAAAACAATGAAAATAGTAAGAAATAATAAATTACACATGGCATATGTAATTAATGAGCAAATGCTTAAGAATCAATGAGAATAGAAAAATACTGACAATTTTTTAAAAAAAAAAGATAAAATCGGAAAATAAAGGCAAAAGTCAAGAAATGTTTCATAACTAAATGTTAACAATTATCTTAAAGGTATTGTTTAAACAATAAAAAAAAATTACCTTAAAAATTATTTATTTAATATATCGAGTAGTGTTGAAATTAAATTTCCAATTTTAAATTACTTGTTGTGGAATGCTTAAACAATGTCTTTTGAATACTTATTAGCATAACC
The DNA here is from genome assembly GCA_037953625.1 of Crotalaria pallida. NCBI lineage: Eukaryota > Viridiplantae > Streptophyta > Magnoliopsida > Fabales > Fabaceae > Crotalaria > Crotalaria pallida. The sequence continues at coordinate 184,478,212 of CM075649.1, forward strand.
CTTATTTTATAAGGTGGGTTGATGGCTTGATTCTTTAACTAATGTAAAAAGGATAATTTAGATATTAAAAAAGAAAACAGAATGTAAAAAGGATCGCCGAACCCCACCTATAAAAATGAAAACAAACCCATAAACTTGGCAAGAACAAAAAAAGAAAAATATAGATAGCTGAGTATTGTGGATGGATGTGAGTATGACGTCAAATGGCAATGGTTTGATGAGTCAATGGAAGTGGAACTCTCCAGTCCCATATCTCTTTGGTGGCCTTGCACTCCTTTTTGGAATCATAGCTATTTCTTTGCTCATCGTAGTTTGTTCTCGATGCCACAAATCTCATTCCTTGTTTTGTGACTGTGACACTAACAACAACTCCAAAGAGTTTTCAAGCACACAAGTAGTTGATCATGAACCTACTAACATTTTGGTGATCATAGCTGGAGAAGAGCACCCAACTCATTTTGCAAAGCCCATCTACTCTTTCACTCACCATGTATCGTCGTCGTAGCACCAAACTCTATATATTTACACCTCTATCTAGTGAGCCATCATCATCATCCATCATCGTCATCACACATATTTCATCCTTTAGTGAGTCTTTGTTAGATTATTAGAATGAATTTAGTTTGTACATAAATTGGATAGATGTTTATTTCATGGTTGTTTGGCTTGAGTAATGCTCCTAGTAAAGTATATATATTAATGAATTTGTAGATGAACATACTCCCTCCGTCCCATTATCTTATAAAAAAATGCAAAAAATTTTGTCCCATATTAAAGTAAAAAAAATAAATGAAAAATTTTAAAGATTGTATATTGTATCGATGATTGATAAGTAAATAAGGAAAACACATTTAAAGATTTTTTTTGAGGCAATATTGCAATATGTATTAATTGTAATGATATAAAAATTTGTGTAATATCAATTTATAATTATTGAATGAATCATGCATTATACTAAATAGATATTCTCTTATTTTCATTAACTTGTTTGACTTTTATCAAAATAATGGAACGGAAGAAGTATATACTAGTAACAAGTTCATGATCAAGTAATTCTAATATTTTACTATCAATAGATAATTTAGCTGAACCATTCCATCAATTTTATAACATACAAATAAATAATGATATATCAACCTAAAAAAAATTTACATGAAACATTTCACTTTCCTTGCGGTAAAAATTGATTGATACGTTATTTTTGTAGGTTGATACTTGTATATCATTTTTCATAACATGCATAATCATCTATTAGGATTCAAGTGATTGATTAAGTATCTATTTTTTTTTTAAAAAAATAAAAAATCAAATTGGATAGTTTTTTCCCCCTCAAAACCTATTTAAACAAACATCTCTAATTATATATTAAGACAAATATTAACAAGTGTCTTTAGTGTATGTTAAGAAGCCAAATATATTAAATAAAAAACTACTGAAAAATATTTCCCCCGTTGCAATTTATTTGTCGTTTTCGTATTTTTCAACTTGTTCCAAATTATTTGTCTCTTTAGGAATTCGATTGTGCATTAATTAATTTTTTCCAACTTTAACCTTGCTTTTAAACATTTTGAAATATGTGAAATGTGTGATAATTAATGTAATGTAAGGATAATATAGTAAAGTTGTTTTATTCTTCTCTAGAAAATCGAAGTATTAAATAATCTTCTTAATCCATGTAAAACTCCTAAAGTAAAAGATAAATTGGAACGAATGGAGCATATTTTCTTTTTGAACCTCACCCTTTACTCATTGGCCCCCACCGCCTGAAACAAGTCGAAAGATTCTTTCCGTTTGAAACAAGGCGGAAGCAAAATAAAACATTTTTTGCCTTATGCAAGTCGTATTATCTTCCGCCTTTCCAAAGTCGTAAATAAAATAAAGTATTCTGCCTCTCATTAGGCGGAAAACATTAAAAATTTGTTATAATACCAAAATTGCTCATCCGTTTATTCACGTACAAAACAATAAAAAGAAGGGAGGTGAAGGGTTTACGGAGGGGCATTTCTGGGATTTCAACAATTTAATTGTTCCGCTTCTTAAAAGTCGGAAGTATTTTCTCTTTTAAGTAGTTGGTAATTCTTCCACCTTATGCAAATCGGTAGTTTATCCGACTTGTTTCGGGCGATGGAAGTCAATGAGTAAAGAGTGTGGTTCAAAAAGAAAAAGTCTTTTTTTAAACTCTCGAAATGCAAAATAAGTTTAGTTATGTAGTTATGATTATTTTTCTAAATTTAAAAACTTTAACAAATACTAAAAGCACTTGTTAGCGAGATTCATATCCTAATTACTAAAAGTTTAAAGTAGTTTAATATATTATTTATTTAGCTTGAGTCTCGATGGTTGAGGAAATAAATTTTTCCTTGGTTTTAAGGGCTTGAGCTTGAGCATGTGAAACTATAAGGAGTTGGTTAATTAATAAGTGATGACTAGTATCATGGTTCACGATGATAAAAAAGAAATACACTCTAGTGGAAATTAAACGAGTAAAATTCTACCAAAAAAAAAGAAGTTATACAAGTAATTAATATTCTACAGAGAAAGCATGTATAGTGGATCATCAGGATTTCGTTAAAGTGTATATATTACATATTTACATGATACATATAGACACCATGATATGCATTTATTGTATTCCCTTAATAATATCAGAAGCACATGTCCAAACAACAGTAGCAACACCATCCAGCGCAACTGCAGATTATTAGAGAAAGAAAATGAGAAATAAATTATTTATTTGATTAAATAATTCCGTTTCTTATGAAATCTTTTTAACACAAGAATTTTAACTGGCTAATATGCATTTAAATGAAATAAAGCTAAATAGTATAATGGGACTGTGGGAGTTTGCATTGAATATATATGACCATCAGTTTGGTGGCTCCAGCACAAGTAAATTGTTGGAATGCACTGATGCATGGATTCATAATAGCCATAGATTTAATGCTGATGTGGCAAGAAAGGCTTTGATTAAGACTTGCAACCTGCTCTTCCAGGTTGTTAACCTATTACAAGAAAGCTTTGATTCAATGCACTGATGCAGCAGCAATACCTTGTTTCAGTTTAGATCTAAATATATGAAGCCAACGTTTTATGTTAAGGGCAATTTTGTCAAATCATATTATAGTTATATTTACAAAACTGAATAATTGAGGGATTTTTTTAGCAAATTATTGGGAATACCGGTTGTTGACTGTAAAGTCAACCCATACACTGATGTATGACAACCATTTCCTTGCACCGGAGCCTTCGCCGTCACTAGTTAGCACTGCTTAATTCAGAATGCTAATTAATTAAGTTCGTTGAGAGATACTCCCTCCGGTCCTATTTATAAGTCACATTCTAGAAGGATTCTTTGGTCATATTTATAAGTCACTTTGTATTTTCTAGGAAGAATTTATTGTTATTTTCTCTTATTTGCCCTTTGTCCATTAATGTGAAGTAATACATTGTGAAATTCCTAATGCAAGTTAAGAGGGTAAGATTGTAATGTTGAAGTATTTTTTAAAAGTTTCAAGAAATCTAACTACCCTCCTTGGTCTGTGTGATATGGTTAAATATGCCCTATAAATAGGACCAGAGGGAGTAGAGTATTTACCAGCCTCTCCAGAACCCATGACCCTTGAATTTAGTTTCACCACTAATTGGAGGAACTTTCTCTTCCCCATAATCAGTATTATTAATAATAGCAGCTGCAGGTAGTGGTGGAACTGGATATGGACCCTCTACTACTGCAGTGTCTTTTGGTTGATGATCTGCTACTGATGAAGAATTCCAAACTATATATACATATACATCAATTAATAATTTTAATTAGAAATATATAGAATAATACAGTAGCTAGAGAGAACTCAAGGGGGAATTGAAGGAGAGGGTGAAAAATTAATTGCTACCTTGAAGCTGCTGGTGTTTTTGATCATTGTGACTCATAGTTGAAAAAAGCTTTATTAAAATTAACAAGGGAGAGAAATATAATCTAGAGACTAAAGAAGTAGGAGATAAAAGATTATTAAGATGAGCAGAATATATATGGGGATGGAACATAGGTAAAAATTTGATACGAGCCAAGGGGAGGGTACTTTTGTGGAGTGGTTGATGAATTTGCTAACAAACATGGACTTTCTAAATAATTACTCTAGCTAGGTTAATTATTTTTAATTAAGGTGACAATTTTTAATGTGTTACTACTTGTATTACGGATTATATAAATATGATGGGTTGGTTGTGTATTTGGTGTGCATGTGTCAATTGATTATTGGGCATTTGATGAGGAAAAAAAAAAGATAATCTGTGGTTTTAAAGTTTGATAGTGTATAGTTTACCAAAAAAAAAAGTTTGATAGTGTATGCACTGAATCTTGTTCTTTTGCATCTTTTCACCTATTGCACTGTGCATCAAAGCTCAATGGATTTGGTTTAGATTTGGTTTATATATGAAAATAATGCAGTAAGAGATATACTATTATGTTACTCCTGTTATGTTACTCTATTTTTGAAAAGAGAACATTTGAATGTTGAAGGAATTGTCGAGAATATAAGTATTAAATTTTGGCTTATTATCAAAGAGGATATACATGGCAACTGTTACTCATATGAGGATTGGTGTTTAAATCATCAGAATTGCTTGGCACTGTTGGAGAGATCATAGCAGTATTATTTAATTGATTATAATAAGTAATGATAAGTTCTTTTGTATGTCTTGAAGACATTTTTTAGCATGTTGGGGTAGTTTATTTTGTTCATGAATTTCATATGATTGTATGCTACGACGGTATTGTGTTACAGGGGTGTTTATTTAGGATTTTCCCCTCTTCTAGGTCATGAGTTCTAGTCCTAGACTTTTTTCTTTCTTTCTTTCTTTCTTTTTTTTTTTTTTAAAGTGTACCATTTCATTTTTTTGGGTGTACTGATATCACTTTTTTTGGACATGCAGGTAAAACTATAAAATACCAGTCAATTATAAACTAAACTTATACGTTTGATATGTTTACCACCAAATGAATTACATAATTTTTTTTTTTTGGGTTACGAGAATCACTTTTACTCCTATTTAATTTAGTAAATTACTCCCTCCGTCCCTAATTATAAGACCCCTTTGGAAAATCTCACGTTCATTAAAAAAATTGATTAATTTAATTAATTGTATTGGAAATGTGAACTTTTGATGTGTTTTTTCAAAATTACCCCTATTAATATTATTGGAAATCTAAAAAGGGTTAAATAAATAGGGGTGTTTGTGGAAAAAAGTAATTTAATGATCATTGAAAATTGGTATGAGGTCTTATAAATAGGGACAAAATAAAAGTGTCAAAGGGTCTTATAATTAAAAACGAAGAGAGTATAAAAATGTGAGTGAAATTATTTGTTCAAATTAATAGTATTTATTTGATAGTTAATTTGTCTGGGGTATAATAAAAAAAATGAAAATGAAAAATGAACTTAAAAAAATAATTTATAGCTCCAAATTCTAAAGTGGGCTTATGATGGTAATCATAAGCTCTGTTCGCTCCGTAACACGAGTTATGAGCTTTTTAACTAGTTAGGAGCTTTTAGATTCAATCAATAAGTTAGTAGCATCGTTCGATGAATACAAATTAGAAGGAGTTTATAGCTTTTAAAAAAGGAGTTTGTAGCTTTTGAAAGCTAATTTTTTTTTTGGTGAACCAGCGGGGCAAAGGCCCAAACAGAAAGAAAATTACATCAAATGAAGGTCTCTAGGTAAAGCAGTCCTAGAGTAGTCGTGAAAAAGAAGAGGCTTCAGCTCATGGATTGGTTCATGGATAAGACAGCATCCATAATCTTTGTTTAGACTGAAATTGGCTAAAAAGTCAGCACAAATATTCCCTTCACGTTTAGAATGCGCAAACTTTAAGAACGGGATCTTCTTCTTAAGTCGAAGGATGTGGGAAACAAGACCATTGTGAGTCTGGCCATGGACCTGATTGTCTTGGTTGTGCAGAAGGCTTATGATAGATAAAGAATCGCACTCTGCTATCAACTTGGTATAACCTCTTTCCACAGCAATGTTCAAACCAGTGAAAAGACCCCACAACTCCGCTGTGAAAGCAGTTGATATACCGATTTTATTGTAAAAACCGCTAATCCATCTGCCCTCATTATCTCTTAATAGGCCTCCACATCCAGCTATTCCTGGGTTGCCCTTTGAAGCGCCATCAGTGTTAAGTTTGATCCATCCTTGAGGAGGAACCTCCCATTGAATGAATTCAGTTTGCCTAGTCCTGGCATTATGCTTAACATCCTGAGCAAGAAGGTCCTGAACCTGCATAAAAATATAATTTTTACAGTTCTGAGGAAAATCAAAACTATTATCATATTTGTATTTGTTACGCCAATGCCATACAAAGTAAATCACACATATAAAAATAATACTCCAGTCATAAGAATTGTAACCTCCCTTTCCATTCCTCATGTTGTCGCTGCACCATGTGGTTAGATCCTGGGAGAAGAAAACATTGTGATCCGAGTGCTTGATTAGTTCTGTCCAGAGGCTGCGGGCTCTACTGCAGTCATAAATGGCATGGATAGTAGACTCCTCAGCTTCATCACATAAGTTGCAGTTAGCATTACCAATTCCCCAAGATTGAAGACATTTGTTGGTGAGAAGACGATCATGCCCAACTTTCCAAATCTGAAATTTCCAGCGTTCGGGGCATTTCATCTTCCAAATCTTCTCCCACGGAAGAACCGCCACTTTAATAGAGAAGGCACCATTTGCAGAGGCACCCCAAACTATACAGTCATCTTCCATCTCCTCATGAGGGGCAGGAATTGATCTAAGTTTGTTAATGATATGATTGGGTAGGAGATTTTGGAGATGGTTGAAGTCCCATTGACCTGCTTCATTAGTCATATCCTTGACCAGGGACATGTCCTGCGAAGAAATGATGAGATTCATGGCATACTCATTAAGAGTTATATTATTACCAATCCAATTATCTCTCCAGAACCAGGTTCCTCTTCCATTGCCTATCCTGTATTCATAATTATCAGTGATAGTAGGCCATAAATGCACTAATCTTTTCCAAATACTGGAATCAGAATTTTCAGCTCTAGCATTCTTCATTAGATCATTTCCTTTAGCATACTTCCCTTTCATCACCTGCACCCACAGCTCATTAGGTTTGGTTAAGATTCCCCAACCAAGTTTCATGATAAAAGCATTGTTCATGGTTGAGGTTCTCCTAAAACCAAGCCCTCCATGAGAGCGGGGAAGACAAACAGTATCCCAACTAATAGCATGAACTTTCCTGTGCTCACTAGTGCTGCCCCATAGAAAATTCCTTTGGGCTTTATCAATCTCATTACAGACCTGCTTAGGTAAAACTGTATGCTGTAAGACATGGTTAGACATAGCACCAATAACATTTTAGCAAGGACAACCCTACCTGCAAGAGAAAGGCTACAGGACTTCCAACCAGCAAGCTTACCTTTGAGTTTTTCTATAAGAGGTTTAAAATTATCTCTTTTTCGTCTACCCCCATTATCAATGGAGCCTAGGTAATCACCAATATTTTTAACCCATTTAAAACCACTACGGTTAGAGATATCAGCAGCCACAGTGTGATTTATATTATTAGAGAAAAAAATACTGGTTTTAGAAACTTAATTTTCAAACCTGATCTGTTACCAAATCTGTCAATACAATCCATGATCCTGCCATACTGTTCCATTGTTGCTTCGGCAAAAATAAGCAGATCATCCGCGAACATCAAATGAGAAACAGGTGGACCATGTCTGCCAGCTCTAATCGGTTTCCACAACCCATTATTGACTTCTTCTTCTATCATGTGGGAGAGTCTGTCCATGCATAAAACAAAAAGAAAAGGGGAAAGCGGGTCTCCCTGTCTGATTCCTCTAGTAGGCAAGAAGGACTCACTCTTATTACCATTCCAAAGGAGATTGAAGGAGGAGGTAGTAATGCAATTGAAAATCAGATTCAACATAGCCGGGGGAAGCTTCAGCTCCAAGAGACAACTTTTGACAAAAGACCAAGATTCTCTGTCGTAGGCTTTTTCAAGATCAATTTTTATAGCCATGTAACCTGTCTTACCCTTCAACTTTCTCATAGTATGAAACAGCTCCTGGGCTACTATGATGTTGTCTTGTATGTTTCTACCCGGGACAAAACCAGCTTGATACGGCGAGACCCAAGTGTTCATAAGAGGTTTGATACGGTTGGCTAAAATCTTTGTTATGCATTTGTATAAAACATTACAGAGAGCAATGGGCCGGAATTGAGAAGCATACTGAGGAGTATCAATCTTCGGGATTAAGACCAAGAGAGTGGAGTTAATAGATCTGATAGTTTCAGGATGCTGCCAAGCCAAGAGAATGAAGTCAATGACGTTCTTTCCAATAAGATGCCAATTATGCTTAAAGAAAATATTAGGAAGACCGTCTTCCCCCGGAGCTTTTAGAGGGCTCATAGAGAAAATGGTCCTCTTAATTTCATCATCAGAAGGCAAACTGTCAAGGACCAACAAATCTTCAGAACTAGGCGGGTAAGAAATACTGCACTGAAGAGGGGGCCTATTGTAGCAATCTTCCGTGTAGAGGTTTCTAAAGAAATCAATAGCCATTCTCTGCAACTTGTCCTGTTCAAAACACCAGATGTCATTTTCATCCATGAGAGACAGAATCTTGTTCTTTCTTCTTCTATTGATGGTTCGGGAATGATAATAATTCGTGTTCTTGTCTCCACCTGCTATCCTCTCCTTTCTGGATTTCTGAAACCATAAGGATTCTTCATGCTTTAGAGTATCATCAAGTTGATTTTGAAGGTCAATTTCAAGATCCTGTAAAAACCTGTTGGTATCATACTGTTTAGAGTTTTGGATCCCCTTGATTCTGACCAGCAAGGATTTCTTACGCCGAAGAACATTGCCAAAGACCTTTTTATTCCAATCCTGGAGCTTAGGCACAATATTATTTATAGCATCAATTATCAAAACATCTTTTTTCCAGTTCAAGCGCATAAAATCATCAAAATTATCATGATCCAGCCACATTGCATGAAACCTAAAGGGACTTGAGTTTTGGGAGCTGTCAAGGGGATTAATTTTTAGAAAGCTACTTCAGAAACTAAACTAGCTTTAATTTATATACCAATTATTACCCTCAAACAAAATTTAAAATTATTTTACTACCCTTTGATTAATTATTAATTATAATTTAGTAATTTTGTTATAATTAATTAATTAATTAACTACATAATTAATAAATTAAGAAAAAATGAATTTAATTAATTATAATTAATTAATTTTATATTTAATTAATTAATTAACTATCTATATAATAAATAAAGAAAACAATTGAAAAATTGAAAATAATAAAATGTTGTATGTCCTTTTTGGTCATTTAATAACTTTTAGCTACTTCAAAAGCTAGTTTTGTCGAACAACACTATTTTAAATAGTCAGTTAAACAACTATAAGCTCTCAGCTACTAGCTAGCTAAATAGCTACAAACTAGAAGCCCATAGCTACAAATTACAAACTCACAACTACAAACTAGTTTTGCCGAACAGATCCATAATCTACAACTATTTTTGCTTGAAAAACAGCTGAAGCTACTTTTCCCAATATTGCTAAGATAATTAAAGTTTGGGCACAATATTGAATAAAAACTTAAGCTGTTTGTGTTTTTTATTTTTTATTTTAAAAAAAAACAAACATTAATTCTCTATATATAGTGTTAAACTTGGTTCTATTTAATGAATAAAAAGTTGTAATAATTTATGTAATTTTGTACGTATTACACATAGGGATAAGAAACAATGATCTTATTTTGCTAATTTATTTTTGAGAAAAATGAGAAGTCAAAAAGTTTAAACAAAAGGAGATTTTTCACGGGAAATTGTTTTTATTTTTTATTTAATTTTTTGTTTTACTTGCTATAAATTTTTTTAATTTATGTGCAACGGTGCAAGTTTATTCTAAAGAGTTATATTTATTGAGGAAGGGAGTATAAATTATCAACAAGGTAGTTCTAACTTCCATAGTGAGAATCAAACTGCTCCCCTGTATAACTAGGTTCTAATTCCTTACCGATTAAAATTGTTCATTGACATGAATACATGTACTACGCATGTTACTCAAACAATGAAGAGCTCTATTGTTATGTGGCCACGTGTTTCTAGGAAGAAGAAATTTAGGTATGAGATCATAATAACCTAGTTACTCTCCCAACCAACAAGCCAGCAGCAAAATATGATGGAGAGGCCAGGGTAGCTGCTAATAAGAAGAACCAGCAGATAGATCAGAGGAATTCTCAAACATATACACTTGGTGTATGGGCTTAATTAATTAATCTAGATTCTGTAACACTCCAGTTGGATTTTTTTGCAGAAGTGAAAAAGGCTGGTTATACAGTATAACATTCTAGAAAGTTTTCGTGGTCCTAATTATAAGTTACTTTATATTTTCTACTTTTTTGCCCTTATTAAATGTTTTGACTATCTATGTGTTTTTTGTTGTTCATTAATGAGTGTAAATTTTCCAAAAAAAGTTAATGGGGTAAAATTGTAATGTTACAATATATTCTCATAGAATTCATAAAACCAACCACTTTCTTTGGTATGTGTAATTCGGTTAAGTATGCCCTATAATAAGGACCGGAGGGAGTACTATATTATTGTTTCTTATAACGGGACAAAAGAATTAAAGTAGTGAATGCTAAATCAGGTAATGAAGAGGTCCTCTTGCGTACTAAATTAAACTATAGGTCTTATATTCTCTCCACTTTTGCATGTATTTAGCCCTGTCCCAATCTGCCCCCTTTGCATTCAAAACTGTCTTTTTTATTAATGCCATTGGCAGAGAAATAATGATGATTTGTATCTTCTCTTCATCACCACAATGACAAAGTGAACAACCCTATGTCCTTTCAAATTCAAGAAAAACTCTTGTATTTATGCCTTCTTGTGAGGTTGATTTCACTTTCATTGACAGCTTCTAGCTGTCCACTGCTGCTGGGTAAGTCAGGGAATTAATGTGTAGCATTTAGATTTCCAGGTGGTGTGGTGTGGTGAGAGTGTGAGACTTATCTTAGTCATAAAGACTTTCGGATCTGAACCTTATTATTTCTAGGATTTTCTTAAGGTAATACTAAGGTTTTTTAAATTCATAGAGGATAAAAAAAATAACAAAAAATCAAGTCAATTACTATTATTTTAAGTATTAAAATTTTTAATTTTTTAATATAAAAATACTTATTTTTATTTTCTTATTCTCATTTTTAAAAGCTGAAGTTAAAAAAAAAAAATCATCGAATAATAATATATATCTATTATTTGCATGATACAAAACTGTTTTGGGAGGGATAAGTGGCATTTTCAGGTGTCTAGAAACGAGCTCTTTGTTATTTTTCCTATTTGAGAGATATTCTTTCCTTTCTATTCAACCTGCTTTGCTTTAATTTACCATTCTTCTCCTCCTTCTTCTTCTTCTTCTTTTTTGTCTTGGTCTTAGGATATGGAGCCATCATCCAAGATGTTTGGAAGTGCAGAAGAATGTCACAGCAGTGAATCTGGATGGACCATGTATATTGGGTCCCCCACAGTAGATAGTGGTGATGATGAAGATAGAGACATTATTAATGGTGATGATGATGAGGGCACTGTTCAAGTTAATCTAGAAGAAGAAGATCATGATGAAAGTGATGATTCTATGGCTTCTGATGCTTCTTCTAAGCCATGGGGTGCTAATAATAATGGCTTGGAAGATTTCCAGCAAGTGAGTGAAGAAGAAAATGAAGACAGAAAGTATTTCTTAGACAAGAAAGAAAAGGAGGAAAAGAAAGAGAAGGTAATCATCACTGATGTTAGCAAAGGTAAGGCCCCTGTTCTGGAAAATGATGGGAAGGTGATGATGAGAAAAAACTACTTGTTGGGAAAAACCAAATAGAGATCGAAGATGCAATTCTAACTTTTTGTTGCTTAGGTTTAATTTTCAATTAAATAATAGTACGTAGCTGCAATTACAGACTTTGGAGTGAGTTAGTTGGGTTTCCAGAGTTATTGTAATGGTAAGATTTGAATCCAAAAATAGTCATAGCCATATTAGTAACAACATGCAGGGACTAATAGCTATAGGTGTATGTGGATGCACATCTCTATTTAATTAATTTCTAATTTGTGGTTCGGATATATGGGTATATGTATTAATTAATTAGTAGTCGGTTATGTGTAAGGCATTATAAACATTGAGGGTTACGTTTTTACTCTGCACGCAGTTATAGTTTTTAATTTTAATGTTTAGGCTTTGATCTTCTTAATGTATAAAACACATGGCATATATAGCTATAGCATCGTCGGAGAATTATTAGTTGCATGGAATGATCGATGCTTCTGGCAGCAAGTACTGTAGTATATTGATAGAATGATGATTTTCATAAGTTGATGATTTAGTCAAGAATGCAGCTCATATCCGGAGTGGAAAATTTAGACCGGAAAAAGACAAATTTCAATCTATCAATAGTTTCCTTTAACGTAAACAAGATTCTTTATAAAATACTGATTCACAAGATGCAAAATGCTCGTTTAATTCAGACTTCGTATCATCCTTTTAATTTATTTTATGTATGTGGTTGCATGTTCTTAATTACTATACGACTTGATGTATATCGTATTAATTGTATGCCAACAGTCTCCTAAGGATCTAAGCATGTGACTAAAGTCTAAAGTAAACAAATCGGATTAGTTGCAATACTGTGTATGACGAGGAATTATTGTGTGTTGCGGAGCATCGAACCAATGGTCCCAGTCACATTCATATCACTGGATGTATTATTAATTAATTAAAAATATAAATATTTAATGAAATCAACGGTATGGATGTGGTCGGGAGCATTGGTCCCGGACCACACAATAATTTCCTGTGTATGACAGGCTTGGAAATTATAAAAAAAAGTTAAAATAAAAAGTTGTCAATATTATTGAAAAAACTATTAAAAAAAACTTAAATTACACCATTTACTCATTTTATTTATTTTTTGCTTGACAAAGATTTTTCTTTTTCAAGTTACACCATTTACTCATTTAGATTTATGTCATATTTTGTTCTTGAAAAGGTTTCTGAATTATTAAAAAAATATCTTAATTAATAATCTAAATCATGGCCATGGTTAACATACTCATTTGTCTTCCAGAAAAGTTGTTGATTTATTATTAAAAAAAATCAATGGTATAGATCAAAATTGTTTTTTATAAAACATTTTTTTAAAAAAATATTATTATTATTATTATTTTTATAATCTTGCCCTTTCTTTTTGATGGTTTCTATTTGTTGTCCATGAGTTACTTTTTTCCATATCATCATCAACTTTAATCCCTTAGCTCAATCAACTTTTACCTCCACCACTGTTAGTATCATCACTTCTATCAATATTTTCTCTTCATTTTTATTGTTTTGGCCAAAAAACCACTAGTATTATTATGATGACTTTAAGTTCAGCGCACACCAAAAGTAAATCGTGATAAGGATTCGATGTCAAATGGATTAGAAAGGTGGGGTTAATAAGGTGCCGGAGCGAGAATCGAGGGTGGGGGAAGGACTCTGTGTATGTGATAGTTAAGTGATTGTGATAATACTGGACTTGAGATAAAAGATACAATAATCATGAAAATTTCAAAATTAAAATGGAATATAATAAAAATACTAAAACATAACATAAAATTAGTATAAATTCATTAATTCAAAATAAGTATCTTAACTATTGCCTAATTTCGTATCATGGTGTTTTAAGTAGATGAGTATTAAGTGGATAAATGTGAAAATGCAAATTTAATCCGTTCAATTAGAAGAAAATGAGAAACTTATAATAAGAGTTCTTATAATTTAAATAAAAACGATTCAGGTACTATTAATAAATAAATAAATAAATAAGTGAGGGTTAAATTTGCTAAAAAATTTGATCATCAAAATTACAGTTAAGAAAAAAAATTCAAATTTTGCCGTTCTCGAAAATAACCATGTTTCCTTCGATCGACATGTTCTTTTTACTGGTTATACTTGAGTACATTGCAAAATTAGGCTTGATTACATTTTTATTCTTTATTTTATTTTTAAGGTTCATTTTTTATTTTGATTTTTTTAAACTTATTTTGTTATAAAAACTAAAAAGGGCAATACTTACCTCAAGTTCTATAGGTCCATTTCGTCAGGTTTTCCAACCTTTGACAGTGACGGATCCAGGATTTTTAAACCGTGGGGGCGAAATATAAAAATTTATAATAAGATTTTTTTAACTTTGGCCTTTATCAACTCTTAGCACCGAGAATAAGAAATTAAAAACAACATTTTTTTATTAAAATATTAAAAAATTAATATTTAAGGGATAGTGAACGTAATTTTTCAAAACATTTTTACTATTTTTTAACTTTTTATCCTCAATTCTTAGCAAATCCTTAAAAATACACTCATTCGTTCCATAAATATAATCCTTAATAAAGAAAGGTGTATAGAAGTTAGTTTTTTAAAAAAAAAAGGTGCATAGAAATTGTATTTTATGAACTGTGATTAGTTAATCAATGTCTGATGCATTAAATAACAAGTTTAATAATTGATTGATATGAAAGACAAACCATTAAAAATATGTTCCTTTAAATATTATAATTTTTCAAAAATTTATTATCCTTGTGTCACAGAATGAGTAATATATATTATAAAAAAATGAATTACTAGTGTGATTAAATTGATATTTGATCATTACAAAATGTGAAACATATATAATATTCATATGACAATAACGATGATAAATTTTAAAGCATAGAAAATTCGAACTATTAAAATTATTGCTTATAAGTTAACAATTTTTGACTTTGGAGTAACTATTATAAGTGGAAATTTAAAATACTAGAATATGTGTTTAATAAATTCAATTACACCCAAAAAAAATCAAACAGTAACTTTATCTTTGAAAAATAAAATAAAACAAAAAAGCTAAGAAACATGTTGCTAGAAAGTCTAGAAACTGTGATTTTCTAGTTGCATTTGGGGGCATCATTCCACTAAACCATAAGCTAAAGTGATATATGTGTCTTCAGGCCCGGTCCTGATATATTTGGGGCCCAGGGGGAAATTATTTTTTGGCCCTAATAATTTGTTAATAAATTTTTTTTTATGAAAAATAAATCAATAAAAACATGCAATTTATTTATACTTCCTTTTTCCTATAAATATGGTAAAAAAAGTAAACTTTTTTGTCTCAAACTAAAATTATAGTAATTAATGAAAATGCTTAAAACTTGTAAACTTTGCATTGTGATTGGTTGATTAATGCAAAATGCATTAAATTAGTTGTTTTGATAATTGATTGATGTATTAGACAAACCATTAAATGCATGTTTGTTTTAACATTTTGACTTTTGTAAGTTTTTACAAGTATTTAACTTTCAAAATATCATCAATAACCAAAAATAAAAAATCAATACTCCCTCCGGCCCTATATATAGGACATACTTAACCAAATTCCTCGGACCAAGTCAGTTTTATGAATTTTATGAGAATATATTGTAACATTACAATTTTACCCCCTCCACTTTACTTGGAAAGTTCACATTCATTAATGAATAACAAAAAAACATAGTTAATTAAGACATTTAATAAGGGCAAAAAAGAGAAAAAACAATTAATGATGCATAGGAAATATAAAATGCAATATATATATGACCAAAGATTTCTTCTAGAAGATGTCATATATATAGGACCAGAGGGAATAATAGGCTATTTTTTGAGACGGTGAAAAGTACCATTTTAGTAATTGAGTTTTTTTCTCATTTTTTGTCATAAGCTATTTATTCGGAACAAATGATTATTTATTCAGAACAAATATTGAGAGAGGGTGTTCCACACTAAGATTATGACTTCAAATATATATTAAAGGATGCTTCTCAATTCCCACATCTGTGCATGTGAGTGGAACCAGCGGAAGTTCAAAAGCCTAATAAAAATAGGCATAAATTGAAGTTGAAGGGCCCCTTCTTGCTGCAAGTGTACAACTGAATAAGCAGTCAAGATGAGTAATAATTTTGTTTAAGATGAAAAGTACTAAAAAAATGGGGCCCCTTAATTTCTTGGGCCCAGGGCGGGCGCCCCTATTGCCCCTGCCCTGGGCCGGGCCTGTGTGTCTTACTGGAAAATATATGAATAGTATATATATGTATATTTACAAAAATAAAAATGTTACTGGGGGCCTTAAATACATGTGGATCCGTCCCTGCTTTGGCATGACATGTGGACAACATGCTTTACATTTATTGCACTAGATTGCTACTTTCCTTTCTTTTACTTTCTTTATTCATTTTCTTTTAATTCTTCCCGTATTTTTCTAAATTCACTTAATATTAACTTATGATCTTGTATAACACCTGTTTCTATATTTATTGGGATAGAATTTTCAATTTTGTTGATAAATTTTTCTATACATAAAGTATTTTGGATAATTTCTACCATTTATATGCATGTTTTTTGACTTTTTTTTTAGGATTTATCTGCGTTGTTTTCTAAAATTCATAATGTGGATATTTACTAATATCTTTCTTTAGAGCTCTATAAAAATTCTTTTTAGCTATTAGCATTTTTTTCTTTTATATTCTCAAAATATTTTTTTGTAAATTTCTTTGTATTAACTAATTAAATTCTATACAATGATGGTTATTACTCAAAGCATAACTAACCCTGTAACATATTGTAAAAGGAGAATTTTCTTCTTTCATGAAATCTTTCTTTAATAATTCATAATGAAAGACGATAGATCTATTTAGATCCTTGTCTAATAATGAAAGTCCAATTTGGAGATTTACATCAAATTTAACTTTCCCTTTCTTAAGATTACAACGTCCTTGTGCAATAATTGCATCATTTTCTTGAATAAATCTATTATCTAGAAGTTGGAGTTTCATAGGTGATTCTATTCCCTTCATATAAGTACTTTTAATTATTACTTATATAGTTGATACATGTATATATTGGATTTTTGATCTTTCTTCTATCTTTAGCTTCTTAATTTTTTCTTGAATCTGATTCTTATTTGTGACTAAAATCATAGCATTTCCTAAAGCATTTTCTATAAGGACCGAAAGTTCTCCTATCATCATTCCAAACTTAAGTATATTTCTTCTTGAAAATGTATTTTAGGTTTAAATAAATTGTTGGAGTGTACTTTTCAGGTACTTTTCTAAATTTTGATTCCCAAAATCGATTAAATGATTCCGGATGTTCTTCTGAACTTCTTCGTAACTGTGTTGTTTTTGATTTTTTTTAAAAGTGATATTTTAATGCTCTTTCTTGTAACAACGTATTTTTCAATTGTATTTTTACTCGTTTTTGTCTTATAATCTACTATCTATATATAAAAGGATCCCTTTTCGAGGTACCACGTTTGCCGGATAAATTTTCGATGCACCATGTTTGTCCTGTGAAGCTTTCCTCGCACTAGAGAATTTGTAGGTAGATAATCATTATCTCTAATAAAAAATACAATTTAAAATTAAATAAATTATTTAAATTTATTTAATCATTATATGTTTGTAGGTAACTAACATTATATCTAACCAAAATTACAATTTGAAATTAAATTAATTATTTAAATTTATATAATCATTATTTGTACGTGAAATCATTATCCTCAATCTGTTGAACAAATCATTATCCTCAACAAAAATATTTAAAAAAAAAATCAATATATATATATATATATATATATATATATATATAAGGCTCTCCCATTCAATTTTTAAAGTTCTATCTAATTCTAAGAATTCTCTTCTCCAAATTCTTTCTTTTATTTTTATTTTTTCCCTCATTCCTTTACTTAAAGCTCTTAATTTTGATTTTTGAGTATTTGATGAATTACTTATTAGATGATGCATATTTTGTTATAATTTTAATTGACTTTTGTTTATTCCTCTACTTAGAGCTCTTAATTTTGATTTTCGAGTGTTTGATGAATTCCTTATTAGATGATGCATATTTTGTTATACTTTTAATTGACTTTTGCTTAATGCTAATTTCAGGAAGAATGACATCAATGAGTTACTTCAAACAAGAGCATGATCTTGGTAAGTTGTTTTTTTTTTAATTTTGGTAAGTTGTTATACATACTTACTTTGATTATTCTTTGTTGAAAGAATATGCAAATAATTGATCATTTTCTCTTTTCAAAGAAAAGAAAGGCTAAGGCTTCTATGATTATGAAGAAATACCCTGATGGTATTCCGGTGAGAAATAATTTTGGTGAGTCTTTTCCTTATTTGAAGAAACAATGTTTTTCGATTTATTTATGATTTTTTTTACGTTTTTGTCATGAGATAAAATAAACGATGAAAAAGATCAAAATATTTAAATATGAATAATAATAAATGTGATAATTATATTAAAAAATAATAATGGTAAAAAATTATTAATTTATCCATCAAATAAATATAAGAAATATCTTATAATATTATCCAATAAAAAAATCAGAATGTATAATTTTGGTTTAATTATATATAATTTTTCATATGAGATGTGATAATTATATTTAAAATATGCTAAATTATCATGTCTTATGCAATAGAAAATATTTTGATTTATATTTAAATCTACTCATAATACCATCAAAGAAAAATATAAAAAAGTTTAATTTTCATTTCACTCTAATAATTAATCATAATATCATGATAAAACGTGTTAATTCATCGATCAACTGAATAAGGAATACATTAATTTAATACTCATATATACATAGACAAATGTAATATTAAATATATATAAAAAAAAGAGCCAACATTATATTCATAATAAAGAACAATGTGTTAACCAAGATAGTCAAAAATAACAATTTCAATGTCGTCTTCATGTTTTATGAAATAGTGGATATTCCAATTTATCCTTAAATTTTTTTATAATACCATTAAAAAAATCAAAATATTTAATTCTAATTTGTTTTTAATTATCATAATAAATTTGATAATCATATAAAAATATTAATTTATCTATTAAATAAATAAGGAATATCTAATTCTGATTTATTTTTGATTCATCATAATAAAGTTAATAATTATGTAAAAAAATATTAATTTATCTATTGAATAAATAAGGAAAATCTCAGATAAAAAATGTTATTTTTTAATTATATAAGGAAGTACAAAATTTTTCAACAAACTCATTTTTTATTGTTGTTCAATAATAATCTTTACTTTAAAATATTTAAATATTAATAATTCGTACATTGCGCAGGACAAAAATAAAAAAAGTTTAATTTTGATTTCACTCTAATTAATAAAGCATGCTAATTATCAATCAACTAAATAAGGAATACATTAATTTAATATTGATCTATACATAAATAAATATAATATTAAAAAATGAACTGTCATTATCTTCCAATGAATTCATGTCCAATGAAATAAGGAATATTATGATTTATCATTAATTATTCTCATAATACCATAAAAAAAATCAAAATAATAATAATAATTTTTTATTTATCATGATAAAGTATATTGAATAACCTTTTTTTATAATTATTTTTGTTATTGTTTAATAATAATCTCTAATTTATAATAAAAATAATAATAATCTTTAATTTAAAATATTTAATATTAAAAAATTTAATATCAACAACCCGTGCATTGCACGGGGTAAGAGCTAGTATTTATATAGCTATTATTTCATATTATTTGGCGATTCTCATTAATGTATTAATCTTAATTTTCAATCTTGGAGATTACTATCAAAACTTTCATCCTTTTGAAAATTTTTTTATTCTTATATATTGGTGTCCACACATAAGCATGAACTGAATATTTACAGGTGGAACAGGAGGTAAGTTTCGTCTTTATAAAAATATTAGTTTTATCCAAAATATTTACATCTTTTATCATTATAGTTTTGACATATATTTTTATTGTTTTATGGATAAAATTCTAGCCCTTATTTTTGTACATATCTCTATCACGTTTTTCTCTATGTTCATTTCGAACATTACCGCGAGTCTCCTTGCTCCATTGTTGGTGAAGTAATGTCACTATAACTTTCGTTGGGTGGTAGATTGCATTTTCTTTTTTTTCAAATACTAACAATATTTTTCATTTTTCGATAATAGGTGTGAATATTTCGACAAAACCAACAATATTATGATAAAAAAATCAAATTGATTTTTTTGAATTAAAAAAAATAAAGGAGCAAAATAAGTAAAAAAAATAAAAATTAAGGATCAAACCGAATCTTAAAAATAAGATAAAGAATAAATAATGTACTTAAACATAAAAATTAAAGATGATAGTTATACTTATTGAAACTATAAAAAAATTATTTTAACATTACAGTTTTACGTTAGAGGAGTATTTAAAATTTTATGAATATATTATTTCGTATTAATAAACAATAAGTAAATAAGAAAAATAAATAAATATCTCTTATAAAAATTAATATTACTTATAAATAAAATTATATATATATTTTTTTAAAAATAATAAGATGGAAGGGACTCTAAAAAAATGGAAGGGAGTGGAAAAAAAAATTTCTTTTGTCCGTTAGAAAAAAAGATAGAAAACCTTGTTGTTGACGAAAAAAGAAAAGAAGTTTCAGGCAGCTACCGCCCATGGGATAATCACTGTGCCTCACTGGTCAGCTCATCTCTATTTACTTCTTGTTATATTTGTTGTAACAGTAGTTAGTGATAAGCATATACTCCTATTTGTTAGGACTTGTTAGTATATTGTATATTCTGCGACAGAGAATCCCCGTCTGAAATGCGGAACTGGAAAGTGCTACTACCACCGCACCGACACTCTTCCATAAGTCCCTTTCACCACTTCCGCTACCGCTCCACCTCCTCCTCCTCACTATCATTATCATCATCAGAAACTCCAACTGCTACTCCTCGCCTTCAATCTCAGTCTCGGTTTAACTGTGCCGGTTTCTCTTATCACTCTCATTCCCATCCTTTCTTCCATTTCCATCCACGACACCTTTCTTCTATTACCGCTCCTGACGTGGAGGATCCTTCTGCTTATCCCAGTGGCGACTTTGAATATAACCCTATTAATGGTGCTTGGAACAAATTCCTTGTGAAGCTTAGAATTCTCACTGCTTTCCCTCCCTACCGTATTCCCTACGGCTCTGTCTACACTCTCAAGTTACGCGGACAGGTCAGGTATCGTTTTATTTTACAAAATTACTAAAAATTAAATAAATAAATGAATTCGTACTGATGTATATGCATGCATGCATGTATGTATGTATTTGCATGATTATTGTTTTAGATAACGGATCAGCTGAGCACTAGATTCAGTAGAAGAGTATTATCGCTACCTCAAATCTGTGATAACTTCATCAAAGCTGCTTATGATCCTCGTATCTCTGCCGTCTATCTTCATATCGATTCCTTGAATTGCGGCTGGGCTAAACTCGATGAAATTCGAAGGCACATTCTCAATTTCAAACAATCAGGTGTATATATCTGCAATTGACTCTTTAATGGATTCACTTCTGCTTCTTATATGTAGGATCAAACACGAATCTACGAACAAATATGTAAAATTAAGATAATTAGAACAATTTTTATTTATTATTAATACAATGCATTCAATTTATGCTATCTTCAATATAAAACATGGACGTATGTCATTTGTGTTACCAACAAGGCACAACACTTGGCTGGTAGATGGTTGAGTTCATAAGCATGATATAAGAGGTTATGTCCATGTTGGGACTGTTAGCTAAAGGACACTCTTAGTATATACCAAAAAAGAATATTATAAAACTATTTTGAAATGATTTATTTTAAGACCAAGACAACAGGAAACTGAATAGACTAGAGAACGGACAGGTTGTAGTAAGATTCCCTGCCTTTGCATTGGCATGGCCTTAGATGACTGCTAATGAATGAATCATGAAGGTTCATAATTAATTGAATTTGCATCATTATATATTAAAGTGCCATGTAACTATGTAAGTAGTATGTTTTTCTTGCCAGAGTGAGTATATTTACTCCTTCTCATAGAGCACCGATGCGTGCGACTTTCTGAGGCTATGATGCTACTGAAGTTTATATCATACCGTGAGTTAGTACGGTGATTGGTGATATATAATATATTGTTCCTTTTCGTCTCTTCTAATATTTTGTTTATAATGTTCCTTTGCTACTTATGAAAGGCATTGATAGTTGATGATGTTTGCAGGAAAACTTGTTGTGGCTTATGTCCCTTCATGTCGAGAAAAAGAATATTACCTTGCCTGTGCATGTGATGAGATATATGCCCCTCCAAGTGCTTATTTTTCTTTGTTTGGATTGACTGTTCAAGCCTCATTCGTAAGAGGTAAGCTTATTTTTATTTTCCGCCCATATTTTAAATCAAAGTTTGACTGTTAGTAATGGTCCATAAATTGTTTTTTATCCTGCCAGCCTCTTGGTTTGCTCCTAAGTTCTAACAGTCCCTTTATAACAATAATTTTGTATTTATCTTTGTGCAATTAATTGTCTTGGAATTGCTTATATGCCTATTAAAATTTGTGCAGAATTTTGTTACTAATATCGTCTTTCTTCTGAAGCTTGTATTGAAGTTACCATGCCTCCCTACTAAATTAAGTAATAACTAAAGTTTCAAAACACTCTTGCCATGTTAATTGTGCACATAGCACTAATAATGTTTAATGTATCTGTTCATGCTTTTGGTTGTTCTGGAAAAATATTTGGTTCTCTCTTGTGCATCTTGTAGATTCACAAAGGGAACCTATTGCTACACACTTCTAAATTTTATTTCACTTGATGACTATTCATAATCCTAAAACTATTTTTTTTTATGTCATATATTAATTCTTTTCAGGTGTTTTAGATAACATAGGAATTGAACCACAAGTGGAAAGGATCGGAAAATACAAAAGCACTGGAGATCAACTAACCCGTAGAACCATGTCTGATGAAAGTTGTGAGATGATGACTACATTGCTTGATAATATCTATACAAATTGGCTGGATAAAGTCTCTTCTGCCAAAGGTGCATCTGCATTTGTATTTGAAGTTCTACTTGAATATTGAATCAATAATTTAACTTATGGGCTTCTGTAAATTTTATATAGGAAAGAAAAGAGAAGATATTGAGAACTTCATTAATGAAGGTGTCTATCAAGTTGATAGGCTGAAAGAAGAGGGCTTCATATCAGACATAATTTATGATGACGAGGTATATAATTGTACTGCGGTCTCAGGCTGTCATTTGTCAAAATGATTAATACTCCCTCCGATCCTATTTATAAGACCCTTTTGGGGTTTTTCACTCCCACCAAGGAGAGTGGATAAATTGGTTAGTGGCATTGGAAATGTGAAAATTTGATATACTTTTTCAAAACTACCCCTATAATTATTATTGGAACTCTAAAAAGTGTTGACTTTATAGGGGTGTTAGTGGAAAGAAGTAATTAAATGATATTGAAAATTGAAAAGGGACCTATAAATAGGACCAAAATAAAAACCCCAAAAGGGTCTTATAAATAGGACCGGAGGGAGTATAATGATTTTGCGAGAGTAAGACAGAATATCATCTAGTGGCTAGTGATGGATACTGGATGCAAAAACTGAATGGGAACATTCTGAAAAAGAATTTCTGTCCTACTACTTCAGAATATGTTGGTTTTTTTTTGTTACCTCATTCAACTAACTTGCGGAGCCTACTTCTTTCATATATATTGATAATTAATACTGGTTAATTAATTCTTCCAAATGATACGGCGAAAGGAGTTAAAAGTCAGAAGGATAAGAAAAGTTACATCTTTTGCAGGTTGTCACCAGGTTGAAGGAAAGACTAGGAGTGGAAGCAATTAAAAATCTGCCTATGGTTGATTACAGGTATAAAAAAAAATAGTTCTTGGGGCTTTAAGGAATAAGCTATGGGTTTCTATTGAATCATGCTTTAGCTTCATAGCAGATAGTCAACTTTAGAAATGTCTACAAATATATGAGCACATTGACATGAGAAACGACGTAGACACAAGGACTCACAATTTTAGAAGTTGCGGGACATGGACATGTCATATATATGCATATAAAATTGAAAATTTAAGAAAAAATTCGCAATTCATAGTGATGTAGTTATGTCAGAGCCAATAAAAATTAATTAGTTTTAAATTGGACGCTTGTCAGCATTTGGCATACAAGTGCCCGTATTTGATGTGTCTAAATTCTAAAACATGACAACTTTTAAATTGTACGTGTGTCATCATGTGACATTCAAGTGTCTGTATTTGATGTGTCTGAAACGCGACAACACACCCAAATGGTGTTTCCGTGCTTTATTGCTACAAATCCTTAGTCTCATAAAGTACATAGTCTGTCTCTTATGATTTTTATTCCTGGTCTTCATTTTACACATTCGTGCTCTTCCTTAATCTATGACATATTATGTAAAGTACAGTTCTTATTATCTTACATGACTTACTATGGCCTCCTATTTCCTAACAGATTTCTTATTTTAAATGGATGCATTTTTTGATACATTAAAATATGAAAAATAACTCTTTAGCCATATGAGGATATTTTCTTTCCTCAATTCAATACAGAAAATACAGTGGAGTCAGGAAATGGACTCTTGGAGTATCAGGTGGTAAAGAACTGATAGCCATCATCCGAGCCTCAGGGAGCATTCGTCGTGTTGAGGGTCCATTAAGTGTTTCTAGCTCAGGTATCATTGGAGAGAAGTTCATTGAGAAGATTCGCAGTGTTAGAGGTACACTTGATCTTGTAAATTTACCTTTACATTTCAAAGCAGGTGGCTAAGTGAAATTGGCAAATAATTAATGAATCTTATAAGGTTACTTAAATTCGTTATGGCTGTCTTGTTAATGCAGCATCATAGTTATCTTCATGTGAGTAGGGTTATTGATGGAGCCCTTGAGATATTTGATAGGCCCCCACAAAATAGTTGATAAGGCCCCTGAGGCTGAAACAGCAGACCCCAAAATGACTAAGGCGTGTGTAGTCAAAAGGAAGAAAAGGTTCAGTGTAGGGGATTGTGAACAAAAGTCGTGATGAAAGCAAAGGTGTCAGTTACATTATTCACTGTAGTCAATATAATAGGTGGAAGCAAAGGTGTCACACTTATTTTGAGTTTAATTTTTTCAACTTAGTTCTGGCCTTTAGAAACAAGGTTTTTGCCCCAAGACTATAAGGTAAATTTGACAAATGTCAGAGGAAGTGGATTGTTGAAAGAAAGCCGCAAGAACAGGCCATGGGATTACAATAAATTTGAAAGAGACAGACCCATCAGCCAGAGGAAATCTGTGAACAAGTAAACATATATGGCTTGTGGAAGTGTTCCAGGATATAAGCATCCGGGTTTATTATGTTCATTTACCTAACTTAAATATTAAACATGAAGGTGAAACTTATGTGCTTGCTTTTAGCTTTTTGATCTCACTATCTCAGGGCTGTAACAAAGGGATAACATCGGTTTTCATTGTAAATCTGTGGTGCCGTTTGCCAAACCTGAACCCTATCGTAGTGTTGTTATGCCTTATTTCTGCTCACTCTTTATATCGGTGCTATAGTTTGTGTCCTGATCATGCTGAGCCTTTTTTCTTCTCAGAGTCAAAAAAAATTAAGGCTGTAATTATCCGAATTGACAGTCCTGGAGGTGATGCTCTTGCTTCTGATTTGTAAGTGATGGTAAATTCCCCTCTGTTCAAGAATGCACTGTTAATATGAAATGCCAGCAATTGTTGGTTGGACATATCTAAGATTGTTCTGTATCAGGGCATTAATACTTTGTGAAAACCTGTACTACATTATTTATCCTTAATTTAAGCTTCTGTTTTTTTTGGGGTGAGTTTGCATGTAATATATTTTGTCATGGTCTGCAGGATGTGGAGAGAAATCAAGCTTCTGGCTGCCTCGAAACCAGTCATTGCTTCAATGTCTGATGTTGCAGCAAGTGGAGGGTACTACATGGCAATGGGAGCAGGAACAATTGTTGCAGAAAGTCTTACCTTAACTGGTTCAATTGGAGTGGTCACAGGTGAACATGGGTATTTCAGTAGAAGAAAGTAGAAGGGCATGCATGGATGATAATTTAAATGAAACTAATGATATAGGTTTATTAAAAAAAAACATACACGTGGTGGTATATTTGAAACAGATGATAAAACAGATTATTTCTTCAATATTTGTTGAAAACGTAAGTGGTATGAGCTCAATTTTGAAAAACCTTGGTGTGGCCACCAATCTAAAATCAGTCTCTTTTTTTTCCCCACTTCTTGAAATAGATGCATAAGATATTCCTTGCTGATTGTTGGTGTCGTGTGGCTATTTTTCCTTTGGTTAAAAATTCTTCAGCTCTAGTTTTCTTGTCATCAAAATCAATTTATTGGAAAGAAGAGGTATGCATGAATGACGAGCTACTGCTTACTCTATGCAGAGGATCAATAATCTTTTGCATACCAATTAATGTAGGATAAAATCTTCCTTCGATACAGACATTAGAAAGCAAATACTAAGAGATCCAAGTTATATATTGATTCAATCTCTTCATGCACAAAACTGGTTTGTAATGTCTTGATTAACATACAAGCTATAAATGTTATTTATTATGCATGATAGTTACCATTTCAGTCTATAAGTTGTGTCAATATGGTAATATAGCATTTTGAACTTCTTTTCATGAATAAATATAGCAGTTTGAGATCTCATTTGAATGGTTATTAAAATCAATCAAAGGAAATTTTAACTGAAGAAAGTAATCATTTGTGCTCTGAATTCTGAAATTATAAGGGAAGACATTGTAATGTCATGAACAGTCAGGGCTCCATACATTGTCCTTGGATTTTGCAATCAGTTAGTTTGATGGTATAACATATCATTTGTAGGAAAATTTAACCTGGGGAAACTTTATGAGAAGATTGGCTTCAACAAAGAAATCATATCAAGGGGCAGATACGCTGAGCTACTTGCCGCTGAGCAGCGTTCTTTTAGGTAACAGGATTTGTTCATTTTCAGTTTTGAAGATTTTAGTGCAGATGACGAGAGTATTAACCAGTGTACTGTGCTATCTGATATTAACCAGACTTCATGTTTCTCTCTATTAGTATCTACTCCAGTTCTAATAGGCTGAGAGTACCTAAATGATTTTCCCTCCTTACATGTCAAGAGTAGAAAGTCGCTTCTTCATGCATGTGTGTTCCTCAATCAATAAATCTGGCATGGAATCCACATGCATGTACTATATAGTTAGCACTGTTAGCAATTGACCTTCAATTGGCAATTGTAGGGTGCCCCTTTCCTAGATCCTTGAAAAAGAGGAATACACTATATTCCTACAAGCAGGAGGGGGTGCTGATAGTTTAAATGTATAGTATTATTATAGTGGTTTTGCTGTATGCATTCTAGCTAAACATGTAGAAAAATTAATATGTGGGTTGTGGCTGCTCCCTTTGCGATCTATTAGTTATGCTGTCCACCCCTGCCTAGAAGTTGCTTCAGGTTGTGTTCGCAAGTTTGGTTTGGTTTGCGAAAACATTTACTATTTTCATATTCAAAAACTTTTGATAATTATAAATATGACCTCATATTTGAAAATAGGAAATGAAGCAAAAACACGAGGTCACATTCATAATTAACAAAAAGTTAAATGAAGACACAGGGTCATAATTATAATTATCAATAATTTTTTAAAATGTAAACAAAAAATGTTTTCGCAATTCAAACAGACCCTTATTTTTGGATGAAAAGGAAGAGAAGGGGAAGGTCTGGTGTGACTTTCCCCTTGTATAATTTCTTCAAGTTATTGTTAGATTGAAAATTGATAAACTAACCTTCCTCTTCCCTCCCTTTTCCTCCAAAACTAAACTCACAAACACACCCATAATCTTTGGAAGCTGGTTAAGGCAAACTAAGAGAAATACTGAGAACTGTCTTACTGTTTTTACCCTCTTGCTGCTACAAGATCAAACTAAGCATGCGCTGCATGCCCCGGGCTTGCAGAGTAGGAATATAATTTCAGTAATGTTGGTTTTAACTTTTTTTCTAGGTTTATATGACCTATTTGTCAATAGTGCCTTGTTTTTTTGCTTTCAATTATGCTTTATTTTCTTTATGCCGTTTCTACTTTTGATTGATTCCAAAGTTGCAACTTTTATTTTTTATATTGGTACCAGGCCAGATGAAGCAGAGTTGTTTGCCAAGTCTGCACAGCATGCTTATAAACAATTTCGAGATAAGGCAGCTTTTTCCAGATCAATGACTGTATGTTTTAAATTTAATAAGCTAATTCTCATGTTTTCTGTTTATCCTCCTTGTAAATCAAAGTTACAGCTACTATTCTGTCACTAGGTAGACAAGATGGAAGAGGTTGCACAGGGGAGAGTATGGACTGGTAATGACGCAGCTTCACACGGTTTAGTCGATGCTATTGGTGGGCTCTCTCGAGCTATTGCCATAGCCAAATTGAAGGCCAATATACCAGAAGAGAGAAAGGTTGGTCTGATAATAATACCTTTATTTTGGCAGTGTGTATGTTATATTTGAGAATTTCATGTCTCACATGGAGGTTGTGCTTGATATATGCCAGGTTACTGTTGTGGAGCTCTCAAGACCGAGCCCTTCTATACCCGAGATTATAAGTAGTCTAGGTAATTCTCTTGTTGGAGTAGAGAGAACGATAAAGGAACTGTTAGAGGACTTGACAGTGTCTGATGGAGTTCAAGCACGAATGGATGGAATCATGTTTCAGAAATTAGAAGGATATCCAAACGCCAACCCTATTTTGGCATTGATAAAAGATTACCTCGGTTCCTGATAATTTACCAGTCTGTATTTTTTTCCAAAATTAGTGTTCCTTCTATTTGTCCTTTTCATTATAATGTACTGTCTACAAGAAATCCACTGAAAAACACTTGCATGTGAGAATACCTCATTATTCCTATCTTCATATATATATATATATATATATATATATATATATATATATATATATAGTATAATGGAAGTGTGTATAACGTTGGAGAAATTTGATTCCAAAAAGAAATAAGGATGCAAGAAAGTTGCTATGATGCATTCTATATTATAAGAGTGTGTGAGTTTTAAGACAGCCATGAACTTCAAAAAGTTTTGGAGAAGGCTTAGGTCTTGTTACTTGGGAGTTTTGCAGCACATAAGTTGTCCAAAAGTTTATCAGAAGTTCGGAACCAATGCAACCATGAAAAGGGCGATAAAAGTTCAAGAGGCAAAGGAAAAACTAAAATTGTATTTACGCATATTATAAAGACAAATATGAATAGCGACGAATCTGTAGGACTTGCTCGTCCCCTCCTCCTCGACGTTTCAAAGTTCAGTTTTTTCTTATATATCCTTAGCAATTCTAAGTGAAGTGAACCTTTACTATCTGAGGTTTAGTCCACTACTCTTTCTTGGACCCCTGTCCCCTCTTTTCTCGATCTGTTAAGTATGAAGTCTTCGATAGACATTTATCCATGGTGGCCTGACAAAACCTACATGTTAGCAGTTTTATTTTTCAATTTTTACCATTATTTGTTTAATTCGAAATACACCTGCAACAAAAAGTTGTTTTCAAAATTCGGTTTATCTCTTTAGTAATAATTGTGGTTTTACTATATCACAAATTGATTTTTACATCTCAATAAGTACTTACAAATTCATTACTTTTGTTGGTGCACAAAAATTCATCAAATTTTAAACTTAACATTGTTTGAAGGTTTTTTCATAAATTAAAATATAAAACATGCTTTGTTGGTTGATACAAAATCTGGTAATCTTTTCGCTTTGGAAAAAACTATTTTTGGGTTATGGGTTAAAAGATATATTTGATACACACCAAAAAAATCTATCAATAGATTATGCAAGTATGTTGAGATGTAAAAATCTATCTACGAATATCCTTGGTACACTATTCATTCCATTGTTCATGATGATGGCATTTTTTGTGTGTGTGTGTTTTTTTTAGGTTTTCGAAATTCCAAATTAGTTATTAGTCCCTGATGTTAATGATTCATAAAGTCATAGACTAATTTGTCCGATTTCGACAATCTCAGGGACTAATTTGATTGATACACACTTGTCTTTGTTTATTTTTTTCGCCAAAACGACGTCGTTTTGACAATTTCGTTAGTCCACATTAAAGACCACTGACAGTCATTAACGTCAGGGACTAATAAGACTAACATGTTCCTATCTCAGGGACCAATTTGCAATTTCGAAAATCTC
The DNA here is from genome assembly GCA_037953625.1 of Crotalaria pallida. Classification (NCBI taxonomy): domain Eukaryota; kingdom Viridiplantae; phylum Streptophyta; class Magnoliopsida; order Fabales; family Fabaceae; genus Crotalaria; species Crotalaria pallida. The sequence continues at coordinate 184,508,421 of CM075649.1, forward strand.
AGTGACTAAATTAATTGGTGCCTACAAAGTCAGAGATCAATTATATTACTCCTTTCTTTTTCTCTCTCAATTCATATTGTGTTAATTTTGTGTATTTTTGTTGTAATTTTTGGGTAAACTAATGACAACGCAAAAAGTAAATAGTACAAAATCTAATTTTCATGGTAATAATTTAACTTTTCCATAAAAATCAAAATGATCCTACTTTCTTTTAATTTTGAGTTCGCACTCAAATTAGGCACAAAAAAATCCAATTATTATAAATTCGGCTGCTAGCAAGCTCAGAAGCCAAATGACAAGTTAACCCTATTTTGTTGCTTTCTTTCGTAGTCTTTCATTTTCGTACAGTGATAAAATTCAAGTCCGTGCCGATTTTCAACTACAGTCTACAGAGATGTCAGGGCCCCCTCCACTCCCTCCGAAGGTATGAAAGCTCTTCATCTTATCTCTTTGCTTTCTCACTTCTGATTGAATAATTAATTTAATTTGATTTCATCCTTGAATCTTACATGAGATCCATATAATTCAAATTTTGTCTTTCGATCTTCTGATCGAATAATTAATTTAATTTGATTTCATCCTTGAATCTTACATGAGATCCATATAATTCAAATTTTATCTTTCGATCTAAGATATAAATTTGCCAATATTATTAAGTTTGTTGGCCAATTCATAAAAAAATAAAAATTCATCATTTTATTTTATTTTTTACAATTCAAGGGCATATTTAGGTCAACTTTTTACATTATTTTGTCTTGGACTAAAACTTCGCAATCTTTCCTTTTTTCCATTTATGATTGGATAAATAAATCAAGCATTTCGTTGTATCATTTTGTGAATTAAAGCATCTCCATCAATAGCATACATATCATTAGCTTGCAATTCAATTTTTGTTTTATATATCATCAATCTTTTTCTTTAAAAATCATCAATTAAAGCATCTCAAGCATATGTTAAGAAAGGTCCTAAAAAAAGCTGAAAGAACTACTTTTGACATGAAAATATTTGTCCCTCTCAAGCACATGTATTAGTGTAATAAGCTAAAAATACATTACACTCTGATGATATTTCTTTTATTAGCTGATGTGCTTAGGCTAAGCATACTTTGTCCAAGCATATTGATGGAGATGCTCTTAGTCGTGATGTGTCGAGATACCATGTGGCTGCAATATTAAAAAAATAAAATAGTACATGGAGGAGAAATAATTTATATCAATAAAATGAATTTTCTTGAAAACAAATTTACTTTTTTATTTTTATGAGTAATTTGGGAGACACCATGTGGTTGATGTTATGATGTTTCTGCCGTTGCAATTGCAAATTGGGAGAGAAAGAGTACAAAATATAACAAGTGAAGTGAGAACGTAATTTGCTTTATTTTTTATTTTATTCCAAAAAAATAATAATAATTGTTAAAAATGTTAAAAATTGTATCTTCTTTTGCACGGAAAAAGTATTATTATTTGATGTTTTGGTCAGAACAGAAAAAATACCTTTTGGAATTCCAGCGCAAGCAGAAGGAAGGAACGTCAACTTTGTCTTCTTCACAACAAATAACTTCTTCGGTCATCTCTCCGTCTCTCCTTTCAAACCAGGTGACATATTCCTCTCTTTCTTTGTGTTTTTGTCGTTAATGCTTCACATATAACTATAGATCATCATATTATGTCATTATTGAAAATTTTTATTCATGCATGTATGCAAGGTGGATAAAAGTACTCTAGACGATGGGTTTGTTAATAATGAGTAAGTTTTTCTCTTTTTATATTTTTGTGTTTCTTTTCATTTTTTAAATCTTTGTTGCCTCCATTAAACTTTTGATATGCATGGTATGGAATAAATATAATGTACTGTATGACATTATGCTTTGTTCCTTGCTTAGTTAAAAACTCCTTTCAACTATAGATGTTCTTTACACCGATATTTTGTGATTTTGGTTGATGCTTTTAATTTACGAAGGAGTTGGCACTATACAGCATCTACATGTAAAGAGAGATTGATACATGTAAAGAGAGAATGATATCTGTGTGAAACCTAATTAGTTTAATTTTAGCAATATGCTTTGCTGGCAACTTATTAGTTATTGTTTGGTGGACAAGTGAGTATAGCTCACATGATTTTGTATCAAGTCTTTAAGGCTTGGGGCTTAGAGGTTTCAGATTTTTTCTGTTATAGTATCAGTTATCCTGTATAGATAATCTTTCTAATTCTTCCTTGCAATAGTGGATGAGAAAACTAACTCAATTTCAAAATATCCTTGAACAATTTTAATCATGTTCCAAATCTCTTATGTCATGTGACTTCATTTTCAGCCATCACTAAATCAATAGTTTGTTCATTTGCCTGATCTACAACATAAGTGAAGTTTCCCTTATTAACCTCTGTTATCAGCTTTAATTCTTTGTTCCCTTCTCTATTTTTTTTTAATTGGAAGAAAGAAGCTATTTTATACTAATTCCTTTATATATGTGTCTTGTATATTAGAGGATATATAGATAATCTTTGGAAAGTCTCTAATTTACTACAAGTTCTTTGTCCAAATGTTAATAAGTTACCATATTCTTCATTTTGTAGAGACCTGGATAGCTCCATTAAGAGGTTCAAAAAACTTGATTCAGATTACTCACATTATTTGATGGTACGTCATTTTGAAGGTATGCAAAAACAACCAATTTAGACAATTAACTAGATATGCAGATCCCTCTTTATATAGTCATGATGATAAGTCTAAGGTGTAATTAAGCATTGGGAACAGGGAACCCATTGTGTGCCTTGGATCCTTGGTGAATACTATGCTACAGTTCATATATGACTATTTGATTTTGCAATAACTGGTTGAATTATTTGACATTTCTAGTATGATTGTCTTTTTCAACATTTTCAGCAGACTGTAAAAGAAAATTGTAGCATGTTGAGATGCAATTAGGAAATTGGAATAACCGATCATTTTGTGACTTCATGATATAAGAATGTGTTGTTTAGCATTTATCTCCAACACTTGTTGATGTTAATGTTGGGCAGATTAACAATTTGAAATAAAAAGGAAGGAGAAAAGTTAAAGCTATATATATATTGAACCCGAATTCTTTGCTTCAAAGCTATCAATTCTTTACTTAGAAATATTTTTGTATCAAATTTTCTTTTTTCGTATTTTATATTCTTAGAGTTTGTGGTGAAGTTGTTGTGAAGTGTGTGGCTTAGATAATTTTTTTTGTTTGGAGAGGGTAGATGTTACGAGGTTAAAAGGATTTGAGAGAGTAGTTTATTAAAGTTTTACGGGGAAAGTTAATGGTTTCCCCAATAGTATGTTTAATCAATATATAATCCTTAGAATTTGAAAGAGAAATATGTCTACGGATGGCTTTAACCTTTATGGTTCGGCCATATTCTATGTTGTTATGCATCTGAAACAAGTAAAATCAAGTTATTAAACATTTTTTCCTTTGAAGTTTAATCATACAAATTGTTTCAAATTTCCTTTGGAATACCAGGTTAATGAACAATTATATGATTCCTTTGGTATAAGGAATCGCTAATATGGAATCATCCAAAAAAATTGTTTCGTAATTTTAAAATGAAATTTGTATTACACAAGAGATATAATTATCTTTACTCCTCTTGTTGCAGGTAACTTGATTGATCCGAAAAATGTTAAGGAGGAGTCACCAATACACTATTCAACTGGGTAAATCAAATATGAATGTGCTATGAATTAAAAAAAAAAAATTTAAATCCTATTCAGAAATTATTATTACTAACCTTTGCTTGGATCATAACGTTGTATAGGGTTGACGAGGTCCATCGCTATGCAAATATGATGGTTGGCTTGGAAGTTGGCGATGATAAATCAAAAGGAAAAAAGCCAATCAATGCCTCCGATGCTAAAGGCAAAAGAAAGAGGAGCTAATACAGTACTTATGTGGTCATAAAATAAAACTTGTTGCCTTATTTGGTATGATTCAATATATATATTGATCTTAGATGTAAAATATATGTAGATTTACCTTGTGAAATCCAGTATCAGAGGGAAATAATATTTATTACTTCATCTTCAATCTATGATGCTCTCTCTCTCTCTCTCTCTCTATATATATATATATATATATATATATATATATATTAAATTTATGATCCATTTTCAATTCATTAATAGTAGTTGATTTTGCCCACATCTTAAGTATTTGCTCAATTTTCATAATCCGATGTACGAAGTATATGGTTTTACATTGTTTTATGCACAAATTACTCTCTTCGTAATACTTTAAATTTTGTTCAAAGTAACATACACGGATCAATACAAGGTGGCATTATGTTTAGGGGTTTTGGTCTGGGTGTATTCCTTTTTTTTTTTTTTCGTTGGTAATAAAATTTTTATTTATAAAAAAAAAAACATACACGGATCAATACAATTATTGAATATATAAATATCGATCTATTAAGATAAAATTACTTTTTATTACCGATGGGGTTTGGTTCAGTTGGTGTAAGGCCCAACTGAAATCTTGGGAATGAGATATAGGTGTTAGTAGCCCCGTGTTCGATTCCCACTAAAAACATTCTGCTGGGAGAGTCAGCCACGCAGCTCGCTCCGGATTAGTTCAAGGGGTATTAAGGATACTCTTGGGGATACCGGTGGTTCCGCAAGGAATTCAGACAAAAAAAAAGAGTGGTTACGTCGACAAAGATAATTTGTTCCGAAGTGGGTTCCAAACCCTGTACCCACTATACAAATTTTTAAAAACTGAAAATTAACTTCCAAAACTTGTATGACATTTTTGTAATATTGATGAAGTATGATCGACCGAAAACAGAAAAATAAGAAAATTAAGGATAGAGGATTTTCATCCCACTTTTGGAAGCGTATGTATACCCAGTATATGTTAGATATAGAAGGTACGTCTTAGGTACGCGTGGCCCTGTACTTAGGCATGGCAACGGGGCGGTGCGGGGACGAATTATGCACTTCCCACACCCGCCCCCGTCTCAAAAAATTGCCCCCGCCCCCGCCCCCGTCCCCTGCCAGGTATCATAAAAGCCCACCCGCCCCCGCCCCCGTCGGGGGTCGGGTAAAACCGCACCGCACCCGCACCGCTTTTCTTTTAAAAACAACTTTTCTAAAAGAGTTTTTCTTTAATAATATACCAACTTTTTCTTTTAAAAACAACTTTTCTAAAAGAGTATTTTCCACAAGTGATTTTTATTAAGAGCCAAAACATTATTTTTAATATTTTTTTTATTATTATTATTATAAATTATATATAATATATAATATAATATACATATATAGTGTGAGCGGGTCGGTTTCGGGGGGGTGGGGCGGATAGTAGAATTACCACACCCGCCCCCGCCCCGATACCCGATTAGAACGGTTTTTCCCTGCTGATGGCGGATCGGGTTCAGGCGGGTGCCCGCGGTTCTGGTTTTTTTTGCCATGTCTACCTGTACTCAGTACTTACCTAATCCAAAAAAAAATGGGGTATGAAATTTGGGTATGGTTCGGTTCGATTCAGTTAGATGCGATATTTTGTTGTTTTTTTTCGGTGTGGCTTGGTTTTTTGCTTTTTTTTTTATTTTTATTTATGCTCAGTTTTTTCTCTCTTCCCTTATATCGTTATTATTCTTTAGTTATTATTTGAGTATGGAGCTTCTTTTGCGTCCCCTCTGTTTGAGTTTGCATTTCTTCTATTTTTTTTTTTCGATTTTATAAATATATATTAGCGTATTCATACCTTAATTTTAAAAAAAATGTCATATACCATACCAGATATCAATACCATATCAGATTATCAGTACTCATGCAAGACTAGATCAAAGTTTTCCTGACAATTCATGTTGTCATGATTTATTTAATTTAATGTATAACAAACTTTATTTAGTATTTGGCCCCTAAAAGTTCAGTGTATTTTGGTTTTAGTCCCTAAAAATTATTTTGATCGGGATTAATTCTTAAATTTCTAAATGTTTTGGTTTTGCAGAAAACAGAACTTTCCTAATAATGGAGGAGACCATTTGAAAAATTAAGGATCAATCTCAATCAAAATAACTTTTAAGGATTAAAACCAAAACATGCTGAACTTTTATGGATAAAAATCTAAATAAACCTTTATTTAATATATGATAATGATAACAAGTTAACGAAGGCAAATAAAAAAAAAAAAAAGAGTGGTTAAGATTTATGTTCTTTAAAAGTGACTTATAATAAAATAAAATGGAACAAGTAAAATAAAATTGACAATTAAAGTGGAACATAAATATACTTTTAAATGTGGAACGGAGTACCAACAAAGCCCAACACAGTTGGTAGATAGCTGGGTTTTAGAAAAGACTTTGTTGATAAAGGCAAAATCCACTTCGGTGATATCTACGAGTCGGAGAGGATTAGTCTTTGGAACGGAGTATGCACATTGCACAGGTGAATAATAGCTGCAGGGAGTGCAGTTCAATAGTTCATGTTCATGATCGCACCTTTTAATACAGTGATTTTTTTTTTTTTTTTTGAACTTAATACAGTGAATTTTGGTTATGAAAAAAAACAGAAAAAAGACAAACCATGACAACTTTTAAATTGTACATGTGTCGTCATGTGATATTCCAGTGCCTGAATTTGATGTGTCTAAAACGCGACAACACACCCAAATGGTGTTCTTAGTCCGAAGGTGGCCTACAAATTGTCTAGATTCTAGCGACATTTTTTAATTATATGTATTAACCATGTTATGATGAAAGGATTAAATTAATTTTTTGAAAAATATAAAGAAGCAAAATAAGTAAAAAAAATATTAAAAATCAAACTGATTGGTAAGAATAAAATAAATAACTAAAAATGAAATTAAGCCTAAAAATTAAAGATGATAATTATACCTCTTAAAATTAAAAAAAAAAACTTTAATATTAGAATTTTTTTTGTGTAAAATGTTAGAATTTTACATTATTAACTTACATTTGATATTTTGTGAATATATTATTCCATATTAATTTTACATTCTTAAATTATAACTATATTATTTCATATTAGTAGTAAGAAAAAGACATCTCCAATAAAATTAAATATTACTTATAAATAAGATTATAATTAAAAAAAAAACTTATGAATAAGATGGGTAGGAATTTAAAAAAATAAACCTTTAATCCCTTAAAAATAAAATTAAAAAAAAAAGAAAAGAAGTTTCAGGCAGTTACCACCATGAATACTCCTTCCTTCCGAGTTTTTGCAGTGTACGCCAACCGGTACTCGGATACCAAGCGGCAAGGATTCAATTGAGTTCTCATCCGATCTGATCTAACTGAGCTCTCGCACTAAGCGGCAAGGATGTTCCAGCAAAGGTTGCTCCATACCAAGGCTCGAACTCGAAAGCAACATCAAGTAAGTTACCACTTCAACAACCCATGTTAAGTGGTAGCTCAGAGTCTGGATATGATCCTCGTTTCTCTGCCGTCTATATTCATATCGGTTCTTTAAATTGCGGCTGGGCTAAACTCGATGAATTTCCAAGGCACATCCTCAATTTCAAACAATCAGGTGTATATGTGTATATATCTACAATTGACTCTTTACTGGATTCACTTCTGCTTCTTATATGTAGGATCAAACACGAATCTACGAACAAACATGTAATATTAAGATAATTAGAACAATTTTTATTTATTATTATTACAATGCATTGTGTTGCCAACAAGGCACAACACTCGGCCGGTAGATGGTTGAGTTCATAAGCATGATATCAGATGTTATGTCCATGTTGTTTGCTTGGAAATTTTTTTGTCCGTGGAGGTAACCTACTTAAGTGATCTCTGCGTTTCGAAAGAGATTAGTTTTTGGCTCTCGCCTAAGGGACACTCTTAGTATATACCAAAATAAAATAAAATTATGTAACACTATTTTGAAATGATTTATTTTGAGAACAAGACAACAGGAATGGACAGGTTGTAATAAGATTCCCTGCCCTTTGCATTGGCATGGCCTTAGATGACTGCTAATGAATGAATCATGAAGGTTCATAATTAATTGAATTTGAATCATTATATATTAAAGTGCCATGTAAGTAGTATGTTTTTCTTGCCAGAGTGAGTATATTACCTCCTTCTCATAGAGCACCGATGCGTGCCACTTTCTGAGTCTATGATGCTACTGAAGTTTATATCATACTGTGAGTTAGTACTTAGTAAGTTGATTGGTGATGTATAATATATTGTTCCTTTTCTTCTCTTCTAATATTTTGTTTATAATGTTCCTTTGCTACTTATGGAAGGCATTGATAGTTGATGATGTTTGCAGGAAAACTTGTTGTGGCTTATGCCCCTTCATGTCGAGAAAAAGAATATTACCTTGCTTGTGCATGTGATGAGATAGATGCCCCTCCAAGTGCTTATTTTTCTTTGTTTGGATTGACTGTTCAAGCCTCAATTGTAAGAGGTAAGCTTTTTTTATTTTCCACCCATATTTTAAATCAAAGTTCGACTGTTAGTAATGGTCCATAAATTGTTTTTTTTTTTCCTGCCAGCCTCTTGTTTTGCTCCTAAGTTACAGTCCCTTTATAACAATAATTTTGTATTTATCCTTGTGCAATTAGTTGTCTTGAAATTGCTTATATGCCTATTAAAACTTGTGCAGAATTTTGCTACTAATATCGTCTATCTACTGAAGCTTGTATTGAAGTTAGCATGCCTCCCTACTAAATTAAGTAATAACTAAAGTTTCAAAACACTCTTGCCATGTTAATTGTTCACATAGAATTAATAATGTTTTATGTATCAGTTCATGCTTTTGGTTATTCTGGAAAAATATTTTTTTCCCTCGTGTGCATCTCGTAGATTCACAAAGGGAACTTATTGCTACTTACTTCTAAATTTTATTTCAATTGATGACTATTTGTAATCCTAAAGCTAATTTTTTGTGTGTCATATATTAATTCTTTTCAGGTGTTTTAGATAATGTAGGAATTGAAACACAAGTGGAAAGGATTGGCAAATACAAAAGCACTGGAGATCAACTAACCCGTAGAACCATGTCTGATGAAAGTTGTGAGATGTTGACCACATTGCTTGATAATATCTATACAAATTGGCTGGATAAAGTCTCTTCTGCCAAAGGTGCATTTGAAGTTCTACTTGAATATTGAATCAATAATTTAACTTATGGACTTCTGTAAATTTATATAGGAAAGAAAAGAGAAGATATTGAGAACTTCATTAATGAAGGTGTCTATCAAGTTGATAGGCTGAAAGAAGAGGGCTTCATATCAGACATTATTTATGATGACAAGGTACATAATTGTACTGCGGTTTCAGGCTGTCAATTGTCAAAATGATTAATATAATGATTTTAGGAGAGTAAGGCAGAATATCATTTAGTGGCTAGTGGTGGATACTGGATACAAAATTGAATGGGAAATTCTGAAAAAAGAATTTCTGTCCTACTGCTTCAGAATATGTTGGTTTTATTTGTTCCTTCATTCAACTAACTTGCGGAGCCTACTTCTTCCATATATATTGATTATTAATACTGGTTAATTAATTCTTACAAATGATACGATGAATGGAGTTAAAAGTTAGAAGGATAAGAAAAGATATATCTTTGCAGGTTGTCACCAGGTTGAAGGAAAGACTAGGAGTGGAAACAAATAAAAATCTGCCTATGGTTGATTACAGTTTAATTAAAAAAATAGTTCTTGGGGCTTTAAGGAATATGCTATGGCCTATGGGTTTCTATTGAATCATGCTTTTGCTTCAGAGAAGATAAAGTCAACTTTAGAAATGCCTACAAATATATGAGCACATTGACATGAGACACGACATAGACACAAGGACTCACAATTTTAGAAGTTGCAGGACACGGAGACGGCATATATATGCATATAAAATTGAAAATATAAGAAAAAATTCATAATGCGTAGTAACGTAGTTATGTCAGAGCCAAGAAAATTAATTAATTTTAAATTGGACGCTTGTCAGCATTTGGCATACAAGTGCACATATTTGATGTGTCTAAAACATGACAACTTTTAAATTGTATGTGTGTCATCACGTGACATGCAAGTGTCTGTATTAGATGTGTCTGAAACGCAACAAGGCACCGAAATGGTGTTTCCGTGCTTTATTGCTACAAATCCTTAGTCTCAAAAAGTACATTGTCTGTCTTTTATGATTTTTATTCCTGGTTTTCATTTTATATTCATTCCTGCTCTTCCTTAATCTATGACATATTATGTAAAGTACAGTTCTTATTATCTTCCATGACTTACTATGGCCTCCTGTTTCCTAACAGATTTCTTATTTCAAATGCATACATTTTTTTATACATTAAAATATGAAAAATAACTCATTAGCCATATGAGGATATTTTCTTTCCTCAATTCAATTCAGAAAATACTGTGGAGTCAGGAAATGGACTCTTGGAATATCAGGTGGTAAAGAACTGATAGCCATCATCCGAGCCTCAGGGAGCATTCGTTGTGTTGAGGGTCCATTAAGTGTTTCTAGCTCATGTATCGTTGGAGAGAAGTTCATTGAGACAATTCGCAGTGTTAGAGGTACACTTTATCTTGTAAATTTACCTTCACATTTCAAAGCAGGTGGCTAAGTGAAATTGGCAAATAATTTATGAATCTTGCAGGTTACTTACATTCGTTATGGCTGTTATGTTAATGCAGCATCATAGTTATCTTCATGTAAGTAGGGTTATTGATAGAGCCCTTGAGATATTTGATAGACCGCTGAAATAGTTGATAAGGCCCCTGAGGCTGAAACAGCTAACCCCAAAATGACTAAGGTGCATGTAGTCAGAAGGAATAAAAGGTTCAATGTAGGGGATTGTGAACAAAAGTCGTGATGAAAGCAAAGGTGTCAGTTACATTATTCACTGTAGTCAATATAATAGGTGGAAGCAAAGGTATCACACTTATTTTAAGTTTAATTTTTACAGCTAAGTTCTGGCCTTTAGAAACAAGGTTTTTACCCAAGACTGTAAGGTTAATATGACAAATGTCAGAGGAAGTGGATTGTTGAAAGGAAGCCGCAAGAACAGGCCAAGGGATAACAAATAAATTTGAAAGAGACAGACCCATCTGCCAGAGGAAATCTGAGAACAAGTAAACATATATGACTTATGGAAGTGTTCCAGGATACAAGTAAACATATGACGCTACAAGATCAAACTAAGCATGCACGCTGCGTGCCCAGGGCTTGTAGAGTAGGAAATACTAGGAATATAATTTCACTAATGTTGGTTTTAACTTATTTTTTTTCGGTTTATATGACCTATCTGTCAATAGTGCCTGTTTTTTTTTGCTTTCATTTATGCTTTATTTTCTTTATGCCGTTTCTACTTTTGATTGATTCCAAAGTTGCAACTTTTATTTTTATATTGGTACCAGGCCAGATTAAGCAGAGTTGTTTGCCAAGTCTGCACAGCATGCTTATAAACAATTTCGAGATAAGGCAGCTTTTTCCAGATCAATGACTGTATGTTTTAAATTTAATAAGCTAATTCTCATGTTTTCTGTTTATCCTCCTTGTAAATCTATGTTACAGCTACTATTCTGTCAGTAGGTAGACAAGATGGAAGAGGTTGAACATGGGAGAGTATGGACTGGCAAGGATGCAGCTTCACACGGTTTAGTCGATGCTATTGGTGGGCTCTCTCAAGCTATTGCCATAGCCAAATTGAAGGCCAATATACCAGAAGACAGAATGGTTGGTCTGATAATAATACCTTTAGTTTGGCAGTGTTTATGTTATATTTGAGAATTTAATGTTTCACATGGAGATTGTGCTTGATCTATGCCAGGTTACTGCTGTGGAGCTCTCAAGACCGAGCCCTTCTATAACCGAGATTATAAGTGGTCAAGGTAATTCTCTTGTTGGAGTAGACAGAACGATAAAGGAACTTTTAAAGGACTTGACATTGTCTAATGGAGTTCAAGAACGAATGGATGGAATCATGTTTCAGATATTAGAAGGATATCCAAACGCCAACCCTATTTTGGCATTGATAAAATATTACCTCAGTTCCTGATAATTCATCACAGTCATTATTTTTTCCAAAATTAGTGTTCCTTCTATTTGTCCTTTTCATTATAATGTACTGTCTACAAGAGATCCACTGAAAAACATTTATATGTGAGAATACCTCATTATTCCTCTCTTCATATATATTGTACAATGGAAGTGTATATAAGGATACGTTGGAGAAATTTGATTCCAAAAAGAAATAAGGATGCAAGAATGATGCTATGATGCATTCTATATATAAGTGTGTGAGTTTTATGACAGCCATGAACTTCAAAAAAGTTTTGGAGAAGGCTTAGGTGTTGTCCAAAAGTTTGTCTGAACCAATGCGACCATGAACAGAGCTATAAAAGTTCTAAGAGGCAAAAGAAAAACTAAAATCATATTTACTCTCATGCTTATTTAACATTTAGTCCCTGAACTTAGGTGCTCTTTTGAAATTGGTCCTTAAACTTTTTTTCGATACTTTGTGTCCTTGAACTTTATTTAATTTTTGGAAAGGGTCATTTCATCACTTTGGTGATATGACCGAGGATATGACACGTCACCTTCGTAAGATCGATAGGTAACGTGACACATGATGTCACGTATATTTTTAAATTAAAAAAAAAATCAAATTTATTAAAAATAATTAAAAATTGTTTTTTTAAAGAATATTAAATCTTTTAATAAATTTTAAAAGAAATTATTTTTTTAATAAAAAAAAATTATATGGTGTCTCTTAGCTCTACATAACATATATGTTATAAAGACAAGTATGAATAGAGACGAATTTAGATAAGGACGAGCAAGTGCTCGGACCCTCCTCCTTGACACTTCAAAGTTCAGTTTTCTCTTATGCATCTTTGGTAATTCTAAGTGAAGTGAACCTTTATTACCCTTATGGCACTGGTTAGTAACACCCTTCAAAATATACCTACAACAAAATGTTGTTTTAAAATTGCTTTTATCTCTTAGTAATAATTGTTTTATTATATCACATCGATTTTTACATCACAGTAAGTAACATTATTTAAAGTTTTTTCATAAATTAACATATGAAACATGCTTTGTTGGTTGAAACAAAATCTATGTTGTTAATCTTTATGCCTTGAAAAAAAAACTATTTTTTGGCTATAGGTTAAAAGATATCTTTGATACACACCAAAAAAATTTATCTATAAATTATGCAAGTGGCTTTTTTTTTCCTCTCAATTCTATTGGTATATTGTGTTAATTTTGTTTATTTTTGTTATAATTTTTGGAGAACTAAATAACATTTTTTAATTCACTTAATACATTAGTTTCCCAAGAAACACTTACTTTTTAAGGTTTAATTAACATATACATTAGATGCATAAGTTAGAAAGATCCATAGTACAAAATCTACTTTTCATGGTAAAAATTTCACTTGGTCATTAGTCCTCAAACCCCCCATTTTTTCCCCCAAACCCCATTTTAATGGTGCAATGTCCATTATACCCTTCATCATTCAAACAAAAAAAATCAAGAAAGAAAGAAAGAAACCCCAAACCCCCCTCCCCCGGCCACCTTTTGAACTTCTTCCACCCCAAGCAAAACCCCATAACCCCATGCAAACCCCATGCAAACCCCTTCCATATTCCACTTTTACAAACCCCTTTCTCTTCGACCCTCTCTAATCCCTTCCATATTCCACTTTTTATGTTACTGTGTAAATTCCGACAATCCATTGTCGGAATTTTTTGGGATTCTGACACGGGTATGTCGAAAATTTTTAGGTAGTTTGTTTAAGAGTTTTCCGACATATATATGTCGGAATTTTTTTAAAGGAAAAAAATTAAAACAGTGTAAATTTTTGACGGCCTTTTGTCGGAATTTTGAAATTCTGATACCCCAGTGTCGGAAATTCAAAATTTTGACACTGGTTCGTCGGAATTTTACAGCGTCAGAAAAAAAACAAACACTAACAACGAAAAGAAGACAAATGAGTTTGCTTAAAACATAACAAATGAACAAAAAACTATTAAAAATGAAAATCTAACTTCAAACAACCTATTAATCATCTAACATAAACCCTAAACGAAAAAACTCAAAAGAAAAGAAAGAAGACAAAGGAAAGAGAAGACTTTGAAAGGGAGAATGGAAAGAAGATAGAGGAAAAAGAAAATTGTAAAAGGGAGAAAGAAGATTGTGAAATGGGAGAGGGAGAGTGGGTGTCAGAGAAGAAAGAATGAGAGAGAGAGAGAGAAAAAGGGAAGAGAGAGAAGAGAAAATGGGGTTTGGGGTTTGGAAGGGTAATAGTGGAATTAAAAAAAATGGGGTTTGGGGGATAAAATGGGGGTTCGAGGACTAATGGCCATTTCACTTCTCCATAAAAATCAAAATGATCCAACTTTTTTTAATTTTGAGTCCATACTCAAATTAGGCCCAAAAAAAATCAATTATTATAAATTCGGCTGCTAGCAAGCTCAGAAGCCAAATGACAAGTTAACCCTATTTTGTTGCTTTCCTCTACAGCCTTTCATTTTCGTACATTGATAAAATTCAAGTCTGTGCCTTTCGTCAATTTTCAACTTCAATCTACAAAGATGTTGGAGCATCATCCACTCCCTCCGAAGATACGAATGCTCTTCATTTTCTCTCTTCTGATAGAATAATTAATTTAATTTGATTTAATCCTTGAATCTATATGATATCCATAAAATTCAAATTTTATCTTTGGATCTACGATAGAAATTTTCCAATATTATTAATTTTGTTGGCCAATCATAAGAAAATAAAAATTCATCATTTTATTTTATTTTTAAAAATTCAAGGGCATATTTAGGTCAACTTTATCACTTTGTTCTGTCTCGAATTACAACTTCGTATCTTTTCTTTTTCCCAATTTTGATTGGATGAATAAATCAAGCATTTCATTATATCATTTTGTGAATTAAAGCATCTCCATCAATACAAATGAGAACATAATTTGCTTTATTTTTTATTTTATTCCAAAAAAAAGTAAAATTTGTTAAAAATATTAAAAATTGTATTTTTTTAACGGAGAAAGTATTATTTGATGTATTGGTCAAAACAAAAAAGATTCATTTTGGAATTCCAGAGCAAGCATAAGGAAGGAACGTCAACCTTGTCTTCTTCACAACTGATAACTTCTTCAATTATCTCTTCATCTCTCCTTTCAAACCAGGTGACATATACCTCTTTTTCTTTGTGTTTGTGTCATTCATGCTTCACATATATATGTTTGGGCTTTGAGGAATGTTGTGGTTGTTGAGAATGACTTCTTGATGATGATCATCATTATGGTGATAATCGTTATGTTGATCATCATTATGGTAATCATCATCTTCATCATCATTGAGGATATTGATAATTTCAATATTCAATTGATTATGAGCTTGTTCTTGTGGTGGTGCAACCGCAATACCAGCTATGATGGTCATCATTATTATTCATTATGCATGGTGATGATCATCATCACTAAGGATATTGATAATTTCAATATTCAATTGATTACGAGCCTGTTCTTGTGTGGTGCAACAGAAGCAGCTAGTGGTACTTGAAAGTCTTGGTCAGTAATTGTCCCAAGCAAAGGCGGTGATGATACTTGGCTCTCATTATTAAATGGAGATGAGCACAAATTTACACTGATCATGATCACTATGATGGTGTGTTCATCATGATCATTATGGTGATCATAATGATGATCATCAATATGGTAAATTTGTGCTCATCTCCATCTAATATTGAGAGTTAAGTATCATCGCAACCTTTCCTTGGGACAACTATTGTCCAAGACTTTCAAGCACCACTAGCTGTTGTTGTTGCACCACCACAAGAACAGGCTCCTATCAATATCCTCAACGATGATGATCATCATCACTAAGGATATTGATAATTTCAATATTCAATTGATTACGAGCATGTTCTTGTGTTCTGCAATAGTAGCAGCTAGTGGTGCTTGAAAGTCTTGGACAATAGTTGTCCCAAGCAAAGGTGGTGATGATACTTGACTCTCAATATTTGATGGAGATGAGCACAAATTTACCATTATCATGATCACTATGATGATGTGATCATCATGATCATTATGGTGATCATAATGATGATCATCAATATGGTAAATTTGTGCTCATCTCCATCTAATATTGAGAGTTAAGTATCATCGCAACCTTTCCTTAAGACAACTACTCCAGCAGGACTTTCAAGCACAGTAGCTGCTGTTGTTGCACCACCACAAGAACAGGCTCTTATCAATATCCTCAATGATGATGATCACCAAAATGATGACCATTATTACTGATGCTGCTGTTGCACCACCAAAAGAACAAGCTCATCATCAAGAAGTCATTCTCATCAATAACCACAACATTCCCCAAAACCCAAGTCTCACCCTTGTTCATCAAAATGGTAATAGAAATCTTGGACTCCAAAATGGTCTCAGTTCAGAAGGGCCAACCTTCTTCAACAACTCTGTGAACCTTTGCTCAAAAACAGAGATTATTGCTTCAGTAAGTCAGATGGTTGAAACAATTGCAGATTATTCAAATCTTAACAACTCCAATGCTAGTTTTCAGAATCCAACTTCTGAAACAAATGCAGCGACTTCTTCCCAATGTGGCATGATCATTACCGAAAGGCAAGCGGGTGGCTCGGATCAACAAGGTAACAACGTGGATAATTTTTTATGTTATAGTATCAATAATCCTACATAGATAATCCATTCTAATTCTTCCATGCAGTAGTGGATGAAAAAACTAACTCAATTTCAAAATGGGAGTTACTAGCATGCAATCCAAAATTGGATTGTTGCTATGCAACCTTCCCTTAAACCAATAAGAAATTATCACTTAATTCACCTGTTGCCAAGCCAAACTCTGAGTTACTAGGCGTTGCAAGTTCTAGCAACGCAAACTCTGATGCCAAGCCACTTGTGAAGACAATGGATAGTCATGAATATGGTGATGCTTTACAGAAAAGTTTTTCTCCGATCTTAGCTTTGGTGATGATTCTAGAGGAAAATATTATGAAAAGTACATGAAGAAGAGAAATGTTAAACTTAAGGAAGATTGGAGTTCAAACAGAGCAAAGAAGGAAACTAGGATGAAGGCCATTCAAGATAGTCTTGACTCTTGAGCAAAGGTGAATTAAGTGACAACTTCTTATTGGTTTAAAAGAAGGTTGCATAGCAACAATCCAATTTTGGATTGCATATTAGAAATCTCCTTTCAAAATACCCTTGAACAATTTTAATCATATTCCAAATCTCTTAAGTCATATGACTTCATTGTCGGTTATCGCTAAACTAATAGTTTGTTCATTTGCCTAATCTACGAAATTAGTGAAGTTTCTCTTATTAACCTTTATTATCAGCTTTAATTCTTCTTCCCCTTCTCTATTTTTTTTAATTGGAAGAAAAAAGCTATTTTATAAGTCCTTTAGATATGTGTCTTGTATATTAGAGGATATATAAATAATCTTTAGTAAGTTTAATCAATATATAACTAGAGAGCACACCCCGTGCGGTGCACGGGTATAAATGGTAGTAGAGGCAATTTTTTTTTTCCTCTGCACTGAAGCTTTCCATTGTGCTAAAAATCTGTTTCAAATCTAATTAGAAATAAGACGACAGTTTTTTTCAATGAATGAATAGTGAGCAGTTTTTTTAAGGAACAATTATTGTTGGGAGTTTCATATCTTTGTTATTTTTTAAATTAGTATTATGATAAAGGCATTTTGGGAATAACAAAATTACGTACTAACCTAAAACAGTGTTTGCTTTATATAATAGTATAGATTCTTAGAATTTGAAAGAGAAGTATGTCTGCTGATGGCTTTATGGTTCGACCATGTTCTATGTTGTTATGTCATCATTTGCATTAAAGTTAACCATGTTTTAGTTTTAAGTTTTTAGCATTAAAAAACAATTTTCGTAAGGCACTGAGGCTTCTAAAACTGATATTTTATCCTACTTTGTGACAGTTTTCAGTCACATCTTAATAGCTTGAATTGTGCAAGGCCAGCACCCCAAACAATATTTAAATTGCAATAATCCTCATATTGACACCACGTGTCTTGCCTAATGATAGTCTTTGTATTACAGCTAAACTTTAACAAAGATAACTTCAAACCATGGTTTGTCTAAACTTCACATACCATGGAGACAAAATAAGCTTTAATTTCGACTTTAAAAAAAAAAAGAAAAAGAAATTGGTTGAAGAGAGATAAAGTCTGTATAATCTAAGAGAACTGATAACTCATTCA
The DNA here is from genome assembly GCA_037953625.1 of Crotalaria pallida. Classification (NCBI taxonomy): domain Eukaryota; kingdom Viridiplantae; phylum Streptophyta; class Magnoliopsida; order Fabales; family Fabaceae; genus Crotalaria; species Crotalaria pallida. The sequence goes on from CM075649.1 coordinate 184,526,655, forward strand.
ATAAAATTCTGTATCATGGCAATCATAAGTAACACTTAGAGTATTTAACCGAGACCACATAATAAGACATAGTATTATTAATTTGGAACACTAAACAATATACACCAGCTCTTGCTCACATCTTCGATATTGCATTAGCAAGGAGCTGGGAGCAACTAATTAAGTACCCTTATGCTTGATGTTCCATATTTTCCTCTGAGATTGATTTATAGGATTGCATCACTGAAACCAACCACACTTCAGGCTGAAAAAGATCTGCATCAGAATCTACACTCAAATGCTTATACTGCACTAAGAGGGAATCATTAAAGACAAAGATATAAATGATCAAATAAGTGTTCTTCAAGCACGTCATAAAACACTATATGTACCTTTAAATGGACAAAATTACTATGCTCCGGAACTAGTAACTGGTCGAGTTGAAGGTTCGGCTAGGAAGCTATTGAGGATGTGTTGAGGCTGCTCGGCATGTCCAACAGGAACAACAAACAACTCAGAGAGTGTTACTTGAAGAGAGGAAACTTTCTCTTTAAGTTGAGCATTCTGTTGTTGGATTTGTTGGTTACATTCCAGCAAGTAAATAATCTTCTGGGACAGTTGATGGTTTAATGTCTGCAGATTATTGACCTGATATTGCAGGACTTCAATTTGTTGCTTCTTTCGCATTCGTGACCTGCGAGCTGATTCTCTGTTGGAGAACATCCTTTTCTTCTTTCGGTCATCAAGGAGAGCCCTCGCTTCGTCAGAATTGTTGTTGTTGTTACTGTTTGATGATGTATTCGGAGAGGCTTTATGGTGTGGGATTTGAATAGGACTGTTGACATGGCTAGGAGGAAGGTGAAGTTGGGAGCAGTAAAATGGAATATGATGTAAACTATGAGATGAATCCAAAGGGGTGAAAGCATGGCCTTCCTCATGGCCTACACCAGTTCCCATGTTCAAGAGGTTTGAGGTGAAGAGGGGTTTCTGGGTTGGAGAAGGATAGTGAAAATGTGTTAAGTTAGCATAAGGTACTCCATTAAGTTCCTCAGATTCATTGCTTTCCATATCTCAATTTTTTGTGAGTCAGTCACAGAGTGAAAGAGAGAGCAGGTATTAATAGGTTTAGTGATTATATAGATGAGGTCCTTAATGCAAATGGAACTAATGGAGTTTCTTGGCAATTAAGTTTGATAATGCATTTTTGGATATGTTGAGTGCCGTAGATCATCTTGGTTATGTATAGCAGGAAAGTTAAGAATACGAGTTTCATCAAGATTAATAATAATGAGTTATGGTTAGATAGATAACCTTTGCTCTGCAAAAATGGTCCAGGAATAATTACCATAGTTAGTATTGACACACGAAAATTGAAAAGCTTAGATGTCTTAAATGCTGGGAATGCACTGCATTGTCTTTTTGACAAAGTAAGTATAAAAAACTCGGTAGATAGCAAAAAAATTAAGCAAATCTCATCCTAGAGGAGAGCAAAAGAATAAACCAGGTCACATAAGTGCATAGCCACATACCCAATTCAGTAAAATGCTGGCTATGTGACAAAATATTTGCAATTCTTTTATCTATTTCTAGTCATAGACTCATAAATCATAATTATATGATTCTACCCCAGAATAAACGGCAATGCACTTTAACTTTATCCATCTCAAGCTAAATTCAAGACTCCACCCAAAGAAGAAACTTGAGAAAATTTCACCTAACTCGAGGAATATATTAGGACTACAGATATTTAAGGATATACTCCAAAAATGAAGAAGCTATTTAAAGTAATCTCACATTGTAAAGTAAATAATATACCTGATGCCATGGGGAAAGGATGTGACATAGTATGCATTTTTGGCATCTCCAAGGTAAACTTTAATTTTTCCCTGGTGGGCTATGACAATGAGACATTTAACTTACACGCATTATACATTTATATATATCAAGGTTTACGTATGTAAAACCTATTTACACTTGCTTTTATCTAAAAGGTCTTTTCTTACCTAGCCATTTCATATATAGTAGAGATGCTAATCAAAAGTATAATAATGCCAATGATAGAGACTCTCATCCATAGTAAATGACTATCATTTCACACCTCCAAGTGGAGTTTCAAATCATCAGGACATCAGCAACTTTCTAGTGTCACACACGGATCCTTAACTCAGGCAATTTGTAGAAACTGGCAGCAGCAAGTCTTTAATCAAATGCTAATCTTTACTATTCTACATGACAGAAACTTATAGAACAGGGAAAGTGTTCAGGTCGTTCTAATGAAGCTCTTGCTTTCATGTTGAGTATATAAGCAAGCAACCAGAATTCCTATTGTCAGTCTTTTAATTATATTAGTAAGTGACCCAAGTCTTGTCTCGATCTCTGTAACTATAAAAAGGATGCCACATACTTGAACTGTGCTTGTCAAACTCAAACATCAGTACTGCAATGACAAGTCCTAGAATACAAAATCCAACCAAAAAAGAGATCCAGGTGAGAGTTTTTTTTCCCTCAAAGGCCAATAAAGGCACCATAAAGACTTGTAATACATGACTAATAGATGTGGCAACATAAGCTACTGTAAAACAACAGAGCAAAACAGCAGCAAAGAGCTGAAAACAAGCTAAAAGGCAAAGTTCGTCAACGCCCCTGTTGAGCTAAAAATCTGAAGTCTTGAATCAAGACAAAAATAGTTTGCAACAGCAACAAGCTAAAAGGCAAAGTTCGTCAATGTGCCTGTTGAGCTATGAATCTGAAGTCTTGAATCAAGCCAACAAAATAGTTCACAAAAACAACAATAACCAAGCTTTTTCCCACTAGATGAAGTCAATTAAATGGGTCAAATGATTCATAATGTCCTATCATAAATCATGTCTAGAAACAAATCATTTAAAGTTAAACTCTTCTTCATGGTTATGCTTATAGTTTTACTTGGTCTCGTAACTATTGAGCTACCCATCATATGGTCTACGGCCTTCTATAAGTTTTCTCCATAGATATTTGAACCACATAAGGTGAGATTTTAAAATTTCTTTGACAATCCATGCTTACCTCAACTTTCTCCCTAATGTATATTGATTTAGTCATTTGTAATGCTATTTTGTCTAGTGTGTCTACTTATCCAATGGAACATTTTCATCATTGCTACATTGAGCTTATTCTCTTGTTGCCTTTTTACCGCCCAACATTCAATCTTATACACCATCACATGTCTTATAGTACTGTGATAAAACTTTCACTTGAGTTGAGTGATACTTTTCTATCACAAATAACACCTAAAACACTCAATTATTTGATGATACGCCCAGCTTAAGTTCTATGGTTTCATCTCCCTCTATGTCCACATACCCTTGTGGAATATTGTGACCTTAAATTTCCCCTCTAAGCTTGAATTAGTGCACCTCCTTCTAAACTCACACCTTACTCCATCTAAGACAAAATTTGTAAGTTTCCTAAGCTTCACACCATATTCCCTCTATTGTAGAAAACAATCAAGGTTACTAAACTACTACAGTATTAATCTATTTTACCAATTATTCAGGTTGCTTACACTTCACAAAGTTTAATACTCCTATTAAGAATTCAGCCGATGCAAAGAAGAAAAAAGAATAAAGATACAACAAAGCAGAGTATACAAATAGTAACATACACAAAACATGACCAATGTACATTTTTATGAAAATTGATTCGTTTATATCAATGATGTATCCCAGAGTACAATTTAAAAAGAAATATACTTGTACCTATTAATCTCCATGTGAAAATTTGAAAATTAACAAACATTCATTTTTTCATCATCATCGTCAAAAAAATCTAAACTTTTAACACCCTAACTCTCAGAAATCGTCAAACAAAACTCATCCCCTTCACGGCCTCAAAGCAGATCTTTGGGCCCTCCTACGCTCATAGTCAGCATCATCAGTCGGAAACTCAAAGCGGCAAACAGGGCAAGTGTTCCGAATGCCCAACCAAGGCACAATGCAATCACCATGGTAAAGATGCGAGCATGGCAACTGCTTAGCTTCTTCCCCTGCTGCAAAGTCATCTTTGCAAACAGCACAGAGGGCACTGTTGTTGTCCACGTCTTCCTGAGTCACAACCACTGATGGCAGATTCCGAACAACAGATACCGACGCTGGAGGCCTTAAAGTGTTTTCATTCTCAGCAAATTGACCAAACATCATTTCATACTCAGCGGTGTAAATGTAATCATCATGATCACTAAAATAAGGTTCTTCTAAATCATCATGATCCAAATCAGGACTCGTAATTGTTTCCAAATTATTTGCATTCAATAACACTTCCCACTCCGAATTCTCAGTGCCCCCTACTACTACTTCTTCTTCGATTACTGGAGATTCCGAAACCAAAACCGATCTATCATCATCAATGGTGAAAACTTCCCTCTCATCAACTCTGCCATCAACTTCCTCCCACTCAAAGTCCTTGCTATCATCCTCCAATTGAAGTGAATCCCAACACAGAGGGATGATCGAAACGTCATCGTTTACATCGTTGTACTCTTCATCGGAATGCAAGCAATCTTCCAAAACCACGTTCTCTTCTTCATCCACATCAGAATCGGTTCCAAACCCCATAACGCGAACGCAATTGTGAAAAGGTTCCTCATTTGATTCAGAAATAGAAACACTATCCCTTTCTAAACCAAACCCTAAATCGAGCCCCAAATTATCATCCACGTCGGTGGCCAGATCAGAGTAACCATCGATAACGCCAAAAGCGGCGTCGTTTAGGGGTTCGGTGACGAAGTATTCGTGAGTAGTGACCTGAGATTGCTCAACGCGCTGTTGAAAGAGATCCATGACGAAGTTAACCTGATTATGGCGGTCGAAGAGGGAAGGTGAAGCGGGTAGAGGAGGGGTGGGTGGGAATTCGGGTTCGGAGGAATAGAAATCGAAATTGAAATCGGGAGAGGAGTGGGGAAAGTAGGGGAAGGTGATGGCATCGAAATCGTCGCCGGGTTCGCGGTGGTGGTGGCGTAGAAAGGTGGTAACACCCGCCATCGTTGTTGTTGAAACTGAAACTTGAAATAAAGAAAGAAAATTTGGTGTGAATGTGATGTGTGAAGAAGAAACTGTGTGTTGAATGTTGAAGAAGGGTATAACACACGTGTTGTGATGTGAAATGACTAGAACACCCCTCCGTGTTTGTTTAGTGGTTTGTGAAGTGGTCGTGGTGTTCTCTTCAATTCCCTGTCCTTTTGTTGCCCCCGGAATACGAGGAAGAACACCGTCTATCACTCTCTTTCCCCACACGTTGTATATCTTGTAATAGGGTGAACTTGGGATGGAATGGGATGTTTGGCGTGTTCCTCACCCGATTCCTAAATATTTATAGGGTTATTTTTTAAATTCATATTCATTTCTAAACTCAAAAATATTCGAGTATATGTGGGTCTAAATAGGATGGGTCAAGATGAGGACGGGTTCGGGTTAAACCCGGGACAAAAATCATAAGCTTAAAAGTGGGATCAAAGTAAAGCAAGTCATTGCAAGATATTAAGTTTTGATGTAAACAAAAAAAAACTATGTTAAGTTTAGATTCTAAGATTTCGCTTATGACTACAAAAAATAATTGAACTAGGGAAATTTTGTTTACAAAATGTCATTTATATAATATCGTACAACAAAGATAAGAAAATGAGACTTTTGGTAGTAAAATCAAGTAATAAAGTGTCACTTAATAAATAAATAAAAAGTAATTAAATTGCTAAATTAGAAATGACGTCATTTAATATATGATGTATTGTATAAATATATAAAATAAAAACATGTTTACATCATTAATATATATATATATATATATATATGTATGTATAAAATATTTACATATAACGGGTTGGGTTGGGTGACCTTGAGTCAAACCCGAACTCAACACGTATCTGATGTCGGGTAGCTTTATTTGGACCGAACCATTCTCCTTTTCACATGTGAGACAGGGTCCAACCCGACCCGAAACAACCGGGTCCGACCCGAATCACCGGGTCGGTCCGGGTCCTGCACACCCCTATCTTGTAAGACCTTCCTCAATTGAATACTCTCTTTATTTTACAATTGTGGTAAAAAAAATTATATAAAAATCTTTAAAAAAATTAAGGAAATAATTTAATAATTTTTTAATCTATTAATTAATTATTATCAAATAACTTTTTTTATAAGCGAATAATTTTATTATCAAATAACTAATATAATAATTAATTAACTAATTACAATTTAAAATTTGCAATCATTGATTATTTTAATTTTAATTTAGGATTAAAAATTTTATCATTTTTTATCATCCTCACGGAAGTATGAATTACTATTTCAATTTGAGAAGAAAATAGTAGTACTTATTCTAAATCTTATAAAACCCTCTCGCTACTCCCTCCACTTTGAAATATTAAAAAAAAAAATTATAATTAAGAAAGATGGTTAATCGAAGAATGTGATGATTGAGAGTTCAATCCATTCAATTTGGTGATTGATCAATGTGATGATCAAGCAGTTGAATGTGAGAGATCAATCCATTCAAATTAGAAAAGGACCTATAATATCCTTGCTTATTAAGCAATGTGATGATTGAGAGTGAATCACATTCCACAATGAGCTTTTTTATGCCACGGTTCCAAGCAATTTGGAAGTCAATGAGAATCCCCCAAAACTCTACCTTTTATGTAGTGGTGATATCTATCTTCTTCGAGAAACCTCCAAGCCATCTGCCTTTATTAATAAGAAATAAACCTCCACGTCTAGCTAAACCAGAGCTCCCCTTTGATGCGCTGTCAATATTTGGTTTTATTTAGTCCTTTGGCGAGGCTTGCCATTGAATGAACCTGGTTTCCATGCACCTCACTGCATGTTGTTAACATCATTAAAAGCATTGTTGATCTCGCTAACCTGCATCATAATGAAAGTTGATAAATTATCAGGATATTTGAAAGAGGGGTATGCAACTAAACAATTTCGCCAATGCAAAGAAAATATAAGTAACATAAAAAGACACTTCCCCAATTTCCTCTTGAGAAGTTGAGCCGGCTATTGAGCAGATTGTTGTGGCACCAAACGTGAAGGTCGTAGTTGAAAAAAGAAGTTCTTTCGGTCGGGTGAATCAAGGAAGTCCAAAGCTGAAAGGCTTTGTCACAATCTCTTAAGGCGCGAAGGATAATCTCGTGATCGCCGGGGTAATTCTAGTTAAAAGCTTCTCCCAACCCCCATTTACTTTTTCTCTCGTTTGTAAGGAGACGGTTATGTCCTACTTTCCAATAATGCATTTTCCATCTCTCAGGACATCTTAGTCTCAAAAGTAACTGCCAAGGCTCAACACTTTGTCTTTCAGAAGCAAGCAAACCATAAGTTGTCTTTACCGAAAATAACACAAGATCCGAGCCTCCCCAAACCAAAACATCCTGACCTAAGTCATCATTCAAAGGGTATAGCTCTTAACATTCTGATATTATCTGGAGTTGTCTCTTGCTCAATAGTTGAGAAATTCCCGTCACCATTTCAATCCGCCATGTCACGCACCAGAGGCAAATCCCTAATGTCATCCCTGGATGTAGTTGCATAATCACTAACAACCATATTACCCCAAATCCATCTATTTTTATAGAACCAAGTTCCTTGATCATTACCAATTATGGACTCAGCATTGGAGATAACCACATGCTAAAGTTAAACCATCCTTCTCCATAGGCTGGAATCCGTATTAGAATAAATTGTTTATTGGAGAAGATGTTATATCATGAGTACATATGAGATAACAAATCTAACAATAACATGAAAATAATTATCATTTATTAAAAAATTGTCCTTATGCAAAATTGAAATATGTAAATAAAATTCACGATAGTTTTTTATGACTTTATAAAACTAAAATATCTCATGAATTCAACCGATGCATTTTTTTTCCTATTTTCACTTTTTTTCATAGTCTCGAGAGTCTTAATCATAAAAGATCATATTATTTTTATTGCAACAAATCGTTCTCAATAACCTGTGATTGCCAACAATGAGAAGTGGATATGTACGAAAAGAGATCTGTTTACATGAAGTTAAATTTAACCAACTATCGTACCGCTCATAATTTTTTATGCAATGTGAATTTCAGTAATCCATCCTTTTATTAATAATTATATGTCATGAAGATCATTTGTGTCAAATTTAAGAAAATTTAAACATCATTGAATATATATTCAGATAGCTCCATTTTCATATACTTTCAAGATGTATATTTTATTAATTTTGAAGTATATAAATAAAGTACTAAATATTTTTTTTTTTTACTTTTTACAAGTGTTTTCCAAGTATTTTACATAACATGGCACAGTGATTGAGTATATAACATTTACAAGTGTTTTCCAAGTATTTTTCTAATATCTATCACAAGGCATATGTTAAAGATATTTCAAAAAAGAAAAAAAAAATACATAAAAAACTTGGATGATCCGGGCCTTTGAGCTCCATGCAAATTAGCTTTTCAAAGTCACAAAACACAATCCCTAGCATGTTAAGTTTAATATTTTAGTTTATGATATTTTTCAATTTATGCCATGGAAATCTCCTCCTTTAAATAATTTTAAAATATGTTATATAATTAAAACATCTCTATTTTTTTTAAGATATATATTTACTATTAGCTATTATTTAAATTAATAATATTTCCTGTATGTTAATTGAGGATACATATCAAGAAAACAACTCCATTAAAAGTAAAATTTCAATGAAAAATGACGTATCTGTCATTTTTTTTAAAGCAGAAAACAAATCCTTACAAAGAGTGATTTTAAAATTTTATCTTTTAACGTGGTTAAATGACATAATATATGGGTCAAGAGATACAAAGTTTTTTTTTTACTCAATTATTCAGTTATTTGGACACCAATTTTTTTTTTTTTACACCGACCGGTACCCGGATCTAGTTTATCCAGAATCCGACTCATCCGGTCCGACCCAACTGAGCTCGCACTAAGCGGTAGGGGTCTCCCAGCGAGGGTTGTTTCACACTCAAGGCTAGAACTCGAGACCAGTTGGTTAAGGAACCAAATGAGCTACCACTTGAACAATCACACGTTGGTTGGACACCAAAATTTTGGCATCATATGTATGTCAGATTATTATAACATAGTGTGCATTATATTTTTATGTTTATTTTTTATGAACACATTTCTTTAAAATTTATAATAAATGCATTTATTTGTTTAGAAGTTCTTTAATACATGTTTTAATTTTTTTTTTACATATTCAAACATATGAACTAAATACTTACACTTGTTAAGGATGAATTAACCTTAATATATAAAAAGTTATTGAAAAATACATTTTAATGTGCATGTATGAGTTTATTTTTTTTTTTTTTAATTTTATCGATGAGCTTTGACCGGTAAGCTTAAGACATTAACAGCACCGGGCCCATGTATATAACATTTGTCTTTTTTACCACACATGATGATACTACTAAGCCAAAAATATGGAAGCTCCATTATTTCCTTCCAACCGCACGCAACACCACCGGCAAGATAGATGAAAGAAGTTAGAACATGAAATTGCATAGGGAACAGAGTGTGGAGTTGTGCCATCATGGAGTTGATATATATGCACCAAATTAGTGAACTAGTTCTCCTCCTCGTTGCATGCATGGAGGCCGACAAGCGTTGAACAACTTGTATCTTTATTTCACGCGATCATACACCTTTTACTTCAACCCATCTCACTTTGCTGATATATAGTATATTCAACTCTCTTCCTTTCATGCAGCTTTGAACATTGCTCTCTACCACTTGCTTTCTTTTCCCAAGCGACGACCAAACGACCATGGAAGCCTCGATATAATATATATTATTTTTTTATAGTATTTAATTGCACTTTTGGTCTCTCAATTTTGACAATTTGGCGATTTTAATTTCCTAACTTTTAATTTGGCGATTTCAGTCCTCCAATTTACAATTCGTGGCTATTTCGGTCCTTCCGTCAGCATCGTTAACAGAAGAGTTGACGAAGGGACCAAAATAGTCACGAATTGTAAATTTGAGAACTGAAATTGCCAAATTAAAAGTTAAGGACCAAAATCACCAAATTATCAAAATTGGGAAACCAAAAGTGCAATTCAGCCTATTATTTATTATAGGGCATACTTGTATGTTAAGAATTTTATATTGGCTAAATTTGCAATTTATATTAAAAATTGATATAATTAATATATATAAACCATATAAATGTGTCAATTATCGTTCCAGACTTATCCCATGTAAGTTTTTTAACATATGTCCTGCAACAGATATTAAAAAAAACCCAACCCTATTAAATTTAGGCTTTACTTAAGGTTGATGTTAAGATGTTAAAAATTATTTAAAAAAAATTTGAAAAGTTAAATTAACTACCTTGTGTATTTAAAAACCAAAGATTTATCTATAAAAAAAAAGGAAACTAAAGATTTAATATTATTTTAGTGATAATAGACTTAATTTTTAAATGCATTTTTATTCATTTAAACTTATTATGAGCTAAGATTAAAAGAACCCTATTATTAAACTTTTTTTATGATACAAATGTATTTTTTTTACTTTAGCTTTTTATTAATAGTCATTAGGATTAAGTTTTCTGGTTAAGGTTTAAAAATCCGTTTTAATCAAGGTTTCGCATCCAGAAGATGTAACGAAGGTATTAAAAAATGTATTTTTTTGAAATTCTCGAAAGAATAATAAATCTTGATTCATGATTGTTTGTGTACTTTAAATTATTTTAACAAATGTCATTAACAAAAACTAATCAATAGCTATTGAGGTAATTAAAAAAAAATAGATCACATATTTACTTTTTTTTTATACAAAGGGGGTACCAGGGATTAGAATTCAGGACCTAAGGGTCTAAGCTACCTAGGTATCCATACAGCTACCAACTTGGCTGACTTACGCAGACACATATTTACTTTTTCTAATATGACTATAATAACTAACTTTATATGTATATATTAAGAGACTTACAGACGGGGAAGTATTTTTTATTCAAGAAAGGTACAGAGAAGCTAGGCTAGCTTTTGACCCAAGATTGGAGAATTGGACCCTATCTATAAATAAAGACTACCCTCTTCTCTCTTTTGCTGGATTCCTTACCTCTATTTGTTTTAATTTGTTCAACTACACGCCCTCAGTTGCCATCCTTTACTGTTATTCGAATCATGATAATGAAATCTGCAAGGTTCACTACCTTTCTCCTTATTTTCATTTTGCTACTTCTGATAAGATTCTCTAAAGCACACTCCCAACACCAAGGTTCACTACTCCCCCCCCTCTCTTTTTTGTGCTATTCCTAATTGTTACCATAATTTAATTTGTGTTAAAATTTCCTCACCTAAACTTTTTTGGTTCCAAAATTTTCCTTACCTTTTTAATACTTTTTTTCAGCTAAGCAGAGATTGGTGGTTGACAGTGGAAGCAAGCTTGAAACTGCAAGAAGTTCAGTGGACGTTGAGGTAAGTTAATTATGTGCCCCTATTGAAATTCTTATACATAAGATGTGTAAATATTATGAAACAATGATGTTACATGAACATCAAAATGGAGGGATTTTTAGGAGCTCACCAAATGCAAGTGAGAAAAAAATATTATAGCAATATGGTAACATTTTATAAATATATTGCTTGGAGCACCTCATAATTTTCTCTACCAAATTACTCCCTCTGATCCTTAATATAAGAGGTATTCTAGAAGGTTTCTTTGGTCCTAATTATAAGAGGTTTTATATTTCCTATGCATCATTGATTGTTTTTTCTCTTTTTTGCCCTTATTAAATGTTTTGACTATTTATGTGTTTTTTGTTATTCATTAATGAGAGTGAATTTTCCAAGAAAAGTTGAGAGGGTAAAATTGTAATGTTACAGTATATTCTCATAAAATTCATAAAAATAACTATTTTCCTTAATCCGGGCAATACGGTTAAGTACCTCTTATATTAAGTACCGGAGGGAGTATTTAAGAAAATGGCTTCTGATCAAATTATTAGTTGAATTGAATATGGTAAAAATTTTCTGTAGCAGATTTACCACGGTGTTCTGACAAGGAAAATGATGTCCAAAGGAGTGTTTTCGAAGTCCAAGGTGGTAACCACTAATGGTGCAGCAGCCCATTGCAAGATTATTGGAAAGTGTGACCATGAAGAAAGACAAGGAATTTTGAATGTGAAAGTGAAACGTAAATTCAGTAAAAGAGGTGGTACTTTGGTGCCTCTAAACGCGGATTATTACTACCCAAGACCTCACCCGCCCAAGAATAACTGACTGATCGAGGCAGCTAGCTAGCTGGAACAATCCACTAAACAATGATGCTAACCTGTTTAATTTTTTTGATGAGGAATGTTTTTTAATTGAGGGATGCGCAGTTTTGGTTTTGTTAGATTTCGAGTATTTCTAAATTTGCCTGTGTTTTCAGTTTTGTAGTGCCTAGGAAGCTTATTGAGCAAACTGAATAATGTTATTTTTACATTTAGAATTGATGTCGGAATATATATTTGGTTGTTTCATACGCAGAAACATCTAAATGTCAATTCAATGTACATATAACGAAATTGATCGATTATCAAACAGAAAGTCCAGAATATGTATATCATACTTAGCTTGTACTACGTACATATGTACTAGAGTTTTAAATGACAGTTATGCTATATAGTTGGTATTATTAGCGTGACCAATACTTCCATCGGTCTTGATTATAAGAATAAAAATACTAATTTTATGTTTATTAATGAATTTGTTAAGTATATTTAATTTTTTCGAAATCATAAAAAAATATATTACTTTAGGAAACATATATCGAAAATGAAATAAAAGTGAAATAATATAACCACTTTATTAAAATATTTTAGGAATTATTATATTGGGAATATAAAATTAGAATATAACCAAACAAAAATGAAATCATACAACCTCTCATGCATTTTGATTCAATAACTCATTCTCATTTGTTTATAATGACAAGTTTTGAAATAATTAACTATAAAACCTACATGAATACAAGACAAATGTGTGAGAGTCATCGTTGGGTTCTAACATTTTGGTTAAAAAAGTTTGAAATGGACGTGAGCTAAATTCACAATAGTAACTTTTGCAATGGGTCATTACTTTCATTTTAAAAAGGGTAAATAAGACTTTTCACTTTTTTTTTTTTTTTTGTTTTGAATCGTATAACATTGAGCAGCAAAATTACTTGGATCGCGGGCACAGCCCATCAATCTTATGGATGCATGTAGTATCTGTAATTGGGCCGTAATGTTCACGCCACGAAGAAAAAAAAACCTGCGTGGGAGTTGGGACCGAGTCATTTGTTGTCGTCTAATCATCATCACGGCACCAATATCATCATTTTTCAACAGCTCGACAATTCTCCGAGACTCCGAAACCAACCCTGAAAGTTGTCGTTGTTCAGCTGAGAGTGAGTGGTGATGGGTTCCCCAAAGAAACGCCCGAAATCTGAAATGGACGATGATGAAGAGAATGAGAATGATTGTTGCGGAATATGCTACGTGGAGCGTAATGGAGGTTCAATCGCGGGTGAAATCGATTGCTGCAATCACTTCTTCTGCTTCGTTTGCATCATGGAATGGGCAAAGCACGAGTCTCGTTGCCCTATCTGTCGCCAGAGATTCTCCAATGTTCGCAGACCCCCTAAACTCGGTCTCTTCTCTTCCTCTCGGGATGTTAAGGTCCCTCTTCGCGATCAGGTCCTTTTCTTTTTCTTTTTCAATCTTATTTCCTCAAACCCTATTTCTATTTATTTCATTATTACTTATTTGTGAAGTTGAATTGTGGATACCTAGGCTAGGTAGGGTTAAACATGCAGAACTCTTTAGAGTAGAATGTTAACTCCCATTAAACCCCTTATTCATAACAAATCCTAAATTTTGAAATTAATTGCACATAATCGTATTCCTAGCTTTATAAACTGATACCATGAAACAAATCAGTGAGTGTCTAAAAGCTTAGCTTCTATTTCATGTTAGTGTTGCTGTGAAAAATTGACACAGTGGACCCCCACTCTTGATGGATACTCCAATATCCATCTTATTCTCTCGAAATTTTGCGTCGCTCGGCTCTCTGAGCCCTCTTGTTGGATATGTGAGCCCAAAACACTCGGTGCGGTCTGCATTCACTGAGCTAAGTGGACAACCGCAATAAGTGGGTTTTGACCCATTATCTTGACCCAAAACGTTTGGGTTCACACGTCTATTTTCCGCTTATATGTTCAAAAAATTATATTTTCAACCTTAGAACATATATTAACTCCTTTGTCGTTTTCGGTCGTATAAATTGTAATCTTAATTCATATGATGAACTTACTATTAGTCAATATGATTCTTTCAAAAAGGGCATGGTAATAACTTTTTTTCCTGTATAGCGGGATTGTTAGTTACTCAGTGGATTTTTTCCGAACCATTTACCATTTAGTGATTTATATGAATCATTAATCTTTCTTTCGCGGATTTTTTTTTTAATTTTCCATATGATTCCGTGTTTAAAAAACCATTTAAGTAAAATAATCGCACTCGGTGTTTTGTTTACCCCCTCGCTTTGTCCGTTCCTTCTCGTTGTGGGACACTCGATTTATCTTACAAATACATCAATTCCTTATTACTGTACTAATCATTTCTTAATTCTTGTAGGCTTATCATCCTTATGGAAACATGACAACTGGTCCTGCTGTTTCTCACGCTGAAGCCCAATGTAGTATTTGTCATGGTGCGAAAGATGAAAATCTTCTAGTAATTTGTGATCTTTGTGATACTACTTCTCACACATATTGTGTCGGCCTCGGCTATACTGTTCCTGAAGATGATTGGTTTTGTCCTGATTGCGCTATTTCTCGCGAGATCAAAGCCAATCAAGAATCAGACCAACAAAATGGTGTGCCAACAGATGACCCAACAACCCCCTTTGATATTGTCAGAGAATCGAGCAGCCAGGTGGTTAGAGGGCCAAGAGCATATCCTTTGCTACAAAACCAGTCATCTCCATTTGTTATTCCTTTACGTGATAGGGTGAGAAGATTCAAAGGGAAAACTTCTGGTTCAGGTCCCCAACAGGTTCAGCGAAATATACAGGCACTTCGTGAAAATTGGAATGCTTTGAGAAGTGGCTCATTAAGATTCTCTTCAGTTCAATCCAGTGGCACAGGTAGTCATACACAAGATTCCAGTTCCCTATCACGTCGAAGATCAGATGAATCACACTCTATGGGTTCCACTAGCCTTCCACAATCTACTGTTGAAGGTGGTCCTTCTGCCAGCACATTGAATGGGAGACGCTTGCAAGATGTTGACAAGGCTTGGAAAATGTTGGACAGGGCAAAGACGACGCAAAGGACTCATCAAAGAACCAACAGTGTTCCATTGGCAGTTGATCGTCCTTCATACAGTGGAGTAGCCAGAAAAATATCAAGTTCACACTCTAATAACCAAGAGTTGAAAAATCAACAGTCTAGAACATTGGACTTAAGGTGCAGTAGAATGGAGAATCAGTGTGCCCGTTCTAGTCTCAACAAGAATTTGGAAAACATGTGTTCTTCAAGGTTAGGAAAGAACAAGCAAAGTAAGGTCATGCACGAGGAGATGATACAACATATGACGGACCATACTGCACATCCAGAAGGATATCGTGAACCCCCATTGTCCGGAAAGGTCCATACCAGTATCCAAGGTGTTCGATGTCATGGTCATGGAGAGAGAAATGTTGCTAATGAACCAAGCTCATCTTCTGGCTTGGCAACCTCATCTGGTTCAGCTCTCTCTCATGGCAAGTTTGGTAGTGTATTCTCCACTTTCAGGAATGAGCATATTTTCAATGAAGATAAGAGGTTAGCTAAAAGCTTCGTGGATGGGAACACAAAAAGAAGTGAAGTTGCAAAAACTGGGATCCAGTCTCTTGTAAAGCAGAATCTGAAGGCCTTAACTAGAGATAAACAACTAGGTAATTCATTATTAAATGCCCATTTGTCATCAATAGTTATACATTCGTTGCAGGCTGAAATATTTATATATGGTTTACATTTAGTCAGTATTCTACGTTTAGCATATCCACTTTTATGACTCATCTTTTTTTAGTCATTTGACTCATCCTTTTGTTCATTTAGTATTCATCTTTTGATTCTTTTCATAGCACACCACCTCTATGTCAAAACATAAATTCCATGCCTTATCATAGTTTCTCAATTTTTCCCATGAAAGAGCAAAATTGTTTGAGATACAGGTTGCGCTTTCCATTCATGTTTGCTGTCTTTATATTTATGTTTTAAACCATTAAAAACAGGTTAAATGGAAATGATAACTGTTGCTTGAATGAAAGCATTTACTTGAAGCTGTTCTTGATGCAGATGTTGATACCTTCAAAGTAATTGCGAGGAAGGCAACCCACACAATCTTGGCTGCTTGCACATCTGAGCAGCAAAAATCCAATGTACACACCTCTAGCTCAGTTTGTAGCCATGCCGGAAATACTCTGCACTTTCAGAAATCTACTTTAATGTCCAATTGCTGTCAACAATGCTTTCACGCCTTTGTAAACAATGTTGTCAGTTCCGTCATGTTAGAGAAAGTAGGTCGAGTTTGATCTGTCAGTAGTTTTTATCATAATGCTTATTGTTGTCAAGCATCTCCTCTCCAAAATACTAGATTCCAGTTAGTCAGTAGCATTGAAATTTTTGTGTTGGAGGTTGCTGTTTACTTTCTAGCTGCATGGAAAAGGAGTTGATTGATTTTATATTGAACATTAGATTATTGAGGTGTTTGATTTAGATTTAAATTATGTTTTGAGATATTTTTTAGAAATGGTCATAATCTAATGTGTTTGGTTGCCAATGCAGATTATAATTCTAGATTATATTTTTATAAAAATAATCAAAATTCAACATTTTTTTTAGGTGCTGCAGATTATTTTGAGACCCCATATCAAGCACACACTTAATAAAAGACTTCTAAATTGCAAAGTAATCATCAGCAAAGTGAATACATTGAAGAGGTACAATTGCCTTTGGCATGGATGATCTAGGATTAGACCATTTCGAGGGGTGTTTGGGCCTGATTAAAATGTGGGCTTCAATTTTTGTTTGGATCACTTGACCCGTAAGCTACTCTTATGGGTCTTGGGCCTCCAAGCCTAAAAGATATTACTCATTTTCTATTGTGGGGAAATTATTTTACCACCCCAAGGTCTATTAATGTCACCACAATTGTTAAAATTATACCTATTATGCCCGTAAAAAAAATATGATTTTAACGGGTCGTATGGGGTGCTTACGACCCAATCAAAAACTCCGTTTTTGAAAGGGTAGTAAGGAGGTGCTACGACTTGCAGACCGTAGGGGTTGCTGTAACTCGTAGCATAGCATCCCCTTACTACCTGTTCAAAAACTCAGTTTTGATTGGGTCGTTAAGGGGTGCGAAACTCCTACGACCTACAGGTTGTAACACTTCCTAACGACCCGTTCAAAAACTCAGTTTATGATTGGGCGTATGGAGGTGCTACGACATGTTCAAAAATTCAGTTTTGAATCGGGTCGTAACAGGGTGTTACGACTGTAGGTCGTGAGCAACCCCTACGACCAATGTAAAAGTAGTTTCTTTTATAGGGCACAAAAGGAATAAATACTAGGGGTAGCATTAATATATCACGAGGTGACAAATTAATTTCCCCTATTGTGAGGGTTAACTTCCTATACTACGCAGACCTCTTATATTCAACAAACATGCTATTTGTTCATCTATAAAGGCGTAGAATTTTTGCATCATTTAGCTTAGCTTCCATTCCTATATCCAACTGGGCACTTCAGTAACTAGACGTCGCAAACTCATTAAAACTAATTTTTTCATGCTAAAGTGGTGCGTTGATTATCGTTTGATATCGCTCCTGTGCTCCGTATATTAGAAATGTGAAACTGTGGGTATGGTCCTTCGTGACCTCTCCCCACCATGTGTACTTTGTTTCGGGCTCTTAGACCCTTTCCCTCGTCTAAAAAATAGAGCGGATTCATGTCCCAAAGTTACTTTCACGATCCAAAATAAGTTAATTTTTTTTTTTATAATAAAATAAGTTAATTTTGCTAGTTGCATAAGAAATAAAAACATTTAATAAATTTTACAAATTATCCTTATAATTACTACTCGCTCCGGTCCTATATATAGGTCACATTCTAGAAAGTTTTCTTTTTCCTAACTATAAGTCACTTTATATTTTCTATGCATCATTTATTGATTTTTATCTTTTTTGCCCTTATTAAATGCTTTAACTATCTATGTGTTTTTTGTTGTTCATTAATGAGTGCAAATTTTCCAAGAAAAGCTAAGGAGGTAAAATTGTAATATTACAATATATTCTCATAGAATTCATAAAACCAATCACTTTTCTTGGTATGTGTATTTTGGTTAAGTATGCCCTATAATAAGGACCGAAAGGAGTATTGATATTTAAAAAATATCAATTTAATATAAATATTTTTTTTTAAAAAAATGAAATATCATTAAAACTTTAAATGTGATCTTACAAATGAGTGAAGCATATGATATTATGATGCGAAGAAAAAGGTGATGTAATATTTGATAGGGGTGACGGGTGTTGAGGCCCATGGAGAGGTAGTACTAGTCTACTTTTGTGATGCTGATTCTAATCTGTGCCAGGGTCGATGGAGACACTTGTCCTACTATAGGTGGGTCCACGCAGCAGCTAGGAGCTAGTCCAGTAAGAGAGCTATGGCCTATGGCCTATGATATGAGGAGTAGGAAACGACAAAAGAAAAGAAGGGTAAAAAAATATGCACGGGAGAGAGGCACGTGAGTGAGCCACGTCATATGAAAGAAGGCACAGTCTCAGCTTGGATCGCTTTCAGATTTGAATGACCCATAAACGACAGGTCAGTTGAGAAGGGAAAGCACATGCCCCCACTAAGTTTTTGCCTTCCCCTTTTTTAATTTTCTTTGCTTTTTGATGGGTGCATTTGTGGGTCCCTTACCCACCCCCACGTGACACCGTCACGAGAAAGAAAGCGACACACGCAGAGTGAGAGTCACAGATTGAGATTGAGATAGCGCACCGCCATCCATTTCCATTCTATCAACTCCTCCTCCACTCCACCACGTGCTTTCACGTACATATGGTTATTATTGCTGCTTCTATATACTCCCAAATTTCCTAACCCATGCCCATAACACATTCCTTCTTTTTCATTTTCTTTCATCTATTTAACCCTATTTATATTCCATGCCCTTTCCCTTTATCACACCAATCACATTAATAATCACTTTAACTACTTTTGTAATGAAAAAAATCAGGTGAGCTGCCCAAACCACAATACCACAACTTAATCCCTTTTTTTTTTTATTACAAAGGAGATATTTGGGACTAGAATCCAGAATTTAGGGATCTAAGCTACGTATGTGTCCCTGCAACTATCAACTGGGCTGACTTACGTGGACAATCCCACTTTTTCTTATTATTATTTATTCGTTATGATCATGATTTGATAATTGTCTGTTTAAGTGATCCACTTGTTTCTGCTGATTTTTTTTCTTGCATTTGAACAGCCACTAGCTGCCAAATGAAGAAAACAAAATATTTTATCAATTTTGGATATCATTTAAAGAATTTATTTGCTAAGTATATTTACTTATTTAGAGGTGAGTATGACCGGTCCAATCAAAAATCATGGTTTTACCCTTCTTTTTTTTAAATGCTAATTTTACTTAAATGAATCGTACTGAGTTAAACCTGCTTCAAAGTCTAAAAAGGACGGATCCAAAAAATAACCCCATCAACATTTTATTTGTTTGCTTAAGCTTAATCTAGCATAGTAATGATTGAGAGATATACATAAAGAGACATACTCATAAACATATATATTAGGATCTTGACATTTGTAATTTAAGTTTTTTATTTAATTTTTTTAACTTAAAAATAACAAGTGTTATAATCTTATGTGTAAGTTTGTAAGCTTGTAGGTCTCTAAATCATTTTTCTAATGCAAGTAACTATGCATTTACTTATAGTATAATTTATTACTCCATTTATCCATTAATTTTTTGTCGTTGAAATGTTTTTTCATTTCATAACTTTTATATATATATATATATATATATATATATATATATTTTTAAATTTAACTCATAATATCATTTTTTTTTATTTTAATCTTTCACTTAATCATTTCACTTATTGTTCATTAATAATAATTTTATTTTTTTATAATCTCTAAACTATTTGACATTAATTAATTGACATATTTATATACATTTTATCTGGCATATTTTAAATAAAACACATCATTAAAAAATCTAATCATTACTCAGATTTTCAATACATTAATTATGTTTTTTTCCACTATACACTTTCTCTCTTTATAATCATTAATTTTTCTCTCCTACTTACATAAACTAAGACATACTAGTATTAAATATGACAAACAAGAAAATTAGCATTTATTGCACTCTTGAAATCCTCAGTATGACAGATAAAAAGAAACAAAAAATCTCTCCAAAAAATGACAAATAACAAGGAACGGATATAGTAATTTTTACCCATCCCAACCTCCCTCTCTTATGATATTTTTAATTATGTGGTTAAAATTTAATATATAAATAAAATATTGAAATAGTTTTTTATTTGAAATAAATTATAAATTAAAAAAAATTAAACGTAGTTCTAATCTTAAAAAAGATTAAAAGAAAGTTCAAACTTTAAAAATTATGCCTTAAGTTTTTTTTTCCCTGGCTGATTTTGTCTTAAGTTATTTGGGATACTAAAATACTCCATCCAGTCCTATTTATAAGACCCTTTAGGGGTTTTTCACTCCCATCAAGGAGAGTGCATAAATTTGTTAGTGGCATTGGAAATGTGAAAATTTGATATACTTTTTCAAAACTACCCCTATAATTATTATTGGAACTTTGAAAAGTGTTGACTTTATAGAGGTGTTTGTGGAAAGAGATAATTAAATGCTATTGAAAATTGAAAAGGGATCTTATAAATAGGACCAAAATAAAAACTCCAAAACGGTCTTATTGAGGGAGTATAGTACTAACTTTATTAGGAAATGTGAGGTTGGAATGGAGGGTAAAGTGGTAATAACAGAGGCAGGTAACGAAAGGATACTAACAGGCTAACAGCAGTTAAATAAGGGAATGAGTATGACGACGTGAAAGCAGTGGAATGGAGCAGACAGAGAAACAGAGAGGGGGGGCGCCTATTGCCGCAACAGAAAAAGGGTCCCCACCGCACACGAGGGTTTATTAGACCAACGGCAAGGGATTATTGCACGTGACTACCAACTTGCTCACGTGATCTGCGTACTATGCTCCCGCAGTTATAACACCACAACCCTACCCTACACTACAAGTCTCTACACTGCAGTTTGCATATACTCTTGCGTAATGCAGGTCACATTCACATGCCTAGCTTACATTCTCCCCCTCATTCAGTTATTCATCTCTCTCTTTCTTATATCATTTTATCTCATTTCTTTTCCAATAATTTTTTAATCATACACCAAATGGATTAAATATTAATCTTAGCTGTGTGGATAGGCACACTCTAGTTAACACCATAGATAAAGGCGGAAATTCTATTATAAAAAAAAAAACAAAGCCGGAAATTCTTATAACACAATGCATATTTCATATTACAAATATTTTTTATGTAAGAGGACTTGTAAGTTCAATCACAATGATGCATTTATTTGTCAATCCAATGAGCTGGATACCAGGATGCAAACAAAAAAAAATCACAATGATGCATTTTTTTATATATGATCATTCTTAAAATTTTAGGAATCATGTGACTAAGTTTAAATCTAAAAAATTACATTAAAAAAATTGATTAGGTCATAAGAGGAATAATATATTTAAAGTTTATCATATAAAATCTATTAATTTATTTTAAAAAAAATGTTAATTGGTATTATAAGGGCACTTGTTAAGCAATCAAAATAAATAATTTTATTTTAGAAAATGATACATTTAATATTTTAAAAAATGATGGACTCGTGTTTCCAATGCTCCCTTACTTTTATTTTCCTAAAGTGATACTCCATCCGATTTCTATTATAAGAAAAAGTAACCAAAATTACATTTATTAAGAAAATTAGTTGAATATATTTAATTTTTTCAAATTCAAGAAAAATGTAACTACTTCGGGAAAGTTGCATTAGGAATAAAATAAAAATTAAATGAAATCACTTTTTAAAAATAATTGTATTGAGAATAAAAAGTTAATTAACTATTTTTTATATATTTAACACCAAAATAAATGCCTTGTTTTTCTTATATTAGAAATCGGAGTGAACACTCTTAATATACTCGTTAACAATGCCCATTTA
Source organism: Crotalaria pallida (assembly GCA_037953625.1). Lineage (NCBI taxonomy): Eukaryota > Viridiplantae > Streptophyta > Magnoliopsida > Fabales > Fabaceae > Crotalaria > Crotalaria pallida. The sequence continues at coordinate 184,548,973 of CM075649.1, forward strand.
TCTATTGCAATTTTTAAATTGAATACTATATTTGCCCTGACAAAATAAATATTAAATATTATATTTAGACTTAGATATACTCCCTCCATCACTGTGTATAAGACCTTTTTGGTATATTTTACGTTCATTAAGAAAATTGATTATTTTAGTTAATAGTATTGAAAACGTGAATATTTGATATGTATTTTCAAATTTACCCATATTAATATTATTGAGAATCTAAAAGATATTCAGTAAATAGATATATTTTTGAAAATAAGTAATTAATTATCGTTAAAAATTGATATAAATTTTATAAATAGAAATAAAATACAAGTCTTCAGAAAAATTATATTTAAGAACGGAAGAAATATATAATTATAAATAAATTATTCTAACAAGTGCTTTACTAGTTAATATTACTAAAAAAATTTTAAAAAAAAAATAGTAGTACAGACTTATATATCATTTTTCTTCTCCAAATTACGTCCTCTATTAACATTCAACTATATTTGTCTAGCATTTCCCTGGTATCATCTATTAGCATGCAAATTATTTTTTTAAAGAATTTTTAACATTTTCTCCACGCACATATTAAAAAATATTTTTCTTTGATACTTTCCAATATAAAAAAAAAGGTTTATGATATTCTCTATAAGTCATCAAATGAAATTATAACATAAATATGAAATATACCATCACATAGATTTTACATCAAATTTATTTGGTTAACAAAATCATATTCAATTGAATCTCAAAGATTCTTTTGAAAAAGAGTTATGATAAATAGATTTACAAATTCAATTTACAAATAAGTCTATACCATAAGAAAAAGGTGACATGTGTCACTTGTTAACTAATCAATTGTAAACAAGTGACACATGTAATATCTTTGTGCTTAAGACCTATTTGTAGTTAATTATGTAGGTTTATCAATTATTTTTGTTTAACGACTGTCATAGATTAAGTTTCAAAAAAAAAGACTGTTATAGATTATTTATTTATTTTTTTTAAATCAAGTTTCACCGTGAAAAAATTTTAAAAACCATTTTGGTTAGTTCATAAGATGAAATACTTGCCCGGTTTAGGGGTTACTCTTGGCAACATGTGCCCATCGTGTTGACCGACTCATTAAGGTCTTGTCTGAGATTATGAAATGAACCTGTATTGGGTTCTGATTTAGCTTTGCCAGATGAGTGAAACTGTTTGAAGGACCTTTTTTCGTTTTTTCCAGCGTAGTGGTGATTGAAGAAATAAGGATGACAATAAACGAAAATTTAATTTTGATTTTGAGAAGTTTTAAGTAAAAACAAATGTTAATAAGTGTTTTTGGCATATTTGTAATCAAATGTAATAAATAATCATAGCAAAAAACATTTTTTTAGATTTATAAGACATAGAGTAATAAACATATAAAAAAATTAAATACTATCAACATTTATTTTTTTTAAATATATTTAAAGTCGGAAATAATATATGTCACAATTTTATAAAATAACTTATGACCATTGTTAATGAAAGAATACGCAGTATTGCCCTTAAAAATATTACTAATAAATTGATTAACGAACGAAAGAAATATGGTAGGGCCAGTAGCAATGTAGAGATGAGTTGGCCACGTGAAGTGAGAAGGCAGGCAGCCCTTTTTATCACGTGATGGGATGCGGGTTCTACGGCTAGTCTGACACGTGTCAGTATAATTAAGACTTGCAGCAACCCAAAAAGATATTCTATTCCTTCGCGGCTGGCTTTAGTCTTACTTCCTCCAATCCTCTATATATATATATATATATATATATATAAATAAAATAATAATAAACACTCTGTTAATGATTTAAATATGTATAAACAAAAATTAATTAATTTTTTATTATCAATAATAATTAAGATCGCAAGGGAGTACGCATTTTTTTATTTTATTTATTAAAGTAATTTTCTAATATATGCTTGAGCATATGGAATAAATATATGTTAAGTTTACTTTAAAAGGATAATTTTTATGACAAAATTTAAAATATCATATTCCAATATACAGTATTAGGTAAAATATTTTCATATAGTATAAAGTAACCTTTTTAATTATTTTTAACATTTTTTTTATGATTTTAACATATTTTTTACTATAACGTACATTGGAATTTTTTTTATTAAATTACTTAATTATTGTTATAATTCAATTAAAAATAAATTTAAAAATTAAAAGAAATAGGATAAAGACCAGCTCTTCTTCCTTATCTTGCAATTTGGATAGTAATATTTAGTACTTCTTTCGGTCTTTAATACTCCATAAATTACTTTTGTTCATGATAATTAATTAAGTTAGTTAATATTATTGATGGTATTTAAAATGTAAAATTTTGATTTTTTTAATTATTCTTATAGTTATTATTAAAATCTAAAAATGTTTATTAAAGAATTAAAAATATATGTTTACAAATAAAAAAGGTTTCTAATAAAAAAAAGCTTATTTTAAGAACCGGGTTTAAGAGAGTACTAATAAAAGAGTGTCTCTTTCTGGATCATGACTTGTCCAAAGACAATAGAAAAGGGTAGAACGAGGCGAGTGAGAGTTGATAATTACACGACATCCAAATTAAAATGGATTTGTTAACTGATCCCTAAACTGATTCCTTAACAAAGGAATGTCACCCCTGCCCTTCCCCAGTCTGCACATGGCAAAATATAAAATATCTTTTACGAAGTAGGAGTATTACTTTTATGACACTTCGTACTATTTGTTTATCATATCCTGTATTACACATATCATTATAAACTTTAGGTATAAAAATGTATTGGTAATTGCCCATTGAAATTTTAATTTAAGTGATTGTTACTTCACTTCTTCTCGAAATACTAAAATAAAACATGCATATATTTCTATAAACATTTTCTTACCTTTTATTTTCTACAGTAGTTGTTTTACTTTAAATACTGATTACTGTAATGAGGAAAAAAATCAGCATATATTACTTGAATACATTATTATTACTACTATTACTACTACTACTACTATTATTATTATTATTATTATGTTAAAAAGTGTCTTAAAAATATTGCTTAAGTATTTCAAAATAAGTAGGTCAAAATTAAAAATTTAAGTTAAACATTTTTAGATATATTAAATTTAAGATAAAAATATATCTTTTGCTTACTTAAATAATACCTTAAAACACTTGTTAATATTTTCATCATCATCGTCATATTATTTATATTATGTTCGGAAGCAGGGTTGCGAACTGCGTACATGAACCTGGTACGTTGTCTTTATGTATTAGACTCTGTTTATTTTAATCTTGTCGTTAATGGAGTAAAAAACTCCATTTGTTTATACATCATACTTTGTATATGGCTAGAGGAAGAAATGTACTTGCGTTAACGAATTAGCATCGTTGCTATCCTCCAGGCTCCAAGCCACACGCTTTTTAAATTCCTTTTAAATTTTCAAAGTTCGAAATATCTTTTTTTTTTTTTGAACAATGATTAATCTATTCGATTAAATCACGATTCTTTATTGGATGATACAGAAGGAGAAGTTTTTAAAATTTGTATGTCAAGCAATCAGTTATATAATTTATTACTACGTATGTCTATCGTTATAAGTCACAATTTAAAAGGTTTTGATAATTCTTTATATATTTATTTTATAATTTTAATACGATATAAATTTTTTTCTCCATTGATTAAAAAGAAACCGATTGGATATATAAATCAATAGTAGTTGCATATACTGATATTGAGATCAAATTAAAATTTGTTGGTTTCAAGTCTATTAAGAAATATTTCATTATAATTTAAGGGTAAAATTGTAATATTTGAGTATGATTTTTATGAAATCATGAAAATTGACTACTTCACTTAACTAATTTTATCGATCTATCTAATTTAATTAAATGTGACTTGTGATAAGAATCGGATAAAGTAACTACACTTAACGGATAATTAAATTATGAGTTTTCTTAATCTCGAGTCTTAACATTGAGGATAAACACTTCTTATTTAATTTATTTACATATAGATCTTTATCCTCATTAATAAGGATTGTTGTTAAGAGAATTTTTAAATTATGTATATAAATTTTTTGAGTCATATGTTTTTTAAAAATTTAAAACAATATTCAGATTATTATCGATAATAGTGTTCTTATTATCAAATGGCAAGTTTCTACTTTCATAATTATGCGTTGCATTTTAAACATCTTTTTCTACCCCATTCAAAATGAGATCTCTTTTAGAATTTGCCTCCCATGTTTGAAGGTGGAAATAATTATTAGAAATTAAGGAGCCAATCACTTCTCTCAATTTAGTGTTCAAAAACGAACATGGCAACCATCTTATGATAATAGTAAAAACATGGCTTGTGTATAAGATTTTTTGTGTAAAATTCATGGTTCACTAAAAAATTTGATTAATTTAGTTAATGGTATTGAAAATGTAAATATTTGATAGTATATATATTATTAGAAATCTAAAAAATATTGATTAAATAAAAATGTTTATTGAAAAAATAATTAATTAACATTGAAAATTGATATATTCGCTCAATTTCCTAGGACACAATTCTTTTGGAATCAACACCACAAAATAAGAGACGAATATGCTGGATTCTAAAGAATTCATCCATAAAAAAAATAATAATAATAAAGAATTCATCCATCATTGCCCCATTCATCTTCCTTGATTGGTCATATCCCAAAATTTATGGATTAAAAAGAAAGGTTTGTTTATGTTTTTAATTCCTAAAAATTTAGCGTGTTTTAATTTTAGTCCTTTAAAGTTAATTTTAGTTCCTTGATTGATTATCCATGTCATATCACCTAGTTGACATAACCTCATACCATGTGACTGTTGATGTGATGTTCTGCTAGCCGCATCGGCAGATAACATAGATATCATACACAATAATGAGCCAAAAAGAAATTAAACCCATAAAGTATAAAATGGATCTTGCTAACAAGTATTTTAAAGATTCCTAAATATAAAAAAATATATATAAGTTTTTCATTTCTTTTCCTGTCGAGAATATAAAAAGCTATTTTTTCAATGCTTTTTAACTATATTTAAATTTTAATAAGTGTTTTTAAGGTATTTATTACTCGTAATATTTTCCATATAAAATTTTCAAATTATTAACTTTTCTTAAAATAATTACATTTGGTACCTAAAGCAATGCAGAGAAAAACTCAATCTACATAATGTTTTTCCATATAAATTATATAGATTTGGATGGACATTGGTATTTTAGGTGTTTGGTATGCGAAACTGCGCAAGTGCGGATTATGGAGTTGGGGTGTAACGGTCCAGTTCGATCCGGTCTTTGACGGATATTGGAGATCGGACCAATCAAATTAACACGTTCCGATCTTCATGTGTTTTATGTACAAAGATCGGACCGAACCGGACCATTATGTCCGGTCCATTTAGACCATTAAATTAAAATTTAAAATGCTGGAAATAAATCAAGGCAGCAAAACCTACTTGAACAAAAAAAACCTAATTGAACTCCAAGGGAAAAATCAAGCGGCGGCGGCGAGGAACCAGTGGCAGCTGCGCATGGAGGAGAGATGGCAGCTCAGAGAAAGCGGCAATCGAATCGCAGGAGGAGGGAGATCGAATCGCAGGGAGGAGGGAGATCAAATCGCAGAGATCGACGAATCACAGGGAGGAGGGAGATCGAATCGCAGGAGGAGGGAGATCAAATGAATCGAGCAGGAGGAGGGGGAGAGAACGAATCGAGCAGGAGAAGGGAGAGTGAACGAATCGAGCGAACCAGAGGGAGAACGGAGGAGGGAGAACGGAGGAAGAGAAACGGAGGGAGAAGGGAGGAAGAACAGAGGGAGAATGCTGCACAAGTGCACAAGATGGGAAGGTGGAAAAATGCTGCACAAGGGGTTTGTACTATGGAGGAAGTAGGTCCGTTTTTTTTATTTGAACTATCGGTCCGGTCCGGTCTTTGTGGTCTCAAAATTTGTGAGGCCGTGGATCGGACCACATTAGAACGGTCTAAAAATTTTAAGACCGGACCAGACCATACCATATTTTTCGGTCTTGTCCAATCCGATCTGGCCAGTCTCGCGGTCTCGGACCGAATTGCTTACACCCCTATTATGGAGGACTCGTGATTTTGCCAAAACAAAGTGCAATGCTGTTTTGTATCGCAAAAATTATAGACCATTGCGGTGATATCAGAAGGGTGAATGTGAACGGGTAGTAGAGGTATAAATGTAATTGGTTTTGAATAGGTAAGTTAGGGGTCAACTCACGTGGCCCCCATCCCCTCCCATAAGTCCCATATGCTACCTTATTAGCCAAGGCGATTAAAATATTAGTCGGTCTTGACCATCATATATATATTTTTTATTGTTCAGATTAATAATAATTTGTTATATAATATTTATGACTATTCATAAATTTTATGTTTAATTTTTTAATTTTAATTGAGTTTTAACAAACATAATGATTTAAGATCAACTAATAATTATTCCAAATGTGACAGCGAGCTTACTACCGTTTCATATTATATGCATCCTTCTAAGAGGAAATGGTTTTTCTTGATATGTATTTCAGATACATTAGAAAAATTCATAAGAAAAAAAAAACTTTTTTGATATTAATTAATAATATAATTAAAAGAATTTTTATAATAATGATTTAAAAAGAATTGCTCTAATAGATAACCGCTGTGAGAAGTATGGCCATTTTAATAGCTCTTCCTTAAAATAACCATGATGAGTTGAGATCTAAAATGATTTGCCCAGACTTCCTTGCTAACAAAAATCTACAGCAGGGTGATGGAGTTTACATCTTTGACTAGCCAATTGAAGGTCTTCATAGCCTTTTGCAGCATGACTATGAAAACACTGCTCTTCCTAGAGATGCAGTAATTTTGTAATTTCTTTTGTTTTTCTGGGCTTAGACCCCTTTGTCTTACCAAAAAAATAAAATGATTTTCGAATATAAATATCCTCCTCACCACTCGAAAAGTGTCTCGCTAGAATATTTTGCTAGAGCATAGACATAGAAATAATTGAAATAATTTTGTTTTTTCTAAATAATTTATTCAATGTACATGATAGAAATGGTATCTATAATAATAACATGTATGTGTAAGAAAGTCAGTTAATTTAAAAATAAAAGGGAAAAAAAATTGTCAATAAAAAGAGGTCATTCAATTGCAAAATTTGGTGAGCTTTATTTGTATTGAGGTACAAAGGTTGAAAGAAATTTTCTACTTGTCCCGTTGTATCTTTGCATCAGTGTAATTTACAGTAGTTCGTTATTATTAGTGGAGCTGGAGCTTGATAGTATTAAAAAAGGGTTTGCCACTTGTCCAAATATGAGAGATTGGGTTTTGTAGATTTATGGAGAGTTTTGAGATGAGTGTGCTCCTTTTGCTAGTGCACGAGAATAATTAACTATAGTACAGCATGGATAATATATTGAAACTACTAGTAAAAAGAAACATAAGCTAAATTTTTTATTCCGAAAAGTGAATTAAAAAAGATAAAGATATATATAGATATGGTCACTCCAAGCTGTCCCATTGTATCTTTGCATCAGTGTAAATGCTCGCCATGATTGCCGGAAGGCTACGGAATCATTTCATTAATAAATTGACATTCATTTGTTTAGTGCATGGTGTTAGAAATAACGATATCAATAAAACATTGAAACTCACATGCCTATACATAATCAGCTTAGGAAATTACAGTACTCATTTATGAATGTATTGTTATTAGTGAATTACGAGTAATATTGAAACATATATATGAGCTCTGAGCTTTGTAGTTATGAGATATGAAATTACTAAATTAGTACTCCCTCCGGTCCTATATATAGGACATATTCTAGAAGCAATCTTTGGTCCTATATATAAGATATTTTGTATTTTCTATGCATCATTTATTGTTTTTTCTCTTTTTTGCCCTTATTAAATGCATGTGTTTTTTGTTGTTCATTAATGAGTGTGAATTTTTCAAGAAAAGTTGAGAGGGTAAAATTGTAATGTTACAATATATTATCATAGAATTCATAAAACTAACTACTTTTCTTGGTCCGAGGAATATGGTTAAGTATGTCCTATATATAGGACCGGAGGGAGTAGTTGTGAATTGTAACTATTAATTTGTAGTTGTAAAATTTATAATTTTTTAGTTAACAACTTGAAATATAGTTGTTCGACAAAACAAACTGTAAAAGTAATTGAAAGTTATAAAATAAAAAAAATATATAATACCATATTATTTCTGTTTATTATATTTATTTATTCATTTTCTTCTTTACTATTTATTAATTACATAGTAGTTAATTAACTAATGAAGTGTAGCAAAATTATTCATTTATAATTAAAAATGAATTAAATAAATATTTAATTAAAAATCAAATTTCCCTCGATGTGTTTTAATTATTTAAAAAAAACTCCAAGTAATTATAATTTGGAACCAAAATATTGTATTATGGTTGAAAGTATAAAGGGTATATAGGAGAGTCTGCATGCATTGACATTGTGAAGGAGATAGGAGCATATAGGAGAAGTTTATGGGAACAATATATAAGAGAGACATCAAAAGGTTTAAGGTAATTAATATAATTTTGGTAAATCGTAAAGGATATAATTGACACATGAATAATTAAAAGTTAGGTTAATTTTTTGAAACCGAAAACTAGTTTTTAAAAATTACAAATTTATTTTCTAAAAGTTACAAACTCTCTCTAATTTTTATTCACTAAATGATAGTAGTACTAACTTATTAACAAAATTAAAAAATTACAAGTTAATTAAAAAAAAACACAATCTATGTGTTCCAAAGAGTACCGTGGTCATTGTTAAAGTGATAGGGTTCATTCATATCGTTTAAACGATTTGCCTACCCTCAAGATGATCCTTAAAAAAATAAAAATAAAAGGGCCAGAAGGAGTAATTAACTCTGAGATTGAATTGGAATACCCAATGCAAACTCGAAGAAAGATAAACTATGTATAAAACCGTGTTCATTAATCATTCATTGATGATATTGAGCGAGTATATATGTATGAGAAATGAAAACAGCAATGAGTGGAGGTACATATACTCTTCATGTGTGCGAGTAGGTGTGGGTATGAATGAGAGAGAATCTTGAGGAGGAGTATGCACATGGAGTGATGAAGGCATAGGGGAAGGCATGATAAAGAGTAAAGAGCAAAAGAGAACGACATTTAAAATATACTGTAAATTATAAAACAAAAACCGTTTCTGCCGGCACAGCTAAAAAGATCCACCTTCAGTAGACGGGATGCGTAGCACGTGACATTTCCTCCCTTACCACCAACATCATGCGCTCTTCCTCTCCTTTTCGTACATAATTTTATAGCGATTATATTATTATTATTAGGGTCTTGCTAACAAGTGTCCTTAGGGCACTTGTTAAAGTTACTTTAATAGGAAAAATAATCACAAGTTAACATTTATTTTTCTCTCGAGAATCTCAAAAAATGCATTTTCCAATGGTTTTTATCTCCTTTTAGTTACTTATCAAGTGCCCTTAGGACACTTGTTAGCATTTGCCTAATTATTATTATAATAGGGAAAAAAACAAAACACCAAAATTGTAAACTCATTTTCTATTGTTTTATTTTTAATGGTAGTGAGATTAATTAACAGTAGTTTACTCAGATGATATATATAGGGATCTGTGCTCTAATCATGAGGTCCATATTTATCCTCTTCTTAAATTCATCATTTTTAAGGACGTCAACTGCGTACTGTTTTTAGGTCAACGCCATGGGTTACTCCTTACCCTCTCACGTGTCTTTCTTTTCATTTTATTATTTTTTTTATGGAAATTGCGTCATTTTTATTACAGTATTTTTTTCCCTTTTACCGTGCACTACTGTTTTCGGGCGTAGACTTGTCCGGACACTGATATACTACTTCCATCTTTGTTATTAATTTTTTTTTTAATTTCACGCTTGTTAAAAAGTTTAATTTATTATATTTAATTTATTTAAAATAAATAAAGTTATTTTAAAAAAGTTACGTTAAGAATAAAATAAAAGTTAGAAGAGATAATTATTTGGTGCATGTTAATGACTTATATTTATTTGGTGCATCTTATTTTTAATAATAGAAATTTCGACATGAAATATTTGATTAATTTTATGTATGTCAAAACGTTTTTTTTTTTTGGTTTGCACTCTGGTATCCGGCCCAGTGGGTCGACTAATCCAATTCGAGGGGGTCCCGGGGTTAAGGTTTTATTCCTCTCCCAACGTTGTTGCGGTGTCAAAACGTTTTTTATGGATCAAAGGAATTCTGATTTTTTTTAATGGATTGGTGTTTAAATCCTTTGGAATGCCTCAAAGGCATATTGTAATGTCATGTGGGTTGTTAGTTGTTGTTTTTGTTAGGATTTGATATATTCTTTTTTTTCTTTATCTTGTATAGGATTTTTCCTCTGAATTTTTTCATGTCAAAGTAAAAATCCTAGTATAGCTTTGGCAAGTGTATGAAAACTTTAGTATTAATTACACTTATTAGTATGTGTAATATAATTTTAAAAGACAATTATTTTGAACGGTCATTATATAATACTTATCTTTTGTGGATGAGTACAAATACTCATTACTTAAATCTAAGGCCAATGTTCATTTAAGCAATTGGACGGTTGAAATTAATGAATGAGAGCATGGTGTATGTATACACATGATTAAGTTGAGTGTACCATAGAAAATGGTCATATGTACGTTTTTCTTTTTAAACTGTTTTTTCAATGATAAATTCTCCTAAAATAATAATCTTAAAAAATACATTAATCACAATTTTTTAATACTTTTTTGAATACTTTTTTGTCCTTAATATAGATCTCATTTCTAATTTTCAATGCAAAATTCTTAGCCCTCGTATTTTTTTTATTTTTATTTAATTTTTTTTAAAAAAAATAATTTTTTTTAAATATCCTATGTATTTTCCTTTTCACAAATATATATTTTTTTGCTATTCAGATTTTTTTTATTATGTACTCCCTGACAGAGGTTAAAGTCTTTTTTCCTTGTTTTCAAATTTAGTCATTTCAAAAATATTCTAAGTGTATTCTTCTTCGGTGATATGCACTCGTTTTTATGGTTTGGATTAATTTTTTTTTACTCTTTGTTCTGAAAAAACGATATTGAGGTAAAAACTGTATTCAAAATTGACATATTCTAATAAATATGTATATGAATATGTGTAAAAAAAATATTATGAGTAAATCTGTGTTAATTTTTTTTTAAAAAAAATGTCATTATTTTTAGGAGATTTATCATTTCTTTAAAAAAAATTTTAAAAAAACAGATAACCATTTTCTATGATGCACTCAACTTAACCAGGTGTATACATATACAATGCTCCCATCTTTCAATCTCAGTCGTCCAATGGCTTAAATCTACTTTACCCTTAGATTTAGGCAATGAGTATAGATACTCATCCATAACGAGTATTGTATCCTTACCCTATTTTGAAATGGATGGAGTAATAGATAATATTTTTTTAAAAAAATATTCCCAATAGAAAATTTCGTTACAAATATGAAATGACATGAAGATGAATTTTCTAAAAGAAAGTATCTCCAATTAAAACTTTGACGTGTACTCAATATGCAGTGACACTTGAGTTCCATTTTATTCTCCTCATTACAAAACTAAACTTGTCAATTTTTTTCTCTAATTAAATAGAGGCTTATAGTAAAATTTACAATTAGAAGGATAACACTCGAACTTTATTTATACTCGTAACACATATAAAATGACTTTGGGCGATTCGTCATGTATTTATTAATTTTTTTTAATAACTTTTGTTCTCTTTAAAATGATGAATTATTTTAATTTAATACTTAAAATCTCAAAATTCATTCAAAATTGTTATTTTATGATAAATTTTGGCGTGGAAAACTAGTTCAATGTTAACGTGACCAAGAGGATTTGTAGTCATAGAAATGAACCCATTCATTGTTACCAGTTACCAAAAAGGTGTTAGTGTACATGGGCTTTATTTTGTAATAAAAAAAATTACTTGTATTGTCAGATCTGTTCACGTGTTTAAAATAGTAAGTACTAATCAAATTATCATGTTACATATAATAAAGGAACTTCTCCTTGAGCAAATTTTTTCCAAAATATTTATATATGACGATGTTTAAGTAATATGCAATTTATCGTAAATAATTTGAGTTTTATAAGTAATTATTACTAACACGATTAATGATGGTAATATTATTATTTAATCCCATGTGATGATATTCACTAAAATTGGATTATGACATGTTCCTTATGAGCTTAGAAAGTCCAGGACACTATTAACTATTGCTTGGGATTGCATAATGTATCGATCATGTTCGGGATTGCCGAAAACATTAGATAAAATGGAGTATATAAATAAACCAACCCCCAAAAAAAAATAAAAAAAATCGTGTTTTCAGCAGCACGTCACCTCCCAGCCCATAACATAACATTACATTACATTACCGTATATCCAAGCAAACGGCTACGTATTATCGCACAGAATGAATCGTTTGCTACGAGTTTAACGCTGTTAGTTACCCGCCGCAACGACGTTAGTAAACGGAGTTCGGAAGTTGACGGAAATGAAAATGGATCATAAGGCGAAAAACTATTTAAAAACATTTCATCCCTTTCTCAACTCAGCAACAGACCCCAAAAAAGAAAGAGAGAAAGTAGTGTGAGAGAAAATCGCAGCAGGGTCCGACCCGATACCTCAATTTTCGCTCTCAGATTCTTCTTCTGTTTCATTTTACCGCGGTCTCCACTTTTTTCACTTCCTACTTCTTCAATTCAACTCACGCTTCTCACTCTTTATGGTAATTATATCCTTAATTACTTGTTTCTTAATTGAGTTACGCATGCAATTTATTCTTATTCCTCTCGTTTGGATCTTCTCGTTTATTTATTTTCTCTCTATTTTTGCTGAATTTTCGAAAGTTCTGTAGTTTTGAAGCTGAATTACGGTAACACGTTAAATTTGAAGTTGAATTATATATGATTTATGTGTGTTTATGAATTCAGATTCGGTGAAATCTCTGAGCGGACGCTTCGTAATTGATAATTTTCCGTCAAAGGTTTTTCGCGCTTGTTTCGTTTGATGACACAAGTCGTAGAAAATTTACCAAATCTGATTCAGGAACAGTGTGCTTAGAGATAAATAGTTATCTGGAGACGAAACTGAATGAATGTATCTCCGAATTGGAATATACGGTTTCTGTTCAATTTGGATCTGAACACTTTTTTTTAAAAAAAAAAAATAATCAGTTCGAATTAATCTGCAAGTTCTGAATTCTGTGTTAGATTCAAAATTAAAGCGGAATCAAGTCTTCTTAGGCTGTAACGGAATTGAATTCTGAGAGATTCAACTTGTGGAGGAGCGGATTTTTGCAAAATTCCGTCGAATAGAATTCAGGTTTTGATGGAGCTTCCTCAAGCGCGTGCCTATGGAACGCAAGGTAGTTCCTCGTCAAAACAGATTTTATCTAATTTTTTGAATGGATTTGGTTTGAATTTGTTGGCATGAGATTTTGCTGATTAATTTTGTTTGGGCTATGGAACACGAGCAGGAAGGAAACCAACGCATGACTTTCTGTCACTCTACAGTAATTCAACTTCCCAACAAGATTCAAGGCCACCTTCTCAAGGTACTATTTCTTTCTTTTTTTTTAAATTTTTTTTTTAAATTTTTTGATAATTATGCAAAATGTTTCATCGTTCTGATTTTGCCATGGTTTTATTTGGTTTTGGACCAATTATAATTTATCTTTTTTATTAAAAAATATATAAAATGAGTAATATACAGTGATGATTTATCTGGTTTTTACCTTTGACGTGGATCATGGTGTAAATACTTTTTTCATTTCTTAACTTTTAGTCTTTAATTTTTTTTATTCCATAATTTTATTCTTCTACAATTTCAATTCATGATTATATATTTTTTAAAATCTAATCCTTTATTCAATATTTTCTTAACTCTTTATTAATTAAACTTTATCCTTTCTCTCATGATTAAAATACTGTATATTAATTCATGGATAATTTTTTGGTAAAAATTTAAATATTACTATAATTTTTAATAAGAACAAATAAAAGCATTTTGAAAAAATACATATAAGACTTACCATACTTAACATTTTTTTAATATGTATGGCAATCATTAAAATAAAAATTTAAAAAATGAATTAACATAGGTTGGGACGAGTGGTGTGCGGTTCAATTTCGCATAAGTAAGGTCTCGAATTTGATTCCTTGTATATGTAGAAAATTCGTGTTGGGAAATTCACCTGTCCATGTACGCGACCCGAATCGAATCTAAATGTACCTAGGGTAGTAGTCGGAAACCGGGTGGACAACCAAAAAAATTTAAAAAATGGAAAGAGTATCTCATAAATTACTCATCGCGGTCTTTTTTTTTTTTTTTTTTTTAATTCTTCGAATAATTCAACTGAGAAAGAAAGCAGTTATACATGGTCACGGTTGTTACTACAATTTAATCAAGGATCTGGGCCCTGAATCCGGGCTACGTATTTATTAATCCTTTTGCTCTTTAATAGAGTAAAAGTTTGAGATTTTTTTTTAATAAAATCTGATTTTAAATTTTTTAATATTTTCTCCGTCCTTAATTATAAGACCCCTTTAAGATATTTCACGTTCATTAAAAAATTTGATTTATTTAGTTAATTGTATTGAAAATGTGAATTTGTGATATGTATTTTAAAAAATACTCTTATTAATATTATTGGGAATATAAAAAGTGTTAAATAAATAGGGGTATTTGTGGAAAAAAATAATTTATGATCATTGAAAATTGGTATAAGGTCTTATAAATAGGGACAAAATAAAATATCAAAAAGGTCTTATAATTAGGGACGGAGAGAGTAGTATTTTATTTTTATTTTCACAAATATATTTATTTAATGTAACAAAAAAAATCTTTATTTAATCAATATATTTTATATTCTCAATAGTACTTAGTAAAAATCAATAAAATTATTTTGAAAATCTATTACATTTTAAATGTAGTATATAATTTTAAATGTAGTATATATTTATTTTTCAAATGCAAATATATTTTTGTTAGTCTCTAATTTTCAACCTAAAAGAATCATTGATTCATAACAGTATTTTCTTTTCTTCTGAATGCTATCACGTGGAATCGAAAAGTGTCAGTTAGATGTGTTTAACACCGTCTGATAAGGGGGGTGGGGCACTGAGATGGTAAGGGGGCCCAATTCGGAATTGGACTGGCACATGATTTGATGTTTCACATCAGGCCTTGCTAAGCAGGGAATGGCGTTCTGCTCTTGTATACTTTGCCTTTTCTCTTCATTCGTGAAATTTTACTCACTCATCTGTCATAGCTCACAAGAGTTTTTAACACCAAAAGGGAATGAAAATGAAACTATGAAAGATTTGGATATATTTTTGTTGTTTTTATGGGTGCTGTGTATTTATTTTACTCTCTTTTTTCTCGAAGCGAAAACTTTGTCTTTTTGGCTGAAATGCATGCATATAGTTTTCATTTTAGAATAGCCTGGCAAGCGTTCAATGTCTTCGCTGCGTCAGGTCCTGTTTTGAGTAATGTTACTTAACATCAATTTTATATCAAGATAAGTATTTTTTTTTGTTAAATTATTAGTAATAAAAGTATCATAAAAATGATTCTGATTTTTTTGTGTGTAAATATAATGATTCGTTCCACTTTGTCACGTTTCTGTCACATTGTACTTTTTTCTCTCATTTTGTAAATCTAGGTTGCAGATAAAAACAATGAACATGAGCGAACTTTTAGTTCACCATTGTTAAAAATAAAATCTTCCTTGCAAATTTACATACCTTTTACCGGTTTTTAATTTAAAAACGTGGAAACAATGTATGCAATTTATTTGGCCTTAACTTCTTAAAAGGCGTAGATTTGTATTATAAAATAAAAGCATACTATTTTCCCTGTAAGTTTCTTTGGTAAAAATCATGTTTGAAACGATGTATGCAATTTATTTGGCGTTAACTTATTAAAAGGCGAAGATTTGTAATATAAAATAAAAATATATTATTTTCTTTGATCGTAATTGTAAGTCTTTTTAACTAAAGAACATATTTGGTTAGTAACATTGGAAAGGTAAGATATTTTTTCTATGAAAAATACTCAAGTATTTTATCATTTGTGTTGTACCATATAATATTATCTTATTACCATAAAATGAACTTAGGTTTATATTAACAGTGAGCTTATAATAATAATAGTTACAATAATAATTTATTATTTATACTTTTATAGATATTTGATAACTACTTAAAAATTTATCAACACATTATTTTATATATATTAGAATTAGAATTACAAGTAGTGAGATAGTAAAATGCGATGCAATATTACCATTATTTCACATATTCTATACTTTTGTAAACTCAACGCTCTTACATTACTTACTGCCTTACTGTATTCAGTTATTGGTGGTCAGTCCAGCTTTGCCGCATGTCTTATAAATAATGGTAATAGGTGCACACATGCTTGAGTATACATGTACTGTCCCGAAAGATATTTTTTAACTTATCCAAAAATGTTATAGTGATATACTTTTTGGGATTTATCCACCTATAATCTTGCTAGCTAGGAATGAAAATGATATATCGACTATTCTTCTTATAATCCTCTTCAAGCAAGCTTAGCTCTTCGCTCTTGCATCCACGTTTGTGTTTTAAAAATTTATTTTTGTTGCATGAGTGAATTTGCTTTTAATTAGTTCCCTTGACCTGAGCAGCATCTCATTGCCTTCTTCACGTGTGAACATACAGGAAGTCTCCTCAAAACCCATGATTTCTTGCAGCCACTAGAAAGGGCGGAAACAAAAGGCAGTGCCAAGGAAGAAGCCACAGATGAAATATCATCGGTGGCTTCTAAGCTACCTCCTCCATCACCAACTTCTGTTGAGCATCTCTTACCCGGAGGAATTGGAACTTACAGTATAAGCCACATTTCCCATTTTAATAATAATCAAAGGGTTCCAAAGCCAGAGACATCCCTTTTCACCGTGCATCAAGCAACTAGTGCTGATAGAAATGATGAAAACTCTAACTGCAGTTCATATACTTCAAGTGGTTTCACTTTGTGGGAAGAGTCTGCGGCTAAGAAGGGAAAGACAGGGAAGGAGAATAATGTGGCCGAGAAACCCACTCTAGGAGGTAAGCCATAAGAAATACCACATCCACTTGAATATACGAATGATATTTTAAAAAAAAAAAAATTAATTAATGTTATAGATAAAGTGGATAAGGTATTTATAAAAAGATACTCCCTCCCGTATTTATTATAGGAAAATGTTTGCTTGACATCCGTATTTGACATAAGAGGGATACATGCTTTTTTGGATAAAAAGTGGTGGATCCTGTAAGAAAGAGAAATTGTAGGACCCACCAGTTTTTGTCTGAAAAGGTAAGTGTCCAGTATAGATGTCAAATACTGATGTTTATGTAATAGAGTTGTTTATTATAAGCCCCTTTTTGTGAGAGATAAATGAGATTTATAATAAGGACCCGAGGGGAGTAGAAACAAAGTTCAAAAATACTCCCTCCGTCCCTAAATATTGAGACATTTTTGACACTTTTATTTTGTCCTTATTTATAAGATTTTTTACCAATTTTCAATGAACGTTAATTACTTTTTTCCACAAACACCCCTATTTATTTCACATTTTTTACATTCTCAATAATATTAATAGGGTAATTTTGAAAATACATATCAAAAGTTCACATTTTCAATATAATTAACTAAATTATTCCACTTTTTTAATGGACATGAAATCAAATGGATCTTATATTCGGGGAGAGACGGATTTGTGTTTATAAAGATTTTCTTTCTTTTGAATATGTCTTACATTAATGTTTAGTTTTTTATTGCCACCAGTTTGCTGCATTTAATTCTGGCGCCTTTTATTTTGGGAGTTTTCATTTTTCTATAACTACTACCATTTACATGTGCATGAGCCTGAACCCTAAATGTATTTACCCAAAACAAGGATTAACCAACCGCGTTTGTTTCTCCCCTATAGTGTTATCAAAGTACAACGCATAGTACTGCAGTGGTAATAACTTGTGGCCGTGCTTTGTTTAGTGACAGAATCTGCGGGGAAGCTAGGGCAGTGGACGTTGAGTGAGCGAACGTCGCAGTCATTTTCAAACAATCGCCACAACAGCTTCAACTCTCGCTCCTCCTCTCAGTTAGTCATACTTTCTCCCTTCCTCTTGTTCCACGTTTACACGCCTTTTCTTTTAAATTTTTTTAATGAAAAATAATTGCTTCTTAAGGTGGGTTATTTACATTTTTATGCTGGATTTCTTCTGGGAATTGATTGAACAGGACAACTGGGCAGAAGAACCAGAGTTTTATAGAAATGATGAAGTCTGCAAAGGATGGTTCCCAGGATGAAGAGCTAGATAACGAAGAAACATTTTTTCTTAAGAAAGAATCTTCAACTAACCAAAGAGGTAATTCTATAATCAGGGAATCATTTTCTCCTATAGTGGCACATGGGTACAGCAAGAAAAACTTTTTCTACTCAGTGAGTGCTGTAACATAATGAACCAAAAAAGCCACCATGCTATGCAAAAAAAAAAGATCAATGTTATTATTACTATTATGTCCTCGGAAACATTTTAACAAATAAGTTTGAATCGTGAATTGGTGTAATTAATGCTCATAAATTTATTGAATGCATCGATTTTCAAAGCAAACTTATCTAATACTCCCTCCGGACCTTATTATAGGGCATACTTAACCGAATTACACATACTTAGGAAAGTGGTTGGTTTTATGAATTCTATGAGAATATAGTGTAACATTACAATTTTACCTCCCTTAATTTTTCTTGGAAAATTCTCAGTCATTAATAAACAACAAAAAACACATAGATAGTCAAAGCATTTAATAAGGGCAAAAAAGAGAAAAATCAATAAATGATGCATAAAAAATATAAAGTGACTTATAATTAGGATAAAAAAAAAGTTTATAGAATGTGACCTATATATAGGACCGGAGGGAGTATAAATTTTTTAACATGTACCCCCCTCCTATATCATTTGTAAGAAAAAAAGACACTCCACTGATATAAACAAAAATTAACTAATTTTCCATTCTTAATACAATCATTCCTAAAATATTCTCATAATGTGGTGAGTCATTTAATTTTTGTTTCATTCCCAATGTAAATTTACTAAAGTAGTCTATTTTTTTTTATGAATTTGATAAAATTAAATACACTCAACTAACTTTCTTAATAAGTGTGAATTAGTTATTTTTGCTTTAAAATGAGACCGGACAGAGTATACTAGGAAAAAAAACATTATTATTAATTTCATGAGATCAATTGTTTGAAAATTTCTGACAAGGAAATTAACTTGAGTGAATATTTTCAGCAGAGAGAGTGAAAGTGGATGGGAAGAGCACTGAACAAAAGCCAAACACACCAAGATCAAAACATTCCGCAACAGAGCAGCGGAGAAGGAGCAAAATTAATGACAGGCAAGTATTACTGTATTACTATTACGTACTCCTCCGTCCCTAAATATAAATCACCGTTGACAACCTACTATGCTGATAATTATTTTTTCTAGCCGCTAGAACTCTATGCATGCATTGCAATTTGGAAGTGCATCTATTCAAATTGCAATGCATGCATAAAAAGAACTTCTGCTTCTTTTTTTTTTTTTTAAATTATAAACTTGGTATAAACCGACTTATTTGAAGTAACTTAAAAGAAAAGTTCCTTACAATTAGAGTAAGTATAATAGGTAGGTTCTAAAGGTCAACTTGTAGTGATGATATTCTCTTTCTTTGAAGTTCTTATAAAAGAGCTACCAAAAAATAATTGTTGGCTTTTGTTTTAAAAAATAACGAAGACACCAACAAAAAGAATTCCCTTTCTTAATGATGAGATTTAGGGCTGATTAGTTAGTGCTTGTCACTTGTCAGTCACCCGCTCACCCTTCCTGATCAACTAGTAGATCATTTAATTTTATCCTGTTTCTGCATCTGTCTGCCCTTACTGTCATCTCATGCCTTATTTATCAAAATGGTTTCTCAAGGTTATGGTTAACTAGTGCCACTAGGACAATTATTGAGTTGGTTAGGGAATCCAAAAAAAGTAAATTAATGATGAAAAATTAAGCTAAAAAATTCTCATAATGATAAACTTATCATTTCTCAACACAATAACTTTTATAAACAATGCCTCAACAACAATCGTTAGCCTTTTCCTAAATTTAATCAATTTTTCCAACTTGTGCTGTCCTACAGAGAAATTGCTTATATTTCATTTCAATTTTTCAAGACCTGCACAAGTTTGCGGCTCCTCCAAACCTCAATATTGTAGTGGAACTGTAATCTTATTCTATCTCTATATTATCATAAAGTGATAGAACATTGTCCTGTCCTATGTAATGTCATGCGTTGCTGACTTTATTATCCTGTAGTGCCAACATGATGGGAGAGTTTCTACTTTCTTGTCTCCTGTTGACTTTGTCTTCTTGTAAGTTTTTTTTTTAATTTTTTTAAAGGGATCTTCTCGTAAGCTACATGTCCGTCACGGTAGTATTTTTTATTACAGGGCGTCTTATTCTTCAGTTGTTATCTCTTGTTATTGGGTGGCCCTAGTTGATAGATCATGAAACAGAGTAGACACTAGACACTGCTGCTTTTAATCATCTAAAGAACATTGAATTATTATTGCAGATTCCAGATGCTACGAGAGCTTATTCCGCACAGTGACCAAAAGAGGGACAAAGCATCCTTTTTGTTGGAGGTACATTCATATGATTTGTTACGAATTAATGATATATTCAGTTTGTTTATTTTATTGCTCTTTAATACTTGACTTAATCTGAATTATCTGAAGGTTATCGAGTACATTCATTTCTTACAAGAGAAGGTGCAGAAGTATGAAGGCTCGTTCCAAGGGTGGAATCACGAGCCAGAAAAAATGATGCCATGGGTAAATACCATATATGCCTCTCTTATCATTGGAATCTTAAGTTTAGACTATTTGAAAATGTTCCTGATATATATTTTTTTTAATGAGTCATTCTAATTACAAAAATTATCAATCAGTTCCTACTATTTGATGAAAACTATAAGTCTATATAACACTGTTAAATTTTATTTTACATGCCCTTGAATTGAGATTGCAAGTCAACTTCCATTAACCTCGCGAGATAAACCTGAGTAGTGTTATTACATTTATCTAACAGTGCGGCTGTGTACTAATTTGATGACATTTTCAATTAGGGGGACTCATATAAAATGTTTTTAAATATATGGAGCAACTTAATTAAAAGCAGCTGTAAACTATATGAACCAAAACTATATTTTAACAGCTTTTCTTTCTAAGCACATCCTATCAATTGATTCTTATTTGATGGAATATATACTCGGCAAGGCAGATGCTTGACTGTTGCTCAAGTGGGTACATTTATTAGTATAATTTAGCCTGGTGCGAATTCATTTGAAACCATAAGTAACCATAATGATTGTGACTTATTTTTCCGGAAAATTGATTTTCAAAATCTTATTCAAAGCAGAGAAATAATGACAGACCAGCAGAAAGTTTTGAACCTCGTGGCACAAATAGTGTTTCGGGTCCATCTCCGTCATTCCTCTTTGCTTCAAAGACTGAAGAGAAAAATATCACTGTCCCCCCAACAATTCCTGGAAGTACTCGGAATGGAGAACCTGGCTTGACCGCGGCACCTAACTTCAAGGCAATGGATCATCATCCTGGAATAATGAACAAGGCTTTTCCAACTCCTATTTCTTCACAGCCAAATTTCTTCGCTCCTACGCAAAGTGGTGGTCCAGGTGGAGTGGTGTCTCAGCTAGCACATAGATTGGCATCTGATGTAGAGAACGCCATATATCATCCTTCGGAGGAGTGTCAGACCATGGCAGCTACAAGTAAAAAACTGAAAGAGAAAGAGCTTACTATTGAAGGTGGTGCCATTAGCATATCAAGTGTGTACTCAAAAGGGTGAGAATTTATATATTTTTATTTGATTAGTATATAAAATGAGAAAAAGGAATTTATAACTTTTAAACTATTTTTAAACTATGTTGGGCATAAAATTTTATTTCATCACATAGCAAGCATTCATAGATAGAGAATGGACACATGGCTGGTGATTGTGGGTGTAGACATGTTCTTTAATCAGCTAATTGCTCATAAAGGTCATAGCAATAGCATACTTATCTTGACATGCTGTTAAGAAATGATCAATTGCAAATTCATTGGATTGTGCTTGGTAACCTGAATATGGACTTAATTCACTTCCTTTCTCTGATTAGATTTATAGATCTTGATGCTGTATAATTGGGAAAAGAAGTCCATAGTTTTAAAAACTCTAATTCATCATTATCTCGTGTATTAGACTATTGTGTTATGTAAGATGGTTGGTTGCGCTACACTGTTGCATTCAAACAAACAATTCTACGGTATTAGATATTGCACCAAATATTGGCACAACATTTTTGGATTGACCAAGCCAAAATTTTGAAAAACTTTGAAGTATAATTATGCTGCATAAAACTTTTTATTTTCTGCGATCTTACAGAATTGGTCACTCATCTTCGTTCAAAATACTTTGCAAATGATAAATGTTCTAATTAGAAATGCAACATTGACTTCTTGTACCATTTTGATTTTTTTTTTAAGTAAATATTTAATGTCTTCACCAGGATTTGAAGGTACCATTTTGATTTTAATATATTAACGCAAGTATATTGTACTTGAACAGGTTGTTGGATACACTTACACATGCACTGCAGAGTTCAGGAGTGGATTTGTCACAAGCTAGTATCTCAGTGCAAATTGAACTTGGTAAACAAGCAAACATCAGACCAACCGTACCAATGCAAATGTGTGCTGCTAAGGTATACTGACACTCTAATTGCCCGTTTGCCAGATCTTTCTCATGGGCATAGCTTGATTCTAGCTTTACATTAAAGTTCCATATTGCATAACCTTAGTATTAACTGGTTTGTCAATAATTTTGCCATAGGGTGATGAAATTCCTTTTAACAATCAGAGGATGATGCGATCTAGAGTTGCTAGCTCTGAGATGTCTGAACAAGCAGTAAAGAAGTTAAAGACGTGCAGAAGCTAATTGGTCCTATATATTCATTCTTTCCTTATTATAAGTTTTATTAATTTTTTGGGGTAACTTTTCTAAATTAATTTTTGGAAGGATTATTTATTTCTTCTGCTGGCTTTTTGTCTAGCAAGGATGAGATTGACTGTACATGTAGTGTGTTCTTAGTTTGTTGGGGTCCTTAGGCTACGCCAACAAAATAATATGCGTTATTTTATTTTCTAAATTACATAATTATTATAGAGGCTTCCATACTAATTGAGAAGCTGGTTTTTAATCAAGGCTTCCATTCATGTAAAGTTTGTAAACTGTTGGTCGTTTATTTGATGCATATTTTTTAACATTGGTTTTGGATTATTTGTACAATATAAAAGATAGGATAATAAACTTATCAAATTTCAAATGCCTATAACTTTTTTCATTTGGAGGATTCCAGTTTAGGCATCTGAACGTATTCCGAAAGATTAATCAGTCAACTATTAAGTGATTCTAAAAAACCAAAAATTAATCCGCAATTAAATACAATCATCACCTGTAGGTCAGTATGGCTTGAATTTTAAGCACAGAAAATTGTGACTTTCCTTTTTTTGTTCATCTTCTCATATGCCTGGAAATTATGGACGACAACAGCAGGGTTTATGCAGGGTACTAAAGTATTCATTATCGTATTTGTGCGGCTGGATTTTTTTTCCTATACTCACCAAAAACCTATATAACCATACCTCTAATTATTATCGTAAATCTAACCAAACAAGTCTGAAGAACTGAATGCTCATCAAAAAAAGTCTGAAGATCTGAAACGTGGCAAATGGATTAGAGTATCCTCATACTCTTCATTATTATAAAATTTTTACTTAAGCAAAAATAAGTCAAATATTAAACATAACAAATTTATGAATATTATTATGAATATTATTATTCCATTCATCTATCAATTGCTAATATTGTTAGTAGAATCCAAATTTTTTATTCTAATTTTTTATGATAAAGTGTCACACACTGGCATGAAATATACTTTTCTGTCAATTAATCAACTTAAAAAAGAAAAAGAAAAAAATTAAATTGAACCCAAATCACTTTGGCTGGGCGTCCAAATCCAAGAGTTAAAATGTCACGGAATAATCAGCAACACTAACTAAAGAACTTCAAGTAATTTCTACTTCTAGTACTAATGTGGAATTTAAGAAAGGGTAAAAGTAATACTAGTAGTACATAGCACCAACCATCACCTTCAGTATATAAAGTATAAACCATATAGCGGCCTCGTTGGTAACATGTAGATTGTCGCTTGCCTTGCATTGCAGATAAGCATTTGGATCTGAGCAACAATCAATGACTTTAAAGCTTTCAGCTCAAGCCTTTGACTAAAAGCATAAGCACATCTCAACTGCAGTCAACTAATTAATTTAATCGTAGCTAGATACTGACACTTGTGAAGTACTATAATAACGTTGTTAAATGGGTACAAATATGGTGGCTGATCCTGACTTGGTGCTAAAGCAACACAACTGAGTTAGTACTTTGTACTATATAGTAGTATATAACAATGTAACAGGGGATTTAATATTTGATGCTTATGAAATCCCTATGTTAATACTATCAGCATCTGTGATCAGTGACTAGGATTAGTGACACTAACAATGTTTAAGTGTTACTAACATAGGAGTAATATTTACAACTGGACCCTTTCCCCAAGGTGGAATTTCTTGGATCATTCGAGCCACTATATTCAAATAGAAAAACTACTGAATTTTATAAAACTTTCGTGGGATCTACTTTGCATTCAATTTCCCAAAGATTAAACTAGAGTTAATACCAACTCGAGTATATTGATTATTCTGCAAGAATGTGGCTATATCCTTTCAAGTTTCAACATATATAAATCCAAAGAAGACTCCCATACAACGCTTTAATTTGTTACTTTCGAGTTTTTGCCTTTTTGGTTGTTTAATACTATAAATCCTAATTTGGCAGTCACTGATTGGATTTATATATAGTTTCAGTTGCGAAAATGCTGGTTTAATTTGAAATTATCTGTCTGCCACTTTTGCTGTTGACAGATTAAGAATTTAAATTATAGGAGATTCCCTGAT
This sequence comes from Crotalaria pallida, assembly GCA_037953625.1. Lineage (NCBI taxonomy): Eukaryota > Viridiplantae > Streptophyta > Magnoliopsida > Fabales > Fabaceae > Crotalaria > Crotalaria pallida. The sequence goes on from CM075649.1 coordinate 184,574,189, forward strand.
GTGGTGATCCACTACCACTGCTGAAAAAGGTGAAGCATTCAACGCACTATTTTTGTGGATTTTGCATCACCCCATCACATCAGGCAATGAAAATGACTTAAACTAGTGGCTTTTAATTGCTAATATGACCATGCTTAAAAAATTATTTGCATTATAAAGTTACAGTAAGGTCAAAATATTAAACTTTTAAAGGTTCAAATTGGTCCATGAAATTTTTTGCATAGTCAAATTTGGTCCCCGAAAAAAATAAAGCCCTAAAATAGTCGTTGAAAATTTTGCATGTGAGACAATTTGGTTCTTGAAAAAATTAAGTCACTAAATAGTTCCTAATGTTTTTTTCTGAGATAAATTGATCCTTGAAAATTTTGACTTCGCGTAAGGTCACTGTCAATTGTGTCGATTTGAGCTTGCTCGATAAACATGATCGATAATCCAAATCAATACCTCTAATTTCACTCGATTTAGTCCAAACTTTTAGGGATTAAATTGTCCCACGAAATTATTTTAGGGGACCAAATTGCCTCATGAAAGAAAACTTCAGGAACTATTTGGTGACTATATTTTTTTCAAAGACAAAATTGTCTAATAAACAAATATTTCAAGGACTAATTTGGAACTTTATCTTTTTCAGGTACCAATTTGGACATTTTCTCTATAGATAAATAGTAATTCAATATAACTAAGATTTCAGCACTATAAAAAAGGGATTAAATTGATTTCTACTAGTAGCATATGGACTCCCGGTAGTGCATCCAACAAGAAAATAAAAATAGAAAATGTGCATTGAGAAAAGTGATTCAACTTTCACGTTTCAACCCTATAAGAATATTTATACCTTATTCTTCCAAGAATAACTGCTAATTCGTCAAAACCGTACGTGCCAATAAGATGGAGTAGTAATTATAGTTACTGAATCTTATAAACGATGTGATAAGTTTAAGTCTAATTGTTTATCATTGCGTTTGCGCTCAACTACCACTATCAATTACGGACCGGCGGACCCTGACTTGCCCTCACTCAAGTCATCAACTCGTCATCTTTATTCTTAGAATCTTGTTAAAATTCCTAAAATTAGAAAATCAATTAATGGTGTACATTTCTCCATATCTCAAAAATTCTCTTAAAAGAATCCATTTTTCAATAATTTTTCACTCCTTAGTAGAGCGGTATATTAGGAGGACATTTGTTAACATTAACATTGTTCGTATATTAAAAAATGAGAAATTCTTTAACATGTGACCAATTTTCATCTCCAGGGTAAGTTGTTAAATAAATATGATAAAAATTAGAGTTGAATATGTGTACTAATAGTGTAAAGTTTTTTACATTATCGGTATATCATCCACCGTTCATTTGCATTACTTTTATTTAAAAATCAATAACCATAAACTCGTGGATGATAAATGATATGCTGACAACTGTCAGTATATAAACTATTTTCTCTAAAAACTAATGTTAGTTTGCCTTAAATTATTATAAAGTTGATTAATATAATTATTACATGAGCAAAAATATACATTTACGCAAATGAAAAATTATGCAATATCATGACAACTACTAAAATAACCACTTTTTTTTCCTCTAATAAGTGTTCATACTAAAAGTGTATTCTATAAAGTTTGACATTGTTAACAACGAGATAACATAAAACGGTAAAAACCTTTCACAGACCATAGATCATCCTTGCCTGTCTGAATATAGTTAAATGAATATTTTGGGGTGCATTTTGTTTGAGACCTCAAGTAGCAATATTTTTTGTGGTGGACACGTTAGGATGCATTATATATACCACATGAAATCATAGCATCTCACATGTTCCAATTCAATACAACGGTCATCTATTGTGAAAGGGACTGTTAAAAAGCATATTCCTAAACGACAAACAATGGCATTCATTGATGATGGAAAGATGGAATAAACCAAAATTCCCAATCGAACGTCTTTGACTAGTGGCTTTGATTTGTTGTGTTTGTCATTTGTCTCTATTGAGAACATAGGGTCACAAGAATGAAAATCAGTCCAGGTTATCAAATTAGATAAGCTAGCTAATAAGCAAGCATGACACCACATGATAGATTGTTACAAGAGGGCAATAGTTCCTTTCTTTTGTTGAGTATTATTTGGTCTTAAACTATTTTAAGGGTTGAAAGATAAGATTGCATTTAGCTATTAAGCACTGAATAGAAATGGCATTGATAAATATAAACTAGAGGGAATCATCTGATCTAGCATTCCTGAACAGACAAAAGAATATTAAATTAGGAGGTAATAATACAGGAACAAACAAATTTCTTAGTGTTATAATCCAGAAAATCACAATGATGGCTGGTGGATAAAAAGAAAGGGGGGCAAAAAAAAAATTATATACTTATATATATCTAAGAAAAGGGAAGTACCAATGAATTAAGCTTCCACGAATTGCAGTTCCAGTAGTAATCCAAATTTGTATATGAATATTCTCCTCCGTGTACAATGCAGTTATGAACTGCTCTCACCCTGTAATGGCAGGGTAGCTTCTATACATGAATGCGATGGATTATTTGCATATATTAAATATAAAGTATCCCCTGTCTCACCACACCCCTCTTTCTTTTATGGATCACCATGACTGCCTCTTTGCTAAAACTGTCATCTTTTGCTATATAACTGCGTGGAACTACCTCAGTATCTGTGGTAGGAAACCTAACCAAGTGCACCGAGGAGATGGCACAAGTAAATTCCACTATTTTCCAAACAAATTACTCACGTACTACTCAACGGATGATCTGATAGTTCTAAACACTCCTCTGGGTTTGCATAGAAATAGTCCTCTTCTTTGGGCCTGTCGGGGATTACCAACCTTTTCGTTGGGTTACCCATGCGGCCGGCATGAGCTTCCTTCACGGCCATAGAAAATTGATCCCAGTTCAGTACTCCACTAGTGTACTGATCAATCAAATCCACTAGGAGCTTTCTGTGCAGTAAAATTGTCTTCCTGAATCCAAGATATCTGTACAAACATTGAAGGGTACACAGGTTATCTTTCTTGGCAGTTGGCACAGAAGTACTGACAACAATAAGAATCACAGCAACAACAAAATCTGCATTCCAACTTTAAACAATGTAGAAACTGCCATCTGTATCATCTTTCATCAACAAAAACAGTCGTTTCATCTCTCGGAAGATGTAGATACATACATTGTTTCAGTATGAAGACAAATATTCTATTTTCTAGGTTTTAACTGTACATGCAGACAAATGTTCCCCAAGAAATATTAAAAAAGTATAAAATAATTATGGGTAGAAAACAAAATTTAAATGTTGTTTATTCAGCTTGAGGGGGGGTGAGGTGAGGGAAAGTAATTTAAGCACAATTTCTACTAGCAGAACTGTACCTGCGATGTCCCTCGACTACTTTGGCCATGTTTCCATCATATGTGGGGACAAAGATATCACTCTCTAATGAGACAAGATAATCCAAAGCTGCCATCTGGGATGAATGATTTTGGAAGAACTGAAGGTCAGATGGTTCCAACAGTGTTTCCTTCCTGACCTGTTTTAACAGATTGTACAAAGACAAACGGTAAGATGGAAATTTAACAATACCAAGCACCGCAATTACCACATTGTTTTGAGCATTAAACTTTACCAGTTTCGGGTAATCCTTTGCAAGACTTGCCATCCTCCTTTGCCCGCCATATATTTCCCCAGCTGCAATGTATATTTGAATGTTCCGATCAATGTCGAGAGCCTTAAGTGTGAGGGCAGTCTCCTCAGGTGTTAATGGACATAAACCGTCTTTTCTTTTCAAATCGGAATTAATTATTTTTTCCTTCCACCAAGGGTAAGCATATCTGCCAAAGAAGAAGAAATTGGAATTTGAGAGAAATTGATATCAAATCTCTTTTCAACCTCCAGTGATTCAAAAAGTTGAAAATTTCAGAAGGGCTGAACTGTGCACGTTAACACTCACCTCATCCTTGTTAACTCATCTATCTCTTCGCTGTTGCAACCTTGAGTACATCCAGAAAATGCCAGCATGTCCATCTCATACCTCAGATGAAGTACCAAAAATGGACCATTTTGCTTTAGAAGCTTGATCACCTTCCTGCCCAACTCCTCTATCTGAGGAGTAAATCTCAGAGCACTAAAATTAACTCGGCAACGCAGTTTTTGAATCTCTAGAGGTAGGTTGTTATTGGCCAGCCGAGCATCGGTTCGATTTAAATGGACAACTTTGTACTTTTGTATCAAGGGCAGAATCTATAAGAATAGATATGTCATTTAGTTAAAACTAGCAAACAAGAAACTGAAAACAACATAAACAAGTAACGCAGCACAAAAATTAAAATGACAAGCTAAGCTGACAGTTGTCAACGATAAGGCATGTTAAAACTCCTTAACTTGTAATCGCTCAATCAAGGATTTTACAAACTGACCTGGTGTTGATAGTAAGATATGTCAGACCAACTAATAGGGGGCATACTGTAAAGTGGCCCATTTTCCACTCTGAGCTTGAGTCTAGGAGGCAACTCTTTCAATATCCTTACCTCATCTCTTAAGGACGCAATAAAATGATCCAAGTCAAATATGTCTTGGAACTCGCTGTGACACGAAAGTAATAATAAACAGTTGTTGAGATGATGAGATCAAGCCTCCTTCAAAATTACTAAGTAATAACATTGATAAGGTTGTTTTCAGAACATGTTAAAGAAAAAAAAAGGGTGAGTCACCTGGGATCAGCCCAAAAGGATGCTTTATCTAACTCAGGGACTATAAGCGTGACATTTAAATATCTTGCAATGGCCACCATGTCACATATCTGCACAAGTTCAGTTATATTATTGAGAATCAGCAAAACCTAATGAAACAAAAATGCATCAACAAGAAGAACAAAAGCATGAGTTAACCACTTACCGCCGCTCTCATTTGATTTAGTCCTCCATTACACGAGACCATCAGGTATCCATTGTTTTTATAAACTCCTGATGATGACAATTAGGAACGATAATAAGATAAAGGCAACTAGTATAACCAAAGTCACAAATAACATTAAAAAAAAAGAATAAAAATTGATATAATTAACAAATACTAAAAAAAATAAAAAACTGACTCTTGGGAGGAAGAAGAACACGAGGAGGGGTTGGAAAGTGGGAATCAAGAGCGGTAACAACGGCGGAATCATGAGTAAAGCAAGAAGGCCATCCTTTCAAGACTCTAGGACCCCACATATCACCCAATGCCGTTAATTGAACGATACAAGTCCATAGCAATATCGATGTGGTGGCGCGTATCATCCACAGCTTCATCCTAGACCGTGAAGACGACGACGCACCCATACCCATACCCATACTATTCCTCAATTTCTCAACTTTACTCTCTACCCCTATCCCTACCCCTACCCTCTTCAAACCCATCCAACCCAAATCTTGAAACTTTCCCTTCTTCTTCTTCTTCTTATTATTATTATTATTGCTATTATTGCTCTCGCTCTTGTTATTACTCACCCTGCACATCTCACACCAATGCCTTCATACCCCTTCCTTTCCCCCTTCTTCAAATCAACAACAATATAACAAACAGAAAACCCTAAATTTCAGATTCAATACCCCGAAAGAAAAAAAAAACACCCCTTTTGAAAAATTTCGTCCTTTTTTGCAAGGGAGAATCTGCAAGATCAAATCTTACGCAAAAAAACGGTGCCGGATCAAGCCTAATAACAATAGAAGGAATCTTTCATCCGCCAATGCCGACAGAAATTACCCAAAAAATTACGAGTTCAAGATGCTGCATAAGCTTTTTCTCTTTCCTAAGGATGAAAGCTTCGAAGCATAACAAAGTTTATTGCCCAAAATTGAAAGAAAACGGAAATGTTAAGGGGAATGAGGGTTGAAGGAGAGAGAGAAAAAGGAGAATTGGAAATGGGTACGAGGAAAGGAGAGAGGGAAATGAAGGGGGAAGGGAATCGCCGGAGTTTGGCGTCAGAAACCACCGGCGTTTAACAAAGCGCGAGTTCAATTATTAATATAGGCGCTTGTTATTGTGCGTGTGACAGAGAAGAAAGAAAGAAAGAGAGAGAGAGAGAGAGAGAGAGAGAATAATGAAAGAGAAAGAGAGAGAGAGAGAGAGAGAGAGAGAGAGAGAGAGAATAAAACGCAAGCAAACCAGAAGAGAAGGGACATTCGGAGTTACACATGGGCGATCGGTTCGGCTCGAAAACAAAGGAACGAACGAATTCATAACGGGGAAAGCGAACCGGATCGGTTGAACCGAACCATTAGCGTAGGATTGGGCCCACGAGAATTGAATTTTGGCCCTACGTGGCAGGCATGGAGTTATACGCGTGGAGGATTGTGATTGTGGGCTTTGGGAAGTCCATGTACGATGGTGTTGTGTAGGAGTAGCTGGTTGGTGATTTGCGTCTGCCGTTTGATCATAGCGCCGACATTATATCGCGCGATTTTCTCCTCATGTGATATCACTCATTTTTTGGTACGAGTACAAACATTTTACTTCTTTCTTTTTAAGGATTTTATTTAGCGGATTTGATCTATGAGCTGCTAATTAGTGGTAGTGAGTTTCATCACGCCATATTTATGGGGTTTAAGATAGTCCTAATGCTACATTTTAAATTAAGAAAGTTGTTAAATAACTTTAATCAGGTTAATGACATGATGAAAATAGCATAGTTTTACTTAAATTATTGTTCTACAGTATTCAATTTATTTCATGTTAATGAAAAAGCCAAAAAGGTATGTAAACTCGTGTTGGTAATCTCTGACTCTGAGACTTCAGAGAAGATGAATTTTAGGTTATTGATAGCTTGATACACATGATGGAATATTTTTTAATTATATAATTTTTTTTTATCATTTTATTAATGATATTCTAAATTTCCCTTTATGAAGATTCAACCAATGAAAGGAAAGAAAGTAATTAATAGTTTCTTCAATATTCTTCAATTCTAAATATAAATAGAATTAGAGTAAGATATTTTATATATTACTAATAAATAATACGGTAGTAATTGGTTAATAGACATCTGTTAGCGATAGTTGCTTTGAAAAGACAATCAAGTATTATGGAAAAATTTAGTTTTTATTTTCTTATATAAGGAAATACTTTGTTAATAAAAAATAATCAAGAAATTTCATTATATGTTGATATGATAATTGGATGTGGGAGGATATGTACCAAAAAAAATATAAATACATAAATCACGTTATGACGTTCCTTGATCCTTTTACCAACAATAAGCAGAAATTTCATATGACAGGGACAACACTTGAGTTTATGCTTGTTAAACATGTTAGTTACACCGTCATTATAAAAATGTATATACATGTTATGTGAAGTTAATTATAGAGTTCTAGATATCATGCTTGTAATTAGAAGTAACGCCCATCACCTATTTGTCTGTTTTTTAAGGTAGGGTAAGAATGTGTCTAAAGAGGGGAGGTGCACTTTTTAGTTAAAAAATCAAAAGGTTAAAGTTGTTGTTAGAAACTATAATATGTAAGCACCTATCTTGAAAGAAATTAGTTACAGTATTTGTTTATGAAATAAAAAGATATTACAGTATTGATTAACATCTATAAAAAGTTGTCTTTTTCTTTTTTTTTATAATATAAAAAATTGTCTTTAAAATATGGTAATATATCAAACATGTTCATTTCAATAAAAAAATTGTTTTTATTAAAAAAAACATAATTAGAAAATAACTAAATTTTTCAAAAGATGTTATTGGATTCAATTCATGTTGCGTGTAAAAAAAAACTTTATTTGCAAAAACAAAACTCATATAAATGATTTATAGGATTAGAAAATGTTAATTAACAGTTGTCTATTGTGGAAAGCATTTGGTACATAAAAAATAAAAAATGCTTATATTTTAAGTCTATTGTGGAAAGCATTTAGTAAATTATTTTTTATTTTTTACCCCATAGCAAAAAAAAAAATCTCCGTGAAAATAAAAATAGTATTCCCAAGAGCACCCTTAATACCAGGGAGCCCTTGAGACTAATTCGGAGCGAGCTGCGTGACTGGCTCTCTCAGCGAGATGTTTTTAGTGGGAATCGAACACGGGACTATTAGCACTGTGTCCCATTCCCAAGATTTCAGTTGAGGTCTTACACCAACGGAACCAAATTACCTCGTTGATAAAATAAAAATAGTTTACTCCCTAAGATTTATTTTATGTTTATTTTTTATTTTTTCGTTGCCAAAATATTTTACTAAGTGTTAATATGACACCACATATAGATGATGATACATGGCTTCACTCAAAGATTAATATACATCAGCATTTAACTATTCTTAGTACATAATGATAATCTAAATAAATTAACTTAAAACCAAAAAAATTATTTTTAAAGACTAAAAACAATAGTAATAAGTTAGCATTTATTCAAATATTGTGAATCTCAGAATATACATTTTTTTTATTCATTTAGATGTTTATCAATTGTTTTAAAAAGCACTTGTTAACATTTGTTATAGTATTAATTATTGAGAATTGATATACATTAATTATCTTTCTTTACTCAATATGAATGATTTTGAAAAAAAGAATTAATTAATATATACAGTAACTGATAAATTGAAAAATATTTTTTAAATAGTAAAAAAGAAAATCTAAAATCGTTCTTTTACTAAGAATAGGAAGAGTAGTTCCAATTTGAAAAGTGAAAACCAAAGTACTCTCGTTTATAAGAAAAACATCACATTAATGGTTTTAAATATAAGAAAAAATTAACCAATTTTTTATTCTCAATACAACCATTCTTAAAATATTTTTTATGAATTTGAGAAAATTGAATGCACTCAACTAATTTTCTTAATACTTACTTCCTCCGTCCCTAAATATAAAGCTCTCTCGACACTTTTATTTTGTCCCTATTTATAAAGCCTCATACCAATTTTCAATGATTAATTACTTTTTTCCCATAAACACCTATTAATATTATTGAGAATCTAAAAAATGTTAAATAAATAGGGGTGTTTATGGGAAAAAAGTAATGATCATTAAAAATTTGTATGAGACTTAATAAATAGGAACAAAATAAAAGTGTCGAGAGAGCTTTATATTTAGTAATGGAGGGAGTGAGTATTAAAAAAAAAAAAAAAAAAAACAACAACAACGAGAAGAGAAGACGGGAGGGAGTGGTAAGTAGTGTACTGCTACCCCTTGTATTCTTTAAACGTGTGGGAGACAACTCCATAATTTTTCAATTTACAATTATGCTTACGCAAATCAAGAAAAAAAAAGAAATAAATTAGCGAGAATTTGGGTACGGGATAGGATGATATTATTGGCTGGCGAAAAGATATGAGAAATGAGATGTGAACTCACGACTACTACTACACCACCACTGTACTGTAGTATTCTCATTCTTTCATATTGACAACTCTCCTAATTAACCTTTCTTTTTGCTTTATCTCTCTCTCTCTCTCTCTCTCTCCGTGTGGCCTCCGCCACAGTGTCGGTTCCGCAAGTCAGAACAGAACAGACCGCTCATTTGGGCCATCAACGGTTATTGATCTACGCTCGCTATCAAACACCCCATTACATTTTGGGTCCCATATATCATATGCTGCATCCGCCTTCCCCATTGTCATTCATTGCTTCTTTATCTCTCTCCCTTACCATGTTTCCACTAAAATGGAAAACCTTTTTTTCTTCTTTTCATTTTCTGATATCTCTATTTTAATAATTTCAAACTCATGTAACTTGTTAATATGGTTGAGAATTTAAAAAATATTAATTAAATATGGATGTTGGTGGAGAGAAGTAAGTAATTATCATTAAAAATTGATATAAGATCTTATAAATAAAAATAAGATGTTATATATAAGAACCGAGATAATATATTTATGAAGGAAGGAAGTTTCATTTGATATAGGATCCTCGATTGCTTTTTATTTTTAGATTAATCTCATAACTTTTTATTTTTAAATAGTACCTTTTTTTTTAAGCTTGAAGCCAACAAGCTTTACTTTTGTTCGAAATGTAGATCAAATCTTTGCTAACTACGTTCCAAAAATTTTTAACTCAGATAAGATTATCCTTTGAGAAGAATATAAATCATTAAAAAAATCAAGTAAAAATTTGTAAGGATCTTGCTAACAAATAATCATACATCCATGGTGCACATTATTATGTCTTTAAGAAATATAAAAAATTATTACATTTTTTTATAACAATTTATTACTATATTTAATTTTTTAACAAGTGATTAAAAAAACATATGTTAGCATGCATTTGACAATTTGTAATTTAAAAATAAGATATAAGTATAAATGAAAAAATTTAAAATTAGAAAATACTTGCAAATATTTTCAGGACGTTGTTTAAATAAATAAAAAATAATGAATTTCAAACTTTGAAATTAATAAATTTAAATTTTTAATTTAGGGTCTGTTCGGCAAAACTAGCTTGTAGTTGTGAGCTTGTAACTTGTAGCTATGAGCGTTGTTAAGCTAGCTAGGAGCTGTGAGTTTGTAGCTATGAGCTTATAGTTTTTTAGCTAACTATTTGAAATAGTGTCGTTCGGCAAAACTAGTTTTTGAAGTAGCTAAAAGTTATTAAATAACCAAAAAGGACATGCAACATTTTGTTATTTTAAATTTTCCAATTTTTTCCTTTATTTATTAAATAGATATTTAATTAATTAATTAATTATAAAATTTATTAAATTATAATTAATTAAATTCATTTTTTTCCTTAATTTATTAATTATGTAGTTAATTAATTAATTATAACAAAATTATTAAATTATAATTAATAATTAAAGGGTAGTAAAATAATTCTAAATTTTGTTTGAGGGTATAATTGATATATGAATTATTGAAACCTAGTTTAGTTTATAAAAAAGCTATTTCAAGTAACTTTCTAAAAGTTAGTTTTCAAAAACTATAAACTCCTTTTTTAAAAACTATAAACTCATTCTAATTTGTATTCACCGAACAGAGCTAATAGCTTATTGACTAAATCTAAAAGCTCCTAACTACCTAAATAACTCCTAAATACCCTTGCCGAACAAAGCCTAGGTAGATTCATTAAGCAATGAAGCATTAGTTAACAAACCTAGGCAAATAGTACGGAGTATTTTCTCTTGATTTCCTACGCAACACCGAATAACATGACCTTTGAGATATTGATATTACCATCTCAATCCAAAATAGGCATGGCAAAAAAAACCAAACCCGCGGACATCCGTCCGAACCCGACCCGTTATGAGCGGGGAAAAACCGGTTTAATCGGGTATCGGCTCGGGGACGGGGAAAAACCGTTTTTTTAATCACGGGGTGGGAGCGGGTGTGGGAATTCTACTATCCGCCCCGCACCCGGCCCCGAAACCGACCCGCTCATATATATATATAATATTATAAAATATATAATTTATAATAAATTAATATATTTTTACTTAATATATATATATATATTATATTATATATTAAAATATATAATTTATAATAAATTAATATACTCGGCAAAAAAAATTATCAAGAAAAGTTGTTTAATTTTGAAAAAAATAAAAAATAAATTGACGAGTGCGGGTGCGGTGCGGTTTTACCCGAACCCCGACGGGGACGGGGTTGGATGAGTTTTTCTGATACCCGACGGAGGGCGGGGGCGGGGGCGGGGGTGGGAAGTGCATAATCCTCCCCCGCACCGCCCCATGCCTAATCCAAAAGATAGACATACCGTACGCACATAAGAACCAATAAATCAAGAGGCAGGATCAAGCTTTCCAAGTTATTGACCTTTGTTGGTGTGCCATTTTCCACTACCGTTTGCGTTTGCGTGAGGCATCTTCGGTTCTTCGCATTTTTAATTTTTATGGTTTTTCTTAAGCACAACTTTAAATTTGGGAAATTCTAATTACATATTTAGAAAGTGCTTTTTTTTTTTATAATTAGAAAGTGCTTTTTTAATCCGGGATAATTAAAATGGTTATATACATTCAACGTATCTTTACCTTATATACACTCATTCTATTTTTACTATTCACATTTATTAAAAAAAAATTTATACACTTTCTTTCACCCTCTTATTTTCAGATTCACATCTGACACTCGTTTATCTCCTCGAGTTTTTTTTTACATTTCACTTTTACATCATCCACCGTTATCACACTTTTTTTTAAAGGAAAAAACACCATTAAATTTTTTTTTTAAAAAAATATGGTTGAAAATAAACTCATTGCTTATCTATGTTTTCATACTATTTCTTCCTTATATATATATATATATATATATATGACCCTTCTGTTAAATATTAAGTACATTAAGAAAGTTGGTTCATTTAATTAATGATATTAGAAATGTGAACATTTGATATGTATTTTCAAAACTATCCATATTAATATTATTGGGAATCTAAAAAGTGTTAATTTAATAAGGGTGTTTGTGGAAATAAGTATTCCCTCTGTCCCTTATTATAAGACCCTTTTAGGAGATTTCACGTTCATTAAGAAAGTTGATTAATTTAGTTAATTATATTGGAAATGTGAACTTTTGATATGTATTTTCAAAATTACCTCTATTAATATTGTTAAGAATCTAAAAAGTGTTAAATAAAAAAGGGTATTTGTGGAAAAAAGTAATTAATGATCATTAAAAATTGGTATAGGGTCTTATAAATACGAACAAAATAAAAGTGTCAAGAGGGTCTTATATTTACACTTTGTTTGGTTACACTTTGTTTGGTTTGGTAGATTTTGGAGAGAAAGATTTTGAGAATATGGAGAATGGAAAGAAAACAAGGTTTTATCCTTGTTTGGATGAGAAGAGAAAATGAGTGGAGGAAAAAAAGTTGATGAGACCCACTCAAAAATATTTTCTCTCCGTTTTGGGAGAGAAAACAGGGAAGAAAATTGGTTGCTGGTGTCAAGTTTAGAAAAAATACAAAATTACCCTCATGCATTTTGTGTGACCTTGTTCTTCATCGATTTCACTAGTCTTCTTGCCGAGGACCCTCCATATATAATTATTTCTCATATTCACTCTACATCTTCTTTAACACCATTTCCACATGTGACCTGCAACGTATGCTTAAGCTGGATATTGCAAGGGCAACTAACTAACAATGGTTAAATAATATTAAAAATAAGGAGTAATAATAATCACGAGCCATGAAACATCTATTTAATTAGAAGACAGGTTTAAAAACCACTACATCTAAAGTATAAGAACTACTATCTGCGTACAAGAACTGTACAGAGAATATGAGAATCGTGAATCATTAAAAAGGATAGTTACAAATTAAATAATAAATAAATATAATTTTTTTATTTTTACTATATAAAATAAGGGTATATTTGTCTTTTAACCATTTATGTGTTTTCTTTTCTATCCAACCAAACAAAAGAAGAGAAAACACAACTTTTCTCTCTCTCCAATCTCTTCACATTTTCTCTTATACCAAACAACTATAAAGTCTACTTATTTTCTCACCATAATCTCTCTTTCCTATTTCTCTCTTCTAATTTTCTTCCCTGAAACCAAACAGAGTATTAGGGACGAAAGGAGTAATTGATTGTCATTGAAAATTTGTATATGATCTTATAAATAAAGACCAAATAAAAATCACAAAATGTTCTTATATTTAAAGACATATGAAATATTTGATTTATATGTTCATTTTGTTTTGTTGTTTTTACAAACATAGATATCAAAAGCTTCTTCCAAATGGAATCTATATTCGAATGAGTTATCCCATTATATCCACCAAATTAGTTCTTACTAATAAGTTATAATCACAAGCCTTTATTATATGTTGCCCCATATAACGACTAACCTTGCTTACACGTCTAAGGAGCGAGTAATTGAGAAGATGATAGATGGTGTTGTGCCACTTGTATGATTTAATGAATATAAATCATTGAATCATGATTCCGATAATCAGGAGCTCGAAGCATCGCTGATTACAATACATTGCCAACTGTTTATTGTTATGCAACCAACAATTGCATGATTATGAAATTATTTGTCGGTTTTTGCATTGTGAATGGAAAAAAAACATAAATAAGAGAATTTTTTTTACATAAATAATTATATTAAAAATAAATAATTAAATAATTAACTGTTTTTTAAATATTTGAAATCAAGTTAAATAGGAGTTTTTTTAAATTTTTATTTTTATTAAAGAGCAGAGAGAGTATTTATCATGGTGAAGAAGGGCTGTCTATATTTGTGCGGAGGAAAAAGCTCCTCCAGCTAGCTGGACAATGTGAGCCCTAACGAAGTAGGTGAGGAATCACATATGAATGTGAATTTCTAGTCCAAAGAAGCAAAAGCTCAATACATTGATTACTCCTATTAATTAGTAGCAATTTATGAAACTTGCTTGCCCATATAGAGAAAAAAAATGTAATATTTCCATTTCTATTTATTGTCTTATTATAAAAAGAAAGTAGTATTCAAATGTAATTATTGCCTAAATTTTTAATAAATTAATTATGTTTTTCCATTGTATTCTCTCTTTTTGTAATTATTATTCCATTCGCTTCATAATATAGGTTGTTTAAGGATGCCATACATAGATCAAGGAGTAAAATTTTTGTAATTAATTTTTTTCCTTTTACTATTTTTCTACAATTAATTTCTCACCCATTATTTTTCTATAATAATTAGGGGTGAAATTATAAAAATTATAATTAATGTTGCAAAACTTATAGTACCATTTTGGAACAAAAATTTCTTCCTAGCAAGATTTATATTGTGAAACGGAGGGAGTAAGTTTTTATCTACTATTTACCTAAATCAAGACTTATTAAATAAGAATAAACATGAAAAATAACATTTATTACACTATTGAAATCCTCAACGGGCCAAATAAAAAGTAACAATTTTTTCTCCAGAAAAGTACATACTCCGTCCGTCCCTGTATGTATATAAAATCATTGATTTTGATAGATTTCACGTCCATTAATAAAGTTGGTTAACTTAGCTAATGATATTGGAAATGTGAACATTTGATGTGTATTTTCAAAACTACCCAGTGATAATCTAAAAAGTGTTAAGTAAACAAGAGTACTTGTGTTAAGAAGTGATTAATTTTCATTGAAAATTAGTATAAAGTCTTATAAATATTGATAAAATAAAAGTCTCAAAATGATCTTATATTTAGGAATGTATAATAAATAAAGGAGGGAATATTTAATAAAGGTTTTGTTAAACCTAAGGATAAAAAGTCAAAAATTGATTAAAAGAAAAAATCATTGAGAAACTAATTGTAATATCTCTTTAAATATTTATATTTAATTTTTCAATGTAAAAACACTATTATAAGAAGGGTATTTTTATCATGCAATCCAAAATTGGATGGTTGCTATGCAACCTTTTCTTAAACCAATAAAAAGTTGACACCTATGCCATGTCATTATTTGAAGTAGTTAAAATTAGTTTTTTGCAATTTAGTCCAACATAAAAAGTAAATTAAAAATTTAGTCCTTTGTACATATAGACAAATTATAACTTTTAATTTTAAATTTAGTCACTTGCATTAAGCCTTTTTACACAAGTGACTAATTTTAACTACTTTTAATTTTTTTTTTAAATTAAAAGTTATAATTTGTCTATAAGTACAAAGGACTAAATTTTTAATTTACTTTTTATGTTGGACTAAATTGCAAAAACCTAATTTTAACTAGATTTAAGAAAAGGTTGCATAGCAACCATCCAATTTTAGATTGCATGATAGTAACTCCCTTATAAGAATTGAGGTTAAGTAAATCCTTGAATAATATGTTAAATTAAACTCTTTTCATGTAGTAGTACATGTTCCATGTAAATTAGAGTTCAACATCAATCTTGTACACTATAAATTTTTTAGGAAAACACAAAGGTTTTTTTTTTTAATAGTCCATGCATTTTTTAATGTTTGTGTTTTAAGTGTAAGTAGTCTTTGATATTCATATTTTCAAATAATTATATATATAAATTTATTTATCCTATGCATCTCGAGGAGCATGGGATAAGAGATATAAATAGTAAAATTGTATCGGAGAACTAAATAATTATTTTTTAATAAATTAAGTATTATATTGGTTTTCCAAAAAACATTTACTTTTTAAGATTTAATAAACTTATACACCTAATCCATAGGTCAGAGAGACCCTATATATATATATATATATACACACACTCACCGTTGTTGATTATTATTTGGTCTTGAACCATCACGTCATCCATGATCCATGGATAAGGATGGCTAGATCAAGTCATCATTTCTCGTTAATTTGACATATGTATCTTTTTCTCCTCAGGGTACGTGTTCTCCTACTAAGCAAATGAATATAAAATATCTGCTTTCTAAAATTACTGTTTATCACGAAGGACGTAAAACAACATACTATGCAAGCGTATGTTTGCAACCGTTTATGTAATAAGTTCCGGAAAATAAAATGCACAGGCGAATTCTCAATTATGCTTATTTTTGCATATTTTTTTCCATATTTTTTTTTTCATATTTTTTCCCATATCCATGTATTGGAATAAAAATTAATATAATCCTGTACAGTATTTTAAAAGGAAAACAACCAACTCATCACTCTTAAATCATTACTTATTTAAGGTTAAGTTGAAATCCATTTAAAAAAAAAAAAGCAGAGACAATAATCCATGTCAGCTTTCTTAATAATCCGATGAGCATATATGTTTCTATAACTGACGTAACGAGTAAAGCTTATATTACTACAGTACATTGTAATGTACGTAATTATCCTAGTCGCTTAGCTGGCTTGATCGTTCGTTCATTCCCAATCAATCTCTTTTCGAACCGGGAATATTCGTTTGAATTACTCTCTCCGGTCTCATATGTAAGTCAAAATAACTAATTTTGTAAGTATTAAGAAAGTTAGTTGAGTGTATTTAATTTTTTTGAGTTCACAAAAGAAATAGACCATTTTAGAAAAGATGTATTTGAGAATGAAACAAAAATTAAATGATACAACCACTTTGTTGAGATATTTTAGGAATAATTGTATTGGAAATAGAAAGTTAATTAAATTTTACTTATATTTAAGACCATAAATAAGATGTTTTATTTGCTTATATTCGAAATCGGAGGGAGTACGACCTAGTTGTATGTTATTGCCTTGCTGGACACAAATTATATCCTCCGCTAAATTAAATACTACTAGTACTACCATCTATCCCAGCGTGAAAAACCAACAAAATGGAACTTGGGTGTTAAATATGGAACACTTCAATTAAGCCCTTAAGCCCTAATTAAAACTTTAAAAGTAAGACTATTTCCAAAGTCGTCCTCTTAATTAGGGTCTGATTAAAGATCCTAATTTATGTCATAAAATCTGATTAAAGACGCCATTGGGTTGCAGTTTTTACTTTTAGTACAATAAACACAATCTTACAAGCACACCCATCATTTATGTCATATATTATTCTTCTCTCTCATTAGTTTTTATTTATTAATGTTTGCTCTAATTATAAATACTTTCACTAGTTAGATTAATAGATACTCCCTCCGTCCCATATCTTTGGTCCTTTTAGCCTTTTTCTTTTGTCCCATATCTTTGGTCCTTTTACAATTCCAATACATAAACATATTTTTTTTCCATTTTTAACCTTTCATCCAATCATTACATTCACTCATCATTAATTTTACTTTTATCATCTCTTTCATTCATTAATTATAAATACTTTTATTATAAATATATTTTCTGATTATAATTTAATGCATCACAACTTTCGATACATAGAGAAATGAAAAGTCAGTCTTCATCTGCTACTTTCAATACTTAGTCCTACTCCTTCCAAATTCTTTCATTAGCAAATTCTTTTATATGCTACGGAAGAAAGGCAGAGTATTAAGTTATTTCCACTAATTCCATGAAAACTCAGTCAAAGGAAGGAACAGAGCAAGTCTATCATTAAAATACTTTATATGTATCATCTCTTGCCACACCATTAACAAAATGAAGAAAGGAAGTGTATTAGTTAAAGATTTATATCAGGAGATGCATGAAGACTCATTTGAAGACTCATCATTTCAAGAAATAGTTGAAGATTCATCTTTTGAAGAGATAGTTGAAGACTCACTTGAAGAGATAGGTGAAGACTCGTTAGAAAAAGATTTTCAAGAATCATTTGGAAAAATACTTGAAGACTCACTTGAAGAGAGAGTTGAAGACTCATTAGAAAAAGCTTCTCAAGAATCATTTGGAAAGATAGTTGAAGACTCATTTGAAGAAGCTCATGAAGATATGAATATTGATTTAGATGTGCCTGCTGCTAATGGGTTTGATTTGAACAAGTTTGCAGAGGAAGAAATACATCCTTTTGAAGATGAGAGGTTTAACAAAGTAGTGAGAGACATGTTAAAAGTTCTTCTTCCAAAATTTTATTAGTATAGCTTGAATCATAATTGAGCAGTACCATGCTTTTTGGAAATGGTTTATCAATCATATGCTTAATTGTTGTTTTCTTTGTTTAATTGTTGTTTTTAAAATTAAAAAAAATATATATTCAGATATTGTAACAACAGTAACAACCTTTTGGTGATCATATGCTTTATAAGATGATGAATTGTTAAATCTCTTGCCTTATATTATTGCAGATAGACACCTTTATATAAAAATGCACTTCTAATATTTCACTTTGATATTTATATTCATCTAAACAGAGACATCAGATGCTATTTGCATTGGCAAACATTTTCTTCTACGCATCATGACCTGCTTTATCTTCAAACCGTCCAGCAGGTTTGGATCGAAAGCACTTGAATCCAAAAGTTACTCACCAATAACAATATGTGAAGTTCATGTTTCTTAATTTCTTAATTTCTGCTCATAATTAAGAAAATAGGATTGCCTGAAGTTCATGTTTCTTAATTTCTATTAAGCAGTACCATGCTTTTTACAAATGAACTTCAGCAAAAGATAATTCCAAATACCACCAACAAAATTTAGTTTAAAAATTGAAAAACATCTTCCACTATTGTTGAATCACACTTGATTTGTTGTGGTAATTGCCCATCTTTTTCCAGTGCAGATTTCTTCATATGAGGAATCTTGTAGTTGTTACCGCCTTTTGCTTTCATAATTTCTATCATGCACATTTGTAATGTTAAAAATATGTGGTTTGACTTTCTTGATGGAAATTCTTCAAATGCTTTCACAACAGCATTGACAAGTTCTTCAACATTTGTGGGAGACTCTTTGTATTGTAAGGATTGAATGGCTCTGAAAAATCCAAGATCTAGAACGTTCAAATCCGGAGAGTTAGGAGGTTGACACATCAATCGAATATCAAATCCGTCTTTTGCTGCAGCTTGAAGAAATTCATAGTCATTTTGATCAACATGTGTTCTAGCATTATCTTGTTGAATGAATATGGGTTGCCCATAATCTTCTCTTGGCCATTTTTCCCTAATATCAGGTAGGACTTTCTCTATCAAGTAAGATCTCATAACTTCTTTAGTGACTGAAGTGATTGGCTTTATTTCTAATGTGCCTGCAACTCTGTTCACACTGGACCTTTTAGCAGGTTCTTTTGTGACAAAAGGATAGACACCAATTTTCCCAGAAAATGTTTCATTTCCTTGAGAATCAAATCTTGGGCGAGCTAGAGCCGTTAAGAACATGACCTTCGCTATAAAATTTTTGCTTTTACAAGTCCGAATTGGGTCTTCTTCATCTGGAAGCAAGTAGTAATTCTCAGATTTCTTTGTCATATAAAACCATTTTTCGTCAATGTGAACAATGTTATACATTCCTACAAAAGTTGGATCATGTTGTATACTAGCAGCATCAAGCATTGAAAGGCAAAAACGTAATCTTGACATTTTGTTATCTTCTTTTAACCAAGGCTTTATAGCATTTGAATGCCTTCGAATTTCTCCTGACTGTAGACGCCTACATAATGTACTCTTGCTCACCTTTAAGGCTTCAGATAAAGATCGAAGTGTTGTACGTTGCTTCAAAGGGATGTCACGAATTTGATTAGTATCAATTTCAATATTCCTTCTACCACCGTTAGACATTCTATGAGATAGATCAACATGCCCTTCACACTTTTTCGCTTGATTCCATATGCGTCGAACATTTTTAATATCCACTGAAAATTGTGATGCCACTGTTCTTGTTGTTGTTTTCATCAATTTTCCATCAACACTCTTCTGCAAAAGCATGTCATATATTGCTCTTCGTTGATCATTAGATATGCTTCTTCCTCTTTTCCTTGAATTATTTTCTGCTCCTTCCCCTTGCACATTTAGTTCATTATCACTGATGTTTATGTTGATATCCTCTTCAAATAAGAAAAAATGTTTCAGAACAAACGAACTAGTTTATTCACAAGCAAGTATAATTAGATTAAAAAAAAAAAACAGTACAGCTAATGAGCACTCAACGAAGCCTATTAGTAGTACTATTGCAGAAATGCCCGTATCTTTGCTTGAGAAATGGCTTCTAGATGACACTAAAATTAGCTGCAGTGATATTGCATTTTTACACTTTAGTACTGTACTGTGCTATGTTGAAGGTGTGTTATCTATGTAAATAAGGCTTTGCATTTTTTTTGTTAGCAAGCAGTGTTGTTTATACTTCTTGGCCAGCTTTTTAATAAAATTTTGTCTAACTAAAAAAAACAGGAAATGTAAATCAAACAATTTAAATTTGAAAAATAAAATAATGACAATTACCATGATGAGAATATGTTTCAGGTAGTGATTGTAATCCTACTTCTTCATGTATCTCATCTTCTTCTAACAATGGTTCAGTGTTTAAATCTAGTAGAAAATAACCAGTACCATCATCTAAAGGTATATTTAGATCTAGCATAATTTCATTTTTGTCTAAATGCATTACTGAGTACTATTTATAAGTAAAATTGGGAGGGAAATCTAAAATTAAGTCAATTTGGTTAATGAGACATTTTAAGAGCAAAGCAAAAAATTGGTGGGCAACGAAAAAATTTGGTGGGAAAATCAAATATCAAGAGTTTCCTCATATTCCATTCGGTTAGTTTTAGTAGCAGTGGTAAGGGTGAAGCTATAATGCTGGAGTCACATGTCTTCACTCAATTATTGCTGGAGTAAAGCGTGCACTGCATTGAATGGTTATGTGTTGTAAAGAGTGTACTGTATTGATAAAATAAAAATACATTAAATAAGGGCATTTTTGACAAAATACACATAAAACTTACAATAATCATCAAAATCAACATTTTCTTAATCTCTGTGCCCGGGTCCAAAAGGACCAAAGATATGGGACGGAGGGAGTACATTGCTTGAAAGAAGAAAAGGAAAATTGGACTTTGGCAGTTTTTAACTTGCAAGAAATGGTTAAATAAATATAGAGAAGTTCCTAGCACGTTTGCATTGAAAAAGATAAAAAAGAGAATCATTCTTAATTAGTTATGATTATGTAGAGTTTGATGATATGAGTAGTATATAACATTGAACGGCAATACTCATGAGGAAAACCCAAGATAAGCCAATATTTAATTTCTGTCTTGAGTATCTTAACGTAAAGTTTACTTTTGTCCCCGTTGTCTTGTGGATTCACACTTGGATGTAGGCTTAACAATAAACTGGAAAAAGAGAAATGGAAAACAGAACGAGAAGGTCGTGAATTTATGAATTGACCCGTGACTACTGTTACCCAAGATATCAAATAAAAAAGGTCGAGGCATGGAATTGTGGGAAGTAAAAAATAGTATATGTTTGGGTTAATGGAGAATGACTCTTTACCTAAACGATCTCATCTTATCCTTTAGACAAATAAACGTGTTTCCCGTCTCTGCTTTGAAGGAAAGTAAAAAAGGCAGATGTGAGATAAAGTTACTCAAAAAAAAAGCATCGGTTATTCCGGATGTAATTAGGTGGTCACATGTTTCCAATTTTCACAAGACCCAGATGGAGATTTATACAGCTATAAGCCTATAACTCAATAAAAAAAAATAATGAGAAAGTAAAAGCACCAGCAGAAGATTCCAAATTATTATCACTCATAAGTAGTAGTACCTAAAATGAAAAATTATGCAAATTTTAGCTGGTTTCAGACATGTAACAAAACAAGCGTAAGAAAAATGATGAGAGTGATATTATTGGAAGGCAAAGGCCTCAAAACAAAAAACAAAAAAACATACACACATAAGAACAATGCTTCCCTTAAAAAAAAAAAAAAAAAAAAGAACAATGCTATTTATTTATTAATAAAAAACCGTCGTGAGGTTTATCATCATCAAATAAGAAAATAAAACATTACAAATGATTAAACTGGGACCAGGGAGAGGGATGAGGAGAGAAGGGACACTTTTTTCATTCAAGGCGGACTATGTGGGATATTATATTGACTTATACAGATAATCAAATCAAGCAAAAATGCAATCATTTAAAACTTCGCTATGGTCCAGAAAACCTAGAGAGGAAAAGTTATAAAGACAAGCAAATAGGGAAGCAAATAAGGCTCTAATTTGCACAATGAATTGTACTCCCTCCGGTACTTAATATAAGAGGTACTTAACCGTATTGCCCGGACCAAGGAAAATAGTTATTTTTATGAATTCTATGAGAATATATTGTAACATTACAATTTTACTCTCTCAACTTTTCTTGGAAAATTCACTCTCATTAATGAATAATCAAAAACACATAAATAGTCAAAACATTTAATAAGGGCAAAAAAGAGAAAAAGCAATCAATGATGTATAGGAAATATAAAACCTCTTATAATTAGGACCAAGGAAACCTTCTAGAATACCTCTTATATTAAGGACCGGAGGGAGTAATATAATAATCTCGGAACACATGATTGTTACTTGAACTTAGAGATGCTTCTCCCAGCCAGTGGTAGGTGAGGGGAGATTTTAAAATGGATAGCGTTAACCAGTAGAGTATCTCTTATGATTAAAATATAAGAAGAAAAAAATATTTATTTTAGTTTTAAATATAAAAAATAATAATTATTTTTTAATTTTTAATTTATTCTTAATGCTATTTTTTAAATATTATTATAAAGTGATTATCTCATTTCATTTTTAATTAATTTCCAATGTTATTTTTCTAAAATATTTTTTTTTATTAATTTAAGAAAATTAAATGCACTCAATTAAATTTTTTTATCAAGTGTGAAGTTATTTTTCTCTTTTAGATATTACAAACCTTCATAGTACCTTTTAAAAAATATAAAAATGAAAAATTGTTTTTGAAAAACTAAGGCTATGTTTAGCAACACGAGCTAGGAGCTTTTTAGCTAGCTAGGAGCTTTTTGATTCAGTCAATAAACTACTAGCCCCGTTCGGTGAATACAAATTAGAATGAGCTTATAACTTTTAAAAAAGGAGCTTGTAGCTTTTGAAAGCTAGCTTTTAGAAAGCTACTTCAAGTAGCTTTCTAGAAACTAAACTAGCTTTCAATAATTCATATACCAATTATACCCTCAAACAAAATTTAAAATTATTTTACTACCCTTTAATTAATTATTAATTTAATAATTTTTTTATAATTAATTAATTAATTAACTACATAATTAATAAATTAAGAAAAAATGAAATTAATTAATTATAATTTAATAATTTTTATATTTTATTAATTAATTAATTAATTAACTATCTATTTAATAAATAAAGAAAAAAAAATTGAAAAATATAAAATAATAAAATGTTGCATGTCTTTGTGGTCATTTAATAACTTTTAGCTACTTCAAAAAGCTAGTTTTGCCGAACAACACTATTTTAAATAGTCAGCTAAACAGCTAAAAGCTCATAGCTCCTAGCTAGCTTAACAGCTACAAGCTAGAAGCTCATAGCTACAAGTTACAAGCTCACAGCTACAAGTTAGTTTTGCCGAACAGACCCTAAATCTAGCATTTTAAAGACACCTTTAACGTTCCCCTTTTAATTTTATTTTTAAGCTTAGACGTGGGTTAAAAACTTAAAAGCAATTTTTCCCATTTGGATAGCTCAAAGGCTTGTTAGTATTGGGTATAGGCATATACTCTAGGTAATAAAGCCCACCAAAATACTCCCATTAAAAACGATACTGAAGCAGTAAGATTGAATCATTCAAACTTATCTCGATCTCTTATTCTTTTTTAGTCTTTTGACAAGATTTTTTTTATAAGCATTGCTACAAATTTAACCCAATTGAAATTACAAAGCCTTTTTTACTTTTTTTAATTTTAATTCTTCTGGTTTAATAAGCAAAAAATATCAGGTTTAAACTTGGATTTTCTCTCCCTAGTTGGTTCATTGTCACTGCACCTAGTTGGTTCATTCTTTGATTATTAATACTACAACTTCGTTAAAAAAGAAGAAGCCAGTCAACAAAGACAGCCGAATTCCGAAAGCATTGCTTAATACTTACTACATAATTACATTCATGATCAAATGCATATGGCTATTGCTACATTTGAATGGCAAACTTCAACAGCCAGATTACAAATAATGGAAAGAGAATAAAATGATGCGTATAAATGGCATCAAATTCATATTCGGATAATAATGAATGACCAATCCCTACCTAAAAAGCCTGAATTGCATGTCACTCTCCCAAGTTAATCTTCCCTTTATTTTTTTTCCTTCTCTTGGATGTTACTCAAAAAGGATTGAAATATACCAGTAGTTCATAGGAGAAACGGTTGGCCACCATGCAATACCTTATGCTTTTTCCTTATCAATTGGGCACATTTAATATGTATTTTATTTTATATACAAAAAAAGAAAAGAAACGTGTAGTTCAAAACTAAATTAAATTAGTCACCAAATAAACTAACATTCTTTACAATCACAAACCAGCTTTACAGACCACCATCACCCCTTAACAAGGGGAAACTGTTAACCCACGAAACAAGGGGACAAAAGGGTTGGAAGAATAAATGTAGCATCATTGAACAGCTCAGCCGCTGTCCGTGTCACATTTCATCATTGAACACATGCAGCCATGCAGGCATGTTACAAACACTTCTTCAAGGTAAGCCAATAATGGCAAGCAACATCTAAGACTTCCCTTTCTCATCATCCTGTACATTCAAACATTAAAAAAAATAATAATAAATAAATTTAAATGCCAGTAGCCAGCCAATTTCAATGACAATGATCAAACAAAATTTCAGACCACAATGAAGTTCCAAATCGGCCAAATAAATCTTTTATATGAGGAAAAGTGTTCTCTGATTTGGTCCATTAAGCTTTTACTGTTATGGTCGACATAAGTCAATAATAACATTGTCTTAGTTAAAGGAAGGAAAAACAGAAAAACTTGCTAACAGAGAGAAGAGTTAGGAAAGAAATAAAAAGAAAAAGAAAACATTAGCTTAACTACCAACTGTGCTTACCGAACTATCCACCAGCTTGTCCAAATCATCATCAAAGCCCCCATCGCCATCATCTGAAAGACCAGAGAGATCGTTGGCAAAGGCAAATATAAACTCTCGTCAAGACTCAAATTCAACCAGGAAGGCATGAATCACCAAGAGCACATGTTATTCTATATTCCAAATAATATTCCCAGAGGAGCTTATGACTGGGTGTGCCCGTAAATTCTCAGTTCTGAGAAACATGGTAGTCCAAATATTTTTGGGCAAAGATGACGAAATATGGCAGTCCATGTAGTTTGATTAGCTTCATGGAAAGAACAAATCTCTGAATAGTCGAGTCTGTCGAGAAAAATAACTGAAAGGATTGGGGTTGCAGGAACTCACATCGGTGAAGAATTGGAGTTGGCTTAGATGAGGGTTAACGAGGGGTGGAAGGGGAAAACATGAAAGGGATAACTCCACTTGTTTGGGAAGTTTAAAAATCTATGAAGAGGAAGGAGAAGTGAGGGGAACCATCCCCTCTCCAGAGTGAGGGTAATGAAGAGAAAGAACTTCGCTTTAATAAAAAAACTTTTCATTTACTACTTCATCCCACATCCTTGGTTACTTTAAAAATAATTTTAAGGGTTATATTGAAATTTTACATTTACTTTAGCCTTTCTTCTCTCATTCATCATACAAACATGGGGAACACAACTCTATTTAATTGCATCCCTTCCCTTCCCTTCCCTTCCCATTCCATCCCATCTCATTTTCATAAAACTTACAAACGTCCTACACAGAAAACCACAATAAACTAAAAGATGCTATAGATAAATTGCAAGGCACAACTCTATTTGCTTACACTTTTTTGCTATTATTATATGGTTAATCTCCTCCAATTAACCTAGGACTAAGATTATTTTGGAAATTATTTAGAAATGGTTTGAACTGAACTCATCAGCATTAGATACTTACATTTTTCAGAAATAAACAATATATTTTAATGGATAAAATTGATAATTTGTACCTAGGTCATTGTCACTGTCTCCCATATCTCCCAAAAGAAATAGATCCAAGTCTTGTTCAGCTGATGAAGTTGAAGTTTTGGTCTCTTTTTTCACTTTCAGTGCCTCTTGAATAGAGGTCAATTCAACTTCTGTTGGTTCCATCAATTTGTGATCTTTAACTTGTTCAGATGATTTTAGTTGAGCATCTTCTATGTACCGATTCTCGTATCTATGGGAAATCATATGTCAAAAACATTTTATCAAAAGTCAACCTAGGTGAAAAGCACAGCAGGAATAGGGAATTTCTAGAAATACCTTGCATATATAACACAATACAAGAACTAATGTGATATTTTCTTTTATAATCACTAATGCAATATTTTCCACATGTATATTGATTTCTTGAAGTAGTGGACCAATACATTGCTCAGTTATTTTTATTGATATTTTATGCACATCCAACTGAATTTTGGATTTGATGTTCATTCAATCTCTTATCGTGGGCACTTCATGTCTCGAGGATATTACTCTAACATATTTTGACAATCTACAATATATGTGCTCCTATTTTCCAACTATGAAGTGTAATCTCAGTTAAATGCCTACAATCAGTGGTATTACCATTACAAAAGAGAGCATATTATATGTTTTTTTAAGTTTCATTTGATGAGGGAAAAAAATTTATAAATATGCCTGCATCAAGTTTATCTGGGACAGAGGAAAGTCTAAAGTTATAATGAAAGTGAAAACCAAAATACGGAAGCAACATGTTAAATTACTTACGATGCAATATGACTATTCACAAGTATAAAATATATTCTCCAAAACTTCCTCTCTTTCATGACACGTGGACACAGCTCATACCTCAATTTTGAAATCTCCTGTAACAAAGCAAGCCGAACACTGAGAATGCATTATGTTTCAAATATGTCATTAAGAGAAAAAATTAATTGACAAAGGAGACAAATAACATGCATGTATGTAAAAACCCATAAAAAAGGTCATACACACCACACCAGCTCCAAATTTATCAAGTATCCAGGTTTAACATTTCATATGCATTATTTTCTCTACCAGCTCCAATTTTACCAAGTATCCAGGTGTAGCAGTTTATCTACTTTATTTTCTTTACAAGTCAATAAATATTACTAGGCACTTCCCGCTCTATTGATTAAGGATTCATGCAATATTTCTCTATCGTCTATACAATTTGTAAGTACCAAATCATGTTCAACGAGAAAACGAGGAGCCCCACAATTAGTTGGAGGATTTTAATGTAAAACATGTCCTGATGTCCAATATACTACATCTCAAGTTTTACCATTTGAATCAATGTTTAAGAATTAGGGCTCAATAAAGAACAACCAAAGGTGTGAATACTTTTCATAGGCTACTCCACGACTCAGAATCATCAGATATGCAGCAGACACCACCTGTAGCTCCATACTAATGTACAACCTTTCTTATTTTTCCAGGAGGAATAAATCACCAAGGCAAGAATACACAAACAAAACACTGAATGCAATTTTTACCAAGAGATGTAAAGTTTGCAAGGAAATGAATACAGTAAAAGAAATGTCAAAGACAGATTTCTTGAACAGAGAAGCAGTTTTTACTTTTAACTTCTTTCTTAACCAACACAGTTTACAAGTTTCCATGACATGTTAAGTAATAAAAAAAATGAAGGTACCTTGACAGTAGAAAGAACAAGGCTGGCATGCTTTTGCTGCCACTCGGTAAGATCCTGTCTAACATTTGAAACTGCGGGAACATCAGACAACTCTGTATCATCTGCAAATGGGAACCGAATTTGTGATCATCTTGTCACACCGAGAATAAAGGTAAGTAATACCAACGGAATAATACTAGTACACAGCATTTAAACTTGGTAGTATTGGTAGTGAAATAGATGCAATTTGATTGGTTAAGCAAGTGGAAAGTAGGATGCAGGGGATTTCACTCAAAAGAAGGTCACTTTGGAATATAACATAACTTTTGGCTGCACAACATCTATACACATTCCTCTCTAAGTTCCATTTTCTCACTTTTCTACCAACTTAATAATGGATTTGGATCCCTAAGTCTGTATTTTGCACCCAACTTTTCCATCAACAATACTCTCCCTTGGATATTTAATAAGTTAATATAAGCCATTTTAGGTAAAATTCATGAAAACTAAGGAAATTAATCGATATTGTAAGTGACATTAAAAAAAGTTACGTAGTGCAGGGACACTTGGGATTTCCCTCTCCCCAGGTCATGGATTCTAGTCCCAGACCTCCCATGGAAACCAAAAAAAAAAGAAGTTACGTGCTTTTTTCAAAATTAATTCTGTTACAGTAATTATTATTGGCATTAATTGAAATAAATTAGTACTAAGATAAAAAGTCAGAATCAGAATGGTGAGAATGGAGTTAGCTAACTAACCCTAAGTCCTAACCTTGAAGAGGGAAATCACAGAAGGTGGTGACGGTAATCCCTTGGACGAATTCTCTCAACTCCTCCGTGATTCCAAAAGTTTCGAGATGGAGATTATTATGATGGAGATTATTATGTAGGGATTGGGATTGGGATTGGGTATGGTTAACGGTAACATTAACGCCGTCAGCGACGAAGTGCTTGATATGGTTGGAAGCTTGCGATGCGATTTCCTTGGCGGTAGCGAAAGAGAGCTGTTGAGATCTCTTCGCAGCTCCTTTGACAGTTTCTTCCGCAAAGCTCCGAGCTCTGTTCCATAGCTCCATCCCACTTTTCACTGCTTCTTCTTCTTCTTCTTCTTCTTCTTCTTCTTCTTCTCTGACGTAAGTAAGAGTTTTGACTTCTTCTTCTTCTTCTTCCGATTGATTGGGCAAAGCCATGCCATGATGACGTTGGGTTGTCCTATGCTTTGACCATTCCCTTCTCTCACTGGTCTGGGAAAATTACTCCCTCCGACCCTGTCATTTTGAAGATTTTTACCTTATTACCGGGTAGGAAAGTTTATTAATTTATTTAATTGTATTAGAA
The DNA here is from genome assembly GCA_037953625.1 of Crotalaria pallida. Taxonomy (NCBI): domain Eukaryota; kingdom Viridiplantae; phylum Streptophyta; class Magnoliopsida; order Fabales; family Fabaceae; genus Crotalaria; species Crotalaria pallida. The sequence goes on from CM075649.1 coordinate 184,603,449, forward strand.
ATGTGAATTTTTATATGTATTTTTAAAATTATTCTTATTAATATTATTGAGTATCTAAAAAATATTAAATAAAAAAGATGTTTGTGAAAAAAAAGTAATTAAGGAACATTGAAATTGCTAAATGGTTTTATAAACAAGGACAAAATAAAAATGTCAAAATGATTTCATATTTTGGGACGAAAATAGTAACATTAGTTAATCTTGAACTATGTTCAAAACTCATCTCATATGTTTACAGTTTATTTTTTACTTAAAAAAATAATAAATATTGATAATTATCCTGAATCATGTAATTCCGAACCACCTAATAATTACTCCTCCGGTCTTATATATAGGTCATATTCTAGAAAGTTTTCTTGGTCCTAATTATAAGTCACTTTATATTTTCTATGCATCATTTATTGATTTTTCTTTTTTTTTTGCTCTCATTAAATGTTTTGATTATCTATGTGTTTTTTGTTGTTCATTAATGAGTGCGAATTTTTCCAAGAAAAGTTAAGGGGATAAAATTGTAATGTTACGATATATTCTCATAGAATTCATAAAATCAACCACTTTTCTTGGTATGTGTAATTCGGTTAAATATGCCCTATACCAAGGACCGGAGGGAGTATTAATAGTCCAGAGCTCCATCTTTTCAAGCTTTTGGTCAGAGGATAAAAAAAGCAAAAAACTATTAAAATACGGTGCTCCTTTAGAACTATAAAAAAAAATAATTTAGTGGGCTATGTTTTTTGTTTCCCTTCCTCGAGGTGTTGAAGCATTGTAACTTGAGAGAAGAATATACTATACTTCATTGTTTTATCATATTCATCCAAATCATACGTTGCAAACAACAAATTAAGAGGCATGCTGATATGACGTTGTGCATAAAATCATTTAATGAGTAGCTAGGATAGGCTCGTTGCACATCTCAAAGGAATGGGTCTTTCCAAATGGGCCACGAGGCCCATGACATAAGTTGTATCGTCCAACCCAACACTCTTCTCCATAGGGATTATTTCTTAAAGTTTTAAATTTTGGCCCTCATTACTGAAATATTGATCCCCATTTTGTGTTTTTATGGACAAAAATACTCTTTTGTGTGTTATTTTTTCCGTCCCTAATGAGATGGAAAATTTTCATCCATCCCTTGATGAAAAATTTCCATTTACCTAGAGACGGAAAATTTTCATCTACCTAGAGACGGAAAAATTCCGTCCTTGATCAGACGGAAGAATAATAAATGTTGTTGCGAGAATTAAGGTTGATGTTGGTGGTGCCATTGGTTTGTTTGATTGAGAGTGTTTAGTTTCGCATGTAGTGGGATGGGGTTGGGTTTGGGAGGTGGCATTGTATGGTGGAAAGGTTGATTGGTTTGGTTATTGTATTAAGGTTTGGGAATGGGTTGGTGTTGGTGAACATGGTATGGTGGTGGCACTAGTGAGTGATGTATATAGCACCTAATAGGTCAGCATGTGGGTTCTTCCGTCTGTCCATGGACAGAATTTTTCCGTCTCCAGGTAGATGCAATTTTTCCGTCTCTAGGTAGATGGAAATTTTCCGTCTCATTAGAGACGAGAAAAATAACACACAAAAAGGTATTTTCGTCCATAAAAATATGAAATGGGGGCCAAAATTTCAGTAATGGGGGTCAAAATTTAAAACTCATTTCTTAAACATAAGCTATTGACATCAAGGTCTTAATATAAGATCATCGGACTCTAATCTATCAACATTGCATTATTATTTTGTTATAAGACTCAATTTTAGATTTTTTATATTTTTCACCAGAGCAATTAAGACTCGTCAACTTATTCATTAACATTATATCATTATGTACTTTTAAACTCAGTTTCATTTTAACAATGTTTTTAAAATGTAATTTCTATAATGTCAATTACATGTTATTTCTAAAAGCAATCTCAAATATTCATTTATCACATCAATATTTATAAGTTTCTAAAAACTATATTTGCATTCAAATAATATTTAATGATTGAAATATTCAATTTTGTGTTTAAAAATGTGTCATAACCATTTTTATAATAAAAAAATGAATTGCAACAATACTTTCAATAGCTATGTATTTTTTACATATTCATTTTTTTAAATGCCTTTTTTTTATATCCGTATTTCAATAAATATATTTAATATATTCATTTATTTTTTCACAATAACACAATATATTTAAGAATAAAATACAAAAAATATATATTCAAGAATATTATTATTAGTTTATTTATTATTACTTATTTAGTTATAATTATTATTTGGTTATTATTAAGATGATATAAAGTTAAACGAGAGAAATGACCAAAAAAAAAGGGACTCACGAAGAATATCAGCATTTTTACATACTCAACTTAAGATTTTTTAAAAAGTTTTGATGAAATATCATAATTTTGAGTTAGAAGATCTGATTTTGAGATTCTCCATTAAACTATCTCAAGATTGTGTTGTGCTGTAGTTGTCCCAAGGTGAATAAGTACATTGGTTAACATTGAAGAATTCAAAAGCTAAGCGATAATTAATACACGCTTCCTCGTTTCTCGTCAGAGCTTTCCTTATGGAAAAAAAAATATTGCTAATAATATGATCATTTTGAAAAAATTGGAATAGAAGAATTTTCATTGTTAAAAAATGACATATTATCCTATAAAACAATTTAAAATATGAAAAAGATGATATGCGTCATAAAATATTATTTTGGTTATTAACATTGCTCCGAAGTCATGGGAATAGCGAGGAACCACTTATAAGTAAAGCATCGCATCTTTTGAACCAAAACCTTAAGGCAATGGTTCTATGAGTATTAACACTTATAAATTTTCTCATTCATCTCATTCTATGCAATGTGGGACTTCATCTCGCACTTGAATATCCAACCATACGTAGTAATTTTTCATAGTAAATTATTACTAGTAGTCTTTCATGCTCCTGATCCACCAGGTGACCACGAGATCTTTAACATCGTCAGCACCACGGCTTTAGCAAATAATGGGGAAAAAGTGGAGCCATGGTGTTACTTAGATGCAATTGGAAAAGACAAAAGAGAATAGGAGTATTTGTTTTCATTGGCCCACGTAGCTTGGCCCTGTGCTTAAGATTTGTTTCTGTCAAATATATGGATGGGGCCAAATGAGTGACAGCTGACAAGAAAACCTGCCCAGCGACAACAAAGCCCGTTAAGGATAATATCTCATCCTTGATTTCTTGTTATTTGTGTGCTCTATTTCATTTCATTGCATTGTAACATTTGCGGTTATTACTCAGCTATCTATCTGCACTGCTCATTTATCTCCTTTTCTAATTCCCAGCCACTCGTGCACCCTTGTCCTTAATTATATGATGTGCATTTATATAATTTAACAGTTACGACATAGACGAACTATTTCAGATTTTTCCGATAAGATCTTTTCGTGCATTGATATCAAGTATCGTATTACAAAATTAAGTTGATGTGTTGTGACTTGTGAGTGTTGGAAGTAGGATATTTATGTTGGTAACCCAATCCAGCCATCAAAATGAAATATTTGTTTTACAATGAAATTCATAAAATGCAATCAACCACTTTATGTATTAATTTGTAATACTTCTCTCTCATATCCTTTTTTAGCTTTTTTTTCTCTAGATTAAAATTTTAGAATTATGTTCAACCTTATTCACCCTTAACTTTTAAGAATAGTAGTGAGTTGTGGATTTTTTATAACCAAAATATATTAGAAATATGTATAAATATGACGTAACCAATTAAAAATAATACAAAATACAACAAAATAGAGTAGGACTCGAACATCAATCAGCAAAAGAAATTCTCCTACCATTAAGAAAATAAAATGGTTCTCATGAACACATTTTAATAAAGTCTAATAAAACAACAAGATCACAATAACCATTGTTAAAAATAAAAGCATTGCAATGAAGTCATATTAACCAAAACACTATCATCCAAAATCCTTATGAGTTGTCTTGAAAAAAGAATGGGGGGTCTTGGAAAAGGAAACGAGCCCTCCAAAAAATTAATAAATACTGAATTCAACTATAACTAAAAAAAATGACATTCCGAATAATACTATTTAAATTTGCAAGATATGAAAAGAGGAAATAAGAATCTTTCATAATAAAAAGGATAGTGAAATGAAATAACAACACCTTTTTTCATAAAATTAAAATTGAACATTTTATTGAAAGTCTATTCAAAATCATTTGCCAAACAAAAATTCTAATTTTTTTTTAAATACTTTCACTTTCCAAATCATTAAAAAAAAAATCTAAGGTCGAGGAGTTAGCAAAACTTGCATGATGTAACATTTGCCAATTATTAGTAATTAAAAATTGGTTATACTAGTAAGAAATGAGTATAAAAAAGTAGAGTAGTAAATTTTTTATGGAAAATTAAATTCTGAACTTTTTGTAATATTAAATGTAACATTTTTTAATGTTAAATTACTTTATTTAATTTTTAATTTAGTCTTTTTTTGTTTGAAATATAAAAAAAAACTAATTTTATATTTATTGAGCACGTTAGTTTATTGTAATTTTTTCGAATTTATCAAGAAATAAAGATATTTTATGAAAATATCAATAATAATAAAACAAAAATTAAATAAGATAATAACTTTTTAAATATATTTTTAAAAAGTAATATGAAATAAAATTTAAGAAAGTTATTTTTTTAATATTTTAAATTAAGAGAAGTTTTTTTTAATATTTTGGAGGAGTAACTCTTAAAACTAAGAATATTATATAAAAAATTAATTAAATAATTAAAAATTACTGTTTTATGTTAGAAAATGTTAAAATTAAAACATCGAAAAATGATAAACTTAGATTTTCCTAACGTAGTTAACCAAACTCATAGTATTATATTTTATTAAAAGTAATCAAAACAATTTTATCTGAAAAAAAAAACAGACTTTTCTTTTTTGCACTAATAGATATAACAATTTTCGTGCGTACGTGATTTTTTCGTGCCAAATAACACTGCTCTAGATATAATTAAGAATTGAGAGAGGCAGGGCGTGACATGCATTTGCAGAACTGCACATACATAGCCAAACTAATGTAGACCGTGTGAGTTTTTTTTAATAGATTATTTAATTTCTATCATTAACTTTTGGATTTTAAGGATGATATATGATTATTAAAAAAAGGTTTAAACACTGTTTTGGTCCTTTATCTTGTATCTAGGTTTAAAGTTTGAAAATTTCAATTTATTGACTCTTTTAATAGTTAGAGGATCAAATTAAAACCTAAATATAAGATAAAAGACTAAAACAGTATTTAAGCTTAAAAAAATATTGATTATTATAAATGAATTGTAATTTTCAAACTTTGAAAGTCTCGTGTATAATTGGAGGGTTCAGAATCAGGCAAATGCAGTGCATATAATTACACAGTACAGTCGCACAGTGCGGGTGTGTACGTACATAGTATAGTGGAGAATTTCACATTGGGAGTGGGAGCTAGGTGGGGTCCAGTCTAATCTAAACACAATGGGCAGTGTGGGCCATAAAGGGTAAGGATGCCATCACTCCAACCGACTGGGCCTTAACATTAGGGTGGGTCAAGTCAAGCCCACAGTGGTGGTTCGTGATTGTGATACCCGTTAAACCAAGAAGGAGAGGTGGCACCAAAGAGAACCATCAAACACAATATCTTTGGATATCTCAATGGATTGTGAAAGCTGCACAAATTTGAAAAACTTCTTATGTACGAGGACCCCCCCATATATAACCTAATCTGATTGCACTCAGGAACAACAAGTCTCAAATTCTGTAGCTCTTCTGTTTGCGTTGATAATGGATATGTATGATTATATAATAGATACATGTTAGCAGCAAACAAGCTAGGATTGAAAGTTTCTTGTAAGAGAGAGAGAAGGGGATAGATGTGGACAAGTACCGGTAGACCTAAATGGGAGCCCCCCACACCGTCCCATGTGCATGTGAACATGTTCCCATCAATTTACCTGTTCACTCAAGCACCAATCACACTCAGTGGCCAACACTATCACTCGATTTGGTTGGAGTGCATGCCTCACACTCACACTATATCTCGCTTCCCTCTTTCGTACTGTTCATATATTACATCATTTGACCAGTCACCTAAAACCTCTCTATGTGAAAAATAAAAACAAAACAAAAGAGTTACATACGGATTTTAATTTCAATTTTGTTTTGAAGGCCCCCTTGATCACAATAAATTACTGTATCGTCTTGTATTAATAGTCTTGAAGACGCAAATTTGGATTTCATTTCAAAAAATTTGGATTTAAACTTTATCATCATTATTATAGCTAAAGCCATAGAGCAATCACATCGATAGTGCTTAACTTATTATGCTTATTGTGGTATATGAACGTGGAGCACCCGGTTCACTAATATAAGAATAATGCATTCTTAGTTGAATCATATTATGGTGTGGCTTCCACAAGCCCACATTCATGAGGCAAATTAGGGCCCAGTTCGTACGACAAGTTCAGAACATAACATAACACACACAGGAGAGAAAAATATTAAAGAGAAGGTTGGGCAAAGGTTTTATATATATATATATATATATATACTTATTTAAGTTTTTGGTCCCCGAAAGTTGACTGAGTTTTGGTTTTAGTCTTTATCTTTTTATTTGATCGGTCTTGATCCTCAAAAATTTAAAAATTTTGGTTTTAATCCATGTCATTAGGGACCCATCGTTAAAATTTTGGATTTGGTCCCTGCCGTTAATAAAATACTAACGGATTGTCACATCGTCGTGCCACGTGTCTGCATAATAATCATGCCACGTGTGTGCATGATAATGAGTTATTGCCACGTTCGCAGATAACTTGTAAGAACAGTAGACATGTAATAATAGTATAATAGTATAAAAGAAGACATGATTTCTATCATGTATTTGGTTTATTATATAAACAGAGAAGGTAAAAGACTAAAAATCATAATATTTTAGTTCATACGAAATCTCATATGTTGAATGTTATATTCTTGTATGATGTCTTTGGGTTTGTTTAAGTTATTGGGTTCGTGTAAGTTAGACAATCTTGACCAACCGTGGCTAGAGTTCTGCATGCATTGTTTGGTTATTCATGTCATCTACCAACATGGCAATAACTCATTATTGTGCAGACAGAAGGCATGCTTATGTGGCAATTCATTAACCATGTAAACAATTAACGGTATTTCACTAGCGGTAGATACCAAAAAAAAAAAGATAAAGACTAAAACTAAAATACATCTTTCAAAGACCTTTTACTTAAGAAAAAAAGTAGCATGCTAACGTGACACTCTGTTAGCCAAGTCATCAATTAACGGTGGATTCCTAACGGTAGGGACTAAAATCAAAAATTTTAATCTTTTAACGATCAAAATTGGTCAAATAAAAAGATAGGGTCTAAAACAAAAACTCGACCAACTTTTAAAAATGGTGGAAATACTCCAATTATTAAAAAGTGTAAAAAATTATATAATAATGTGTTAAATACTTAAATTTACTTATTAAGAACAAAAAATGAGGTTTATGATCGGTGATACTCTTGTAATCATTGTAGGTGTGTCTCTAGCACTTTGTCAAAGGGGTCACACTGCACCACAGTTTCTACAGGGAAAGAAAAACGACACTCAAAATATAATGATGTATATTTGCATCCAAATGGAGTGAAAGGACAACAACGTAGTCAATGGACGGCTCTGAAGATACTAATCATACCATACAGCTAGCTAGTCTTGCAGTTGTAGGGCCTGCAATGTTACCGGATCAAAGCTTGAATCACACGCTGATACTGTGACGAAGATAATCACAATTGTAATACGTAGTTAGCGGTATTAGAGTAGAATTATACATTATTTAATGTTTCTTTTACTAAAAATATTCTTTTCGATCCTGTATAATGTTTCTTTTACTAAAAAATACATCTTTTAAAAAACAAAATTGTAATATAGTTAGCGGTATTAGAATTATAATTATTATATTATATATATATATATATTCAAATTATTCATATACTCGTAATTGTTATTTATATTAAATAAAACATATTTATAAAAAAATAATTAATATCATTGAAAATTGAAAATTGAAAATACATGTGAGTTATACTATTAAGGAAAAAAATACTGTTATAATGAAAGTTAAAAAGAGTAAATAAGTAGCAAACATTGATGATGCCACAGAAATGGTTAAATTAGAGCATTGTCTCATTATTAAATTTTGGTAAATGCTAACAAATGCTTTTAAGAAGTCAAAGATAATAAATACTCATAAAAAATGTGGTTTTTTCTACTATTGAAAAACGGAATTATATCCACTTATAATTGATTTTTCAATATTAGAAACCTTATTAACAAGTGCCCAACTAGCAAAACTCTTAGTTTTTTCTAATAAAAAAAAATACTAACATTGCTTGCTAACCAGTTAAAATGGTCATGGAGATTTACCAAGGTAATCCTTCGATCTCATTTTTAAGTAAAAATAACTAATTCATACTCCCTCCGGTCCTATTTATAAGACCCTTTTGGGGTTTTTATTTTGGTCCTATTTATAAGACCCTTTTTCAACTTTCAATAACATTTAATTACTTCTTTCCACTAACACCCCCTATAAAGTCAAAATTTTTTAGAGTTTCAATAATAATTATAGGGGTAATTTTGAAAAAGTATATCAAATTTTTACATTTCCAATGCCACTAACAAATTTTTCTACTCTCCTTGGTGGGAGTGAAAAACCCCAAAAGGGTCTTATAAATAGGACCGGAGGGAGTACTTATTAAGGAAACTAATTGAGTGTATTTAATTTTCTCAAATTCATAAAAAAAATATACTATTTTGGTAAATTTACATTTGGAATGAACAAAAATTAAATAATTTAACTACATTATGAGAATATTTTAGAAATAATTGTAGTGAGAATAGAAAGTTAGTTAAATTTACTTATATTAATAAACTGTTTTTTTTATTATTATAAACTAGGAAAATTACCCGTGAGATGCACGGATCTTAAATTTTGCTATCTTTAAGGGTTTTCCATTTGTTAAAATATTAAACATTAATTTTATTTACATGTGAATTTTTTTAGCGGACAATAAATCTATCATTTTTTGGAATTATATTTTATATGGTATTTTTTTAATTATTACAAATTTACATTGAAATTTATTTTTTTATGACCAGACAAATTTATGTAATCAAATCGGAATACAATACTTATAATTAGATAAAATGCGATAAAGATATTGAAAAATATTTATAATATGTGAAACAATCATGTATACTTTAAAAATAGTTATGAATAACTGTTATTATTTTTTTTTCGTGTTTTTTTGGTGGGACAATTATATAATATAAAATTGGTATAATATATAATACACAAACTTCTATCTATATATTAAGCAAAATGTAAATATTTAAATATGTCTTTTGTCACACACTTATCATTATCAAGGAAAAATCATAGTTATTTGATACATATTGAAGTGAAAAAATACATTTGTAATGACCAATAAAAACATGTTGAATTGAAAATTAAAAATTGTAAATAAACAAAACAAAAACCAATTGTACTTCCAACTTCTAAAGTTTAGATACGGCTTAAGAATATCTATTTGGAAAGAACCATGAACCAACTTATATATGAGAAGCAAAATACTTAAAAGAGAAAAAGATCTTTATCCTTACATCACCGACGAGAACACGTTACCTTTAGTTGCCTCAAGCATTTTGAAGGCAACCACCTTCATTAAATGTTTGTCTCCTTAATATTTCTTATTTTTGTGATTTTTTACCATCCTTGTGGTCGGGAGTATTTCCTCAATGGTTAAATGAGACAAAGGCCGGGAGTATTCCCTCAATCCTAAATCTAAAATCTTTATGAGAAATTTACATCCATCATGAAGGTAGGTTAATTTTGTTAGTAACATTGAAATTGTACAAATTTAATATACTTATTTGAAACTACCTCTAAAGATATTATTGACATTTTAAAAGGTGCTTACTTAATTGAAATATTTTTTAAAAGAAGTTTTTTTATAAGCGTTTTTTTGGAAAAGGTAATTGAGTTTTATTAGAAATTGAAATGAGTTTATGCAAATTAGAAAAATAAAACTATAGATACAGATGGATAAATATATATGGATTAAATGATAATTTTTTACTTTAATATTTTGAATGAATCTTTTTAGTTGAAATTTCACACACATTGACAATTTCTTGCTAAATATTTTGGATATATATATTTTTATTAGGATTTTTTTACTATTCTTTTACCTATATTTTTTTTTATATTTTTTAGATTTAGTATTTTTTACCCTTAACTAACGGGGTTTGGTTCAGTTGGTGTAAGACCTCAACTGAAATCTTGGGAATGGGACACGGGTGCTAGTAGCGCCGTGTTCAATTCCCACTAAAAACATCCAGTCACGCAGCTCGCTCCGGATTAGTTTCAAGGACTCCCTGGTATTAAGGGTGCTCTTGGGGATACCGGTGGTTCCGCAAGGAATACACATTAAAAAAATTACCCTTAATATTGATTGATAGCGTTTTTTATAAATGTGTAGTAAAGAATACAATAATATATAGCAAAATATTTATTAAATTTTTTTATAAGCAAATTTTGGAGTGTGGTAATAATTAAGTTTTATTATAAATTGAAATGAGCTCATGCAAATTAAACAAAAACTATAAATATAGATTCATTAACGAAAAAAATTATAGATATAGATAGATAGATAAAGATGAATAATTAAAATGTTAATTTTTTATGTTAATATTTTGAATAAAACTTTTTAGTTGAAATTTCACATGTATTGATACTTTCTTGCTAAAATATTTCGGATGTATATATTTTTATTAGACTTTTCTTTTATTATTTTGTTTAATTTATATTTTTCTATCATTTTTATTAGTTTCGTTTAACGATATTATGTAATGCATTATATATAAAGTATATTTTTTTAAAAAATATTTTTTTATTTAAATTTAACATTTTTTACCCTTAATATTGATTGATCGCATTTATTATAAATACGTAGTGAAGAATACAATAATATATATATATATATATATATATATATAGAAATAAAAAGATTAGAAATGATATAGACGGATGTGATTTACTTGCAATGGATGGCTGCGATTAGAAAAGAAATTAGGAGGGAAAAAATATCATTTGGAGGGAAAGTAAGATTAACCTTCAAATTCTCCTATTTTATAATATGTTGATGATTATGTTGATGATGACTATTATTAATTATTAATATTGTGTTTCTAAGAAAACATGATGGGCGGTTATGATTTAATCTAATAAAATATGATGGACGACTAAGATTAAAAGATACAAAACACACACTAAATGATGGATTTACGAGAGAAATACATCATTAGAAAGGTAAATAAGTGTTTTAGGAGGGAAATCTTTTTTGTCCTTCTACTTCTCCAATTTTAATATATGTTGATGAGATCGGAGGGAATACTATAATTTTTTTTATAAGATTATGTATGGTTAAATAAGCAGTGTAAAGCAAATATGGCAGCTAAGGGCCAAATTAAGTACCGTTTAGGTACTGGGGTCCATGAATAAATTTTTTTCCAGATTAGATTGATTGTTTAATTATAAGTGTTGTCCGATGTGTTTTAATTAAACGGTTGAGCATGTGCCCTACCGTGTGCCACGTATTAGCCCACTGTGCTACTCAATAATTCCACGGGCAGGGCTAGCAATTTTTTTACTCCCTTTTTCTTATTTATAGGGCATACTTGTCCATATCACATGAATCAGAAAAGTTAGTTAAGTTTCTTCAAACTTTAAAAAAATACATTAACATTATAACTTTACCCTCTTATTTTTATTCGGAATTTCATAATGTATTATTTCACATTAATTGATAAAGGATAAATAAGATAAAATAACAATAAATGCTTTCTAAAAAATGCAAATTGCCTTATAAATGTGATCAAAAAATTCTTCTACAATGTGTCTTATAAATAAAACCGGAAGGAATAATTTTTTGAAATGGACATGGAAGAATTTTTTTTTGAAAGAATAGATGGTACATATGTGGTGTTAAATTATTGTTATTATTAATTATTCACCAATTTATTTGTATTAATTTTATTTAAAAGTGGATGATTATAAACATAAGAATGATTCTAAAAAAAATTTACATCTTTAATATACACCCATTAATTTTTTATTTTTTGAAATGGGGAAAGTTAGCATTCTTGATCGATTAGCTTGAATTGGCCAAACAAAGATATAGTAATTGACGATGCTTATCTTTGATGTTATGTTCATTTACCCACTTGTAATATAGTAATATGTTCATTTACCCAGTTTTAATCTAATGATTTTCTTAACAGAGACTGAGATAAGTATTGAAAATTATACATTTAAAAAAATAAAATAAAGTTATAAAGATTTAAATACTTATTTTCAACCTTTAAAGATAACCATTAATTTAAGGAAATTTCTAAAATGCAATCAAAAATTGAATGGTTGCTATGCAACCCATTTTTAAACCAATAAAACCTTGTCACCTAAGACATGTATGTCACATCATTACTTAAATTAATCAAATTAAGTTTTGCAATTTAGTCCAACATAAAAACTAGATTATTGTAATTTAGTCCTTTTGCAATTTTTGACAAATTATAAATTTTAATTTTTTTTATATAAAAAAAAATTCTTAAACCAGAACTCATCTTCACTTGTCAAAAGCCACCGCCACCGCCACCGCCGCCTGTGCTGGCGCCATCGCCACCACCACCGGTGGCACCGGCGCAGGCGGCAGCGACAGTGGCGGCGGGTTTTGAGAAGCGAGTTCTGGGTTTAAGATTTTCTTTATATATAAAAAAAAATTAAAATTTATAATTTGTCTAAAAGTACAAAAGGATTAAATTACAATAATCTAGTTTTTATGTTGCACTAAATTGCAAAACTTAATTTTGACTAATTTAAATAATGATGTGGCATACATGTCTTAGGTGACAACGTTTTATTGGTTTAACCATGGGTTGCATAACAATCATTCAATTTTTGATTTCATGGTAGTAACACCCTTAATTTAATCTGTTTTATTTCATTCGTTCTTATTTACAAGTTAAACTTAACCAAAACACACAAATCAAGCCAAGATAGATAATAAATTTATTTTTTTCCAAAAAAAAAAAATTATTAGTTTTAAACTTTTACTAATTTTACTTGCATTATTTTTTTTTATAGGATAATGAACTTGATTAATTAAAACACTGATTAAATAATGATAGTTTGGTAAAAAAGAAATTGAATATTTCAATTCCCATAAAATATAAAATAACTTACAAATAATAACTTACTAATTTTTCTAAAATATGACATACTAGTACATGTATAAACCAAAGAGCAATTAAGAGGAATCCATTTCCACGTGTCCAATTGTGTTTGGACATGGCAGTCCAGCATGGTTGTTGAAATTTTGAAATAAGAAACAACAGGAAGAATGATTATGCTTTCAATTCTTACAACGATTCCATGTTAAGCACAATGTATCGTTAGATTATCAAATAGTAGTAAGTACTGTAGTCTCCGATTGCAATTGTATAATTTTTCTATATATTTATCTAATTTATGCAAATTGAAAAAAAATAATTAATTTTTTTAAATTTATAAATATATAAATTGATCTTTTAAAGTTGCCCCTAGTTAAACTTTACAACTCTATTTTATTTATTTTTTATTATAATTATTACTCTATCATTCATATGAAGTTATGGAAGTATTTGGTATAAATACTTTAATAATATCTAAATATTCTAAAATGACTTATAACGAGTGAAAAAAAAAACCTTCAAAATTATTATGACCATAATAAAGGAAAAAAAAGTACATTCGTTTATCGATTACAGTAATTCCTATGAAACTTTTCTTAATTATAGTAATCTGCTTTTCTGAATTTATCATCATGATTTAATTTTTTTAATTCTTTATATTGTTGCACTTTTTCTCTTGTTATTTGTTGAGAGGTATAAAATAGTTCCATGTTGACTAAAACATGGTAAGTTGAACAACATATAAATAGAAACTCATAAACTTAATGTCTTAAGATTTTAGGTTAAGACATTGTGTCAAATCATTTATATTGTTGTTCAATTAACCTCATTAATAAAACAAAATTAATTGATTTAATTTATACCCCCCAATTATAACAAAGGACTTAGATTAAAGGCCTAATACTAAATATACAAAATTGTAATATAATCAGAGCCTAATAACTTAAGGACCATATAAAAACAAAACAAAAAGACTTGAGCCAACTCAATTAAAAAAGAAGTAGCACATGCCCATGTGCCAAAAAATGAATGTGATCTGAAAGGTCCCGAGGCTCACTTGAAGCACAAGCTCATGACCAATATTAATAACAAGTCACATCTAGGCTCACTTGCCCTAATTGGACTTGAGGGAGAGTGTTGAGAGATATAAAATAGTCATACATTGACTAAAACATGGTAAGTTGAAAAACATATAAGTAGAAAGATCCATAAACTTAATGCCTCAAGGTTTTAGGTTAAGACATGATGTCAAATAATTTATATTGTTGTTCAATTAACCTCATTAATAAAAAAATTATTTGATTTAATTCATACTCCCCAATTATAACAAAGGAGTTGGATTAAAGGCAAAATGCTAAATATACAAAATGATAATACAATTTTATTTATGTCTCATTTTTTTTTTAATATATTTTTTCTTTCACATAGCACCAACAACTATTTTTCTCTCTTATTTTTTATCTATCTCATCCTTGCTCTTTTCAATAAGAGTACTATTTTTCTAATTTTTTTAATAAGAGAAAATATTTATTTCAAATTAAAAGAGCACAGAAATGCAAGTAATAATTCTAGGTAAGAAAAGTATACAATACAATAGTTCACAAAAAAATAGTATACAACACAATAAGGAAAAAAAAAAAAAAAACAAAGGCAGAGCACAACACGAAAGATTGATCGAAGGCAGAAACAGAGCATGCATCACCATAATTACTTCATAAATAGGCTTAATTGCATTTTGATCACTCAATTTTGATAATATGGTGATTTTGGTTTCCTAACTTTTAATTTGGTGATTTTGATCCTTTAACTTTTAATTTGGTGATTTTGATCATCTAACTTTTAATTTGGTGATTTCAGTCTTCCAATTTATAATTTGTGGCTATTTTGGTCCATCTGTTAATGATGCTGACGGAGGGACCAAAATAGTCACAAATTGTAAATTGGATGACTTAAATTGCCAAATTAAAAATTAAAGGATCAAAATCGCAAAATTGTCAAAATTGAGAGAACAAAAATGTACATGAGCCTATATAATAATAACATTATACATTTGAACACACAAAGATTGACAGAGGGCAGAAAAGTTAGCTTCCACGGTACTGCAGCAAACAATTTTTAGCCGTTATTAGGTGATATTTTAATTCAGTTTAATTCCGATTAAATGGTTGATAAATGTTTGACATGATGGTTCTTTTAAATTAAAACCTGTATGCCCGTCCATGAGTCCGAATTCTTAAGCGTTCATAGCAGAATCTTGAGACGGTCTGGTGGAGAGTCTTAAGTTTAGATTTTCTTTCAGACTCTATTCAGATTTTTGGATTGTTCGGCAAAATTAACTTATAGCTGTGAGTTTGTAACTTGTAGCTATGAGCTTTTAATTTGTAGTTGTTAAGCTAGCTAGGAGCTGCGAGCTTGTACCTGGGAACTTATAGTTGTTTAGCTGACTATTTAAAATAGTGTTGTTCGGCAAAACTAGCTTTTGAAATAGCTAAAAGTTATTAAATGACCAAAAAGGACATTCAACATTTTATTATTTTAAATTTTTCAAATTTTTATTTTTTTCTTTATTTATTAAATAGATAGTTAATTAATTAATAAAATACAAAAATTATTAAATTATAATTAATTAAATTCATTATTTTCTTAATTTATTAATTATGTAGTTAATTAATTAATTATAAAAAAATTATTAAATTATAATTAATAATTAATTAAGGGGTAGTAAAATAATTTTAAATTTTGTTTGAGGATATAATTGGTATATGAATTATTGAAAGCTAGTTTAGTTTCTAGAAAGCTACTTAAAGTGAAGTAGCTTTCTAAAAGCTAACTTTCAAAAGCTACAAGCTCCTTTTTTAAAAGTTATAAGCTTCTTCTAATTTGTGTTCACCGAACGGGGCTAATAGCTTATTAACTGAATCTAAAAGCTCCTAGCTAGCTAAAAATCTCATAGCTCGTGTTGCCAAAAGAGCCTTTGCTAATCTTCAAAATTTGGAGAGTCTCAACTTAAGACTTTGTGGGACCCGTTTTTTATTTTTTTTCTTCCTTTTTTATTTTATAATACCCTATTAAACAAATAATAATAATAATAATAATAATAAAATAAATAATAACAATAAATTAATAATACATAATAATATTCATTTCTTAAAAAATAAAATAATATTTTTAAATATATATTTTTTCTCTTTTATTCTTAAATATATTGTATTGTTATGAAAAATAATAAATAAATAAAAATACATATTTTTATATTTAAATAAATAAATAATTTGAAATTAATAGCCATTAATTATTGAAATAATAAATAAATAAATCAATAACAAGCAGATTTAATGAAGCATTTGTGTTAACATTTCGGAGGATAAGAAGGAAGCGTTAACTAAATTATAAGAATTTGAATTATATTGTATTTTTATGTATTTTATTATTTTTAGTAGATACCATTAATTATTGTAATGCTAAACTTTATTTAATTTTAATATTATTTGGGATTATTTTTATAAATTGTACGTAATTAATATTATTGAAATTGTATTACAAAAGCACTATTGAAATAAAATTATGTAAAAAGTACATGATGATGTAATGCTGATGCATGTTTGGTGAG
This sequence comes from Crotalaria pallida, assembly GCA_037953625.1. Taxonomy (NCBI): domain Eukaryota; kingdom Viridiplantae; phylum Streptophyta; class Magnoliopsida; order Fabales; family Fabaceae; genus Crotalaria; species Crotalaria pallida. The sequence goes on from CM075649.1 coordinate 184,620,339, forward strand.
TCTGGTGTTAAGATTATGTTATGATGGAAGATATAAAAAGTTTGAAGTTGAGTCTGATAGCTAAATGATGATGTGATACTGATCTATCAGAGTGTGTTGATGCCCTCAGGCCAGTCAAGAAGAATGTGTAAGCTATAGCCATTTTAATTAAAAAGTACTGTAACAATTTTTTCGCTATAGTTAATGTTTTGGGAAATTCGAAAAGTAAAAAAAAAAGGTTTAATATTCGGAAAAATCCAACAAAAAATGCTACCATTTGCGGTTCTTTTACTTTATTTTGAAATAAATTATCAAAGAATGAGTAATAAGTTATATATACAATTTTTTTTTTAATTTTCTTTTTAATAATTACTATCGATTCAGTTTATGGAATTTTAGACTCTTTCCAAGCATGATCGCAACAAGGAAAATATTCTCAGCATCGCATTTTATGTCGATCCTATGTCAAAATGAAGTGATTAAAAATAGGCTTAAATACCTTTTTGGTCCTATATCTTATTTTTAGATTTCAATTTGGTCCTTTGTTTTTGAAAAGAGTCAATTTAGTTCTTGATATTTCTGATATTTTTCAATTTCATCCTTTTGTCATGATGATGTTAAATTTTCACCAAAATATACTAATTTTGTAACATGTTTCTTATTTCAGTAACTAGGATCTACATTTTCTCGTTGAAATCTACATTTTTCGTCACATTTGATACTTTGATTGATAAAATTTCAATATCATTCCAATGTTTTAGGGTGAAAATTCCCACACATTTTTGTCTTTTTTGTTTTAAAAATTACAAACTATAACGATACAATGCAGATTATGATGATTAGAAAAGGAATTCTAGGCAAAATCAATATATTCCGGTGAAAATTTAACAATATCATGACAAAATGATGAAATTGACAAACATTAAAAACACAGATAACTAAATTGACTCTTATTAAAAATGAAGGACCAAATTGAAACCTAAAAATAAGATAAATGACCAAAAGAATATTTAAGCTTTAAAAATATATAATATACAGTAATGAAAAACACAAATATATAGTATATAAGGACACAAATTATAAGAAAGACTTTTTTTTTTTTAAGTGAAAAACCTCACACTAATAATCCTTAGGCATCGGAAAGATTGGTTTTAAGTTATCATCACTTAATGAATAACTTGCATCGATCCATGGTTTAAAAGTGATTTTTCAAAAATGAAGAGGAGGTTTCTCCCAGTTTTTTATGAATTATAAATCATAATAGGTTAAAACCATACATATGTAACTCAACCTATTTCTTCTCCGATATATATAACTACCAATATCAATCTGTTTTCATGAAGGCCAAAATATCAAATACTTGTGTCAACCCCGATAAGAAAAATTCCAACAGTCACATCTCTCGTTTCTTTACGGTATTTTAACATATATAAAAAGGAAAAAATGTAAAATTCATACAATAAACTCAATTCTCGTATTTCAACCAATAATTGTTACATTAATATGCGAAAAATTAAGTAAGGAGACGGTGAAGGTGAAATACTATATATATAATTTTAAAAATGTACAATAGTTAAAAAAAAAAGGTAAAATAGTTTTTATTTAATTATTCGAAAAGAAAAAAAGGAAACATAGGTTAAAAAATCAATGACACGCATACAAGATCAAGATTAACTACCCTCAACTTTTGGATTAATATAACCCAAGTGTGATGACTTTTGCAGCTAAAATAATGAAGTATTAAAGAAAAAATAAAGGAAAGACCAGATGAAGACGATCAAGAGAATCCATGCACATGTGTTATTATGTTAGGTCTCTCGATCAGCTGCTAGATATATAAATAAAATATACAGTGATGACTCAAATAAGATCTCCCACCCCGTGTAACGATGCACCTACTCTCATCACTCATCAACCCAATACATGCATGCATCACGTAAACGCATTCTAGCTTGGACTGTACATGATTTTGTTGTTATCCGAATTTGAAAAGGTTTCGTTTAGTATTTTTCCTTTTTTTTTTGTTTGTGTGTGCTGGATTAATATTTTCTATTTATAATTATAATTATAATTAGGCTTAAATACTGTTTTGGTCCTTTATCTTATATCTAGGTTTCAATTTGGTCATTTAACTATTAAAAGAGTCAATTTTGTCCTTTATTTTTATGAAGTTTGTCAATGTTGCTCTTTCGTCATAACACCGTTAGAATTAATCGAAATATTCCAAATTCTCACCGGAGATTCCTTCAAACAGTGCATGCATTGACGACGGATTTTGCTACGGATTAGTGACGGATTTAATTAAAAATAATAAAAAATAAGAAAAATAAGAAAAAATTCATATTTTTTTAAAAAAACTGTTAAATATTTTTAAAAAAATTCTGCAATTTTTTTAAATATTTTTAAAAAACAATAAAATTTTTCAGAAAAGTTTTAAATAATTAGTGAAATATTTTAAAAACGACTTTCGTTTTTTTTCATAAAAATCATAAAAAAATTTCTTTTTTTTCACAGCTTTTTTTAATAATTTCATGATTTTTTTATTATTTTTACCAATTTTATATTAATTTTTAGAATATTAAAAAACCAAAAATAAATTTTCATAAATTTTAAAAATATTTTACTGATTATTTAAAATTTTTCTGAAAATTTTTATTGTTTTTTAAAAATATTTAAAATATTAAAAAAAATAAATTGCAGAATTTTTTTAAAAGTATTTTAAAGTTTTTTTAAAAAAAAAATGAATTTTTTATTATATTTTTAAAAAAATCTGTCACTAATCCGTAGCAAAATCCGTCGCCAACGCATGCACTGTTTGAAGGAATTTCCGGTGAGAATCTGGAATATTCCGACTAATTCTAACGGTGTTATGATAGAAGGGCAACATTGACAAATTTTATAAAAATAGAGGACTAAATTGACTCTTTTAATAATTAGAAGACCAAATTAAAACCTAGATATAAAATAAAAGACCAAAACAGTATTTAAGCCTTATAATTAATGTTAGCATCTCTAATTTTATTTGTGTTGCAGAAATTCATTCATTGAATCCTTGCTAATTTGCTTTGAAAATTGAATTTAATCATTCAATCGATGATTTTGACTAGAACTTCATCAAACATAAATTTAAAAAACAAAAAAAAAACGTTTCTTAAAATTAGAGGAGGTTGATACAGCTTGGTTGTCCCATGCTTAGTATTCTTCAGTGGTTTCCAATGCTTGGTTGAAAGGGGGTACTTTTATTCATTTAGCCCTCAAAGCTGTTCGGGACAATTCCATCATTTTCAACAAGGAGACCTTTGATAACATCTTTCAAACAAAAAGACAAATTGAAGCTAGAATGAATGGGGTTCAGAGATACTTTGAAACTGTTGATAGTTTGCGTTTAATTAATCTCCAGAAAGAGTTACAACAGCAGTATGATAAAGTTCTACATCGTGAAGAGATGTTATGGTATCAAAAATCTAGAGAGTAGTGGGTCAGATTTGGAGACAAAAATACGAAGTTCTTCCACACTAAAACGGTGGTGAGACGCCGTCGAAATAAGATCCACTCTTTAACCCTCCTGAATGGCATTCTTTGTGATGATGATGATATTCTTAAAGATGAAGCTGTCAGGTTCTTTAAAGACCTCTTCTGCAGCTTGGAATTGAACCGTGTTGCCAACTTTTGCTCTCTCAACCCCCCTTCTTTAAGCCATGAGTGTATGTTAGCACTTACGGGTCCTGTCACAAAAGAAGAAGTTTTCACTGTTGTTGAGTACATGAAGCTTTTTAAAGCCCCTGGACCTGACAGCTTCCAAGTTATTTTCTTCGAAACTTTTTGGCATGTGATTGGTGATGACATTTGCAGATTGGTTAGTGATGCCTTCAAATTCGGGGATTTCGACACTAGAATTTTCGAAACTATTATAGCTTTAATACCCAAAGTGGATGTGCCTGCAACCTTCAAGGAATTCAGACCCATTAGTTTGTGTAATGTGGTTTACAAAATAATAACCAAGGTTATGGTTAATAGGTTCCGTCCTTTTCTTGATGAGCTGATTAGCCCTCTTCAAAGCAGCTTCATTTCAGGCAAAGGAACTCCTGATAATGCTATCATTCTACAAGAAATCATGCATTATATGCACAAATCCAAGAGGAAAAAAAGAACTTTGGCATTTAAACTTGATCTTGAAAATGCTTATGATCGATTGGATTGGAACTTTCTTCAAGAGACATTGGAGGCTCACCACTTCCCAGCGATAACTACTAAGTTGATTATGCACTGTGTCACTTCTTCCTCCTTGGCTATTATTTGGAATGGATCTCTCTTGCCTAGTTTCTAGCCTAGGCGCGGGCTTCGCCAGGGTGACCCTCTCTCTCCTTATTTGTTTGTTCTGTGCATAGAAAGATTATCCCTTGCTATCACTGAGAAAGTAAATAATGGTTCTTGGCTTCCTGTCAGAACTTGTCCTCGTGGACCTGGTATCTCTCATCTGATGTTCGCGGATGATGTCCTTTTATTTACTCAGGCCAAGGCTTCTCAGGTCCGATTGGCGGCTCAAGTGCTAAACGAGTTTTGTTGAAATTCAGGTCTCAAGGTTAATCTGGTAAAATCTCATTCCCTTAGTTCTGCTGGCGTTCTTAACTCTAAGAAGCATAAATTCCACAGTACCACTTCTATTCAGTTCGCGCCCAGTTTTGACAAATATCTGGGCTTTCCCATGCTCTCAGGCCGTGCAACAAAAGAGGATTTTAATTTTCTAATTGATAGAGTTTTTAATAAGTTTGCCTCTTGGAAGTCCCATCTTCTCAAAAAACCGAGCAAAGTTAATCTTGCTCATGCTGCGCTCTCTTCTATTCCATCTTATGTCATGCAGAATTGTTGGATTCCATCGAGTATCTGCAATAAGTTATATTCCATGACGAGACAGTTTATTTGGAGCACAAATGATCGAAGAGGGATTCACCTTGTGAGTTGGAGAAAGGTCACGCAGCCTAAAGCTATCGGCGGGCTGGGGATTCGGGAGGCCCATCTCAACAACACTGCTATGTTAGGGAAGCATGTTTAGGATATGGTTCATAAAGGAGATAAGATATGGGTTCAAATGTTGAGGGCTAAGTACTGTCCACATGGTGATTTCTTATTCAGTGGAAGTATTAATGGATCCTTCTTGTGGAATCCCCTCTGTAAAGCGCGTAATTCCCTTAAGGATGGATATATTTATAGAATTGGAAATGGTGCAAGCTCCTTCTGGTATGATTCTTGGCTAAACATTGGCCCTCTTTGGAAACTCGTCCCTTTTATTCAAATCCATGATACTCAATTATGTCTCAATGATATTATTTCGGGACATCAATGGTATTTAGATGATATTAGAACTGCCCTTCCTCAGCAGGCAACGAATTCTATTCTTCATTGCCAGGTGCCTAGATTGAATGACTCTCTTCCTGATGTTTGGGTTTGGAATTATAATCTTGAGGGTAATTATTTTGTTCGGTCTGGTTATCTTTGGCTTAAAGAGAAAACCAGGGACACTTCTGATGACCTCCCTCACACCAACTGGTCCTGGGTTTGGAAGCTTAAAATCCCTGAGAACATTAAGTTCTGGTTTGGCTAATCGGTCATGGATCTGTGTTGACTACTCCCTCCGTTTCACTTTAAGTGTCTTTTTAACATCAAAATTTTGTTTCAAAATAAGTGTCTTTCTACCAAATCTAGGCAACATTTAATACTGTTTTTCCTTATTTACCCTTACATTTAATGTTGTTTTAGTTTTAAAATTTGTAATACTAGTAATGATGCATTGACAAAATAAAAATATTAAATAAGGGTATTTTTTGACAAAATACACATAAAACTTACAATAATCATCATAATCAACACTTTCTTAATCTATGTGCAAAAGTCCAAAAAGACACTTAAAGTGAAACGGAGGGAGTAATAGTTTGTGGGCTCGGCGGGGTCTGACAATAAACAATACGTGCGTTCGCTGCAGCGGAGGAGAGGAAACTATCATGCATTGCTTCCGTGACTGTAGTGAGGCCAGAAGTGTATGGATGCTTTCTGGTCTTTGGTTATGTGCACCAGAGTTTGCCACGATCTCGGATCCGGTGGCTTGGATTCGACTTTGGGAGTCTCTGAACTCTCCCTTATTTTTTGCTGCTGTATGGTGGATTTGGAGAGCCAGGAATGCTATGTGTATAGAACAATTGCATGTTCCTAGACATACTATTATCAACTCTATTCATAATTTGTCTTCTTTGATCCTGACTGGTTTAAGTTCTATGATGTCAACTCCTTCCCCGCAACGATGGGTTAGAAGGCGAAATCCTCCTTCTGGTTTTATTGTTGTGAATGTGGATGAGAGCTGTAAAGGCAACCCGGGTCCTGCTGGGTTTGGTGGCCTCCTTCGTGATGACTCCGGCAAGTGGTTAAGGGGTTTTTATGGTCACGTAGGTAATTCTAATAACCTACATGCTGAGATTGCTGCCATTCTTCACGGTCTCGAAGTTGCTTGGAATTATGGAACAAGGAAGGTGGTTTGTTTCAGTGATTCTTTGGATGATTTGAGATTAGTTGTCAACGACCCTGGTATCTTTCATCGCTATGCGGCTATTCTCTGCGATATCTGTGAGTTCAAGTCCAGAGCTCGGGAGCTTCGTCTTGAGCATATTCTTCGTGAGGGGAACACTTGTGCTGACATTCTTGCCAAAGCTGGAGCTTCTTGTTCGGACATGTTGTCTGTTCTCTCAGTTCCTCCCGCTGATTTGGGTGTTCATCTGCTTGCTGATGCTTTGGGAGTGTCTCTGCCAAGACCTTAGTTCTTTTTGTTTTTGGTGTTTCCTTTTCTTTCTTTCCTTTTGTACCAAAAAAAAAAGAGGAGGTTGAGAAAATTAGGGAAAACTGAAGTTTTCCTTGAAGAATGAATAAATGAAGCTGACAAAGAAAAAATTCAGAGTGAAGAGAGATTAATTGAGTGATGAATGTTAAAAAAATGATTTCATATTATGGAGCACTTACTTAATCTTGGCGCCAAAAGCAACTAGTAACATAACAAAATCTCACTAACTTCCTAACATAAAACTAACAAGCTAAAAACTGCTACACTAATAAGTTAATAAATATCAGGTTAAATGATTAACTTAAGTTATCTACCTAACTGATTATATAAGTAATATAATCGATTATTGAAACACTAATACACTATCCTCTATATCATAGATCTATTTAATCGTTTTTCGAAATATTATCTTCTTTTAGCTTTTGATTCCGTTGTTGTGTTAAGATATGAGTAAATTGTCACTTTGGTCCATGAATTTACATAACACTTTCACTTTAATCCCTTAAATTAACAAAAATGATCTTAGGTCCCTGACTTTGTAAAAAGTCATTCACGTTAGTCCCTGCTCCTAACCCTCGTCAACAGACGTTAACGGAGTGATGACGTGGCTGACCGAGGCCCTTAAACGACGTCGCTTTTGCGTCCTCGTGGCATTTATAACGGAGTAAATTGTCCTGTTAGTCCTATCGGTTGCATCAATGCCATGTTCAGTTGCACCAGTCCCATGTTTTGAAGCTAAACACTTCAAAATATGTACACTTCAAAACATGACATTGATGTAGCCGAACATAGGACTGGTGCAACTGAACATGACACTAGTGCAGCAGATGAGACTAATGTGACAGTTTACTCCGTTATAAGTGCAAGGGGAGGCAAAAACGACTTCGTTTAAGACCCCCAATCAGCCATGTTATCACTCTGTTAACGCCTGTTGACGGGGTTAGGGGCAGAGATTAATGTGAATGACTTTTTACAAAGTCAAGGGTCTAAAAGCATTTTTGCTAATTTCAGGAACTAAAGTGAAAGTGTTGTTTAAATTCAGGAATCAAAGTGACAATTTACTCGTTAAGATATATTCTTGACAAAGGGCATAGAGATATTGTTTAACAAACGCAACGTGTAATATTCAAAAATCAAATCTATACTTTTTTTAGCTGTTAATTAGCTTATAATGTTATAATACAACAGTATTTTGTCACTTTCTTAAACATAGCCGCTGGACAAAAAGTGTTATACCTTAACTAGATTCGTCCGATGACTATGATTTCTTCCCCTCTTCTTATATATATATATATATATATATATATATATATATATATATATATATATATATATATATATATATAACAACCTTTAAGGCATTTATAAATATTCTCAATTAAAAAAAATCTTTAAAGTCGTAATAAACAAGAAATTATTATACTTAATTTATAAGCATTTATGCATTTTCTTGACCATAATTATTTAAATATACTTTAATGTTTAATTAACTATTTTTTTTCGAAAAGTTCTTTCTATCAATAAATAAAGAAGTAAGTAATTCTTTACGAAATATATAAATAATTGAAGTGATTAATTATTAAATGTATGTATTATATTACATGATGAGCATAATTATTGGTTTTTTTTATACAATCATGATAATTTATGAGGGACCTATATTATCTTTTCTCTCCTTGTTCTTCCCAATGTTTTGCATACAGACATGATAACTTCTTCCTCTAATGAAAACAAAATGTAATATAGTGGCAACTAAAGAAATGGATGACTCAATTAGAAAAGCAATTGCTGCAAGAATAAGAGCGTGTTTGGTTTTGCGGTGAGTTAGTCCAAAATCAATTTTGAAATGTCAACGTTATTAACAATTACTTCTGCTCCAACGTAATTTTGAGGACATAATTGATTATATAAATCAAAACCAAACATGTTGTAACAGTCACTGTACATTGATATCCAAAAGAAAATGACAATATATTGGTACAGTATCAAATATCAATTGATTTACTTTGAGCAAAATATCAATTGTAAAAGAAAATAACAGCAACAACAACGCCAACAACACGAGCTGCAGAAGACATAAATGGGCAGGAAGACAGCAATTACGGATACATGGTAACTGTATATAGTAAGCTGCGATGTTCACGTACGACGGGATAGTACTCCTTCAGGTTTTATACTGAAGGCATATTCAAGAAGAAATTTTTAGTCTTATACATAGGATATTTTATACTTTTTATGTATCATTAATTGTTTTTTTCTTTTTTTTGCTTTTATTTAATGCTTTGATTAATTATGTTTTTTGTTATTTATTAATGAATGTGAACTTTTCAAGTAATGTAAAGGGGCAAAATTATAATGTTACAATATATTCTCATAAAATTCAAAAAATAATCATTTTTCTTAGTCCGAAAAATACGGTTAAGGATGACTTATATATATATATATATATATAAATATATATATACCAGTGGAAGTACAATAGATGACTTCCCACCAATGAAAATGGTTAACGTGGCCAACGCTGCACCATTCGTTATTCATACACTGTTTTGGATAGATATGACTGGTGCATTATGATTTGAGTTTCGAGGTCCAATACTATTGTTTTTATTTTATTTTATTATTTTAGTCATGGGTTGATTTCGGATTATGAAGCCATCATTTATGGTTTAAATCAATAACACTAATAATTTATCATATAAAGTAATATAAAAAAATAAAATGAGTAGGTAATTATTTTTATTATATATAGATAATAATTGACCTAAATCACACATGACATAATAATTCAAGATCAATTAATAATTTTTCTGTAAACACTTTGATGTGTTTTTAATAAAAATCCATTAAATGAAATTTAGGAGAATTAAAAAAATTAACTAATATTGTTTAAAAATATAATATTCTGTATATTTTTAAAAATTATCTTTACAATTATTATTAAAACTTAATAAATGTTAAGTAAATAAAAATATTTATACAAAAAATAAATGGATGGAAATTTGAAAAATAAGTTTATAAATTGTAAATCTAAAAAGAATAAAAATTAAGAATCGCATGTACTCCCTCCGGTCCTATATATAGGGCATAATTAACCGTATTTTTCGGAACAAGGAAAATGGTTAGTTTTGTAAATTTTATGAAAATATATTGTAATGTTACAATTTTATCCCCTCCACTTTACATGGAAAGTTCATATTTATTAATGAATAACAAAAAAACATAGTTAGTCAAAACATTTAATAAGGGCAAAAAAGAGAAAAACAATTATTGATGCATATGAAATATAAAATATCCTATATATAAGATCTGAGATTTATTCTAGAAGGTGACCTATATATAGAATGGGATGGAGTACTACGTAAGAACATTTTAATTAATTTTCTACTTTCATGTTATTGCTAGTAATGATAATCGAAATTCGAAAATATTTTAACTTTACTGCTTCTTGGTACATTTTTTTTAAATTTCCTTCTTGTTGTACGTTCCATTGAAAAAATCACTCCCATAAAGAAAAAGAATATATATATATATATATATATATATATATATATATATATATATATATAGCAAAGTGGCCGACAAAAGAATGCGACAACTGATATTGTGGATTACCCTGCCCAACCTCCACCGTTGTCTTCCGTCGACGTGCCATCGGATGCTCCGTTCCTCTTTCTCTCTTCCTTGCCAACTTCGACCTTATTTACTTTTAGAAGGGTAGACCGATATTGTATCATGCTTTGATTAAAGTGAGTATTTTTTTTTAATCAAAATAATTTTGTTATTAATATTGAAAATTTGAAAATTTCATCTATTCTTTTTTATAAAATTATCATTGCAACTATCAATGAATTTTTAAATCTGTTGAGTTAATAAATATATATGTGAAAAAATATTTAAAATTATAATATAAATTGAAATAAAATTTGATATTAAAATAAAATAAACTTATTAAAATGATATTATAAAAAATCGAAATAGAGTGTATTTTTAACTTATCCATTACATTTCGATATCTCATGATTCCATTTAGCATAAACAATTGGTTTATCGACAAACTGTTATATGAGTTTTGTTATACATTACGGTTATCATAATGATTAAAGAGCGAAAAAAATGCAAAACTAACATTAAAAAAAAAAAAAAGAGAGTTACTAACATGCAACCTAAAATTGGATGATTGCTATGCAACGTTTTAGTAAACTAATAAAAAGTTGACACTTAAGACATGTGTGTCATGTCATTCCTTGAAGTAATGATTTATAATTTTTACAATTTAGTCCAACATAAAAAGTAAATTAATTTAATTTAGTCCTTTGTACCTATTAGCAAATTATAACATAGATTAAAACAACAGGTGATTATAACAACAAGTGTTAAATTAATTTGCTAATAGGTACAAAAGACTAAATTAAATTAATTTTTTTTATGTTGGACTAAATTGTAAAAATTATAAATCACTACTTCAAGGAATGACATGACACACATGTCTTAGGTGTCAACTTCTTATTAGTTTACTAAAAGGTTGCTATGCAACCATCCAATTTTAGGTTGCATGTTAGAAATTTCCAATTATTTATTGTCCTAAATCATCATGTTATTAGTGATTTAAATCAATACTTAGACATATAATATTAATAATTATTTTTGAATTTTATTTTTTAAATTTTATTTATGTAATGGACAAATTATAATTTACTCGATCCATAGATGAGATACTATTCAAGGACCAACTAATAATTATTTCCACTTCCATTCATTTTATTTATTTATTTATTTATATATATATATATATATCATGGTTTTAAATATTACAAAAGTTAGTTAATTTTTTTAATTTTAAATTCTATATTTTTCAAAACGATAGGAGGAGAATTTAAAAAATAAATTAATATAATAGCATTGAAAATGATAAAAGTTGAAATATTATCTATAATTTTTAATTAGACTTCTAAAAATATATACTACCTTTATTTTTCTATAACTGTTATTTTAACAAAGGTGCAGTAATTTATTCCTAAATAACTACTGTATCATATAAGATTATTTTTCGTATTTTTACTTGTCTTCGTTTATACCCACATTTGTCTTATATAGTTATCATAAATTCAAATGTCAAAATCGGTTTAAAAAAAATTATTGATTTACTACAAAACGATATATTAAACATACTTCTTAATCTATATGCTGCGTACTTTATATTTAAAAAAAAAAAAGAAAAAAAAAACTACAAAGGAATCAAGGTAGTATAACAAGATATATCATTCTCATATTATAACCTACTCTTATCATATTATTTATCATATCTTGTTTTTGTCCTATATAAACTATCGAATGACCTTTATGTAAACTAAAAATATATATATAAATTAATTTGAGAAGGGGCTGTTACCAATATCAAAAGCAAAATCATAAATATAATAATTATAAAAAAATGACAATTTTTTACCCCAATTTATTAGAATGAAATTATTGAGAATTTGGTAGAGGCAAAACTCACTTCGATGATCTCTACGTCTCGGAGGGGATTAGTCTTCGGCTGTCAGCTGGGGGAAACCCTTGGTGTACACAAAAAAAAAAAAGTATCACAAACAAATATGAATGAACTTAACTTCTCTCAAACTTAATTCAATAATTTCTTAGTGCTTGAACTCGATCAAACTAAGATAAAATAATTAATTCAAATGGTGAAGATACAAAAAATTATTTGCATATAAAAAAATATGTGTGAGGTTATCATATAAATGTTGTTCCACTTAATAAATTTACATATTTAATAAAAAAAAACTTAAATGACTTGTAAAATTAAAGCTACGTACATTCAACTGTAATTAAGACAAGCATATAACTATGTATTGTCACATTATTATTAGTTTTAGTTCATGTTTAATGTCTCCAAAGTAGCTCGACTAATAAAGTTACTTTCTCCCCTCCCAACACACACACAGATATATATATATATATATGTATTATAAAATAGTAGGAATTTTGTTATCCATTCTTCTAAAAATAATGTCTAAACAAATAAAAATGTTAAATTTATCTATAAGTATATGTTATAGGTTAGAATAGGTGGTAATAAGCGGTTTAGTCTTAAAGTAGAATCTCAAATTCGATTGTGAATGCAGAAAATTAACGTTGGAAGATTTATTTGTCAAAGCTATGCACTCAACCTAAATCAAATCCTGATTTGCTTAAGTAATATTTGAAAAATCGGGTGGACAACCCCCAAAAAAAAAAGTGATAAATTTTCCTAAAAAATGATGATTTTTTAATAGGTAAATATCATTGTTATCGGGATTTAAACCCAAATTTTAACATTTTAAATATTGTAGCTCTACTAAATAATGTGTTCAATATATTTAAATCAGTTTAGCAAATTAATTTAACACCTATTGTTATAATCACCTGTTGTTTTAATCTATGTTATAATTTGCTAATAGGTAAAAATGACTAAATTAAATTAATTTACTTTTTATGCTGGACTAAATTGTAAAAATTATAAATCATTACTTCAAGGAATGACATGACACACATGTCTTAGGTGTCAATTTTTTATTAGTTTACTAAATGATCGCATAGCAACCATCCAATTTTAGGTTGCATGTTAGTACTCTCTCCGGCTCGAATTATAAGCAATTCTAACCACTTTTTCGCTTATCAAGGAGGTTAGTTGATTGTATTTAATTTTTTCAAATTTATAAAAAATAGAGGTATTTTTGAAAAGTAGTATTGGGAATGAAACAAAAATTAATTAAGATTACAATTTTCTAGATACGTTTTAGGAAAGTGGCATTGGGAATGAAACAAAATTTAATAAAGTTAGTTAATTTTGCTTATATTTTAAATTAAGAGTAATATGTTTTTTGTTGCTTATAATTCGAGTATGAGGGAATAACTCCTTTAATAATTTACTCCAGAAGCAGTATGGAAGAATATTTTTTTTTTGGTGTAATAAATAAAGAAATGTAGTTTTGGGAGCGTAAAAGGGAGGGTGGTTGGGTGAATAAACGCTGAAAATATTAGGAAAATTGGGGAAGGTCGATAGAGTGAGTGAATGAGAACGTACGAACGTAGAGTAGAGAAGAAGAAGAAGAAGAAGAACTGAAGAAGGATATTTGTCAGTGAGATAGACAGAGTCCCACAGTAAGTGACACAGACAAATTCTGATTCCAAACCCAATCCCTCTCTCTTTCTCTCTCTTCCTTCTTCATCCCTCCCTCTCTCTTTTCTCTACTAATCAACACTCACTCTTCCCAACCCAACACAACACTCAACACAACACAGACTTCCCCATAACACAATATTACAAAAAAGAAAGAAAAAAGCTTACACATACACCACTTCTCCGAAATGCAGGAAATACATTCTTCCATGGGTGGAGGTGGAGGTGGAGGCAGATTTTTCGGAGGCGGGGCCGGAACCGGTGGTGGCGGTGCCGGCAGCGGAGGAGACAGGAGGCTGAGACCGCACCACCACCACCATCAGGCTTTGAAGTGCCCCCGCTGCGATTCTCTCAACACCAAATTCTGCTACTACAACAACTACAACCTCTCTCAGCCACGTCACTTCTGTAAGAATTGTCGTCGTTACTGGACCAAAGGCGGCGTCCTCCGCAACGTCCCCGTCGGCGGTGGCTGCCGCAAATCCAAACGCTCCAACAACAACACCAACAAGCCTCCCAAAAACTCATCCTCCGAAACCGAAACCACCACCACCGCGCCACCAGAACACAACAACTCGAATTCTCATTCCAGCAGCGAAAGTTCCAGCCTCACCGCCACCACCGAAGCGGTTTCAGCTCCCAACACCTTCAACTCTGATTCCAATAACAACACTATCCCTTCCTCTAACCCTGCTTTGGAGACTCTTTCCCTCGAACAACAACAACAAGGAACAGGGGACTCTGCTATTTTCTCTGAGATTGGAACCTTCACAAACTTAATCACTTCCACTAACGAAGCATTACCGTTTGGTTTCGGCGCTACAACTATCCCTGATATGTCGTCGTTTCAGTGGCAACACCAGAAGGGGATGAGCATGAGCATGAGCATGAGCATGAGCATGGCCATGAACAACATGAGTGGCGTTGATCATGATGGAGGAGGAGAATTGAAGTTTCAGGATGATAATAATAATAATAATAATAATAATATAAACGGTGGTGGTGCTTCGTTGCTTGATCACTGTACCGTACCCGTTGATTTGTGTTCGCTGCAGAATAAAACAGGGCACGGAGGATTTGGATCGTTGGATTGGAATGGCGGAGCAGATCAAGGTTTGTTTGATCTTACCAACACCGTTGATCATAATTACTGGGCTCCTCCTCCTCCTCACACTACTCACTGGTCTGATCATGACAATTCTACTCTCTTTCATCTTCCCTGAATTACCCTTATCTTTTTTCTTTTTCTTTTTTTTTTTTACCGTGCTTGTTTTTTTATAATAATTTAACTTTATAAAATGTGCAAAGATATCTAAACCAAAGTAATATATTTGGAAGATAATTAATTAATCACTTAATTAATTACCATATGTATATTTTTTTCCCTGTTTTTTTATTTAAGGGTGAATTTGGGAGGTGATTGAGCTGAGTTCCATTCTGATTAGTGATGTGTGCATGGACAACATACAACTAACTTCCATGTTAGTTTCTATCTGATTTTATTTTCTATGTTCATGGTTAATGTATATGTATGTGGGAATTGGATTGTTAGAGAAACTGAGAGATAATAGCAGCCCTGTTTTGATATCGAATTCTACTATATGAATAGTAATGGTTGATACTTGATTTGGTTTGTTTTAGGTTTGAATTCTCTTATTATTTAGTATTTGTTTGGCGATTCAATTTCTTTGCTCACTATGAGTCTATCATTTCATCGCGTTGAACTTATTATATTACAGGTTTTGAGAAGACAGATGTATTGTAATTTGTAAGATCTAATTTATTTTGTTCAGGATATTACTTGAATCAAACAATCTAACTGTCCGTGTTAACTCATTTTATAAAAAGATTTCGAGACATACAAAATAGTCTAAAAAATCAACATTCACCCTAAAAAAAATGAAATGTGTCATTTGCTTGATTAACAAGTGACACGTGACACATTTTTATGGTGTAAGTTGATATGTAAATTATTTTGTAAGTTTCATTACTGTTTTACAAAAATATTAACAACCATATACAGTAATATTATAGGTTAAATACTGTACTTATCCAATTTGCGCGATTCATGTTTGTTTTATAGATTTGGTTAATAATGGAAGAGATTTTGAAAGTAAAAAAAGAAAAAAAAAATCCTAGGGAGGTTAGGTTTGGGTGGGGCTTGCAATGTGGTAATGGTAGTGACTTGTTGCATGCGCGATGATGAGCTAGTTTCGCGCGTGAGAGAGAAAGAGAGAGGAGAGAGGGAAGGTTTTTGATGATGCAAAGGGGGGACACGTGGGTTTAGGTGACAGGACAAGAATATGATGTGATGAGTCGGTTTAGATTAGATTGTGGTGGCTTATTTCTGCTCGCAGAATCAGGATGGAATGGTGGATATGTAGATCTTGTTAGAGTGGGTAGATAGTGGAGTATCAACTCAACTGCTTCATATCATCAACATCTCTCCTATGTATGCATGGATGGAGAGAGGTTGGGAAATGAATGGGTCTTGGTCCCGAAGGGTGGTGGTGCTTATTGATGATGTTGGTGGGTGGGTCCACCTAAGCCGTGGTGCAATTCTGATCAATGCATCATGATATGTGTATATTCATGGCTCACTTCATAACAGGGCAAGCATTTGATGATTCCCACCGTCGCGTTCAGTTTGGATCTCTCGTTCATTATCGTATTTTCACAATTGGTTCTGATTGGAACAAGGAAAATCTGGATCAGGCGCAACGTTATGGTCTTACTAGTCTAGTCACACTCTATGATCATGGTTATACTCCTAATTGCATGGATTACATTTTCTCACAATAGCCCCCAATTGTGATTATGATCACAATTTAGTATTCTGCAGAAGAAGTAAAATTGACAATCAAAATTATTGATACGGATGTGTATTCTAATCTTATGGGCCTTTATGGTAATACATGTGCAAGTTGAAACCAGATTCACAGCGTTAGAAAGAGTTAATTAATTATTGTTGTCTGAAAGAGTCCCCGTAATGATGCAAGAATTAATCATCTTCAATTAATAAACCAAGCGACCGACCAAGTTTCTGCTTGCGCCTTTATATTCAACGTACGCCAATGCTGTTTCTGTGTGATCCATGACCACACTGTTAAATGCGAGTAAAATATTCCAACGAAAATGGGCAAATGCATAGCTAGCTGACTTAAGGGGCGTGGAGGGGCCTGCAGTTATAGCCCATATTATTGCCAAAAGAGGTCGGGGAATGATAGATGGATTGGAGGCAACTGCTTCATTGCATGGCCTTTTTAATGTGACAGTGCAGCGTAGATTGTGACTGCAGAACCCATATTGGGGCCTCATGCACCACCTTGTCACATGGTTTTTGGTGGTCCTTCTTGCCATGTACCAGTTGTCATAAACCTTGACGTCTGAACTTTGTGCACCTGTACCATTATGAATGATGACTTACCCTCCTTCAACTTCAAGCACTAATCAAATACTTCAACTGCTTTTAATTACTACATTACATTGGAGTACGATAGCCTGAAGTCCTGAACTAACAACAACTCTTACATATATAGACTACTTGTTAAATATAAATATAATGCGTATGTACGAGGTTAGAAGTTTAGGACAAAGAGTTTGTTGAATCTGGTGATGATGTTAATGTTAGAAATGCTAACATACTCTGCCAGCAGATTTGCTACGATTTTTGCCGTTTATATTTATTACGTGCAGCAGCTGCTACCTTTCTTCTCTAGATGCGGCTCTGTTGTATTCTCCATAATAATCGAATGCTTTTTTCTCTACGGGGATGGGGTGGTATAATTTGGACCAGGTTTTATTCAGTGCAGCTCAACTACATTTCCAGATTCGGCAGAAATGGCATTGAAGTCAAATGTCATTAATGATATGTTTGACCATGTTGAGCATGAATTCTTCATGAGTACATAATTCACAAATCCTACTAAGTTACGAAATGGCATTAAATTGAAGGTACTAGAGTTTTTCAGTACCAGCCTTCAGTTGTGCTATGGAGACAATTATTGTCATACTTTACAAATTACAATTGCATCAAGTCAAGAGATTCAGATAAATGCATGTACATAGGGAGAGCTTAGATCATATTGTTGTATGAGTGAGATTTTTGCCATCTCACTTGTGATTAGGAATATCTCATTTATGTTATTATTTCTAATTTTATCTTTGTTTTTTTTTTACTTAAGGATGGTAACGTACCAAAACTACTTCATGGATTAATTGCATACACCGTGATCAACCCATTACTATTTGATTCTATGTGCCCAAACCGTTCACACATAAATCAGTTTTATTCAACCCTTACCCGACTAGCAATTTGAACGAGCAACTTTTTTGGAAAAAAGAAGAACCCCGCTTCTGACACAACACAAATGGCAAATGAAATGGCTTCTCAATCTTAAACTTAAATTCAATGGATGTATGTGGGGATGCAATTGCTTTTTCCAAATAATAATATCTAAAGTCCTCATTTGGAGGGTTGAAAGATCTTGAATATTGTACCTCCTTTTTGAAAATATAAGAATTACTCAAGACATATTTGTCGTAACAATTATTTTTATTCACAGATGACAATGAATTTGTACTGGGTTAATTCAACAAATTTACTAGTAGCCAACTAGCCATGACCATAATATATGATGAAAAGTTGACAAGGAATACTGTCAAAATCAACCAAAAGTTAGTCCTAAAGCAAATGCTTACTTTCTTCTGCGTAATTCAGCTAAGATTATGTTCTCAGTTTTACTTGATTTAAACTTACTAATAGTTACAGTACTATACTTAAATCTATAAATAAATAAATAAATAAAATAAGTACTAGTAGTTCCATGTAGTCTTCCTTGATTCCAACAACCAACACATTTTTTCCAACTGGAACCTTTTGAATAAAAATTTTGACAGCGTTACCAACATGGGTTGGGACGAGTGGTAAGCGGCTCGGTCTCGCTTAAGCAAGGTCTCGAGTTCGAGTCCTTGTGAATGCAGAAAATTCATGTTGGGAGACTCACCTGCCATAGCCAGGCACGCGACCCGGGTCGGATCCGGATGTACCTAAGTAGTACTTAGGGAACTGGGTGAGCAACCAAAAAAAATAATTTCTTGACAGGGTTTAATTACAAAAATACAAAAAAAATTATGAATTTCACACTTAAAATAGGGTTTGTGAATAAAAGTGGGTCCAAATTCCAAAACACAAAAGTAAATTATAAACCTTTCACATAAGGCCCAAATCAAGAAAATTGAATGTTGGAAAAAAAAAATAAAACACAAAAGTAAAGGGAGTTAGTTCCCGAACCCCATTTTTATCCCCCCAAACCCCAGTTTTTATTTTATTCCATTTTCACCCTTCTCTTCAATCCCAAACCCCAAACCCCAAACTCTCCACCAACACCACCTCTCCTCCTCCACCAACATCAACTCTCCTTCTCCACCTCCACCAACACCACCTCTCCTCCTCCATCACCTCCCTCTACTTTCATTTTTTCCCCATTGATCTGCCCCGGCCCAGAGTTAGGGTTCCCTTTCTGCAGATCAATCAATCAAACAAGTGAGTGAGAGCTTCTTGAATCAAATCAATGGAGAAGAAGCAATTACAAGTGGGTGGTTCACCGATAAAGCAGTTAGCTTGCTGCAAGTCCTTCGCACCCTCTCCAAGTCATGACTTCCCTCTCTCTCCACTCCCCTTCCCCCCTCTCTCCACCCTCTTCAGTTTTTTTTTAATTTTCGGTACTATACAAAATTCCGACATCCATCTGTCAGAATTTTGAAAAATTCCGACATGGGGGTGTCGGAATTTTGTACAGTACTTATTATATGAAAAACTGAAAAAATTCCGACAAACCAGTGTCGAAAATTTATAATTTTTCCGACACGGGATAGTCGGAAATTGTACAGGTATATAAAAAAACAGAAAGAGAAGAGCTTTACCTTGAAGAAAAGATATGAACGTCCATTGACATAGATGAGGGGTTTGAGGTTTGGGGGTGAGAATTTTTCTTCTTGTGTTGGTGTAGAAGAATGGTTGAAATCATGATAGTGTTGGCTGGGAAAGAGAAGAAGGAGGTAAGGTGAACAATGGAGTTTGGGGTTTGGGGTTTGGGGGTGGGAAGGTGGAAGGTTTTGGGGTTTAGGGTTCCATGATGTTTGGGGTTTGGGGGTGAAAAGGTAGAAGATGAGGGAGGGGCAGTTTTGACTTTACACCATTAAAATGGGGTTTGGGGATAAAAAGGGGGTTTGGGGACTAACTCCCAAAAGTAAATTGTAAACCTTTCATATAAGGCCCAAATCAAGAAAATTGAATGTTGGACAAAAAAATAAAAAATAAAAAAACACATATCGGGTTACATAATGGGTCCAATGTTTTATTTGCTAAATTACGGTACTATCCTTGATATATAAAATATTAGAGTTAGGTTTCCGCAGTCTCCATTCATCCTCCTCCTCACAAGTTGGTGCCGCTGCTTGTCTGAGTCCCCAATCCGAATAAGTGAGTAGTATTATGACTCTTTCTCTCTTTTCAACCATGTGTTTTCATAATCTGTAGCAATATATATATACATGGTAGTAGTAGTAGTATTGTGTCTCTCTTGTTATCTGTTTAACTGAGATATTTACTGTAATTTTCTATTAACTAAGGTATTTCTTGTTTTACCTATTCCCACGATGGCCAATTTCGTTGCAACTGGGAATTGACCAGTGTCTGTCGTAACTCATTCTTGTGTAGTTTTTCAATGATGCTTCATAGCACATGATATTTTTTGTTTGTGTGTGCAGGAAGGAGAACTTGTTTTTTGAAATCATCAATTAAAATGTCGGGGTATGATTTAATTGCTTTTTTTTTACTGTAATATGATTGGTTTTACCATGTTGTTTTGAGTCTCTGACTTTATTTTAGTAGAAATGATACTTTGTTTAAACTTCAAATTACAATGTCAATAGACTACTCAATAGTCTACCAAAAAAAAAATAAAATTACAATGTCAATAGACTACTCAATAGTCTACCAAAAAAAAATAAAATTACAATGTCAATAGTTGCATGTGACTATAGTAATTTTTGCTATAGGTATTTTTTAATGGGTTTTGCTATTCATTGCCTTAAGAGCAATGTATAAGAAAACCAAGAGTGTAAAGTTAATATTGGAAATTAACTCTTAAATTTTACTTACATCATTTTCTAGGTTGATTTTCTACTTTAGGCTGCTTATACATTGCCCTTAAGGTAATGAATAGCAAAACCCGTATTGAATCAGTGAGCACCGTATTCCTTTCGGTTTATATTGGTTTGTCTGAAATTTAATTTGAATACCCTACTGGAAAACTATTCTTATTCATCACATTGTATGATTCTCTCCTTGAGAAATGATGTATCCTCCTTCAAAATCAGCCTGCACCACATTTTGGTGACACATGCCACTTTGTAAGCCAATTGTTAATGAGGAGAGTACCACCATATGACACACGTTAGATTCATATGTGGTTAGGGGAATTTTGCCTGCTGGTTTTGTAGGGGGATACACTCAATTCTCATCTCTTATAGGATGTTAGTAGTTGCCATTCTTGTATTTGTGTGTTCAGGTCAGTTTCCTTCTTGAATAGCAAATCCCAAACAAACTAGCAATTCTTATGAGTTTCTATGTTCATGATATTTTTCCTCTGCAGTGAAGAAGATGTTGTTGCAACTGAGCCGGCTGCTGCAGCAGCTGCGTCAATTCCTGGTGAGCCCATGGACATAATGACTGCCTTACAGCTTGTTCTCAGAAAATCACTTGCTTATGGTGGTCTTGCCCGAGGCCTTCATGAAGCTGCAAAAGTGATTGAGAAGCATGCTGCACAGCTCTGTGTTCTAGCAGAAGATTGTGACCAACCTGACTATGTTAAACTTGTCAAGGCCCTTTGTGCAGAGCACAATGTTAGCCTTTTGACCGTTCCAAGTGCAAAGACTCTTGGAGAGTGGGCTGGTGTAAGTGTCATTGACTGCAAACCATATCTATTACTTTCATTTCTTCTTGTAATTCTTTATTTAATGCTTTTTTGCTGCTATATTTAATTCATTCTTTTCTTATAGTATTAAATTTTTCCTTGCAGTTGTGCAAGATTGATTCAGAAGGAAAAGCTAGGAAGGTAACTGGTTGCTCCTGTGTGGTTGTCAAGGTATGAATCGTATAGAAATGGAAATGTTTGTTATATTGTTTTGCCTTGCTTTTTCATTGTTTAACAAATGGCTGCCTACAGGATTTTGGGGAGGAACACGAAGCCTATAATGTTGTTCTGCAGCATGTCAAGGCAAACTGAGTTGCAAGACACAGATTTTTGTGGGTATCACTTTCAGTTTGGGATCCTCCCGAGAATGAAGTTTTCGTAGTTTTATCTTATGCATTTTGATTCTTTTAATGGCTTTAAGTGTCCTCTTTGTTGTTGCTACTCTAGTTAAATTACATCACATACTCTTTCTATTCAGCTTGTTATCACTAGTAAATTTATCTTTTTGAAAAGGTGAAAAGTAGCAAATATGATTGACAGGGTTATTTTATCTGCCTTAAGGTACTTCAGCCCCCAAAAATAAGGGGAATTTTTAATTTTAATAATTAAGTACCATAAGAAGAAAAATAAAAGCCAACATTTGGTACCATTTTAAAAAAAATAAAGTCAAGCAAGTGGATACAATTTTTTCAGAAGAATGTCAAACCTAAATTACTCAATGATTTAATTAAAAAATGTCTATAGCCAAGAGTGCACTCGAAGTGACAGCGAAATCGGAGCTTTTATCTTACGTGTGGTGTTTCTGATTAGAGATGTAACACTCTATTCCAGAAATGTGCCAATTTACCATTAGCCACCTCCTTAATAATTTTAGATTTCCAGGCTTGACATTTTGACTCCATGTTTTTTAATTTTTTTAAAAAAATTTCTACAAAACTTTAGAATTTTGCATTCCAAGTTGAGTTGAGATTTCTGTACTCGTGAAAACACTCATTCTATAGTTTAAGCTCTAGCAGATCGCTAAATGTAGACTGCACTTGCTTAGAAGTTTGCATTCTTAATACTCCAAAATTTAAATATTTTGGTCCCACGTTTCAAAATATAGTGCATTAAAACAGACAAATAATAAAAAAAAGACTGCACTTGCTTAGAAGTTTGCATTCTTAATACTCCAAAATTTAAATATTTTGGTCCCACGTTTCAAAATATAGTGCATTAAAACAGACAAATAATAAAAAAAAGTTAATCTCCTGGGAAGTCCTCACCAACGTAGGTTTGTTCAAATGGTACGATCCTGGGAATGAGATCTGAGATTAAGAAGTCTCGGTTCGACTTCGATTCGCGATTAACACATTAAAAGTGCTCTTGGGAACACTTGTAGTGCTGACCTAAAAGTACATACAAAAACAAAAAAGGCAAAAATAGAGAAATTTTTATTTGATGTCCAAAAAAAGAGAGATTATTTGAAGACTTAAAATTAAAATGATGGACATGTAAAAAGTTGTGTCAATAGATTCAAAATTCATTTCAATGATTTATACTTCTCACGCAGTAGTTTTCTAATTTTCTAATATTCATAACGCAAGGAAGATCTGACAAATGGCATTAAGATTAAAGCAAAAAAAAATGTAAATTATTCCCAAAGAAGGAGGGAGGGTAATTCCGTAATTTCAGCACCTTTGGATCGAATTAAACGTCCGTTGTAAAAGCTTTGTCTGGAAATGGAAAATCGCCACAAAATTTTCAAAGGCCAGTCTCCTCTCTTCACACTCACTCTTTCCCTCTACACTATTCATTAATTATTCAACAACACAATTGCAACTGCAACTGCAAGGCTGAGCTTGTTTTGAATTGAAGTGAGATATCAGGGAAAAGGAGCAACTAATAATGTACTCAGGGGCAGGGGAGCAGCATTTCGCAGATTTGCAAGACACCAACTCTGATTTCGGTGACCCCAACAATCCCAATTGGAATATTCCCTCATCTGCTTCCACTGCACCTAATTCCAATTTGGATCGTGACCTCTTCAAAGACCTCGTTGAAATTGTCCCTCTTGTTCAGTCCCTCATCGTAATCCCTTTTCTCTCTCTCTCAACTTTTCTTTATCCCAATTTCTCGCTATTGCAAAATTTGCATTTTTTAGGTATAAAAAAGATATTTTTTTTTAAAAAAAAAAATCATCGTGATTTTAATTACTAGCTTACTGTTTGTGACTTATGAAACTAGAGTTAGTTGGAATTACACTTGAATTTTTTCATTATCAGCAGCTTTTATTAATTGTGTTGTTTAATTATGATCATGATTATGATGATTAGGATCGTAAAGCAAGCCGTTCATTTACCCGTCGTGGCTCCATGATCTACACCAAGACGCCTACCAGAGAATCTTTGAATAAAAGAGTATGATTTTATCAATTCACCATTTGCATTCGTCAAATTTTTTTACTCTTCATCAACTAGGTAAATGGTAGTAAGTTCATTTATAAAGCTTGTTAAGGGGCCAAATATAGTGCAATGTTATCCGAAAATGTAGTTTTTGATATTCCTCATAGATGGAGTAACGTGCATAATGATTGTTTTTCTAACTATAGTAAACTTAACCATTGCCCTGTTAGCAAGACCCTTAGGTTTACTATTATATAGTGTTTTCATAAATGTGGCTCTTTATGTTGAATTCTGCAAGCAATTAAGAATTTCCTTCCATTTGATGTAATTTGCAAATAGAGATGTCAGTCTCGGACTGGTTTGGTTAATGACTTAGATTTGGAACAGTGCAGACTCATTTTTTGTTGATTACTATTACAATTTTCGCTTTGGAGTCTTGTTGAATTGGTCAAGCTCAATCCGCAGTTACCGATATTTGCTTGAAGATGCAATGCTGCCTGTGATATTATTATTACTATTCTTGTGTTGTATGATTTTGTCTAATGTGATTGTGTTTATAAATGGACGCAATGATGGAACTAAACCCCTGCATATTGCTATTCTACCACTTTAACTACTCTACTTTATATTGCTTCTTAAATGCATGTTAGATATGTGTCCATAACCATAAATCATATCTTGCCGCATTTACAATAGGGGCAAAGTCTTTTTTTCTCCTCTATTTTTCTTCGATTTACATTTTGCAGACTATCAATAATATGATGTTGTGTACTGTCCTTAAGTAGTCACTTGTTATTTTTTCCCTTTTGATTAAATAATACATAAATTATCTGTTGGTTTGGTGAGGGTAAACTTAGTGTTCCGGAAGTATACAAGCATCAGTCCTTGCAGTTGTGAGTTGTGAATGGCATAACTTTTCGGTAATTAGTGCTGATGAATGATATTCCTTTCTCATTATTAAGTACTGAATCATTACATCCTCTGCTAGGCAACTGATTTAAAAGGCAGGAACATTGGGCAGTCTATTCACGTCAAAAAGAAAAGGGACCATGGAGAAAAAGAACAAGGAAAAAATGGTGGCAATCATTCTGAGGCTGACAGCTTTTCTGTGTTTTCATCTAGAGATTGGACATCAGAGAAGGACAGAGAGGACTTTGTTATATTGAAGGAGCAGGTAGAGGAACTTCAGAAGAAATTATGGGAAAAAGATGAACTTTTAAAGTCAGCAGAGAACTCAAGAGAGCAGGTGAATGCTTTTAAGGCAAAACTCGAAGAACTGAAACACCAGACTTTGGAAAAAGACTCTTTGTTGAAGTATACTCAACAACAACTCACTGATGCTAAGGTACTGATTACGTTTTTTTTTTCTTATCAATAAATTGGCACAATAAGTTGCAAAGTTGTTCACGATGCAAGCTGTGTTTATCTCTTACAATTCATATACCTTCTCACTTAATACAGAGTTATCACACTTTTAAAGTCTTTACTTTTCACTGGAACATGATAGCTGTTGCTGCTGATAGGGGTTGGAAGTTGGATCCTTCAACTCTACTGGATTAAAATAGGTGTATCCGTATTCCGTAGAGCATGTGTTGACATGGTTGTAATGAGTAAAGCTGAAACAGTTTTCTTCTTTTTTTAATTCTACTCAACATTTTTTATTCTTAGAAAGTGAGTATATGGTTAAAAATGTGATGTGTGTTGCCCCACTGAAATTTTTTTCTAAGCTTATTTTAGACTTTATGAATGCATCCAAATTAAAATGGTTTGTTCAGAACTTAAACTGCTTTGTCCTGTTCAGAACATTTATTTCTCACATGTTATAGTTCTTTGTTTTTGCAGATTAAGCTTGCCGACAAGCAAGCTGCTCTTGAGAAGACACGATGGGAAGCAATGACATCCACCGAGAAAGTGGAGAAACTCCAACACGAGTTAGATTCTGTGCAAACAGATATTTCATCATTTACGTTGTTGCTTGAAGGCTTGACAAAAATTGATACTGTTGGAGACACTAATGATTATGACACCAAGCCATATGATTTCAATCACCTGCCGAGTATTGTGAGTTTGTGAATATTTTTCAAATCAATATGCGTATCGCATATTTGGACATGTTGCTATATATGGTGATGATTGCAAGACAACACTATCATTTGTAAAATTCCTGTTTCAAGAGATATGAATCTCTCTTTTACCGATGGGTACAGCTTCCACTCATGCATGATCCATGCATCATGTATGCTTGCTAACATAGTAATTTATCATTTCTAGATTCCTGTTTGACTTCTTGTAACTTCATTTCTCTGAGTAGAGGTGTATCTATTGAAGAATTGCATGGCATAGTATGAGAATATACTTGTCGGATTAATGTGTACCGTTGTTTTATAGTATAGAATCGTGCAAGTATGTTGGAATATATAATCCTTGGTTTTGACCTCTGTAAGTACTCAATAAACATCTGTGTTTGGTTGAACAGGATGATTTGGACGAGATGGAATTGCAGAAAATGGAAGAAGCAAGAAAAGCTTATACTGCTGCGATTGCTGTTGCCAAGGAAAGACGAGATGAAGAATCTATTGCTGCTGCTGCCAGTGCTAGGTTGCATCTTCAGTCTTTTGTTTTCTAATCTACAAATTTCAACCTGTGATTTTATTAGTGTAATTTAAAATGTTAACTCACTAGGCCCTGCTGTCACAAATCATATGTATGAGAGAGATATATGTGTGCCTGTTTGATGTGAACAAATGTACAAAATTGTGCCATTTTATTTAATGCCAGTGTTTGTTCAAAATCGACCACTATTTTTGCCAGACGCATACTATAGATTTTAGATTTCTATATGAAGTGGCATTCAGCAAGTTGTCTTCTGGTGACTGACTCTGAATGCCAAGTAGTCTTATGCTTGTTAGGGACCCGTTGTCATTGTTCACAACAGCAAACTGTTAGTGTTATTTGTTTACTAACACTAACTCTCCCCAAGTTTGTGGTCCATTTCCCATGTATGATCTGATAGCCACAAGGTGGTCTTGTGTTGTTTTAAATCTAAGTTGTTTTATGATTTGATTAAGGGATACTTGTGCTTTGTTTTTCTATTGGATAAAATTTGAGGATAAGCCCAATACCTTGCAGTGTGATTAAGTTGCCATTTGACGATTACCTATGGTACTCACGTCTAAGACATACTTAAATTACCAACGTGGGGTTGGTCAAGTGGTAGCTCACTTGGTCCCTTAACCAATTGGTCTCGAGTTCGAGCCTTGGGTATGGAGCAACCTCTTTACCGCTTAGTGCGAGCTCAGTTGGGTCGGACCGGATGAATCAGATTTTGAATAAACCAGATCCGGGTACCGGTTGGTGTAAAAAAAAAAAAAAAAAAAAAGGCATACTTAAATTTAAATAAGGGCGCTCACGTTGTCCAGTTGGCGTCTCTCCACTTCCTCCAAGCCTTATATATGAAGGTTGTCCTTCTCTTTTGCTTAGGATGAAAAGTAGGTGTTTCCTAGGTTAGGTCTTATCATTTCTCTGGCAAAATTAGTTGAAAGAAGTTGTAGACTGAACCTTAAATCCGTAAATTTAGCTTAAAGTTGTTAGATAGCTTAAAGCTGATAGATGTGTAGCAAATTGATTGAAATAAGGTTGATATTAAACATATTAAGGTAGGTGTTACCTTACATAATTTGGAATATTAAATTTGTTAATCTTGTGGTATATTATGAACTTGAAAGTTGAAACTTTTTAGAATATCATCCAAAATATATTCCTGGTGTTGGAAAAATTAGAATTTCCGAAACTAGAACAATCTAAGAATAAGTGATAGAATGTAAATGGTTTATTAAACAACGAAAGAAATTGATTATTCCTATTATCATCTAAACAATATTCATTAGTATGGGTTGAAGCTGCTTGATATAGGTATAGCTTACAAATTGGAGAGGCTAAAGTCATCAAATATAAGAAATTGAGTTCAAAAAAGGGGGTTAACAACTCAACAACTTTGAATGTTTGGTTACTTGGGGGTTTTGACATTATTACTCTCTAGACAAAAGAATTCATTCTTGGGTAGAAAAATTAGGAAGAAAAAAAAATGTAGACTGTGCATCCATCAAAATCTACAACACTGAAATCGCACAAATCGAGGCATCTGCTTCTTTTTTTGTTTATCTTCTGATTTAGGCATTTGTACAGGGCTCTCCATCCATTCCCAACTTAACCTGTGCTTTTCATAAAACAAAAACAAAAACAACAGTCCATGATAACATTAGACTAGTACTTAACCTTCTGATGGACATTAGACATGTTTATTTCAGTTATTTTGTTTGATAGGACAATATTTTGGAGCAATAACTTATATTTAAACACATTTTTCATTTTTTTATCTTAAAATATATGATAACTTGATAATTACTCATGCTCACATGAATACATTATTGTTTCAATATTATCTGGAAATATTGTTAAAAAACCAATAAAAATAAGGAAAATGCTAATTAGGGCACTATTTAAAAAATCAAAAGTAGGGAATTGTCATTGAAAAATATTATAATCAATAAATTGAAAAGTGTTATATGTATGTTACCTATAAAAAAAAATACCACTCTTTATTAATTACGTGAAAGGTGTCCTAAAAACACAAGGACCTTAAAAATTATTAATGGTAAACAACGATGTGATTAACTTACATGGGAAACGCAAAAGAGCTTGCACTGCTCTCAGATTGATCAGAGTCTCTTGATTTAGCAGACACCATCTCAAGGTCTTCAATTTCCTCAGTTTGACATACACTTATTATGCTATCTTTAAATTGTTGTCTAACTGAGTATACAGTCTCTTTTTCCTTGTCCTAGAGTGAAATGAAATTGTGAAAATTAACATGAAACTAGTTTGATGGCAACACTCAATCACTTACACATCAAAGTTGAGGGTGGTGGCAGTGTACCTCGTTAGAAGGGATTATACAATCTTTATTGTGTTGATTAGCGTCTTTCTGAATTGCATTTGATTTTTTCTCTTGTATGTTCATTTCTCTAAATTGTTTTTCATCCTCGTCATATTTTAGCTGCTTTTAAGTCACAAAAAGAAACAGAGAAAATAAATTTTATTATCTTCTAAACTTGACAAAGTATTTTATAACAATTGAAAATTATCTCTCATTTATTCTTTTATATCTAAATATAACATATCTACCCAAGTGGATTGGCTTAGTGAAAACTGGCTGGGCACTTAGGAACTTCAGGGTCAAAGACTCGACTCCCAGTGAGGCAACAATTCTTGGGAAGGATCCATAGCGTTGAGTCAAAGACTCGCACAGTTCGCGGATCCGAGATAGAGTAGTTGAGCCACAAAAAATGTGAAGCCCAGACACCACTTGATTTAGACAATATATATATATATATATATATATATATATATATATATATATATATTTAAAAAACATATCTCATAAAAATCAAATGACCACAAATGTTATCCATATTTGATTAACAGTAAAAACGTAATTCTAGAGGGAATCAAATTTAGATCATTCTATTTTTTTCCTTCTATTTAGTTATGGTTTCAGAATTTTGTAAAATGTAACAATTCAAGCTTATAAAGATTGGTCAATAGATAAGGAATTGTCTCATATTTCACAAGCACATGAGTTTGAATTTCGTGCAAGGACTACGTTGATGGATAATATTTGTAAGTATCCATGTAAACGCTCATGACATTATGAGATTTGCCATATTCGTATCACTAATGAACCCAAGAACTCAACTCACTTAAATCTTTATTAAAAATAAATAAATATATCTTATGTAGCCAAATAATAGTAACTAAGTACCTTACGATTCACCGGCCTAGAGTTTTTATGCTTTCCATCTGCACCTTTGATCACAACCTCAGAGTTGACATCTTTGTTGTCTTTTAAAACATCAATTGGTTCTTCCTCTTCAAAGGATAACACTATATAATCTTCATCCCCTGTGATTGACCAACGGCAACTTGAATCATCAATCCTATTGCCAACTTCCACATCTTTATTCCTTACCATTGGATTGTTTAGGTGTCTCTTTTGGTTGCATTTTTTGCTTGCCCATGACATATTTCTCTCTATCACATGAGGTGTTGAAGCCAAATAATAATATGCAAATGGAGTACAAAAAAATCCAGTGAAAAAAATTTGGTACTTTGTGAGAAGAATTAGAATGTTGTATTGTTTAGCAAGATAATTTAGGGGTAGGAGGGAATATAGCATTTGAATTTAAAAGTGCATTCAAGATCAAGAGTTACAATATTTAATAATTAATAATTATGAGTATTTTTTTTTTTTTTTTGGGTATGTCTGAATATAAAAAGCAACAAAGGGAAAAAAAATTATTCCCTAGAGAACAAAACGGCTCCAACATCAAGAGGTTGATATCTGCAAGAAGATGCGTCCAGTAGACTAAGCCAAGGTTACCATGGGCTCCTTCCTTCTCAAGCCAATCTCTACAGCTTAAAAAACTATGAAGTCTTAGTGCATAAAAAAAAAAAAAAAAAACTATGAAGTCTTATTAAGTTGCTGATTAAATTTCATCATAATTACTTTTCAGACAGAAAAAAAACTATGAAAAGGGAAATTACATGACATGAATTAGTAATCAAATTCACAACTTTTAGTCGTAAATTATGGATTAGTAGTATATTCTCATTAAATTTTAGATGTAATTATCGGAATTCTATAATTACTTAATTATAACTTTTAAATTCACTCATAATTAATCTTGTATCCTAAGTTATGACGGCAGATTTTTGAATTGATACGGGCCAAGCCCAGAAAATACTCGTGAGCTAGATTGATGAGATTTTTTGGGCTCTAGTTTATTTTTACCCACTTAATTAGTTGACCCCTTTTATGTAAAAATCCCATAATAACTTTATTAACTTCCAATAATCCCAAAATATTCCCCTTTTATTCCAACCTTACTCCCTCTTAAAAACAATTAAACAACCTACGCTTAACTCTCAGCGAGGGTTATGAAATATATATTTTAACAAACACGCTGAGAGGTCAGTGTTATAATTTATATCTCTCACTGAAATTTTATAACCCTCGCTGACTCTAGCGAGTGTTATAAAATCAAAATTTTATAACCTTCGTTGGGACAGCGAGTGTTATAAAATAAAAAATTAATAAGTGTTGGTGTGTTATACAAGAGATGGCAACAAAATATACTAACAACATGCATGAATATCTTATACAATAACAACATGCATGGATATACAACAATAGAAGAGTGTATAACAGATGAGATAAGAACAAGTGAGATGATGATATTATCCAATTATAAAAATTAAATTTTAAAACCCTCGCCGAACCTTCAGCGAATAAAATAAAAAATTATAACCCTCGTTGGCCCAGCGAGAGTTATAAAAATCATTATTTAAATTTTATAAACCTCGCTGAACCTTCATCGAGTGTTATAAAATATTATTTTTATAACTCTCGCTGACCCTCGAGAATTATAAAAATTAAGTTTTATAAAGCGATTGGACATTTTGAATAGTTTGGTTTTTAGTAAGGTTGATAGTGCCTTTTCAAAATAAAGGAGATTAACTAATTAAGTGGGGTAAAAAAACTAATTCCTTTTTTTTTTAGCTTCCATTATACTACCGTATTAGTTTTGGACCCTTTTCTTTTCCGAAAAATCCTAAAATACTCTCATCTTTACTGTTTTAAACACTCAATCTTCCCAATCTCAAGTTAATGTATTCACTCATCTATCATCTCCAACCTCTTCCATTGACACACTCACTTCTCCAAATGATATACTAACTACAAAATAACGACAACATGAATAAGGATGGAAGCAGTTTTAGTAGAAAATTAACTAAGGTAGAAAAAAAAAGCCTCGGAAGGAAATGATAATAAGCATTTTGATTTTGGAGTTTACAGAGCTAAACAAGATGTTTGATGCAGTAAAGTCAACTTGTTGATAGAAAATAATGAATTTGGGATTGTGTCATAGTTACAACTTCTCATGATCAGAGATGTCATACGAATATAGAAGGGTCTTTAATGGATATGCTAAAGTGCATTGCTAATTTGCTTTAGAGAAAGGACACTTCATTTAAAGGAAATAGTGCAATGTTTTGATTTAGAAGTATTATTTCCAATTTTTCGGTCTTGGGACATTGTTTGTGGATCATGTGCGTGAGCTTGTGTCCAAAGTCTTTCCAGTAATATTAGCAATATTGTGGCTATAGAGTGTATTCCGTGCCAAGAGGGTAGAGTGGTACAACCATTATGATGTTGTTGGAAAGCATGAGCTGAATTCTTGTTGACATTGTCATATATCCGAAATGGTAGTAATTTTATGCTACTTTATTTAAGTTAATTATTATTTCAAATCTCCTGTTATATCAGACTCTCATATTCCTTACAACTTTACATTTTCTTTCTCATGTGAAGCAAACATATACATATACAAATATATATGTCATTAATTCTTGAATTTTGAAATTAATTATTTTTTTCAAGATAAAATCATATTTTTAACGATACTTTTTTAAATAATGTCCTAAAAAACACGTGTTAGCATTTTACCATGATTACAAGATTGTTTGGAAATCTTATTAAAATTGCATAACTATTGTACTCAGTTTGAACCGCAAGTTTCTGTTTCTGAAATTTATAAATTTCACAACTCCGAATCTGGTTTAGAATTGTGGAGGTCCATCTTCAAGGAAACCTAACATTTTTCAATTCATCCTAGCATCCAAAACCTGAAAGTTGTAAATATACAGTGCTATGGAGCTTAAATATGATGTTAATTGAACACATTATTCTTTTACGAACTACTTGGATATTGATGTTACTCATATATTACTCCAGTTCTTGAAGAAAGCCCAGTGTTATTTGAAAGAAGAGACAAGATTCATCCATGCAAGTGGGGTTGTCTGCACTAGTAAATTTAATTTATTGGCATCTTTCTATACAATTCTATTAGAATTATGAAATCAGAATTAATCATGAGATAAGAGAGAAATCATTTGAGAAGAAATAATTGAATACTCGGGGGAGAAGAATTTAGTATAGACCCTTTGATCTAAGGGCTTGTTTAATTAGGGAGAGTGAATTAACGAGGTTAAGTGAATAACAATATAAGTAATATGACACCATGTTTTACCCCAAAATCTTAAGGCATTAGATCCATGAATCTTTCTACTTATATATTGTTCAACTTAATATGCTCTAGTCAATATGAAACTAGTTTATTATTTTTCTTTCTCAACAAATTTTCATAAACTTCCAAAGTAGTGAGTGTCTTCAAATTCACGTGAGGTTCAGATCTCAATAGCCAATACTGTCAAACTATGTGAATATTTATGTCACTAGATAGCACCTGACTTTAGCTTAATTAATTTAGGCCCTGTTCGGGGTTGATTTTAGTTTTAAGTTTTGAAATACTTAAAATCCAAATCAAGTTTTAAGTTTTATAATTTTTAGTTTCCAATATTTTTGGTTCTAATTTATAACTTCATCATTGTTATAAGGCACATTCATCGCTTAAATGAAACCTTCCACCGTCATATAACACCATTCACCATCACTGTTATCCAAACTCTCCGTTGCCATTATAGATACCCTCCACTAATATTTTTTCCTAAATACCCTTTACCATTGTTATCACAATCTAATGCCCTCCATCTTCACTGCCAACCTCCATTAATGGTATCACACAACACCTTTCACTACTACCCAAAACCAAAACAACAACATTAAAAGCAACAACACCAATAATAAGAAGAATTCAATAATGAATGAGTGAGGAGCAATTTGGGTGTGGTGGATCTAACGGTGATGGCGGAGTTTAACTGTTGTGATAGTTTGCAGGATAGTTGGGTGCTCGAGTTTGATTCATGGATTTTGGCAGCGATGTAGATGCAATGTTTGGCAGATATGGTTATACGGTGGCTTTCGAGTCTAGATTGTAGGGATTTGGCGGAGATGGCGGTAGCAGAAGATGAATTTAGCATAGTCGAATTTGCAATGAGTGGTTTTCAATAGCAGCCTTAATCACAGTGGGGTTTGAGATATAGTGTTCATAGTAGGGAAGGAGATGACGACATGGCAGTGAAGGGTATAGATGGTACAACGATGAAGGAAAGGAGATGACGGCAGTGAAGGAAAGTGATTAGGGCTTATGGTTATGAATTAAATGAAAGATAACGATAAATGAGGGAGTAGTTAAAATCAACCTTATAATCTCCAAAATCTGTTATTCATGTTTTAAAAAATTGGGTAAAACGATTTCAAAAAGATGTTAAAAACCAAAAATTGGCTTATTTTGACGAACACGTTTTGTTTTAAAAATATCATTTCAAAATCAAAAACCAACAACTCGAGACCACCTCGAATGAGGCCTTAAACTTCCCGATCTCACTTTCACTTTCTACTCAGTAGTAAAATTGTGTGAATATTATATTATTGCTATATATATATACAACTACTCCTCCCAATTCGAATTATAAGCAATTTCAATCACTTTTATGATTGTATTTAATTTTTTCATATTTATAAAAAAATAGAGGTATTTTAGGGAAGAAGTATTGAGAATGAAAAAAAAATAATTAAGATTGACAAAATAATAAGGCAATAGCAGTGGTGATCAATATAAATATGATGATCGAATTGACTTGAGTAGAGTTGGAGGGTAGTCATGCGCTTAGGTTCATCAGGAGGTAGCTAGTGGTAGTCAGTCAATCAGTTTGCCTTACTTTTTTGTTGGGTAGGCTCCAACTCTAACACTCCAACTCCACTTCCATTGTCTATACCTGCCTAATAAATTGAGTGACAAAGAAATGTAAAGAGAAGAAGACATGTAAATATCTCATCATCATTCTTATATTATTATTTTTTAAATAATATTGCAAAATAAACACATTATATGGTAGCTAGAAGACAACTGTACATTTTGTTGTTTCTTCAACTTGTCAATAATAGTAACTTAATTATTAAAACACTTTAATAATATCTTAAAATACAGTATATATTTTAATATCAAAACATTCGGTGTATATTTTAACAGTACATATTTTAACATTCAAACACACTTACAATAATAAAGATATTGACAACTTCACTTACAATAAATCTAAGTTATTTTTATTTCTCACGTAATTCTCAATTTTTTTCTCCCAATCTACATCTCAAAAACAATTAAATTAACATTTTTCATATAATATGAAGCACGAGGAAGCAATTAATCGTATTTTTTTAAAAAAAATAAACAATCATACTCCAAAAATCACGTGGGATCCCAATAGTCGCAATCAGAACAAAAAATAAATAATAATACTGTATAATAGAAAAATGATAAAGAGTATATATTTAGACAAATATTAAATGTACGTCTCCTTAATTTTTAACCACAGGAGAAGGGAGTATAAAATTGACTGAAATATGAGTGTGAATAATTTTGAAACTGCATTAGCTAAAATTGCTGACTGGTTCTATAAATTGAAGAAGCAAATTAGTGAGGGTGAGATTGGAAGTAAGGAGAGAAAGAGAGAGATGGGTTGGAGCATAGCTCTGCACGGCGGCGCCGGCGACATACCACGTTCACTTCCACCGGAGCGCCGGCAGCCGAGAGAGGAAGGCCTCCGCCACTGCCTCCAAATCGGCGTGGAAGCACTGAAAGCCCAGAAGTCTGCTTTGGACGTCGTAGAACTTGTTGTGAGTAGCAGTAGTTACATCAATTCAATTCAATTCAATTCAATTCAATTCAATTCAATTCAATTAATACTAAATAAATAAATAAATAATTGCATGATGAGATGGAATGATTATGATTATTAGGTATGTGAGTTAGAGAATTGGCCAGACTTCAATGCGGGGATAGGATCGGTGCTGACAAGCGATGGAACCGTGGAAATGGAAGCATCGATAATGGATGGTAATAGTATGAAATGCGGAGCTGTTTCTGGTGTCTCCACTGTTCTCAATCCCATCTCTCTCGCTCGTCGCGTCATGGATAACACTCCTCATATCTATCTTGCTTTTCAGGGTGCTCACCACTTTGCTAAACTACAAGTAACTACTAACTCTTCAGATTCCTAATGTCACTATGGATAGAAAAATTGTTGATCTCACCTAGTTTGAATAAATGTTTTTACCGGTGGAGGCTTGCACAAGGGGAAGGGGCTTGTGTTCCTTAAACATGTGGTCGCGGATTTGAGTCGTTCCCGAGGCGCATGTGAATGGAGCAAGCCTTACTGGGAGCATCGCCCCCGAAAGGGCCCGACCGTGGTGCGAGGGATTAGTCACCCAATTGCGCGGGTGGATACCCTGGTTTATCCAAAAAAAAAAAAAATGTTGGTTTTTGTTGTTGTAAGAGAAAGTTATTGTGAGAATCAAATTTTCAGTTGAGTAGATTCCCTGAAGTGTTGTTTACTTGAGTATCATGATTGCCATATAAAAATAGTATGCATTTTACGTCTCTCTTTTCCCCCGAGAGACACAATCACACAACATTGACAGTGATAAAATAACATGGGGATAAAATATGAATTGCTTTGCTGTTGTTACTTTATTTCAAACTCATTAGTCTTGTGGCTCATCTTCATTCATGATCTTTAATGAAATCCTTTTTTTTTCCAGGGTGTTGAGACTGTAGATTCAAGTCATTTTATTACTGCAGAAAATACTGAAAGACTAAAGCTGGCAAAAGAAGCCAACAGGGTCCAGGTACTTTAATTTTGCTTGATGGTTTTAAAGAGTAGCATTTTTATGTTACATTGATTCCCTAAATTCCAATTTTTTCCTCATATGATGTCGGTAACGTTTGTTTTTCACAAATGGATAGATTGATTATAGTCAATATAATTATCCACAACCTACCCAAAATGATGCTGAGAAGAAATTACCATTTGCTAATGGTGATAGTCAAATTGGAACTGTTGGATGTGTGGCAGTTGATAGTCATGGGAATCTTGCTTCTGCAACATCTACTGGTGGATTAGTGAACAAAATGGTTGGTAGAATTGGCGACACACCCGTCATAGGTGCTGGAACATATGCTAATGAACTTTGTGCAGTTTCTGCAACAGGCAAAGGTGAAGAAATAATACGCGCAACAGTGGCAAGAGATGTTGCTGCCCTCATGGAGTTCAAAGGCCTTTCTCTCAAGGAAGCTGCTAATTATGTTGTAAATGAGCGCACAGCAAAAGGCACCGTTGGCTTGATTGCTGTGTCTGCTGCAGGAGAAATTGCAATGCCTTATAACACAACAGGCATGTTCCGAGCATGTGCCACTGAAGATGGCTATTCAGAGGTTGCAATTTGGTCTACTTCCTAAAATAAATTGATTGGAGCAGAGGCTGTTCTGTTTTCCAAGCTTCACGAATTCTGATATTTTTAAATGCTTCATGCATAGTTGTACTATCAAATAAGGATATTTATCTAGATTTCAAGTTATAGATTCTTGCTTGGTTCCACATCCTAGCCTTCCTTTAAGTTCCTCTTATTCATGACCCTGCATACTTTTCTATTCCATCCCACACTTTAAATGTAATCATCTTCTTCTTATTATCAATGTATCATTGTTTATATAACATCACCTTCTTTTTGTGAACTTTAGTTAGACAAGGTTTTATTCCTTCGAGTAATCAGAAACTGTGTGATCTAGATATATAGAGATATACATCCTTGATAGGTGCTCCATAATTGTGAAGAGCAAACATATATCTGGTTCATGGAAGTATGATAAAATGAAGTTATGTTGCAAAAATCAAAGAACTGTAATCTGATTTTATTGTTCAAATAGAAAGATAAAAATCAATTTTTCCAGAATGGTGGGGAATTTGCAAATAAATCATGGCTTACTTAGGTTGTGCAGATCTTAACAGATGATTGTTGTGATCATGCTATTGTGGCAATTTACTTTGGCCAATTTTTTAGTTTGTTCATTTAAAATATATATATATATATATTTGATCCTTAATATCTTTGTCCTGTTCCACAAGTTGCGTAAAGCATCACTGATATTAGATTCAGTTGTTTCTTAACCAATGACGCTGAATTTTTAAAAGGACTACCATGCACAAGATACTGTTGGTTTGGCAGATAAAACATCTGTTCAACGGACAACGGTGAATTGCTATAAAGTATATTCATTAAGGCATAACGAGAGAAAGAAGGAAAAAAATGTTTTCATTCGATTAAATTACTATTTGGAAGAGCTGATAAATTATTACAAGAATTGCTAGAGAACAAATCATTCCACAATTAGCAGAAATGGGAAAAGATAGCCCTGCCAGCCAAAAATGGATTCTCTCACATCTCTTCATGTAACGCATATTAACTTTCTAGTGTATAAGAAATCATTCTTTACTCTTTCAAGAAGATACTGATTCAAAAAGAAATTGAGGATAAGGGGAAAAAACAAAATTCCTAGCAAAGTCAAAAATTTTCTACTTCTGACTCTACAGTAGTAAAGCAACCACAGATCAAGAGATTAAAATGATCTGAGATTGCACAATCCATCAGCAATTGAGAAGTAGTGCATTTCAACTTGTGACACAATCTTCGAGATAAGGGTGACTTTGATTTATGTATCTGTCCCATAGTGGCTTATACCTGCCTATAGCTATCTTTAGCCACGGCTTCATGTTACCGTTGAAGTGAACAACAGCTGCACTGTCGATCAGGCGGTTGTCGATATTGAGGTCATACCCCAATCCTAAAACATGCCATCTTCTGTCAAGTGGCTCTGTCAAACCATAAAAAGATAGAAGAGCAGGAGGAAGCGTCCCCAGCTTCCAAAGTGTCCCATCAGCATTCTGCTCTTGCCAATAGTGATATCTTGCAGTAACGTTTGCCTTCCTCCACGCAACCAAGTCAAAAATGTTCATACCAAATGCCCATGCACATGCCTGCGGATCAAACTTTGAGCTTATAATTGAATTTGAGAAGTTGAGATACTTGTAATACCTATGGAATGCTTCAAGACAAGTTTCAACTGCACCATTCACATTTCCATGCAAATCCAGTGAGAAAAGCGGGGTCAGGTCCTTCTGGACAACAAGATCATCATCCAGGAAAACAACCTTCTCAAGTTGGGGATAAATCTCAGGGATGTAAAACCGAAGGTGATTCAATAAAGACAAATACTTGGGATTTCGCAATTTCGGTTCAACGTTTACATCTTGATATACCCCAAAATAGAAGGTTCGTGAGTCTGGATTGAGGAGCTGCTTGACAATTGGAGAATAAGTTGCATTCAACCAACGAAACTCCTTAATATTCTGTACCTCTATGGTGGCCCCTTTAAGGTCATTACTGAGGAACCATGCTTGCATTGCTCCATAATTAACTCCATCAGTGACAATGTGAAAGACCAACTGTTTTGGATGGTCAGCATTGGAGACAGTTGAGTTAACAACTACAGATGTTGCCAGTACATTATCTGAGAATATGCAGAAATGATATAGATTGTTGTCCATGAGCCGCGGGGAATTTTTCCTTTCATCTGATAGTACTTGCAAGGATGGCTTCTTTAGCCAATCAGTCATAAGTTTTACATTGACGCAATGAAGACTCTTCGGTAGTGCTTCAGCTGCTATTTGACCAAACATGGTGCTTTGAACTGTTGCTGCATTGGCCCGCTCTTCAAGAGCTTGAATATGCGATTTCATAGTCACTATTGTGGTTGCAATGTCATAATGGATATCTTGTGCCTTAAAAATTAGAGAAGAAAGGCTTTTGATGATTGGCTCCGCATCCTCCTGTTTGACAGGCTCCCCAGTCATGGCAGCATTTGAAAGCAAAAGCTGGCATCCTCTTATCTTTTTGCTAAGCTGCCAGGCTAGGTGAAGATTATTGTGTTCTTTAGCAATGACCACATATGCCTTTGCCAGAGTCATTTGCTCGGCTAATTGCCGAGAAAATGATTTTACACTTGTAATTTCTTCAGTAAAATTCAAACTCTCCTTAGCAAAATGTTCCACTCTTGCATCTCTCTCCTGCAAAGGAAAGTCACTTACTCTGTTATTACCTAGAAGGAAGGCAGTAGGAGGTGAGATTATTGGCACTTCCAAATGCCTATTCATACTCCTTTTTGACCAATCATAATTTCTTCAAATAATTATAATTCATAAAAATTATGATTGGGAGTTCGGATAGGCAATTTGGAGTGTCCATAGCCCCACCCAGCAGTAGGAGGTACTTTTAACAACAAATAGCAATATCACATAAAGAATAGCAGCAGTCATTCAGTCATAGGGGACACAAAATATAACTGTTGCAACAGCGTAGTCAGTGAACTGCTAAGGAGAGTCATGTGCAAATGAACACTGAAAAGTTTCCAAAGCTAATAATAAGTGCAAGTTTCCCATTGTAGTAATTGACCACTAAATGATTTCTACCCAAAATATTACTTCTTTGTCAACTCTTTGCCTTTGAAGTCCCAAAGTTAATTCAAAAACATTTTGCATTCTATCCTTGTCATCACCCTTTTGATTTAAAACTAATATCCCCCCTAATTTAACTGCAAGCGATTTTATCTGCCTTCCCCTTTCAATAGGATTCAAAAACAAATTGCGGAAAATCCAAAATAATAATGAAAATTTGAGTTAGCGTCAAAGTAGTCAATCCCAGGTCCTATAGCATCCCAACCAACACCAAAAACGGGATAGCGAGCGGGATGGCCGGGATAGGGGTGTTTAGGAAAGCAAAATAAGCAATATATACTAACATATGAAGGCCAAAAATAGAAAAATACACCAAATTAAATTCATAAGCTCAAAATCAATGACATAAATCTAATAAGGGGTTCAAGGGTTTGTCCAAATGACCCAACGGTCCCAAACAAAGCAACACAACGTTTTAAAAATGAGTTCAAGATGAGGTTTTAACCCCACTGTCCCTTTCCCAGCGATATCCCATTGAGCCAGGGATAACTGGGATTCGGATCAGGGACGGTCGGGATGGAAATCTGCAATGGAATAACAAATCCCATCTCAGCATCGTGCCAAACTGGGATGGGATCCCGGGATTGCATGAGATCCAACTGGGATTGACTAGAGAGGTTAGCTTACTGAATAAAAGCCATTTTGAAACAGAAGGAAACAGAGACAGATCACATTAATGGAGTCCTAGAGGTTTTTTCCTAGAGCCATGGATGTTACTGCTGTGAGCCTGTGACAAAAACAAGTACAATTAAAAAACATAAAGGTTGACGCTGATGGTGTGAAGCCGGCCCACAAAAAAATACACACCATGAAAAAGAGGAATCAAACGAGTAACAAGTCATCTTCTTACTTTTAACCCATTGCACATCTTGCAGCCTGAGTAAATGTAAGATAGCACTTAAGCCTAAATTAAGTCAAGAATGATAGAATGCATACTCCTGTTATGACTCAGGTTAAGCTTGAAAGCCTTCACTTCATAACAGGAGTACCAAAATCATAATTTATTTTTTTTAATAAAATCAAGAATCAAGTTTTAATTTACAATTGGCTTATCAGCTGATCGTGTCTGAAAGTATGAAATCAATATTTCCCACTATAGCTGGCTTCTAAAAGTCCAGCAATGAAATGTGGTAGAGAACATAGAGCTAATCAATTAGTCATTCCATAAAACTGTTCCATTCTATCCCCACTAACTGGACCAGCTATATAATTTCAAAAGACGCAATCCTCCAAGACTCCAAGAAATTACGGCAAAAAATATTAAAGGAAACATTTAAAGCTGAATTGTAGATGATTGAAACTGAAACAACAAAAGTACATAATTCTAATTTCTAACCCAAAGAAAAGCCCACATAATAAACAACACTCCACATGAAGAAAAAAAATTTACAATCAGAAATTCAGAATCCGTAGAAGATCACAAATAAATATCGAAGAAAATAATATAAGTATAAAGAATAAACGAGATGGGTACTAAATGTTTGAGTGTGAAGTAAGAAAGAAGACAGAATATTAAGATCCCAGATGAACAGCATTGAATTGAAAGCACTAGAAGTTCAGCTGCATCTTTTAATTTTTAATTAAAAAGGCAAAAGTTAATTGCCAATTAAAAAATAAATTGGTATAAAACATTTACATAAAATATGAGATGCTTTCTGATGGGTTCTAATGCCGACACAAACAGTGATTGCTCTAACATCAATTTGACAATGGAGAGAAAGTGAAAGACGAGCTAGCTAAACAATTTATAAGTTAGCATAGTAAAAACTAGATTCATATATAGACAGAGAAAGCTGAATAGAATCATAAAACTCAATATTCAAAGAAAGATCATCATGGTCTAAACTCTAAAGATCAATCAAGCATCAATCACATCCAAAAGAAAAAAGAAGAGACACAAGCATATATATACCAAAAAGTAGTTAAAAAAAGAGGTGAATTGACTGGGTTTAAATTACCAAAGAGGGATAATCATCGGGATCTTGGCGATGATTATGTTGAAGAAGGAACAAAAGCAAACCAAGAATAGAGGACAAGGCAAGGAGAAGCCAGATCCAATAAGACAACCTCCGTCGAACCGGGCGCCGATACTCGGCAGCCCGCCGCCGCATTTTTCACCGATTCCGTCGACAATTCACCCCAAAAACACACTTATCAGTAACTCAGATTACAGAGCACCCCATGAATTTGATTTGATCAGAAACCCAT
This sequence comes from Crotalaria pallida, assembly GCA_037953625.1. NCBI lineage: Eukaryota > Viridiplantae > Streptophyta > Magnoliopsida > Fabales > Fabaceae > Crotalaria > Crotalaria pallida. Next base: position 184,663,311 of record CM075649.1, read on the forward strand.
AAAAATGTGATCTTTTGAGATGGTAGAGGTTGAAACCAATGTTTAGTGTTAAGTTTCTTAGGTGGGTGGGTCAAGAGTGAGTGACACAACCTATTATCCTATGGCTATGTGTGACATGCAGCAGTTTTGAGAGAGAGAGTGTGTGTGTGAAAGGGTGATGATGGGTAGATGCTGATCTAATGTTATTTATGAGTAATTAGAGAGGTTTGGTTTGTTGAATGTGAATGAGGATGGAACCCTTCACTCACACATGGTCAAGCTATAACATAACATAACATAAGATGGTAACAACAGCAATAACAACGTAAGCAGGGGGAGGGGTTGCCTTGTTTGTTTGCTGATTTGATTTGCTGTGGGGTGATTTATTTACCACAATAAATATTCAATTAAAGAACCCATCTCCCTAGCAAAAGCAACCCGGATTATAAGTAAATTTAACTATTTTTACGCTTATTAAGGCTTATTAAGTAGTTTAGTTGATTCTATTTAATTTTATAAAATTTATAAAAAGTAGAAGTATTTTAGGAAAATGGTATTAGGAATGAAACAAAAATTAAATAAAATCATATTTTTTACAAATATTTTAGGAGAGTAATATTGAGAATGAAACAAAATTTAATAATATTAGTTAATTTTACTTATATTTAAAAAAAATCACTTATAAATCGTGTATGAAGGAGTAAAACAAAACAAAACGTCAACAAACCTAAGCGATGAAACCAGCAAAGTGTCAGGCACATGATCGCACGTGACGTTTATGATATCTTAATTGCCTTTAGCAAATGCTCATCGGAGAGTTGTTAATTGAAATAATGAATTTTCTTAACTTCAATCTTAAACACTATAAAATAGTTATTATTTTTTGAAAAAATAAATGTATAAGTCCTTTGATTTATTTAATGTATCATTTTCAAGAAATAATAACTACTCCCTCCGTTTCAGAACATTAGGCATTTTAGCTTTTTTTTTCTTGTTTCAGAACATTAGGCCTTTTACATTTTCAATACACAAACATACTTCCTCTGGTCCTATTTATAAGACTCTTTTGGAATTTTTATTTTTGTCCTATTTATAAGACCTCTTTCCAATTTTCAATAACATTTAATTACTTATTTCCACTAACACCCCTATAAAGTCAACACTTTTTAGAGTTTCAATAATAATTATAGGGACAGTTTTGAAAAAGTATATCAAATTTTCACATTTCCAATGTCACTAACAAATTTATCTACTCTCCTTGGTGGGAGTGAAAAACCCCAAAATGGTCTTATAAATAGGACCGGAGGGAGTATTATTTTTTCCAATTTTAACCTTTCATCCAATCATTTCATTCACTCCTCATTAATTCTACTTTTATCATCTTTCTCATCTCTAAACCACTATACATTAATTAATGGACACACTTACTTATAAAAATTAAATACTACTACAACTTTTAATAAAATTAAATAAGGGCATTTTGGATAAATTATACATAACACTTACAATAATTAACACTTTCTTAATTTGTATGTCCAAGCCTAAAAGGCCTAAAGTTCTGAAATGAAGGGAGTACTCCTTTAGGACGCTCAGGCTAAGGTTAAAAAAACTCAAACATTACTGCTCAAATACTAACAACTAGTAACAAACTAACTGTAGACGAGTGTTATTGGAAAATGTGATTTTTTTTAATGTTTTTGAGAGAATAATGAATGTGAACTTAATTTTTTTCTTTATCAAATAATTTTAACAAGTGCTCTAATAAGACACATAGAACTAAAAATATACTCATCGATATTTAGGGTAATTTTTCACTGTGATTAATAAAATTACATTCTCTAGTTCATATATATATATATATATATATGTCTCTTTTGATTAAAAATCATACCCTTTAGATAATATTGTTACTGGTATTGAAAATGTAAATATTTAATATACTTTTTCAATACTACCTTTATAATTATATTATCGATATTTTTATCGAATAAATAGGGGTATTTGTATAAAAAGAATAATCAAGGTCATTAAAAATTAAAAATGATATTTATATTAAGAGAAAAAAAAAGTCTTCGAAAATTATTTATATATAGGAATGGATGAACATTGAAATTGATAATATTTTATAGTATATTTTATTTTCAAAATTATCAAATCTTCCCACTATAAATCTTATATTTAAGAAAAGATGTATCTTTATCATTGAAGTAAGAAAGTTGGTTATGTGTATTTGATTTTTTGGATTTCATATAAAAAATACTTATTCCGTTCTTAAATGTCTTTTCAGAAAACTAATACGATATTAATTACTTTTTTACAATTTTATCTACACCTAAATAAGAACAAAGTAATAAGTGATAAAATATAATTATAAGATAGATGAAGAATAAATTAAATAAACACTACAAAGTCTACAATAATTTAATTCAAAAAGACAAATCAAGTACAATTTTTAATTTGAGTGTTATATCTAAAAAGACACTCAAACTGAAACAAAGAAACTAAGAATCAATATTTAAAATATTGTTAGGGACTATGAATTTTAAATAAATGACTGAATGAGTTTAAGAGCACGCCTAGCTAATCAAGGTATGTCACTGAGCTTAGCACGTTACTCCCACCGATTTAAAATATAAATAAAAAAGGAAAATGTTAAAGAGTGCGTTTAGGGTATTGGATAATAGGGGTGTAAGTGATCCGGTCCGAGACTGCGAGACCGCTCGAATCGAACCGCTCTGAACCAAAAAATGCAATTTGGGTCCGATCCTAAAAAATTTAAACCATACTTAAACGGTTCGGTCCACGGTCTCAGATATTCTTAGACTGTTGGAACCGAATCGGACTGGTAGAGTTAATAATTAAAAAAAAAAACTACAGACACAACATAATCTTGGGCAAGCACAGTTAAGGCACCCTCGTCCTTGTATCCTCGGTCTCAGCTAAAGCACAGTTAAGCATAACATAAACTACAGACACCTGTCGTTGCTCCAAACCTGCAAAAACATCATTCAACATTGACCACGGCACTAAGATTCAACCAATTTTCATATTTTTGCATGATTTTTTTTAAAAAAAAAAAGACAAATAGATCGGACCGTTTAATGATTCGATTCGATCTTATTTTTAAGGATAAATAATGTTGGGACCGAACTAAACACTTCAAATAAAATAGATTAACATAAATTTATTTTTCATCTCATACACGTATTCTAATTTTAACATAATATCATAACATATTACAATCTTAATAAATAATAAATACTGTATAATCATATTTTAATTTTTTCAATTATAATAAACACGCACTAGATTGAAATGGTAGTATGGAGTATTCAACAAATAAAATAATTAGCAAAGATTTTTTTTTTTGACCCCACCAATTACTCTTTAGTCCCCGCCGACTGAAACAAGTCGAACGATTCTTTTCGCTTGAAACAAGGCGGAAACAAAATTAAACAATTTGGCCTCCATTTACCGACTTTACAGAGGCGGAAGATATTTTCGATTTTCAAAAGGCGAAAACCATTTTAATTTATTACCGATTTGCATAAGGCGGAAAAATTATCGACTATTTAAAAGCGGAAATACTTCCACTTTTTAAGGAGCGGAACAATTAAAATGTTGAAATCCCAGAAATGTCCCTCCGTGAACCCTCCACCTCCCTTTTGTACGTGAATGAACGGAGGGGCAATTTTGGTATTATAACAAATTTTTAATGTTTTCGCCTGATGAAAGGCGGAATATTCTATTTTATTTAGGACTTTGAAAAGGTGAAAGATAATATGACTTGCATAAGGTGGAAATTGTTTTATTTTGTTTCCGCCTTATTTCAAGCGAAAAGAATCTTTCGACTTATTTGAGATCATAAATAACAAATGGGGGCAAAAAATAGTGCGCGGGGGCGAAAAAGAAAAAGTCATTAGCAAATAATGCTGACCCCTTCATCTGACAGCTCTCTTCTAACTCCGTTATTCAAAATTCCATACACATTTCGCACTTGTCTCAATCTTGATTATGCTTAATTCTATATACATTTCGCACTTTATCTCAGTTTTGTTGGACCTCATACTGATTTTATTTTTCATCATATCTAGTTCAGCCATGTTTATTTTATTTTATTATTATTTTCTTAAAAAAATTCTTAACCTCAACTCCTATTGAATATGAATATCTTAAAATAAATATGTTTTACGAGAAAAGGTATATTTAATAAATAAAAAGATTTTTATTATTATTTTAAATAAACCTATTCACTCGAGAGTACTTATCTTTTATTCTAAAAATTGAGTTAACAAAAACTCTTTTTTTTTCACCTTTTTACTAACTAACTATTTTATGCCAAATTCTAACGGAGTTTTAGTCTACAAACCCCTTGGTTTAGCCCCCATACCCCAATTTTATAAATATTCCCTAAATACCCTTTTCATTATTCAAACTAATTTTCCCAAACCCCACTCTTCTCATCTCTTCCTCTCCTCACTCCAACTCCTCCACTCCCACTCCTTCGTTGGTTTTCCTCTTCTTCTCTGGTACGTCCCTTCTTTTTTTTTTTTTCCTTTCCTTTCTCGTTCTTCTTTCTTCTTCTTCTTTTTTTCTGCTCCTTTTTTTCTCTGCTGTTCTTCGTTTTTTTGTTCTACCTTTTTTCTTCTTCTCTGCTATGTTATGTTTTTGTTTTTTGTTTTTTTGTTCTTTGTTTTTTTTTCTTAGTTTTTTTTTTCTTCTCTACTATGCTATGCTATGTTTTTGTTATTTTTTTTCTTCGTTTCTTCTTCTTTGTTTTTTTTCTTCTTCTCTGCTATGCTATGTTTTTTTTTCTTTGTTTTTTTTGTTTTTCATTTTTTTCTTTGTTTTTTATTTCTTCTTCTCTGCAATGCTATGGATTTTGATTTTAGGGATTTGTTTTTGTTTTTGTTATTCTTGGTTCTTGGCTTTTTTGTTGTTCTCGTTTTTTTATTTTATTTTAGGTGTTTGTTTCTGTTTTTTTTATTTCTGTAAAGTGGTTGCCAAGAAGGTGAAGGGTTGGGGTTTGTTTTTTTTTTTTCAGAAATAGGATTGGGGTTTGGGGTTTGTTTTTCTATTTTGTAGGGAAAATAGTAATAAGACCATTTTAGTAATTTCCCAATTAAAATGGAGTTTGAGACTAATAAAAAAAATTTGTAGACTAATACTCATTCTAATGCACTTGATTTTTACCGCTATCTGGCTAAGCGTGCCGCATGGCACCGCATAGTGTAGATGAGCATGCCAACACAAACACAAAGACTGGGCCTGCTTAGTATCAGCCCACCAGCCTAAAGCTCACATCTAGTTTCTTCATGGTCATTAGTCTTCAAACCGAACTTTTTCCACCTCAAACAAAACTCCATAACCCCATGCAAACTCCTTCCATATTCCACTTTTACAAACCCCTTTCTCTTCAATCCTCTCCAACCCCTTCCATATTCCAATTTTTACGTTACTGTGTGAATTCCGACAATCTAGTGTCGGAATTTTTTGGGATTCCGACACGTGTATGTCAAAAATTTTTAGGTAGTTTGTTTAAGAGTTTTCCGATATATATATGTCGAAATTTTTTCGTTAATGTAAATATTCAACGGCCTTTTGTCGGAATTTTGAAATTATGATACCCCCGTGTCGGAAATTCAAAATTCTGACACTGGTTCGTCGGAATTTTAAAGCGTCAGAATTAAAAAAAAAAAACAAACACTAACAACAATATTAGATAATATTGTTACTGGTATTGAAAATGTAAATATTTAATATACTTTTTCAAAACTACATTCATAATTATATTATCGATATTCTTATCAAATAAATAGGGATATTTGTATAAAAGGAATAATCAAGGTCATTAAAAATTAAAAATGAGACTTATATTAAAAGAAATAAAAAAGTCTTCGAAAGTGGTTTATATATAAGACTGGATGAACATTGAAATTGATAATATTTGATAGTATATTTTTTTTTTCAAAATTATCAAATCTTCCAACTATAAATCTTATATTTAAGAAAAGATGTATCTTTATCATTGAAATAAGAAAGTTGGTCATGTGTATTTGATTTTTTGGATTTCATATAAAAAATACTTATTTCGTTCTTAAGTGTCTTTTTAGAAAACTAATACGATATTAATTATTTTTTTCACAATTTTATATACACCTAAATAAGAACAAGGTAACAAGTGATAAAATATAATTATAAGATAGATAAAGGATAAATTAAATAAACTCTACAAAGTCTACAATAATTCAATTTAAAAAGACAAATCAAGTACAATTCTTAATTTGAGTGTTATACTCTAAAAAGACACTCAAACTGAAACAGATCAGAGAAACTAAGAATCAATATTTAAAATAGGAAAATGCTAAGGGCACTTGTTAAGAAACTAAAAGTAGTATTATGACATAGAAAAATGTGATTTTTGAGATTTTCGAGAGAGTGATTAATACCAATGTATGATTGTTTTACCATCTTTAATAACCTTTAGCAAGACCCTTTAAAATATTGCTAGGGAATATGAATTTTAAATAAATGACTTAATGAGTTTAAGAGCACGCCTAGCTAATCAAGGTATGTCACGGAGCTTAGCACGTTACTCCCACCGATTTAAAATATAAATAAAAAAGAAAATGTTAAAGAGTGTTCTTAGTAGTAAAAGAGGTACTTTTATTTTAGAAAATGCTGAATTTAAAACATCGAGAACTAATAGACTTTTATTTTATAATTCCACCTGATGACACAATCTCAACCATTGATGTAGCAATGAGTATACATACTCATCCACAAACAATGAGTATTGTATACAAACCCATAAAATAATTACTCCCTCCCAAATAGGACCCTTTTGAGTTTTTATTTGGTCCTATTTATAAGACTTTTTTCAATTTTCAATAGCATTTAATTACTTTTTTCCACTAACACCCCTATAAAGTCAACATTTTTTAGAGTTTCAATAATAATTATAGGGGTAGTTTTGAAAAAGTACATCAAATTTTCACATTTTCAATGTCACTAACAAATTTATCCACTTTCCTTAGTAGGAGTGAAAAATCTCAAAATGGTCTTATAAATAGGACCGGAGGGAGTAGCAAATAATGCTGACCCCTTCATCTAACAGCTCTTCTGCCAAACATAAATTGTACATGAACCTTCTAACTCTGTTATTCAAAATTCCATACACATTTCGCACTTGTCTCATTCTTGATTATGCTTAATTCTATATACATTTCGCACTTTATCTCAATTTTGTTGGAACTCATACTGATTTTATTTTTCATCATATCTAGTTCAGCCATGTTAATTTTATTTTATTATTTTCTTAAAAAAAAAATTCTTAACCTCAACTCCTATTGAATATGAATATCTTAAAATAAATATGTTTTATGAGAAAAGGTATATTTAACAAATAAAAAGATTTTTATTATTATTTTAAATAAACCTATGAGATTAATGGGTATGCACTGACGGTGTAAAGTTATTTACACCATCAGTCTATCATCCACCATTCATTTGTAATACCTTTAATTTAAAAGTCAACAACCATAAATGGATAAATGATGAATGATGTACTGATGGTGTAAAAAACTTTACACTGTCGGTGCATTACCCATTTTCTCTAAACGTATTCACTCGAGAGTACTTATCTTTTATTCTAAAAATTGAGTCAAGAAAAACTTATTTTTTTTCACCATTTTACTAACTAACTATTTTATGCCAAATTCTAATGCACTTGATTTTTACCGCTATCCGGCTAAGCGTGCCGCATGGCATAAATAGAGGTGTCAAAATAGGTCGGGTCAGTCGGGCCGGGTCCGAAAAATCATAGGGCTCAAGCTCCTTAATGTAGTCTATTTATTCAACCCGAAGTATTTAGCCAGGTCCGATGGGATTCAGGTTCGGACCGGGTAAACCCGACCGGGTTCGGGTCGGCCCGACGGCCCAGAAAAAGGAAAAAATTCCCACTTTTTTCAATTTTGTATGTGTAAAAAAAATACTTATAATATAATTCCTTTATTTTTTATCAATATACACATTTCAAAAATGCACTTAAACAAATCAAAGCGTAACATTAATTTTCTACGTGGGATTTACCAACCTCTTTGTAGCAAAGAAATCAGACCAAGGATGAAAGTATGTTGCTACATCCAGTACGAAGTCCCACACCGGATGTGACAAGAGTTAAAGAACAGTTTATAATTCCATTACGTGGAAAGGGAGCCATTCAATCAGGATTTTTCTTAACTGGATTGTTTTTCTTCCTGTAATAACCTAACCTAACCTTGTCATATAGTATATATAATGGTCAACTTAAATATTTTCATTTTTAAAGGATAACAGTAAATCATAATCACAACTCATAAGCAAGGCTTTAACGACATGCTTATGGTGAACAATTATAGTGTGATTTTCATTTAAACTTCACTCACACCAAAATGCACCGATGCTGGAAGAATTACAGAGCGAATATCATTTTATTAATATAAGAACATTATGCCAAAAGCCAGAATTTTTTATGGCGTTTGGTAGTAATCAAATACCCTCCAAGTTTTTTATTCTTCCTTCTCACTGCAATTGTCATGCAGGGACAGTTCTGAATACAATAATCAACTACTCCACTTTTTGTTCTCTTTCGTGAAAACGTCTTCATTAAGCACCACAACATGGACCTCTTTCTTTGTCCAACTACCAGTAATGACACCCTCTGCTGCTTTGCCTCTTGCACAATAGCAGGACCCTTTTCCTCTCCTTCAAGCATTACTACATTCACTTGTACCTGATCAAACCCAATCATGTTATTAGTTATTACCTCGCTCGCTCGTGTCCATAACAAATAGTACTAGCTAGTAATACATGTTCAATAATTCACGAGGTAATTAATGATAAAACTATTCAAAAATGAAAGGTTACATTGTTACGAGTTGGTCTTAAATTTTGGTAGCCTCTGTTGAGATATATAAACCAAACAAGTCCCACATCGACTAAAATATGATAAGTTGAACAATATATAAGTAGAAAGACTCATTAACCTAATGTATTAAGGTTTTAGGTTAAGACATGGTGTCAAATTATTTATATTGTTGTTTACTTAACCTCATTAATAAAAACATGATTATTTGATTTAATTCATACTCCCCAATTAACAAAATTGTAATAGCCTTTGGTTTTAGAGGTAAAGAAAGGATTTCCAGTATGAGTTTGGTAGGTTAAACAAATCTCGCATTGGATAATATTTCTTTCGGTTTTTTTTTTCCTTTTTTAAAATATTTTTGGAAAATTTTTTTAAATCCTAGTTGTAAGATAATATTTTAATTTTCGATTATTATTTACTTTTTGAAATATTTTTATTTTTTAGAATTTTAATACAATAATTACATAAATAATTTTTTAAAAAATATATATTAAATATTCACCTTTTCAAAACCGCTAATAAAATTAATCCATTTTTTTATATAAATTTTTTAAAAAAGATATTACATTTATGATCAAAGCTCGCTTCTATTTATAAGATCTTTTTTGGGTTTTTCTCTTCACCAAGGAAAGTGGTTAAATTTGTTATTAGCATTGGAAATGTGAAAAATTTGATATACTTTTCCAAAACTACCCCTCTAATTACTATTGGAACTCTAAAAAGTGTTGACTTAATACGAGTGTTTGTGGAAAGAAGTAATTAAATGCTATTGAAAATTGAAAAGAGGTTTTATAAATATGACCAAAATAAAAATCGGGTCTTATAAATAGGACCGAGTATATGTAACTTCAACGAGCCTTTAAATCTACTGTAATTACTTATAAATGTTGTATATAATCACATCATTGAACACTTACCCCAGGTTTCTTCTTTTCACACATACTCTTCATGTCAAGGAGAAGTTGATAAGCCTTGAGATTAAACTTCCCAGGAGACTCTCCACCTGCAAACTCAACAAAATTGATCTTATCTTTCAAAATGTATCTATCTTTCAAATCTTAATTAATAAAGTAGTAGTACAACAGAATAGTAATATTATTATTATTCTCACCTTCTCTGGCGTGCCTGGCTACATGAACAAGAACAACAGTGTCCTGGCTTTGAACAGTGTGAGAGAGTGCCCATTCAAGAGCCCCCTTAGCTTCAAAGGTAGAATCCACAACCACCATTACCTTGTTTCCAGTTTCAGCTCCCTTATCATCAGCATTTTTGTCTCTATCAGAGTCATGGCTTGAATACTCAGTTCTGCTTACATGTTTGACAGAAGCAGATGAGGACTTGGTTGTAAGAGAAGATGCAGAACATGCTCTAACACGATGAGGTGAGGCATGATGACCAATGCACAAACCATGTAACCTGATACGTGGCTTTCCCATTTGTCTTGTAAGTTCGACAAGGCTTGATTTTAATTAAAATGTGTCCAATGCCCATTCTATTTATATGTTCATAATATATGAGAACATAATTAAAGAAGGCCAGCTCCTTTGGCACACCCTTGACTTTGAACTTTACTATTGTTTTTTTTTAGTATTCACTCTTTCAAATGACAATTAATGGTTTCGTTGTTGTTTTTGAATACTTCTACGTGGTGGGTCTGTTGTTGAACGTGCTATCCATGACTTTTTTATTTTTTTTATTTTTATGATGGACTATAGAGTTGACAATGTTAACATGAATTCTTTAATGGCTACCACACGCTTGTGAGAGTACTTCTATGAACCGGCGCCACAAATAGAAAACTAGTGATGAGTAAATGGCTAACACTGGCACTAATCATTAGCGCAAATGAATCTTTTAATATGAGGAGTCATGGCAATCACGTCATTTAGAATTTTAACTTTTTTAAGAGAATGAAACGTTGAATCATCACCTAATCTCAGTTCTTCCATTGTTCCACGCATTTTGACAGAATGCTATAACTTCAAGAAATTAATCTAAAATCAATGAATCTGATTTTATTTGAATCATTGATTTGAACCATTATTCTTATAACATTTCTGATGAAATATTTCAAATTAAAAATTTAAATAGAATTAAAATTATTCATCATAAATCATGCAATAATAATTTACTTTCAAAATTTTGAATGGGAAAAAGTTCTAGCAGTACTTGTTAAGATTGAGGAGTCTAAATCTCAAATTATCCTTTATTCACCAACCAATATGGGCTTTAGCATACACGTACTAATCAAAATTATTCTCTTCAAGCCAATAATCATTGTGTCAATTGGAAATGATTGAGTATGGGGTTGTGAGAGATCTCAGTTCGAATCAAATCTATGTGAGGATAGTATTGGTGAGTGAATTTTAGTCCCCAAACCCCACACATTAGTCTCAAACCCCATTTTAAATGAGAAAAATACTAAAATGTCTTTTTTTTTTCTTTTTTTGTCTCTAGATATTTTTCTATTTCGAACCCCAAACCTCCACCCCTTCATCTTCTACCTTCCATCTTTCACAACCGGATGAACCTTCATATTTCTGCTCTCAATAACCAGAATGTCAAACCTCTATAAGCAATTCTGCATTCAGATTCCAATGTAAATTTTTCATCACATATTACCTCTAGCAAGACATCAATCATATTGTATATTCTCTTGTGATCCTTTGATTCAATCTGCATACAAAAAATAAATTCACAATCAACAATTGTAAACGGAGAATGGTTAAAGTAGTATATTTCATGATAATGACAACATGATAGAATGCCACCTACTCTCTAGTATTATAATTATGAGAAATGATATGAGAAATGATAAATTTTATGACTAGTCATCTTCTACCTTCCATTTTTCACAACCGGATGAACCTTCATGCATCTGCTTCAATGCTTTGCTTTGCTTTATTTTTACGGTGAGGGTGGGAACCAGTTACTTACCCAAACTCAATAATAATAATAATTCCTCTCTTTTCAGAAAACGCGACGTAACCATCAACAACCCTCTTTCATATGATGATGATGATGATACCATCAACTGCTCTGTTTCTTCTATTTTTTTTTATTGTTTTTGATGTGTTAATCATCCATTTTTGTGTTTATCATGTTCGTTTTATTGCTTATTTTGTGTTTCTTTGTTTCAGTAATTTTCGATGAACCAATCTCGGAAAAATAAAATTCCAACACGGGATTATCGGAATTTACTTAAACATAATTTTTTTTCGTAATTGAAGGTATTCTGACATACCCGTGTCGAAATAATAAAAAAAATTCTGACACTGGCTTGTCGGAATACCTTCAGTTACAAAAAAAAGAAAAAAGAAAAAAAGAAAGTTTCATGTGCAATATGTGGGACCGCCTCTTTGGGAGTGGTGGAAGGTGGAAGGTGAAGGTATGAGAGTTTGGGGTTTGGGGTTTGGAATAGAAAGATGTTTGTAGAGAAAAATGAAAAAAAAGAGAAATTTAGTATTTTCTCAATTAAAATGGGATTGGGGCTAATGTGTGGGGTTTGGGAACTAAAATGTTTGGTGGGTAATCTGTAAGTACTTTGTAAGCACTTTTTAAGTCAGTATGCTTATCCTGACCCTGATGAGCCCTCAAAATCCAACTCACCTAAACTTTTGTTAAAAAAATTATTCTTTTCAAGTATAAATCTCAATATCACCACTCCCTGAAGTTTGAAGTATTTTTGTCAGATACTCTTATTCTTTTTTTTTCAATGTTTGACTCCTCGAAGTTACTTCTGAGTTTTTCATTTATCCTTACTACTAATTTTGTTGACATGTAATATCGGAATCCTGATCAGACACAGGAGATTAGGCACGTAGTGCCCCGTGGCCGAAGATATTTTTTTAAAAAAATTAAAAAACTAAAACACTTAAATTTTTTATATTTTTAGTTAAATAAAAAATAGAAAAGGAAAAGATTGAAGAGAGAGATCGTCTTTTCCCGTGTGACGTCAAGCGATACCATGTGACCAACCTCGTGCGCCTAATTAGGATTATGATGTTATATGTCAGCAAAATTGGTCAGAATTGGTAATAGAGGTATATGACAAACTCATAAGTAACTTTGGGGAGTCAGACATAAAAAAAAAGTATCTGACAAAAATACGTCAAACTTAAGGGATTTGTGACATAATTAAAGCAGAGAAATATAACGGGGTTACAAACTCAACGCCAAGCACCAACGAGCTGTTGGTGCAGTGGTGCCAGGGGCTGCACTTGGTAGGGCGAACCACGGTTCGATCCCCCGCAATAACGTTGGGAGAGGAATAAAACCATAATCCCGAGACCCCCCTCGAACTGGATTAGTCGGCCCAGTGGACCGGATACCAGGGTGCAAAAAAAAAAAAAAAAACTCAACGCCAAGCTAAACTCTCGTGGTGCGGTCTAAAGCTAAGCCCGATCTTATCATTTTTAGGCCTTGGGACAAAAAAAAAGTAAACGATGCCTTTAATTTATCAAAAATATCTAACTATGTGAATTATAGCATCAAAAATAAAAAAAATTTCATGTGAATCACGAGCACGTGATTCTAATTTCTTGTCCAAGTTTTGTTGTCTTTTCAGGACTTGGGGCTAAGACCAATTATAGAAAAAAAAAATTTTTTTGCCCCCTTTCATAGTTGTTTAGTTGTCGGTGCTTACTGGAAACTTAAGGTTAAGATCAACGATAGTAACTTTTTTATTTTTTGCCCCCTTGGAGGATGATGCACTAGGAAAAAAAATACGAGTTCATCATTTAATTTGATCCTCATATCTCTGAAGACTTCCCCATTCATTTCGTATGATTATTCTCTTTCGGTGATGTACTCCCTCATCTCCTTTACCAATGCACCTAGTTCTTTTCCCAAATACTTTAATCAAAGCTTAGCGTTCAATAGTCTTCCAACCAACCATTGAAGAGAGTAATGAACTCTTATTAATGAGAAAAATGCCAACCAACAAGGGTTATCCTTGTGGTGAAAGATTTGGGATTTGACAGTATGCTCCTTTCAGATTTTAGTTTCAAAAGCTACGGGTGAAATTAAACATTGTTGGTCATGAGCATACAGAGCAAAAGTTCTGGTTTCAATTGGACCTTTGGAAGTGCCTAATGAGATTGGTCCCCTAATACTTTAGTTATAAAAAAAATATATATCAGAAAAATGCCTCTTTTGATAAAGGGGACTACTCTCAACACATGACACATATTGCTTTAACCTATCTAAACACCTCAACGAAATTAAACTTTTGCATCAGCCAGATTTCGACAATCACATAAATTGAAATTTCAACGATCCCAACAGGCTCCCAGGCCATTGCCCTTGTTGCTTACCTCCGGGATCAACGCTGCTCGATTTAGACACAATTAAGAGCAAACCAAATTAAGCTTTGTTAAAATGCATACAAAGTAAAACCATCATGTTACCAAATACTCCATCCGGCTCGAATTATAAGAAAAAATAACTAATTTTACGTTTATTAAGGAGGTTAGTTGATTGTAATTAATTTTTTCAAATTTATAAAAGAATAGAGTTATCTTAGGATAATTGCATTGGGAATGAAACAAAAATTAAATAAGATAACAATTTTATATGGATGTTTTAGGAAAGTAGCATTGAGAATGAAAAAAAATTTAAGAAAATTAGTTAATTTTACTTATATTTTAAATCAAGAGAAGTATGTTTTTTGTTGTTTATATTTCAAGCCGGAGGGAATACTCAACATAATCGAAAAGCTTAGAGATTTTGCGATAAATAAATTAAGTGAAAAATTATATTACTAGTAGATTTGAAATGCACTTATTGCAGTGACTCTATGAGTTCATGCACTTATGTACTGCATGTACTTATGTACTCTCTCCGACTCAAATTATAAGTGATAAAAAACATATTTTTATTGGTTTAAAATATAAGCAAAATTAACTTATTAAATTTTGTTTCATTCCCAATGTCACTTTCCTAAAACATCTCTAGAAAATTGTAATCTTAATTAATTTTTGTTTCATTCTCAATACTATTTTCCTAAAATACCTCTATTTTTTATAAGTTTGATAAAATTAAATACAATCAACTAACCTCCTTAATAAGCGTAAAAGTGGTTGAATTTGCTAATAATTCAAGCTGGATGAGTATGTAATACTCCCTCCAGTCCTTATTATAGAGAATACTTAACCGAATTACACATACCAAGGAAAGTAGTTACTCCCTCCGTTTCACTTTAAGTGTCTTTTAGGACTTTTGCACATAGATTAAGAAAGTGTTGATTATGATGATTATTGTAAGTTTTATGTGTATTTTGTCAAAAATACCCCTATTTAATATTTTTATTTTGTCAATGCATCATTACTAGTATTACAAATTTCAAAACTAAAACAACATTAAATGTAAGGATAAATAAGGAAAGACAGTATTAAATGTTGCCTAGATTTGGTAGAAAGACACTTATTTTGAAACAAAATTTTGATGTTAAAAAGACACTTAAAGTGAAACGGAGGGAGTAGTTTTATAAATTTTATGAGAATATGTTGTAACATTACAATTTTACCCTCTAAACTTTTCTTGGAAAATCCACGCTCATTAATGATAGTCAAAACATTTAATAAGGGCTAAAAAAAGAAAGAACAATAAATGATACATTGAAAATATAAAGTGACTTATAATTAGGACCAAGAAAACCTTCTGGAATGTGACCTATAATAAGGATTGGAGGAAGTACTATGATTACTTTATGATTAATTGTATATATCGACGAGCCTAATTATTGGTCTTACTTCGAGATAAATAAATAAAATAAAAATAAATATTGACCATATATTAAAACCCGAGTTGTTTAATCTATTTGACGAACTTGAGTCATACGATGTATGTTTAAGTTCCGTACACATTATAAGTTTCATATGTACATCTTCTGTTTTCATATATAAGAAGAAAAAAAATATTTCACATTTATTAAATAAATTAGTTGAATGAAATTAATTTTTTCAAATTCATATAAAAATTGATTATTTTAAAAAATTTACATTTTAAATGAAACAAAAATTAAGTGTTATAATCACTTTGTAAGGGTATTTATGAATAATTTTATATATTGAAAATACAAAATTACAGTAGTTTGTTTTTGTTTATGTATGAGATCACTAATAAAATGAATAGTATTTATTTATTTATATTTTAAATCGGATGGAGTATTACTTCCTCAATACCTAAACATAAGCAGTAAATAGTGAATTAATTTGTCTTGATTTTTTTACAAGTCAAATGTTAACAAGTGCCTTTGAACATTTGTTAAGAAATCAAATATAACAAGAAGTTGTTGGAAAATTTTAGTTTTTATATTTTCAAGAAAAAAAAAAGAATGTGAGCTTATGATGTCTTTTCTATTAGTATTAATAATCTTAACAAGTGACATAGCGAGACCCTTTCTATAAACACATACTGTATTTCAATTTACAACAATATTAATTACTTATTTTTCACAAACATTCATATTTATTCAATAATTTTTTTTAAAAAAAAATCAATAATAATTATATGAATAATTTTAAAAAAATATATAACAAATTATTAATTTCAATATACTAACAATTTTTAACTAATTTTTTTAATTTTGTGTAAAAAATCACTCCAAATACTTATCATCAATTTTGCTAAATATTATTATGAAGTGCTTGGTATAAGGAATAAGCATTGTTGACATGGGGTCTGTTCGGCAAAACTAATTTGTAGTTGTGAGTTTGTAACTTGTAGCTATGAGCTTCTAGCTTGTAGCTGTTAAGCAAGCTAGGAGGTATGAGCTTTTAGCTGAGAGCTTATAGCTGTTTAGCTGATTATTTAATATAGTGTTGTTCGGCAAAACTAACTTTTGAAATAGCTAAAAGTTATTAAATGATCAAAAAGGACATGCAACATTTTTATTATTTTATATTTTTCAAATTTTTTTTCTTTATTTATTAAATAGATAGTTAATTAATTAATTAATTAATAAAATATAAAAATTATTAAATTACAGTATAATTAATTAAATTCATTTTTTCTTAATTTATTAATTATGTAGTTAATTAATTAATTAATTATAACAAAATTATTTAATTATAATTAATAATTAATTAAAGGGTAGTAAAATAATTTTAAATTTTGTTTGAGAGTATAATTGGTATATGAATTATTGAAAGCTAGTTTAGTTTCTAGAAAGCTACTTCAAATAGCTTTCTAAAAGCTAGCTTTCAAAAGCTACAAGCTCCTTTTTTAAAAGCTATAAGCTCCTTCTAATTTGTATTCACCGAACGGAACTAGTAGCTTATTGACTGAATCTAAAAGCTCTTAGCTAGTTAAAAAGCTCCTAATTTGTGTTGTGGAACAGAGCCTTGTTGTATGGCGGGTGGCGACTTTCGGTGAATATTTCAAGGGATACTGTACAATTGATTTTCAAAAATATCTTTAACTTTTGTTTTTTTCTGCACGCCTCCCTTAAATAATCCTGCTAAAAATATTCCTTAAAACAACAAAAAACATTTTCTATTCTAAATTTCTAATGTAGTACTTATTCCATAGGAAAGATAAATTGCACGAAATCTTGCGGGGAACTGGTTAATTGTACTCCATCCGGTCCTATATATAGGGCATACTTAACCGTATTCTCCGGATCAAAGAAAGTAGTTAGTTTTGTTAATTTTATAAGAATATATTGTAACATTACAATTTTACCCCTCCACTTTCTTGAAAAGTTCACATTCATTAATAAATAGCAAAAAAACATAGGTAGTCAAAACGTTTAATAAGGGCAAAAAAGAGAAAAAATAATTAATGATGCATAAGAAATATAAAGTGACTTATATATAGGACCAAAGATTTCTTCTAGAAGGTGACCTACATATAGGACCAGAGAGAGTACCTAAGCTAGGATATGATTAAGCCCAACCGTGCCTTGCGTCCCTTACCTGCTTTCGATTTGGAAATTATAAATGCAAATTAATGCCACCAACCGGTGTGTTGAAAATTTGAAGTTTAACAAATGGTATTTATATTTATATTAAGATTTTTAGTATGGGTCTTGCTAACAAATATCTTAAGGGTACTTGTTAAGGATATTACTCCCTCCGGTCTTTATTATAGGGCATACTTAACCGAATTACACATATCAAGGAAAGTGGTTAGTTTTTTTTAATTCTATGAGAATATATTGTAACATTACAATTTTACCCTCTCCACTTTCCTTAGAAAACTCACATTCATTAATGAGCAGCAAAAAAACATAATTAGTCAAAGCATTTAATAAGGGCAAAAAAGAGAAAAAACAATTAATGATGCATAGGAAATATAAAATGCCATATACATAGGACCAAAAATTTCTTCTAGAAAATGCCCTATATATATATGACCATAGGGAGTAATAATGAAAAAATTCATAAGTCCAAGGTATTTATTTTCTGGAGAATCTAAAAAAGTGCATTTTCCCATAACTTTTAACCACATTTAGTTACTTAACAAGTATTCTAAGGACACTCTTTAACATTTTTCTAAATAATCATAGATCTAATCTTTTCATATTTCAGAAATATAAAATATTACTGTACTAATTTTTTTCGTAATTTTTTACTATGTTTAATTTTTTTAACAAGTGCACTAATAAATACAGTATTTTATTTTTGTTTTTAAGACAAAAAAAAGTCGATATCAATTATAAAAAATTAATTAATTTTTTTAATACAATTAATCATAAAATATTTTTATAGAGTGGTTATCTCATCTAATTTTTTGTTTTATTTTCTTTACAACTTTCTTGCAATAAATTCGTTTTTTTTTATGAATTTGAGATACTCCCTCCGGTCCTTATTATAGGGCATACTTAACCGAATTACACATACCAAGGAAAGTAGTTAGTTTTATAAATTTTATGAGAATATATTGTAATATTACAATTTTACCCTCTAAACTTTTCTTAAAATTCATACTGATTAATGAACAACAAAAACACATAGATAATCAAAGCATTTAATAAGGGCAAAAAAGAGAAAAAACAATAAATGATACATTGGAAATATAAAGTGACTTATAATTAGGACCAAGAAAACCTTCTAGAATGTGACCTATAATAAAGACCGGAAGGAGTATTAAATGTAAATTTATCAGGAAAAAAACACTTCACTAATAGTCTTAAATGTAAGCAAAAATTAACTAATTTTTTATTCCTAATACTATCATTTCTAAAATATCATCATAATTTGGTTGAATCATTTAACTTTTGTTTCATTCCCAATGTTAAATTACTAAAGTAGTCTATTTTTTTTTATGAATTTGAAAAAATTAAATACACTCAACTAATTTTCTTAATTATGTAGAATGAGATAAGAGAGAGAACTATTTTTCTTCCCATTTTAAATCTTTCGGTCTTTTGTTTTTTTTTTTCAATCCATAATTTTATCCTTTTATAATTTTTATGCATAATTATGTTTTTTTTTTCAATTTTAATCATCATTCAATTATTTATTTCACTTATCATTAATTTTAATTTTATCTTTTATCTCATCCTTAAATTATTATATATTTATTGATGAACACAATTCCTAGTAAAAATGAAATATTATTACAATTTTCAATAAAAATTTGATAGAATTATTTTAGTCAAAAACACATATAAAATTAGTTTTTCTTTACTCTTTAAAAAAACACCTGATGATGTATTCCTCCACTAACTATACCAAGTGCTTAACCAACATTTCCTAGCAAACAGCAAAGTCATAGGAGTAAGTTCTATTCCTTCCCCTAGTATGCTGTCAGCTGTGCTTTAATTACAACCATTTGCTTTCTCGTATTACAGCGACCTACAATTTGACTTCCCTGCAAAATATGCACCTCGTTTTCCACCTGTAGTAGCCACAAGACCGGGTGGTGGGGTTAGGATTCTCTCTGTTATAAAAACAAATCACGAGTGTAAGTTGGAGATCTAACTATTTATTTTATTATACGTGTGGATAATTGATAGTAAGTGGTAAAATAAAATAGAGTGAAAAGGAATAAAACTATATTCCATTGTTTGGATCCTGTAATTTTGGATAGAATAGAATAGAATACATTATTTCACCCAATTCCATTCAATCACTATTTTTTGGTTATTCCCAATTTGGGATGTAGCAGATGAAAAGCTTAGCTTCTTCATTAATTCTCGTCTCTGCAACAGTGCATTGTTGCCTAATTCTTATTGTATAACTGTTACACAAATGCAAGAGTAATACGATGTTAGGAGTCCCATATTAAATAACTTAGGAAGCTCAATGTGATACTTAAGTCATGAGGCACTCTCACCTAATAAATTAGTCTTATGGATTGACCTCTCTTCATGTACTTAAGTCCTAACACATGTCCTTCTCACATTTTCACATAGAAAATTGTTCATTTTTGACAAGATGCGATGGTGATTGGAGCCGTTTAGCTAGAATACAATTCCTGAATATATAATATTGAAATTACGACAAGGAAAGTAGGAAACCAGCCCTAAGTTCCATATTCGACACTTTGATATAAAGAACTTGTTCTTAACACAGTGCCAATACCAATACCTTTATGCACATAAGCACCTTCCAGTTTTGTGGATGAAATATTCTAAACCATATACATTTTGTGTTTAAATTACAAGTCATATAGGGAGAAAGAAAGTTATAGCTCTTACCACTCCATTATTCACTCCCCGAATGCAATATGAAATATTTAAAGAATAAAGCAGTAATTTTCTCCAATCCCACTTCATTGCACTCACCTTGTGTTACTCCAGTTCCATTCTACTCATATTATTAGATTTTCAAACATAGCTTCAATAAATTATAGCTTTTAAAACAATGAAAAAAAAAGAAAATGGAAGAAGGAGGGATAAGATAAGACAATTTTTTTCTTCTTCATACGAGTGGGGCCACCACTAAGTCCACAAACCTTTTTGTAAAAAAAATTTAAATCCATGTGGCGTAAAATTTGCTGATATGCAGTGGCGAAGCTTGAAGATAATTGCATAGGGAGCCAAAATTCTATGGATATATGATACTCCCCTTGTCTCTGAATATAAGATTCATTTGGGAGATTTCATGTTCATTAAGAAAGTTAACTAATTTAGTTAATTTTATTGGAAATGTGAATTTTTGATATGTATTTTTAAAATTATCCTTAATTGAGAATTTAAAAAATGTTAAATAAATAAGGATATTTGTGATAAAAGGTAATTAATGATCATTGGATAGCCTCACATTAGTATTTTGCCTTGTGTCTCGGGATCAGTGTTGCCGTTAGAAAATATATAATGTAGGATTTTCTTAACCTCAGCTCTTAGGGCTAAAAATAAGAGACTAAAAGAAGTGCATTTTCATAAAAAAACTAAATATTTAATGATTCAAGTGATAGTGGACTTAGTTTTTTTAGGTTTCTTTACTATTTTTATCTTCTTATCCTCAACCCTAAGGGCTGAGGTTAAACAAACCCTATAATGTATTATCCGGTTAAGCAAACCCTATAATGTATTATCCTCCGCCTTTGCTGATATGGGGGTGTTAATGTTGACTTGAGTCTATTACATCAGCAAAAAGTAGACAAAAGTGGATCGAGGGGCACCGCGCAAATGGTATGTATAAATCATCAAAAGAGCACTTGTTAGCCTTTGTTATTAAAATATTATAGTACTCAAGCAGTAATACAATTTTTTGCCTATATTCATTTTATTATATGTTACATGCTGTTTGGTTTTGATCCCCTAACCAAAATCTAGACTCTCTCTAATTATATTCAACTATTAATCAAGAAATGCTAGAATTATACATATTACTTTTGAATTATAAGCTAAACTCTGACCTTTATTAGTACTCGGTCTTGAATGATTCTGTAGATGTCTATATATATTTTATAATTTATATTACACTCTACATATAAATAGCCAGGTCATCTGATCTAATATAGCCCCTCAGCGAATGCAGTACTCACAGATGCATATATATTACATACAGATAATTATATTCCATTTATAGTCATCACTCTCAAGATGACTTTCATTGAATATAGGCTTCGTCCAAAGCCGGATTGGTATTCAACATGAAAATTAAGTTGTAGTGTATAGCAGTGAAGCAATCTATTCATTCATTTATAGGACGAAGCATCCAAGGCGGAAGAAGGGGGCTAGCTCGAGTTTGCGATGAAGTTCCTTCATTATATCCTGATCCATCACCTCCAGCTTGAGGAGAGCCTCTGCATCAAATTAAATTAATTACTTCATTGGTATTACAAGTTGCAAAATTTAAATATAAATTACCTTAAACTTTCATCTCAAAACTAATTAGAAGTAGTCTCATATAGATATAAATCTAAATCCAATTGGGGAAAATGAAGCGAGCAATCTGGAATTTACTTTCCAACATCCCTTACACTCTAACTTTAATACATTCGTCTCAAAACTAATTGTTAATTAAAAAAATAAAAAAGGAAACTAACCCAACAATCAAGGACTCCAATGGTTGATTTACAAGGACAGAGGTCGCATCCACACCATTTTGCGGCCTCTTTTGCTCTTGCTGGGCCAATGCCTTCTCTTTCTCCTTAATCTACTTTCACTCAAATCATGTAGTCAGTCATGTAATAACTATCGTGAGTTTTGAAATCCTAATTAAGCAGCACATACAATCTGCGTAAGTTGTGATATTAATAATAAAAAATTTACTATTACCTTCTTGGTGAGAAAGTTGTTTTGTTCCTGTAGTGCCTTATCCTGCAGCATATATATACAACTCAAGTAGTTTAGAAGATCCCACATCTAATTAAATCATGATTTATGATCATCGGAGATAAGATCAACTACTTTTGGTCAACGAAGACAGTATCATTTTTTTTTTATCGGCAATGATGACAGTATCTACACATTGATACTGAAAATTAAGGTTGTAAAATTGTTGGAAGTAGGTATCTCCGTATATGTTAAACTGAAATACGTATGGAAAGGCTTTGATTAACATGTACAAAATCTATTTTACTCTTTCTATAATTAATTGCTTACTTGTTATTTCTTTATTAATAAGCAGGCACAAATACATAAATATGGGTAAAATAATAGTAAAAACAATAATTGATGTTGTATCATTTTGTAAAAAAAAAATTATTTTATCAAACCAATTTTTTTTCTTATAAAAATTTATTATATTCAGAAACAAACGAAGCTAAGTATGCTTTATAGGCAAACATTTTTTCATTCTCTTTTTTAAGAGATGTGGAAAGTGCAATACGCATAATTTAAACCTGAACGTGCTAGCATTATTTGATGTCTCAGGGCTCTAGCAGTCGAGCTGAATCTCGAGAACGCTATTACTTTTTTTAACTTTACAATTTTTCACAATTTTGATATCGAAATTACTTTTCTATATTGCATTGTATGAATTTTTTGGGGTGTTAATTATTACTAAATAAAACTTTTGGGGTGTTAATATATAGCAGTCATGTATTAAATTATTGTACTCTTTAGGGGAAAAGAGAAAAAAGACACGGTTCCCTATCATTATTAATGCAATGGACACATATACGGTTATGTTGCCTAGAATTGGTTGCAAGGGTGCAGGTAAGAAAGACATACCTTTTTCTGAAGCCCTGAAATAGATTCATACATAAGCTGATTCTGCACGTGAACACTCACTCAGATCAGGAAGACTGTCACATTATTCCTTTTCAAACTAGAAAACAAGATATGCATGCATGCATGGCCTTCCGTGGTTTTACCTTTCTTGTTCGTATGTGTTTGAGAGCAGAATCAAGTTGTTGTTCCAAATTCTGAAGCTCTTTCATACTTAGGCTATCCAGCTCTTCTCCCATAAAGTTCCTGCATTAAAAATTTTTTTAAAAAAAATCCACAAGTCCAGCAAATGCATATTTATTTGTATATTACACAACAACCAAGCACCTCTTACCTTTGATTTCTCTGCAGGACTTCCATCCTTGCCTTGAGCTTTGCGTGTTCCAAAATCCAGTTTTCCTATGAATGCAAGTAATGAAATCAGTATTCTTTTTTGTTTTTTGTTTTTTGTTTTTTTTTTGGTAAACATGAAATCAGTATTATGACTCTACCAATTTTTTGAATTGAAGCAGTGTGAAATACTTCCACCGGTCCTATTTATAAGATCTTTTTGGGTTTTTTTACTTCCACCAAGAAAAGTGGTTAGTGACATTAAAAATATGAAAATTTAATATAATTTTCAAAACTACCATGTAATTGTTATTGAAACTCTAAAAAGTGTTGACTTAATAGGGGTGTTTGTGGAAAAAAATAATTAAATGCTATTGAAAATTGAAATGAGATCTTATAAATAGGACTAAATAAAATAATAACTTCAAAAGAGTCTTATAAATAGGACCGGAGTGAGCAAATCGTAAAACTTGACCAAAACTAGTGAGAGATAATTAAAACCGCCAATTATTTTTTCTTCCCCTCTAAATGTCTTAACCTAACAAGTATATTTTAATTAGGATTTTCTTAAGCAAGATAGGAGGCTAAAATAAGCATTTTTACATAGAAAAAAATAAATGTTTAAACTTTAAATAATACTCCGCTCCAATTTATATGTTATTTTAGAAGTTTCATACAGATTAAGAAAGACATTTAATGTTTTTATTTTCATTAAAAGTATTAAATAACTTTGCTTTAATAATCTCACACTACATTAATTATCATTCATTTTACATATTTCAACATGTTAAATGCAAAGTAAAAGTTGGAAAAAAAATCAATTATACACCATTAAATTTCTAAAGCGACAAATAACTTGAAATAAGCTAAAAAGACTAAACTGACACATAAAATGGAACGGTGGGAACAATGAACTTAGTTTCGCAATTTATTTTGCTAATGTTTGACTTTATTATTAGCACTAAGATTAATATTAAATACTCCCTTCGGCTCGAATTATAAGCAACAAAAAACATACTACTCTTGGTTTAAAATATAAGCAAAACTAACTAACTATATTAAATTTTGTTTCATTCTCAATACCACTTTCCTAAAACATCTCTAGAAAATTGTAATCTTAATTAATTTTTGTTTCATTCCCAATACTACTTTCCAAAAATACCTCTATTTTTTATAAATTTGAGAAAATTAAATACAATCAATTAACCTCCTTAATAAGCGTAAAAGTGGTTAGAATTGCTTATAATTCGAGCCGGAGGGAGTAAACCCTTTTAATTAATTACCTTCCCTTTTTTAATAATCAAATGAGAGGTTTTAATTAAGGGTATTTCTATCATGCAATCCAAAATTGGATGGTTGCTATGCAACCTTTTCTTAAACCAATAAGAAGTTGACACCTATGCCATGTCATTATTTGAAGTAGTTAAAATTAGTTTTTTTGCAATTTAGTCCAACATAAAAAGTAAATTAAAAATTTAGTCATTTGTATCTATAGACGAATTATAACTTTTAATTTAAAATTTAGTCACTTGCATTAAGCCTTTTTACACAAGTGACTAATTTTAACTACTTTTAATTTTTTTTTTAAATTAAAAGTTATAATTTGTCTATAGGTACAAAGGACTAAATTTTTAATTTACTTTTTATGTTGTACTAAATTACAAAAACATAATTTTAACTAAATTTAAGAAAAGGTTGGATAGCAACCATCCAATTTTGGATTGCATGATAGTAACTCCCTTTAATTAAAATCGTCCCTCTTTCTCTTCCTTTCCTAATAAACCCTCGATTCAAACACATTGTAAGAGGTGAAGACGTACATTAGGAGCCAGATCATTATTAGCATCCGTCAGCCTCTCCGCATATGAGTACCTCTCATACCGTTCAAGAATTCTTTCCATACTGTCGACAAATAAAACAAGGTAATAATTAGAAAAGGTTTTACATGGATAGCATCACTTGGAACGAAATGAAGAACTTCACTTGAAACCAAATATAGCATCAAGCCATCAAGTGATTATTACGGATATGTTTACTGTAGCATGTGATCAACAACTTTTATGTAATTTGAGTTCCACGTGGATTATAAAATGGATTTTGATTTTGCTAACCATTCTTTAAAAGATAAAAAAATGCAAAGTCTTAATTGAAAAGCTAAAAAAATGTTGACTTAATTTATTAAATACATCATTTTTCTATCATGACGGGCTGCTGCACATCAAAGGAAAAAAGAAGAAGGATTGGATAAATTTGTGATTAATAATAATTTGGGAAATTTGGAAAACTAGAAACAAGGTTATATTCCAAAATGATAGGTTCTGTTTTGATAGTTTGATAGAGAGAATTAGATTTCATTTTTGGTCAATTTTTAGACTCAATCATGCATGTCTAGCTGGGATATCTTATGTGAATTGGGTTTCCAATCCTTGGGAATGTTTTATGTTTTAACACTGTGTAAACACCAAAGTGGAAGTACTATCTTGCTGGGGTGTAGTTCTCTGTTGATTGAATTGTCTGGATGTACGGCACTTTTTTAGTGAACTTTCTGGTTCACTGTGTTGTTTAATAAAATTTTCCTTTGCCTTTCAAAAAAAAAAAAAAACACTACTGACTCTATTACAAACGAGATAAATATTAAATGAAAATATGGTAACATTTTACATGCGAGTAAAAGAGAGAATCAAACAAATACTCAGTTATGATATAAGTACATGAAAAGAGTCATTTAAATGACTAATCTTTTGATCAGGAAAGCCTCATAATTTAAATATCACAGTGGGTGAAAAAAAAAATTTAATGTAGAACTCAAATATCCCATCTTAAGAATTGCCTTTTTCAATATAAACATGATGCTGCTTTGGCGATCTAATCTCTAAATCTTGGTTTCACAAGTAATTTAATAATCTACTATTTCTTACCGTTTATGTTATAAGATCTTTTTAAGATTTTTTTTCTTAATATTAAAATCTTTTTCAATTAGGTGATTATATTATAAGTAATTAATTATTTTTTTGGTTAACATAAGTAATTAATTTTTGTATCTTGATTATAAGTGTTTATTTTATTTAATTTTTTTAAATATTATATGTTTTTTGAGCTCTCTCCAGTGCCTTGAAACACTAGAATTAGTGCTATCCTCCCAAACTAAATCAATCTTAAAATAGTATTCATGAATGAATCCACTTAATCGAAACACTATCCTCCTTGTTAGCTATAGATAAAATATGGTTAGTCACATATGCCTGATTCCAAATGCGGATGTCCTTGACCCCTAGACCTCCAAATTTCTTCTCTTGACAGATATCATCCCATACAATCAAAGAAATAGGTCTATCAGGGCTGTTTCCACTGTATAAGAAGCACATGCAATGTCTTTCTATTTGATATGATGGAGAATATCTATGAGATATAACATAAATATGAGCCCAATATGAGCGAAATAATAGTAGGATAAAATTTACCAATTGGAGTATGTCAGCATAGAATAGGTGTCTAAGTAGACCAACACTTGATCCTTCCAACTATTTTATCAATGATAGTTTGGCAATCAGCACTTGACCACTTATAAGAGGAGAGAGGAACCCTTAAATATGTGAGATTTTTTTTTTGATAAGAAAATATCTGACATTGAAATGCCCCTGTCAGAAACCAGCACATTCTATCATATCTTTTCTTTGATCTAGGGGTGGCAAATGGATGGATTGGATGAATTTGAATTTGGATCAATATGGATGGATTTAAAAATATCCAACAAACTATTAAAATCCATTCTATCCTTCTTGAAATCATCCAAATCCATCCATATCCTAACTTAATGGATGGATTTCGATTCATCCATTGATCCATTTGAACGGATTGGATGGATGGACATCCAATCCATCCATCCAATCCATTTGTTTTTTTAATAAATATATAATTTTATTTTTTTAACAATAAATAATTTTATTTTTTTCATAATCCTCTGTCTTGTAAGAAAAAACATGACTTTGAAGTGATGCTATTTTTTTTTAATTTTAATTTTTTTTAAAAAAAATATTTTGGATGGATTGGATATCCATCCGTTTGGATGAATATTTGGATATCCATCGGATATCTCGGATGGATTACAATCCATCCAATTTTAAAACAATACAATGGATCATATCCATTTAGATCCATTATTTTAAATGGATAGATTGGATGGATGAAAAATGTAATGGATTATGATGAGTCATGAATTATGGATAATTTTGCCACCCCTACTTTGATCAGGAGCAACTCATCCTATAAAAATCTGAGACTTACATATGTTTGTTTGCCATTAGACCAGAAACAGCAATAAACTCATCATCAATTGTATCCATGATAGCTTGGATAGATTGCTTATCAACCTTGCTAAAAATCATTAAATCATTAGCAAAACAAAGGATTATAAATCCAATCTTCTTGCGCTTAGGTTGAAACTTAAAGTGCTTGGATTCACTCATACAGATTAGACTTAGTATGATTCATGGAAACTAGTCTCAGTCTCATCAAGGCAAAAAGTATTCATCAGTGGGGAAAGGCTATAAATGGCTAAGCAACCATATTAACAAGCTGTGCCGGGATAAAATGATTTGGAATAGAAGAATTATTCTTAAGCACTCCTTTATAGCTTGGCTTATAATTAATGAGGAATTGGCTGTTGACAAGGGATAGGATGGTCAAAATGCAGTTTCAGCTTCTGGATGGCAAGTGTGTTCTTTGTTCAAAAGAGTTGGAAATTAGGGATCAGCTCTTCTTTAAATGCTCTTGGAGTTCAGGAATTGGAGCAGGCTTATTATGCATATGTGGAGATATGATAGTCTTATAGTAGGAGTAAAGAAGTGTGATGTATGCATTTATCACAGCTGCCGTTACTCATGTGTGGAATGGCTAGGAATTTCTTGGTTTTGCAGCAAATCGAGGCCGAGTATGGAAGGGATTGTGAGTGAAATTAGAATCAAGATTAGAGGGACATCTAAAAATTGTACTAGTAGGCAATCTTCAGGATAATAAAGATTGTTGAGCTTATTAATTAGCTCCACATCAATTGCCTATTGCCTATCGCATATCAGTGTTTTGTTTTGTTTCTTTTAATATATCCACACACACACATACATATATATATATATATATATATATATATATATATATATTTTAAACGTACTTATTTTAATGTAAAATAAACTTATACATACTTCTATTTAATATTTGTTTATTTTAAATGAAAAAAGTCATACCAGCATATTGAACATTATTATAATTTTATGTCCAAAAAACTATATAAAACAAATATATCAATTTAGTTTTACATACTATGCTCGTTAAAGCAACCAAAAGTAGAACCAGATACATGAATATTTTACGTTGTATACTTTTAAAAATTAAAAATAAATAAATAAAAATATTTGTGAGTTAATAGTGATAACATTCATGAGAAAAAAAATAAGTATTTTAATATAATTTTATGTGAATAATTTTGAAAATATGAAATTTATTTGAAAGGGTTAATATAAATAATTTCAATTTTGAAAAACTGAAAATCCTATGTATAAAACTGGAAACCAACATATTACTTTAATTTCTGAACAACTCATCCCTGCCAACATGTTAGCAAAAATAACTTTGGACGAAAAAGGTAACTAAGTATCTGAACCAACCTACCAACGTAGAAATCGGAGAATGCTTGTCCCTAACTAAGGGCATGGCGCAGAGTGTTAAGTTAAAACTCACCGGATTTATCATACTCTAACGTTTCAGTTTTACAACATTATTTAGCTATCAGACTCAACTTCAGACTTTTGATATCTTCTATCATAGCAGAGTCTTAACATCAGATTCACTAAACATGCATCAGCATTACATCATCATGTACTTTTATACACAATTTTATTTCAATAATGTTTTTGTAATACAGTTTCAATAATATTAATTACGTAGAATTTATAAAAATAATCCCAAATAATATTTAAATATTAAAATTAAATCAAAGTTGACATTACAATAATTAATAGTACCTACTAAAAATCATAAAGTACATAAAAAATACAATATAATTCAAATTCTTATAATTTAATTAACGTTTCCTTGTTGTCTTCCAAAATGTTAACACAAATGTTCCATTATTTATTTATTTATTATAAACTTGTGCTATATAGCCACGTAGTGGACCATTGCATACTAGAAAGTAGAAACAACGGCTATTTTTAATTTCAAATTATTTATTATTTATTTATTTAAATATAAAAATATGTATTTCTTTCGATCTTATTGTTAAGAAAAATAACTAATTTCATAAGTATTTAAGAAAATTATTTGTGTGTTTTTAATTTTCTCAAATTCATAAAAAAATAGACTATTTATTTTTTCATAACAAGCCAATATATTTAAGAATAAAATATAAAAAATATATGTTTAAAAATATTATTATTATTATTTGTAATTATTATTAATTTATTGTTATTATTTATTAGTATTTGTTTATTAGAGTATTATAAAATAAAAAAGGAAGAAAATGACAAAAAAAAGGTACAAACTCAACTTAAGACTCTCCACCAGATTTTGAAGATTAGTGGAATATGAAAAAAGTCTGGAAGAAAATCTTAACTTAAGACTCTCAACCAGACTCTACCCTGGATGCCCTAACATACCATGGTTAGTTATAGAGTATTTATTTTGTTGTGTCACATTTCAGCACTTTTCTCATATCTGTGCCTGCCTCAGCATGTCAGGTGTAGAAGATGCCCCCCTTTCAAATTGCAAATCGCGTAACATGAATATGTGGTTCAAGAGTTTAATTTTACACCCGCTTACGTTTGCATCCGTTAGTTTCTTTCAATTCAGGTTTTCCTTAACCTCATCCTTAGCTTGATAAAAAAAGTTTTTTTTAAAAAAAAAAAATAAAGGAAAAAAGTGTTCTCTATATTCAAAGCTAAAGTTTAGAAAATCATTCAATTTAATATAATAATAAAGTGTTGCTACAGAGAGTAATACTTTTAACGGACGTGGTGCTCCAGGTGTTAAAAAGAATAGATATTAGCTAGGTGGGAGAAAATAGGAAAATTAGCATGCCAGGCTATCCTTTTGTTTTCTTTTCTTTTATTGGGTATCTCTTCACAAAGAGGTAAGGCTTTTTGCACGAAATTAGAAACGTAAAAGCATGCTAGATGTTACTGCATGCTTACAACCTTTTCAAGGATATATAAAACAAACGAATAACTATATATACCACGCAATATATACATATGTATGAAGATTGCAAGCTCCCATCTAAATGAGAAATTGAGAATGCAAACATGAAACATTACACCAAATACGTACGGTACTGACCTTAATGTTATATAGTTGTGGAAATAAACAACGCATATGTAACAAGTAAGATACAAAATTGAATATTTGGGGGTAACGCAGAAATAGTATACCGTACAATCAAGAAAAAAAAAGGAAAAAAAAATTAAATGGCAATAATATAAGATCAAATATAGAATTAAGCAGGATATATATATATATATATATATATATATATATATATATATATATATATATATATATATATATATATATATATATATATATATATATATATATATATATATAAGCAGAGAAATTAAAGCTGATTTCAGATACTATGAAAGGGAAAAAAAAAGTGAAAAAGAATAAGAAAATAAACTCATACAAGAGGTGGAAGAGAAGATCAAAGATAAGAAAGTTGTAGCTAGGTAGCTAGCTAGATAGAATAGGTAAGGTAGGGTATGGTACTATATATATGAACACGTACCAGGGGTCGCTGGAATACTCGAAAAGTTTGCCTTTGGTGGAGAAGATTATGAGAGCCACTTCTGCATCGCAAAGCACAGAGATCTCATGTGCTTTCTTCAGCAACCCAGATCTTCTCTTTGAGAAAGTCACTTGTCTATTGATCTTGTTCTCGATCCTCTTCAACTGCACTCTTCCTCTCCCCATTATTTCTCTTTTTCCTTTTCTCCTTAATTTCTCTTATCACCTCCACACGCCCTCACCACACTAATTCTAAATTAACTAACACTTCGAATTCACCTATCTATATATTTGGTCTTACACTTTTCCCCTGATATTTGTGTGTATGTATATATATATATATATAAAAGGAATTCTATTCTATTAAAATTAATATATAAATACATATAATTGTATGCTCTCAATGATTATGAAAAAATTGAGAGCAATACAATGGATGTGTGTTTGAAACAGAGGAGTTGAAAGAGGAGCAAAGTACTATGTATGGAGTCAAGGCTTGGAAGAAAGCACAATTTACTTAATTCTCTTGCATTTTAATTATTATTTTTTGAAAGGAAAAATACCCGAAAAATATGATTGGAGAGTAATATAATATTCGGAGGAGCAAAAGCGAAAGTGAGAGAAACCGCTTATAGTACACAAGAAAAGTGGTTTCAGCAAAACCAGAGTGGTTTCGTCAAAATGGTTGTCGACTTATGATTGGCCAAGGACACTGTCGTTATTGTATGGGCCCGCTATTTCTCGTACGCACTCTCCGCCTTTAGTAAGGCGATGCCTTCATGTTTACTTCCGGTGCTGGCTAGCTAATTATGTTGCAATTATATTATTCTATTTTATTTTATTTTTATCAAACAAAAATATTTACGAAAAATATTATTGTTAAATTTTAATTTGAGACATATTATTCCTACGAAAGTTTCTTATTATCACATAAAAAGTTTAAATAGTATAGATATAAAAATGCCCTTCAAGGTCTAAGCCATGGATATCAAAACAATATTTTCTCCGTTTCATATGTAGTGTGTTTTAAGGTTATGCACGAGTTTTAAAAAATGGTTAAATGATGTAAGAATTTGTTGTATTTTGACTATATTGTTCCTATATAATCATTATTGAAGAGAAAAAAAGATATTGGAAATAAAAAACAATAGTGTAATAAATATTGGTGTGTTTGGAAAAATAACATTAATTATGTATTGAGTTTATAAAAGAACAAAACTTATGAAATATAGTACAAATGCTAAAACAACATCACATATGAAACGGATGGAGTATAAATAATTATATCAAATATTAAACTTTATGAATAATAGTATGCACATCAAAAATGAATTTTTTGCTAAAACAATTTCAAATTGAATTTTTTGCAAAAAGATGCACGGTCACAAAGGGCATGTATGCACCTCGCAAAGAATGGTACAACAACAACACGATATATAATTATTAATTAATATTTTCTCTTGTCTTTTTATAACAAATATCTAATCATTCTCTAAAATTTTTGTGATCCTTTTTATATATGAGACATTTTACGGTTATGATAAAATAATTATTTTTTCTCCATATGTCTCTATATTTTTTAACCCTATATATTTTTTTAATAACATTAATGAAAAATCAATCAAATAAATCAATAATCCTTGTATAATCTATGCTAAGAAAAAAATCCATACACAATCAGCTACTGCCTACTGTTGCATGCCGATATTATGAGAATTTTTTTTTTCCATGATTGGAGTGTCCACGCCAACTGCAGTGACTAATCTCCTCGCTCGCTTGTAGGCACCTCTAATGGGTGGGACAGCTATCCCGAGATTTAACGATGCTGCATGCACAAGGCAAGATTCGAACACCTGACCTTGCTTAAGCGTGGATCAATCCCTACCACTGAATCACACGCTCGGGTTAATATTATGAGAAATTTGTTCATAAGTCCTTAGCCTTTTTTTAAAACAAAATTATTCTATTAGTTTATAAGTGTTTTTATCTACTCTACACGGATTAATAAAAGTTATTGGAAGTGGTTAATACTTTTAATTTTATCAAAAAAAACATATGTACTTTCTAAATTTGCCCTTATTTAGTTTGTAACATTGCTGTATTTTTAAAATCAAGAAAGTTGACTAACATATAACTAATTTTATCAAATAAAATTAACATGGTTTGCTTAATCTTAGATCTAATTGCTGCTGATAAATGGTTTTAAAAAAAAAAACACAACGGAAGAAATCAAGTCTATTTTTTCATAGTATTAAACTTTTATTTTTATTAATTCAAAACTATTTTATTCAGTCTCTTATCCTTAACCCTTAAGATTAAAATTAATTCATTGAGCTGAAATTATTTATTTTAACTTATTTTTCGCAAATAATCATAAGCTGATGTGTCTGTTTGTAATGCAAATTATGATTTTAGCTTATATTCTTGAAAAAAATAATCAAAATCTATAAGCTTAGTCGGAGATACTTTTTGAAATATTTTTTTTAGATTCACGTAATTTTCCTATTTTACCCTTATCACTTAATTACATTAACTACCCACTTGTCACATCAACCTTTTTTTTGTAATTTACTCGGAAAAAAATAATCTTCTTTACACTGTCCAAACAAAACAAATTAGTTTGATTTCATTTTTAAGCTAGATACTCAAACATAAACAAATTATAATTTTAACAAATTATAATGTAAGATTATAATCACAGAAAAAAATCATAATCTCATTTTTATTAGCTATATCAAACACCATAAAAGGATTGTTTTACTGATAGGCTGATCAATCATTTTCTCATTTGGGACCTCGAGTATTTTTACGGAAAAATAACTTTATTTGAGTAGGATAAAATCAACGGTGAAACAAAACTCTCTTACTGATTTTATTTTTTTTTCTAAATGCATGTAATTTGTATTTATCTTAACAAAGATGTAAAAGACCAACGAGTTGTTGGTGTAGTGGTGTTAGGGATTGCACTTGGTAAGGCGAACCATGGTTCGATCCCCCACAACAATGTTGGGAGATAAATAAAACCTTAACCTCTAGATCTCCCTCGAACTGGATTAATCGATCCAATAAACCGGATACTAAGGTGAATAAAAAAACAAAGATGTTAAAAGAAAAGCCTAGCTAACTCTATACAAACTCAACTTTCTCAATCAAAACGCAATAAATGTACGAGCAAAGGCCTAGATGAAGCCACATGTAATATATACATACAAGACCCACATACAACTTTCTTAATACATGTGAAATTCTTTTTTTACTTAAGTGAGGTATTTTTACAAACAATGTACGTAAGTAGGGTAGTTTTGAAACTATTTACATAACATGGGGCAGTCAACAAAACTATTTACGAAAATGGGACAGTCAAAGTCAAAATTACAAAAGTCAAACAAATCATCCCACATGACTTTTTCTAAAGAGTCATCTCACATGACTTATTCTAAAAGTCAAACAAGTCATCCCACATGACTTATTCTTCTGCTCCCTCGGTTCCTACTTATCTGTCATATTTCAAACAAAACACACCCTTTAAAAAACGAAATCATTACTTAGATTTCCAATACATTAATTATGTTTTTTTTTTTACTATACTTTTTCTTTCTCTGTAATTATTACTTTTTTTCCACTACTTACAAAAACCAATTTCATGCTTTAATTTTTTATATATATATTTAATTTATTTTAAATTTTGTGCTTTTATTTTTTTCTTAATGTTTAGCTATTCTAATGCACTTATTTATTTTTAATTTAGTTTATTATTATATTGAACTTATTAGTTAGATTTTTTATGTTTTGTACATTTATTTATTTAAATTTATCACAATATTTTTTTAATCTATTCATGTTATTATTAGTTTTTATAATGTATTCATGTTAGTATTTTTTTAATTTTTTCATGTAAAAAGCCTATAGATAATATAGTATGTTGAAATTGAACAACTGTCGCTGCAGCAGGATTGTTTCCATGTGTTTTCACTCCAAATTCAATCTTTACAGCCTCAAATTTGGAGTGAAAACGCATGGAAACAATTTTGCTACCGCGACACCAGTTCAGTTTCAAAATAATATATCATATACAGGTTTCTACATGAAAAAATTTTAATAAAATATTAACATGAATACATTAAAAAATAAATAATAACATGAATAGATTGAAAAAATATTAACATGAATAGATTAAAAAAATATTATGACAAATTTAAATAAATAAATCAATAAAAGTATGAAACATTAAAAATCTGACTAATAAGTACAATATAATAATAAACTAAATTAAAAATAAATAAATAAATAAGTGCATTAGAATAGCTAAACATTAATAAAAAATATAAGCACAAAATTAAAAATAAATTAACTATATAAAAAAATTAAAATAAAAAATTCTATAAATAAAATATAAAACATAAAAAAATTACACCTAAACATTATAATAATAAATAAAAGCATAAAATTAAAAATAAAATAAATATGTACATATAAATTTAAATAAAAAAATAAAAAATTTAAGAAAATGAAATATAAAAAAATTACCTCAAATAATAGACCAATAATTTGTTTCAAATGAAGATTTAAAGTACTCCCTCCGTTTCTAATTAACTGTCCTTTTTTGTAGAAGTTTTTTGTTTTTTTAATCTGTCCTTTTCATGATTTCAGTAGTGTAATAAATGTTATTTTCCATGTTTACCCTTATTTAATAGGGTATTGGTTTTTGTAAGTAGTGGAAAAAAGTAATAATTACAGAGAAAGAAAAGGTATAGTCGGAAAAAAAACATAATTAATATATTGGAAATCTAAGTAATGATTTCGTTTTTTAAAGGGTGTGTTTTGTTTGAAATATGACAGATAAGTAGGAACCGAGGGAGCAGAAGAATAAGTCATGTGGGATGACTTGTTTGACTTTTAGAATAAGTCATGTGAGATGACTCTTTAGAAGAAGTCATGTGGGATGACTTGTTTGACTTTTGTAATTTTGACTTTGACTGCCCCATTTTCGTAAATAGTTTTGTTGACTGCCCCATGTTATGTAAAATAGTTTCAAAACTACCCTATTTAGGTAAATTGTTTGTAAAACTACCTCACTTAAGTAAAAAAGCCAATTCTTAAAGTAACAAATAATTTGGAACTGATGAAGTAATATATATTCCCTCGATCTCACAATGATAGTTAAAAATAATCAAAGGTAACTAACATTCTTAAATTTTGTTTCATTCTCTATACTATTTTAATAAAATATACCAAAAAAATTAATATTATGTTATCTCATTTAATTTTTGTTTTATTTTCAATATTAATTTCTTAAAATACCTATATTTTTAATAAATTTTAGAAAATTAAATTCAATTATCTAATTTTCTTAATAAGCGAGATAAAAAATTATGATGATTTTCTTAATAATTTTTTCATATATTCTCAATCGAATAGATGAAGTATTTTAAGTTATAGTAAATAGGATAGCAGAAGAGAGCATATGATGAAGGAAGTATAAAGGTTGGGAGCATGTAAGATCCGGGCTGTTGAGGGTGAGGAGTGATCGTCGGTGCAAAAAGGCACGGACAAGGAGCAGCTCCTGACAGACTTCTAAGGGAGGGGTACATAGATGAATCGACACACCGGAATGAAAGAGTGATCATGAGACTGTGTAGGAATGGGACTACACAGTACAAGAAGGCTTAAATGAATTGATTAATACTATCCATATCAA
This sequence comes from Crotalaria pallida, assembly GCA_037953625.1. Taxonomy (NCBI): domain Eukaryota; kingdom Viridiplantae; phylum Streptophyta; class Magnoliopsida; order Fabales; family Fabaceae; genus Crotalaria; species Crotalaria pallida. Next base: position 184,700,571 of record CM075649.1, read on the forward strand.
TAAGATACATCTTATTTTCGGTAGCCCATCACATAAAAACTTTATAGTTAAGCGTGGTTGACTTGGGATAATTCTGGGATGAGTGACCTCCTGGGAACTTTTCCCGGGAAGTGTGCGAGTGACGCTGAAAAGACTCGTGTTGGTATGTGGGGACAGTCGCAGTCCATTTGTCTGTCAGGGATGTTATATTATTTTTAGGTTTTAATTTGGTCATTTATCTTTAAAAAGAGTCAATTTAGTCCTCTATGTTTTTAACATTTGTCAATTTTATCATTTTGTCATGACATTATTAAAATTTCACTGGAATATACTGATTTTGCCTGAGATTCTTTTTCTAATCTCCATAATCTGCATTGTATCGTCGCAATTTACAATTTTTAAAACAAAAAGGCAAAAATGTGAGCGAATTGAATTTTTAGGTTTTAATTTGGTCATTTATCTTTAAAAAGAGTCAATTTAGCCCTCTATGTTTTTAACATTTGTCAATTTTATCATTTTGTCATGACATTATTAAAATTTCACCGGAATATACTGATTTTGCCTGAGATTCCTTTTCTAATCACCAGAATCTGCGTTGTATCGTCGTAATTTACAATTTTTAAAACAAAAAAGGCAAAAATGTGAGCGAACTGAATTTTCACCCTAAAAAAGGTGAAACGACATTGAAATTTAATCAATCAAAGTGTCAAATATGATGAAAAATGTAAATTTCGACGAGAAAGTGCAGATTTTGATGACTGGAATAAGAAACCTATTACAAACTCAATATATTTCCGTGAAAATTTAACATTATCATAACAGAATGATGAATTGACAAATATAAGAAACATAAATAACTAAATCGACTGTTATTAAAGATATAAGACAAAATTAAAACCTAAAAATAAATACAGAAAAAAAATATTTAAGCATAAGTTATATATATGCGGGCGGCGGGCCCTTTGGCCATAAATATACAAAGATGTTGTCCTGTCCAAAAGAGGCAAAAGTTTTCGCAGCAGAACTGCCAAAGTTAAGCAATCAACAACTTACACAAAAAAGTAAAGACATGGTTGTGTAGGTGTTGCACTGTTTTGTTGACTTGGAGCTTTTGATCAACTGTGCATAGCATAATGGCCAACATTCAGCACAACAAAAGAAGGATTCTATCATCCTCGTTAAAAAGGAAACAGCATTGATGTTGCAATTTCTTTTTCAGTAAAGAGTGTGTTTGGTTTAGATTAAAAATAATCATAATTTAATGTGTCTGATTGCTAATATAAATTATAATTTTAGATTATATTCTTAGAAAAATAATCAAAATTAATCATATTTTTGGTAAGTGTTGTAAATTATTTATTTATAAGATTAATTTTTGAGACCATTTAATTTTTTTATTCTAATCTTATCACTACAATGGCAATGAGTACCCCCTTATCACTTAATATCTTTTTTTTTTTTGGAATTTACAGTAATTTACTTAATAAAAATAATATTATTTTCACTATTAAAACAAAACATATCATCAACGTGGGGTTAGTCAATGTAGTCGGCGGTGGACACTCCGGTCATGGACAAAAAAAAAACGTGGGGTTAGGACAAATGGTAAGCGGCAGCGGCTTGATCTCATTTAATTCATTTTTAAGCTAAAAAACCAAAATATAAACATATTATAATCACACATAAAAAAAAATCACAATCTAATTTTACTAGTTATACCAAATACGCACTTATCCCTTTTTTTTTTTAAAGATACGCACTTATCCTTTTTATATTGGTTAAGTTACTGTTTTACTCGGTTTTAAATAAAATATAATTTAAATAGCTTTACCTATATGCATGAAATTTTAATTATTTAATACGTTTATAAGAAAATATATTTTCATTTAAAGGCGTGGTTAAAAAAATGAGATCACAATAATAGATCATGTCAAGATTTTCTTAAAAAAACTGGGAGAACCACTTCCAAGTTTTTATTTTTTAATAGGTCCTATCTTTTGCATATATATATATGCTAAAGATCTAAGGTTAGATTTTTTTCTCTTCCTTATAGTATCATTAAATTTATAAAGAAAATAATTATTTTAGGGACTAAATTAAAAATTTAAATAAATTAGGGATTTAATTTAATAAATTAAAATCATCCTTTTCCCAATCCCTGAGTTCACCATACCACTCAAAATGCCAACATCATGAACCATTATGCCAATTTCCAACCTCCAGAGTTCATGACTATTTCTTGAGTCGCAAAATATTATTTTGCACACGAATCAGAGTTTATAAATTTTTTTAAACTTTTTAAAATTCAAGAATTAAATTGAATTTTTCCTTTAAAAAAATTAAATTGAATTTTGTGCCAAGTTTAAAGAATGCTTTTGAACTTTTTCCTTACCACGATTGAATTTAAATTCATCTCAAAAATACAACTGAATTTGGTACAGTTGGTATGAGATTGTGTCACTTAAATAAATGATTGGGTTTGAATGACTTTATCCGTCTTACAAGGATGGTTAAAAAAAATCAAAAGTTAAAAAATTAAGGAAATATATATTTATGATTTCTAACACATTAACCAATTATCAAATAATTAATTTAATGCATTTTGCATGGATCAATCAATCACAATTCAAAGTTTACAATTTTTAAACTTTTCATTAATTATTTTAACTATAATTTAGGACAAAAAATTTAACCATTTTTTTACCATCCCTATAGAACGAAGAAAGTATAACTTTTACGAATGTAAATAATTTCAGTCGGAATGATCACCTTAAAAAAAAAACTGAATCATATCCGAACAATTAGTCAATAGGTATGAGAAACCAAAACAAACTTCACCTCAAGAAATTAGTTGGAATAACCGAATAAAATTATTATAGACGCCTCATATATGCATCGCTTTGTTCAATCCAAATGTGGAATTTCACTACCTTTTTTTGGTACAAGGAACTTCACTATTTTATCCCAGGGGATGCCATTTTGACCATCGTGAGATAAAGATGCCTGTATCAAATGATGAACGGTCAAGGGACACAATTTCTCATCTTTATTTTCCTTTTTCTGTATTAGAAAAATGCTGATGTACATTTTAAGTGTACAAATGGCACCAGTATAACTAGAATTTGTAATTGGTGTTAGAAAGGTTGTTCGAGAACATATGAAACGTTTATGTAAGACGTACTATTGGGTATGTAATATCCACCTTGATGAATGAAAATCTCACCTATGATGAGCTAGAGTTTATTGTATTTTAATCAACTACTCCCTCCGTTTCATAACATAGGTTGTTTAAGGTTGTGTCACATAGATTAAAGAGTATAATTAATAGGAAATTTTTAAAATGCAATCAAAAATTGAATGGTTGCTATGCAATCCATTCTTAAACCAATAAAATCTTGCCACCTAAGACATGTATGCCACATCATTACTTAAATTAGTCAAAATTAAGTTTTGCAATTTAGTCCAACATAAAAACTAGATTATTGTAATTTAGTCATTTTATACTTTTAGACAAATTATAAATTTTATTTTTTTTTATATAAAAAAAAATTCTTAAACCAAGAACTCATCTTCACTTCTCAAAACCCACCGCCACCGCCACCGCCACCGCCACCGCCGCCACCCGCCATTCCCTTTCCTTCCCTGCTTCCTTCGCTTATCTTCCTTCTCCGTATTAGCCAAATCCACCATCATCTTCATCCAATACGGAGAAGGGAGATGAGCGAAAGAAGCAGAGAAGGAAAGGGAATGGCGAGTGGCGACGGTGGCGCCGGCGCAGGCGGCAGTGGGTTTTGAGAAGTGAAGATGAGATCTGGGTTTAAGAATTTTTTTATATTAAAAAATAAAAATTTATAATTTGTCTAAAAGTACAAAAGGACTAAATTACAATAATCTAGTTTCTTTGTTGGACTAAATTGCAAAACTTAATTTTGACTAATTTAAGTAATGATGTGACATACATATCTTAGGTGGCAAGGTTTTATTGGTTTAACAATGGGTTATGCATAGCAACCATTCAATTTTTGATGGCATGATACTAACACTCTAATTAATATATAGCAGCGCTGTACTTAACTTTTGACATTGGGAGCTCTTCTTTAGTGGCCTTTCTTTTTAAGCCACTGGACTCATCATTTGGTATCTCTCAGTGGACTCCTTGTCCTCTTTTTTGATAAAATCTTTTGCTTATAAAAAAAAAATTTATTTGAATTTTTGTATTTTTTTTTGCTCTTTATTATCTCTCTGCAATTAATTCTCCACTTGTTATCTCTCTGAAGTAATTACGGGTAAAATTGTAAAAAATATAATTAATATTGAACTAAAAATTTAAAAAAACTTATATTGTGGAACAAAATTTTCTGCCTTGAAAAAACTTATATTCTAAAATAGATGAGTAATTTATATGCTTGCATTTATTCATATTGAAATATTCTTTTTATCTGTATAACTAATATGCTCTATTATATAAAGAGTTTTGTAATTTCAAAAAATAAAATTTCACAGTTTGCACAAATTCATTATGTACTAAATGAGTTATCAAAACTTATTTTTTTTCGAAATCAGGTGATGTTTGGGCTTCGCATTTTTTGTGGACCAACTAATCCACCTCAGGATTGCAAACTGAGCGAGTCCTTGACTCAACGGTATGGATCCTTATCATGACTTGTTGCCTCACTGGGACTTGAGTCTTTGACCCCAAAGTTCCTAAGAGCCCAGTCAGTTTCCACTAAGTCAATCCACTTGGGTTCAAAACTTATTTATTTGACAATGCAATGCAGTACAACATAAAAATTCAAGAAGTGAGACAGGTTTTTATGTTAAAAAAAGAAGGAATGGTGATCTTACTTGTTTTTTCCTTAGTATAAATCAAATTCATCACCATGTTTTGACACTTGATCGTAGATGGTGGGAGATTAATCAAAAGTTGATTAATTAGAAGCTTATGCTAAAAAAAGGTAATTAGGTATATCGTGACTATTTTACCATATATTGTTGGCTTATTTTCAATGGAATCATAATCAACATATAGTTTTGCAAAAAATAGCTACTTCAATGGTAAGAGTGTTTAGGTGTGGATTTGATTTCCTATATGCATGTGAACAATGTTTATATTTTTTTTTTGAAGGTTGTGAACAATGTTTATATTTTTTTTTTGAAGGTTGTGAACAATGTTTATATAAAATGAAATGAAATTGGAATATTTGATACACGAGTGAAAGAAATGCACAAAAAATATATGTTGTTTAGGCAAAAAAAATTCTAATTGCTTAAACTTATCAAATCATGTTTACCGATCACTTTTTCCTTGAAAAGTTAGATAAAGATAATTTTTTTTGGTTGCTCATCCGGTTCCTTATGTGTCGCGTGCTTGACTATGACATGTGAGATTGTGAGTCTCCTAACATGAATTTTCTGCATCCACAAGGAATCGAAACCGAGACTTTGCTTAAGCGAGACCGAACCGCTTACCATTCATCCCAATCCATGTTGATTAAAGATAATTTTTATAAATTTTTTATAATGTGAGATAAAAATGTTTTGCTTAATAATATCTAATAGTAATGAATAAATCCCTCGCTTTTCATGGTCGATAAGTCCGATGTACATATCTAGAAATATTAAACATTATTAGCTTACTTGATATTTGATAAGCTTAATAAGTTAGAAATAACTATGCTACGGTAATACCGCATTTTCCAAAATTTCCTACCTTTGTATGAACATATATGTTCTGTTTATTTTTTATTTTTGAGAACATCGCATGTTACTATTTTATTAATCATATGTTAGAGATCGAGCTAGATAAGCTTTAATTTGCATAATAACTTGGTCGTAGTTAATTAATTATTAGTATCACGTACAACTATTCCTTTTTCGGTTTTTGTTAATAAGTCTATGGCCTTTCCCTTTTGATTTCTCTTTTCATACCCAATTAGGCCAATCAAACTTTAGTGGGCATAAGAAGGTGAGACACTGAGACCAATCTCTCTCTATATCTCTTTTCTTTGCAGGGTTTTGTTTTGGGCGCCAGTATTCAATGATGCATGGATGCCTTCTTTCTCAGCCAAAAAAAAGAATTTGATAAGTTAAAAATTGAAGGGTTGAGATTCATAATGAGATTTTTCTCACTCTAGCTAACACCTCAACTATATTCCTAGAATTTTGGTTGTTTTCGTCTTTAACATGACCATGGTAGCTCCTAAAAAAAATTTAAAAAACATGACCATGGTAGCAACAGTGACGACGAGTTGTGTGCATTTACTCTGTTCTCCTTTAACTTTAACAAAGGACTGTTAATTTTACGTCAGCAATTACAGTTAAGGAACAACGTGAAAAAACAAGAATTAAGAGGTTCAAACGTAAATAATACTAGAAGGAAGGATTTGATAGACCGTTCAAGTGTTCAACGCTTCTCATCATGTGTTGCTTTCAAAATTTTCTGTCATTTAAACAATGATACTTACTTCTACACTATAATTCTTATTGTTTCTATGTACTTAATTCAACTTCGATTTTTTTATACTTTACAGTAAATTATATTTAACCATATTCCTAATTATTACCGGTTTGAAAATAAATTAAAATTATTCAAGAATAAATTAAAACTATTAATATTTGTAACTCAGTGAAGAAAAATTATCGTATTTTCCCCGTGCATCGCATGGGTTTGGGTCCTAGTAGAGAAAAATATATGAAAGTGATGATGATATCCGAAAAAACATTCTTATCCAAGTCACGAATCAAAATAACATTTATTTAATACCAAAGACTAAAATGGAAATAAGGTTAAAAATCAAGGATTGATGTGATTAATTTTTTTAAGATCACGTTTCATTTTGGTTATGTTGACGATCACGTAGCAACGATGTCAATGTCCTATAATAGCAAAGATTAAAGTGACCTACGACATGCTAGCTACCTCGAGGGTTGTGATGCTATTTTTGTAGTACGTCTAAAAAATCAAAGTGATCAACATCCACAATTAGGGGTATAATGAGTTGGGTTTTGGGTTGGTTTTTGATGAGATTAAGTACCCAATCCAACCAAAATAAATTGGGCTGGGTTGGGTCGGGTTGCTCTGTATTTGAGTGTCAAAACCGAATCAACCCAACCTGTAAAATTCGGGTTGGGTTGGGTGATTGGGTCTATTTGTCCTCATTTTCAAAAAATAAAAAACATAAATAGATGAAAAAAATTAAAAATACAACAAAAGTCAAATAGATAAGTAATTAAATATTATCTAGTAAATAATATAACTACACAATTTAGCATCAAGTCATGAACCAAAATCAAATTGCTAAAAAGCATTAATATAAAATCATACAGTATCAAGTCATGAACTAAATAATTGAAACACATGCATGATAAATAAAGCAGTACACCATCTTATAAGATACGAAAAAAGAATTGTTTGCGCTTGGTCTTTTATATTTCGCATAATTATTTCAAGGTGGATTACTTAGTTTTTTTTTCCTAATGTATAGTAGCTAATACCTAAGAATAACATGCATTGATAATTAAATTAAGGGTTTTCTTAACCTCAGCCCTTAGGGCTGAGGATAAGAGCTTAAAAGTGGATGTATTTCATTGAAAAAATAAATACAAAGTCTTTTTATTCTACCAATACAACACTTCCCAATAAAATACATCTACTTTTATTCTCTTATTTTGGGCTGAGGTTAAGAAAACCCTTAAATTAATAAATAAAATAAATTTGGGATGAGCGAGTTTAGTTGGGTTGGTTTTTGAAATAACAAACCCGTAACCAACCCATACTTTTTTTTTGAAACTACCAACCCATACTTGATTGTGTTGCTTAAAAAAAAAAACAAAACAAACAAACAAACCCAACCCACTAAACTCACCTAATTAGATTATGATTATTTAAAAAAAAAAAAGACTAAAAACATAATCTTAATAATAACAAACACCTTTATATTGACAGTTTACACGATATTATTCATCCATCAATGTGCATATACCACGGCTTTCTTGTATTACAACCAGGCTCACTTGAAATGGTACATGTATTCATGTCACTCCCAAGTCCCAAACCTTTATCATACGTTCATTTGTTGGACCTAAATTGAAGCATCTCCCTCTGGGCCGTTTGAGGACAGAAAATCCTTGTTAGATATATGATGGAACTGGCGTGCAAACATTTTAAGGATATTACTAAAGAGTGTTTTAAAAAACCTGCCAAAGTAAATATGGAAAATTTTGCAATTTTTTAATTTTTTTTTCAAAAATATAAGAAATTATATTTTGTTATGATTTTTTTATTATATATTTTTTTAATAAATAACCTTTTGAACAGTTGTTAATATTTTATATATTTTGATGAGCTAATATAACTTTTCAAAAAAGCCTAATATAAATTAAATGATAAAATAAAATTTTATTAATATACATGAGTTGTAATTTTTTTTTCTTTTTTTTTTTCCAATCTGACAGAAGAATAGCACAAGTATATGGAATGACGTTTTAGGTGAGATGTGATGGAGATAAAAAGGTTCAACAACTCTGTTTGGGTAACATATCCTTGTTTACCGAAAGGAGTTTGATTAGCTAAGCGATAATGTTTGTTTTTTTGACTTGAACCTTTTTAAGACATAAAGTTGGATAAATACCGACAACAAAGAATCATTTCATGGAGTAAAATTCCATATGGTCTTATCCGTCCCTCATTAAGTGGCAGGTGTTTGAGTAAAATTCAACGGTCAGCCCAACTAAAGTGGAACACTGCATGCTATCCACAATTTCTTGGGCTATAGTCCCATCACAAGGCCTAATCATTATCTTCACGAAGATTCCCAGCCCTGAGTTTTGTAATATGGATGGTATGTTAAAGACAAGCTCAAAGAAGCCCAGCATGCGTGCACATGTCACAATTGACAAGAGGGAATCCCTTAAATCAAATATGGTCTTTCTTTAAAAGGAGAGGGCCAAATTCTAATTCTAATTGTTCCTCGAAAAAAGTTCATCTTACCATTTTTTATCACTGTTTTTATACCCCAAATCTAATAATAATCTACCCATTATTACTGCTTCAAAAACAATAGATTTATGATTTATTTTTTTGGATTAGACAAATTTATTAAAAAAAGCGAAAGAGTATAAGATATACTCGGCTAAACAATAGACTTATGATTTTTTTTAAGGAAAAATATGTAATTCATTCCATAACATAGAATTTTTTTTTATCGGCCAAAGTCATGTTAGTGTTACTGGTTAGTAAATCGCCTTCAATAAACTCCTTCCAAACGCCTAAGGAGGAAACCACCATAAGGGGGCTCGAACCCGAGACCTCCCCTATGGGATACAACCCTCCTTACCACTGGGGCAACACCCCAACATTATATCTCAAAGCACATATTTTCCATACAATAAAGATTGCTAAAAAAGACTAGATACTCAACAATAACAGCAAACTGCCTTTAGACATTAATCATCGTCAACATCCAGCTTCGAACTCTAACAAGATATTAAACCACCTTTATTTCCAAGATAACTATCTCATCGATGTCGAAAGTAAGCACATTTCGGCGACAAAGAATCTCAGATATGTGGAGGTAGAGTCACTGGACAGAAGATAAAATAGAAATCTGGAACTGTTCCGAATATCAGTCTTCTAGTTATTTGAGAAAATAAGAAGAGTATCGGATCTAGACAAACAAACACTATATAGACGCCTTCTCACACTCAAAACAAAAACCCTAATGAAATTGGAAGAAGAAAACCACACCACTTGCACAAAGGCAAAATTATTTAACCCAGATATAACTCGGAGAGAAAAACCCGCACACCTTCTAAAGAAAGGGGAGAGAGGATAAAATCTCCTCCCCTTCTACCGCTATCACATTTAAAGAAGAGAGGAAACTAAAGAGAGCAAGTAGACGGGGAGAAGAAGACCAAATTATACTACAAATAATGTGTTTAACAATAGACTTATGATTAATAGTGGGGATTGTTGGGATTTTTTTTTAATAAAATGTTACGTTTGTAAAGTTGTCTCAACACAATTACACAAATTCAATTCAATGACAAGGGAATTTTTACACGTGATTAAGAAAACCATAGTTAAACGGCTGAAGGTTTTAGGCTTTTAATATGATAATTGAGTTACCATTACGTGTGCATTGTTTGTAACGTATTTTTTGGCAAATTCACATTACATCACGTACAGAGGTTTACAATAAATTCAATAGTTACAGCAACTGAAAGTAGTAAATTAAGGAATGGAGCATGGAGGAAGTATAGCTACAGGTTGTACAGATAATAACAGAACTGATTATGAATTTGAATTTACAATAGAGATAAGAATAAAAGCAGTTAGTGAAGGTGATAGAGTATGACTAGGTCAATACACCAATAATATATAGGGGTGATATCCTGATTAATCATTACAGAGGTGAATGCAATATATATAGGTATGTAGGCCATGAGGGTGAGGAGAAATACGTTGAGGACATACTAGATATATTCTAATTCTAACATGACTATATTTGTAATATAGATTATAGCATAGTACAGATTATGTTTTTATATGAATAATTGAATTGTGTGAACTCTAATAGGACAAATCTAAAAATAAGTTATGTCAATCATGGAAGTGACTGGGTAGCAGATTGTATCAGGAAGTTTGTTTCTAAAATAATGACATTTATATCACAATGCAATTAAACATTTTTTTTTTTATAAAAACAATTCGTTTCAAAAAGGCTATGAAATACAAGAAGTTCTTTTAGGTTTTAGCAAAAAGAAACAGTGTTTGATACATATTAGAAAAGCAGGAAACACTAACCCAACCCTTGCAATTCAATGTTGCAGAAAGTAAAAGTAATTCCCCCAACTTAATAAAACCAAACAGATATGCAGAGAATATGCCGCTACTCTCCCGCCCGTGTCATTATAACAGCCATGAACATATCATGGCTTTCATACATCTAATGACGACATTCATCCTACGCCTCTAGCCCCTCCATAGTTACAGATTATTTTTTTTATAAGACAAAAAAAAATCTAGCCCTTCCTTAGTTACAGATAATATAGATAATATGATTAGAAAACTATTCAAAAACAGACATGATGTATTGGTCAGGTCTCCCTTTATTTCTTAGTCAAAACTTTATTTTGATTTTTTCCACTACCTCAGCGCTTGATAATACCCCTTTACTAAATATCATTATCTGATTTCTGCATAGCCAAATTTGCCAAACTATATTAAAGACCAATAATATTTTGCTTTATTCATTCTAACCGAATTCAGCTGCATATGTTGCAGGGAACGACAAACACCATCGCATGACATCCATCGGTCAATCCTATCCAACCATATATTGCTTGCCAAGTATTATATGCAAATCATCATGTGAAGAGTAGATGTTTAGCTGATTCGTCTTGAGCTTTGCATAATTGACATAATCACATAACGCCTATTCCCTATAAATCAAATTAAGATTGAAAACTCTCCAACTAACCTTCAATGGAGTAGCAGGTTTTTTTAATGAATCAATAGAAAATTTTTTAGATAAAAATTTATGTGGGGGAAAAGAGAGCAAGAATATATATATTTATGTTGTTCCTTTGACCAGCAATTTTTTTTCGGGAAAAAGCAGATTGATGATATCTAGCAAGATGGTCATGAATTCTTTGTTGTGTTTAGGCACAGGGTGATCATAGACACATCAAATTAAAGCATATTGATACTTATATCTCATGCATTAAAGCTTACAGGTGTCATTTGTACAAAGATTTTGGTTCAATATTGTATGACAACAACTCGCAACTTTTATTTATTTAAACGTGGGTAAATAATAATGTTCATTACAAAACAAACCAAACACATATGTTGAAGGATTAGCTCCGCACCCATTACGAATTTTTACGTATATAGGATGCTAATTAAATGTGGTCAGAGCATCCACCCAGATACGAATCCATGCATATTTAAGGATGAAGCACCAACGTTTACATCACCAGCACCCGTCGGACTGTATCTAAAATGAAAAAAGCTCGTAAATGGAAAAGATAAAACACAATAAATAAATACTTTTTTTTAACCTCAGTCCAGGAATTGAAGATAAAAAACTTAATAAAAAGGTTACATTGAAAACTTCAATATATATATATTTTGGTTTACTAAACTTCAATATATTTAAAACTTTAGAAACAGTAAACTTATATTTCTATTGCCTTTTACCCTTTTTTGATTTCGGTCCTTCAAAAAAAATTTTATTGAGGTTAAGGAATCATAAATGAATAAAACTTTTAGAGCTGGCTCACCCAGGGTGTACGTGGAGTAAATATCGTTTCCATTTTCAAAGAAAATAAACATGATAACTCTGAAATAATTTACTTGTGTTAAAAAAAAATAAAAATTGGAGAGAATCTCTATGGGTAGTGACGTTTATGTGTGATTGAGTTGTAATTGTATTTGGGTTGTAACACACTAACGTAACACCGTACCCTTGTTCTTCAATTAATAGAATTTCTTGTTATCCAATAAAAAATAAAAAAAAAGAAGAAAAAGGGAATTTCCCAAGTTTATTTTTAAAGGGATCAAGGGTCCTTTTATGAAGAGAACATGTTACCCGATTTGCAAGTTGGGATTAACTCCCAAAGGCTGGAAAAAGCCCTCTGAATGAGGAGGAAAGCGATTGTAATGAATGTTAGGTCCACCAGCTTCCAATGCCAGTCTCGCTGGAACTTGTGAATTACTAATCTCTTCCATCTGTTTATACATGTATAGAGAATTTTGATTAGAAGCATTGTGGACTACGTAAGACTCTATGCGATCACTCAAGTGTTAATTGATCTAATTTACACGACTGAAGAGAAGCAATCTACACAAGTATTTCTCATCTACTATTTCAATGCTTTAACAAAATAAAATAAAATAAAGGATCATGAAATTAAAGGCACTAGCAAGGGATTAAAAAAGTATACCCCCGATTTATCATTCTTAACATTTCAATTTAAAAATTATACACGAATATTTAAAGTTGTTACCTGGATTTGAATCCTACTTTCAATATTTTATACCCACAGCTTTATCAATTAAGTTAAGATCTATCTTTGACGTTTGTGTAAGACCACTAATCCAAGATAGCCACAAGCAAATAATACAATAAAAGCACATATTGCATCAAGTTTAAATGTGAAATAATTTTTATTTTATAAGATCATACATGTTTGGTTTAGCTGAAAATTACTGTTTTTGCTTTTTTTTTTCAAAAATAAAATTATTTTAATGTGTTTGTTTACCGAAGCAGATTATAATCTTAATTTATATTTTTGGAAATGTAATCAAAATCTAAAAGCTCCCTTATAGCAACTAATATTATCTGTTGTAAGATTATTTTCTTAGACTATATAATTTTTCTATTCCATTCTTATCACTGCAACACATTAACTACCATATTATCACTTTATACATTTTTTGTTAATTTAATTAGTAAAAAATAATCCTTTTTACATTATCCAAACAAAAAAGATCAGCTTAAATTCAATTTTCAGCTAAGATATCCAAACACAAACAAATTATAATTTTAACAGATCACAGAAAAAATAATTATAATCTCATTTTATCAGTTATACCAAACACATACAAAAACATCTTTGGTTTGGCTTAAGATTGTAATTTTGGTTTTTATTTTTAAAAAAATAATCATAATCTAACGTGTTTATTTGCCAATATAAATTATAATCTTATATTGTATTGTTGGAAAAATAATCAAAATCTAAAAGGTCCCTTGTAACAACTAGAGATTATTTTTTGTAAGATTATTTTTTTAAACTCGTGTAATTTTTCTATTATAACCTTATCACTTCAACATATTAACTACCCTTTATCACTTCATACTCTTTCTTGTAATTTACTCAATAAAAAAATAATCCTTTTTATACTATACAAAGAAAATAGATTAGTTTAAATTCATTTTTAGTTAAGATACCAAACACAAGCCGATTATAATTTTAACAAATTATAAGTTGGAATAATCATAATCTCATTTTACTAACTACACGTGAAACATGCACTAAATGTGAAATATGGAGTAATTAATTGGAATTACCTTGCTCCTTAATGCATTATTGGTTTCAACAAGCACTGTTTCCTGTATAGAGTCAGTTAAAGCCAGGGTTACCTTAAAGAATAATACTATGTCTACTGTATATATCTATACTTCTATATAAAGCAAACACTGTTTTAGGTTTGTAAGTAATTTTGTTATGCCCAAAATACCCTTATCATAATACTAATTTACAAAAATGACAAATATATGAAACTCCCAACAATAACTGTTACTTCCTTAAAAAAACTGCCTACTATTCATTCATTAAAAAAACTGCCGTCCTAATTCTAATTAGATTTAAAACAGATTTTTAGCACAATGGAAAGCTTTACTGCAGAGGAAAAAAAACTGTCTCTGCTACCATTTATACCCGTGCACCGCACGGGGTGTGTTCTCTAGTTATAATAAACAAAAGAACAACAAGTAGCACATACCCGGTTGTGAAGATCAGCAAGCTGGTCCAGCATGAATTGAGTCTGAAAAATGTTAAAATAGAAGTTAAATCTTTCTTATATGATACAATATGAGATGTGAAAGCATGTGCGAAGAGAAAGAACACTAAACCAAGCTAGCTTGTCAAAAGATTTATAAATGTCAAGACCATATACAATTTGAAACACCGCCTCCTTTCTAAGTAAGTCAAATTATATCACTTACCGGCTCATTAAAAAGGGTAATCAAGCATGAAAGAAATGTTCAGGATCAACAATTGTGTTTTGGGGCTATGGGAAGAGTGAAGTGTCACTAACAAATGAAAATCATATCTTTAACTTAAATCTTAAAACAAATGGTTATAAGGCCGAATCATGTTTTTTATAAATCATTTCACTCATCTCATTATATCCAAAACTTCCATTCACACTTGAATATTTAATAAAAAATTTGATGGTTTCACTGTGGGACTATTAACACTTCCTAATACTTAATTCATGTCCCTCTTTGACCAATCACAATTTAATAAAATAAAATATTAAAATTATGATTGATTATTTGAGAGTGTGAATAGGTAAATTTGAAGTAGTAATAGCCTCACCCATTGTTTCAAGTTATGGATCTCATATTCAACCATATTATTGCGGTTATGTTGATTGACATAACAACATACATCACACTACAATTGTGTTGTGGTCGCAAATCACAGTAATTTAGAAACAACAAATTAAACTGCATCTCAACTACATCAGGTTGCATCAGGATGCGTCAGATTCAAAAATAAACTTTATTTCATTAATCGCAACGGCCAAAATCTACATGATGATAAATGCAGTGCAATACCCGCAATTGCAACCGCCTCAATCACAATCACAACGATAATTTTAAAATTATGAGAGAAGTATAGACTGATCATTAATCAACAACACTCATAATAGAAATTATTGAAGTCAACTAATTAATGGCACCTTTGTTGACCTAATATTCCTCAATGCAGCCTCCAGTTGATTCTCAAGCTGCTCCAACTCTGTAGTATTCATTTGGGCAAGATCCTCCCCAAGTAGGTTCCTACACCATTTTAGATCATTGACACAACAGAGTTTAAACTCTAAATTAAACTATTAATTAAAGACTAAAAATAGAGTTAGTTACCTCTGTGAACGTTGCAGGACTTCTACATTTGATTTTAGTCTCAAATATTCTTGATAGTTGTTCTGGAAAGTGAAATATTTGTTATTAGACATATTCGTACGTAGATATTACCTAGTTCCTTTTGCATGGTAGTTAAAGCACTAGCATGCATAATAATCAATAAAAAAAGATCAACCAAATTAGCAAATTAATATGATTTAAATATGATGTACTTGATGTGGCTGAAGAGAATTGAAGATTTACCTGAGTATCATTGATTGATCGGCTGGACTCCTGTGCACTGTAACTGTACTTCTGGTACTTCTCCAATGTTTTCATCATGCTGGACATATAAGGCAAAAACTCAACAAAAATATATGGGATCATTGATTTGCAAATTAAAAAGATCACAATGTAGTAGAAATTAAATAAAAAGTTATGATATACTATAATAGACCCTCAAAGAAGTACTTGAACATTTTTTATTAGAAAAATGATTATATAAAATAAGTAGGCTTAATTATGTCAGAAGTTCCTAAAGTTTGGGGTACTTTTGTCAGATACCCTTATTCTTATTTTTTCAATGTCTGACTCCCCGAAGTTATTTCTGGGTTTGTCATATACCCCTAATAGGCTACTACCAATTCTGGCCAATTTTGCTGACATGTAACATCGAAATCCTGGTCAGACGCAGGAGGTTAGGTACGTGGTACCGCGTGATGTCACATGGGAGAAAATGATCTCTTTATTCAATCCCAGAAGTAACTTTGGGGAGCCAAACATCGAAAAAAAAAGAACAAGGTATCTGACAAAAATACCTCAAACTACATAAACTTGTGACATAATTAAGTCAAATAGGTATTAGGGATATCAGAACACATTACAATACGAGTTACATGTTAGATAGATAAAGAAAAAACGTAGGACATTGGGCTAAGACACCAATGTGAAAACACAATACTTTTGTTCGTGAAAGTCATAAGCCAATGTCAAGTCCTACTTAATTGAACATTTGAACAACTTGATGAGGGCCTTATTTAACTCTGTTAGTATCACCAACTAATGACCTATCTTAGGTTACATTTGTCTTTTATAGGGTATCTTAGTTTACATTTGTGATAGACCTTGATGATCCAATGGTCAATCTGAAGATGATAGTGCAGATAAACAAACCGATGAACTTTTTGTTGAGCTGATTACAAAAGCAATGGCGCATCCGGTTAAAAACTATATTTACAAGCAGTCTTTACCAAGGGAATATGGCTATCCGATGTCATTAACCAAAGTTATAAAGCAAAAGATTAAAAGATTTTCCAACACAATAACAAGAAAGGGATTCAGGCAACCAAAAACTTAATAAATTTTTTTTGCCAACTTTAAAAGCGTCTTTTTGAGCAAAGAAAGAGAAAAATAAAAATAAAAATAAAAATTTATCTTACTTTCATTTCTTTTTTTAAATAGATGTCGAACATGTTTAATGTACAAACTTCAAATATTAAGTACAAATAATCGTTGAGATTTCATCACAAGAGCAACTAGTACTAAGAAAAGTAGTTCAAGAGATATTTTGAATCATATTACATAATGAAATAGGCAATACAAGACTTTCAACAATAACATGGCGGAAAGCATCAAACACTTCACTTCGTTTTCATTCTTCAAGAGATTCCAATTAAAAGAAAATATACAACACGCTTTGATTTTAATTAAAAAGCCATGGTTTCAGGAAAACAGGAAGCAGAAAGAAGAAAATCGGTCAATGGAGAAGCCGGGGTATGATCATGAGGTCAAGACAACTTTCCATGTTAGAGACTTTGTTTGAATACATACATTAGTATCCTATTATTGCATTTTAGTTATTAACCACATCTGAAAGACGAATATAAATGTATCTGCAAAAAGGTGAGAACAGCGTTTTGTTTGTTGCAGATCAAACCAGCTATTCCACAACGGTTTTAAGGATTGGCGTTCATGATCCACAGCCTTAGAAGCTAAAGGACAAACCCTTCTCTCTCTCTTTCTCTCTCTCATACCCATCATCCTTAAATTTCAAGGTAAAGTAAAGCAGGTTAGCACATCAAACATCCCATCTCTGACACCAAATCATAACAGTAAACCCTGGTTGCATTGTTAATGGCATCTTTTTCTAATCAGATGAAGGGTATTAAAATATATATAAATATATAATTATAAAATCATGTGGATATTAGGGCTAGTTACTATGGTTTGTCTTCATGAGACATAAATGATCCAAATCAAGTAATTTTTATAAACTAAGGCAAAATTTTGAAAAAAAAAAAAAAAAAAACTGGTATTAAATTATTCTATATATAGATCATGTGGTTTTTTTAATTGTAGAGAAAAAAGGGATTATTTTTGCAATTTTCATTTCCAAAAATGACCTTACCCTAATTCACTGCGATCCATCCTGAATTAGATGAGCAAAGCTTCTTCAAAACAACTTCTGAAAGATGGAAACAAGAAAACTTTCCCTTTTTGACATACACTCCTTCCTCTAGGGATGACATACAAGATAATTAAGAGTTTCAGATCTTCACACGAAGGTGTAGAAATGTAACAATTTCTTTTCTTTTCTTTTTAATTTCTTTTTTTATTGTTGTGCATATAAATTGTGGAAAACAAACAGAGATGAAGGACCAAAACTTTTTACACTTAGCACACAAATGAAAAGATGAAATATGATCAGATAGAAGTGGACAAAAAATTACTTCTTGATGGGGGGCTCAGTTATGTAAGCTGCTGAAAACTCATATTACTCAATATATATGCTCTATTATTGGATCAATCAGCACTTAAAGACAGATCTTGCACAAAACAAAGACATGATGCCACTGCTTATATATATGTTTGCACTTATGCTGACACAAATAGTATAGAAAAGATGCAAGTGTATGTATGTTATTAATAGTATGTGTCTATATACCAGGAGGTGCTGCTGAACTCATAGAGTTTGCCACGGTTGGAGAAGATGATGAGGGCAACCTCAGCATCACAAAGCACTGAGAGCTCATAAGCCTTCTTGAGAAGCCCATTTCTTCTCTTTGCAAATGTGACTTGCCTGTTGATTTTGTTCTCTATCCTCTTGAGCTCAACCCTTCCTCTTCCCATCTTTTTTTGTTTCTTTGTTTTACCTTGCTTACCCCCACACTCTTTCTCTTTTCTCTCAGGACCTCTTTTTCCCGTATTGGTTAAGAGATGAGGATGCTTTCTTAAATGCCCTCTTTGCTTAGGGTACCAAAAGGGATAAAACAATAGTGCAAAAAAAAGAAATAAAAGTAGAAACCCTGAAAAAAGGATTACCTTATGTTTGTTTTTCAACTTGATCTGTACTGTGTAGAGTATAGCCACAAAAATATGTTTAATCAGCAAAAAATAAAAAAGGGAAAGTTTTTGTGCTTCTATATTAATTAGACATATATAGTTTCTCACATTCTAGCTCAGAGGTAGTTTTATTTGTACCTCATCTTAGTACCCAAAAATCATTCTTAATTTGTCTAGTGCTATATACCATACTTGATAACTAGGTTAACCAAATTAAGTAGCAAAGAAAAAGGGCTAGCTAAGTCTACTTTTCCACAATTCCAGTACTTCATCATATATCATTTTGGCCACACCTGAAACTAAACCAACTAGAACACCTGAAAATTTTAGTCTTGCATATTTACTATGTCATTCAACTTTGGTTACGCTTGAATAGGAAATGTGGAGTTTCTACTTACAATGTGGTGTCCATTTTCGTAAGCAGCAACTTTAAACTTGGCACGCATTTAGCTTACACATGTCAGTTTCTATTTACGGTTTAATTCCCTTTTCTTTCTCAAGTTCTATGATTAATTTTCTTTAAAATTAGTGGATAAATAACTTTTTTAAGAGAAATTTGAAAATCATCATACTCTCAAAACTAAAAAATAATATTCAAATTTGGTCAATGTTTTGCTAATTAATTACAAGGATTATGCTAACAAGTAACAAGTATGTGAAAAGCATTGTTCAAAAATTTTAAAAGAAAGATTTTTTTAACCTCAACTTTAAGATATATATATATATGGATAATTTTTATTGGAAAATGGTGCATTGAAAGAAGAAAATACTTATGTATTTAATTTTTAAAATCGCTCCTTAAAGTTGAGGTTAAGAGAATCCAGAAAAGAATGATTTGCAAAAGAAAATTGGAGGAGGATATTGCAAAGTTTTTTACATTTAATGGTACCAGTGTTAAAATCCATTAAAAAAATACTTAATTATGTCACAAATTCCTGAAATTTGAGATACTTTTGTCTGATACCCTTATACTTTTTTTTAATGTCTAACTCCCCGAACCCAAGAAACCACCGAAGTTACTTCTGGATTTGTCATATTAACCCTACTACCAATTCTGACCAATTTTGATGGCATGCATTAGAATCCTAGTCAGACATAGGAAGTTATTAGTCATGTGGTGCCGCGTATGACCTCTCTCTTCAATTCTTTTTTTTCCTTTTTTATTTAACTAAAAATATAAAAATATTAAGGGGGCACTAGCTGCTTAACTTCCTGTGTCTGATCAGGATTCTGATGTTACATGTCAGTAAAATTGATCAAAATTGGTAATAGGAGTATATGACAAACCTGTAAGTAACTTCGGGAGTCAGATATTGAAAAAAAAAGAATAAGGGTATCCGATAAGTACCCCAAACTTCAAGGATCTGTGACATAATTAAGCCTTAAAAAATTATTAAAAAAAGAGTTTTTTAATCTCAATTATTAAGATTGAGGATAACAATTCAAGAATAAATATTTCATGAAAAAATATGTAGTTACAAAGTTAAGAGTTTATTATATTTAATTTTTTTTAAAAAAATAACTTTCATTTTTGGATTTCCTAGAAAATCCTTAAAAAAATATTTAATTTGACTATAAATAAAATCAAGATTTCGAGCAGAAGCTTCCATGAGCACAAAATTTATTTCTTTTGATTCTTCCTTTTTTCGGTCCGGGGGTTGGCTTACCTGTTGATGCTTTAGGCTAGCATTTTTAAGTCCTTATCTTTTTTCTATTTTTTTTCCATTGTAGGAAAAAAAAAATTCAAAACTCGAACTTGCAAATGATATCCCGTAGACACCCAGGATTTTAATTTATTGTTAAATAATTATGCATGTTTTAATTTTCTTGGTTAGCATCACTCTCCGAAGATACCAACGTAAGGTTGATCAAGTGGTAGATCACTTTGTCCCTTAAACAACTGGTCTCGACTTCGAGCCTTGGGTATAGAGCAACCCCGCTGGGAGACCCCTACCGCTTAGTGCGAGCTCAGTTGAGTAAACCATATCCGGGTGCCGGTTGGTGTACACCAAAAAAAAATCAATCAAACCTTGATTAACCCAATCCAAAGCTAAATTAGATCATTTGCTTAAATCATAACTTTGATGACTTGAGAATACCCAAAACGAAATTGTATCAACTTAAAATGTCAATATAATGAATAAAATTGAATATTATTTCTCATACTTATGATTAACTAAATCATAAGTTAAAACTAATAATTGTGAGTTGTGATTAACTAATTCATAAAATAAAAAAATTAAATTAAAACCACAATATATTTTATAATGTATATTCAAGATATAATTAGAATAAAAAAGTAGTTAGTAAAAATGTTGAAAATTAAAATTATGAAATTTTATTCCTTATATTTTATCATAAAAAATATGTATTATAAAAAGAATATGCAGCATTGAAATTGGTTGAAATGATCTAATAAATTACGACCGGAATTGACCCAAAATCACATTCAATTTATTTTTCTCAATTTGAATCAGTCAAAATAAACTTTAAATCAAGATGGATTAACGGGATATGTTGCAGGGGTTAGCAGTCCGATTTAATCTAGTTTTTAACAAATACACCGTTAGATATTGGATTAATTAAAGCGAAAATAACATGGTTCGATTTAGTTCAATATTAATATATTTTATATATAAAGATCGGATCAAACCGTTAATTAAAAATTCAGCTGATCCGTTCTTATATTATCTATTTAACACATACAAAATTACAAATAGCAATACTAAATTCATCCAAATTTCTGTAAAATGAGAGAAAACTAAATAAAGTAGTAGTGTAACAGTCTGCATAAGACAACTTAGTTGGTGGCTGCAGAGACACTTAGGATTTCCTCCTTCCCCAGACCATGAATTCTAGTCCCAGACTTCCCATGTAAAAAAAAAAAGTAGTAGTGTAACATATTGATAAAAGAAGAACCACTCAGGAAATAGTGTACAACAAAGATACATCCAAACTTTCACTCTTCGGCGTTTTCTTACGAAAGAAGAAATGCTAAGGCTAAGTTTGTTTACGCGTTTGAGTGGTAAGCTCCCTCTTAGTACTGTTGGTCGAAACGCGCGTTTAGAGGCCTTGTATTGCATATCCAAGCGGGATATACAAAGTTAAAGTAGGTCAATAATTGTTGACTTAATTGGTAAAGATTGAGTTTGGGATTGAGAGAGATTTCGGGTTTGAATCCCACCAATATAAGGATTATATTAGTGGGTAATCTATAAACACCTCTGTAAGCATTTTTTGAGCCTGGAGATCTGCCCTAACTCTTATGAGTCATCGAAACCTAACTCACCTAAACTGTTAAAGTAGTAGTGTGGCTTGTTGAAAAATTCACTAACCAAGAACTGTATTGTGTTTTTTTTTAAATTATTTTTCAAGTAATTGATCTGATCCAATCTTAATGATTTTAAAAATTATGATATCATAAAACAATGGTTTGAAAATTTTAGGATCAAATCGGATCCCGAGATCATACTAAACTATATTTTTGGATTCGTTCTAATTTAATGTCATCGATGTTGCGATCTGATATCGATTCAATTACACATACTCTCTCTGATCTTATTTATAAGATTTTTTTGGGGTTTTTATTTTATTCCTATTTATAAGACTCCTTTACATTTTTTAATAGCATTTAATTACTTCTTTCCACTAACACCCCTATGAAGCCAACACTTTTTAGAGTTCCAATAATAATTATAGAGATAGTTTTGAAAAAGTATATCAAATTTTCACATTCCCAATGTCACAAACAAATTTATTCAATCTCCTTAGTGGAAGTGAAAAACTTCAAAAGGGTCTTATAAATAGGATAGGAGGGAATAATACTTCGGATCTTACCCCAGTTCCTAGGAAGTGTGTATGAATGGTTGCCGGAGCATAAATTAGACCACTGGTTCTCGCAGCAGTGAGATGCTGACGTGGATTGCAATGGACGGCATCTTCGAACTGTCACCGCAGAAGTCACAGTAAGATGCGACGTGTCGACTTTTGACTGGGCAGGTTAAATAAATTTCCAGTCACCCAGCGGAAACAGATGTCAAGTCACAAACAAAGTATAGCGCCACTGGACACGTGCCAACGGCAAAGCATATTATTTTTTGGTGTAAACCAAAAGTATCCCCGGCCCTTAGCCGAAGACTAATCCCCTCCGAGGCGTAGAGAACACCGAAGTGGGTTTTGCCTCTATCAACAAAGTTTTTTCCATGCCCACGGCAGGGATCGAACCCCTGACATCATGCTTAAAGAACCCAGGTATCTACCAACTATGCTGTGCCACGGCAAAGCATATTATAAACCGAAGGTTTTGTGCCTAGACTCCTGGTCTTTTGCTTGGCTACTTTTTAAAAATTTTAATATTTTTTCGCAGTTATTAATTGTGTAAAATACACTATTGATAACCATCGAGCTTGGTTAATCCTGGGAATGATCGAATAGGACAAAGGTGCTCCCAGATTCGATTCCCACTAAAAATATTTTGTTGGGAGAGTCATAGTCTCAAGAGTTTCCTGATATTAATGATACTCTTGAAAATATCGATGATTCCGCAAGGAATTCAGATAAAAAAATACTATTGATATATTATTTTATATGTATTATTTTTACCTATAAATTAATAATTATTAATTTATCAAAGGTATATAATACACTGATAATGTAAAGAATTTTTACATTATCAATATACATATATTATTTTTTCATATACAATATATATCATGATTTAAAAACTACTTCCCATGAGAAATTTTTAGAAAAATTTACTGAAAATTATTTAACTTTCTTAGTGACTTTCTGCTAGAGGGACTTTTGCTATTGTTTTTTTATCTTTGCTTTTGGCCAAGTAATTTTTATTTTCGTGCCTTTTCATATTGAAAAAAAAAGTTTTTAGGACGTTAGAATTAAATACTAAGGCTTCACTCTCTTTATTGATTAAAAATAGGTGACCGTTATAATAATCACTTTTTTCATGCTCATTATTGCAATTACTTTAGAGTCAAAATAAAATCATATATCATTTGTTGATAATGTAAATTTTTTTTGCATATATTAAAATTCATATTCTTATTTATTCGTACATATTACTAACTACTTATTATTTTTCTTTTTTTTTTTATGGACTAACTACTTATTATCTTAAAGAACTTCTAACTAACAAAGAACTAAGAGAACTAGTTATTTAATTTAAGATAAATGATCTTTTTTTTTTTATGATCTCTGTTTTAGGTTCGGATAAATGATCTCTGTTTTAAGATAAATGATACATATACGTTTTTTATGGAATAAAAATTTACTTCCATCCATCAGTTCTTTATTATATCTTCCTTTGAAGAATTTTTTATGGAATAAATTATACATATACGTTTTTTGAGTTGGTCTTTAGTTATAACAATTTTATTTAATATTTAGTTTTCCCTCTAATAAAAAAAATGATATGAGATATTAGTTTTTAGCTATTTTGACTTTATTTTCTCACTCATTTAGTTCAAACTAGTTTTGTTTTTATTTAGTTATAACAAGAGTGTACAGTTAGAGGAGTCTCTCTATTTTGAATAACAATAATAATGATTTTAAGTATATTCTACTATATCAAGTAGGTTGGTTTAAGTGGAAGGGTTTTTGGTCACTTAAATATTAGGTTTTGGTTTCAATTCTTGCATCCATGTGTTTGTTAAAATTATTATTGGGAGGAGTCCCAGCTTAGGCACTTGATTGTATTCCAGGAAATTAGTTCCTTGCCTATTAGGTAGGAAAATATTATGGAAAACCAAAAAAAAAGGGGCAAATTTTAGGTTTTGCTCCCGTAAATTAATTCCTTTTTCAATTTTGTTATTTTTTTTTTCAATTTCATCCTAAAAATATTTTTTTTTCAAATATATTCTAAAACCCATTTTTTTCATAGTAAAATTTTAAAAAAGTGATTAATGCATTATGTAGATATTTTCTTTATAAACTTAATAATGATATCAAGATCATGAATTTTGGTTAAGGGTCTCTTGTGCTTCTAGTGCTTTTGGAATAAGTTTTTCTTATAAAAAAAATCATGAATTTTGATTGAAATTAAAGTTGATAAAGTTATAGAAGAAACAAAAATTTATAGAACATAATTAAACAAAAATTTAAATGACGAAACTAAAAAATAAAAATAATTTAAAAGATCAAAACATGAGTTTTACCAAAAAATATTGTATAATCGAAATTTTCAAGAGTCAACTCATGGTGATATATAAAGTTGTGAAATATATTGATCAATGAGTTTATAAGATATTATTAATTAGTATTCTGAGAGTATTAGTTAAAAAAATATACTAAAAGAAAATTTGTATTAAAAATTCACAGCTCCAATAATTTAAAAGATCAAAATAAGAGTTTTGCCAAAAAAAATTACATAATCGAAATTTTCAAGAGTCAACTCAAGTGATATATAAAATTGTGAAATATATTGATTATTGAATTTATAAAATCTTATTAATTAGTGTCCTGAAAGCATTAAGTTTTTCTTTTAATAAAAATATACTGAAAAAATTTTGTATTGAAAAATGAAGTTTTTCTTTTAATAAAAATATTTTTCATTCCAACAAAAAGTCAAAAAGTACAAGATGTGCTCAAGCAAACCAGACAAAAGTTCACCAGTACAAAGCCCGGAAGAAAGACAACTCCCAACTCAACAAAACAGGCAACCAGAGAGGAGAACATAGTAGCAGGTAAAAACACATAACCAAATAATATGACGAAATTGAAAATTTAAGTTTGTTAATTCTCATAATTTAAAATCATCATTTGTCTAAATAAAATTACATTTTTACTGCTTTAAACAATATCCTAAGAATATTTGATAACATTTCCTTTTAATTAAATTATGTTGTGATTTATACAAAGTCGATGGTAATGCATGCAAATCTTTTATGATTTTTTTCTTCTCTAAATATATGTACGTGCATGATTTTTGGGAGCCGCAGTTGATACTTGTTTAAAAAAGCAGCCATATAGTACCTCCAAAAGGTTAATCAATTGTCCAAAAAAGATGGTGTAAATTTGATAAGAAAAATAAATTATTACTATTGTCTACCAACCGCTCCAATTCATAAACCAATTATTGGGGAGTAATCATCGGCTCATAAAAAATTTCCCATTTTGCAGAAAATTGTATGTAGCAACTAAAAAGAAAAGATTATATATATGCATACGGGTATCTTAATTGGCTCGTGGATACACGAAACAGAAGTTGGTCTGTAATAGCAAAGTTACATTTGCATTATTACAAATCCGATTCGCATGAAGTGAACATGGAAAGCAAAATTATAGAATTGAATTTAGTCAAAGAGGACCACCACAAAATGTTCCAATTCATATTCTGAATTTTTTTCCCCTTCCTCTCGGCTATTTATTCATGCATGCGAGCATAATGATTAATCCTTCGGATACAGTTTGACCCGAAGGAAATGACCATCCTAACTGAAATTCTTTGCATTCTCAAAAGTTGAAAATTAAACTTTTAATTTCTTATTGACGTGACACAACTCCACACCAATTGTATCAACTTCAATTGGTTTCATATTCTGAAGTGGTTATTAATTCTCGGTGATAAAATTATCTACCACGTTAGTGTCCTTCCAATATTGAGATTGATCTACTTTTGTTGTCCGATATTTTCTTACTACTATTTTTTTCATTGTATCCCTTTTTTATTCTACCTCTTTTTTTCTTTTTTTTAATATTATATACATGCTCATGTATCAAACCTTAAAGCTTGGGAGTTGGAAGTATAAGGTTTGATCCTAAACGTTATTATTTAATGGATTTAAATCTCCTTCCCCTATTCCGTAAAAAAAATCAAAAATAATTTGTCTAAAAAAACAAATTTTTTTCCTCTTCTTTTTAATTATCTTTTTCCTTACAACTTCTATGTAAACAGGGTGGGGCCAGCTTTTTATAATGTTTAGCCGGTTGCATTTTTGACTTTTGTTTCTTGTTGTTCACTCAATTCTTTGGATATTACCGAGATATGTTTATATTTAATCTAGTTCGCATATCTGATTGTAATAGGTGAGTATCTTAATATTAATTTTTTGTATTCACAATTTTTGTTCTCTTAGTTAAATACTTATTTTATTTTTTGTTGGAAGGAATAAAAAAATTAAACCGAAATCTCACTTCACATTTTAGGTAGGGGCCGGTAGGGAGATTGAAGTTGTGTTTTTTTTAATTAGTAATATTAATAATA
Source organism: Crotalaria pallida (assembly GCA_037953625.1). Taxonomy (NCBI): domain Eukaryota; kingdom Viridiplantae; phylum Streptophyta; class Magnoliopsida; order Fabales; family Fabaceae; genus Crotalaria; species Crotalaria pallida. Next base: position 184,727,748 of record CM075649.1, read on the forward strand.
TTTTTTATTTTGATGTTTGTTTTAATTATAGAGTATTTGGGAGAATATCGTTGAGTATCATAAAAACATTGTTCGAAGAAGTTTAAAATATATATATATATATATATATATATATATAACTTTTGTCATAAAAAAACAAACTTTTCATTGAAAAATAACTAGGCTTACTTTATAATAAATATGTGGCACTATTGTTGAATTAATCATAAATCAAAAAGAGATTAAACAAAATAACACTAATAATTTATTATAATTAATAAAAAAATAAATAAGGAATTTAATATTTGGAATATAAAAAGAATTAATAAAATATAGAGTAAATCACATCGACAAATTATCTCTACGTGATGTTTAATTTAGTGTTTCGCAATGACAAATTAATCCCAACCTATCCTTATGGTTTTTTCTAAAGCTTTTAAATTCTTTGATTTAAAAATGTAGATTAAAAAATGTATTTATTTTGATGTATAAGTTGCACTATAAAAATAATTATTGTTCATAAAGAAATCGACATAGGACTTTAAAATAAAAAAACTACTAGTAATATTACTCAGCACCAATTAAAAGGTATATTTTTGTTACTTACACCCTCCTCTGTTATATTTTAATTGTCATTTTAGGGTATAATGCTCAAATTAAAAAAATGTAATTAATGTGCATTTTTTAATTAAATTAACATGAAATTTACCTAATTTGCCTTTTATTTATATTTACTATATTTTCCACTTGTTATCTATAATATTTTCTTAATTAAACGAGAATAAAATTATAAAAAATAATTAATGTTGTATTGATTTTTTTAAAAAATACTTATATAAAAATAAATTTTTTATGCCAAAAAGACATGTAAAAAGGAGTGAGTATAAAGAAAAAAACAAAAAGCAATGCACAATGCTTCAGTTTCGGTGTGGGGTATGGCGTTAAGGTAGCTAGGCACCTCAATTGGGATGTCCCTATGACCTGAACTAGAGAAAATTATTAGTTAGTCTTGAACAGGCACATCTCAATTAAAAAAATTTAAAAATTTAATAATGGATGACGGTGATTATCCTGAATCATGTGATCCCAAAACATCTAATAATTGCTCTGCACTAGACCCATCATCATCACTCTATCATCTACTACAACCTTCAGAATAGGGGTCCCCACTTCCAGCTAATGAGTAGTAGGATATCCATCCAAAGAGAAATTAAGAAAAATAATGCTAACTTGTGCTTTTTATCGGTATCACTATCGAACTTATGACTGAGATATTTACGGCTTCATATATTTATAGTCGTTATCGACCTGGGTCAGCCATGCATGTGAGCTCCTCCAATTTATGATCTTCTTGAATGTGATCATTGCTAACTTATGGTGGCGTGCTACTACGTTCCTATGGTTAGGGCAATGTTAGTTGCATAACCAAGAGATTGAAATGAATATATGTTCTACCTACCCCTCAATAATTTATATGACTTAAGAACAAATTAATAGCACCACGTGCACTCAATTCTTGCAGAGAATTATCATCAAGTTGCAAAGGCAATAGGTTTTTGCGAGTAGGACATACTATTTATGCCCAATCAATCCATCTGCAACTTCTTGGTGTGGCACATGAAGGAATAGTTCTTTGATGAGAACGTACGGACAGAGCAAAACCTTTTCTTATTTTAGATGTGTGCATTCCTATAGTTCGAGTCTCATCACATTGCGTAGAAAATGAAGTTCAATATTTTAGTTAAGTTATGAGACTCTTTCATCGATTATTATTCTTTTGTTTTTTTTTTAAAAAGAAATAATTTATGTCTCTCATTAATTGGTTGATCACGAAAATAGTTATTTATAAACTAAATTAAGGTGTATATCGAATATTGATAAGTGAGTCGAGCTACCAAAAAATAAATGACCATTTTATGAGTGTTGATAAAATGAAAGTTATTTTGAACATCGTTATTTAAAAACAACAATAACGTTAAGAGTCTCACTGAAAAATGAAATTTAATATTATATTTAAGTCATGATTTCCTCCCAAATAATCAACTAATCTTTTGGGTTTTATATACTATCCTCATAGTACTAACATATCATGTTCATATTTTTCTTTCCCCAAATTTTTTTAAAAGTATATCTAGTTCCATCGGTAAATTTATAACAAAAAATTGATTTATGATCATGAATATATTCAAACATTTTGGTAAGACAACATATTCAAACCATCAGTTTTACATAAAATTATATAATTTTTTTAAGTCACTAATGTTTGATTAACAATTTAATTGAAAATGCGAGATTATAAAATAATTTCTGGTACACCTTCGTTTATACCTCCACAGCCTTTTTTTCCCAACTTTATTAGAAATGTCTTAGTTAGCACAACTTTACCCAACTTAAGTGGTATTTTGGCCCTAAACATTTTCATATGTTTTAAAAGGAGAAACAACTGTCTAGGACACATATCGTAGATGGGGGATATAACCAAATGAAAAAAGAAAGTACATTTTTCACTTCTTTAAGTAAGCCCGCGTAGTATGCACCAACTACCAAGGATGTGTCCAATCTCTATTAATTTGGTGATAAAAACGGCTAATGCTTTTTCGCTAGGCCACATGCATGATCGTGAAAACATTACTTTATGTGGAAGCCAAAGCTTGTTCAACAATATATTGTAATCAACTTATAATGACTTTTTTTTTTTAACCTCATCCTTTACTTATTGGTCCTCATCGTATGAAACAAGTAGAAAAATTCTTTCCACTTGAAACAAGGCAGAAATAAAATAAAACATTTTTCGCCTTATGCAAGTCGTATTATCTTCCGTCTTTCCAAAGTCGTAAATAAAATAAAGTATTCCGCCTTGCATCAGGCGGAAAACATTAAAAATTTGTTATAATACCAAAATTGTCCCTCCATTCATTCACGTACAAAACAATAAAAAGAAGGGAGGTGAAGCGTTTACGGATGGACATTTCTGGGATTTCAACACTTTAATTGTTCCACTTCTTAAAAGTCGGAAGTATTTCCGCTTTTAAATAGTTGGTAATTCTTCCGCCTTATGCAAATCGGTAGTAATGGGTAGGGGCCAAAAAAGTTTATCCGACTTGTTTCAGGCGGTGAGGGTCAATGAGTAAAGAGTGAGATTCAAAAAGAAAAAGTCTTAATTAAGTTAGGATTTTACTTCGGAACCCTTTGAGATGAGAGGGTTTTGATACCATTTTGACGTGGACCAATAGGCATTTATCATGTGTTGTTTTTTGCCATGTCAGCGGGGTATATTTTTTATTTATAAATTTTGCAATTTGATCCCTAAAATATTTAATTAAAAATATTATTTTTATTTGTAATTTGATTTATCCAAAATAGCCCCGATCTAATATTATTTTTCAGATCTACCCACCGCCACTTGCGCCCTCCTCGAGATACAGATGCCTCCAAATGCTGCAGCGATGGGAATGTATCGGTTCAGCTCCTTCTGCAAGTTTGACTCACGATGTCCAGACATCACCATTTGTTGTTCTTGCAAATTTAAGAACAACGTTATGATAGAAGGAATTCTAAAAAATAACATAATGGATTATGCGTTACTCATTTTACTGCACCTAGACATGACTGATCAAATTACAAGAAGCAATACTAATAAAATCACCATAAAGCTAGAAATAATATAAATTTTTAATACATACAATATGTATGACTTCCAAAAGAGATGGCGGGGTGAGCTTGCTGGACGGAGGTTTTGATGAATTCGTTGATGAATTGGGAGAGGATGAGGCAGAGGGCGAAGAAGATGCCTTGGAGCTCGCGGCGGAAGATGAAGTGGGAGATGAAGCCGCCGAGGCTGATGAAGACGGGGATTAGGGAGACCCAAGCGAGGAAGTGGCTGAGTTTGTCGCCTCTTTGGTAACGGATGTGGGTAAAGGTCACTGTCTTTAGGGAGGGCATTTCCATGATGGCGGTGGGTAGATCTGAAAAATAATAATAGATCGGGGCTATTTTGGTTAAATCAAATTACAAATAAAAATAATATTTTTAATTAAATATTTTAGGGATCAAATTGCAAAATTTATAAATCAAAAATATATCCCGCTGACATGGCAAAGAACAACACATGACAAATGCCTATTGGTCCACGTCAAAAGGGTACCAAAACCTTCATCTCATAGGGTTCCCAAGCAAAGCCCAGTAAGTTAACCGTAAAAAAATAGAACTTAAAATTTAGTTGGATTGTTCGATTTGGCTGTGAAGGATGCGCTCAAAATTTCCTTTACCAGCTAAAGGATCTTTCAAGCTAAGCTTCCGCAAAAAGATGAAGATAAAGCATATTTTTATCGTTTTAGAGACACTTTAATTTCTTCGATCCAAGCCTTTCCACAACTCCCCAACGGTGTAACTTGACAGAAAGACCACGTATAATTTTTTTAAAAATGATTTAAAGACGTATAAATTAACCTACAAATTAACCTATACCATAAAGAAAGTGACATGTTTTATTTGTTTACAATTGATTAGTTAACATGTGACACATGTCACTCTATTATGGTGTAGGTTGATTTTATAGGTTAATATATCATTACCTAAGTTTTCGGATCAGACCCGGATATCGCGTGTCTGGTTATGATAGATGAGTCTCCCAACATGAATTTTTTACACCCGCAAAGAATTGAACTCGAGATCTTGCTTAAGCAAAATCGAATCTCACTTACTACTTATCCCAATCCATGTTGGTCTAAGACCGCATGTAATAAGACAAGAAAGGAACTTAGCATTTAAAACATTTTTTTTAAAGTTTAATCAAAGTATTCATTCCTCCACCCGGTTATATTAAAATATAGGATAAATCAATTTTTTTTTTTAATACAAAGAATCTAGGATCCACCTAGTCATTTTTTTTTATAAGACAAAATTTATTTAAAGAAAGAACTAGAGTATAAGAAATACTCACTGAACCAAAAATACATAGTTTTTAAGAATCGATTTTACTGTCCACTTCCAAAAAAGAGTGGACTGATCCCTTTTATTTTATGACCTAATATAGCCTGTGACATTGGGTTTCTTTTTTAAATTAAAAAAAAATAAAAAACAAACAAAAAAATCTTTAACGTAAATCCCAATAAATAAAATTTCAATCAGTAGGCAAGTGATTCATTCCTCATATGAATTTTTGTAGGCTTTTTAGTTTGGGTGTGTTTTGCTTGTGCCTTGAGAATAACGGTCGAAGAGAAGTGGGGGTACAGGTGCAAGGTCGCAGGCATGGAGGAGAAAAATGTGTCGTCGGGGTCTGCATCATTTGTAAGAGTTTTCATAAAATAACATGAATAGAGAACAACATGGATCTTAGAATTTCATGATTCTCACAATCATTCAGTAAAAGAAATAATGCGTACCTTTATCCATTGCAATAATAGCAGTCTTGATAGAGAGCATTAAGAGAAAACCAAGGAAGAGAAATCTTGTATCTGAATTATCAAACAAGTGATTCGCGTCAAGACTGTTATTATTGCAATGGATAAATGTACGCATTATTTCCTTTACTGAATGATTGTGAGAATCATGAAATTCTAAGATTCATGTCGTTCTCTATTCATGTTATTTTATGAAAACTCTTACATGTGGTATCAGAGCACATTGTTATGGAATTTGTGATTCTCCGTCAATGATGATATTTGATTTTTGTTTTTCAAATTGTATGAACCCTAGTTGTAAAAGTGTAAACAATCATAATTTTTCCACTGCACTGATATGAGTATGATTAATTAATTTTGAACGCATGAAAGGACAATCCATTCTTCTTTCAAGCCAACGGTGTGAATTGGTGGCAGTATTAGTTCCACGTACGGTTACGGTGAATTAGTATTTAACTTGAATGAATTGTTACATGCGCACAGTATTTTTAATCAATTGTTTGTAATTGAAGTAATAACGTGTATGAACTCTTGCACACAGTATTTTTGAGGACTTCATATACGTAGCAATAGCAATTGAATAGTATTAAGAAACTTGATATATGTTTGCGACTGCCATGTGATGACTGATACTGATAAGAAAACAGTAATTTTGTGAATGAATCAAACAATAGAGTGTTAGAATTATTGTATGTTTTATGAATAATAACGCATTAAAGTGATAATTCAGATACAAGATTTATCTTTTTTGGCTTTCTCTTAATGCTCTTTGATTATTGGTGATGGAGAAACTCAAAGAAAACACATGTCAGGAAGAGAACCTTTTTTTTATTATAACTTTTCTGAATAGATGCATCCCATCAAGCAACATCATTGCGATAGAAGGCGAAGAGGAGAAGTAGTTGCTACTGCCCGCCAGATTACATGATCAAGGAGACATGCAAGATAAAGGAAGTATTAAGTGTTGGTGAAACATGTATCTCAAAGTAGGAGTAATATGGTAAAGACTAGAGGGAGTACTTTTTTAAGTTTAAAATATAAACAACATTGACTAATTTTATTAAATTTTGTTTCATTTCCAATATTACTTTTTTAAGACATCCTAAAAAATTGTTATCTTATTTAATTTTTGTTTCAACCCAAATAATATTTTTCTAAAATACTTTTATTTTTTATAAATTTGAAAAAGATTAAATACAATCAACTAACATTCTTAATAAACATGAAATTAGTTATTTTTGCTTATAAATCGAGTTGGAGGAGTATTCTAATATACTGTATTAACTTTACGGGTGCTTCCAATGGTCAACGGTCGGAAACTAGAGAGTCATGCTCACTGAAAAGGATTAAAAAGAGTAATTATTGAGAATGCATACTAATTTGTCAAAATATTAAAAAAAAAGTAATATGAAAAAATACGTCGACAATTTTTTAAATAGGGTATATGATAGTATGTTACCCAAAAAAATAACTATATTGCTGTTTTTTTATCCATTTTGAATTTTGAAAATTTTTACGTGTTCCAACTTGATTCATAAAAATGATAAAATATCTCAGTTCAGTAAAAAAAAAAATTATATGTCGTTCAAAATAGTTTTTTATAACAAATTTTTTGGAGATTTTAGACCTATTAAGAAATATTAGACCCATATCTAAAATTTAAAATTACTTCTTTATTGAGTAAAACCAATTGGGTCCTTGAAATATTTTGCTTAAACTAATTTAGTCCTAGAAAAAATAAAATTAACAAATAATTCTTTGAAGATTTTTCCTGGGGAAGAATTATGTCCCTGAAAAAAAAATATCAAATAGCAATTCCTATAGTTCCTATTTTCTTTCATGAGACAATACTGTCTCTTAAACCTTTTTTTGTGTGCCAATTAAATACATAGAAGTTTGGATTAGATTTTTTCCTTGAAAACAAAATTTAGAGACTATTTGATGATATTTTTATTATGGACAAAATTATTCCTTGAACTAAATTCCCAAAGACTATTCTCCGACTTTATTTATTTCAAGAACTAAATTAAGCTAAACAAAAAAATTTAAGGACTAAATTTTATCTTTAATTTTTTATTTTACTTTAGCGAATTAGTACACGGCACCAATTGCCCTTCATTTTCCCTTTTAGCATGTTAAGTGTTGTATGGTCCTTTTAGAAGCACTTTACATACTTAAAATGATTTTTTTTTCTAGAAGAACAACGTATTAAGAATGGTGTGATATTATTGACATTCCAAACTGCTTAATTCCCAACTAACCACTCTTAATTTCTGTTTATTTATTTATTTTTTTCATTTTAGAAAATTATAATTGATTAAAAATGAGTATGAATAAACATTTGGAAATACCAATAAAATCACCCTATCAAAACATCTATCCGAGGTCCTATATTAAACTTCCAGTGCTGTAATCTTTATTCTTTATTTGGTCAGCAAACTTGTGATGTGGAAATGTCAATTATTTTCGACATCGATATTGATATATGAGAGATGTGTGACTGAATGATTTGGGGAGACAAGAAATTGACAATATAAAAGAAATCACATTCAACGATAACAATTTTCGTACCCGAAGTTATCAATTGGAATAGAACGGCCCAAAATAGTGACATTGCTTAAAAGTTGTGGCAATGAAGGAATGATCCTTCTTTCACAGGCTCTGCCCATTCAATATCTGGATATTGTGATGATAAAGTTAGTTGGAGCCTAGAAGGCTAGACTGCCCCGTGATGAAAGCTAAGGTCAGAAAATCATTCAAGTGAAGAAAGAATATAAGAAGTGATGAACGATTAGAATTAAACTAATTAAGGTGATCTCAAGGTTTTAAAAGAGACTTGAATTTCTGGTATGAAATATGAAAAAGTGTTACTAAGAGAAAGGAAAACACTTGTTTTTATGCTACTGATCCCTGCGAATGGAAAATTGTATCTTTCTCTCTTATAATAACATGGAATTAGTCATCATGTTACATACAAAAGAAAAATAGATTATTTGAAATTTTTTTTCAGAAGTTAAGGAGATGTTTATAGGAAGTCTTCAATTCTGGCCTAATTAAACTGTTTGCATAGGGTAACTGCTCCAACTGTGATAAATTCTTGCAAGAAAGAATATGCGTAATGGACGGCGATATATGGACCGTTTCCACCAATTTTTTTATCCACAAAGTTCACAAGAAGGTCAAGATTCGGATACACTATTTCTATTTTGTGCTCCTATCTTTCAACCGGGCAGTGTAGAGATATTTTTAGTTTGAGATCCTGTTTAATTCATTTTTTGAAATTCTGGCCTGGTTGTCCCTAACATTATTGATTATCCCTAAGAACCTTGAACTTTGAATTAAATTAATGAAAACAAAAGAATGTTGGTAGTTGATGCAGAGCAAACTCTTGATTATGGCTTTGTGTTAATTACTGATAACTTTTCAATTTCTTTTTTCATTCTTCTGCAAAAATAAACTCACTAGTCCTTATACTTCCTCCGTTTCATAATATTTGTCCTTTTAGCCTTTTTTTTTTGTTTCATATCTTTTGTCCTTTTACAATTTCAATACATAAACATATTTTTCTTTCCAATTTTAACCTTTCATCCAATCATTTCATTCACTCCTCATTAATTATACTTTTATCACCTCTCTCATCTCTAAACCACTATACATTAATTAATGGACACACTTATTAATAAAAATTAAATACTACTACAATTTTCAACAAGGATTAAATAGGGGCATTTTGGACAAACTATACATAATACTTACAATAATTAATACTTTCTTAATCTATGTGCCCAAGTCCAAAAGGACAAATATTATGAAACGGAGAGAGTATTATACTAGTAGGTAAAATATTCCAAGATGGTAGTATCATTGACATGAACTTCAACTTCTTGATGAAGAAGATTCCCATAACTTAGGCATCCAAACACAGCCAAATAGTTCAAAACTATGAACCAAACAAATTTCTTCTTCCACTCCACCTTATCTATCTACGACTACTAGCTCAAAAATGCACCCACGTATTTAAGATGTACGGTAAATGATAAAATAAAACTTTTCATCTATTATTATTATTATTATTATACCCTCTGCATAAATAAATATAAGATCATTTTGCCACTTTTATTTTCTTTCTATTTATAAGATCCTTTACCAATTTTCAATGAACATTTATTACTTTTTTTCACAAACACCCCTATTTATTTAACACTTCTTAAATTCCCAATAATATTAATAGGGGTAATTTTGAAAATACATATCAAAAATTTACATTTTCAATACAATTAACTAAAGTAGTTTACAATTTCACTTGTATTCAATTCTATATTTTTATCCAGCCCAAAAAAAAAATCAAAAAACAATCCAGCCCAAAAATATCTGTTTATTTTCGGGTCAAACAAATGATTGTGGGCTTCATGACTTAAAATAGGTTCGTGTTACAGATAAAAAAGCCTAAGCAAAAAAAAAAAAAAAAAGTACCAAAAACACTATTGTTCTTTTTGTCACTAAAACTTATTTTTAAGTTGACTACCATCGACCTAGCTTTAATTTTATATCAAAAATACAATATCATTTGCTTGTTAAAGACTATTAATATCTTGAGATCGCTCAGAATGCATCTCGTTAACATAAAACTTTAATGTAATGACTACCATGTTTTTTGTTATATTAGTTCTTAACTTAATTAACCCATTATTTTTTACAGTACTATACAACTTCTGCACTGACTCGTATCATGAGTAAAAAATCTCGGGCTTATAACACATGATCACAAGCTAGATACAGTATAATTAAGGAAATAATCTCTAAAATAACAGATGATAAGACCATAACATCTGCTGTTATTTTGTTGCACTTGCATGTGCCATGTCTACAACTTATGTTTATGGAATCTTGATACACATCAGAAACAATGCAGAGAAAAACTAAGGCCCATACCTGCGATTATTGTGTCTTAAAGAATTTTACCTCTGGTTCTTTTCCTTTAGTATCCAGTAATTATATACTCGTCCAATTGGGTATCAGGAATTCAGGATAATACTACTGTCACACAAAAATCTAGTTTCTCTTGGTTGCAAATCAATAAAATAAAACTATTTTGCCAACCATTACAATGCCTTGCAAACATTCCTTTTGTTGTCTCAGACATTGACCCAAATTGCGCAAAACATCATTAGCAAGCTGAGCTTGTTATGAAACAAGATCGATAGTAAGCGCTTCTTGATAATGAAAGAACTTCATGAAGCATGCAGAGTCAGAATGGTCTCAAGACCATTCTGATAAATACAATGTAAGCCAAACCCCAACATAAAACCTTTCACCAAACCTTGACGACTAGTGGATGTCTAATACTTACAAACTCCGAATAATAAATACTGGCAACACAAATTCCGAAAGATGTAGACCAGAGTTTCAAACTTTCAACCCCAGGCAAAAAAAAAAATTAATTAAATGGATGAAAACCCTTTTCCTTTACCCACATGTTAATTAAACTCCAGAAGGGCCTCTATCACCCCTTGACCCACCAATTACATTCATGTGCCAAAAGTGACAAAGTCATCACGAAACTCGGAGCGATATAATAAAAGGAAAATAAATGAAATAAAACGTGTAACAAATACAGTAATGAAATAAGAGGGAGGGGGAAAAAAAAACAAGAATAGAAAGTGATTTCATTTCACTCAACAGCTATTGTCACATAGTAGAATAGATTGTATCTTGTGTGAAAACTCACTATTCGTCTAATCTCATCTTTGTGTGCTCTAATGATTTTTGTTGATATTTTATAAAATAGGTTATAATATATGTCTTCCTCTGCTATCATAGATTAGTGCTAATAAGCTTTATTTGGTCTCAAGAGCTAAAATACGAATTCAAATACTTTGCAGATAGAACGACTCTCGATCTCAAACATGATAATTCAATCACCCGCGATCCTATGAAGCACATATGAGCCATACAAAAATACAGAGGAATGGATCAGTAGTGTTTGAAGGACCACTGACAGCAGCAGTTAAGGATCAATTGACAAGTCTCTCTTACAACAACCATTTCGTATGTTCAATAAATAAATAAATAATAATATATGTGAGTCGTGACCAAAGTTTTTGGAGTGGTGGATAACTAATTGACGTTGAGCAGCAGTAACACATTCACACAAGTGCAACACAGATTTTTTAACATTGTAATAATGGTCCAACTAGTCTACCAAACTGATGGGCTCACCATTAATTAAGACCTTTTCCATTTTTAGGGTTGTGTGTGCAGATGTTTGGGGCCAACAACCATCCCTTCCTTTTCGTTGGCATACTTGTGGTGCTGTTGCCCAACATTGAATTTATTTGCTCACCTAGCTATGCATTTAGGCAAACAAAATATTTAAACACTGATGTTAACATATAAGTCAAGAATTAACATCTGATATACGTATGTTTGTCTTATAAGCAAAAACTTATTTATATAAGAATGTATATTAAGAAATTTTTTTTTTTTCATATAATAAGACAAACATATGTACATTAAGATGTTTATTATCAATGTACATATAACACTTCTCATGTTTAAATGATAACTGATGGCCGATTTATTTAAAATAAAAACTAGGTATACCGTATACCGGTTAAAATAAAAGCTTATTTTAAAACAGGGATGTTATTGATGTGTCCTAAGGCTCAAAACGAGGAATTCAAGATAAAAATTTTGCATTAGAAAATGTTGTATTCTAATTAAATCACATCAACTGTGCCTCACATTGTTCAAAATTTTGATTTATTAATAATAAGAGTAAGTAATTCATGAAACGAGATTTGAACTCGATACCTTGATCGTGTCATAACTAAACTGCTAGCAACTAAGCCAAACACCTTGGTATGATATGGAATAAATTACTCCAGTCTAGACTCAACTCTCAGCTTGGAGCAGGGAGGCCAGCCAAATTACTAAATAGTATGTAATTTTAAAAATATCACGGAGAGCAGGAGCTTCCATCTATTTTTTTTTTTAAAAGGAAAATATGTAATTCATTCCATAACAGAAAATAGTACAAGTAGATCCAACAGTGCAATAACAAAGCACATATTTTCCATATAATAAAAATTGCTAAAAAAGACTAAATACTCAGCAATAACAGCAAACTCTCTGTGGATCATGATCATCATCAACATCCAGCTTCGAACTCTAACAAGAGATTCAACAGCCTTTGTTTCCAAGATAACTATCTCATCAATGCCGAGAAGTAAGCACAGTTCGGCGACAAAGAATCTCATATCTGAGGAGGTAGAGTCACTGGACAGAGGAGAAGACAGAGATCTGGAAGGGAAAAGTTGTCCCGAATATCAGTCATCTAGTTATTGGAGAAGATAGGAAGGTCATCAGATCTGGACAAACAAAAAGTCTTCCCACACTCAAACACACAAAAACAAAACCTAGATGAAACTGGGACAAGAAAAACCACACCACTTGCACAAAGGCAAGATTTATTTATTTAACCCAGATATAACTGGGAGAGAAAAAACCCACACACCAACCAAAGGAAGGGAAGGCTCTCTCCCTCTTCTACCGCTATCACAAAAGAGAGGAAAACGGAGAAGAGAAGAGAAGAAGACTGAGCCTCTCTCTTCCAAAGGAAGGGGAGGGAGAGCCTTCGCATGACAATATTTTGTGATTGGCCAAAACTCGATAATTTTATTTGTAAAATTTAATTAAGGCTTAATTATGTCACATGTCCCTGAAGTTTGAGGTACTTTTGCCAGATATCCTTATTCTTTTTTTTTCCAATGTCTGACTCCCCAAAGTTACTTCTGAGTTTGTCATATACCCCTACTCCCAATTCTGGCCAATTTTGTTGGCATGTAACATCGGAATCCTTATCACATGCCGGCAAAATTGGCCAGAATTGGTAGTAGAGGTATATGACAAACTCAGAAGTAACTTCGGGGAATCAGACATTGAAAAAAAAAAGAATAAGGATATCTGGCAAAAGTAACTCAAACTTCAGGGACTTGTGACATAATTAAGCCTTTAATTAATTATGATTTTTTTTTGACAAATCACAGTTCATTAACATAAATATAATGAGGCAAAGTGTGATAAATATAACTTTTTTTTTCTCACTGCTCAAATCCATCAAACGTTAGTTTAAAGCATCTGATTTTCAATATAGTATTTTTTTTTTTTAGTTTTTCTTTTTGAACCCCACTATGTACTCATTGGCCCCCATCGGTTTTTACTTGGACGAAGTTGCCCTTAATATACCGCCTGAAACAAGGCGAAAAGATTCCCGCTTTATGAAAGGCGGAAGATAAATTGATAGAATTCCGACTTTTTGAAGGCGTAAAGTATTCCGCTTTTTAATAAATTAAAGATTCCGCCTCTAAAGAGTCGGAAACATAAATAAATTTTCTTAATACCACTTTTATCTAGCTAGTTTACGTGGCTGGAAGAGGCAGGAAGACATTTGAAGTTTTGCAACCAAAGTTTCTCTCTATTAAGCTGAGGAAGTTAAACATCATTTCATTCTGTTTTATAAACACTCAGAAGTTATATGTTAGGACCATTTCATTAGGTCGTCACAATTCACAACTTAAGGCACGTATGCTAAAGTAGCTTCCCGTTCTAGCATCAGCTTCCTATGTGGTAGTCTTTTGCTCTTTTCAGCTTTCTATGTGATATTAAGAAAATTTATTTATGTTTCCGACTTTTTAGAGGTGGAATCTTTTAATTTATTACCGCCTCTTTTAAAGCGGAATAATTTACGTCTTTAAAAAGTCGGAATTCGATAAATTTATCTTCCGCCTTTCATAAAGCGGGAATATTTCCGCCTTATTTCAGGAGGTATATTAAGGGCAACTTCGTCCAGAGAGAAACCGATGGGGGCCAATGAGAACATAATGGGGTTCAAAAAGAAAAACTCTTTTTTTTAGAGTGAAGGCTCAATTTGGTTCCTCAAGTTTTTCGATGGGGACAATTTGGTTCCTCAAGAATTATAATTCACTTTTAGTCTCTGAAGAATTTAAAAAATATCATTTTAGTCCCTGTTTTCATTCCGTTAACTACTGTCACTGTTGACATAAACTGTAACATTTCATTCTCAGGTGCTAATGGTCTCTCGGTAAATGTCTCTGGTGCTTCTGGAAACAATGATAGTAGTTAACGGAATGAAAACCGGGACTAAAGTGATATTTTTTAAATTCTTTAGGGACTAACATTGAATTATAATTCTTGAAGAACTAAAATGTCTCAGTCAAGAAACTTGAGGGACCAAATTGAACCTTCACTCTTTTTTTTTATTGAGCTTTCTGATGTGTGCAAAATGGGACATCTTAACTTAGCAATAAAGAACAAATTAAATTAGCATTAAAAATAGGTGAACATTCAATGTACATTTTATATATATATAACAACTTTCAATGGAAATTTATATTTTTATTAAGTTAAAATGACTCTTTAACACACTATACAAAAACCCTTTTATTATCGTTTACCAAAAAAAAAAAAAAAAAAACCTTTTATTATCAGTACTTAACTAGCGTTTGTAACATAACCTGTGATTAAAATAATAAGATCTACCTAACTAGTGATTAGTGTTTCAAAAATATTGTTTAAGAATTTAACAAATAGAAACCTTACATATGGAAATAATATATTTAATATCTTAAAAATATATATTAAGCAATATTTTGGTCACTTGTTAATATTATTTGAATGATATATAATAAAACATTCTTTGTATTCAAAATTGAAACAATATTTGGTTTCATGTGAAACTTTCTATCCAAGCTTATTTGAAAATGTGTCAAGGAAAGCCCTTTGTTTAACAACTCTGTTATTCAAACATCTGTATTTGACATCTATACAGGATACTTAATTACCTTTTTAGGTTAAAACTGGTGGGTCCTGCAGTTTCTTTTTCTTACGGGACCCACCACTTTTAACCAAAAAAAGCAGATGTCTATATATGATGTCAAATACAGATGTCTCAATAACATTTTTGTTTGTTTAAAGCTGGTGGCAGGGAAGGTACAACAAAATTAGATTTTTACTTGTTTTATTATGCTCACCTTTTTCCTAGAAAGATAGATTTTTTTTTTAAAGGTGTAAGGAGGTGAGTGTTAAAAGAAAAATACAATACAATGGTTGATTTGGATTATTCAGTTTTAAAATTTTATGGGTATGGAAGAATTATTAGGAAATTCAACATCATAATTTTTTATTCACAAAACAATTAGTGAACGACACTAGGATGTATTTTTCTAGAAAAATGTTAGTTATCACGAAATGCATTCGTGAGATGGCACACGAATAAAGCATAAAGAAGAAATTTATTGCGTTTAGAGGAGGATATATTTTCTCTCTCATGCTAAGATCTCACGTGAGTGATTGTTTTGAAATTCGTGTTTAACGAATTCGTGGAGTATAGCATTTCTCCTTTTTCTATGCCATATATTTGGATTACAACTTTACTGGATAATAACTCCAGGTAACTTGCATAATGAATGAGGTTCAAACATTACAAAAATTAATAGTAAAATTGTTAGAAATCAAGCATCAATAAAAGAAGGGGTTTGTTAGAGAACTGGTTAATACCACTGTAGTTAGAAAAATACACTAATTATTATGTACATTGCTTTGTTTTTTTGAAAATATCAAAAATTGCATTTTTTAATAATATTTCATCATATTTGACATCTTAATAACTTATTAGCATTTGCGATCGGTAGGAAAAAAAAATGCATCTAGTGGGGCCAACACTCTGGAATATTCTAATAAGAATTGAGGCTTAAAATAAGAGTGTTACTTTTTGAACCCCTTTGTTTACTCACTGACCTTCATTTTTTCCGCCTTATTCCGCCTTATACAAGGCGGTAGTGTAAAATTATCATATTTTTTCCGCCTTATACAAAGCGGACGTGCAAAATTATCATTTTTCCGCCTAGAAAGAGACGGAAAAAACTGATAATTTACACTACCACCTTGTATAAGGCGGAAAAATGCACTACCGCCTTATATAAGGCGGAAAAAATGGGGGTCGATGAGTAAACAACGGGGTTCAAAAAGTAAAACTCTAAAATAAAGCACTTACAGACCTAGTCCCTGAACTAACATCGTAATGAATTAACAAAGTTTGTTAATCAAAGAAGAAAAAATTGCTGAAAAAGAAATTAAAGAAGCACAAAGTACGTTATTCCCTTACTCTTTGATGTGATTCTTTTGGAGAAGGGGAAGGATGAAGGAGACGTGAAAGGATCGGAAGATGCTGTATTTGTGGTGGGTTGGGTTCGTTCCCTTTCTTTTCATATCATAAACTCGATCAAATGATGCCATAACTTTATGGACGAGGAAGAATCGGAGGTGATGGGTTTCGTGGAGAAAATCTAAAGATTGAAAAGAAAAGGTACATCGTTACTATATAATTTAATTATTTTAAAATCAGTGATTTTGTTATTTAGTTATTTTCGTATTTCATTTTTTTTTAAATTAAGATAAAATATATTAATTGAAGATTTTTTTATGTTTTTAATCTTCGAAAGATGAGAGTGTTTTGGTTTTGATCCTGATTTTTTTTTTAATCTTGATTCATCATTACTCGTTTTGAAAATTTGGTTTTAGTCTATGTCGTTAGGAAAAAACGTTAATTGCTGACGTAGTTATCGGAACGACATATCAACGTACACATGTGTAAATATTATGTCTCATGTGTTGACATGGATGATCCAGATCCATAGGAGCAAAATGGCAAAAATCAAATCCACAAATACATTTGGGTTCGACTTTTTGGGTTGAGCTTTGACCTTTTTCTCATGTGAGAGTCCAAATCATTCACGTTATCCTATCGGTGGTAAGCAATACTTGCATACGTGTACGTTGATGTAACGTTTCGTTAATCACATCAGCAATTAATGGACTTTTTCTTACAGTATGGACTAAAACTAAATTTTCAAAAACAAATAAGGATAAGTCAAGGTGAAGGACCAGAAATATAAATAAATAAACATTAATTGAACGTAACAAAACAAACAAACAGGGCAAAAAAACAACTAGCACTTTGCCTATTTCTGTAAAGGGTTCAAAAGAGCTAGAGCAGCACACTATCACAACAAACTTAGCTGAGAACAATTCAAATACTAAGCATCACTATACAACCAATTAAGACTAGCTAGAAATGCAATGTCTTTCCTTTTCAGATTCGATTGGCAATACATCTTTAGCCTAATCTTAATTTCACCATAACATGAAGCAAAGTTTAAATATCTCTAGTCTTACCATTAAAAATTCTATTGTTTCTTTCTTCCCATATATGGTAGGTGCTAGTAATTGTCATAGCGTGATAGAGAATTGACTTCCTGACTTTATCATATTGCCAAATTAGTATAATCCATTTCCTCCACTTGATTGAATTACAAGGGGTGTATGTCCTTCAATTGCAGCCAGTTTTGAACAAGATTAATCAAACCTTTAGAATATTGGCAATTGAAAAATAGTTGTATGCTATCTTCATCTGCACTGTCACATAACACACATGTCAAGGAAGCAATGTGAATGTGAAGGTATTGAAGACGGCATTTAGTCAGAAGTCTATCTATCATCAATAGCCAGGTGATTATGGAATGTTTAGGCGCATTGTATCTATTCCAAATCACGCCTTAGATTCTGTCTTTTTGAGAAGACCCATCACTTTATACTGTTTTATTTTTATCTTATTTCAACTTTGTCTTAAAAGTTCTTTTGTTTTAAATGGATAATAAAAATCCATTTTTTGTGTTATAATTTAGCAAAAACAAAATGATGAATGAGTTTTGTATTTCTTTTCATTATGAATTTGATGTACTGTGATTATAAATTTTGATTAAAAATTGAGAAAATTATGAAAAAAAACTTAAAATGACCAGATTGGAAAAAAAAAACTTTTAAAAATTTAAATTTGAAAATAACTTAAAATACAAAATCATTAATTTTGCCTTTAATTATTCATTGGTATGTTATACTGATAAAAATATTTTATTTCCATAATAATTATTTTAACATAAATATTAGTATAGATTAAATATAATTGATTGACAAAATAAAAAACTACACGGTTAGTGACATAAAATAAAAACGGATTTTCTAAACAAAGATAAGGATAATGGATTAAACAAAATATTTTTATATTAAAAATGTAAGCATTTAAAACTTTGAGTGATAATGATGTTATGTCCAATGTTTTGTTTCTCTTTTTTTTTTAATGTTTTATCTTCATCCCTTAAAGTTGAAATTGAACAAACCCAATTTAAAGAAAAATATTAATTACATAATTGAAAATAAAAATTAGACAACGTTTAGAGAATTTTATCATTTATGAGGTATATTTGTTTTCTATGCAAAATAAATTTTGCATCGATCACCTTACTTTTGTCCCAGAATTAGAATATGAGTATTTTTTATTGGGTACAAAATTAGAATGAATAAAATCTCCAGGTAAAAAAGGGTGATGCAATATTTTACAAAAGTAACAATTTGTTGACACTTTTAATAATAAATTTTGGGCAATTTTTAGTTGGTTGTTCTTTGAGCGATTTCACACAAACGCAACACGAAAATAAAACACATACAATCGAAAATAGGGGATTGCTTCGGTACCCTATGCAAATAAAGGGTTGTACCCTATGCAAATAAAGGGTTGTTGTACCCTTTTTATTTAATCCAATCAAATAATGACATATGTGCTTACTTACCACATAAATGCTACGTTAAATAGACATAATCACACATTATTAATTTTGCAATTAGCTCCTGAAATATTTTTGCAAAACCAACATTCCCAAAATTAAAAACAGTCCTGATCTTTTCTTCATCCTCCGAAACTAATCTATGAATTTAGGAGCACCATATGCATGTTCAGTGCAATTTAAGCTTAGCGAGAAAGGCTTTCCAGTTTTCACTTGACAAGGGATTATTACTCTTGGGTTTGGAATTCTAGCGGCATAATAGCATAGCGGACGAGTGAATTATAACAACTTATTGCCATTTAAGCTAAGTTTGATTATTTGTTACACCTTTTTTTCTCTGTTTGGGGAGATATACAGGCATCACCCCACTACAACAATTAGATTAGAAGGACCAATCACATGTTCTTTCTCACAATTTCTACATAACATCCTTTGGTACATGTTTACTTTGAAAAAATTACAAGAACATCAGAACCTTATTACTTAAGAAAGAATCACAGATATGAAATGTGGAAGATGTTTGGGGAAAAAATCATATAAATACCCCATAATCTTAATTGTAAAATTTATAATATGTGATTGTGCTTATTTAATGTGGCAAGTAATTACACATGTAATTATTTTATTGGATTAGTTATAGAGGATACAACAACCCTATATTTTCAGAGGTTATTGAAGTAATCCCCAACACATTACGTATTGAAGAAAATGTTGGAGACCCGTAATTGAGTTGTAGGCCAGGTACAAAGGGGGAAACGGCAATTATATGCATCAAATCCTACAAATAAATCAAAATATTGGGACCACAGAAAAATGAGTGGTTGGATAAAGAACAGCTTTCTTCACTGAAGACCTTGGGATTGGGATGGCCATGAATTTTAGTTATGGCAGAGCTTTCATGCTCAGATCATCATCAACATCAAGAGTAATTCCAGAGTTGGTGCAGTTGGTTCCCTCTCACCATGCCCACCCCGGCCCCCATCCCCACTATAGTTTTGATTCTTATTATACTTGGGCATATTGATATATGATAATGTTCCACATGTCAGTAAAAAGTCTCATGTTTGGGTACCACATTTAGCCATCATATCTATGCTCGCTCTCATTTTCCCCATAATCAACCTTTCGTCTTTTGCCATATAGACGTTGTCATTTTATCACTATGGATTTGTTGCATTTTGTAGGCTACTAGCTAGCGTCCCAATTATTGGTCATGCGACAAACGTATTGATTAGAGTAGAAAGATGTGTTAGTATGTTTAGTTTCATGGAAATTACTTTTGCAAATTAAGAATGTTAAAAAATAATAAATTAAAAAAAATAAAATATGATGGAGTAGTAAACATATTTTTCTTTATAAACAACGTACAAGTTAAGTGAAAGCTTGATAATTTAGGCCCCGTTCGGGGTGGTTGCAAATTTCTGGTTTTTGGTTTTGAAATTATATTTTCAAAACAAAATCTGTTCGGCAAAATTTGAGTTGAAATGTTTTTTTACTCATTTTCAGAACAATTTCATCTCTATCTCAAAACAACAAATAATGGTTTCATAATCTCAGTTTTGAGTTGCAAACTTGTACCACCTCAACTATCACCACCACCATCATCATCACTACTTCCACGGCCATAACTGATGCGGTCACTGTTACCACCATGACTGCCACCCAACTAACACCACTATGACTGTCTAAACCCCAACCACCACCGTGATCGCTATAACCACCCTAACCACTATCGTCCCTAATGATAACCACCACGTTATAACCACCGCAACCGCTACCACATCCTCACTTGTTATCATTACCCCTCCTTGTACCACCATCATCACCACTCGAACCACCATCATCACCACTCGAACCACCATCACCACCATAGTGACCACCCCGACCACCACTACCCTCGCTTGACCAAAACCACCATCACAACCATATCACTACCAACTCAATCAACCACCACTATCCCTAAATGACACCACCATCGACACCACCACCACCTCCATGTCCACCCCAACATCACCATCACCACCACCACATCCTCACTCCCTCCCCCATCATATCTCCCTCTACCAACACCATAAAAATTACCCTTCTAAACTGCAATTACTATAACAATGACCACCACTTCCAACTAATAATAACAACAACCACATGGATGTTGTTATTAAATAGTAGTGGTAATATATAAGATGGTGGTGTATATGGTGATGCATAACATGGTAGGAGCACTATAAAAATTATAACTTTGGAAATAATTTTCAAAACTGAAAACCAAAAAAATTTGAAACAAACATTTATAAAACGGAAACTAGTTTTGGTTTTTTAAAATTTTAAAACTCAAAACTAAAAACCGCCCCGAACGGGGCCTTAATTTTAAAAATTTTTATAATTAAATTATGAACTCAATTTCAAGAAACAAAAAGCAAAAATAAAGAATAAAAATGAGTGAGAGATTGAGGAATTACTCACAGCACCTATGTTATATAGTATATATAAACTAACATAATCGACAACTACTACGGATTATAGTATGACAGAAAAATGATTATAGTGTAACGACTAACGAGTCATTCATGGCATACATCTATCCTCGATGATTACTGGCATTGCTATCGACCATAAAAATAATAGAAAAACATAATAAAAATGGAAATAAGTGTTTTAATGACCATTGATTAAGGAAAAAAAGACATTTTTATAGAAAATAATGTATTTAACATATTGTGAAAAGTTGAACTTAATTTTTTAATAATATTAACTCATTTCTTTTGCAATGATCATTAAAAAATACACTTAGGTTACTTACTGGAATGAAGCAAAATAAAAACACAAGTTTTCAAACTTATCATTAGAAAAATTAAACGTATTAATGACTACTCAAATTTTCAAACTTGTGCTATACTCGCTCGGGCTTTATATGCAAATTATTTTTGGGATTTTTCATTCATAGTAAAAAAATGTAGTTAAATTAATTGGTGATATCGGAAATGTGAAAATTTGATATATTTTTTCGAAAATATTATCTATAAGTATTATTAAGACTCTAAAAAATGTTAAATAAATGTGAATATTTATTAAAATAAGTAATTAAATACTATTGAAAATTGAAATAATAACTTATAAATAAGATAAAAATAAAAGTCTTAAAGTCATGTACTCCCTCAGTTCCTATATATAAACACTAGATAATGAGATTATCATGATCCTTTTTATAAGTAATTTGTCCAATTTTTAATGGCATTAATTATTTCTTTTTCACAAACATCTCTACTTATTCAACATTTTTTAGAGTTTGAATGATAATTATATGGTCAATTTTAAAAAAGTATATCAAATGTTATCAATTTTAATATCACTAGCTAACAATATAAATTAACTTTTTTAATTCACGTGCAAGTTCACTCCAAAAAGTGAGGAGGGAAAGTGCTTTTCTTAAGGGGCACTTTGTTTCAAGGTGTAAATTTGCATTTTTAAGAATGCTATTGACATGAATATCATTGACAGAAATATTAGAATCCACGTTTGATTGATATTTGTAATTCCTGAGTATTTTGTTAATATTCTTGGGAATGGATCATTTGCAAGCTCTTTAATGAAAATGAAAATGAACGTGGGAGTCGGAATAAAAATTTAGCTGAAAAAAATTTTATTCATGAAAATATCTTTTTTTTTAATATTTATACCAAACATCAAAATACTTTATAACTACCTCTTGTCATCGGAATACAATTTTATGCCACGGAACAAACGCCCTCTTAACCAAGATGGAAATTGCTTTTTGGCCCCCATGACTGATTTTTTGGTCCCAATTTCAAATTTTCATGGACCAAAATACCCTTAACAGTGTTAACATTTTCGGTTCTATAAAACCGAAAAAGTCTTTCCGGTATTGCTGAACCGGAAATTGGCTTCCGACTTTGTAGTACCGAAAATATAAAATAATTTCTGGTCGGAAAGGTTAAAAATACCACAGCAAGCAGACTTTTGTGTAGAGGCTCCCACAACAACTTTCCGTTTCTTGTCAGGTCTACTTAGCTTCCCTTCCACTGGTTCATTGCAGGAGAATTGGACATCTGAGTTTATACTGACCAGAGTCTAAGATTTGAGTTTTGCTCTTCCCCTCTTCACACTTCCGTTGCCCTGATGAACAGAACCAACATATAAGGTAGTTGATCTATTTTGATTGATAAGCCCAGCAGGCAGCAATGGTGTATGTTCACCTCCTTTATGGAAAACAAGCCCAAGAAGAAACCAAAACCGAAACAATGACCATTGTAGAAGCCTTTCTCCTACTTCAAGAACACAAGCTATAGTGAGAGGGCAAAAAAAACTCATGGATATGGTTAAGACAATGCCTCAAACTATGAACTTTCATTGAAGGATCTTGTTGAGCATAATCATCACCACCACCAAAGGGTAGTAGTGGGAGTCTATGCACAAAAGTCTGCTTGCTGTGGTATTTTTAACCTTTCCGGCTTTGTAGTACCAGAAATTATTTTATATTTTCGGTACTACAAAGTCGGAAGCCAATTTCCGATTCGGCAGTGCCGGAATATTGATTCCGGTTCAGTAAAACCGGAATAATTTTTCCGGCTTCATAGAACCGGAAATATTAACACCCTTAAGGATATTTTGATCCACGAAAATTTGAAATGGGATCAAAAAGTCGAACAAGGGAGCCAAAAAGCAATTTCCAACCAAGATAATGGAGTAAAAGAAAGCGGGTTGCTGGGCCACGCCCATAGCCCAAATTGATATGGCGGAGTGAGTTGGAGTTTAGTGTGTGACTCTTTCAGAAAGGAGCGTGAGAAAACACGCGCGGAGAAGACGTGGAAAGGAAGGGAGTAAATAGTAGTAAATGAAGAGGTGCAAGGTGTCATGAAAGGGGAAGATCAGAAGAGTGGGGTCCTGTCTATTAGATCCCAACATATTAATTCCAAGGTCACCGCTGAGTAGTTGTTGACCCCCCCTCACTCACCCTTTCCACCTCACTCCTCACTCCTCACTCACCCACCCTTCCTCTATTGTGTACTGTACAGTGTACACTCCTACTCCCTCCCTTGCCTAACTTTATACTACCTCCCTCCCTGAATATAAAATTTTCTTTACACTTCTATTTTATCCCTTTTTATAAAGCCTCATACCAATTTTCAATGATCATTAATTACTTTTTTTCACAAATACCCCTATTTATTTAACACTTTTAAGATTTCCAATAATATTAATAGAGGTAATTTTGAAATTACATATCAAAAGTTCATATTTCCAATATAATTAACTAAATTATTCAACTTTCTTAATTAACGTGAAATCCCCAAAGAGGCTTTATATTTAGGAACGGAGGGAGTACTTCGTTTCTCCGTTTCATGTGTACTTCCTCCTATCTTAAATATAAATAAAAAATAATATTTTATATTTATTAAAAAAATTTAGTTGAATACATTCAAGGGAATTTACTTCCATGCAACCTAATTTTGGGTTGTTGCTATGCAATTTTATATTGGACCAATGATATTTTGACATCTAACATGCAATTGTCAAGTCATTGTTTAAAAAAGTCAAAATTGCATGTTGCGTGACAAAGTATCATTAGTTCGATATAGAATTGTATAGCAACAATCCAAAATTGGGTTGCATACTAGAAATATTCTACATTTAATTTCCTCCAATTCGTAGAAAATAAATTACGTTAGGAAATATGCATTGAAAATAAAATATAAACTAAATTATACAACCACTTTATTGAATTACTTTAAGAATAATTGCATCGAAAATAAAAAAAAGTTTGCTAAGTTTTACTTATATACAAGACCGGTAATTAATTACCATCTC
Source organism: Crotalaria pallida (assembly GCA_037953625.1). Classification (NCBI taxonomy): domain Eukaryota; kingdom Viridiplantae; phylum Streptophyta; class Magnoliopsida; order Fabales; family Fabaceae; genus Crotalaria; species Crotalaria pallida. The sequence goes on from CM075649.1 coordinate 184,752,655, forward strand.
CGTCCCTAATTATAAGACCTTTTTGGGAGATTTCATGTCCATTAAGAAAGTGGAATAATTTAATTAATTGTATTGGAAATGTGAACTTTTGATATGTATTTTCAAAATTACCCCTATTAATATTATTGGGAATCTAAAAAGTGTTAAATAAATAGGGGTGTTTGTAGAAAAAATAATTAATGCTCATAGAAAATTGGTAAAGAGCCTTATAAATAGGGACAAAATAAAAGTGTTAAGAGGGCCTTATAATTAGGGATGGATGGAGTATTTTTTTCTTATATTTGAGATCGAAAGGAGTATATAATTAAAAATTACTAAATAATACAATAATTTAAGGTATTTTGATTATAGTACTTTTGTGTAATTATTATTGAAAAAATGAAATATATTAGGGTTGAATAAAAAGTTATGATTAAAAAAATATATTTTGACTTACATTTTGAGAAATTTAAACCAAAATGAGTGCTTTTCTTTCGGACAACCAAAATATAAGTGTTTTTTAGATTTTAAGTAATTTGAATGTCTTAAACCTAAAGCTTAAAATTCTAAAAAAAAAATGGAAATATATTTTAATCATGATATATATGGGTTAATCAAATTTTTGGGCATAGTAATATGCTTAATTTTGCGTTTAGTTTTCGAAAGTCTTTTTGCGCGTTTTAGATTATGTAAAGTTTGAAATTTTAGAATTAGTTTCTCCATCTATTTGGTCATGTTAAGTGTTGATGACAAACAAAAATTCACAGTATTACTATCATGTCGCTAGGCAATTGCACCAAGTATGCATGACATATGGATTTTTTTTTAAAAAAAAATATTAAATAACAGGAAAATTCAAAAAGAAAAGAATCGGAGAAGATCGAAAAAATATTGAAAATAGATGGGAAAATATATCCTTATTTCTCCACTATTCAACAAATTTAAAAAATAAAAATTCACATGTCATACATGATAAATGTGACAGTGCCAATATGAACTTCCATTTGTCATGTTAATTAGGATATTTGTTAAAAAAACTAAATTTGATTAAAAATTATAAAAGGTTTTTTTAAAAACATAACTTGGACTTATAATTTGTTGTCATTTTTAATAACTTTAATAAATGTCTTTTCAGAACATTTAAAATTAAATAAATGCTTTTTCTAGCTAAGAAAAAATATGCTCTTTAAATAAAAAGTTAAAGAGCACTTATTAGCCAAACTCTCTCTCAATACATATTGTATTTCCTCCCTTTTCAATTCTCATCATATAATCATTTAGAATGTGTTTGGAAAAATGATATTAATTTACTTTTCACTATAGAAAAATGCGACATAATAAAAGCTCTAATTGATGAGCTCATGAGGAAACACACCTTTGAAGAGCTCACCAGGAAAGATGCATTTGCTTGTATGCCAAAACAAACAAGTACTTAATTATATTGAGAGTCAAATAGGTTTTAATATCTTCAAATACATATTTACTTTTTAGCTAGGTCTATTAAGCATCCTTAATAAAATTTCTTCAACTTCCAAAAAAAAAAAAATTATTAGAGATTTCTACAAAATGAAGAATGCGAAAACGTCATGAAATGGATGAACTGAAGTGCATATTTTTTTATAGTATGATTTTTTTCCCAACTTTTATATGTTTTATTTTTGATAAAAATATCAAGTTTACCTTTTGTGAATATGTTGTATTATACGTACTCCTTTTGATTTACGGTATAGGTTTTTTAATATTATAGTATATAAATTGATAAGTGGAATTAATTATTTTTGTTTTCTTTTTCACGCTTGACTGTATCTCTATAATTAATTAGTCACTCATTATCTTTTTTTTATATAATAATTTAGAGTATAATTATAAAAACTATGATTAATGTTCCATTAATTTTGTAAAAGAAATTTAAACTGATATATATCACGAAAAAAAATCTCTAAAAACTTATATTGCGAATATAGATTAAAAAGTAAACTTCAAGTAAAAAGTAAAGTTCTATTAGCTATACAAACTTTTTACGGAGAAACCTCACATTATAAGTACTCATTTAAACCATACTATCAACCATCCTATCCATCCACATTTCCTTCAGCGTAATTTTTTTTCTTATTTATGTGTTTAGTCCTGAAAGTTGAAAGTGTTTTGATTTTAGTCCCTATAAGTTTTTTTGACTTTGAATAATCCTTAAATATTTTGAAAATTTGGTTTTAATCCATGTTATTAGGAAAACTCCGTTAATTGCTGATGTGGTTTACGGAATGTCACATCAACATACACGTGTGCAAGTATTGCATACTATTGATATGATGACGTATATGATTTGGCTCCATAGGAGCAAAAGGGCCAAAGCCAAATTCACAAACACATTTGGGTTGGGCTTTGGCCCTTTTGTTCCTGCGGGTCCGGATCATCCACGTTATCCTACTTGTGGCACGCAGTATTTGCGCACGTGTATGTCAATATGACAATTAAGGACATGAACTAAAACCAAATTTTCAAAACAATTAAGGATGAGTCAAGGTAAAAAAATTTTCAGGAACCAAAATCAAAACACTCTCAACTTTCAGGGACTAAAGACATAAAATAAGCCTTTTTTTCTTATGATATGTGAAGGAAGAATATGAATATCTGCATCAACAATTCCAAAAGTATAGTGAACTGGTTTGCTTTAACGATGTGAAATACCTTGTCGTGCAGGTTAAAGGCAAATTAGGCAATCCTGTACGATGCCATTTATTATCGTTCCATCAAATTATTAAATTACTCTTTGATCCTTTTCTTGCTCTCCAAATATTTACCTTTCATTTTCGGCAGAGATAAGAAGAGAGAAGATGTGTGAAGAGAAGTTAGAAGAAAAATAACATTTTTCTCTTGTTTGATTTAGGTAGAGAGCGAAAAGTGGGAAGGAGTGTTCATTATAAGCAGGGGAAATACATTCATCTCCCTTTGAAGTTTGGCTTAATCACATTGTTTCAAGAGGTTACATTCACTACCTCTTGAGTGCAGAGGCTATTGTAATCACGCAAACTTTCCTTACCAAAAAAAAAAGAGTGAATCTTTTTTTTTTTTTCATCCGGTTTCCCAAGTACTTAGGTACATCTGGATCTGACCCGGATTGCGTGCTTGATTATGGCAGATGAGTTTCTCAACATGAATTTTCTGCATTCATAAAGAATCGAACCCAAGACCTTACTTAAATGAGACCTAACTACTTATCATTCCTTTTTATACAAGATACGGTAGAAGATAAGTATGATTATGTCAAATATTATAAGAGGCGAGTGTAATTTCCCTTTATATATACAGTACAAAACCCTCCCGTCACTTTTTTTTTTTCTACTTAAATTTTAAAGGGCATTTTTTCTTCAAACAATAATGCCATTTGACTTTTCTCACTATATTTAATTAAAAGATAATATAATTTTTTTTTACGCTTATGTGCTCTTTCTCGGTTTGTCAATACAAACATGATATATGTAATTTAATTATAAACAACAATCTAGTAGCAAAACCTAAGTTTTATCTTAAATTAATTAATATATGTAATGACAATTTAGTTAAACACTCAAACCAATATAAAAATGTCTCATTTCGATTGTTGATGGAAAAGTTAACAAAATCCTTAATTATGCTTTTTTGGTTCTTAATGTAAAAAAATTTGGAAAAATTCTCGTGCATAAAAAATAAATGTGATTAATTTTGTTAGTTGCATTGGAATTGTAAACATTTGATGAACATTATTATTTTAAAATTATCCATATATTTTTAAAATTATTAATTCTATATATGGACACACACTTATACTTATTTATATTCATTTGACCATTATACACGTATTTACCAACTATTTTATTTTTCAATTTTTCGTGCAATGGCATAAATGACAATAAAATAGAAACATAATTTTTTTACTAAAAAACAGATAAATAAAAATAGAGGTAATTCTAACTATTTGGAGGTAGGACACATTAATTAACTCCCACTATCTAATAAGAGCAAATTTGAAAAGTATTAATTAATATGATTGACAAATTAAAAAAAGATCTTAGGGTATCTTTATCCCTCAGTTAGCAAAGTGTGCTAAGGAGCTTAGCTTATTAGTTACTAGCATATAAGCATCATTGTAGTAAAAATAATGAAGCATACCTCAAGAAGCACACAAGTGAGCCAAAGTTAATTTGACAAGTTTTTTTTTTTGGTTTGCACCCTGGTATCTGGCCCACTGGGCCGACTAATCCAGTTCGAGGGGGGTCCCGGGGTTAAGGTTTTATTTCTCTCCCAACATTGTTGCGGGGGATCGAACCGTGGTTTGCCCTACCAAGTGCAGTCCCTGGCACCACTGCACCAACAGAAAGTGAGGAGCGTGAGTCAAAATTTATATATATTGAGTTTTTTTTTTTGTTTTGTTTTTATTAGTGGGTAAATGTATATTGTGATTGATATGTGTTTATCTTAATCAGCATATTATAAAATAGGAGAAGTTGAGGGCATTTTTGTCATTTTCATTTTCCCTCCTTCATCCTTGTATTTCCCTCCAAATTTGTTTGTCCATGCATCGCACGGGAATAAATATTTATGTTAAGTTATTTTAGTAAATTTTTATTAGTACAATTTGGATTACACATAAATATAAAAATTGTCCGCAAACATACAATTTGCATTTCGATATTATTACAATTTGCACGGGTTATTAATGATCTTTTCAAAAGGAAATAATTTGAATAAAATATTGACATAAAAAATATATAATGCCTAAACGACCCGTCATATGATAATTAACCAGAAAAAAAAAGAATATAATGTTGTAATTTCAGAAATTCTAATACAAACAAGTCATAATATAGGCAAATTGGTATTAAACATTTAAACAGAGCATCATTATGAATAATAAATTTTGGGTACAGCGGAAAAAACGGATATATAAGTATTAAAGATGAGTTATAATTTGGTATAATGATTTAACTTAATACAATCAAATATTTACTCAATCGTGAATTCAAATTTAAAAAAAATCCAAAAATTTATACAATAATAAGCAATTTAAATTGTGAAAAATAATGATGCGTTATTTTATACTTTAAACAATATACTTATTTACAATTATCAAGTTCTAATACAAGCAAGTAATTTGAAAGTTCGAATCTTATAAACACGCATTAATTAAAAGTGTGAAAACAGGTCTTATATTTTCAGATAGATGTAATAATAATAATAATAATAATAATAATAATGATATATATGGTAAAAAAAAACTGCATTTGGACTTGCAAAACGAATTACTAACAAAATGCATTTGGAATGATGGATTAAATAAAACAAAAATCAAAATGAGTTGGATTTTTTTTTAATATAAGAAATTATGTTGTTAATTAAAATTAGAAATCGCATAGTTGATACATTAATAGTTAATTTTTATTAATGAAAAAGTTGGTAGCTGAAATTAGATTCAAGGTTAATGTTTATGACTATTCATTTCTAAATACATGTAAATCATTTTTATAAAAAGTTCATATTAACTTATTATTTAAAAAGACATATTTCCAAAATTTATAATCAAAATTTTAAACCCGTGCGATGCACGGATAAAATTACTAGTATATAGTAAAATATGCTAACTGTTAGAATATTGAGTTAATTATGAAAATTTGCTAACAAATTGGTGACATGACATCCGTTAGCTTACATAATGTACATTAACGGACAAAAATGCTCTTATAAATAAACAAACAGTCACGGGCGAATAAGAAAAAGATACCTAAACAAAAGTGACCTTACTAATGTACATTTCAACATATTATGAAACCCATAATAATCTCGTATGTTAATTATTGCCTTAGAGTAATGGCCCGGTGCATGGCACGAGGTTGTTTCTAGTTGTAGTAAAAATGATGAAGTATACCTCAAGAAGCACACAAGTGAACCGAAGTTAATCTGACAAGTCGGTTTTTTTACCTAATTAGAGTCAATTAAAAAACTATTTACCAATTTGGGGGTTTCAAAACTATTTTTCAGGAAGGACTTGTTTTTGCCAACGTGAAAGAGAGAATTTTTTATTATTATTATTATTATACACGTGGCAGTGGCACTACACAGGGCAGCGCCACCGGTGGCGTCGAGGCCAGTAGCGCCACCGGTCCCCATTGGTTAGGGGACTGCCACCATTTTTTAAATATTAAAAAAAAACCTTTAGCAGGGTGCGCTAGAGCAGTAGGCGTCACCGGTCCTCATTGACTAGAGGACTGCCACCATGTATTTTAAATATATTTTTTTAAAAAAAAAAAAGCTGCAGCAGGGTGGCGCTAGAGCAGTAGGCGCCACCACCCAGCAGTAAAATTTCACTTCTTCACCTAAAAAAAAAACAAACACATCTAATACTCTAACACACGTACTAGTTATCTAAAATACTACTCCCTTTGGTTCAAATTATAAGCAAAAAAAATACATCTTTTGGTTTAAAATATAAGCAAAATTAACTAACTTTATTAAAATTTGTTTCATTTTCAATGCCACTTTGCTAAAAACATCATTAGAAAATTGTTACCTTATTTAATTTTTATGTCATTCCCAATATTACTTTCCTAAAATACCTATATACAATCAACTAACCTCTTTAATAAGCGTAATTTTTAATACAATCAACTAACCTCTTTAATTTTTCATTCAATCATTTTTTTAACTTCTCATTAATTTTATTTTTATATTCTCTATCATTTTTAAACTATTATACATTAATTATTAATGGACACATTTTTTTAATAAAAATTATTTGTTATTACAAATTTTTAAATTTTTAATAAGAATTAAATAGAAACATTTTAGATAAAAACGCATATAAAACTTACAATAATTAACAAATTTTTTAATATATATACCCAAACCTCAAAGAAAAAAAAAACAAAACAAATAAAATATGAAATCCAGGAAGTACATATGTGATATTCCTTTCTCACAGAAAGCACATGGCACATGCTAATTTATTTTATTTGATTGTAAAAAAAATGATTGAATGAAAAATTAAAGAGGTTAGTTGATTATATTAAAAATTACGCTTATTAAAGAGGTTAATTGATTGTATTTAACTTTCTCAAATTTTTTAAAAATAGAGGTATTTTGGGAAAGTAATATTGGGAATGACATAAAAATTAAATAAGATAACAATTTTCTAAAGATGTTTTAGGAATGTGGCATTGAGAATGAAACAAAATTTAACAAAGTTAGTTAATTTTGCTTATATTTTAAACCAAAAGATGTATGTTTTTTTTTCCTTATAATTCGAGTCAAAAGGAGTAGTATTTTAGATAACTAGTACGTACGTTAGAGTATTAGACGTGTTTGTTATTTTTTCTTTTGTAGGTGAAGAAGTGAAATTTTACTGTTGAATGGTGGAGCCTACTGCTATAGTGCCACCCAGCTGCAACTTTTTTTATATATATATTTAAAATACATGGTGGCAGTCCCTCAGCTAATAGGGACCATTGGCACCTGCTGCTCTAGCGCCACCCAAAGCTTTATTTATTTTTTTAATATTTAAAAAAATTGTGGCAGTCACCCAGCCAATGGGGACCTGTGGCGCTAATGGCGTTGGCATCACCGATGGCGCTGACATCACCGATGGCGCTACCCTGTGTAGCGTCAACCCTGTGCAACGCCACTGCCACGTGTATAATACTCTAGTAAAAAAAAATTTCTCTCTTTCACGTTGACAAAAACATCTCCTCTCTGAGAAATAGTTTAGAAACTCTCCAAATTAGTAAATACTAGCATTTTAATTGACCCTAAATAGGTTAAAAAAAGTCCGGAAAGTGAGGAGCGTGTGTCAAAATTTATATATGTTGAGTTTTTTTATGTTTTTTTTTTTATTAGTGGGTAAATATATATTGGGATTGATATGTGTCTATCTTACTATATACTCGTAGTAAAATATGCCAACCGTTAGAATATTGAGTCAATTATTATGAAAATTTGCTGACAAATTGGTGAAATGACATCCGTTAGCTTACATAATGTACATTAAGGAATAAAAATGCTCTTATAAATAAGGAAAAATGGATTTTACTTTAAGGACTCCAGGAATATTTGTTTAGGATCTTCGTAATTAATACTACCTCCGTCCCTAATTATAAGGCCTTCTTGGGAGATTTCACGTCCATTAAGAAAGTGAAATAATTTAGTTAATTGTATTGGAAATGTGAACTTTTGATATGTATTTTCAAAATTACCATTATAAAATATTATTGAGAATCTAAAAAGTGTTAAATAAATAGGGGTGTTTGTGGAAAAAAATAATTAATGCTCATTGAAAATTGGTAAAACCTTATAAATATGAACAAAATAAAAGTGTTAAGAATACTTATAATTAGGAACGGAGGAAGTATTCAAGAACACTAATTAAGGATTCAAGAGGAAAACATATATCGAGAAATTAAAAAAAAAAAAACACTTAGCTTTTACGTATGATAGCTTCACCACCTCTCCATAATACACTTCCTTTCTAGATTTTTTAAATCAATACCTTAAAGTATCAATTAGCGTTATTTATTTTTTATTATTAAGTGTCGTTTTAAATATGCAAAACACTTCCTTTCTAGATACTTTAACCAATACCTTAAAGTATCCTTAATGCTTTCTTAGTTCAAATGCATAAGAATCCCATGAGCTTATATGTACTGTAAATAACTAAATGAGTAAATAATATTGACTTAAATATTTTTTTTACCCGAAAAAGTTCTTAAATAAACTTTTTCATTGATTTTGGTCTTTAAATACTCTAAAAGTTTGGTTAGAATATTTGTGAATAATATAACAACACCGGATTAACAGTTATTATGGCATACAATATATATAAGAGTAAGTCGCATTATCACTAAAAATTAAAATCATCAAAAATTTGAAATATTAAACCATCAAAATTTATAATTTATTTTTAAAACCTTACAATTAAAAGTCGTAAAAATTTTCGAGAATCAAAGCATATTTAAACTGCTAAAATAACAAAAATAAATTTGTCAAATTATGTTAAAGGTAAGGTAGGAAGGAGTATGGTAGATTGGTGGTTACGGGTATAACGGGTTGGATTGGGTTGAGTTTTGATGTGGTTTAGCATCCAACTCAACCAAAATAATTTGGGTTGGGTTATTCTCAATTTGAGTATTAAACGCGACCCAACCCAACCCATACAAATTCAGGTTGAGTTGAGTTGAGTGATTGAGTTTATGTATTTTGATTTTTATAAAATAAAAAATAAAAAATCTAATTAAATATAAAAATAAAATTAAAAATAGAACAAAAATCATATAAATAAGTAATTAAATATTATGCAAATCAACCAAATTACATAATTGTGAATCAAATTATCCATAAATTATACAATTTAACATTAAATCATGATAAATTAAGCATAATATATATTAAAAATAAATAAATTAATAAAATATATTTATATCAGTGAGTTGGGTTGAGTTGATCGATTTTTAAGATAATAAAATGTGATCCGACTCATACTTGATTAGATTTAAAAAAAAAAAAAAATAACACAACCCATCAAATATGGGTTTGTCGGGTTCCCGGGTCGATTGTGACTTACTTACGCCGTTAACAATGGTAGTGAGGAAGTTGAAAATTGATTGCACAAGTGAGCTAGTTGCTGCACTTAGTGAACAAAAGTATTAAAGTAGAAATGAGTAAAAAGCTGTCCGCTCGCATTGTCTCTCTCCAAAAATAGAAACCCACATCACAGCTACTCACTCTCCCTTTCGATTTCCTCCTCCTCCATGGACATCGACATACACATCAACGCAGCTGTAATAATAGTAATATTATTATTAATAACAAAATCTCTCTTCTCAACTTGAGTTCCTATTCTCTCCCTTCAAGTACTCTCTCTCTCTCTTTCATGATTTTTATTACCATTACTATTACTACTACTAATGTTTTGGATTCTGTATTTGCTTCCCCTGCTTAAGCTGACATACTCTTCACATTTACCCTATTATCATTATTATTCACTTCTTTCTCTATCTCTTATCACGTGTGCTTCTGTCATTTTTTTTCCTTCTTTCTTTGTTGCTCCCCCCTACCTGGGTTAAGGTTTTCAGTTTTCACCCTCTTCTCTCACCTTTAAAAAAAAATAATAATAAATAAATAAATTGAAAACCTTAAATCTATTTTTTTTTTCAGAAATTAAAGTGCTTTAAGAACTTGAGAGAGTAAATTTGTTTGCTTTTTGCTCTCTTTGTTTTTAACACCAATGGTTCCTCTTTTTGTTGTTAGCTTTCTGCTCAGCTTAGACTATGCAAATCCAAATCCATGTTCAAATTGAACTTAATTTGGTCACACCATAGCTCTTAGGACATTATTCCTTAGTCAATTGAAGTGGGATTGTTTTGTTTCTGCTTTGTTTAGAAGTGTGATTTTGGTTGCGTGTAATGGAATCTTGGAGCTTTGTTTCTGAAGAAAAGGGGTTTGGCTCAAATGATGCACTCTCCCCACCTAGTTCCCTTGGGAGGAGTAAAAGTTCAATCTTGGGATGGGAACGGAAAACACCATGTAGTTTTTCCAATGATATGTTAGCCTTGGGACATCAAAACATTGAGAATCAAGGTTTTGAGGATTTGGGTTATCCCGAATTCTTGGGGAAACAGTTGTCTGATGATCTGGATGGTGGACATGGTAGCAGAATCACTAGTGCTACTGGTCTTATCGCTGCTGCCCCGAATCCATTCTCTGCGAGAGGGGGCTCCAATTTCAGGCTTTCAGACTCGGTCGTGGACTCTAATGGTTGCGATTCGCTCATTGATTTGAAGCTGGGACGATTTGCTGATCATGGAGATGCAATTGACCAAGCATTTTCCAAAGGAGCACCCATGTTGTCTTCTTCGGAGTCATCGACACCCCCCAAGCGAGTGAGAGCTTCAGGGTTGCGCTCGCAGACTGCATATTGCCAAGTCTATGGCTGTAACAAGGATCTCAGCTCCTGTAAAGATTACCACAAGAGGCATAAAGTTTGTGAGGTTCACTCCAAGACTGCCACAGTTATAGTGAATGGCATTGAGCAAAGGTTCTGTCAGCAATGCAGTAGGTTGGTCAATTTTTCATGCTTTGATCTTTAATGCCCCTTTAATACCGGGCTGCTGTGAGTTAAGCATAACTATATGATGCACAAAATTTGCATTAGTCCTCTCAAAGGCTTGTCTCCTTATTTTTGTTCGAGTTTTATGGAATACTAAAACATTATCTTGACCTACTTAAATGTATGTCATGTCATATGGGTTTTAAAAGCATTTGCTTTCGTTTTCAATGTTTTTCTTACCAACCTGTATGATTATGCTTATTAACCTTATAATTTTTGCTTTGCTAATTTTATGCTTTAGACGTTCTGAAAGGAACAAGCTTGAAATAAGCTGAATTTTTTATGATGTATAGCTTGGCTTAATGTTTAGCTTATTATCCAGGTTTCATTTGCTGGCTGAATTTGATGATGGTAAGCGCAGCTGCCGTAAACGCCTTGCTGGCCATAATGAGCGTCGAAGAAAACCACAGATGGGTATTCACACCGGAAAGGCTGGGAGGTTGCTTCAGCCATGTGGTGGTAATAACTAATAATAATAAAAAAAAAAAAAAAAGATCATGATATAACTCTCCTCTCTCCTCAGACTTCTCGTCGTGTCAAATTCCCATCCTTTATTTGGAGACATGCATTTTCTTCTGTCCATTTTTCACTGATTACATTTCATATTATTGACTGCCAACCGTGTTGATGTTGACACTCATTATAGAAGCATGCCTTTGAAAAACTGGTGACATTTTCAAAGACTTCTTTTATCCTCTTAAAGCTCATTGCCTCATGAATTTGTTTGTTTTACTTTGTTTAACTTTCCATTTTTGATCCCGGTCAAAACTGTAGACATTTTGTCAGACAATCAAAATTCAGTGTTGATTCCAATGTCATTATTAACATTGACACATGTCTTCACACCATACTGTACATCAATGTGATATGCAGTCTAGCTCAAATTATATTTTAGAGGTAAACTGGTAAAAGATGTACTGCAATCTCACTCACCCACAAAAGGGGGGGATAAAAATGCTGATTTTCAAATCCTGATTCACTTGATGGATATACATCTGAAACACATGAAGTGCAATTCTATGTTCCTTTTTATTTTAAATTGTTTATTGTCTATATATATTCTCCTACTTGTGTCTGTTTTGTGCTATTCTCCATGAATTGTTAGTTTTTACTTTGTTTAATCTAAGCTGTCTGAGTGAAAGAATTCCTCCTAGGAATTAAAGTATCTCCTTATGATCAACCATTAACCTATGCTTCTTCACAATCAAAATGAACTCTAGTTATTAGCATAATTTTTGGTTTCTGCAACTCATTTCTGTCTTTGATTAAAGGGGTGAGATGATGAATCAACGCTAGAGTTTCCATGCGTTGCTGGAATGAAATAAACTTTCTCCATTTCCTTGTGCTAAAACATCAAAAGTGTGTTACAAATTTCCAATTTGTTTTTACTATTTATAAATTCATGAATTAGTCACTAAATATTATGCTTGGGAATGTGACTTGAATTCTAAATCTTATTTTGGTCCTTAATTGATTCTTGAACCGCTTCATTAACTTCTAGTAGTTGTTGATTGAAATGTGGTCTATGACTTGTATAATTTATGATTCCCAGGCACCAGTTTTCTCTTCTTCTGTAGTGATGTGATATTTGCATAATTGTTTGCTTTGAAGTTTTATGAAGCTCCTGTGGTTCTTGCAGATAGCAGATTCCAGGGGACCATGCTAACATCAGCATCTTATATCTGCCCTGAGATGCTCCCTAGTGGGGCAATGCATTCTGAGAAATATGGAATGAGTGGCTTTTGGAGGCCTAATAGAGCAGAGCACGGGACAGGTTTTAAGCCTCTTTCTTCTATACCTATCTCCAATGGACATCCCCAGTCAAGATCCCTATTTCCTTCATATAACCAAAAACAGTTTCCTTTTCTTTATGAAAATGGTGCTGCATCCATTACAGGAAGCATCTTCTGTGAAAACAGTATCCAATATCCAACTGTCCATGGGCCCCAAAATTCTGGGCCAAGATCACTATTCCAGGATACCTCCTTAGGAAGTGAGGACTTCAATGTTTTTGATACAACATCAACTGTTCAAGGACTATCGGGAATCTCGGACTCTTGTTGTGCTCTCTCTCTTCTGTCATCTCAATCCCAGAACTCTTCAAGCCAATCATCTGGAATTCCCTTGGCTCACCCCTTGGTTATTCCAAGCAGCCATAGCCATCACTACAACATGAGTCAAGTCTCTGAAAAGATTGGAATAAGCTCACAAACTTCTTCAAGCCGAGTGTCAGATAGGTTTCCATCAGAAATGAATCCTGCAGACGGAAATCAGCTTAATCCTGTGTTGATACCAGACAATGATGATGATATTGTCAACTTTGAAATGGCAGATGGGATTTTCCAAGGTTCAGATTTTGTGAATGTTAAAGATCGCCTTTCTTGTGAAGATGGCGCAACTATTGACTTGCTACAACTGTCATCTCAGCTTCAGCGAGTTGAGCATCAGAGGCAATCCTTGCAGGTGAAGCAAGAAAATGATTCATTTTGCACTCTCCGGATTACTTAAGGTGCTTGCTTTGGAAAGAGCTACATTGGCATTTAATTCCAGGTAAACTTATGAATAGCACTACACATTATGCACTAGCTTGAAATCATGTTTCTTCTGCTTTGAAAGAAAATAGAAATATGAAATTTGTGGCTGTCACTTAAGGGTCTATAGCGATCACTAATCAAATTATGTGAACTACCATCATTAGTAAAAGAAATATCTTCTTAAATGAATTATACTAGTCCATCTTAAAATTACCTATATGTATTGATGTGACTGTCTCAATAACATATCTTAGTTGAGAGGATCCCAGGACTAATAAAAGATTTCATTTTTTCCATTTGATGCAGGAAACAAGGGGTGGGTCATGTGACAGACACAGCTATTGCATTCATCTAAGACAATGCGGTGCCATTCTCATTTGCTGCTAACTATTTAAAGCTGTTTGGTTTATGTCAGTGGCATAAGTGACCAACTAAACACGTTAGGCTTTATCAATGATGTTTTATTTGTTGGGACACAATAGTCCCTCCCTCTCGCTCTTTAATGTATCCATCTCTATGTATAATAAACAAAAGCCAGTGATGTATCAAAACGTGCTACTCATGGCATAAATACTTTTCAACCAGGACAACTATTTAGTATAGCTGTTGATGTTTTTTTTTTTTTGTTTTTTTAAATAATGAAATATTAATTTGCATGAGTAAGTAACAATGCTAATATGCTCCTATGATTGTCCAATCTGTTCTTGTTGGGACAAGGAAAATAAAAATGTTTTTTATTTAATTTCTATGTAAGATGATGTCACCTCAGATTTTATTAGTTGATCATCACCATGTTATTTGTCATACCTACCAATGATAAGTTGATAACTTGATTTGTAACAAAATGTCATTGAAAAGTGAGAGATGTAGTAAAATAAAAGAATAAATATTTTTGTTATATGTGATTATTTTTTGTATTTGTTTTTATCATAGATGACAATAATGACATAATGAATTAACTAATAATTTCTCCACATTGATGGGTAGAAGCGTATACTGCAACCTAGGAAATGGTGGGCCGACTAATAAGGTTGTTATGTTGAAACTTGAGAAGCGTCCATCACCAAATTCAAACAACACTGACAGCATGGGATACTATGCCTCCCAATACAAATAACGCGAACCTTAATATGATCCCATTGATTCCATATGCACGCACCCTGAATTACTTCTTAGGTGTGTGACCACAGAGCAACAAGGAGTGAATGAATTACCCGTTCAGTGTTTAATATACGAAAACTTATTCAATACGTATATTTGTTGAAGCCTCAACAACAATGTCGTTGTAGTATAGTGGTAAGTATTCCCGCCTGTCACGCGGGTGACCCGGGTTCGATCCCCGGCAACGGCGTAATTTTTATATTAATTTTTGGTTTCTACCTTCCACGACTATCTGCAGTCACAATCGGCATGGGAGATTTGAAAGTGGAAAAGCCCATTGGGTACTTCACCTACAAGACGTGCCCATTTACAAAGGGCCCAAAAGTTATGGTCTCTTTTATTTTGTTATTAAGATATGGGCATTTCTCAATAACATTTTTTTAATTAGCTTATCGGTTGAAATATTTAATAGCTTTTGCATTAAATACTGCTTTGATAAGGTACTCCCTCCGGCTCGAATTATAAGCAACAAAAAACATACTCCCTTCGGTCCTATATATAGGACATACTTAACCATATTCCTCGGACCAAGAAAAGTAGTTAGTTTTATGAATTCTATGAGAATATATTGTAACATTACAATTTTACCCTCTCAACTTTTCTTGAAAAATTCACACTCATTAATGAACAACAAAAAACACATGCATTTAATAAGGGCAAAAAAGAGAAAAGGCAATAAATGATGCATAGAAAATACAAAATGTCTTATATATAGGACCAAAGATTGCTTCTAGAATATGTCCTATATATAGGACCGGAGGGAGTACTACTCTTGATTTAAAATATAAGCAAAACTAACTAACTTTATTAAATTTTGTTTCATTCTCAATGCCACTTTCCTAAAACATCTTTAAAAAATTGTAATCTTAATTAATTTTTGTTTCATTCCCAATACTACTTTCCAAAAATACCTCTATTTTTTTATAAATTTGAGAAAATTAAATACAATCAACTAACCTCCTTAATAAACGTAAAAATGGTTAGAATTGCTTATAATTCGAGCCGGATGAAGTATGTGTCAGTCAATCCAAATAAAAAGCTCAAACCATTAAACATCGTAATGATTATGATATACTCCCTCGTTTGATATGTATGTAGTGTATTGTAAGGTTTTACAAGGGTTTTAAGAAATTGTTAAATTATGTAAGGATTTGTTATATTTTAAATATAATGTTCCTATATAATCATTATTAAAGAGAGAGAAAGATATTGAAAGTAAAAAAGAGAGTGTAATAAATAGAGGTGTGTTTGGAAAAATAACATTAATTATGTATTGGATTTATAAAACTAACAAGACTTATGAAACATAATACAAATGCTAAAACAACATTATATATGAGATGGAGGGAGTATATGGTATCATCAAAGAATCCAAGTCAATCTAGAAAGTAGACGTTTTAAAACTTCTTATGTAGAAAATAAAAATTTAGGTAAGCGAACATTATGCTAATAAGTGAGTACTTGTTAAAAAACTAAAAGTAGTGTTTGCATAGAAAAATGTTATTTTTCAGATTTTCGAGAAAGTGATTAATATTAACATATGATTGTTTTACCACATTTGACAACCTTTTGAGATTTTTGAGAAAATGATTAATACCAACAACATATGATTGTTTTATCACCTTTAAAAACCTTAACAAGTGTCCTTAACATCCACAACGCTCAAAGCCCCAAACCGAATGAGGCGAATGACAAATAGTTGAATCTTGGCACCTCTTTTTTTTTTTATCCATAGGGCTGCACAAAAATTATCAAATCCTTTTTTCTGCTTTGTTCTTGTTGATCCTGTTTGACGGTTTGATATTGAAGAAGACAACTACCAAATCCACTTTAGCTGACTACATATACATAGATTTATCAGCCGAAACACAACAGACACATTTCACTATTTCAGACTTCTAATCACATATCGATCCAATTGACACCAAAGTTTGAGTTTGGCTAAACTATAGACTACTTACTAAATTAGAGCTTGTACTAGTTGTGTTTTGTGTTAAGATTCTAAGTATGAGTTGCATAGGCAAAACAAATTTTATATTAAATAATAATGAATAAGTTGAAATTTATATATATATATATATATATATATATATATATATATATATATATGATAAGATTCATAAATTCATTGTTTTAATTTTTTTTGATTAAAGATGTGATATCAAACTCAATTATATATATAACTTCACTTAACCCAGAATTTCAAATATTGTGTTTCATTGTGTTCTCGTGTGGACAAACAAGTTGAAACGTGTATAAATGATAAAACTTATTACCTTAAAATTTTGGGATTAAGATATGATATCAAACTCACCTACACGTGACTTTAGTTAGTCCATTATTTTAAATTTATCGTTTTATTAAACTACCCTGTCTTTAAAATGTTGAAATTTGTTAAATAACATATAACATTATTGAGTTTGGGGTACAAAATGTCATTAGGTGAAAATTAATCGGCAAAAATGAAAGGAAATTATGGGTGCCTTCCAACTTTAGTATATAGTATTTGGAAACCTTCAAAATCTACAATCTCCCCTTTTTTTTTTAACACCAAACCAACTAGATTTTTATACCGAGTCTGTAAGTTGACCCCTTTTGTGTGGTTGAGAAGCTTCTGAAGATATTTTATCAACCATGTTTGTCCCTGTCCATTAATGGTATCATTTTGTCCTGTCATTTATGAAAATAGATAGAACCGGAGATACTTGGAAATTAAGTATTTTTTCAAAGAAAAGTAAAACACACAAGTCATAATTAGTTCATCCTGCCTGCCATTACATAGTATTTTAAATCTAATGAAGTGTTACCAAACAGGCAAACAGACTTAAAAGAGAAAAGGAAGAAAAGGAAACAAATGGAGAAGGACAAAGATCAATAATTAACAATCAAGGAAACTCGGTTCTGACAAGATATTCCCGAAAGCAATAAACTCACTATTAATAATCATATTAAAAAGTTAACGCAGTCCAAATAATGAGCTAAATCTCAACCTGAGATTTTATTGTTCTAGATTTCTAAGCATATGGTATTAGTAAAATGATAAGCATAGCCATAGTCCATAGCCTCTGCCCTACCCAACAAGTTATCCTAGAGCTGCACCGATCCTTGGCAAAAAGGATGTAGAAATAAATATGTTGAGAGATGGAGACCAATTTTTTCTTTTTTTACTTTGCCGTACCATTAGGCAATGCAACAGCTTTTCCCCCAGATGGGTTTAGCTCATCCCAGGCTTCAATCCATGTGACCATGGCATCTGCAAGCTTGTTGAAATAATCATCAACCTTACCAAGTTTTTCCTTAACTTGTTTGGAGAGTTCAATGTAGCATTTCTGAACACTATTGCAATCCTTTGGAAGGGAAGCAGATTGGAAAAATGGAATCAGCTCTTCCTGCCAGTAAATTCCTTTGAACTCCTTCTTCAGGTTCACAAATGGGTTGCTAGCTTTGCTGTGCCAGATGTAGGGCAACCCGGTCTTCACCCCAAGTCCCAAATGATCACATATGACCTATATGATCCACAAAGAGTATATAGTCAGCCGCAAAGCTTAACACAAGAACATTCATCGAGGAATAAGAAAAATATAGGATACCTTGACACACCAACCGGCCCACATATCATCGTAGCGTCCAATAGGCTGACCATCGCCCATGAGTCCAAAGTACATTGCTGGACCAATTAATTCACGGTTGAATGCGAGATTCATACCACACATGGGAAATAGGGTTCCCTTGGGTATTGTCATAACTGCATCAACGTACCTGTAAAAGGATATAAAAAACACTAACCAGATATCACGACAACAACAACAACCAGAAACAAGATCTTATACTCATACTATACTATACTATAATACCATATGATAAAATATATACCTAGTGTTTCTTTCCAGAGGTTTGACAAGCTGAGTAGGGGCATCATAATCAGGAATGTTGAGCCAGAGTCCATGGGAAACGGCTGTTGGTACACCCTCGCGCAAACTGAATGGATATCCACGAACGAAATCGGCACCTTCTCTGTATGGATCATAGAGAGTGTTGTAGAAATAAGGGGTCGATGGAGTCAAGAGGTTCTTGATGTGCTGCTGCAGGGCATTGATTTCTTTGCCAGACGGATCTTTAGCGACCTGAAAATCAATAGGACATGTCATCAATACCCAAGATCTAAGCCCGGCCCCAGAGTCCATGACGTTTCAAATAATGAAATGACAAATCGAATAACACAAGCAACTACGAAAGAGCATGCAATATCAGATTTCGAAGACAATGTGCTAGATTCATTACAAGGTTAAGTCTTGGCATAAATATTCAGCGACTTGACAATTAGAAACACAGTGGACTAATATTTGAACTGAAATGACTACTAACTAACTAACTATGAATCCAGATCTGAAGAAGAGAAGAGAAGAGAAAAAAGAAAAGGGAAAGGGTAACTTACAAAGCAATCGTCGTCGATGGTGTAAACATACTTCTTCTTGGAGACCATGTAGCCGAAGCAGCGACAGGCGGAGTCCTTGAAGGAGATGCAGGAGGCCTTGGGGCCGAGGATGCGGTTGATGTCGTTGCGGTTGAAGAGTTCGTAATCGAAGCCGGGAGGGACTTTGATGGATTTGGAAGGGTCGCCGTCCTGAACGATGATGAGATGGTAAGGCTGGAAGAAAGGTCGCCACATCTCCAAGAAGTCCAAGTTCCGTATGGTTGGGATCACTATGTCCAGCTCATCTTTCAGAGCAGGCACTGATGATGATGATTCTGACGCCATTGAAGAGAGGGAATGAAATGAAATGAGAGATGCGAAGAACAAAGGGGAGGGGGGGTTTGAGGGGTTTTTGTATTGTATTTCAAACCTTTGCCTCTGTCACCGTTACATTCACACAAACCCCTTCAACACTTTTTTTAACACATTTTTATCTTATTTAGTACTCCCTCCTATCACATTCTAAAAAGTTTTTTTTTTTCCTAATTATAAGTTACTTTATATTTTCTATGTATTATTTATTAATTTTTTTTCTTTTTTTCCCTTATTAAATGCTTTGACTATCTATGTGTTTTTTGTTGTTCATTGATGAGTGCGAATTTTCCAAAAAAAGTTAAGGGGGTAAAATTGTTATGTTACAATATATTCTCATAGAATTCATAAAATCAACCACTTTCTTTGGTATGTGTAATTCGGTTAAGTATGCCCTATAATAAAGATCGGAGGGAGTACTATAAGTTTCACTTTGATCCTTTATCTTATTTAGTCTTATTTATATTTAGTGAATCTTATAAATAAGATAAAGGACAAAAATGTAATTAAACATTTATTTTTCCACAAATTTATCTGCAATCATATTTAATTTTTTTTTTAAATTAAATTAGTTAACCAAAGGATATTCCCTCGTCTTGAAAATGAATTGACAGGAGTCCAACATTACAAATGCTCACCACATTTCTAAACTTTAGTAATTGAATTACTCCTTAAAGATTTCAAGCATTTTACATTTGGTTCAATAAGATCTACCAAAACATTGCATAATAGTAAGATCAACCCCTTCTCAGGCATCACATCATTTTATTTAAAGCTGAATCACATCATATTTAATTACATATGTTTTGATGAATTATTCATTGTATCAAGAAAATTTAATAATATATTTATCCAAACAATCAAAATAAATGGCACAACAGTTTATAACATGGAATAGGCGGTGTAACCCATTTAAGAACGAAAAAGTAGGTTCATGCAGGCTTGGTCGATAACCTATTCTGGGCCCTGGGGCAAAAAAAATTTGGGCCCCTAATTCATTAAAAAAAAATTTAATTAATTAAAAATGTTGTATATATGTGTAATCAATCAAAATAATGACAACAATAAATAATAAAACTAGTTATTAAAAAATAAGATTTGAAATAAAATAAAAAGTTATGGTAATAAAAAACTTTTTTATATTGGATTGCAAAAGTAAAGTTCATGACCACATTTATTTATAAATTAAGTGAGCAAATTAAATGGAAAAGACAAATTAAAATTTATGCTAAAAATCATTGATGGTTAAGAGATTAAAAAAAAACTTGCAACTATGAAATTTTTTTCAAAAATAAATATATTATTAAAAAAATTTTGGGCCCCGAAATTTTTTGGGTCCAGGATGATCCCCCTCGTCGCCCTCCCCCAGGGTCGGCACTGGGTTCATGGATGAAGTGAAAAAATGGTAAAGATTCATAACATATGGAAAAATATGAAGAATAATAAAATAATATGTGAGATTAATTTAAGAACGAAATTTCCATTTCTTTGGTGGAGATGCTCTTAGTATCATCATATACTTATTTCCCTACACAATATTCATCGTTCTTCTTATAAACAATAAATATCATCTTTACTTCATAAATCGGTGGTAATAGAAAATAAACCAAAAAATACAAATTTTTTTAAAAAATTGTCATAACATCAGTTATAGCTTTAATATAAAGCAATTAGAATTGTTAATCACACACTTTCATAAGATAAAAAGAAATAATTACAAAAATGAAATAGAAAAAAGAAGGAAAATTTGTATAAAAATTGTTTCAGTTTGTAATGTATTGACCTATATTCTACAAGTATACGTGTTTATATATGTCATGGAGTTTTTAGATTTTTTTTTAATAATTTTTAAGAACATTTGTAAATATTTATAAAATCGTAAGATCTAATACAATTTTGGTGATCACATGATAAACTTGCATACTCCTATATTTCTGTTACATGGCTCCTAAATTGCACTTTTCTATATAATCAGGTACTTTAAATAATAATGCAAAACTATTTTTTTTTTTAAAAAAAGGAATTTAAATTATGACTTTGAATTCAAGGAATACATTAAAAAACACGTACTTTTAAATGAAGTTAAATTAATTAATTAAATAAATGTGATTGACATATACTAGTACACTTGGCAGTAAGCAGTATTAAGAACAACTTTAACTGAAAAGAGGCAAGTTTTATTGACTGAAACTGTTCCTAAGAAGAGTACAAGGTGAACTAGGATTGGAATTTAGTAGAGCAGGAGCAGAGGCATCGGATGAAAGCATCGAAGAGAAAGAGTTGGGAAACGGAGATAATAACAATGCGGAAAAGTAAAGAGAAATGCAATGCAATGCAAGTGTTTGGCAGGAGGTGGAGCGTGATGGACGGGTGGGATTGAAATTGAATGCTACTACGTGGTACGCACAGCGTTAGTTGGGCGGCTGCTTCAAAGTTGTGCGAGTTAATGAATTCAAAGCCGCCGGTGGGGCTACGCCATTGTCTGTGTCTCTGTCTGTCTTCGTAGACTCCAAACAATTCAAATAGAAAGGAAAATTAAACATACCAAGACTTAAAAATAAATACTAGTCCATCCATTCCTATATGAAGTACTATGGATTTTTTCTTAATAAATTAAGGAAGTTAATTAATATTTTGTTGGTGATATTGGAATTGATAATTTTTTGTATATTTTTTAAAGTGCGGTTGTTTATCTTCTTTGTTTGCTTTTGATAGGTTCCTTTTGCTTTGTATTATGCCATTTGTAATTGATGCTCAAGTATTAGGTGTTATTGATCACTTTCTAGTTTTGTTGTTCTGTTTTCTAAGATAGTGCTTAGAAAATATTTGTCTGGATGTGAAAGAAGGAAAAAAGAAAACTAGCATATAAACTTGTAAAATCACGTTAGGACCGCTCACTACATGATAACTAACGTTTTTTCTTATTTATTTCAGCATTAGGATTTGAGCAAATCATAAAGGATAGCCTACTTCTAGGTACCCAATTTTTTATTTTGTTTATTTATTTTTTTATAATATCATGGTATTAAGGTATTATATTTATAGCCCACGTAATCTTGTTGATTGCATTTAATGACATAGACTTGTGAATATCGATAATATTTCATACTATGGAAAATTAACTTGAAATTCGAAATTTTTTATAAAAAAGGGCCTTTTATTTTTATTTCGCCTAGGGCCCTGAAAATGTCAGGACCGACCCTGATTATGATTATCATTGAAATTTTAAAAAAAAATGTTGAATAACTAAGGGTATTTGTGGAGAAAAAATAATTAATGTCATTAAAAATTTTAAACCAAATGCTTATTAAAAAAAATGAAGATACTCCTATTATTTAGTATTTATATAAGAGCGAAGGGAGTATTTGATATACTTTCTGAAAATTATCCATATAATTATTATTATTGAAATTTAAAAAAATGTCCAGTAAACAAATTTGTTCGTGAAAAAAAAATAACTATTACGATTAAAAATTAATGGATTTACATTAACTTAAGGGAAAAAATGTTCAAATGAGACTTACATTCAAGACAGAAGGTAGTAATATAAAAAAATTGGTAAAAAAATGTAGGTTTTTTTTGTCCCAGATCCAAGTAAAAAATAATTAATGAAAAATCTTAAAGATTGTACATTATATTAAAAATCTTAAAAATAATTAACGAAAAATCTTATAAATTTTAAAAATAATATAAAAATTTGCGTATTAGAAATTTGCAACTAATAAATAAAATCATGAATTATATCAAAAAAAAATATTCTCTTATTTTTGCTAACTACTTTGATTTTTATCAAGATAATGGGACCAAGAGAATATATAGCTACTCAAAATCAACCTACAAATAAAGTTGCACAAAAAAAAATATTCACATCATGATACTTTGCTTATTAATTATTGGTTAACAAGTGACGTATTCATTATTTTATTATGTTGATTTATTTGTAAATTGATTTGTAAACCTATATATCATGGATTTTTGTTAACCTCACTTCCAAAAGTTGAGGATAAAAGTTTCAAAATAAATATATTTCTGTTGAAAAACTAAATACCTAATCTTTCAATATATCATTCTCCATTGAAAATTAACTACTCCATCCTATTCAAAAGTATTGTATGTTCATGTACCTTTTTTCTCCATGACCCATAAATATACAACTATAGTGTTATTTTACAAACTTAATACATAATTAATATTTTTTTTCTTTTCAAATTTGAGTATTATTTATTATAATTTTTTAATTTCAAATATTTATCTTTCTTCAATTTTAATTATATAGAAGTATTGTAGTCAAAAATTTTAATTTATTCAATTATTTATTAAAATTCATACATCTCCTACATAAATAATAACAGTACTCCTTTTCTTTTTTTCTGTGTGACTCACCGAGCTTAGGTGTTCCGACGGGAATCCACCAATATTAATAAGAATCATGAGACTAATCCTATGCAAGATTCGTATGGTTGTTTCTTTTAAGAGAATATTTTTACTAGAAATTAAGTATGAGGTTACTACACTCATATCTCATTTCTAAAATCTCAGGAAAAAAAAACCTTACACCAAATGAGTCACCTAAGTGAACCAATCCATGTTGGTACTCCTTTTAAAATAGATAGAGTATTTATGAGTTTTTATCCTCAACAAGATGTACTAATATAAGGTTACTCAATTTAAGCTTTAACCGGTCCTACATTTTTCTGGGCTAGATACCTGTTTATGCTGCCCCCGTTGATGGTGGTCAATCTTTTGTCCCCTACTGATCGATTCTTCTTTTACTCCTCCCACATGTTCTTCTGCTCCTTCATTCATGCCTCCTACTTTCTCTTTTTTATTTTATTTTCACTATGGAGGGAGCATGGTATTTAAATGAGTAATTTTGTTTCTGGTTTACTATTATTATAAAAATTGTTTATTCTCTTTTTTTTAAAAGATTAACCCCAACACTTGGAGCAGAATATACAGACCTTGAAAAAAAAGTTTTGTATTAAAATTAGATGAATTTATAACTGCAAAAACTAGTAAACTTATATAATTTTTTTTATTTGCTGAAACATTTTTTGTTTTTATTTTTTAATAACAGTTTTCATTTCCAGGAAATGAAAATTAGGAAATGTATTTGGTTTGATTTGCTTTTGTGTTCTTCAGAAAATGAAAACAATGAAAATGTGTTTGATTTATGCATTTTTAGTTAGCTATAGTAGGTTTTTTATATGATAATTAAAAATTAAACATATGGTTGGAAAAGACTTTATCAATAAAGGTAGAATTAAGTTGATGATTTTTTATTCTAAACGAGATTAGTGTTTA
The DNA here is from genome assembly GCA_037953625.1 of Crotalaria pallida. NCBI lineage: Eukaryota > Viridiplantae > Streptophyta > Magnoliopsida > Fabales > Fabaceae > Crotalaria > Crotalaria pallida. The sequence continues at coordinate 184,777,550 of CM075649.1, forward strand.
GTTGTCCAATGATAATCTTGATATTACCAAAAATATTACAATAAACATACAATTTTAATTAAAAAAAAATCAGAACTAGCATTTATTCCCTTCGTCCCCATATATAAGATCCTTTTGGTAAATTTCATGTCTATTAAGAAAATTGATTAATTTAGTTAATGATTTTGGAATTGTGAAAATTTGATATGTATTTTCAACACTTCACTGCCCCTATTAATAGTATTGGAAATCTAAAAAGTATTAAATAAATAAGTATGTTTATGGAAAGAATTAATTAATTGTCATTAAAAATTGGTATAAGATATTATTAATATGAACAAAGTAAAAGTGTCAAAAGGATCTTAAGGAATGTTAGTAGTATATGTTGTTGGATCTTACTAACAAGTGCTTTAAGGACACTTGTTAAGGTTATTATATATGGAAAAAAAAATCCTAAGTTCACATTCACTACTCTCTCGAAAACATAAAAAATCACATTTTCTCATAACTTTTATTTATATTTACTTTCTTTTCCTTAACGGGCACTTATTAGCATTCTCCTATGTTTTATTGAAAAAGTTAGGCCGACAAAATAAAATATCATTGAATTAAAAGCTGTAAAATTTCCTAGGAGGGGCGGTGATTACAAACTGCAAGCAGCTCTCATATATCATCATACTCTGCTACTAAGATTGTTTTGAAATTTTTCTCTTTTATTAAGAAATGTGGTTAAATTTGTTGATAACATTGAAAATGTAAAAATTTGATAAACAATATCAAATTTAGAGTTCCACTCTTTAAAAATTACTAAATACTGCTTTATTTAGCAAAGATATTATTCCACTAGCAATAAATAATATAAGTAATATGACACATGTCTTAACCCAAAACCTTAAAGTAATAAGTTTATAAGTTTTTCACTTATATGTTGTTCAACTAATTTTGTTTTAATTCATGTGGGTCTAGTTTATTATTTTTCTCTATCAAGAACTATGAAGAATGCTTATAAATACAATCCCAAAGTTGAGTGAACTCACGTTAGTAAGACATATCAATAAGCAAGTCAGCCCAACACCTAAGTAGCTTACGCACCCAGATCGTGGATTCTAGTCTCATGTACCTCCTTTGAAATCAAAAAGAGATTTACCCTAAACAACTCATAATCATATAGTAGTATGAGAGCTCGCATACATGCAAAGGTTCCCGCATCATGTTCTTTGTTCTCAAAAAGAACATCATGAAAACAAGAACGATATAGTATTAGCCATATGCAAGAGGAACCTTCAAAAGCCAACTTGGTTAACGAAGCAGCAAATGCAAAGCTAAACATCAGAACTACGTGTTCCAAGTGCCAGGGCTCAAAGGATACATACGTGATACCACCAAACTATATGCATATCCTATTTTCGTAAACCAGAACTAGAACAACTACATTGTCAGATGTCAGTTCTTTGCGTCTAATTAGTACTTAGGGTATTGAGCTCTTGGTACCTAAAATAACAGAGAAACTACCTAAGAACATGAAGTTGATGGGATAGGAACCAGGATGTTCGTGTGGCCCAGTTAGCGAAGATTGTGCTGTCGTTTGTCTTCCCCACAAATGATCATAGGTGAAAAACTCAAGCATTGCGAAAGCAAACCAATTCCCTTAATTTATTATCAGTATAGTAGTATAGGATTATGTTGCAACTTGCAAGGGCAATGTTTTTAGTATTTGATGTTTCTATTTTATGGTTTACTACGCAGGGTATTCACAATTTCTTGGCTCCAAGAGCCCAATTTATGAGATATTAATGCAGCAACTTGATTATGAATTTCACAACTTATAGTTCATGGCAGCTTGGAATGATATGAGTCATCTGGGAAATAAGTAAGAAGTTCAACAATGTACATTAACATATACTATGATGTAACCTAACATGTCCCAGATTAGTTTCTTTAGATTCAAGCACAAGTTTTTCATATAGAAGTTGTCAGCTAACTTAGCTGATAAAGTCCTTTGCAGATGAATTCAAGGCTAGGACTTAGAATAAAATCCTGCCTTCATCCATCCTGCTTTGGCATTGCCAGAGTTAGTATAGATGATTCACAAATGACACTAGAAAGAACCAAAAAAAAAATTTACCAGCTAGATTTTTTGCTTGAGTTCTTCATGATGATGCTAAGAAATTAGTTGTATATTCTACAAAAGGAATAAGTAATAATTGAGGTAACTAAAATAAGTAAATATAATATATATGCAGAAGCTACAATTACGGAGCATAAGTGGCAGTGAAAATCTAGCCCCCTAGTAAAGAACAGGGCACATTTCTTGCAGCAAGCAAGCATCTTTTCACCAGTCGTTTTTTATCTTGCCATTAATTATTCTGTGGTTAAGTCAATAGGGCTACGAAAGAAGCTAAAGTGCCTATGAATGTACTTAGCAAAGAGAGGACTAGTTCAGAACTTGCATTTGGCAGCCACGGGTAAGCATCCGGAGGTGGCATTACACAGTTATCTCCATTGAAATAGATTCTTCCAGGGAAAGCCCATCCCTTATCAAATGTGAAGGTCGATTTGTCCTTTCGAAATAAGAGCTCTGACTGCACATTCCCAAGGGGTCCAGCTGAAGAAAGTAAATCATTATAGAACTTCACTCCCCACAGCATACCAGTATCATCTGTTAAAACCAGATACCGAAACAATTATATAAGTAGTGAAATGTTTTCTTCAGAATATCATCTAGACTAGTGATTATGCAAGATAGAACTTACTTAAGCCCTCATAAGGAGTTAGTGACTTGTAATTAAAGCTGAAAAGCTGGGTTAGATTATCAAAATTTGGATGTTGCACAACAATGTTCCATTGTGTATAGTTCATTCTGTAATTGAAATTTGTGATTGTGACCTTGACCCTCCAGTACTCTTTATATTGGAGCTTCACATGCCAATGCACTTTAATTGGACACATATGGCTGGTACATTGGACTAGAGGTGTATTTATAGCTTTGCCTGGTGGTGACACCACTGAAGCTAAATGTGGGGAGTCTGGACTGTAAGAGAAATTCAGAAAAAAATTATTGGAAGACATTTTCAGATAATCAAATATACATATACTATAGCAAGATAAATTAAGGAACTTACTCTACACAGCTGCCAGGTGCTGTTTTGTTTTGGCAGCCACAGGTGCAGGTAGGGCAATGTACTATTGTATCATTATAGAAGGCTGAGAGAGAAACACAACAAGTTGGGGTCTTCAGAGCCAGGAATTGAGAATAGGTGCAGGTAATATTCCAGGTCACTGTCACAAAATGTGCAGGTTAAGCTAAACAGTATCTAAAACATGGTTTTCATACTCAGAATCTTTCTTAACAATGTACAAAGCATAAACAATTATTTCTAGTTGTGCCACAACTTATAGTTTGATTGATGAAAAAATACTTCCATCTCATCAACAAAGGCAATATTGCTACTAAGAAAAATAGAGGAATAAACACGCAAGTGAAGAATGAGACAGATTAAACTGCCATAACTAGACATAGTCAGCATACCAAAGTTACTTCAATTTTGCAAGTCGAGTGGGACAACTGCCACTCCAATTTGGCTACCCCACACTTAAGCTAACCAATCATCCTTTTGGTTTTATATTTTACAGTATCATGATTCGTTAATAAGGAGGATGAATAACCATTTGGAAGTATGAATGATCTGTATAAGAAAGGTTATTATGAATATGTCTTGTATCTAGATGTTGGTTTTATAAAGACAAACAGATATGAAAAAAAATCCAAGTCTAAGCATCATGCAAGTAACTTACTCAAGGCCTGGGTGGTTCTCCTCTTGTCATTGGTAATAAATTTAGTTGGTCGAACTATCTTTGCAGGACCACATGTATAACCAGGCCCTGGTGCTTTCAGGGTAAAATTTTTGGGCAGTTTAACTGTTTTGTTAGTTGTTCCTGCTGAACCAACAGTTAGCTGAAATGAGCTCACTGCTGTCTCTGGATCCTGAGCCCATGCACTTAAAACCCCCCCTCTACAACAATTTGCTACTTGTTGGTTGTAAGCAGTTCCTGGCAGTAAATCCACTACTGTTGGATCCTTTTTACAACAATGTGGGATGCTCCCTTTGAACTTTGAACAATCTCCTTGTTCCGTGGTTTGGCCTCCTAGCATGTTCCAAATAACTTCCCTTTTAGCCCATGTCCACCCTAATGTCCATCCAGGAGCCTGAATATGGCGATACTGCTGAAAGTTGTACATTGTAACAGCAGCCTGTTCACAAGGACTCAATATGTTAAAGAAACAAGGCATGACAAGAGCTGATATCTACATGCATTTAAATTTAAAGGCAATAGAAAATGCTGGTACAATATTTACACATAGTAAGTTAAGTAGTTAACCATACTAAAATTTAACTAACCATTTAGGTCCTGCACAAACAAGGCTTCTACAACTGAGAAGATCTACCAAGCCATATAATAGAAGTCTGGTCTTATAATATATAATTCTTACTTCTTTCTGATTCAATATTATTATTTTTCAGGTTAGAGGTCATGATAAATAGTATAATATTTTTTCCTAGTATTTTCTCACATTAAGAAAGTAATGATCACTTACAAGATAGCCATCTCCAGTCCAGCTAATGACATCCCATTTGATTGTTATATTGGCAGTTGGATCAAGTGCATCATAGGCCTCTGTCAATAAAAAACCACCAAAAGTTGAAGACTTAAATTCTCAGCATACATAAACCTAACATTTTACATATCAAAGCTCTGTATTGTATAACCTCACTCAATGGCTTCTCAAGTGCAGTGGATACTAAAGAAGCAAAAATAAAATAGAATTAGGAAAAGTAATTTGTATGATTGTATCCATTACTATGGCTAACATTACATTCTAGATAAAGAAACAGATTGGTGTCTTTGATGCTGAAGAAATACTTTACTTTGTCAAATCCATATAAAATAACTAACTAAAAGAATATTGCTTATAAAATAAAATAAAATAAAAATAAAAGAGTATTAATTTGACTCAAAAAGTTATCATATTTACAAAGAGAGTAGAAGGGGTTTGTCAGTTTGTGTGAATAGTTCTACTAGCAGACAAAAATACAAAACATGGCAACAATTTTAAAAATAAATAATAAGGCAAATATCAGCTTCAGCATATTGAGAATGCTTCAGTAGTCCAAAAAACTACTTAAATTCTAAGATGTTGCACCTTTTTGTTTGACAAGTGAAAGTGTAAATGCCCTTCAACCTACATGGCAGCTTTTGCTAAAAGAGACAGACTTTCAGGGAAAGAAAAAATGGAAAATGAGAAGCAGAACCCCATATGAACAGTGAAGTATTAAAATAATTCAAAGAACTAAACTTGATATGAAAGGAGAAGAAAGAATGAGAGGGTTGAAGGACCTGTAGAAGGGAATGTGGTGCAAGAGAGTAGCAACATGAGTAAAGTTGCTAGCAATAAACTACCACGGGAGACAACAGCTACAGTGGTTGGTAACCACATAGACTCCATTACCACTCTCACAATGTAGCTACTACTCAAGATCTGCAACAACAAAGTAAGAGGTTTGGTTAAGAGTTCAACTGAGACTCTCACAAAAGTCTGATACAACTAGCTGCCAGCTGGTGCAGTCTATTCACTCTCTTATATCTGAAGCTGACGGTTCCCAAATATCAATAGTACCCTCGCCCTGACATTATTATCATTATCATTTAAAAAAAACGAACGATTATGAAAAAAGTATTGAATGAAAAACTTGGGCAAATTTAAGTTAAGTGAGATCAAAGTTGTTGTAAGTGATAAGTTAATAATAACCGAATAATAAGATAAAAACGATAAAGAATAAATAAAAGATAAATAAAATTAAACTAACTAATTCTTAGAAAAGATGACGCTGTCAAATTACACATCAGAAAGTCATTTTGGATGGTGATTTGTGATATTAACGATAGCTGTTATTGTATGGTGTGCCAAATAAATTTGTTAAGGGTGATATGGGAAGAAAAAGAATGAAACTATGGGATACTATTATACATATAAGGAGCGTGTGATGCGAAAAGAATGTTTTGCACTAAGACATTGATTTGGGTGTGTTTGTTTGTCCATGCTCTGTCTAACGTCCATACTCCATAAGATATTGATTTCCTACTGCATTTACAATTTACATTAGCAACTGTTAAAATAAATATTTTGTACTATACGATACTACTAAATTATTAGTAACTTCTAACTTCTGGTTGCCACACTTCTTTGGCTTTGTCCTTAATCCAAGTATAATACATCCAACTAGTGTCCTAGCTATTCTTTCTATGCCACTGCTTGAAGCGTGACAAATAATTCATTATTATTATTATTATTTCGAAGCTTTTAGCTAGGATGGTGGGGAGTGGGAAAGGTGAGGCTTCGGCTAATGACTTTATAAGAACCCAATATTAAATATATTTCAATGGCCAGTCCTTGACTAATGGGTGACAATGATCATGATATATGCGGGGTGGTATCACTGGCCTTCCCTGTTCCAATAATATTTCTTTTTTTTTTTTTTTAATTTCAAGGGGTTGATGGTATGGTATTGAGTATTGACACTCTTAAATATTTATTTATACTCCTTTTTAACCAAATATGATTTTATAAATTCAAAAACAAAAAATGTAATTATTTATTTATTTTTTTTAAGGGAAAAAATGTAATTATTTAATTGGGAGTGTGGACTGATATTTTGAAGTGTCAATAGCCTGTGGCTCATTAAAGTATATTCCACTCATTAAGAGGAACTTTGCTGCAGGGTTAAGCCATATAAATTGCTTTATTTCGTGTTTCCACTGTGCAATTTTTTTTTAACTTATGTTTCCACTGTGCGATTAATCATGGACTTCTCGCACGCAAAAATAATGATATACCCCAACAGAAGAAAAAGAAAACTATGCTTACCCCAAAAAAAAAAAAGAAGAAAACTATTATGTGAATGATAATACTTTTAAACTTTGTTTGATTTTAATTTAAATTTCAGTAACAATGATTCATCATCACGACCCATTATTATCATTCGAGGCCTATCTTAATCCATAGAGATTATTGATACTCCTTCCGTCCCTAAATATAAAGTCTCTTTAGGGGATTTCACGTTCATTAAGAAAGTGAAATAATTTATTTAATTATATTGAAAATGTGAACTTTTGATATGTAATTTCAAAATTACCCCTATTAATATTATTGGGAATCTAAAAAGTGTTAAATAAATAAGTGTTTGTGAAAAAAAGTAATTAATGATCATTGAAAATTGATATGAGACTTTATAAATAGGGACAAAATAAAAGTGTCAAGAAAACTTTATATTTAGGGACGGAGGAAGCATGAATTTTTGTTTCTTACGGCAATGTCTAATTGTTGCCTTAAACTATAGTATGCAACACTTTGTAATAAAAAAACATACAATTACTTTGTAGATCCCTAACTTTTTGGCGAAATTCAAATAGCTCATTAGACGTAGACTACAAGGATTGTATTTTTGGTGTGTAAACTTATTTAAAAAGAGAAAATTGTGGCCGACTCCCACGGAAGTTGTACTAGTTTTGGTTAGGGATCATCTACTCCCACTGATGCATGTGATGCTTTGGACCGTTGATCTTGTATAACGTATTATCAACAGCTGTGATTTTTGCTGGGTACCTGTACTTGTGGTTACTTTTGCTATTCCAATTTTGCAGTTATGCCCCTATTTGAGAGAGGACAGAGAAAGAAAGAAAGAGGGGAGCCCCAACTCCCAAGCCACCAACGACGGCGGCAATGGCGGCGGCGATGCTGCCGCCGACCATTGACCGTCGCTCTTCATCCTGTCACCATCAATAACTGCCCATCTTCCCTTCCCTCACCCCTTCTCTCTCCACCACTATCTCACTTTCCCTCTCCTTCACCGATTTCGTCATTCCCAGATCTGAGTGAACGGTAGCAAGTAGATGCAGCAAGGCCACCCACCACCGACTTCCCTCTCTCTCTTTCTCCCGATTCCCCTCTTTGCTAAGACCGCCTCCATTCATCCTTCACCTTCGCCCCTCTCCCCTTTGCTCGCTCGCCGCCACTCGACTTTGGTGCTCGAGTTTGCGATCGCGACCTTGATGCCATTTACCCCTCTCCATCGTTTGCGTCCTTATCTCCGTCGTAACGTCGTCGCCTCCGTCATCTCAGGTCGCTTGGATCTCTATTATCATCTCAGTGCCTTTGGACTGCATTCAAGCCTATGGGTTTTAGGTGGAATTAGCTCTAAAAATCTCATACCTACTGCGGCGGTGACACCATGGTTGGAAGATGGGAGATCGGAAGCGGAGTGGAGTCGGAGAAGGAGAACAGGGTGTGGTGGGGGCAAATAGTAATTTCAGCAAAAATCATAACCGTAAGGACTTCCTAGCAAATTGAAAAAACTGGTTTAACTTTGAATCTTTGATATTGGAAGTATTTGGTCAACACATGCACTGGTGCATGTTTCATATTATCATGTGCTGGAGCCATCGCCTAATTGAGTTTCCGAAAAATTACCAGAACTACATATTTATTTTTACTACTATATACAACTCTTTATAGATCCCGCAGGCAAGCTTAATTCACAGTGAAAAGTTTCAACTTGTACGTTTTAACGTGTTTATCGTGCTCCATTTCTATTTTTGCTGACGACTGCTGAAAAAAACTGAGCAACTATAAAAGTTGTAACATGAACAATAGCTATCTCCCCTCGACGTGTTTATGTTTTTATCATACATATGTTCATTAGTTGTTTGCATTCTCCTCCAAAGTTCCTCTTTTTCCTCTGTTTTTTTGTTTCTTCACAGGCTAAGCCTCTTAGATTTTAATAACCTATTTTTTTTGGATGAACCAGGGTATCCACCCGCACAACTGGGTGACTAATCCCTCGCACCACGGTCGGGCCCTTTCGGGGGCGATGCTCCCAGTAAGGCTTGCTCCATTCACATGCGCCTCGGGTACGACTCGAACACGCGATCACATGCTTAAGGGACACAAGCCCCTTCCACTTGTGCCAGCCTCCACTGGTTTTAATAACCTATTTTTTAAGCATACTTCATTTCATTGCACATTGTTGCCTCAGATGTGATGGCAGCAGAAAAAGGTAGCCAAGAGGGCTTGAAAGTTGAAGCTTGAAACACATTATTTTGAAATTTCTTGTAAATAGAGTACCCTGCGGGATTAGTTAAACCAGAAACACATGCTCACCTCCCACCCTTTTTCTGTTTATAGAGAGCGTTTTTTATACATGGACTGGAATAAACATAACTACATACACCCATTTTTAGTTCCTTCAAGTGTATTTCCCCATATTAGAGACCATCAAAGACCGATTCTAGGAAGGATATTAATGAAGATATGAACTTGAGTCATCTAAAGTTCATGATAGCTAGTTGATCAAAACTCAATTTAAGCAGGAATTTGGACAAGTTACATGTTAATGCATACTGACATACAATCAAACACTTATCCTATCAGGCCTTCTCTTTTTCTTACTATCTTAAATGCTAGAAATAGAACAGGGCACATGCACACCCTTACCTCATTCTATAATGTGCTCAATAGGAAATGCTTGTATAAGGCACTCCTAACAAAACAGGATCAAATGAATATGCTTGTATTTCCAAGCAAGGAACTGGTGCCAAACAAATAACTTATTTCTGAATATGCTATTAAGATAAAGAAAGCAATAAAGTTCTATGTTGCAAAACCATTGACTAACCAACATGATGTACTACAAGTACAAAAAAAGGAGATCAGCCAGCACGACCACCCATCAATCGTTTAGGCTTCTTCACATAACTCAACCGAATCTGTTTCATCCGCCTTCTCTTCCTAGCCATTTTCTCAGGCAAGGTTTCCCTCTTCTTCTCCCCCTTGACAGCCTTGGCCTTCTTCAAGTACTGAGGATCAACAGCATACTCTTTCATCGTAACAGGCACCCCTCTACTTTCGGCCTCTTTGAAGAGAGCATTAGCCTTTTCAACACGATTGTGAGCACCCAGTTTCCCCATCAACAAGTCATAAGTTATAACCCCGGGTTCACACCCATCTGCCTTCATCTTAGAAAAGACACTCAAAGCATGATCAATCCTCTCAATGCCACACAAAATCTTAAGGAACTGATAGTAAGCCTTCTTATCAAGCGCTTCTCCGAAGCCACTGGATCTCATCCTATCTATCATCTCATCCCCTTCCTCCAACCTGGCGGCTTGATACAAGCTCCTAATCAACACAAGAAACGTGGTTTCGTTGGGATAGCATCCCCACTCTCCCATCCTATGGAACAACTTCAACGCATCCTCGGTCTTACGAATCTTACACAAATTCGTTATCAACACATTGAATGTCTCCACATTCCTCGGAACCCCGTAAGACTCCATTTCCACAAGCACCTTCTCCGCCTCCGAATGAAGCCGAAATGGATCCTTCTCGCGACAAAGCTTGCACACGCAATCAAGCATCGCATTATAAGCGTCAACGCCAAGCTCAAACCCTCCGCGATAAATATCGCCCGCGAGCCTCCGCGCCTCTTCCAATTTCCCATTGATGCACCAACCTTTGATCAACAAATCGCATGTGCGTTGATCGGGAAAGAATTCCTTCGCCAAATCCTTCACCATTCTCTCGGCATGGCTCGCGAAACCCTTCTCACACAGCTTCTCCACCACCAGCTTCATCGAATCGCGATCGCGCTTCAAGTTATAATCCCTTTCCATCTTCTCAAAGAATTGAACCGCGCGAACGGGTTTACCAGCCCGGACGATGCGATCGATGGCGGCAGCGAGGGTTACGGGGCCGGCAACCTTACGGGCAGCGTCGGCGGAGAGAAGGTCGTGAGTGGCCTTGAAATCCTTGCGGCGGCCGAAGTAATAGACGAAGTGGGAGAGGGTTTCGTCGGTGTAGGTGAATTTGGGATTGGAGAGGAGCCATTGGTGGAAGCCTAAAACGGTGCGTCCAGCTTCGGGGGAGAGATGAAGGGTTTGGAGTACCAAATCGGAAGTAGGGGTGATGTGAGAGAAGCTGAGGTGGAGGCGCTTGGAGACGGAGACAGGGTCGGAGTTCGCCGGGTCGTTGAGAAGGGAAGAGGAGAGTGAGAGGGTAATCGGATCCGGGTCAGCGGGTCGGGTCTGGGAAGAGAAATAGAGTGTGGTTGGGGGGAAGATGGAAGGTGGAGTGAGAAGGTGTGGAGAAGAGAGAGTGGGAGAGGGTAGTTTGGGAAGAAGAGGAGTGGGAGAGGAAGAGAGGAAGGAGAAGGAACGAAGTAAGAACCTGCGAAGATGAAGAGAGGGTAATGGCGGCATCTTTAGGGTTTTGGAGGTTTCTTAGACTCTCTGCGTGAAGAAGAAGAAGACGGCAGTGGCTACAAAGGCCAGCTTGGATTGGGCTTTGCTGTACTAACTACTAAGTTGCTTCTTCTCTGCGAGTTTTGGATACGGAATTTTGACACCCAAATTATTTTCCAAAATTACTTTTGGGTTGTGACTTGTGATAGCATTAAGGATTTGTTAAAAAATTTGACTAAATTGTCACTTTAGTCCCTGAATTTTTCACTCGCTTTCAATTTAGTCCCTGAAATTGTGAAAAATGCATTTTTGTCCCTGATGTTGGCAAAGTTATTTCACGTTAGTCCCTCCATCCCTCTTCCGTTGACGCCCGTTAACGCTTGAGTGACGTGGCTGTTAGTCCCCATTAAACGACGTCGTTCTGTTCAGCCATGTCATCCTACTCAGCCAAGCATAACGGTCAGGGCAACGACTATTTTCTTCCCCAATTCATATATATTAAGAACCCTAATTTTGAAAATTAGGAACCCAAATTACACCGAAAATTCCTCAAGATTGGTGATTTCTTCTTCATTGTCAAGGTTGGAGTGGTTTGTCGCAAACCCTAACCCCCAAATTGACATGCAATTTGTGTAATAAAAACCCTAAATCCGTTGGAATTGTAAATCCCCACATTTGAAAGTGGAAATCCCCAAACCCAGAACATCATAGCTGTAGATATGGGTGGCGATAGGCCGATAGCAGTTGGAGCAGAAGCGAAGCATCCAAGGTTGAGAGGATTCGAAGGAAGCAAGCTGAGAATCAAACCACATGCTTTTGTGGTTTGAAAAGTGAAGCGAGGAGATCCAAAACTCCTCTTAATCTTGGAAGATTATTCTTTGGATGTCATAAGTACAAGGTTAGAGTTTATTATTCTGATTTAAACTCCCTAAGTTTTGGTAATTAGTTGAAAGCAAAATGAAATTCTTGTTTTTATGCAGTATGGTCAACAATGCAATTTCTTTTGCTGGGTAGATGAGGAAGATAACATTGATTTTTCAGTTGACAGCAAGCATAAAGAAGCTACAACAAGTGTTGATGAATGGAGGATGGATTTGGCTATGAAGATTGTTAGATTAGAGGCTGAAGTGAAGACATTAAAGTGTTGTTTGTGTGGTTTAGTTGGAATGATGTTCAGCATTATCTTATTGGTTGCGATGATGTTAGGAAAGTAGAAGTAATGTTAGTTTGTGTGTAAGTGCATTGAAGGAATTAGTTAAGTATGATTGTAAATTTAGTGAACGGAATATGAGTGTGTTCAATTGTGCTCCTAATATGAGTGTGTTCAAGTGTGTTCATTGAGTGTGTTCAATCAATCTTTATCTTGTTCTGTTGACAACAATGTATACAAATCAGAGTATACAATCCACTTTCAGGAATAAACCCCAAACAAACTAAACTGTCGTATTTCACATAAGTCCTTGAAATTACAAATAAAAATTCATTTTAGTCCCTAAGATACAAATAAGTTATTCAATATAGTCCCTTGAATTTAGCCAATTATTACATTATGACCCCTACCACACATACAGTATGAATAATCAAGAGTAATCATATGACCCCTGCCACACATTCAACATAATCAAGAAATAGCATATGCAAACAAGAGTGAAATTGTTTAGCAAAGAGTAAGGTTGCAAAATGAGAAACACCATTGAATAATTACTAAGATTGAAATTGTCATAAACATATATATTGACCACCCACATGTAAGCATAAAGAAAAATTAATCACAGAATGTTAATTAGTTTGGAAGTGATTACAAAACAAAAGCACCATACAAAAATGGTGATTACAAAAACGTGGGCAGGGCACAAAAAAAAAACAGAACATAAGACTACTATCTTCATTCCTTAGCACCAAATCCTAGAGTTGTTGTTGAAGAAGATGAGTCTTTTGGTCCTTTAAATCCAGGTGTGGGCACAAACACCATTGATGCTGGTGCGTTAGATTGGTTTGGAGGTTCTGGTGCAGCTGATCTTGGCCTTGCAGCAACAATCTTGGCATTGAACACTTCACAGTTGTTGTTGCATATGTTGTCTGCTTTAGGCCATTCACTGAACTCAGCCTTTGTCCAAGTAGTGGATGGATTTAGGTTCCTCCACTTTTCCAGATAAGCCCATGCCTTCTCATTCTTACTCTTCATCTTGCTCATATTGTCCTTGAATTGTCTTTTAGTGGTTGATCTTGCACACTCCCAAAGCAAAATTCTAGACTCCTTGTCTTCTCAGCAATACGCTTCTTCAACTCAGCACCAATAACTTTCATCTCTTCTCAAGCGAAGTTAGTCTGATTTCATTGTTAGAAAGTAGGTTAGTTTTTTCATTGAAGTTACTTTCATCTCTTCTCAAGAAAAATGAAATGTAATGATAATAACAAATTAAACTAAAATGCTAACAAATTAAACTAAAATACTAACAAATTAAATAAATGATAAAGAAAGAAGACAATGAGAATAATAAGTGCAAGGAGAATAATAAGAAAGAAGACAATGAGAATAATAAGAAATTACTGAATCAAACAAGTGCAAGAAGGATTCTCCATTAGTACTCAATTTCCAAAACTAGTCCATCACCCGAACCTACACAAAACATCAAACTAATATACCATCCAAACACCTTAAGCACTCTCCATAAATAAAAAAGAAAACCACTCGTGGGTTTTGAGTTGTGATAATTCAAAAATCCAATTTGTAACAACAAAAGCAACGCTGCCGCAGCCCCCAAGTGTAAACCCATCATCCTCAATGGAAAAGTGTTGATAACATAATCATAGATTAAACACTTACTTCATCATTTCCTCAAATGATTCCATCAAAATCCTCACAAATATAGTACAACTCAAGTCACTCTTCTAGGGCCAAGGGCGAAGGGTCCGTCGTAGTACTAAACTACTAGGAGCAATTTTATCAATTGCAGTGGGTACAATTTTTTATAGAATGATGCAATTTGTTTTGCCATTGCAGTAGGTACAATTTTTTATTTTTTATGAACTCAAACACAAGGAATCAATCCTCTGGTTTTCAAAAATGAACCGTGAGGGTTTGAGAGGAATAAATAAACAAAAATGGAGAAAATAAACAAATTTATATTACACAAATATCAACAAAAAAGGGGAAATAAAAACAAAAAACTGTGAGGGGAACAAGATAAGAGATTAGGGTTTAAGAATGTGTTACCTTCTTTTATGATGAACAACAATGGTGACTTCCTCCTCTTCGTGTACGTGAGCGTGAGCATTGGCTGTCCACGGTGTGTGTGTGTGTTGAAGACTTAAAGGTTTTTGTGGGTGGGTTTGAGAGAGATTCGTGAGGAGTGAGGTAGAGTGAAGTGAGAGAGATTTGTGTGTGGGTGGGTTTCTTTTTCTGTTCTGAGGGTTGAGGGTTTGCTTCTCAAGAGACTTCTAGAGGAAGACAGAAGGTTGAGTTGGAAATTGGCGCCAACACACGTGGATTTCTTTTTTTTTTTAGTTAGGCAAAACGACGTAGTTTAATAAGGACTAACAGCCACGTCACTCAAGCGTTAACGGGCGTCAACGGAAGAGGGATGGAGGGACTAACGTGAAATAACTTTGCCAACATCAGGGACGAAAATGCATTTTTCACAATTTCAGGGACTAAACTGAAAGCGAGTGACAAATTCAGGGACTAAAGTGACAATTTACTCTAAAAAATTTCGTTCAGCAACAGGATTATGATCGGAGGTTTTTTTTTTTTCAACATATCATCACATGACTTTTGTATAAAATGAATGAATCTTCAAATCATTTATCTTGCATTCTAGATATTTTTAATTCATGGGATGTTAAGGATTGTGATTTGAAAGTTTTTTTTTTAAATTTAATATCAGAGTCGTGACTATGTTGATGACCTGTTGAAGAATTTCGGTCATCAATAGGGTTACGACCCGAGTTTTTTTTTTTAAAAAAAATTCTATCACAACACATCACCGCACGTGACTTTTGCATGAAATGAATGAATCTTTAAATACTTTATTTTGCATTCTAGATATTTTTAGTTCATGGGTGGTAAAGGATTGTGATTTGAAAGTTTTTTTTTAAAAAATTATATCAGGGTTATGACTGTGTTGATGACCTGCTGAAAAATTTTGGTCATCAACAAGGTCACTACCCTAGTTTTTTTTTTTTAAAAAAAAAACTTCTATCATAACACATCATCACACATGACTTTTGCATGAAATGAATGAATCTTTAAATCATTTATTTATCATTCTAGATATTTTTAGTTCATGGGTTGTAAAAGATCGTGATTTGAAAGTTTTTTTTTTCAATTTCACATCAGGGTCGTGACTGTGTTAATGACCTTCTGAAAAATTTTGGTCATCAACAGGATCATGACCTGAGGTTTTTGTTTTTTTAACAAAAAAATTCTGTCATAACACAACACTGCACATGATTTTTATATGAAATGGATGAATCTTTAAATAATTTATTTTTCATTCTGAATGATTTTTAGTAGGGGTGTAACGGTCCGGTCCGGTCCGGTCTTTAATGGACTTTAGGGATCGGACCGATTAAATTAATACGGTCCGGTCTGGTCCGGTCCCAATGATTTTCATTTGCAAAGACCGGATCGGACCGTTATGGTCCGGACCGTTACGGTCCGGTCCGGTCCGGTCTATTTGGACCATTATTGTTCAAACTCTGTTTTTTTTTTATTTAAACTGGGCCTTCAAGCCCAAGGCCCTATTTCACTTGGAACCCTAAGCCATCTCCAAGCAGCAGCAGCAGCAGTCATCTCCAAGTAGCAGCAGCAGCTGCTACGGCGGCGGCGGCGGCAGATCGATGAGAGAGACCAGACCCTAGCAAAACCAGCGGCGGAGGGACAACGGTGGAACCAGATCGAGAGTCGCGCATCCGCTGACGAATCCGTGGTGATGGTGAGGCGATTCGAGAGGCGGAGAAGCGGTGGCGGTGGCGAGGCAGAGGCGAGGCGGGGGAGATGTGAGAAGCCATGGCGGTGGCGGTGGCGAGGCCAAAGGGAGAACCAGCGAGCGACGAGTGGAAGAAGAGCGCTCGCCGCGGTGAGACGCGAACGGCGCCGGTTGCTGCTTGAGGCGGTGGCTGCGGGAGGGGCGGCTGCTGCACTTGGGAGTGAGAGACGGTCGTGGCTGGTTGTGGGTGGGAGGTTGGGAGAAGCTGGCTGGAGGCTGGGAGGCTGCTGGCTGCTGGTTACTTCTTAGTTCTTAGGGTTTTAGGCTGGGCTGGGTGCAGGTTTCTTTTTTTTTTAATGAATAATCGGTCCGGTCCGGTCTGAATGGTCTGAAAAATTCAAAGACCGTGGACCGGACCATAATAGAATGGTCTCAAATATTTGAGGCCGGACCGGACCATGAGACCAGACCAGACCATATTTTTTGGTCCGATCCGGTCCGATCTGGTCGGTCTCGCGGTCTGAGACCGGACCACTTACACCCCTAATTTTTAGTTCATGGCGTTGTAAAGGATTGTGATTTAAAAGTAAAAAAAAAAAAAAACTCGGGTCGTGACCCTGTTGATAACCAACACTTTTCAGCAGGTCATCAACACAGTCACAACCCAAAGGTAATTTTAGAAAGAAAAAAAAATAAAGTTGGGTGTATATATATGAACGTGGGGTGTCAAAATTCCTTCTCTTGGATACTAAACCCCCTTATTATCCTCGAAACCCATTTTTAATGGGAAACTTAAAAAATCTCCTTCCTTCATTTTCCTTTCTTTTTCTAGTTTCAACCCACTCCTCCTTCAACCTCTCGTCCACCTCCAAGCCATTTTCAAGAGCTTCTCAGCCTTCCCCAACCGTTTCCTCTTCAATTTTTCTTCTCATCTTCTATCCTTTATGTTAGGGTTTAGTGTGCTCCCCTTTATTTTCTTTGTTTGGGGCTATGACTTCTCTATTTTCTTTTCGTGTAAGCTAATTTAGTTTATGTTGTGTTTTATGCGTATTAGGATAGGTTAGGAATGAAACATTTAGGGTTTCGTGTAGTGGTAAACCATAAAACGTAACCTGATATTAGTTTAGACCCGAAAAATATCATTTCTAAGATTAGTGTGTCGAAAATAAACCAGATTAAGTTTTATGGTTCACATTCTTTTTCTAAAACCACGTATCCGAAAAATCCTTTCCAAGATTGGTTGGATGAAAATGTTACGAACAGTGAAAAAAAAAAAAAGGTAATGTACCTTAATATACAAGGTTACCACCACACCAACAACGTACCAGGATAGCACCAAACAAACGAAAGGAACCTTCGAAAGTGGAGTATGAGGCAAATAAAGACAAATTTTTTTTTGTAAGAAGTTGAAAGGTTGTGGGTGTGGAAGGAGTTTTAGTGACTTTGGACATGGAGGGAAACAATGGGGTCCATAGATAGTTTTTGAGGTTCATCCCATCCTTCTGCTTCTCTGACCACATCAGTCCCTAACCAGAAATCGCACTTCGTTGCTTCAGTCTTGCCGCGGAAGGAATCTTGTTCTCCTACTTTCTTTCTCATTTTGATTTCTCCATTCATGTTTTGCTTGTCTATCTCTGTCTTCCTGTTGTAGCTTTTCATACCTTCATCCCCAAACCATAATGATCAACTATTTCCATGATCCTTTATAAAATGTCACCATTGATTTAGAATTCACTTTTGATATTAAATAATTAATTATTATGAAGGAATGTTAGCTATGTGGCCTTGTTTGTTTGGAAGAAGATTTGGAGGAGATTAAAAAAAATAACAATGCGAATGAATGAGACTGTGGTGTTCCTTTTTTTTTTTTTTAAATATGGAAATGGTTGAATTGCCATAATAATTATTAAATTTTTAGTGTGAGATAATAGATTTTTGTATTTTCATGATAATATTCCATAACATTACATTCCCATCAAAAACTTTTTTATACAAACACAAAACTTCTTCACATTATTAAATATCTTGTTGTCTATCCAACCTTTATGTGTAAACTCCATTTCCACTAAGCATAGACACTTAAACGTTTAAATGTTTTTAAAGAAAAATTGAAAATGTAAACGATACCATTGTGGCCGATTCCAAAAGCCGACTAGAATGTCAAATTTTCTATGATTCTTCTAAGTGTGTAGTTCCTGTACAAAACTATGTCATATGCGTTGTTAGCGGTCTCCCAAAAGTAGTATGTCTGTCGCTGCAAAGAGAGGTTTGGAGATTGAAAGGATATTGGAAGAGATAAGAGAAACCAAGACTCCAAGCTATGTTATGAATAACTGCGACAATCAACTTCATTAACTGTTATCTTTATTTTCTTGTTGTTTAAGTTCTGTTATTTCTCTCTTGGTTATTACGATTTATGATTGTGGATCATTTCTTTTTTTATTAGTCTATAATATATTATTATACGAATACTATATTTTATGGCTTGTACTTGCATAGAGTATGTATAGGTGCGGGTATACATTGGATACGCTTGGGTATATCACGTACTCAACTATTAAAAATACATAAATAAATAAAACTCGTGTTGGGTACGTGATGGGCCTGAGTAGGTACGAAACAGGGTGCATCTCAATTTTGGGAGTTAGTCCCCAAATCCCCTTTTTATCTCCAAATCCTATTTTAATTGTGTAAAGTCAAAACTGTCCCTCTCTCATCTTCCACCTTCCCACCCCCAAATCCCAAATATCAAACCCTAAACACCATGGAACCCCAAACCCCATTGTTCACCTTACTCTGCAACCACCTCAGTCATGCTCTCCTTCACATGATCTCAAACTTGCGATTCCCTCCCTCTCCTTCAACATAGTGAGCAATGTGCTTAGTACCTTCGATTGCAACCATTTGCTTCGTGTCTTCGTCACACATCTATGTCATTGCAAACCCCCACCAGGCCTTCTTCTTCTCTTTCCCAGCCAACACTATCATTGATTGCAACCATTCTTCTTCTACACCAACACAAGAAAAAAAATTCCCACCCCCAAACCTCAAACCCCTCATCTATGTCAATGGACATTCATATCTTTTCTTCTAGGTAAAGCTCTTCTCTTCTTTTTATGTAACTGTACAATTTCTGAATATCCCGTGTCGGAAAAATTATAAATTTTCGACACTAGATTGTCAGAATTTTTTCAGTTTTTCATATAATAAGTACTGGAAAATAAAAAAAACTGAAGAGGGTGGAGAGAGAGGGGAAGGGAGTGGAGAGAGAGGTAAGTCATGACTTGAAGAGGGTGTGAATGACTTGCAGCAAGTTAACTGCTTTATCAGTGAATTACCTACTTGTAATTGCTTCTAACGCTGGGCCGAGGCAGATCGATGCGGAAAAATGAAAGGAGAGGGAGGTGATGGAAGGAGGAGAGATGATGTTGGTGGAGGATTTGGAGTTTGAGATTGAAGAAAATGGTGAAAATGGAATAAAATAAAAATTGGGGTTTGAGGGGATAGGAATGGTGTTTGGGGACTAACTCCAAATTTTAGGGTCCAAAATTGTATTTTAACCTAATTTTCCAAATCATTCTTCTTGTCTTCTTCGACCATTCCGCCCTTCTTCTTCTCATCGCCCGTTACCCACACCACGTCGTCACCACACCCGACATCGCCACCACAACCCAGCCCAACCAGCGACAGCGACAGCGACAGCGACAGGACCAGGGACAACGACAACCATTAGAGGCCCTCCAGCTTTAGCCACGACAAAACAGAAGACTAGCATAGTCTGCTTGCTGTTCTGGTTTGGGGTACTTTATTATTGTTCTATGCTGGCTGCTCTCTGCTATTCTGTAGGATAAGGTTGCAGGTAGGGGTGTTCCAAAAATCCGGTTCGATTGAAAACATAATTTGTAGATTCTGGAAGAACATAGAAGTGAGAAACGTGTTAGCATCGCTGTTCCAGTGAAGACGGAAAAATGCAGCACGCGAAGACGGAGAACGCTGAGTCGCTGATGAACTCGCGAATCGAGTAAGTGACCGAAGTCCCTTTCTTCTCAATCCCCATCAACAAAGTCCCTTTCTTCGCAACATTTCTTTTCCCAATTTCTAAACCCTAATTTCTTTAATCTCCTCATTTGTTAAATATGAGCCATACTTTCTTCGATTTTACCCTAAATTGTTTGACCCAGGTCGAAAAACGTTATTGGGTAGTTGATTTTTAGTTTTTTTGATTAGGAGCTGAAGTTGCTGTGGCTTTCTGCGAAGAAGAACTCACTCTGTGACTCTGCAACAGCCAACAGGTTCTTGTTCTTGTTGAAAAAACTTTGCACCTTTTCGTGGTTCTTGTTGAAAGTAAGTTGTTCTTGTTGCTTTGTGGCTTTTTTCATGTGTTTTTTGATGCACTGTTATTAACTAGGTGGTGCTGTAACGTAGCAAATCCCATAAAAGTGCAAAGGTTACATAGTTAGCTGTAAATGTCTTAGTACTAGATTGTGGTCGGGATTGACTCATGAATCAGAATCTACTCAAGCCTTAAAATTACAACTCATTCCATTCCTCACTGAAGTGTTTACGTTGTGTTATTTTCTGATATTAAAAAACAGAGGTGAATATTAAGATGCCGGATTCGTGACTAACATGGCTGTACCAAAAATTGTTGATGACCTCCTGCAAATGGTGTGCTCCATTTGTCTTCCTGTAAGATCGACGAGTAGGGGTGGAAACAGGCCAGACCGGCCTACAGGGGCCTATGACAGGCCAGGCCAGATTTTTATTTTATTATTATTATTATTATTATTATTTTTTAAAATAGGCTAGGTCCAAGCTATTTAAAAAGCTTGTATATGGATTTTATTGTTGCTGGATAATATGTAGAATGTCTTGTCTTTAATTTGTAGAATTGGGATTAAGAATGTCTTTAATTTGATGGATGTAGACTTATTTTTATTGTTGTTGGATTATATTTTATTATTTTGTTTATAGTACTATTGTTAAACAGGCCAAAGTTTTAGAAATATACAGGCTTGTTAGACAGGCCGGCCTATTTAATATTAGGCCTTTTGACCTATTTAACAATTTCAGAGTATGTAGGCTTTGAAACAGGCTTATAGGCCAGGCCGGGCTTTGTAACATGCCAGGCTCAGGCTCGAAAAATTGATTTAAATAGGCTAACAGGCCAGGCCCAGGTAACAATATTTTATATAGGCCGAGCCTGTTTAAGGCCAAAGCCTGGCCTGTTTCCACCTCTATCGATGAGAACGGCTTGGACAAGCAATTAGTGGAATTGAGTCTATGGTGCAACTCAGACAATAGTGATTGAGTTTCAGCAAGTTGAGATTTTGTGGAGTTGAGTTCATGCAAGATAGAGTTTGATTCGGTAGGACTAAGAGAAGAGTTGTGATACATAAAACTAAGTGGGCCAGTGAAGATGTAGATAGTGAAAAGGTTGGTTAAGATAACTAACATTAGAGGCTTCAGCTTAAACTTTTGGGTGTAACTATGATAAGCCTGCATCTTTTTTGAGTAGTATTCATCATGAGATTCATTTCCCATGTTTCTTCTCTTCTAATCTTCAAAGTCAAAGGACTTACTAGAAGAGCTTATGATTCACTATTTCACAGTCACACTTTTTCCTTCTAAGACTTGTATGTATGCATGTAAGGTAATTTAGAATGCACCTTACTAAGTTGAAATGAAAGAGGTAATGATTTCAAAATATTACCCAAAATATCTATTCCTAGTTTTTACATGTTCCCCCTCTATAGTAACTTCTTTATAACTATTTCATATTTATAATTATGATTTTTTCAAAGCTGCTTACTTTAGGCAGTTTGCTTGTGAGTTCAATTTGGGATACTGAATCACTGATATTGGTAATTTCCCAAATGATGGACCAAAATTGTATCTTCTTATTGTTGTGCTCCATCTTACAGGAAATTATACGAGTAATGGCGTCCTTAGAGTTTCCTGCAATGGTGGCTTGAATCAAATGCGTGTGGCGGTTTGTACATCTGGTTCTGGTATTTTCTGTTTCTATTGTATGATGAACTTAAATACTCATCTATAGGTTAGTACAGATGAGGCGCCATACATGGCACCTGATAGGACCCGTATGTCACTAGGGGTATAGTTGGAAAAAGGGAATGAAAGAGGGGTGTGAGCTGTCAAGTAGTTATTGGCTTGAGAGGAAATGGAATTGTATGAGGGGTTTATAAAAAGGGAGGTTAGGAACCTAAAGGAGGTGGTTAGGAACTTTTTAGTATACAGCTTTAGGCTGGGCAGAGAGTGCTCTTGCATCTCTGACGGAGCTGGGCTCTGGGGGTTATAGGGTGTTTTTCTTCTTGTAATCATTTTATTTCAGCATATAATAAATACTATTTCAATATTTCTTAAATATTTCTTCTACTCTGATTTTGGGTTCTTAACAATGGTCCGACCTGCCGGATCGTTTGTCGGAGGAGAAGAAGAAGGAGTGAGGCTTAATCATGTACCAGTGGAGAAGGAGTTTCCAGTGTTTGATGGTAGCGATGATGCATATTGGTGGTTGCTTAGGGTTGAGCGGTACTTAGGTACCAAGGGAATACCTGAGGAGCAGTGGTTGTCGGAGGCGGTAAAGGAGGCTGTGATCAGAAGAGCTCTCATCTGGTGGCAATGGTGGAGTACGAGAAATCCAAATGCAACTTGGCTAGAATTTAACTTGGCACTACTCTGGCAGTTCAAGCCTGAGTACAGGGATGTTTTGCCGTTAACCGAAGGAGAAGAGCCAGAAATATTGGAGATAATTGAAGAGGATGAGTCCATGAAAGGTGATGATTCTGGCGATGCTCACACTGGTGATGCAGTGATGATGAATTCTTTCAAGGAATCAGATCCGGTTAGAATGTCACTTGTAAATCACGATGTCGCAGCAGAGGAGAAGAAAGGTGAACCAGGTGAGGAAGGGTTGGATGAGAGCAACCGCATTTCAAGAGGCCCGAGTAAGAAACCATCACTGCCACATTTGGGTTCAAAATCGGCGAGGATAAGTTGTTCTAGCCACAACGGTGGCTGGAATGCGTCGTTGGGAACAAACGATTATGCGGGAGTTGTTGTTAAAGTAGAAGGCAGCTGCGGCGGTGATGGGCGCTGTGAGGGTGGAGGTGATGATGTTTGGTTAGTGTCGACGAATGAGGGTGAGAAGTTTTCACCATCAAACACCCCGGAACCAAATGATCCTTTGGAGGAGGGTGGATCGTCGGCTACGTCGGAGGTCGGTTGGTCACAGGTGCTGGTCGAACTTCCATGTCCACATGTGGTTGAGTGCAGAAACAAAAGGAAGAAGATAATAGAAGGGACAGAACTGGCATTACAGGAATTAGGTCACTTATTTGACCTAATGGGCCAAGCCCAATTTAGTGAGACAATGGAATACATTTTACAAGGTGAAAATCTTAGAAATGGGCTACATTTTAAAGAAAAGACCATCTAGGCCTATGGAATTGGTAAGATGACTTCGGGAATACCAAGTTTAGAGTTTCCTAAACGCTATGTTCCTAAACATGTCGTGATCATTGGAGGAGGTTACAGTGCAGTGGAGTTTGCATCAATATGGAATGGATTGGGTTCAATAGTTAATCTAGTTTTCAGAGAGGAAGTGAATTTGAGATGTCTCATTAATCAAAACAAAGCTTGGGTTATCAAAAATCATTTTGAGGAGTTCATGGCTAATGTCTTTGCCACAAGTAAGGTCCCTAATTCTAAGAGATTAAATTTAGAAGTGATGAGTATCAAGCTGGGCAACACTGAGGTGACACGCATTATTATTCCTATTACATGGGTTGTTGGTTATGTAACAGACAATATGAATTTAATTCATGTGACTTTGAGGGAAGAAATGCGGTTGGCAAAAACATTTGATGGGCAAAATGATCATTTTTTGGAGTCACTTAGCTTAGAGGCCAGCAACTCTTATTTCTCTTGTGGTTTTGTTTATGTGACTGAAACAGTTCAAATGTTCTTTACAATAGGAGTTCTTTGTTATGCATTGACCAAGTTGGTGGGTGAAGAATTATCTTGTCTTGAAGGAATAATATCAAGGCCCTGTGAGCTATCTTGGGGTGCTCGGGTTTCATGGGGGAATTTAAGCTATATGAATAGTCCTAGAAGGAAATCTATGTGGGTGACAATTGATCATCATGAATGGTGCGGACCTCTTCGAATATATGACAATGTTGTCAGTACCTACTTCAAGATTGTCAAGCTTGCTTCTCAGCCAACCATTTTGTTAGATGATAGACATGATCAAAATGAACTGCCATTGGTCTCTGCACCAATTGTTGTGTTTCTTTGGGACCCTGGTGGAAGCCCTTGGTTGTGTTATCTTGAGATTACAGGATGTCTTTCAGCTATACATGGTCAACAAAAGCTGCAGGATGGAGTTCTAGATAAGTGGAAGTCCTTGTTTCTTGATTTTGCATTTAGTCAATTTCTTATACAACCATGTTCCATAAAGAAACATGTTCAGCATGATGGTAATGCAAAAGGGATAGCAATCAATGCAAGTAAGGAGTTTTATTTCTGGATAGGGAAGAGTGAAGTTGCAAGTGTGATGGGGAAAGGAAATATTGGCCTTCAAACAACGGCCAAAACTAGTGAACTTGCTGCTGATTATAAAGAGCACATTTTCTTTTCTCTTTCACCCCTGTTGAAGCTTGCTGTGAGTAGGGAACAAGGCCAATGGGATTCTTACATCTCATTGGTAGGTTCACAAGATTGGCCATTATGCGTCAAGCTATGGGATCCCGGTGGGCACTTATTTTTAGCTTCCACAAGTTTCACCCCGTCAACAATGCACCTAGAATTCACAATCCATCTCCAGAACTCTCTACATCCAGATTTTCATATCACAGCCTTGAGGACAAGGCTGAAGTCAAGGGGGTGGCATTGATAGGACCCGTATGACACTAGGGGTATAGTTGGAAAAAGGGAATGAAAGAGGGGTGTGAGCTGTCAAGTAGTTATTGGTTTGAGAGGAAATGGAATTGTATGAGGTGTTTATAAAAAGGGAGGTTAGGAACCTAAAGGAGGTGGTTAGGAACTTTTTAGTATACAGCTTTAGGCTGGGCAGAGAGTGCTCTTGCATCTCTGACGGAGCTGGGCTCGGGGGGTTATAGGGTGTTTTTCTCCTTGTAATCATTTTATTTCAGCATATAATAAAATACTATTTCAATATTTCTTAAATATTTCTTCTACTCTGATTTTGGGTTCCTAACAACACCTAGGAGTGAGTTTTACTACTAGGATTGTTGTACAATTTAGGTCCAGATTATCTTAGATTTTCCATAAGACCGTGAAGGAGTGAATTGATTTGTGTCTCATAAAATTGGCTTTTCTTATGTGTGTAATATATGTTATTAAAGTGAATATGGTCCTCTAATCTTGCATTGCTTTTGATATTGCAGACAATCAGTGAAGGATTGAAGCAAGTAGTTCCATGGAGGAGTAAAAAACAAAAGAAAAATGGGTGTGGTGGCCTTAGGATATTAGGATATTAGGATATAAGACTTTTCACTGCATATGTACTATTTTTCTCTTGTCTTTTTGAAATGATTAGTATTACGAGTGGCATCCAGGATTGTGTTGTTAATCACTGAGTTCAAGTGGTTTTTATTACCATAGCCATTGAATTACCATTAGAACTCAAACTTTTTGTATTCTGGACTTGGTGAAGATGCAACAAAAAATAGAGGGAAAGGATTCTATTTATTGTCTTGTAACGATAAAAATGAAAGTATTGTGTAAATCTGGTTTTCTTAGTCCAATTTTAGTAAATTAGTTCTTCTTTTTTTTTTTAAAAAAAAAAAATCTAGTTAAAAAACCAGTTTTTATGTAAAAAAAAACCGGTTTTTATGTAAAAAAAACCGGTTTTTTTTCTTTTCAAAAATCCACTTATAAGTTTTTTATGTTAAAAAGTGGATTTTTCAAAAATCCACATTTAACAACCAGTTTTGTATGAAAAAACTGTTTTTTTTTTTTTTTTAAAAAAAAAATCCGGTTTTTGATCCGGTTCTAGTTAAAACCGGTTTTAATTTTTAAAACCGGTTTAAATTCCGAACTGGTTTAAATCCAATCCAGATGCAGTTGTAAATCTAGAACCAGTTTGGTGAATTATCTGGTCCAATTAATATGGATTATTGGATTTTGGACCAATTTTAACCAAAAACTGGTCCATAAACACCCCTAGTTGCAGGGTGTTAATGTGTTATTGTAAGTGTGTTGCATGTGGTTGTATGTAGCTGGTCAGTTTTTCTTTTGATTGTTTTTACCTTTGAGTCTTCATTCTTGCTCTCTGCTTGATGCTGTTCTGTAATTCAGTTTTTGTGATTGAATATTATTAGTATCTTTTGGGATTGATGTCTTGTGTTATGTCTTATTGACATTTTGGAGATGTTAGGTTTTTTTATGATATGCTATGCATTAATTTTGTTTTAGTTTTTGTGCCATTTTGTCTTATTGCTTTCCTTCGTCATTGTTTGTGACTCAGGATTACCTTTCATTGTTGAGTCTCATTATAACTATTCCATTATTTCAGGTGAGTGATATTTATAATACAAGATTCTCATTTACTGCAAGTCTGCAACCAAGTTGGAAGTTATACTCTCATATTTTACCCTAACTTTGTTTAATGACCTACTGGTGTAGCTGTAGCCACAAAAACTTTGTAAATTGGTGTTTTCCATTTTTAATATGTTTCTAAGCTTGTTTGAGAAATCCTAAACTTTGTAAATTCACGCTTTCCATTGTTTTAATATGTTTTTGGATTTTTATATGCTGATTGTCACTTTTCATGTTACTACTTGCAGTTACACTAGTGCACTTTTTTCAAGCGCAAATTTAAAAAATGGCTGTGAATATGGATGCTTTCAAGAAGGATATTGATGAACTTATTGGTGAATTCGCTCAGGTATTGTGAAGATCATTGACCTGTGTTTTTTGTCATTGTGTTGCTTTCT
This sequence comes from Crotalaria pallida, assembly GCA_037953625.1. Taxonomy (NCBI): domain Eukaryota; kingdom Viridiplantae; phylum Streptophyta; class Magnoliopsida; order Fabales; family Fabaceae; genus Crotalaria; species Crotalaria pallida. The sequence goes on from CM075649.1 coordinate 184,804,737, forward strand.
TTGTAAATCGAAGGCACTTGTTTCCCATTATTTAGTGTTTTTATTTTTTTTTGATAACTCATGTAATCCAGCCACTATTTAGTATTTACCATGAAATTTTTGGTGAGTCACAGGATGAGTCAACAACTTTTGCTGATATGAAGAGAGTATGGCTTTCCAAGAAGTTCACTTATATTTATCAAGCTAGTCCTTCTACCAACCTGGCCTTCTTTATGCAATCTTTGTATGCCCACTCTATAGGTACATGTTTAACAGTATATCGAATAGTGAGAGTTCAAAAATTATCTGGTAAATATTTTGGTTTGGATGAATGGTTTTATTTTGTCTTAAATCTAAAAAGGCAGGGAAGCAAACAAAAATAAATTCTGAATATTTTGTTGTTGAAAATTTACCAGTATCTGGTAATTATGTCATTTTAAGTAGTACAAGTTTAACTATATTAGCCCTTTATCTAATTATGTCTTTTTATTTAAGTAAAGAAACTCTTCTTGCTGTTATGTAGGTTACATGGTTGGTACTGCTTCTTTATCACACAGATTGGGTGGCCTTTATTGCCTCTACTGTCTATACGAGGTTCAGCCTTTTAAACCTCCTTTTAAGGTGTATCTATCACTTGGTATGACGAGTTTTCTCTTGGAAATTAGCTGAACTAATTTCATAATTTTATTGTATATTTGATAAATTTTTTATTGTCTGAGACTCATAGTTGTTGCACAAACTTGTTTATTATTTTTAGTGGCTGTGTATGTGCTCATACAGGACAGTTAAAGAGGCTTAAGATCCTTGTTATTGAGGCCAAAGCCAATCATATTACAACAGTACCTGCTATGGTAAAAAGAATGATGGAAAGAAACATGTTCCTTTTCGGCGCTGTTGACTCATTGGAAAGTTCTGCCGCTGAGATGGTAAACCAACTTCATCAAGTACAGCATGCTCGAATTCAAGTTGCTTATGAAAAGTAAACCACCACATTGGACTTGTATTCTGTGTTCTTGTTTCCATGCATATTTGTCAAGATAGTGTGATTATCCCATTTCCCAACACTGATTGTTTCCGTGTTTTCCCTGTGGATGACAGGTTATTTGGGAGTACTGCTCTGGAGAACAACATCCACATGAACCTAGTAAGTATCGTGGTGTTTTGTGACGGATGACACTGATTTACCATCCAATTGCATAAGGATAAGTTTAGGAGAATGTTATATTTATATTAATCTTCGTCAACTAGTCATGTCGAATAGGAAGTTTTAGATTACACACACAGTCGACTTGTTTTTGGTTAACTGTGACTAAAACAGTGGTTGGGTGTTACTGTTTTAATGTATTATTAATTAAGTTAATAAGCTTTTGTCATTATTTTTCCATTTTGAGTTTTTGTCACAATCGGCTTGGGTTCAGGTAGCTTTGCCCACCTAATATAATATTTTATTATGTAAATTACAACAAGTCATACGAACCAACTAATGGCTCTAACTTGTGCCTAGACTTCCAGCAATAAAACATGATTTTATTTTTTTTAATCTTTGCTGTTACTTAGTTATCTTCTATGTTTCTAGCTCTGTCTTCTTTTTTGGGGATGTTGTGGGTTTATTTGTGGCTAATTTTCGCAAAAGTGAATTTGGTGGGTTTTAGGTACATGTTTTTATGTATTGGCCCATCTGAATTTGAAGGGATGCATATAAGGTTTATACTTTATACAACTTCTGCCGATACATTTGTTTATTTTGCACATGTTTGATAATAATTCGCTATTTCTACGACATCTCTATTCTTCGTGTGGAAGAACACATAGTGATTTTATTCCTGGGCAATAGGGTAGAAAGCTGATGTAATTATGATAAAAAAAATTGTAAACACTACTGCAAAACATGTTTCATCTGGGCCTATGTTGATTTTGACATCTATCTTTTTCAGAAACTAATTAATCTGTTAAGTTAAGATATGTTTCACATAATCTCATACTATATATTGCCTTTTATTATTTTTGTGATTCAATTGCATTTAACTTCCCTCCTCCTTTTCACATGGCAGGGCATGGAAGTTGATCTCCATACGCTGAAGAAAATGTCTTCTGAATATGCCGAGGCCAAGAGTGTAGCTATTAATGGTATCTATCCCTTTCCTATTCTACATCATTAGTTTAGTTGTTTGGGAATAAAGTCATTTTCTATGTTTTGAAATTGATTGCTTGTTGTGAAGCTGAGTGTTTGTTTTTTCCTCACTCCAAAAGGCCGATGCAACCATGAAGATACACACACTTGATGATTTGTTTTGTTTTATTTTGGTTTTGCCTCCGGTAACCTTCTTTATGTTAGCATGTACCAGTTTCTTCTAGGCATTCACTACAGATGACTTTCCTTAATTTGTTTAGGCTTGAAACCAATGTTGATTTTTTTGACTTACAAAATTAATTTGCACGTGGACCATAATGAACTACAAAAATCTTGCGATGCAATGCATATTTTGATAATGTCTGAAAGAGTGAAAGTCTTCTTAATCACGTCATGAGGGTTCATAGTTTTCGAACTTGATTCTGCTTCATATTTTTGTTTTACAAAGAATGACAATATCTTGCCCCTTACTATTTGAATTTAAAATTGCTTTTTTTATTTTAATGGCACATTTTAGATGTTCTATCTAGCCGTTGTGGTTTGACTAACGATACATTTAATTTTGTCAAGTATCTAATTCTATGTGTGTCCCTTTCATTGCTATTGTTTTTTCTTATAGAAGCAAGTGAATCAGATGTTGAAGACATAAAACACATAGCAGAAGATAAGGAATTGATTGGTGATGTTGTGGAGAAGAAATGTGATGAGTGGAATGCCCAGAAACAAATTTTTTACCAACAGACTGTATTGGAGGAGGATGGAGTATCTGACCGTGAGTTGGAACGAATACTACTAGGGAACTATCCACATGATGGAGAGTCAAGTGAAGAATAAAGACAAACTCCGAGTTGCAGTTTGTTTTATCAAACATTTTGTTATGTGTAAGGAATTCATATATTACCAAACTGTTTGAAAATAGAATTTCAAAGGATAGACGCATTTTTGTAGAGGATTTAAAATCCAAAATCCTTTATCACAAAATATCTTGCTGAATACTTGTAACATCAGAATTCTAAAAATTTGGATTGTTTATATTTTATACTTTGGTTTCAGCACTATGGTGGGTGAACTTTTGCATCACGGTAAGATTGCTTGCTTTGTGACTTAGAGTACTCTTATTCAAATTCTTTAAGTAATCTCTTCACTTGCGTGAACAAGGTTTATCTTCTCCCTTTTGGTATAAGCACCACCTCCCCAAAGGGCTTCTCTTTTTATCAAATTATTATTTAGCAATGGCATTACTCTTGGAGTCTTTGTATAATGACATCATATAAATTGAAACTCTTGTGAAATATAATAATTTAAATAAAGAACTTCACATATGAAGGTAAATTTCATTTGATGTAACAAGTGAAAGGTAACATAACTATTGCGATGAAAATCTCCAAGTAAGATAATTTGTCCTATACGCAGCACTCATTGTGTGCAATGTCAAATGATCTCACGTGGATCGCTGTTGCAGTTTGCATGAAGGAAAGATGACCACTATGAAAAATGAAGGTGTAGTCTCTTGAAAGGTAGGAAAACTTACTTCTCAGAAAACGTAAATGAAAATGGTAATGCCTGTGGCATAAAACAAAAGAGGAATGATAGATTTAGATAAGAGTTGACTGCAATAACGTGATTTGGCCCTATACCCAACAAACCAAATTAATAATAACTTTGTACTGATTACGGAATTTTAGTTCTGTAAGCAATATCTACCACTTATGGAAATTAATTCTATTAGTATTATTTATTGCATTATATAGTTTCGTAAACATTTAAAATTTCGTAATTGTTTTATTATTATTTTTAAGTTATGAGAAAATAAACGGTGCATCGAGGATGTAAAGGGTTTTTACATTATTAATGCACAACCATTAATTTCTTAAAAAAAGAAAGGTATTGAAGATCTTTCACCCATTGGGATGAAAAAATATTTTTTTTTTCTAGTTTTTGGCTTTGTTTGAATTTTTGGATCCCGTAAAAAAAAAAATCCTTGTCTTGGAATATTTTTGTAATATCGGGGTGTTGAAAAATTTAAAAATTCATTATAAATATAGAGGTTAAAATATAGAAAAAAATATTGGAAATATAAATTTACTAAGTTCCAAGTCTTAAATGTTTAAGTTTTCAATGCAAAAATGTTTTATAAAACTTCTTATCCTCAGCCTTAAGGGCTGAAGTTAAGAAAATCCTGAACATATAGTCTCGAAATGAAATTTATTTTATTAAAAAAAAAAACTTGCAAGACTGAAGAAACATTTAACTTCCATTTAGCAATTGTTGATGTGCAACACTGCAACTACATTTATTACTTCGTCCGTTCCTATTTATAAGATCCTTTTGGGGTTTTTCACTCCCACCAAGGAGAGTGGATAAATTTGTTAATGACATTGGAAATGTGAAAATTTGATATACTTTTTCAAAATTACCCCTATAATTATTATTGGAACTCTAAAAAGTGTTGACTTTATAGGGGTGTTAGTGGAAAGAAGTAATTAAATGTTATTGAAAATTGGAAAGGGGTCTTATAAATAGGACCAAAATAAAAACCCCAAAAGAGTCTTATAAATAGAACCGGAGGGAGTATTATTATTTTTATATATAGAACGGGGCCATGGCCCAACTGCAACTACATTTATAAGAGAATAAAGAATTGACAAAAATATTACCCAGCAAAATCAACTTAGATGGGGAGTTGACACATGCATGGATTATAAGGTCATTTATAGTAGATTCATAAAATCTGATTTATAAGTTTCTTACATATCAGTGTTATATTATTATTTTATTATAAGATTAAATTTCAGATTTTTTTTTTAAAAAAATTATTGCAGCAGTTAAAACCAATCATCTTCATAAGACTCATGCATCACCATTACATCATTATACAATCTTAAGATTCAATTTTATTTCAATAATGTTAATTAACTATTATTTCTAAAATTATCTTAAGTCTTTTTAATGCATTACTAGTTGTAAATTTCCAAAAACTATATTTGCATTCAAATAATATTTAGATGTTAAAATTGAATTAAAGTTAACATTATAAAAACTAAAGTTAGATATGGTACCTACTTAAAATTATAAAATAATGCATTAAAAACTAAAGTTGATTCTTGAAGGATGCAAGTGTGGCGAGGAATAGCCTTAGAGAGCAGAGATGATTTCATCTCAAGAGAAAGCTTCAAGCATTCAGACAAGTCTACACCAGAACTACTTGGCGCCCATTCAAAGCATTGTAGCAACATAGCAAGCCAAAGCTCAACAATGGCCAACCCCATAGCTTTTCCTGGGCACACCCTTCTTCCGGCACCAAAAGGTGCAAGCCTGAGATCAGACCCCATAATATTAGGGGCATCTTCTTTTTCATGCATAAAACGCTCGGGATTAAACTCTTGTGGATCGCACCAAATTTCATGGTCATGAGTTATGGCCCACATGTTGACCATGGCAGTGGTGCCAGCTGGAATAAAGTGGTGACCGATTTGAGTGTCATGGATTGCAAGCCTAGCCCATGAAAGAAGGGGTCCTGGTGGGTGCATCCTTAAGGTTTCCTTCACAATGGCACGCACATATGGAAGGTTAGGAAGGTCACCATCGGTCACAGTGCGGGTATAGCCAACAACAGAGTCAATTTCAGCTTGAGCTTTGGCTTGAATTTCGGGGTGTAAAACCATCCTTGCTAGAATCCACTCTAAAAGGATGGCTACGGTATCAGTGCCCCTAAAAATCATCTCCTGCGGGCAACAAACAAACATTATGCATTTGTGAGATTCGGTAATAATAATAAAATTAGTTTATAAAAAATAGCAGTTATGATAATGAAAATGATAAAGGTAAAAAAGAAAAAACTTACCCACAAAACTGCCACCATGTCCGAATGTTGAAGTTTATTCTCCTTTTCCAAATCCAACAAAACATCAACAAAATCAGAAGAGCCTTCATCCACAGTCTTGTTATCACCACCCCTTTTAATTCTATGCTCTAGTATGATATTTCCAACGAAAACATTGACTCTCTCAACAAGATTCCTGCACCTTTTCCTCACACCTTGCAAATCAAGCCAACCAAGAAGAGGGAAATGGTCACTCCAGTTAAACACCCCAAGCAAATCATAACCTTCTTTCACCAACTCCTCAACTTCATTGCCATCGCAATCACCTTCACCGAACTCATAACTCTTCCCAAACACTGTCATCATAACGTTGTTGAGTGATGCAAAATGTAAAACTTGTCTTACCTCAACAACACCATCACCATCATTCTTGTTCTTCTCCATCGTCATCAAACTCTTTATCTGTCTTACCATTGTCGCTCCAATACTCAACCGGAACTCACCAGAAGCGGCGATCCTCCGAGGAGAGAAAAGATGAGTAGCGGAAATCCTCCTGAGATTCCTCCAATACTCACCAAATGGAGCAAAACCCATAGCACGGTGAAAGAGAAGTTCGTAAGCGGATTCCTTAACAGGACGGTCGGCAAAAGCAGAACTGTTGAGAATATCTTTGGCAGTGTCAGGAGAAGAAGAGATAATGAAACGGGTAAAGCCAACAGAGAATGCCATCAAAGGCTTGGCATTGAAAACATGGGATAGTTTAGCGAGGACCCTGTGAGTTAGAGAATCCGTAAAAGCGAAGACGAGACCGAGAACAGGGAAACCGGAAGGTCCGGGAATGGGGGTGGTGGTTTTTTTGTTGTTATTGTTGGAGGATGAGAGTGACCAGGCTAGGCCACCGGGAACAAGCCAGAAAGTGAAAACAGAAATGAGAAGAAGGAGAGTGAGGAAGAGAGGGAAGGAGAGTGTTGTTGAGCAAGCCAATGCAGGGAACAACATAGAACAGAGTTCGGAAGAAGACATTGATGATGATATTGACATTTTCAAATGAAGAAAGAAAGAAAGGAAAGAGTGAGTGAGAGAGAAAGAGAAGTTAGTTAGGGAAGGAACGTTGGAGTGCAAGAAGACCAAAGGCATGAACCTACTTATAATGCTCTAAGCTAGGTAGATAGTATACATACGTAGAACTCTGTAACTACCATTAAAGTATTGGTTTAATACCCGGATATTAACAAATCCTTTATTTTTAATGCTATAAAACTTACGTTATTCAGATTGATTCTTTCGGTTAACTATATGCCTTTTAAGTTCGACAAATAAATGCAATTCAAGCTCATGTAATAACTGTAATTTATGAATTAAATGATCCAAATCAAATATTTAATTCCTGCTCATGGGAAACAAATTAAAGCTTATGGAAAACAAAGTTGCTTTTGCATCCTGATCGATGTGTTTTATTGACAATTAAATTTATTCTCCTTTTGCATACTGCTGTTTGAAATCAGTCGCATTCAGTTGCGGGCAGCTCCACCAATTGAATTTTCTATTCTGTTAGAAATTAGTCGTAGATTAAAAAAGGTGTGTGTTGAGAATAAGTTATTCACTCTCCCATATGACGATCAAAAGATCCGGTCTTTGGTTTCAAGGAATAACTGTGATTCTGCAGATTTATATGTGATGATTAATTACAAACAGCAGTATAAGCAAATGACCTGGCAAGCTAATTAAGTTAGTTTGAGTTAAATATCGCATCACAAATTATTTTCCAGTGGGTGCACCAAATGCTAATATTTGGGTAGATTTTACTGACACACACTATATGTTTCTCACACCCTTTTTTTAATAATAGAGTGAAGGGACACTTTGGTCCCTCAAGTTTTTCGACAGAGACACTTTAGTCTCTTAAGAAATTTAATTTATTTTTAGTCCCTATGTTTTCCAAAAAATTTAGTCCCTCATATTTTCCAAAAGTAACCAATTTAGTCCCTCAACGAAGTGGCTAACGGAAATAGGACAGGGACTAAATTGGTACTTTTGAAAAATTTTGGGGACTAAAAATAAATTAAATTTCTTGTGAGACTAAAGTGTCCCTGTCGAAAAACTTGAGGGACCAAAGTGTCCCTTCACTCTTAATAATATTTGTATCGTATTTCCCAAAATTTATTCATCTTCTTTTCAATGTTTGCTTATACCCAATTAACCCTTGCATGCATTAACTATCTGGAATAGTATTATTGGTCCATCATCTTTTAATTTATTATTGTTTTTAAAATTTATTATTTCATTTTAAAAAACAAAGAAACATATAAGATGAGACTAAGATTTGTGAAAGAAATTATTGAGGGAGGAAGGAATGCAAAAAAGAATACAAATTGCATGGTAATTATTGAGTATTAGTATTGGCTTTTATGATTATATGGACCTGGATTCTCTGACTTCAATTTTGATGCAATCATTGGTGCAGTCATCGATCTAACCATCAAAAATTTATCTATCATTTTTTTTTAAAATTTAATTGTAAAAGAAAATGCTTTCAAGAATCAATATTTCATGCAATCACTGAGAATCCAAATCCTGCTTATACCCCATCTCTAAAAGCATGTAATACAAAAGTGTTATGTAAATATATATATAAAAGTTCATATAATATTCTCATTAATTTTTTTAACATCAAAATAAATATACTTAGAATTAATTATAATAATATAATAAGGTGCCCCATAGCGATTAAATAATTAAATTTTACACATTTGTACTATTGCTCTACACCACATATAAAATTTAATATTTACTTGTATGTTGGTAAATTATGTTTAGTATTTAGTTTTATAAAACTAAGTTTTTAAAATTTAGTATATCTTAATTTAGGTTTTTTATTTTAAAAACTAATTTAGCATTTTTAGTCTTATGAAAACTTATTCTTCCGCTTTTTGCAAATTGGCTATTTTAAAATAATAGTTTTTTTGCATAATTAAAAGAATAGTTTTAAGCACATAATAATTTTTTGTTTGAATACATTATAAATTTTTAAATATAATATAAGTTAATTCAAGATTTAATATGTCCATGAGTTAAATATATTATTTCTTGCGTGGGTTTTTTTAAATGAAGGTTCTACGCAACTAATTTAATATTGGCTTATCACATTTTTGTCTTTTATCTTATTTTTAAGGTCAAATTGATTTTTAATCTTGTTTTTTTAAATATATTTTGATCCTTTTTTTCAAAAAATTCAATTTGGTAATTTTGTCATAGAAAAGTTATCGAAATATTCCCACCCATTACTGGAAACTAGAAAATGTTGTCAGAATATATATGTAAAAATTCTAGACCACTACCCGGCGAAAGTTAGGAATAATGGTGTTGCTTTGCCAATATTGATGTAGCAAGGTGCTGATTGATCGATATGGATATAAATGACAATGTGATAAAGTTACGAACGAAAATGACTATCAGAGCTTTATTGATTGAGCCATGAGAATATGTGTCAAGCTCTCTCAATAGAACGGTAATGAATATAAAAATTCCGCGTAAAACTAGCATTGTTACAACGGAATGACAAAATTGAATTTTTTGAAGAAAAAATAAATAATTAAAATAAAAGTAAAAAAATAAGAACCAAAGTGAATCTTGAAAATTAGATAGAGGATTAAAAATGTAATTAAACCTTTAATATTTAAAAAAAGTTATTGTAATAGGGTTAAAATAGTGTCCAAATTATGTAAATATTCTTATGACATTGGGTTTTAAAAGAATAATCTTTTGAAATTAAAAACTCATATTTTTATGATAAAAAAAATTGTAAACACTACTGCAAAACATGTTTCATCTGGGCCTATGTTGATTTTGACATCTATCTTTTTCAGAAACTAATTAATCTGTTAAGTTAAGATATGTTTCACATAATCTCATACTATATATTGCCTTTTATTATTTTTGTGATTCAATTGCATTTAACTTCCCTCCTCCTTTTCACATGGCAGGGCATGGAAGTTGATCTCCATACGCTGAAGAAAATGTCTTCTGAATATGCCGAGGCCAAGAGTGTAGCTATTAATGGTATCTATCCCTTTCCTATTCTACATCATTAGTTTAGTTGTTTGGGAATAAAGTCATTTTCTATGTTTTGAAATTGATTGCTTGTTGTGAAGCTGAGTGTTTGTTTTTTCCTCACTCCAAAAGGCCGATGCAACCATGAAGATACACACACTTGATGATTTGTTTTGTTTTATTTTGGTTTTGCCTCCGGTAACCTTCTTTATGTTAGCATGTACCAGTTTCTTCTAGGCATTCACTACAGATGACTTTCCTTAATTTGTTTAGGCTTGAAACCAATGTTGATTTTTTTGACTTACAAAATTAATTTGCACGTGGACCATAATGAACTACAAAAATCTTGCGATGCAATGCATATTTTGATAATGTCTGAAAGAGTGAAAGTCTTCTTAATCACGTCATGAGGGTTCATAGTTTTCGAACTTGATTCTGCTTCATATTTTTGTTTTACAAAGAATGACAATATCTTGCCCCTTACTATTTGAATTTAAAATTGCTTTTTTTATTTTAATGGCACATTTTAGATGTTCTATCTAGCCGTTGTGGTTTGACTAACGATACATTTAATTTTGTCAAGTATCTAATTCTATGTGTGTCCCTTTCATTGCTATTGTTTTTTCTTATAGAAGCAAGTGAATCAGATGTTGAAGACATAAAACACATAGCAGAAGATAAGGAATTGATTGGTGATGTTGTGGAGAAGAAATGTGATGAGTGGAATGCCCAGAAACAAATTTTTTACCAACAGACTGTATTGGAGGAGGATGGAGTATCTGACCGTGAGTTGGAACGAATACTACTAGGGAACTATCCACATGATGGAGAGTCAAGTGAAGAATAAAGACAAACTCCGAGTTGCAGTTTGTTTTATCAAACATTTTGTTATGTGTAAGGAATTCATATATTACCAAACTGTTTGAAAATAGAATTTCAAAGGATAGACGCATTTTTGTAGAGGATTTAAAATCCAAAATCCTTTATCACAAAATATCTTGCTGAATACTTGTAACATCAGAATTCTAAAAATTTGGATTGTTTATATTTTATACTTTGGTTTCAGCACTATGGTGGGTGAACTTTTGCATCACGGTAAGATTGCTTGCTTTGTGACTTAGAGTACTCTTATTCAAATTCTTTAAGTAATCTCTTCACTTGCGTGAACAAGGTTTATCTTCTCCCTTTTGGTATAAGCACCACCTCCCCAAAGGGCTTCTCTTTTTATCAAATTATTATTTAGCAATGGCATTACTCTTGGAGTCTTTGTATAATGACATCATATAAATTGAAACTCTTGTGAAATATAATAATTTAAATAAAGAACTTCACATATGAAGGTAAATTTCATTTGATGTAACAAGTGAAAGGTAACATAACTATTGCGATGAAAATCTCCAAGTAAGATAATTTGTCCTATACGCAGCACTCATTGTGTGCAATGTCAAATGATCTCACGTGGATCGCTGTTGCAGTTTGCATGAAGGAAAGATGACCACTATGAAAAATGAAGGTGTAGTCTCTTGAAAGGTAGGAAAACTTACTTCTCAGAAAACGTAAATGAAAATGGTAATGCCTGTGGCATAAAACAAAAGAGGAATGATAGATTTAGATAAGAGTTGACTGCAATAACGTGATTTGGCCCTATACCCAACAAACCAAATTAATAATAACTTTGTACTGATTACGGAATTTTAGTTCTGTAAGCAATATCTACCACTTATGGAAATTAATTCTATTAGTATTATTTATTGCATTATATAGTTTCGTAAACATTTAAAATTTCGTAATTGTTTTATTATTATTTTTAAGTTATGAGAAAATAAACGGTGCATCGAGGATGTAAAGGGTTTTTACATTATTAATGCACAACCATTAATTTCTTAAAAAAAGAAAGGTATTGAAGATCTTTCACCCATTGGGATGAAAAAATATTTTTTTTTTCTAGTTTTTGGCTTTGTTTGAATTTTTGGATCCCGTAAAAAAAAAAATCCTTGTCTTGGAATATTTTTGTAATATCGGGGTGTTGAAAAATTTAAAAATTCATTATAAATATAGAGGTTAAAATATAGAAAAAAATATTGGAAATATAAATTTACTAAGTTCCAAGTCTTAAATGTTTAAGTTTTCAATGCAAAAATGTTTTATAAAACTTCTTATCCTCAGCCTTAAGGGCTGAAGTTAAGAAAATCCTGAACATATAGTCTCGAAATGAAATTTATTTTATTAAAAAAAAAAACTTGCAAGACTGAAGAAACATTTAACTTCCATTTAGCAATTGTTGATGTGCAACACTGCAACTACATTTATTACTTCGTCCGTTCCTATTTATAAGATCCTTTTGGGGTTTTTCACTCCCACCAAGGAGAGTGGATAAATTTGTTAATGACATTGGAAATGTGAAAATTTGATATACTTTTTCAAAATTACCCCTATAATTATTATTGGAACTCTAAAAAGTGTTGACTTTATAGGGGTGTTAGTGGAAAGAAGTAATTAAATGTTATTGAAAATTGGAAAGGGGTCTTATAAATAGGACCAAAATAAAAACCCCAAAAGAGTCTTATAAATAGAACCGGAGGGAGTATTATTATTTTTATATATAGAACGGGGCCATGGCCCAACTGCAACTACATTTATAAGAGAATAAAGAATTGACAAAAATATTACCCAGCAAAATCAACTTAGATGGGGAGTTGACACATGCATGGATTATAAGGTCATTTATAGTAGATTCATAAAATCTGATTTATAAGTTTCTTACATATCAGTGTTATATTATTATTTTATTATAAGATTAAATTTCAGATTTTTTTTTTAAAAAAATTATTGCAGCAGTTAAAACCAATCATCTTCATAAGACTCATGCATCACCATTACATCATTATACAATCTTAAGATTCAATTTTATTTCAATAATGTTAATTAACTATTATTTCTAAAATTATCTTAAGTCTTTTTAATGCATTACTAGTTGTAAATTTCCAAAAACTATATTTGCATTCAAATAATATTTAGATGTTAAAATTGAATTAAAGTTAACATTATAAAAACTAAAGTTAGATATGGTACCTACTTAAAATTATAAAATAATGCATTAAAAAAAGAAATACAATGTAATTCAAATTCTTAAAATTTAATTTGAATATAAAACATATATTTATATTTATTCACTTATTTATTTATTATAATTATTATTTATTAATTCCTTTTATTATTATTATTATTATTATTATTATTATTATTATTATTATTATTATTATTAGGGTGCTGTATAGTGAAAAGAGATAGTGAAGTACAAAAAACCAAGTCTCACATAGTCTAAAGTCGAGTCTTCAATAAGAAATCCAACCTTAGACTCTTCACCAAATTTTGAAGAATAACGTAGTCATATAAAAAACATGATATTAAGACTATGTACAATACTACTATTTCAAGATTATGCTGTAAATGCCATAAGATATATAAGTGAAGATGAGTTATATATTTTTAAGTGCGCAACCTTAAAAACAGTTATAACACTATGCATGTAGCTGAAAATTATGAGAGTAAAAAAAACTAAAAAAGATTAACATTGAAAATGGAATTGAAAGCTATTAGAATATACGGTGAAGTAAGGATCATTTGTTGCAGTGGAAAAAAAAAAAGAAGTTTAAATGTTGGTGTGTGGTTCGAGAAGTTGAAGAAGAATGAGGTTGTGGGATTAATGGAAGAGGGTGGGTGAGTGGAATTATAAGAGTGAAAAAGAAGCAAAGGCCAGGAGAGGAAAAAAGGTAGTATTTTGGGATTTTAGAACAATCTCGGGGTTCAAAAAATCAAACAAGGGCAAAAAACTAAATCCATATTTTTAACAATGAATACTGCGGTTTTAGTTTAGTTTAGTTTTTTTTTGTCATTTTTTGTAATTGGCTAAAATATTTTTTTTTACATATTTTTAGGTTGTAATTTGATCTTTTAATAAAATATACTCATTTCGTTTCGTATATGACGTGTTTCAAGATTATGCACGAGTTTTAAAAAATGATTAAATAACGAAAGAATTTTGGATATTTTTTTATTATAAAACCCCTATTTAGTCATTGTTGAAGAGATGAAAAAATATCAAAATTAAAAGGGAAATTGTGATAAATAACGGTATAATTGAAAAAAATAGTATTAATTATATATATTAAATTTATAAAAAATAATATATACTAAACAAGAAAGAAAAACTTCATAAATACTATGTATGAAACGGAGAAAATGACAACTATTTCGTCTTCTATTTGTTATATTTTTCAATATTATTATCTTTTCAAAATAAAAAATTCCATTATAGTTTGGATAACATTAAGAAACGTAAAATAATAGAAGACAAAATTGATGGGTTTTTTTTTTAGTACTAATATTTTTTTTTTTTTTAGATTTTCTTAACCTCAACCTTTAGGGTTAAGGATAAGAGGGCTAAAAAAAGTTATATTTCAAAAACTAAATTTAAAATGTTTAAAAGATAATAAGTTTAGATTTTCAAGACTTTATTATCATTTTTGAACTTCTTGGTTAAGCAATTTTTTTTTATAGGTTGTTGTATGTAGTTCAAAATTAGATGTTGTATATCCCAAATTTATATTAGGGACATGAAGTGTGAGTATGACATGTAGAGCTGTCAAACATGCATGAAATGTGATTAACGATGAGAATAAAACCATTTATAAATAAAGATGTAGAAGAAACATCTTTTATTAATTATTCAAGTAACATTCTAGAGGCAACATTAGGTTCCAGAAGATTATGATCCAGAGTGTTATCGGAAATCGTTTCTGGAAATAGAGATCCGGATTTGTTACTGATTGCTTGCATATCACCCTAGTGGATCCCACTTTGCAACGAGCCTATCTTAAGCTACTAGCTAGCCTCTCCATTTTTGGGTACCCAGGAAGATTTCTAATTACGAAACCTTGACGCAGAATAAAGTAAGTATTTTTGAATCGAAACAGTTATTGGATTTACGGCATTTGCCCATATATACCTTCTCCTACTTGAGATCCAAACGAATGCAGGAGTAATTGGTTGATTAATTAAATATTTGATGTCATTATATAGGATCAGCACAACACAATCATAATATACTAACTTAAAAGAAAATGTTAACTAATATCTTCAAAAAATTGGTTAATGAAGCAAAATGATAATCTTATCTCATAAAATATTAAATTTATTAAGATATTGAAAATTAATAGATTCAAATTTTTAATACATGTTTTTTTAGAGTGGTATTTCTTAAACAATATGCACTTGCTATCAAAACCTTAATTATTTATATTTTGTTGTGTGGTCCATGAATATTGGAGAGCATATTAGGAAGGAAGTACTTTTCCTCTCCATTGTTTTCTTTAACATGTTACACTACTGTTAAAGCATATGTTGGAGAAGAATCCAACAGGTGAGTATGATGGTAACACATTATTAATTAATTTAGCCACATGTATGCTTTTAAGACGCATGCATTGCTAACGGAACTCAGAATTAGGTTCTTTTTAATCTCTTCATTAGTACGATTAAAATTTTCCTATTGGTACTTTTTTTGGGTTGGTCCATGGGTACATTAGGTGGTGGTGGATGATGATTTGTTCATATGCTTCACACATAGGGCTTTTAGAACCCTAGGCTATTCATAGTTGAGGAGGCGGCGCTGGGTTTTTTTAATTCTACTTTTGTTGATTTTGTTTCTTTTTATTTTTGCTTTTCGAATGATAGGCATCACAATTACATACAATTTGATTTGAGAATTTAAACTTTAATTTTATATTTAAAGCATGCATTTATTCGATTGCTATGTTTATTAGCTATACTTCAACTACAATCTTACTCTTAATTCGATTCACTCAATTTTTCTTTCACCATTCCAGAGGCAGATCTTCCTTTTCGTGGCATCTTAACATTTTCTAATATCTAGCTATACCACTCACAAGATTTAACTGCGATTTTATGATGATAGAACAACACAGTTAAAATTTTATACCTCTCATGATATATATTCCTTCAGGTTTTATATGGAAGCTCATTTGAAGAAAAAATATTTTTAATGTAAGTTTTATTTTCAATTTTCAATAACATTAATAACTTCTTTTTTCCAAACATTTTTATTTATTAAACATTTTTTAGATTTTCAATGATAATTATAGAAGTAATTTTGAAAAAGTATTCTAAATATTTACGTTTTCAATACATATAGAACGGATAAAGTGTTTATACATACACACACATAAAGAGAGAGAGAGAGAGAGAGAGAGAGAGAGTTAATTGTTAAGTATCAAAGTGTTCGAGTCAACAGTTATTTACAATAATTTGGCCAATTATGCTCACATGAGGCTTTCAAAGTGAAATTGAGTTCAACTATTGTAAGTTTCTAACTTATTGCATTTTTCTGCATCAATTTGCTGGGATAAAGAGAACAGTTTTACTTTATTTATTTTTTAGAATAAAGTTGTTCAAACTCATTCAACATGGATCTTAAAATTTTGTTGATATATTCACTTAATGATTCCAGACCCAGCTTTTGGACAATTTGACTCGATATCTCATTGTATGATTATAAAAGTTGATACTTAATTAGTTTGTCCACTAGAGCAAGTTGGTCATAAGTGATTTTTGCATTATTTAAAGAGAGAAAACATGGTAGTTATCTTGATTAATCTTGTTAATAGATATTTTTATTTATCTGCATATCTACATGAAACTATGTTATTATGCAGTCAAAGGAACAATCCATCTTCATTTGATTAGTTTAATCTTTGTTGAAAGTGTCTCATTGCTTATCTCATCATCATCTGTAATATGATTTAAATATATGTTAGGCTACTCTTTTTATTGTCAATTGATATGAGTGAGCATGAGACGAGTTGGAACTGATTAGACTTATCCATTACCTGTCCCTAAATAATGTTGACATGGCCATGAACCTGGATCTGTCTTAAGTTTATTTTATTTGTACTTCAATAGAATTTTAACATATCACTAGCACAAACATCTTAGACAAGACATCTACGTCATATATAATAACTACGTGTTTGAAGTGTAGGAAAAATTATAATATTTCAAAATAATTTATTTTATCATGTTAGTATAAAATATTTGACTATATATTTCTATACAATTTATTTAACATAAATTATATTTAAACCTTTTTAATAGTGATTAAAGAAATTTTTACGACTACTATTTGTGATGATTGATTTCCATGTTATGACACATGTTTTTTTTTTTTAAAAAAAAAATTTACTTTGTCAATTATAATACTTATTTCATGGTATCTTTTTACTACCAATGCTAATCAATAATTATAGTAATGCAATTTAAGGTTGTAACAGCTATCAAGAATTCATTCATCAATTCTTTCCAACGGTTGTGTATATAGCTAATTATTATTAGTTAATTGGCTTTGAAGACACAACGGAAAACTAACTGCTATACATATAAATATATATTAAGTCTCAGTGATATATATAAGACAAGGAGAAATAACATTGGTGATACACTCTATGTATATGTATTCAACCCGTATCTCCATTCTGTGCAGTGTGACAAGCATATATATACTACCTGTGCGCCGTTTCATAGAACAACAATGGGAATATGAGAATTTTGGAGCTTAGATGCAAATAGTACTTTTTGTTATCTTTGATTTTTATAAGAGATATATGGTTTGTACATATATGTAGCTCTTTAGAAATTTTTTTTAGGGGATAGAGTTTTTCTCTTATCTTAGAGTAAGAGAGTAGAATGACATTACCTTGAGTTATTAGAATTGATGTAATATTTTTGTTGTATTATTGGAGCCCAGATGTTATCCTGGAAGAGTCTGTTAAATCCCGGAGGGTTTTGTATTCAAGGCGTAATAATCCTTAAGGACAATGTATTTATACATGTCTCAAACTATAAACTTATTATATTGATCCTCATCTCTTCTTCATCTTCTCTATTTAATTAATTTATTTTTTACGTGTTTAATTTATTTATTTCAGGGACCAATTTATCCAACATGAATATGTGCTCATTTCAATTGTTTTTTTTTTAAACATTTCAATTGTTATTTTTAGGGGATGACATAAAATTTTAGACAAAACGAAATCAGTGAAAAACTTTAGAACCTTGATATATGTAAAAGGATGGGTCGGGTGACTCGAGGATATACCCAAATTCGTCACCTCTTGTGTCAAGTTGGTTCCATTTTGTTCTTGATTGTCCCTTTTGTGACAACCGTGACGGGTAAGACCCGACCCGAAGTCATTGGGACAAAACAGGTTCATGGGACAGATCGGATTATGCTCACCCCTACCAATTGGTTTCGAGATGGAACGTTAACATGGTATAAAAGCTCAACTTCGACTTCATTGAAAAGGACATGGTGGAAGTCCCGTCCCATATTACCTATAAGATGAAATTTCCAATAATAATATTATTTTTTACATAGATATGAATCCCAGGATGTGATGCTTAAGAGTTAAGAGACCCAAACTTCTTCCCTTTAGACTAACCTACATTTTATTTTATTTTATTTTTTATTTTTTATTTTTCAGGATATCAAAAATGCTATGCTATGTCATCTTATTTAATGAATGAATTATATAATTTGTAAGTTCTCACGAACAAAACTCTTGGCATATACGTATTTATATTGGCACGACGATAGGGGAATAAAGGGGATATATTGCAGGTATAATGTCATAATAAGTACTTAAATACTAGTATATGAGTTCTCAAAAGCAATACAGTAAATTCATAACAAACTGAATTGGATTGGACCAAGTGGACCATCCTGATAGTCAATTTTAGATTGATACGGGTGCCACATGCATGGAATATGTCAATAATCCTAGTTAGAGATATGCCGCAGACACAAACAATTGTGAGTGAATTCTAAAATAAATCGTATATACTTTTAGAAAAACATAATTAAATTAACAATTTTTTAAAAGGAATATAATACATACAGATACAACCACATATAGCTAGCTTAGAAGTCATGAGTCATCAATTGTGATTCTTTCTTAGCAGTTTCGTCGAGCACTGATATGCTCATAAAAGATTGGTCATGACTCACTCATGACTTGAGAAGAAAGAAAGAAAGGAATATATATAGAGAGTGACAGTGAGAGAGAATCAGTTTAAAAAAAGAAAAGAAAGGTGCACTCAAGAAAATAACAAAAACTGATGGAAAGGAAGGTCTAAAGCAACTTGCATTTGATGGAGATAGAAATAATAAGAAATAAACGTTATTATTTTCTTTGGATATTCAATTCCTCTGTTTGCATCTTTCTTTATGTGTGGGAAAGGGGCAAAGCTTTTGCAGGCACAGTTTTTGAGGTAAATATAATGAAGTTGGATTTGGATCTAGCAAAAGATCAGATAGGCAGGCACATAATATAAATAATTGTAAGGTTCTTATTCCTCAATCATTTTAAAGTTTGTGCTGGGTCACGATTAAACCAGAGAGAAAAAGGTGCAAATTCTTATTATCATGATCATGCTACTTGCAAACTCATAAGCTATGCCAAGGAATCAATCTTTCTACATTTTCCACCATCAGTACCTCCACCAACACTCAATTCCCGATTGTTCAAAAAGCAATACTAATTCAAAGAACAAATGATGCAGCCATGATGAACATATGCGGATTTCATCACTCCACTTACTAGTACATGCAGGCTGACCAACTTTTCTCCCTCTTTTCCATGCTGTCTTTTACAAATGAATCCTCATATTCTCTCATCTCTATTTTGGTTGCACCCCTTTTAATTTTTACCCTTGATTAAAAATTTGATAAAATAATTGGTTCACTTTTCATTGAGTCGGTATTTTACCTTCTATGGAACTACCGGAGATAACTGTAAAAAGTGATATAATTTTTTTTGTTGAACTAATTAAAAGTGATGTAATTTAAATGAATGTGAGATGAAAATTATTGTTTATGACATTATCAATTTTTTTTTCACTTAATAGAAAAGGACTCGATCGATTAGTTAATAAAAAAAAAAAGAAAGGACTTGATTATTATTCTTTACGATTTTATATGTAATATTTATTATTATTTTTTTTAAAAAAATTGATCCTAGAAAAATTTTATGTAGAAGTCCAAAGGGAATATTATTGAATTCCTCGCACAGAACAAAATTTAAAATAGTTCATGCTGTTAATTTTAATACCGTAAATTTGGTTCATACTAAACCTTATGTAAAAGGTTCATCAAAACAAACACATTTTATGTGACATCTCAGCATAAGTGGCATTGTTTTATTGACTTTTATCTACACAGAGAGGTAAGTAGATAACAAACTTAGGTATCAAACATGAACATCATTATGGTGCAAGTTTGATTCTTGAAGGATGCAAGCATGGCGAGGAATAGCCTTAGAGAGTAGAGAAGATTTCATCTCAAGAGAAAGCTTCAAGCATTCAGACAAGTTTACACCAAAATTACTAGGCGTCCATTCAAAGCATTGTAACAACATAGCAAGCCAAAGCTCAACAGTGGCCAACCCCATAGCTTTTCCTGGGCACACCCTTCTTCCAGCACCAAACGGTGCAAGCCTGAGATCAGACCCCATAATATTAGGCACATCTCCTTCTTTTTCATGCATAAAACGCTCGGGCTTAAACTCTTGTGGATTAGACCAAATTTCATGGTCATGAGTTATGGCCCACATGTTGACCATGGCAGTGGTGCCAGCTGGAATAAAGTGGTGGCCAATTCGAGTGTCATGGATTGCAAGTCTAGCCCATGAAAGAAGGGGTCCGGGTGGGTGCATCCTTAAGGTTTCCTTCACAATGGCACGCACATATGGAAGGTTAGGAAGGTCACCATCGGTCACAGTGCGGGCATAGCCAACAATAGAGTCAATTTCAGCTTGAGCTTTGGCTTGAATTTCGGGGTGTAAGACCATCCTTGCTAGAATCCACTCTAAAAGGATGGCTACGGTATCAGTGCCCCTAAAAATCATCTCCTGTAGGCAACAAACAAACATTATGCATTGGTGAGATTCGGTAATAATAATAAAATTAGTTTATAAAAAATAGCAGTTATAATAATGAAAATAATAAAGGTAAAAAAGAAAAAACTTACCCACAAAACTGCCACCAAGTCTGAATGTTGAAGTTTATTCTCCTTTTCCAAATCCAACAAAACATCAACAAAATCAGAAGAGCCTTCATCCACAGTCTTGTTATCACCACCCCTTTTAATTCTATGCTCTAGTATGATCTTTCCAACGAAAACATTGACTCTCTCAACAAGATTCCTGCACCTTTTCCTCACACCTTGCAAATCAAGCCAACCAAGAAGAGGGAAATGGTCACTCCAGTTAAACACCCCAAGCAAATCATAACCTTCTTTCACCAACTCCTCAACTTCATTCCCATCGCAATCACCTTCACCGAACTCATATCTCTTCCCAAACATTGTCATCATAACGTTGTTGAGTGATGCAAAATGTAAAACTTGTCTTACCTCAACAACACCATCACCATCATTCTTGTTCTTCTCCATCATCATCAAACTCTTTATCTGTCTTACCATTGTCGCTCCAATACTCAACCGAAACTCACCAGAAGCGATGATCCTCTGAGGAGAGAAAAGATGAGTGGCGGAAATCCTCCTGAGATTCCTCCAATACTCACCAAATGGAGCAAAACCCATTGCACGGTGAAAGAGAAGTTCGTAAGCGGATTCCTTGACAGGACGATCAGCAAAAGCAGAACTGTTGAGAATATCTTTGGCAGTTTCAGGAGAAGAAGAGATAATGAAACGGGTAAAGCCAACAGAGAATGCCATCAAAGGCTTAGCATTGAAAGCATGAGATAGTTTAGAGAGGACCCTGTGAGTTAGGGAACCCGTAAAAGCGAAGACGAGACCAAGAACAGGGAAACCGGAAGGTCCGGGAATGGGGGTGGTGGTTTTTTTGTTGTTATTGTTGGAGGATGAGAGTGACCAAGCTAGGCCACCGGGAACAAGCCAGAAAGTGAAAACGGGTATGAGAAGAAGGAGAGCTAGGAGGAGAGGGAAGGAGAGTGTTGTTGAGCAAGCGAGTGCAGGGAACAACAAAGAACAGAGTTCGGAAGAAGACATTGATGATATTGACATTTTTTGATGAAGAAAGAAAGGAAAGAGTGAGTGAGAGAAGTTAGTTAGGGATGGATGGTTGGAGTGCAAGAAGACCAAAGGCATGAGCCTACTTATAATGCTAAGTAGACAGTGTACATACGTAGAAATGTAACTACCATTAAAGTATTGGTTTAATACCAGGATATTAACAAATCCTTTATTTTTAATTGCTATAAAACTTGCGTTTTTGAAATCTACTCTTTCTGTTAACTATGCCTTTTAAGTTCGCAATTGAAGGTCCTATAATAAGTGTAATTTATGAATGAAAGGATCCAAATCAAATATTTAATTCCTGCTCATGGGAAACAAATTAAAGCTTACGGAAAACAAAGTTGCTTTTGCATCCTGATATGTTTTATTAACAAGTACTTCCTCCGGTTCAGTTTAGAAGACTCTTTTGAGTTTTTTCACTTTCACGAAGGGAAGTGGATAAATTTGTTAGTGTTATTGGAAATGTGAAAATTTGGTACTCCTTCCGTTTCACAATGTTTGGCCTTTTACATTTTCAATATACAAACATTTTTTTCAATATTAACCTTTCATTCAATCATTTCTCTTACTCCTCATTAATTCTATTTTTATCATCTCTCTCATCTCTAAACCACTATACATTAATTAATGGACACACTTACTAATAAAAATTAAATACCATTACAATTTTCAATAAGGATTAAATAGGGGCATTTTAGACAAACTATACATAATACTTACAATAATTAACATTTTCTTAATCCGTGTGCCCAGACCTAAAAGGCCAAACATTGTGAAACGGAGGGAGTATACTTTTTCCAAATTACTCCTATAATTATCATTGGAACTATAAAAAATGTTGACTTTATAAAGATGTTAATGGAAAGAAGTAATTACTATTGAAAATTGAAAAAGAATCTTATTAATAGGACGAAAATAAAAATCGAAAAATGTCTGGTAAACAAGATTAGAGAGAGTAAATTTATTGTCCTTTTGCATACCGCTGTTTGAAATCAGTGGCGTTCACTAGCGGGCAGCGGGCAGCGGGCAGCTCCACCTTACTGAGTCCCTCTTCTTCCTATCCAGTTAGTCGGCACGCGCCATTGGGTAAACCATTTCCTCTCTTCTCTCTCTTTCTCTCTCTTCTTTCTTTCTTATTCCCTCTTTTCTCGCACAAACCAGATTGCTTTGAGAGATCTGAACGATTAAAGGAACAACAATCGCCAACAACTCCCTTCGCTTAATGGTTTGTTTGGGATTTTGATTTTAGGCTTTCACTCACCTCCTTTAACCATAGCATTAATTTAATTGACCTTGGGTTTCTATTATGATTATGTTTCAGGCACTATTGAGTTAATGTATTGCTGCTTTGCTCTTCCTCTCCTTCTAATTAAGCCAGCTTTGATTCTCTGGGTTCCTTTCCATTACTGGAAGTGCTGTAGTTGTTGCAAGCTGTTAAACTTTGGTTTTTGTCCATTTATCCTTGCCAATGCTCACAACTGGTAATATCCTTGGGTTTTTTTTATAATAATATAAAATCTAAAATTTTAGTTTTGTTTCATATGTATTGGACTATATGCCGTGGTTTGTGCCTAATATTTTATAACTTTGATCGACTATCAAGTTTAGCATTACATGGATCAGAAGCAAAAGTATATACCTTCTTTGGCACATAAACAACTGTAGCATGTTGGGTATGTTGACATTTTTGCCATGATATCATTTTGATGAAGTATCACTACTGAAATAGGTTATGTTCTTAACATTAGGCATTGACTCAGCCTGAATACGGAAGTGATGCCAGTGCTTTGAAGACAACAGCAACAAAGGTGTTGAACCTATGTCTGATCTGGAATTTGGCATTTCTAAATCTGGTCTCATAGGTCTCAGCATGCTTATGTTAATTTAGTATAATTTTTTACCCTCTTTATCTTCCTTTTTAACTTACTTTGTGTTGATCAAGAGAGTGAAGCAAAATGAGCACATTTGAAGTGCTCTTGAACTACTCTGATTGGTTATCCTCTTTCAAAATGATTTTTGATATGTTTTTTATATTGCTCATTTAGTGATTAGCCTTGTTTGATCTCTTCATTATTTATTTATTTCAGAAATATGTTTTGTTAATCATCTCAATTAGTTTAGCAAATAGCAATGAAACACATTACATAATAGACAATTAATTGGCTAAATAATCAATATATGAAACCAAGATCAGTCATGGAAAGGAATTATAAGAGATACCTCATCACGATCACAAGATTAAATTTAGAGAATGTCAAAGGAGCTTATGCTTTTTGTTTTCTTATATAGGGTTTTCTTAAATTTAGAGATGTTTCTGTCACCAAATTTACAATATCTCCTCTCATTATGCAAGAGCTACTTGTTGGGATCTAGTGCAAAGTATCTTGACTCATCTACTGCCACCGCAGGTTTATCGCTCTTTCCCTTGTTTTCCTGAATTGGCTTAGTAATCTATTTAGAACATTATTTTGTTAGAGCTTTTACTTGGTAGATATGCAGTGTGACTAGCAGGATTTTGTCAAATTATAGCCTAAACTCAAGGTGATATTGATAAGAGGATCAAATATGTGCAAGGGAGCAACATATAAATCTGAATTTAAATGTAATTCGACTTGATCTCGGCAAGATGAAGTTACCATCTGTAGCATGCTGCTTGTCCGATAATCTGGCAAGTTCAAGTGGATTTGTCAGGACATCAAGGATTTGCTTAATGGAAACTTTGATTCAGTCAAGGTTGTCTTGTGCATATACAGGAAATTGTTATCTTCTTGAAACTCCTTTATAACTACAGCTGAATTTGTAGTTTGTTGTGTTTGTTAATTGCTGCACATACAGGATCCTAATTTTTTAATTTTACTTTTGGTGAAAATGCCCCTCCCAATCTGTTTTTTCTAATGTGATGTGTACATGGTTTTGGTCAAGACTTATTCTGACCGAACGTGTGTGCTGAAAGTGGTTCAGAGGATTCATCAAATGCTAGTGGAGGAAGATAGATGATTGCATGCTGCTCTGAAGAATCGTTTTAATGAAAATTGTATTGCTTGTAATTAGTTTCATGGATTATTAATTGTTGTATTTCAATTTGCTTTTATATGATATATAAATATATGTTTGTGTGATGATTAAATCTGACTTAATAGCTGTAATTTTATTAAAAATTTTTTTTTGGAAAATTCATTGTTTCCGACGTTTTTTTCCGTCGGGATTTCTTTTTGCAATTTTTAACTTATTTCCGACGGATTTCCCGTCCCAAAAAAATAGTTACCGACGGATTTTTCCTTTTCCGTCGGTATTTTCGACTGTTTTAAAAATCCGTCGCAAATCATTTCCGACGCCATTTTTACCGACGGTTTTGGTAGTCGGAAAATCCATCGCAAAAGTAGCATTTCTGACAGATTTTGACCATGGATAATACCAATATTTCTTGTAATGTACACTGAACTTTTAGGGATTAAAGACATAAAATAATGGATACTAATAAAATATCTCTAATACTATTAGAGAATTAAAGAGTACTGCCATTTTCCTTACCCACGTGTTGCAGAGTATTTTTATCTATATTTTAAATTCATAATATCTATGGTCTAAATTTTAATTTTATTTATTTAAAAAGTAAAGAAAAACCAAATTAATTGCAGGTCATTGTGAAATTAATCATATGTTATATTGAGGCAATAATTTGCATATCTTCTTGTTTAATAAAAAAAAATTTGTTCATATAATATTCTCATTAATTTTTTAACATCAAAATAAATATACTTAAAATTAATTATAATAATATATTAAAGTGCACAATAGCGATTAAATAATTAAATTTTACACATTTGTACTATTGCTCTACACCACATATAAAATTTAATATTTATTTGTATGTTTGAAAATTATGTTTAGTATTTAGTTTTAGAGTGAAGTACCAATTTAATATAAGATGTTTTTTCACGGTACCAAAGGTCCTTGAAAATTTATAAATAAATATTTAGTCCTTCAAGATTTTTCAGATTTACCAATTTGATCCCTCAAGATTTCGAATGTACCAATTTGGTTATTAAAATACGAGAGACCAAGTTGGTATGCAAGAAAATCTCGAAGGATTAGATGTGCATTTATAAATTTTCAGGAACTAAATTGGTACGTATAGTGAAAAAACATCAGATACTAAATTGATATTTCACTCTTAGTTTAATAAACTAAGTTTTGAAAATTTAGTGTATCTTAATTTAGGAATTTTTTTTAAAAAAAAAACTAATTTAGCATTTTTAGTCTTATGAAAATTATTCCTACGCTTTTTGCGAATTGGCTACTTTTTTTTTTTTTTTGCCCATCCTGTTTAAAAGAATAGTTTTAAGCACATAATAATTTTTTGTTTGAATACATTATAAATTTTTAAATATAATATAAGTTAATTCAAGATTTAATAAGTCCATGATTTAAATATATTATTTCTTGCGTGGGTTTTTTAAATGAAGGTTCTACGCATGTAATTTAATATTGACTTATCACCTTTTTGTCGTTTATCTTATTTTCAAGATCAATTTGATTCTTAATTTTTTTAAAATATATTTTGGTTCTTTTTTTAAAAAAAATTCAATTTCGTAATTCCGTCATAGAAAAGTTATCAAAATATTCCCACCACCCGTTACCGGAAACTGGAGAATGTTGTGAGAATATGAAAAAATTTTAGATCACCACCCGACAAAGGTTAGGAATAATGGTGTTGCTTCACCAATGCATGATGCAGCAAGCTGATTCGCAGTGGTGATTGATCAATATGGATAGAGATGTCGATGTGATAAAGATATGAACGAAAATGACTATCAGAGCTTTATCGATGAAGTAGAGAGAATATGTGACAAGCTCTCTCAATAGAACGATAATGAATCTAAATATTCCGGATAAAACTAGCAATGTTATAACATAACGACCAAATTGAATTTTTTAAAGAAAAATAAAGAATTAAAATATGTAAAATATTAAGAACCAAATTGAATCTTGAAAATAAGATAAAAGATGAAGAATGTAATTAAACCTTAAATATTTAAATAAAAAGTGATTGTAATAGGGTTAAAATTGTGTCCAAATTATGTCAATATTCTTATGACATTCGGATTTAAAAAAATAATAATATTTTGACATTAAAAACTCATATATTTCATTGGGGTTTAATTTCTTTCAATTAGCCAATGAGATGTGGCTCACCTAGTTGAAGGCTTGTCCTCGAAACTTACAAATCTCAGGTTTGAATTCCACCTTGACGGCATGAGTCCATTATTCTTTTGGAGTGAATGATTTCCTTCATGTACTTTGTAAATTAGTTATGTAGGCAAAGTTGTCCATCCAAATGATGATCATTGTGCTGTAGTGAAAATAGAATTTCCCTCGTAATCCAAAAAATATTTCATGCAACTTATCATAAATTTTTTACTTAGTCTTATATTTTAATCACTTTTCTCTTATATTTGGGACAAGGCGCTTATAAAGTTAGAGATACTTAAGTCATAAAAATCCACTTAAACGAATTTGAATTGTTTAACTTTTTAGCACAAAAGTCATGTTATGGTGATGTTGCATTGTTTTCTTAATTAATTAAGAGAAAGTTTACATTGTTTCATCACTTCATTGTATGATACTACGAGTATTATCTTTTTTACTCAACTAAAAAATTAATTTATAGCTAAAATAATGCAAAGTCACCACCACGACTTTGATGTGAAAAAAAAGTTAACAGAATTCAAATCCATGCTAAAATCACTCCTAAAAAAGAAATCCATGCTAAAACTTTTTAAGATGATCTAATTCATTTTTAAATGATTTGATATTTACTTGCAAGTTGGTAAATAATGAAACGGGTAAAGCCAACAAAGAATGCCATCAAAGGCTTGGCATTGAAAGCATGGAATAGTTTAGCGAGGACCCGTTTCATTATCTCTTCTTCATTATCAATGCGCAATTTGCAGCATCTATATAATTCAAATAAACCCATGCATTTATCACCTTAACCATTGCAATATGCTTGATTATATATTTGACCATCGAAAATGATAGATTAATGTTTCATCCGTTTTTTATTATCTGTCTTTCTTTAAAAGATTTATTGTTCTTTTTCGTCTATTTTTTTTAGAATTTTAAGAGTATAATAAATGTTATTATTCATGTTGCTTCTATTTAATAAGTCTTATGTAAGTAGTAGAGAAAAATTAATGATTATAAAAAAAAAAGGTATATATATTAAGAAAAAAATAATTAATGTATTGAAAATCTAAGTAATGATTAATTTTTTTAAATAGTGTATTTTTTTTGAAATATGACAAATAAATAGGAACCAAAATATTATTATTATTATTATTATTAATTTTCATAAAATAAAATTACCATAAAAAAACAATAAAACATACTCAAACCATAAAAAATGACCCACCTCAGCATAAATCAAACAAAAAATGGTTCAAACGGTATAAAAAAAATAAATCTACGATGCACCTCTTGTACTAAAACCACACTCATGAGTATCGGGTAATCAATACTCACCATCTAACATCTCCAAAATTCCATAGCGATAGATTGGGCAATGAGTTTGTAACCTCATCCACTTTGGTACCCAGTGGATGAGTACCGTATATGTTCCCTTTTTTTATCTAGATAAAATTTGGACGGTTAATTTTTTTTCAAAAAAATCTAAGAACTCAATTATAAAGTTTAAATTTTTTTAAAAAGAAGTTTGATATAGCATAAGTGGCACCATTTTATTAACCTTTATTTATAAAGGAAGGTAACAAACTTAAGCATCAAACATGAACAAGATCATGATGCTAGTTTGATTCTTGAAGGATGCAAGTGTGGCGAGGAATAGCCTTAGAGAGCAGAGATGATTTCATCTCAAGAGAAAGCTTCAAGCATTCAGACAAGTCTACACCAGAACTACTTGGCGCCCATTCAAAGCATTGTAGCAACATAGCAAGCCAAAGCTCAACAATGGCCAACCCCATAGCTTTTCCTGGGCACACCCTTCTTCCGGCACCAAAAGGTGCAAGCCTGAGATCAGACCCCATAATATTAGGGGCATCTTCTTTTTCATGCATAAAACGCTCGGGATTAAACTCTTGTGGATCGCACCAAATTTCATGGTCATGAGTTATGGCCCACATGTTGACCATGGCAGTGGTGCCAGCTGGAATAAAGTGGTGACCGATTTGAGTGTCATGGATTGCAAGCCTAGCCCATGAAAGAAGGGGTCCTGGTGGGTGCATCCTTAAGGTTTCCTTCACAATGGCACGCACATATGGAAGGTTAGGAAGGTCACCATCGGTCACAGTGCGGGTATAGCCAACAACAGAGTCAATTTCAGCTTGAGCTTTGGCTTGAATTTCGGGGTGTAAAACCATCCTTGCTAGAATCCACTCTAAAAGGATGGCTACGGTATCAGTGCCCCTAAAAATCATCTCCTGCGGGCAACAAACAAACATTATGCATTTGTGAGATTCGGTAATAATAATAAAATTAGTTTATAAAAAATAGCAGTTATGATAATGAAAATGATAAAGGTAAAAAAGAAAAAACTTACCCACAAAACTGCCACCATGTCCGAATGTTGAAGTTTATTCTCCTTTTCCAAATCCAACAAAACATCAACAAAATCAGAAGAGCCTTCATCCACAGTCTTGTTATCACCACCCCTTTTAATTCTATGCTCTAGTATGATATTTCCAACGAAAACATTGACTCTCTCAACAAGATTCCTGCACCTTTTCCTCACACCTTGCAAATCAAGCCAACCAAGAAGAGGGAAATGGTCACTCCAGTTAAACACCCCAAGCAAATCATAACCTTCTTTCACCAACTCCTCAACTTCATTGCCATCGC
This sequence comes from Crotalaria pallida, assembly GCA_037953625.1. Classification (NCBI taxonomy): domain Eukaryota; kingdom Viridiplantae; phylum Streptophyta; class Magnoliopsida; order Fabales; family Fabaceae; genus Crotalaria; species Crotalaria pallida. Next base: position 184,834,707 of record CM075649.1, read on the forward strand.
AATCACCTTCACCGAACTCATAACTCTTCCCAAACACTGTCATCATAACGTTGTTGAGTGATGCAAAATGTAAAACTTGTCTTACCTCAACAACACCATCACCATCATTCTTGTTCTTCTCCATCGTCATCAAACTCTTTATCTGTCTTACCATTGTCGCTCCAATACTCAACCGGAACTCACCAGAAGCGGCGATCCTCCGAGGAGAGAAAAGATGAGTAGCGGAAATCCTCCTGAGATTCCTCCAATACTCACCAAATGGAGCAAAACCCATAGCACGGTGAAAGAGAAGTTCGTAAGCGGATTCCTTAACAGGACGGTCGGCAAAAGCAGAACTGTTGAGAATATCTTTGGCAGTGTCAGGAGAAGAAGAGATAATGAAACGGGTAAAGCCAACAGAGAATGCCATCAAAGGCTTGGCATTGAAAACATGGGATAGTTTAGCGAGGACCCTGTGAGTTAGAGAATCCGTAAAAGCGAAGACGAGACCGAGAACAGGGAAACCGGAAGGTCCGGGAATGGGGGTGGTGGTTTTTTTGTTGTTATTGTTGGAGGATGAGAGTGACCAGGCTAGGCCACCGGGAACAAGCCAGAAAGTGAAAACAGAAATGAGAAGAAGGAGAGTGAGGAAGAGAGGGAAGGAGAGTGTTGTTGAGCAAGCCAATGCAGGGAACAACATAGAACAGAGTTCGGAAGAAGACATTGATGATGATATTGACATTTTCAAATGAAGAAAGAAAGAAAGGAAAGAGTGAGTGAGAGAGAAAGAGAAGTTAGTTAGGGAAGGAACGTTGGAGTGCAAGAAGACCAAAGGCATGAACCTACTTATAATGCTCTAAGCTAGGTAGATAGTATACATACGTAGAACTCTGTAACTACCATTAAAGTATTGGTTTAATACCCGGATATTAACAAATCCTTTATTTTTAATGCTATAAAACTTACGTTATTCAGATTGATTCTTTCGGTTAACTATATGCCTTTTAAGTTCGACAAATAAATGCAATTCAAGCTCATGTAATAACTGTAATTTATGAATTAAATGATCCAAATCAAATATTTAATTCCTGCTCATGGGAAACAAATTAAAGCTTATGGAAAACAAAGTTGCTTTTGCATCCTGATCGATGTGTTTTATTGACAATTAAATTTATTCTCCTTTTGCATACTGCTGTTTGAAATCAGTCGCATTCAGTTGCGGGCAGCTCCACCAATTGAATTTTCTATTCTGTTAGAAATTAGTCGTAGATTAAAAAAGGTGTGTGTTGAGAATAAGTTATTCACTCTCCCATATGACGATCAAAAGATCCGGTCTTTGGTTTCAAGGAATAACTGTGATTCTGCAGATTTATATGTGATGATTAATTACAAACAGCAGTATAAGCAAATGACCTGGCAAGCTAATTAAGTTAGTTTGAGTTAAATATCGCATCACAAATTATTTTCCAGTGGGTGCACCAAATGCTAATATTTGGGTAGATTTTACTGACACACACTATATGTTTCTCACACCCTTTTTTTAATAATAGAGTGAAGGGACACTTTGGTCCCTCAAGTTTTTCGACAGAGACACTTTAGTCTCTTAAGAAATTTAATTTATTTTTAGTCCCTATGTTTTCCAAAAAATTTAGTCCCTCATATTTTCCAAAAGTAACCAATTTAGTCCCTCAACGAAGTGGCTAACGGAAATAGGACAGGGACTAAATTGGTACTTTTGAAAAATTTTGGGGACTAAAAATAAATTAAATTTCTTGTGAGACTAAAGTGTCCCTGTCGAAAAACTTGAGGGACCAAAGTGTCCCTTCACTCTTAATAATATTTGTATCGTATTTCCCAAAATTTATTCATCTTCTTTTCAATGTTTGCTTATACCCAATTAACCCTTGCATGCATTAACTATCTGGAATAGTATTATTGGTCCATCATCTTTTAATTTATTATTGTTTTTAAAATTTATTATTTCATTTTAAAAAACAAAGAAACATATAAGATGAGACTAAGATTTGTGAAAGAAATTATTGAGGGAGGAAGGAATGCAAAAAAGAATACAAATTGCATGGTAATTATTGAGTATTAGTATTGGCTTTTATGATTATATGGACCTGGATTCTCTGACTTCAATTTTGATGCAATCATTGGTGCAGTCATCGATCTAACCATCAAAAATTTATCTATCATTTTTTTTTAAAATTTAATTGTAAAAGAAAATGCTTTCAAGAATCAATATTTCATGCAATCACTGAGAATCCAAATCCTGCTTATACCCCATCTCTAAAAGCATGTAATACAAAAGTGTTATGTAAATATATATATAAAAGTTCATATAATATTCTCATTAATTTTTTTAACATCAAAATAAATATACTTAGAATTAATTATAATAATATAATAAGGTGCCCCATAGCGATTAAATAATTAAATTTTACACATTTGTACTATTGCTCTACACCACATATAAAATTTAATATTTACTTGTATGTTGGTAAATTATGTTTAGTATTTAGTTTTATAAAACTAAGTTTTTAAAATTTAGTATATCTTAATTTAGGTTTTTTATTTTAAAAACTAATTTAGCATTTTTAGTCTTATGAAAACTTATTCTTCCGCTTTTTGCAAATTGGCTATTTTAAAATAATAGTTTTTTTGCATAATTAAAAGAATAGTTTTAAGCACATAATAATTTTTTGTTTGAATACATTATAAATTTTTAAATATAATATAAGTTAATTCAAGATTTAATATGTCCATGAGTTAAATATATTATTTCTTGCGTGGGTTTTTTTAAATGAAGGTTCTACGCAACTAATTTAATATTGGCTTATCACATTTTTGTCTTTTATCTTATTTTTAAGGTCAAATTGATTTTTAATCTTGTTTTTTTAAATATATTTTGATCCTTTTTTTCAAAAAATTCAATTTGGTAATTTTGTCATAGAAAAGTTATCGAAATATTCCCACCCATTACTGGAAACTAGAAAATGTTGTCAGAATATATATGTAAAAATTCTAGACCACTACCCGGCGAAAGTTAGGAATAATGGTGTTGCTTTGCCAATATTGATGTAGCAAGGTGCTGATTGATCGATATGGATATAAATGACAATGTGATAAAGTTACGAACGAAAATGACTATCAGAGCTTTATTGATTGAGCCATGAGAATATGTGTCAAGCTCTCTCAATAGAACGGTAATGAATATAAAAATTCCGCGTAAAACTAGCATTGTTACAACGGAATGACAAAATTGAATTTTTTGAAGAAAAAATAAATAATTAAAATAAAAGTAAAAAAATAAGAACCAAAGTGAATCTTGAAAATTAGATAGAGGATTAAAAATGTAATTAAACCTTTAATATTTAAAAAAAGTTATTGTAATAGGGTTAAAATAGTGTCCAAATTATGTAAATATTCTTATGACATTGGGTTTTAAAAGAATAATCTTTTGAAATTAAAAACTCATATTTCATTGGGGTTTAATTTAATTTCTTCCAACTTGCCAATGAGGTGTGGCTCACCGGGTTGAGAGCTTGCCTTTGAAACTTACATATCTCAGGTTTGAATCTCACCTTGGCAGCACGAGTCTATCACTCTTTTGGAGTGAATGATCTCCTACATGCTCTTTATAAACTAATCATGTAGGCAAGGTTGTTCATCCGAGTGATCATTATGTTGTAGTGAAAATAGAATTTTTTGTGTAACCCAAAAAAAAAATTCATGCAACTAATAATAAAATTTAACTCAATTTTGTATTTTAATCACTTTTCCCTTAAATTTGGGACAAGGCGCTTATAAAATTAGAGGTACTTAGGTCATAAAAATCCACTTAAACGAATTTGAATTGTTTAACTTTTTAGCACAAAAAGTCATGTTATGGTGATGTTGCATTGTTTTCTTAGTTAATTAAGAGAAACTTTACATTGTTTCATTCATCACATCATTCTATTCATTTTGCAACGACATAAAAATTTCGTTGCAAAAAAACAGATGATCTGCAACGACTTAAATGTGTCGTTACATGCCCTCTCTCTTCTTCGTTTTTCATCGTCAACAAGCTCCCTCTCTCACTGGATCTCCCTCGATGGCACCACGCTCCGCTGCAACGATACCAGTGTGCGTGGGTTCTGCAGAACCCTAAGCGAACCTCGCTGCTACTGCTGTTCTTTTAAAAAACCTAGCCCCAATCTTCCTCTCCCAAATCACGGATTAATTTTCATTTTTCAAGTCAATTCGTTCTCCTTCCTCTCCCATTAATCGATCAATTCGCGATTTCTCATCATAGACATAGTCACCCGAAATCTGTACTTGTCTTTTTCTTCTCCTCAATTTATCTGCGTGAATCAATGGAGGATCGCACTTCTCTCCTTCTCAAATCTTCACCACATGCGCTTGAACGGGGAGAGAGAACGAACCAGGAGACGGCGACAGCAGCATCAAAACAGCGACAGTGGCTAAGGAGAGAACCGGAGGCAGTGGCAGGTGAAAGAACGCAGCGAAGACAGCGAGTGAGAAAGGGATACACGTAGAGCAATTTTCTTTTATTTGTAATTTAAGTGTTGAGTGAATAGAATATTTTTGTGTTCATCAATTTTGGAGCTATAGGTATGAAATATTGTGTTAATGTTTTTATTTTATTTTTACCTGGTCTGAATATAATATTGAATGTGTTCAATTGGCATTTTTTCTGAGTTACTAATGTAGTTGATGAGTTGGTATCATGGGTTCAAATTATGGTCTATGAGTTTTATTTGTAAAAACTGAGTTCTTATTGTTTGCCTACTAATATGCAGATTAGATTATGTAGAGAAACTACTTTGAGTTTTGTCTCTTTATTATTCTTTCAATTTATATGTGGGATAAGTTACTGCTAATATGGGTTAATGTTAATCCTAATATGTTGATATCAATTGTTCTATACCCCTATATGTTTCCCGTGTAATGATTTGTTTCCGTTGGGAGATAGCCTATTGTTTTCAAGTCAATTATATGACTGGATTTGGTCCCTTCCTTTTCGGGTTAGGTTTTTTAATATATTTTGGGTGATTTGGGGATTTAATTAGGCTGTCATTTTTTGTATCTTCTCTGACTTTTATTTTCCTGTATTCTCTTTCCATCTTATAAGAGAGTAAATGTGACTGGTTAAGAATGGCTTGATTGTGGAGGGTGCTGATAGGACCCATATGTTACTAGGGATATAGTTGGAAAAAGGGAATGAAAGAGGGGTGTGAGCTATCAAGTAGTTATTGGCTTGAGGAGAAATGGAATTGTACGAGGGGTTTATAAAAAGAGAGGTTCGGAACGTAAAGGGGGAGTTAGGAACTTTTGGTTTACAGCTTTAGGCTGGGCAGAGGGTGCTTTGTGCAACTCGGACAAAGCTTTGCTTCGAGGATTATAGGGGTTTTTCTCTTGTAATCATTGCCCACTGAAACCAGGTTAGAAGGTTAGACAATGAGAAACTAATGTAATTCTACTCACTGGTTTGTATTGTCATATAGATTTGTAAATTTCTGATGTGGAGATTGCTGGCAGGTGATTTATGACGCTAGCAGGATGCCAAGCAGAGGTTTGATACCTGCAAGATTTTTCACTTATTCATTACTTCCATGTAATATTCTATCTGTTTGCTCATTTGTTTGGTTGGTCTGAATGGTTTTTACTGAATTTGATTCACTGGATTCTCAGGTTTTTGAACTAAATTGTGTATGAACTTCCTGCTGAGCATCCTCTAGCTGAAAGCAGACCCTTTCGTGAACTTCTTGGGCATACTCCCGTTCAGGTTCCGCATTTTGAACTTGATTGTTTCCTATAATTAACAATGGAATTTAGTGCAGAATAAAAAGACACTGCTTATTGATGAACCTTTAAATAAAGAGTTGATAATGTGATAATAATCCCAATGTGAGGTTCTACAATGTTAGCATTTGTATGCTATGTTCATTTTAAAATAGCTATAATCTGGTACAGCTTATGACTATGTATAGTATTTAGATTACTGGCCAGTGTGCATAGGTTCCACAACTCCAAATGAGTCAAAGTCTTGTTTTATTACTTTTTTTATTTATGTAATTATTTCCCCTTCTTCTTGTTGCATGTTAAAGTGAACATTGGTAAATCTTTTAAATTTGTGATAAGTATGTTAACCAGTCATATGTTTCATGGGTGCTTCTACTATGCTCCGGGTAAATTTTTTTATTTTTTTTAAATCTATTAAATTAAAAATATGTTTTGAGTTTTCTGTTTTACTGATATGTCTTTTTTTTTTATTATTTGGATTTAAAATTTTTTTTATTATCTTCTAACACAAATAAAAAAATTATATTGAGTTATATTGAGTAAATCTGCATTAAAAATTGACATATTTTAATAAATTTGCGTTAGAAATTTGTATTAAAAAAATATTTTGAGTAAATATGGGTTAGAAATTTTATTTTATTTTTTTAAAAAAAGCTGACCGGTGTATGAAAAACCGGAGCAGCATAGAAATTTCCATGTTTTATAATTTCTTGTTGTGAGAAACATACAGAGAAATATATGTGTGTATGTGTGCTGGCATTTGTGCATAATAAAGATATGTAAAATTTCAGTAACATTTAAAATTGATGTGTTACACATGGGATTTTCCCAGTTTCTAATTTGTATATTTTGCTACTCTGCTTAAATATACTAGATATCACTTGTCTTTAAAACCGCGGTAAGGGCAAAAAATTTTTAAAAAAAGCAAAGCAATTCAGGGTATTTTCATGATATTTGTCCCTGAAATTGCTTTCTTCGGGGATATAGGTTCATGATCGAATTTTAAAAAATAAAAAATTGAAATTTTTATTTTTTTCGTTCATGCTGATCCATCAACTCATCCCATTTTTCATAGTGACAGGTTTTGATTCAATTTACAATCAAAATATACATACATGAGCATAAGGCAAGTGTATGATATTGTTTTTGTGTTCAATTTTTTATTTTTATTTTTTTAAAATTCGATCATTAACCTATATCATGACCATAATAAAAATATGAAGAAAAAAAAACTTATTTCTTTTCCAAGATAATTTCGGGTGGCATGATCTTAATCGGAGAGGGGGGATAATTTCTCTTGCCACGTGCATAACACATGCATGGTCTAGATAAACAAATTGGGTTTTCAAACTTAATACGTGTGTCTAATCTATATATTTAGCATCAAATCGACCCATTTTTCTATAACGTTTGTAAACAAGTCAGTGAATATACCTATAACAGGAAACCAGTGGAGGCTGGCACAAGTGGAAGGGGCTTGTGTCCCTTAAACATGTGGTCGCGGGTTCGAGTCGTACCTGAGGCGCATGTGAACGGAGCAAGCCTTACTGGGAGCATCGCCCCCGAAAGGGCCCGACCGTGGTGCGAGGGATTAGTCGCCCAGTTGCGCGGGTGGATACCCTGGTTCATCTAAAAAAAAAAAACCTATAACAGGAAAATAAACTTCTTGTTATTAAAAATGTGATAGTTTTTTAGAGAAAAATATGTAATTCATTCCATAACATAAAATAGTATACATAGATCTAACAGTACAATAACAAAACATATATTTTTCATATAATAAAGATTGCTAGAAAAGATTAAATACTCAGCCATAACAACAAACTTCATGTGGATCAGGATCATCATCAACATCCAGCTTCGAACTCTAACAAGAGATTCAACCGCATTTGTTTCCAAGATAACTATCTCATCGATGCCGGAAATAAGCACAGTTCGGCGACAAAGAATTTCATATCTAAGGAGGTACAACCACTGAACAAAGGAGAAGACAGAGATCTGAAAGGGAAAAGGTGTCCCGAATATATCAGTCTTCTAATTATTGAAGAAGATAGGAAGGTCATCAGATCTGAACAAACAAAAAGTCTTCCCGCAGTCAAATACACAAAAACAAAACTCAGATGAATATGGGACAAGAAAAACCACAGCACCTTGCACAAAGACAAAATTATTTAACCCATATATAACTATGAGAGAAAAAAACTCACACACCAACCAAATGAGGGGGGATCTCTCCCTCCTATTCTATCGCTATCACAAAAAAAAAACAGAGAAGAGATGAAAAGAAGGCTGAGGAAGAAGGGAGAAGGGAGAAGCTCTCTCCTTCTTCAAAAATTTGATAGATAATTTTTAAGAATTGTTTATTTTTTTGTCATTTTTATCATTATTAAATATTTTGACTAACTTTTTTTATTATCAATAAATCAAGGTTTTTTTTTTAAATTTTTATTAATATGTGATCTAAGGGGTAAGGATATCTAAGTGAAGTTTCATGGGAAAACTAAAATTATCACTTATTAATGTATTAAAATAAGACATTTTTTAATGCAAATTTACTTTCTAAAGTAGTATGCTTGATATTCCCTATATTTTTATATATAAGATTTTTTTGCTCTTATTTTGTTACCATTAGAATTTATTATTTTATTTGATTCATTTAGTGCATATTTGGATTTACGTTATATATTTTTTTTAAATAGATTTTGCCAAAAAAATAAAGCTATTTACAGCAACCGCTTCACATCAAACTAGATTCCAAAATCTAACGTAATTTTTCAATTTTTATCATTTCACAAAAGACACATTATTTATCAGTTTCAATATTTTGGACACCGCCAAATGCCAATAAATCCAAAGATGAACTAAATACTCAATCCGGTTCTATTTATAAGATTTTTTTTTCAATAGTATTTAGTTATTTTTTTCACTAATACCTCTATAAAGTTAACACTTTTTAGAGTTCTAATAATAATTATAGGGATAATTTTGAAAAAGTATATTAAATTTTCACATTTCTTATGTCACTAACAAATTTATCCACTCTTCTTGGTGAGAGTGAAAATCGAAAAAAGTCTTGTAAATATGATCGGAGGGAGTACGTGTTTGAAAACTGTTCACTGTCCAATACTCCCTCTGTCACATTATCTTGGTAAAAGTCAAACAAGTCGATGGAAATAAGATAATATCTATTTAGTATAATGCATGATTCATTAATTAATTACAAATTGATATTAGACAAATTTTTACTATATATCATTACAATTAATACATATTGCAATATTGTCTCAAAAAAATATTTAAATGTGTTTTCCTGATTTATTTATCAATATCCATATAATGTACATTCTTTAAGATTTTCATTGATTTTTTACTCTAATATGGGACAAAATTTTTTATATTTTTTTTTATCAAAATAATGGAAGGAAGGGAGTATAAATTTGAAACAATAAAAAAGAAATTTTTCAATATAAATAAGAGTAATCCAGAAGAATTGTGACGCAAATTAAATTTGTTTCAAACATGAATTAATAAAGATAGCCAAATAGACGCCGCCTTAAACGCCAGGTACCCCGTACACACAGTGTTGCTGGAGCGTGGGGGCCACATTCACGGACCGAAGTACAAGCTGACAAGCAAGATATACTATGGTTTTAGATTGGGAATGACGGGGCTGCTGACGTTTCCTCCCAGTTCTCACTCATTGAAATAAAAAAACAGGGTGTATTACTATATTATTATATGAATAAATATATGCCTAAAAATAAACGGATAACTATACCAGAACAAAATAAGGGATACAAAGATACAGCCCTGGGTATGCACTTCCCTAGTCAGATCATCACACACTAATAGTATATTACATCAACAACTGTTTGCACATGTTTTTGACATATTTCTCCATTTGAACCTCATTTTCACTATATTTATATTTCACCTTCTCATTTCTTGCTAGGAAAATTCCATAACATTGAATTTACCCAGCAGGTCAAAGTCGTCCATGTTTCTAATTGTCTAATGGTGCCTCTTAGTGGCCTTTTAAAAAATGTTTGAATTATTATTAAAGACCATTTTACTGGTGGACTAATAATGCATATATAAATACATATAAAATGATTGTATGAATAATTTTTTATCTTCAATCAAATAAATGGCTGATAATCACCTGTTAAGATAACTGAATAGGCACCTCTCTTTCTGGCTGACGTGGACCGCACCCACTTTTCGGGCTTTTCTCATGGACCAAAACTTTGACTTACAATACCAAAGAAATTTTGCTGAATTATATGAGAATTAAAAAAAAAACTTAATTGCATAATTGATCATTTATCTTATTTATTAAATTCATTTTGGTCCTTTATTTTTTTTTTGCAATTGACTGGTCCTTTATTTTTTTTAAAGATTCAGTTTGGTCCTTCCGTTAAAATAAAGTTAAATAAGAAGGAATATTACAAGAATATTCCCCCTTCTAGGTTAATTGCATAATTGGTCCTTTATCTTATTTATTAGATTCACTTTTGTCCTTTATCTTAATATTCCAAGAATATTCTCTCTTTTTTTTTCCTCTTCCACTGCTCTCTCCTTACAGCGGCGGCAGCCACCATGGGCGCCGCCGTCACCGCCCATGCCACCGTCGTCGCCATTTTTAGAAATTAATCGGAGTTGTTGAAGCGTTTTGCACGTGTTTTCACACGTTTTCCAGCAGGTTTAGAAGAGGAGACCATTATTGATAACCAAGGTTTTAGAAAAGGGACCCTAGAATTCGGATTTTGAAGAAAAAAGAACAAAAAACACGAATTTGTTTGATGAATAATGAAAATAAAGCTTAAAAACCGTGAAAAATTGAAGAATGTTGAAGAAATTTGAAGAAATTTGATGATTTTCGAGGGAAGAGGGTGTGAGCCCATGGTGGTTGTCGCCGCTGTAAGGAGAGAGCAAAGGAAGAGGAAGAAGAAGAGGGAATATTCTTGGAATATTAAGATAAAGGACCAAAGCGAATCTAATAAATAAGATAAAAGACCAATTATGCAATTAAGCCTAGAAGTTGGAATATTCTTGAAATATTCCAATATTCCTTCTCGTTTAACTTTATTTTAACGGAAGGACCAAACTAAATCTTTAAAAAAAATATATAAAGGACTATTAAATTGCAAAAAAAAGATAAAGGACCAAAGTGAATCTAATAAATAAGATAAATGACCAATTATGCAATTAAGCGTTAAAGAAAATACTCGCTGGGTCCTATTTATAAGATTTTTTTGGAGTTTTTCACTTTCATCAAGAAAAGTGGATAAATTTGTTTTGACATTGGAAATGTGAAAATTTGATACACTTTTTCAAAACTACCCCTATAATTATTATTGAAGATTTAAAAAATATTGACTTTATAAGGGTATCTGTGAAAAGAAATAATTAAATGCTATTGAAAATTAAAAATGGGTCTTATAAATAAGACCAAAACAAAAACCTCAAAAGGGTCTTGTAAATAGGACAGATGGAGTAATTATAAGTATATATTACTTTTATTATTTTTAAAGTATTTCTATTGGTCTCGAATATAATAAAAAAATTTAATTTCACACTTATTAAAAAAATTAGTTGAATGTATTTAATTTTATTGGATTCATAAAAAAATAAATTATTTTAGAAAACATGCATTGTGAAATCAAACAAAAATTAAATAATATAATAAATATTTTAGAAATGATTGTATCTAAAATAAAAAAATTACTCCCTTCGTTCTTTATTATCTGTCGTTTTTTGCAGAGATTTTTTGTTTTTCTTTATATGTCGTATTGAGAATTTCAAGAATGTAATAAATGCTAATTTTCATGTTTGGTCCTATTTAATGTGTCCTGGGTTTATGTAAGTAGTGGAGAAAAATTAATAATCACATAAAGAGAGAAAGGGTATAGTGGGAAAAAACGTAATTAATGTACTAAAAATCTAAGTAATCATTAAATTTCTTAAAGGGTATGTTTTATTTGAAATATGACAAATAAATAGAAAGAAAGAGAGTAGTTAAGTTTTGCTAATTTTTTAGACCACTAATGAACTATCTTTATTGCTTATATTTGAAACTGAATGGAGTATAATTTTTTGGGCGTTACTACCATGCAATCAAAAATTGAATGGTTGCTATGCAACCATTGTTAAACCAATAAAATCTTACCATCTAAGACATATATGTCACATGATTACTTAAATTAGTCAAAATTAAGTTTTGCAATTTAGTCTAACATAAAAATTAAATTAAGTTGTGCTCATTAGAACAACCAGCAGCATACTTTGATTTTTTTTAATAATGTTTTTTAAAATTAAAACTTATAATTTATCTATACTTTTATAGTTACAAAGGACTAAAATTTTAATTTACTATTTAAGTTGGACTAAATTGCAAAAAATTAAATTTGATTACTTCAAATGATGACATGGCACAGGTAAATTAAATGACAACTTTCTATTGGTTTAAGAGAAGGTTACATGACAACACTCCAATTTTGGATTACATAATAGAAATCTCCTAATTTTTTTATTACATTTAATTTTTTAACCAATGTACTAAAAACAATTATTATAACAACAATGAACAAATTATTACCGAAAAAGAAACGGTCATCACACCATTATTATTTTTTTATTTATATTTGTATTTACATTTAATTTATTATTATTATTATTATTATTATTTTATTATTACTTCTATAAGAGTGTCCGTATATATAAATATAGTATAATTTAAGGAACAACGTATTGTTATTGACAATTTTGATTTGGTGGGTTGGAGTGGAGGGGGGAGACTGGAGAGTCATGAGCGGGTTAAGAAGTGAAAGAGCTCCTCTCTTAGAAGCTGAGCGAGGTGTAAGTCCATTTTTCTCTCTTCTCACTAACAATTTGATTTTAGACCCCCGCAAATTTTGTTTATTTCCATCACTTACATCTTTATTTGTGTGATCAATTCAAACAACAAGCTTCTTCATTTCAGAGTAATTTATGCTTTGTTCTTTAAACTAATTTCAGTTGAAAACATGGCTGAATTTCTGTTGTTGTTGTTTTTTCCCATCATTTTGAGGGCTGATGAGATTAAAATTTATAATACAAGGCATAGATAGTCTTTTAATGGTCACTATTGTTGTCTCAGTAACTATTAGTTAAGTCCATGATTGTTGGTATGGTTATGCATTTTTGAAACTCTAGGGTTTAAATTGCGGTTACAGTTATGCTGCACAGAAATTGCAACCATGATGCGGGTGCGGACACTCCCAAAACCACGATATTATGGCTGTAATAGCTGTTGCACAATTTAAAAGAATCACATAACTGTGGAACTGAGTTTATCCTTGTATTCCCTTAAATTTTTTATTTTTTTTTCCAAATCTATGTAGGGAGGGGGAAAGAGGGATGATGCCGTGGCAGGTCAAGTCTCAGACCTTGAGCATGGTGATGCAGTGCCGGTAATCGCTGCCTATACATACTTGAAATCTCTCTATAATAGCTCATAGCATCATATTTATATCTACAGTTGCTAACTTTATTCGTGAAAATGTCAGGCGGCAAATGTGGGATTCTTTCGAGTGTTTTCACTTGTAAGTGGCTAGTGTTTCTTCAGTAGCATTGCTGCCATATTTGTTGTGATCATGAAAGTTACTTGTTTTTAATTTTTATTAATTACAGGCAAAGCCTGAGGCCGGAAAGTTGGTGATCGGTACGGTGGCTCTGTTGATTGCAGCCACAACAAGTATCTTAGTTGTACGCATCCTTTACTATATCCCTTTCTCTCACATACATACACAAGTGCACACACACAAGTAACTTTCATGCTAAAATAATTTTGGGCTTAATTATGTCACAAGTTCCTGAAGTTTGGGGTACTTTTGCCACATACCCTTATTCTTTGTTTTTCAATATCTGACTCCCCGAAGTTACTTCTGGGTTTGTCATATACCCCTACTACCAATTTTGACCAATTTTGCTGACATGTAACATCGGAATCCTGATTAAACGAAGGAGGTTAAGCACCTGGTGTCCCGTGGGCGAAGATTTAAAAAAATTTAAAAAACTAAAAAACTTAATATTTTTATATTTTTAGTTAAATAAAAAATAAAATAAAAAGAATTGAAAAGAGATGTCGTCTTCGCCCGTGTGATATCACGCGGTACCACATGACCAATCTCCAGCGTCTGACCAAACTAAAAATATAAAAATATTAAGTTTTTTAGTTTTTTAAATTTTTTTGAATCTTCGCCCACGGGACACCAGGTGCTTAACCTCTTTCGTTTAATTAGGATTCCGATGTTACATGTCAGCAAAATTGGTCAAAATTGGTAGTAGGGGTATATGACAAACCCAGAAGTAACTTCGAGGAGTCAGATATTGAAAAAAAAGTATAAGGGTATCTGACAAAAGTACCCCAAACTTCAGAGACTTGTGACATAATTAAGCCCAAAATTATTTTAGCATGTATCAATATTTGTTGCCAACAATGCCAGATATAAAGTTAAACCTGCTTTACAATGAACATATGAATGTTACTGCTGCAGCAAAAATTTGGTGGGAAGATAATTGACATTGTCTCAAGAGATCTTCGAACTCCTGAAGAGAGAGACAAAGCTTTAGATGCTGTTAAGGGCACCATACTCGAAATATTTCTGATTGTTATTATCGGGTATGAACCTTGCTTGAGAGCTTGAGTACTTTCCGAATTAATATTGGTCATATAGTTTTAATCGGATGCAGTCATGATTTCTGATCTGCCGTGCGTTTTCTGGGATCTTAAGTGGTTCACTGAGTTTTCTTGGATTTTCAGTTCAATTTGCTCAGCCCTTCGAGCTTGGCTGTTTTCTTCTGCAAGTGAAAGGGTTGTTGCACGGCTGAGAAAGAATTTGTTCAGTCACCTTGTAAACCAGGTAAAACAAAATATTGTCACAATGACAGACTCTTGCATTGTTTCTCTTTGTTTGTGTTATTGTTGTTCAATTGGAGAGTAGAAATTTCAATATTGCAGCTTGTAGTTACCCTTGCCTCACGGTAAAAACTTGTTTATTATGCATGATGAGGTTTCAGGAGATAGCCTTCTTTGATGTTACTCGAACCGGAGAACTTTTAAGTAGGCTCTCAGAAGATACACAGATCATAAAGAATGCTGCAACTACCAATCTTTCTGAGGCCCTTCGAAACTTGTCAACTGCACTTATTGGCCTCAGCTTCATGTTTGCAACGTCATGGGAGTTAACATGTCGGTAATTAAAGACTAAAGGTTTAGTTCATGAACTACACACACACACTCACTCTCTCTCTCTCTCTCTCTCTCTCTATGTGTTTATCCTAATTTGGATCTCTCTTAACATTTTGCAGTGTTGGCTTTGGCTGTTGTGCCTGTTATTTCTGTCGCCGTTCGCAAATTTGGCCGTTTCTTGCGTGAACTTTCTCATAAAACTCAAGCTGCGGCTGCAGTAGCTTCTTCAATTGCTGAGGTATCCATAATCCCATTAAACAGGCATCATAGAAAAATATATTTAAGGTAATATTAATTTTGTGTGTGTTGCTTAGGAATCTTTTGGTGCTATAAGAACAGTAAGATCTTTTGCTCAAGAGGATTATGAAATAACACGCTACTCTGAGAAAGTTGACGAGACACTTAAGCTTGGACTTAAGCAAGCTGTGAGTTTGTCATTTATATTTTGATCTATTTGCTTGTGTGTAAATTTGTTTGTTTGCCTTTGCAACATTTAATCTTATCTGCTTGGTGATACAGAAAGTTGTTGGACTCTTTTCTGGAGGCCTTAATGCAGCATCCACACTTTCAGTTATTATAGTTGTTATATATGGAGCTAATTTGACAATCAAAGGTTCCATGTCGTCGGGTGATCTTACATCTTTCATTCTTTATAGTCTCTCAGGTAAATTCCTCATTCTATTAAAATTTTTTTATTGGGGTATGTAGCGTCATTGTTGTGGTTATTATTATTATTTGGGTACATGCCTCACATATCATTGACTCAATACTTTGCCTTGTAGTGGGATCTTCTATATCCGGTCTTTCAGGATTGTACACAGTAGTAATGAAAGCTGCAGGTGCTAGCAGAAGGGTATTTCAACTTATGGATCGTCTTTCATCCATGCCTATTTCGGGAAATAAGTGTCCTCTGGGGTCAGTTTCCTAGATTTCTCTATATAAATGTTCTATTTTCAGAGTTGTTTTAGTATTTTACACTCCTGGAGTGCACCTAGTCTAGGGTGTCTGAACAAGGAGCTCAGCTTTTAAATTCTTGTTACTAGACTTTCTAATGTTGCAATTCTGCACTCAAAGCCTGCATTTCAATTAAAAAAATGATAAACTGCTTGTTTTGAAATGGACTTCACCATATTTAGATGTGTAGTGTCCTTGAACACTATGTGTCCTTAACCCTCTAAGTGCTCAAGATTATGGTAACCAGGAGCCCAAGAGAGGATCAAGTATTACTGTGTGACTTATGGTATTTCTGCAGTTCCAGTTGGGAAAAGCAGGGTCTCCCTAGTCAACGTGTGTGTGCAGAGTGTCAACTTAGGGATGAGAGTACTTACCCGAAATCCTAGCTGTGATGAGCTATTTATAGGGTTTGGAGGAGGCTAATATGGGCCCTTTGGGCCTTGTATCAGAGTTGTGCTGAACCAGGATTCTGTTGAGATAATATCGGATGATTATGCTTCTAGAATCTGGATAGGATCAGCTGAAGATCTCATGTCTATGCTGTTGCGAGAATCTAGGAGAGATTTGCGAAAGGGATAAGAAGCCTCGGCGAGCCTGAGCTTATCCACGAGCCGACGGTATGTCTAGGTCCTAGAGTCCCGAGCCTGATGGATGGGGGACCGATAGTAATGCTCGGTTCCATCAGGTCCGAGCCTGGCCCTCTTGTATGCTCGGAGACCATGAGTCCGAGCGATGAACTTTTATGGTAGGTAAACCGAGTAAAATGCCCTTAGAGAATCCCTTTGGTAAGACTTGGGTCCGGATGTGGTCGGCAGACCCTACAAGATGCTTCTTTGTCACTGCCTCTTTCCTTTTTGTTATGGTGAAGCGAAACTTTATAACATAGAAGGTGAAAGCATAAGCATCTCTTTCACTCTTTCCATTCTATGATGAGAATTTCAGAACCATTTTCATAAATTAAGTATACTCCCTTTTTGTTTAAAATGTTTTGAATATAATTTTTTGGCCTTTTAAAATGAGAAGTGACACTAAATATTTATCCGGCTTACTGTAGTGATCAAGATGGGGAAGTGGAACTAGATGATGTATGGTTTTCGTATCCATCACGCCCTAATCATATGGTGCTCAAGGTAGCATTTTCCTTCTAGTTTTTTGTTCTTGTGGTACATGTTATACAAATTGTTAATTATTAAAATTATACATGCTTCATTGTTCATGTTTAGGGCATTACTATGAAACTGCTGCCTGGCTCAAAGGTTGCTCTTGTTGGTCCCAGCGGTGGCGGAAAGGTTTGGTCCACATCTTCTCTTATGATCATTTTCTCTTCTTTTCCCCTTCTTCGAGTGTTTATTTTCACAGGTAGTCATTCCACAAGGTTCATATTTAACATGCAGCTGATTGAAGCCTAGCAAGCAAGGTATATATAGCTCAGTGAAGTATCATGAACGTGAACTTATTTCTTGTTTGTGCAGACTACAATAGCAAACTTAATTGAGAGATTTTATGACCCAACTAAGGGAAAGATTCTGGTGAATGGAGTTCCTTTGGTAGAAATATCACACAAGCATTTACACAGAAAGGTATCTGTGGCCATGAATTTTTTTTAATTTTTAGTGCGTAAAATTAACCACCAAAACAATTTTTTTTAGCTTATTACTATTTACTGTCAATCACATGGACCCATTGATTGGTAAGTTGGCACTGCAATAGCTGTTCTCTATGGGGCAAAATATTTTACAACATTTTGGCAGATCAATATCACTAGTAAATTTCAGTGTGAACATTACCAATTTAATATTGTTGTAGTGTCATGTTTTAAGTTTTGGGAATCTGTTTATCTTGTACTTTAGTACTGAGTGCTGAGGAAATTGTGAAATTATCCCAGAAAGTCAAGGTGAAGAGGTATTTGTTAATTAATGACTTGTGCCTATCACGTTGTCACCTGTTACGTTGCAGGCTTAGTCTGACTACCATGTCATAATAAAGCTTGATACTTTGGGATTTAGATTCAGTGCAGTTGGGAAAATGACTACACGAAATCTCAACCGTGCAAAATTTTCCCAACAAATAAAAAAACCATGATAAGTATGACCCATCACCTAAACTGAATCCTGATAACAGAGTTTGGCGAGATGCAGGTTTAATATGCCTATGTTAACAAAAGAAATTGAACCATGCTATCTAGTTTCTTATGTAGTTGGTGGTTAACTTAGATTCAATGCAGATTGCTCTTTGTTTTTTTTATTGGCAATTTTTATTTTTTAATTTATTCTTAAAGATGAGGGGGGAGAGCACAACTCCGTGATTTGAACCAAGGTGCTCATGCTTAATGCAGTTTGATCTTGTATTTGCAGATCAGCATAGTGAGTCAGGAGCCTACACTCTTCAACTGTTCCATAGAGGAGAACATAGCATATGGATTTGACGGCAAAGTTAACGCTGTGGATTTAGAAAATGCGGCGGTAATATGTTTTGTCTTTCACCTATGGGACACCTTTTCTCAAAACTCTCATTCGCTCATTATTGGTATGGGTTTGAATGCAGAAAATGGCCAATGCACATGAATTTATATCAAAATTCCCAGAGAAATACCAGACTTTTGTTGGGGAGCGTGGGGTGAGGCTTTCAGGAGGGCAAAAACAGAGGATAGCAATTGCTAGAGCCCTGCTTATGGACCCAAAAGTTCTCCTTCTGGATGAAGCCACCAGTGCCTTAGATGCTGAAAGTGAATACCTAGTACAGGCAAGTTAACCCATTACTTTCCTTGTTTCTTTTTCCAGTTTCATAAACATATGAGCTTCCTCTTATCTTTTAGTACATTTTGCACAATAAGCTAATGACGATGTGATGATGGATATGGTGCAGGATGCCATGGATTCTCTTATGAAGGGAAGGACAGTTCTAGTTATTGCTCATAGGTTATCAACAGTTAAAACTGCTGATACTGTTGCAGTGGTTTCAGATGGTCAAGTAGTTGAGAGTGGCACACATGATGAGCTTCTCAGCAAGGATGGTGTCTATACTGCATTAGTCAGAAGACAACTACAGACAGCAAAAGCTGAGTCAATCTGATTATGCATGCAAGTTACACACCATTAAAGTTCAGCAAGAACTTGTGGATATTTGGGTTTCTTATTCTGTTTTTCAGCACTTACGAGTAATACTTGTTTTCTTTTCAACTGCATCAAGAACTCTATACCTACTTATCTCTTCACCACATTATCACGAGACTATGATATGTGCATTATCGCCTTCCACGATACTAACTTCCACAAGAAATTTGGCTTGAAATATTATAGCTACGAATGAAAACTGCTCAAATACTAATGGAATCTAATCATTGCATTTTACTACAACAAAGATTAACTTAGTTTTTTTTTTATAAGCAAAATAATTATATTGATGCATACAATAGGTACTCAACCCATTATACAAAGATTGGGTATTAGTCTCACCTAACAATTGAGTATATTAGTCTTTCAAAGATTAACGTAGTTATATGTTTTTGTCCTGAATTTATAACGAGTTTTTTTTTTTTTTTTTGGAAGTTAAATAAAAAATCATATGGCTCAAGTTTAACATTCAAAATGTTTAAGAGGGTAGTTGATAATTTGTGAACTCGTTTGATGTTGTTACAGCTATAATATATTCTCAACAACTGGCACCTCAAGGTTACATATATATATATATATATATATATATATATATATATATATATATAAAATACCACTTTGAGTAAATATAACAGATAGATATTCCTTAAACTATAGGAGTATATCATTTGTAAATAGGTATCATGAATTATTATTTCTTTCTAATTAACTTTAAACTTTATCTAATAATGAAATTTATCCTTGTGTTAACTTATAATTACTCGGGTGAAGCGGTCAAAGCCATTCAATTTTCACAAATCTCAATCCTGATTTTTTATCCATTTATTGTTTTTTACACCCAATATGAACATTTTTGAAAGAACACGATATGAATAATCCGATATAGCAATGAACAAATAACCCATGAACAAAAACTTTTGATTTCCCAAATTTTATTCATTCTAGGACTAGCGCCACTGTTGGCACTGGTTTGATACTAGATTAAAGGGTGAACTTGCTGAACCATTGAAAAAAACGTGCAGATGAGTTTTAAGATAATGCAGATACGTTGGTTTCCCGTCAATGCTACTGCAAATAAAATAAATTAAATGGATTAAAAAATTGGGTTTTTTTAACCTCGGTCTTAGGACTGAAAATAAATATTCAAACTGATTAGAATTTCTTGAAAATAATGTATATAATAAATTAAAGAATTATTCGCAAATCCTAATTATTTTTCCGAAGACACTTCCGCTCCCGTTTAAACCAGCATTCTAATTTCAATTATTTTTTTAAAAAAAATTTGTTTACGGTGCTTACGTCTGAACTTTCTGAAATCAACCGATTGATTCTAAATATTCAACCACTTGTTATTGTCACTGATTGGAATTAATAAAATGGAAAAGCAAACAATGCCATCGGATATGAGTTTGCAATACTATCTCATCTCTCCCCTTTTATTGTATCCTACTCATCTATGTTGCATGAGCACGGTACAATATTGATATTTGGTACGGTATTAAAAAATTAGGATTTGGAACCTTTTTATATATATTTATTTTATTAATATATATATATATATATATTGAAAAAATAAAAATAAAATTAAAAAAATTGAAATTCATAAAAATTAATATTTTCATACAACAGTGACCACATGGCATGTAATATTTGTACTTTATAAGAAACTAGCTCTTATCCCGTGCAATGCGCGGGTTACTGATAATTTAATTTTTTTATATTAAATATTTTAGAGTAAAGATTTTTTTAAATTTTAAAGTAAAAATTATTATTACACAACAATAAAAAATATTCAAAAAGGCAGAGACTCAAATCAAACCCTACACTTAAAAAAATTAATTTGAATGAGTTTGTTGAGGATTTTGTACTTTCTTGTATAAATAAAAAGTAACACTTTTTATGTGATATCTTCCTTATTTATTTAATGGATAAATTAACATTTTTATATGATTATCAACTTTATTTTGAAGAATCAAAAGTAAATTATATTTAAATATTTTCATCTTTTTGTTTGGTGGTATTATGAGTAAACTTAAGGATAAATTAGAATATTCAGTATTTCATGGGACATGAAAATGACATTGAACTAATTGTTATTCTTGACTGTCTTGATTAACACATTGCATTTTATAAGGAATATAACGACTGCCCTTTTTTTATATTTTTATTATTATATTTGTCTATGTATAGATGAATATTAAATTAATGTATTTCTCATTTAGTTTATCGATGAAGTAACAAGTTTTTATATACGTTTATTATGATATTATGATTAATCGGAGTGGAATCAAAATTAAACTTTTTTTTAATATTTTTTTGTTTGATGGTATTATGAGTATATTTAAAGATAGATCAAAATATTTCCTATTTCATGGGACATGATAATTTAGTATTTTTTGAATATAAATTATTATCTTTTTAATATGATTATCACATTTATTATTATTACTATTATTATTCATATTTAAATATTTGATATTTTTTTATCGTTTATCTTATCTCAAGTTAATCATAAGATTTTATCCTAAAAAATCTTTATCTTAATTGTTCTAATCATCTTGAATTAATTTTTTTTTCAATTTTTGAAATGTATGTACCTTTGTTTTTAATCTGTCACTTTTTTTTAGAGATTATAACAACTAAAGTATTTATCCATTGCAAACTTTTTACAACATGATAATCATTATATTTAATCATATATCCATATTATTTGTAGTGTTTGAAAAGATCTATACTTTATTAATATTTAATTTGTTTTAATTTTAAAAAAAATATTCGAATACTCTCAATTTCGATATTGTAATACTCATAAAATATTGGTATGTAAATAAATTTGTCATTTTTATAAGATAATGATTTCATATACAGATAATGATAAATAAATTGGAATAATGATAATGATTTCATATACAAATAATGATAAATAAATTGGAATAATGATAATGATAATGATTATGATTTCATATACAGATAATGATTTCATTATCCTCAGTATATCCATATTGCATACTATATATAATGATTTTATATACAGATAATGATAAATAAATTGGAATAATTTATTTAATTTCAAATTGTAATTTTGGTTGGAAATAATGATTATCTTTTTATATAAGTATAGTAGATAAATGTATGGCATTAACATCTAAAATTTGAGTGATATATATATATATATATATGGAAAACAAAATATTCCCTAAAAAGACTTATCAAACCATTATTTAAATATTTTAGCCAAACATAATTATCTTATTAAAAATATCTATGATTAATTTTTTTAACTATTTTTATACATTAGTTACTTTTTTTTCCAAAAATTTTACTTATAATTCCCTATAATTATAAATTTTCAAAATTGGTCCTCATCAAACATTCCTTTTTCCTTCTAATTTACTATTTGAAGCTCAAATTTGGCATTATTTATTAGAGGATAAGATTTACGCTTTTCCTTCTAATTTACTATTTGAAGCTCAAATTTGGCATTATTTATTAGAGGATAAGATTTACGCTTTTTTATATCACACTATTAATCATTTTTTTGTCTTTTTTTTTCCTATTTCTCTCGTTGTAAGAGTATGATTTTTATATTTGTTATATTACGTTTGAGTGGATGGATTACTTCAAAATATATAGATGGGAATACATGTCTTTGGAAGAACCAATTTAAAAAATTTCTAAAAATTAAAAAATAAAGCAGGTTAAAAACATTTCAAATATATTTATCTATTTAAGTCTTTATCAAAACACGGATTTATTTTCAATATTTAAAATACATGTACCATAACAATCTTATACATATCTTATACGTACCACAATATTATTGAGGAGTCATCAAATACATATTGCATACTATATATAATGATTTGAAAAACTTGTCAAACTAAAGATAATGATTTAACAGATAAGATTAAATAAATTTTAAATCTAAGGATAATGATTTCACAGAAAAGAATAAATAAATTTTAAAACTAAGGATAACGATTTCACAGATAAGATTAAATAAATTTGAATTATTTATTTAATTTTCAACAACTAAAGATAATTATTTCACATATAGATAATGATTATTTTCCTAAAATCACTCTGGTGCGAGTATTCCTTAAGCGAACAAACGTGGTGTCTCGAAAATTTCTCCGACAAACGTGGTGCCTCGAAAAGGGATGTTTTTATATAAGTATAGTAGATTTATTGTTGTTTAAGGATCATTTGAGGATAATAATTACGTTTTTTTTAATATCAATAAATTTTTGTTAGATGTTTGAGTTTATCATAAACTCTTTAATATGATCATAGAAGTCTCATCTCTTTGGGTTTATCTTTTTGAGAATAATGATTATTTTTTTTAACAAAATGATATTTTTAAAGTCTACTCATCACACAAAATTAATTATAAGCAAATATATCAATCTTTTTTGATATATATAAACTTTTATTAGATGTTTGGGTTTATGATGCATGTACTCTTTATTATGATCATAGAAGTCTCATCTCTTTGGGTTTAGCTATTTTTAATTTTTTTTTGTTGATTCAGAGTTTAGATTGGGTGGGGGCTCCGAAAAAAAGTTTAAAAATTTAAAATTCAAATCAAGTTAATTTAAACTCTAAAGTACAGGTTAACTCTAGAGTAAGTGTAGGGTTTGATTTGATTTCCTACTTTTTTATATAATATTTTTTATTGTGTTTTAACAATAATCTTTACTTGATAATAAAAATAAAAATAATCTTTAATTTAAATATCTACTACTATATATATATATATATATAAAAGAATTAAAATATCAACAATTTGTGCATTGCACGTGGTAAGAGCAAGTTATTAAATAAAAAGAAAGTCAGAAGAATAAGTCAACAATAAAATCCCCAAAGGACTCAACCTCTCACCGAATAAATTTCCAAACTTTGCATGCGTCATTCATTTTAGTTTCGGATATTATCAAGATTACTCAACAATTTATTATATTGATAACCATATTTATGTTAATTTTAGTTATTTTGACTGCAACATTGATTCAAATATAATAACCAATTTTATGATTTAATAGTTAACACAATTATCTGGAATTAGAGTTTAGTGGTAAGACATAAGAGAACATCATCAACCAAGCACAATATAATATAATAAATAATTGAAGAATTTATTATTGGTTATTTGGTGACCAAATAATTTGTAAAAATTAAATAACAAAGAGAATGAAAATCATGTGTGAACAACTAATATATTGATGTGTGAGTTTTACTTCACATGGTTAAAGTAACACTCCCTTGCCACATCATTATTTACATTATTTAACAATCTAGACTAATGATAAAGATCTAAATATCTAGACTAATGAAATCATAATTCTTCACGCAGCAATGAAGAATATGAAGTTTGTTGTTCTTCCCTGTTGTTGGAAATTCATTGCTATAGACAACTTATTATATGGTGACACATTGGAAGAGGAGGTAGTTTATGAACAATAAAAAAGAGAGGAGAATGATGAAGAAAGTGACTTTCATGACTTGAGAAATCATCATATTTATAGTTTGAAATATGTGATAACTAAAAAGATATTTGGGTTTATCATGAATTCAAGCATCATCTCTTTGAGTTTATCGATCTTTTTGAGGATAATGATTTCACATATAGATAATTTATTTAATTTTAAATATTAATTTTGGATAGATAATTTATTTAATTTTAAATTATTATTATTTTGATTAAAGATGATGTTATCTACCTACAAATGTTTTGGTGCGAATATTCTTTAAGCGAACAAACGTGGTGCCTCGAAAAGAGATGTTTTTATATAAGTATAGTAGATATATAATGATTTTTTTAATATTTTTTAAATATTTTTGTTGAGGATAATGATTTGTTCAACAAATTGAGGATAATGATTTCACATACAGATAATGATTATATAAATTTAAATAATTAATTTAATTTCAAATTATAATTTTGGTTAGAGATAATGTTATTTACCTACAAACATATAATGATTAAATAAATTTAAATAATTTATTTAATTTTAAATTGTAATTTTGATTAGAGATAATGATTATCTACCTACAAATTCTCTGGTGCGAGGAAAGCTTCACGGGACAAACGTGGTATCTTGAAAATTTCTTCGGCAAACGTGGTGCTTTGAAAAGGGATTCTTTTATATATAGATAGTAGATCAAAAAACATCAAAAAATATAATAAAATACATCTGCATTATCTAGTGATATTCACCACAAAATAGTACCTAATATCAAACTGCATGCTAATTATTATGCATAACAATAAATAAAAACAATTTAATCTGATGCGTATACTAGTAGTCAATTACTGGCAAAAAAAAGAGAGAGATATTGAATTCTTTAAGCGTTTCATCAAATACTTGGTGTGAAAAAAATCAAAACACAATACGAGCACCTTAACCACTTTTATTATTAGTTTAAATGCTAAATCACAACAAAGAAAAAAAAACAAAGAACTTGTGAGAAAACAAGAAAAATAAAAAACAAAAAACATGAAAAATTGAAAATATATGCAACTATTGAAAGAACAAGAAAACAAAAAGCAAAATCGAGAGAGGGGAGGCACCGAATTGGGGAAAGCATGAGGAATTGTGAGGTCAGCCGCAGGGGATCAAGCACGACTAGAGGAGAAGGAAAGCAATTGATTGATATTTGAGAGTGTTTCAACTTTCAAATGTTAGGATTCGCGAGGATGACAATTGAGAAGATAATAGAAAAAAAAAAGGGGGCTTTCCCTATAATCAAAACATATCATTTGGAAGAAAATTGTGTTCAACAGAGTACTTGCTGCATCCATTCAAGTAGTAAAAAAAAAATATTTTTGTTTGGTTAGATATCGAGTATGTACCTGATATGCATATGAAAACAAAATAGGAGAACTCATGTTTTAAAGTTGCTCATAGTTACCTGTCTTCCTTTAATGTGTCTGATTTCTTCTTCCTTCGTTGATCAATGAGAACACCGTATTTAAGCAATTAGGGATTTCATGATACTTAAGTTTTCATGCACTTGGGTTTCGTCTTAAAGTTTATGGGACAGGGAAATTATAGCAAAGTAGCGAATTTAATAATACAAAAATGTTATTTGGATATCTATATTTAATATTTAACATCTATCATTTTACTATTTTAAGAAAAATGTGAAAAATAATTAGAAAGGGAATTTGGAAGGCCCATTATTCTTTACTCAAAATAGTAGGTGTTAGACTTAGATATTAAATGTAAATTTTCAAGTAACATTATTGGAGTGAATATACTATTAAACTAATAGTATAAAATGCACGGGATAAAATATAAGGGATAATTATTGTTTCATTTAATGTATTCAAAATTATAATATATTGATGTGGTTAATTAAAATATACTCAAATCATTCTTATGTATCGACCATATTTTATACTCCCTCGGTTCCTTATTATCTGTCATTTTTTGGAGAGATTTTTTGTTTCTTTTTATCTGTCGTATTGAGAATTTCAAGAGTGTAATAAATGTTATTTTCCATATTTGTCCCTATTTAATATGTTTTGGTTTATATAAGTAGT
Organism: Crotalaria pallida; assembly: GCA_037953625.1. Classification (NCBI taxonomy): domain Eukaryota; kingdom Viridiplantae; phylum Streptophyta; class Magnoliopsida; order Fabales; family Fabaceae; genus Crotalaria; species Crotalaria pallida. Next base: position 184,861,342 of record CM075649.1, read on the forward strand.
GGAGAAAAATTAATGATTATAGAGAGAGAAAAGGTATAATGGTAAAAAACATAATTAATGTATTGAAAATCTGAATAATGTTTGAAATATGACAGGTAAATAGAAATGGAGAGAATAAGAGTTATATTTTGTTTTTATATTTAATTTTTTCTATTAAACTACCCCCCCCCCCCATTAAATGTATGTTTTTATTAATTACTAATAATTGATTTGTGTGTTTTGATTAAACATGACCTATAAATAAGAACAAATGAGTATAAAAATGAAAACAAGCGCTTATTGTTTTGTTTTTTAATTTTTTTTAAGGGAACATGCGCTCATTGTTAACGAAATAACTTTTGTAGTTATTAAAGAGGATAAACGTGCTGTTGGTTTAGTGGCAACTCACTAGGTCCCTTAACCACGAGGTCTCGAGTTCGACACCCATGGGAACGGAGAGGCACGCGTTGGGAGACCCCTGCCCACAAAGTGGAGTTCCGTAGGGTCGGGGTGGATTTAGTTGGGCCGCCAAAGTGTGAAAGCCCAGACAACACCTGCGAAAGCAAAAAGAAAAAACAAAAAAAAAAAAAAGAGGATAAGGATTACATTAAAATCACATGCTTCTCTTAATTTTTTTTTCTCAAAATAGTTAAGAAGAAAGTTGATAATAGTTTCAATTGCACGGGATAAAACCTAGTTATAATATATAATGTCACCAAACTTCAGGTCCATGTACTATTAGTTGCCCTTTTAATAATTGTTAAGGAATTACATGTTGGAAAATTGATGGGAGATAGATATACTAAAAAGATGAAAACTATCATGCATCTAATAAAGACATGTTCATGTCAAATCATTAAGAATAAATAGAGCGGAAACTTATCTGTATGTATTCACGAAGAATATCATGAACGCAAAAATTATTGTCCTTGATCTTGTGTCGAAATCCATGTCCATGACGAACATGAAAGTTCTTTGGTTTTCTAAGTCATGAATGCACAATTGTTCTTGAGCCTTTTCTAATGATGGAATCTTAGAGAAGGGAATTGGATACCTATGACTTGGGGACCATAACCTATTTATAATAAGTTCATAGCCTTTCGCGAGGGTTATAAATATTAAACTTTCTTATTTCTATTTCGGCTCATCAACAATATAGAAATAAAACTTTGGTATCTACACATTATAAAATCTATACCAAATGAGATGTCTTCAATCCCAATACATTAAGCCTTAAAATATCACTTTAATATGGCTAAATCTTTATGATAGCATATAATACGTGATCAATAATATATGTAGGCTGACAAATTAGATAAATATCTAGCATTACAAAATACAATCTTTGTTAAATATCTAAATATATTGTTTTTTTAATATATTTTTTACTAGCTATTTAGACAATAGTTGAGAAATTTGAGAAAGTATGTTCTTTTTTAAATAAAGGATGTATTTAACAGTTTAAAATAATAAATTTAATTTTTGAGTAGAAAATTATTTTAGTTAGTTAATGTTCTTAATTTATTAAGTTCAAGAAAGTTATATTATAAAAGATATTATCCCCGCCGTCTCTAAATATAAGATCATTTTGATATTTTTATTTTATCCTTATTTATAAAACATCATACCAATTTTCAATGATCATTAATTACTTCTTTCTACAAACAACCTTATTTATTTAATTTGCTTGAATCTCAAAAAAAAGTAAGGGGGCACAAAACTTTTCATGTGTATATATCCAAATATCTAATGCTTGAATACAAAACTAGTTTCTAATTCGTGCTTGAATTCATAACATCTAGCATTTGTCATATATATCATTGAAAAAACTTATGTATTTATTTAATTCTTTTTAAACATAGGTGTTCTAAAATTGATTTTTTTAATGTTTAGTGCCTAACTTCTTATTTTATTTTACTTTTCGTCATTGACGTCAAAATAAAAAAATATATATATGCTCATGTAACTTAATGTTTAAAGAGAATTTTGTTTTTAGTCTTTCTAAATTTTGATATTTTTTTAATTTCAACCCTAAACCCATGTGCATTGACTTGTGAGTGTTGGTATGCCATTCGTTAAATTACATCAACATTTTTCATCCAATTTTAGCATTAAGAACTAAATGATAAATAAATTAAAAAAAAAAAAGAATAGGTATCACTTTCAGAATAACTCGTATTTATTTTGACTAAAAACATAAATATATATATATATATAACGAAAAAGAATTTATAGGTAATATAAATATTATAATTTTTGAAATAAAAAGGATATCAATTTTAATTAAGTTTAAAATTTAATTCAAATATAAAAAAAGCAAAAAATAGTACTATATCATCACTAAATTATGACTAACTCAAAATAACCCAACAATTTCAAATTTTAACTTCTTCATTATATTTATTTTGAATGCTTGAAGCTATCAATGGTGTTTATTATCAATTTCAAAAACACGGTTGTAGACTTGCAAGGAAATTACTAAAGTGTCCTTGCAAGATGAACTTACATTATTCCAAGGCATCAAAAATGATTTTAAATTGAAACCAATTGCCAGGAATCTCTGATGCAACAATATATGATATTGGAGAGGACAATTCAACAAAAAAAGATGAGTGGTTTTGGTAGACAAATAACTCCATTGTCAAATTTAATTTGTCAAGTGGCATTTGCATTAATTAATGATCATATTACTCATCCAAGTTCTTATTAGTCATGCAATTAAATTCATATTACTCATTCATATTAATATATTTTTCTATTACATGATAAAATAATTGAAGTCGTTTATTCAAATAATGGAGTGTTTTTCTTTCTATATGGTTAAGGAAGAATAGGAAAACTTCTGTATGGAATACATTGGCTGCAATTATGAGATTGAAGGGTGACATTGTTCTCAACGTTGCTTCAAGCTAAGTGGAATTGCTTCATTGCTTCAACCAAATGGAAGAACAACACACTCAAGCCATATCGCATTGATCATCAACGAGGATTCATCCTGTAACATTAAACGAGGTAACTCTCATGCATAGCTCCAGAATAAGGAAAAATTAATCATATGAGATGAAGCATCAATGGTAAACAAATATTGTTATGAAATATTAGATAAATGATTGAAATATGTACCGCGCTTTTCAACATCTATTGATCCAGAAAAACCATTATATTTGGAGGAAAGGTCGTAGTGTTGGGTACTAGTGGAGACTTTCGACAAATATTGCTTGTCATCCCTTAAGGGTTCAAGAGAAGATATTGTATAGGCAACAATCAATTCATCAAACTTATGGGAACATTACCAAGTTCTTCAGCACACTAATTAAAAACATGAGACTGATAGTCGAATCATCTAACTCAAATATTCTTGAGTTGAAAGATTCAGTGACTCGTTATTGAGAATATGAGATGGACTTGTTGGAGAATCAATAAATGGTGAAGCAGACGTTCAAATTCCAACTGAAATGTTGATAGCAAAATCATATACAACTTTGGATGATTTAATAGAATTTGCATACCCACAAATATAATAATACAATTCATCTAAAATTGTTTTTTTTTAATCTTTCATACTGAAGTAATTGTTATATATGATGAGATGTGATATAGTATATATTTATTTATTCCCATGCATTGTATGTGTAATCTAAACTATACTACTAATACTGCTAATAATAATAATAATAATATAATTATTATTATTATTATAATAAACTAGCCAAATTCCTTCATTAGTATTGAAGGCCATTGTAACAACTAGGGAAATGAACTCAACCATATTAAATCTTTAGTTTTTATGTGTGGTTAGAAGAATTTATAGACCGATTCTGCATAAAAATGTATCATTACTATAACTATTACATTTAAAGTTTTTAAATTATACTACTAGTATAATAATTCATGCAGTGAATTACAACATGTACAAATATTATTGTAATAAATGCACATAAAAAAATAAATGAAAGATTCTAAAAATGAATAATAAAATTTGCAATTCTAAAGGAAAAAACTAATAATGAAAAAAAACCTATATGACATATTTGGATACAGAAAATAACTTAAAGAATAAATTCAATAGTTTTGCCTTTAATAAACTAAGACGCTGAGGTTTTTTTTTCCAATAAAAACTTTATATTTTTGGTATTATTTTATCATTACCTTAAAGATAACAGTAAAACAAAATCATTATTATATTTATTATTTTCAAAATTACAATATTATTATGATATATAATGTCACCACACTCGAGGTCCATGTACGATTAATTGCCTTTTGATAATTGTTAAGGAACTACAAAATACAATCTTTGTTAAATGACTTAATATAGTATTATTTTGTAATTTAGTTTTTGCTAGCTATTTAGTCAATAGTTGAGAAATTTGAGAAAGTATGTTTTTTTTTTAAAAAAAAAAAAAAGAAATGATGTATTTAACAGTTAAAACAATGAATTTAATTTTTGAATAGAAAATTATTTTAGTTAGCTAATGTTCTTAATTTATTAAGTTCAGCAAATTTATATTATAAAAGATATATATCTTTTTCTTTTTCTTTTTCTTTTTGGAGTCTTTTTTATTTTTCGATACTAGGGTAAAAAAAATCTGCAAAATAATAATATCATAAGGGAGAATTCAGTGATAATTATTTGAAACAATAAAGGCCCCAAGTATCAGTTCAATTGCTATTGCTAGAATTGCGGGACAAGAAAAAATCTAAACCCGGATTTAAACCTTGGTAACAAAGACACTTTCTCCTCTGCCTGCATTAAAAAAAGAAAAAAAAAATATTTGCTTATCAAAAAATATTTGAAACAATAAAATTACGGGGTAGAGGAAAAAAAAAGTTGGTTGATAGAAGTAATAAAATAGATTTTTATAAACCAACAAAGCTCAGCACAGTTGGTAGATAGCTGAGTTCCTTAAGCATGATGTCAGAGGTTCGATCTCTGCCGTGCGCATGGAAAAGACTTTATTGGTAGAGGCAAAACCCATCTCTACGCCTCGGCTGGGGAATACCCTTGGTGTACAAAAAAAAAATAGATTTTTACAATATTTATGCATCAAAACAGTTTGGTATTTTTTTACTAACAAAATAGTATAGTACGGTTTGTAGATAGGATGGTCGAGTTCTTTAAGCACAATGTCATTTTTTTAGGTGATTCATGAAACTTTTATGAAAAAATAATAATTATAGGACAGAAAACCTTAATATTATAATAAATAAAGTGAATTACTCCATTTGTTCTTAAATAATTGTATCACTTTAGCAAAATGTATTTGTTCCTAAATAATTATCATCATATAAAATTGAAACAACGTTAATTACTACTTTTCCAATTTTATCCTCGTTTAATCAATAGGGGAAAAATTGATCAATTATTATAGAGAAATAAAGAAAAAAATAGTAAAACAAACATTGATTTACTAAAAAAATTAAATATACTTCTTAATTCCCACACTATAGCCTGAAACGACTATTATTTAGTAATGAAGAGAGTACAAAACATGAAAAATAATTCATGTAAATAAAAAATATATTAAATGACAAAATCTTGAAATGAATATTATAATTAATGTATTAATGCAAATAAAAAATAAATTTAATGAAAGAATCTAAATTAATAATATAGTTAATGTGATTAATTAGTTTTAGGCATTATGTGATTTTTTTTTTGTGTGCCAGGCATTATGTGATTATGTGATAGGTGATACTTCACATAACTGTTGTATCCTTGATGTACACAAAAAAAAAAGATTTTTATAATATTTATGCATCAAAACAGTTTGGTATTTTTTTACTAACAAAATAGTATAGTACGGTTTGTAGATAGGATGGTCGAGTTCTTTAAGCATAATGTCATTTTTTTAGGCGATTCATGGAACTTTTATGAAAAAAATAATAATTATAGGACAGAAAACCTTAATATTATAATAAATAAAGATAATTACTCCATCTGTTCTTAAATAATTGTGTCACTTTAGCAAAATGTATTTGTTCCTAAATAATTATCATCATATAAAATTGAAACAACGTTAATTACTACTTTTCCAATTTTATCCTCGTTTAATCAATAGGGGAAAAATTGATCAATTATTATAGAGAAATAAAGAACAAAAATAGTAAAACAAACATTGATTTACTAAAAAAACATTAAATATATTTCTTAATTTCCACACTATAACCTGAAACGACTATTATTTAGGAACGAAGAGAGTACAGAACATGAAAAATAATTCATGTAAATAAAAAATATATTAAATGACAGAATCTTGAAATGAATATGATAATTAATGTATTAATGCAAATAAAAAATAAATTTAATGAAAGAATCTAAATTAATAATATAGTTAATGTGATTAATTAGTTTTAGGCATTATGTGATTTTTTTTTTTGTACTAGGCATTATGTGATTATGTGATAGATGATACTTCACATAACTGTTGTCACATCGCAGCAATTTTTGCCACTTGTTGACATGTGTTAACCTTATGTATAATTGTTTATTTTATTTTTTCACTTAATTAAATTAATACTAAAAGTAAGTAAAAAAGTAAATATATATGTGGTTAACACATGTCAAAAGTGACAATAATACCCGCCACATGAAAAATGTTATAGAGGATTACTGTCAGACATATCACCACGTAACAACTAAAACTAGCTGATAAAGATGAATATCAAAGTTACGTAAGTTTATGAGGACTAAAATAGACCAAAAAAATTTTCAGAGAATAATCACAAAATTAGTCATATACACATTGATCAAAAACTTATCTAATCATGAAAAAAATATTAAAATAGCATAAAATTTACGGGATTTAAAAAAAAATAAAAATTCATGGGATATTTATTGTATTCAATTAGTGCTTAAAAATTATAATATAATACCACCCCGTCCTAAATGTAAGTCTCAATTGGTTAAAAACATGTTTTTTAAGAAATTTAGTTAGTATTGTAAATGACATTTGAAACATAAACATGCAGGAATATACTTTTTTAAAACTAGCCCTATAATTATTATTGATATTCCAAAAATGTTGATTAAATAAATATGTTTATGAAATAAAAATAATTAATATTATTAAAAACTGGTAAAGGAGTTTATATTAAGGAAAAAAAATGTTCAAAGGTATTAAACATTTAATATCGGAATGAGTGATAATAATAATAAATCAGCCAACTCAGTTCTAAGCACATAAAAGAATTACTATATTATTATTATTTTTATATAATACAAAATTATTTTTTATTTATTAGATTTATCATTTCTCATGAAACAGATCAATTTACCCTTAATATAATAATAAATGCAGTTCTTTAAAAAAATTAAATAAATGCAGTCTATATGTAAAACTTTTTTGAAAATTTTCACTTCCATCAAAGAAGGTAGTATAATTTGTTAGTGACATTGAAAATGTGAAAATTTGATATACTTTTTCAAAACTAATCATATAATTATTATTGGGATTCTAAAATGTGTTGGATAAATAAGGATGTTTGTGAAAATAAGTAGTAAAATGCTATTTGAAATTGAAATGTAGTCATGTAAATATAACCAAAATAAAAGTTCAAAAATATCTTATATATAAAACCGAAGGGAATAATAACATGTAAATTAAATAATGTAATTCATGCAAATAAAAAATGAATTAAATGAAAGAATATAGAATTGAATAATATAAATTAATGTATTAATGAAAAAAAAATTAATGAAAGAATATAAAAAATAATAATATAGTTAATGTTGTTAATCAGTTTTAGGTGTTATGCGATATAATATATCTTTATTATTAAAAAAATTATTACTTTTATACTTATTAAATGTTAGACCTAGTGTACAAGTGCATGGTTTTGACAATGATAATGTTTTGGAGAAACTCAACCATGATCAAGCTCAACCAAATGACAAAGAACAAAAAGTAACAATGATAAAGAGAGAGCAAGCTCATAGATTCATTGTATATATTGTTTTATATCTTTTGTTTTGAGTCTTAGAGTTTGGGTAGAGTTATTAGAAGATAGTGAATCTTTATCAAGTGCATGATCATATTATATCTTGAGTATTTCATTTAACCAAAATTAATAGGTGGCTTAAAGGTTATTAAGAAAATGTTTACATTTGAGAAAACAAGTTTTTAATTGATTTTTATAGCAGTTAATCGATTAAATGGTCAGGTTAATTGATTAACATGAAATGTGCATCAGGTACTAATCGACTAATGTGAAGGTTAATCGATTACCTTAAATCAAACAGTGGTTAATCAATTACCTGAAGAGCTAATCGATTAACACGTGTTTTTCAGCTTTTTAAATTAGCTTTTCACTTTGCAAAATCAGTTTTTAAGTTTTCTAAATCTTATGGGTCTTCTATATAAACCTTTTCATAATCATTGTGATTGAGTTACTTCATTGTTACATCATTTTAGAAAAGATAAAAGTCACATTATTCTCTCAACATTCTCTCTCACTTTTACAAAGATCAAAGTTCTTATTTTCATATATTTGATTAAGAAGCTTTTGAATCTCAAGTTCTAATAATTCATAGTTCTTGAAGGAGATTCAATAAGTGTTTTGTTTTTCATTGAGTTGTAATATTTGCATTGAGGCAAATCTTTCTAAACAAGAAGAGGTCTTGGTGTTGTTGTTCATCAAACAAACAAGTAAGATTGTGGAAGTCATGTTGTGAGGTATCAACAAGCAATTGTGGAAGACTTGGTGTGGGGTTATCATCAAGCAAGAGAAGAGGTTAGATTAGAAGTTCAATAGGATTGCAAGACAAGAGTGGAGTATCTCTTGGAGGCTATCAAGTGGGGTATCTTGAGAGACAATCGCTTGTAATTTGAGTACTCTAATTCCTTGTTGAAGAAACTCTCTCTATTGTGATAGAGGGGACTAGATGTAACTCTCGGTGGTTGAGAGTGAACTAGTATAAAATCTCTGTGAAGTATCTCTTTCCCTTAATCTCTTTTAATTTCTGCACTTTCATATTGTTCTTGATTGAAAACCTAGAAAAGACTGATTTTCATATAATTTAATGAATTAGGTTTTAATCGTTCAAATTAATTTGGGGAAAACCTTTTTCATAATCTAGGTAATTATTAATAATAATCTTTGTGTTAATCAATTATGCGCTGTCTCTGATCATATATGATATTTGATTGATTTTGTGCTTCGATTGAAAAACGATTTTTCTCTGTTGTACAGTGATTAATCGATTAACTGGTATGTTAATCGATTAACCAAAGTTTACTTGCCAGACATTAATCGATTAACCTCTAGCCGAATCGATCAAGAGCAGAAATTTTTGTGAAAAATATTTGTTTTAATCGTTTCAATTTGTTTCGGTCGAAAATCTTTCAAGGTTTCTTTAACACATATTCAACCCTCTTATAGGTGTTCTCCTAGTGTTATTTAGTTTATTCATCCACCGATTTTAGTTTCTACATTAAAGAATTTAGTCGGGTGTATATAATTTTATCAAATTCATAAAAAGTAGTAGAGTTACTTTAGAAAAGTTTCATTGATAATAAAAGAAAAATTAAATGACATAACCACTTATTAGGAATATTTTAGTAACAATTGTACTGAAAATAAAAAGTTGGTTAAATTTTTTATTTTTTTATATATATTTGAGATAAAGATGAAAATTTCTTTTTTTTTTGTCTTATACTAAACCCTCGATGGAGTATATGATAATTCACATAAGTGTGCGTTAGCATGTCGCAATAATTTTTGTCACATGTTGACATGTGTAAATCTTGTGTATAATTGATTATTTTATTTTTTACTTAATTAAATTAAATAGTAAAAAGAAATGGCTTATTCAACATTTTAGTCCCTGAACTTAAGTGCTCTTTTGGAATTGGTTCTTAAACTTTTTTTTTGGATGTTTTAGGTCCCCGAACTTTGTTTAATTTTTGGAAATGGTCCTTTCGTCGCTTAAGTAGTAATATGATTGAGAATATGTCACGTCACCTTTGTCAAATAGATAGGTAACGTCCTAGATGATGATACATGAATTTTTTAAATTAAAAAATTAAAATTTATTAAAAATAAATAAAAGTTGTAATTTTTTAAACAAAATCGAATCTTTTAATAAATTATTTTTTCAATAAAAAAATAATGATGTGTCTCATGGCTCTACATAATACGTCACTCGTCGATACTGTGAGAGTCAAGTGACATATCGTCGACTATATCATCACTTAAGTGACGAAAGGATCATTTTCAAAAATTAAACAAAGTTCAAGGACCTAAAGTAACGAAAAAAAGTTTAAGGACCAATTCCAAAAAAACACCAAAGTTTAGGGATTTAAAATATTAAATAATATACATGTGATTAACACATGTTAACAGGTGGTAAGAGGTGGTAAGATTAGCTGTCATATAGTAATGTTGAAGAGGATGAATATTACTTGATAATATTAGCTGTCACATGGTATAATATATTATTATTTTAATGTAATAAAAAAATTATATTTTGCAAGTATAAAAAAGGTAGGATGGGGTAGGAGGGAAAGAACATTGAGACAAATCATTTTTACATACATAAGTAGGTGTTGTGTTTTCTCTGTTGTCATAAGTAGTGAACATAATGCAGATTTTTGATTGAGAGGTGGCGAGACACACACAACACTATTCTTTCAATTCTCATCACCGCATCATCTTCCATACACTCCCAATTCCAATTCTCATTCCCAAACCCGTTTCCACCTCATTCCTCACTAACCCACTTCTTCCTTTCCACTCCATTCCCACCTTAATCAGTTTCTTTCTTTCCAACCCACTTATCACACAGTTACATGCTGCTCTCCTCGCAACCCTTTCTTATATATTGCAAACCCATAACTTATTTTCGTCGCAGCACCTTTGATTTTGATCAAAGTTCTATTTAATTTTTTTTGTCAATGTGCTTGGTAATTTGCTTATCATTAATGGTTAAATTACTGTTTATCCCGGTTAAATAAAAGGATACTAATCATAATAATAATAATCTTAATTACCACTATTGTTTATCATAATAATAATAATAATAATCTTAATTACTATTGTTTATCCCGGTTAAATAAAAGGATGCTAAAAATAATAATAATAATAATAATCTTATTACTATTGTTTATCCCGATTAAATAAAAGGATAATAATAATAATAATAATAATAATAATCTTAACTACTATTGTTTATCATGTTTATCATAATAATAATCTTAATTACTATTGTTTATCCCGATTAAATAAAAGGATACCAATAATAATAATCTTAATTACTACATTTTATCATAATAATAATCTTAGTTAATTACTATTGTTTATCCCGGTTAAATAAAAGGATGCTAATAATAATAATAATAATCTTAATTACTATTGTTTATCATATTTATCATAATAATAATCTTAATTACTTTACCAAAAAAATAATCTTAATTACTATTTTTTATCCCAGTTAAATAAAAGGATAATAATGATAATAATAATAATAATAATAATCTTAACTACTATTGTTTATCATGTTTATCATAATAATAATCTTAATTACTATTGTTTATCCCCGTTAAATAAAAGGATACAAATAATAATAATCTTAATTACTACAGTTTATCCCTTGATAATAATATTAATTATTAATGTTTATCCAGATTAAATAAAAGGATACTAACCATAATAATAATCTTCGCTTTCACTCTTGTTTTTATGATTTTATTAGGGGTTTACTATTTTAATTCTTTTTTGGAATTTTGATTTGACTAGTTTTTGCATGGGTGATTCTGACATTGCTTATTTTCATCGTACCTTGGATTGTTGCAGTTTTATTTTGAATTTCCTCCAATTGTGTTCGGACAAACCTTGCAAATCACAATTTTTTTTTCTAATAGATTATTGGGAGAAAACTAACTTTTAAGTTTAGGAGCTGGTTAAAATACGTACTTGTATTAAGTTCGCACTGATACAAACTGACATCTAGTGGTTGAGAAACTTCATTAACAATATTTTTTTTATTTGGACGGTTAAGATTTTCTACCTGTAACTGGCAATACTTGGTTGTGGAAATGAAAAACTTCACTTCAATTTTAGCCCTTAAACAATCTTGACAAGAAAATGCATGGGACAAAATCAAATGAATAGATAATTCATATAATTACATAATCGGTTTTGATTTACTCAGCCTTAAGGATTGAGTTTAAGCATTAAATAGAATGTCGAAATTATCTTAATATTCCAATTAATCAATAGTTAATTAATACTCATTTATTATTTTTAATGACAAATATCTTATTTTTATTTTCTCACATTAATTCCTATCGAGAGAGTTTTAATATTCCCGGACTATCCCCCTAAGGTTTATCTTTTCCTTTTTGCATAACTTTTTTCCTTTGCTTGTAACTATATTATTTATTCTTCTTTGGCTTCTCTTCTATCTTGGTTTTTCTTCTTCTTTCTTCTTTGACTTTTCTTCTAAAAAAACATATTATTGTATTATACTTATGAGATTCTGTTTATCTAAAAAATATATATTATTGAGAGTTAGGATCCGTTGACACCAGGTGTAAAACTTGGTCACTTACTTCGTCACATAACTTTTTATATATTATGAAACTTGTTCTTTTTTTAATGAAGTTACCCCCTAAATTATTCTCCGGTTTGAAATATACTCCTCAATGCTGTTTTTGGCCACAGGTGCTGACGTGGATGACCGAAAAATCATGTGATCCACTCGTTTTTTGACACATGGATATTATTACTTAAAAAAAAATTGTTTTTATTTAAAATAAGTATTTTATATTAAAAAATTACATAAAATTTCAAAATAAAGAAAGAAGAAAAACAGATCGAAGAAGAAAGAAGAAGAACAACGGGGGAGGAAGAATCAGACGGCGGCGACATCGTAAAGAAGAGGAAGTCGCGACGGTGGCGGAAGGAAGAAGGAAGGAAGAAGAGAAGCGTCGTCGCCGGCGGAAGAAGAGGGAAGGAAGAAGAAGAAGAGAGAGAGAGATTGAGAGTGAGAGACTCGCCGTCGCCTTCTGATTCTTCCTCCCTCGTTCTTCTTCTTCTTTCTTCTTCGATATGTGTTCTTTTTTTTTTGAAATTTTATATAATTTTTTAATATAAATTATTTATTTTAAATAAAAATAATTTTTTATTTTTTATTTTTTTTAAAATAATAATAATATTCACGTGTCAAAAAATGAGTGGATCACATGATTTTCCGGTCATCCACGTCAGCACCGGTGGCCGAAAACAGCATTGAGGGGTATATTTCAAACCGGAGAATAGTTTAAAGGTAATTTCATTAAAAAAAAAAGGACAAGGACACCTGACAAAAGAGGCCCAAACTACAAAGACCCCTGACATATTTAAGCCTTAAATGTTTTTCTGTTTTGAACTTTATTAATGTAAATATGTGATTATATTATTATCAAATTTTTTGGGATAAGGTTACGGGTTGAGTCTTCGGTGCTTCTTTGCTCACACCGATAATTCATATGCTTTTTTTAATATTATATTTTTAAGGTTTTCTTGACCTCAATCATAAAAATTAAAAATAAGCATTTAAATACAATTGCATTGAAAAAAATACTAAGATATAATACTTTAAAATTTTTAAAGATATCATTTCATTGCCCATAAAATTTATTCTATTTGGATACTTAATCAAGAAATTTATATTTTTAATACTATATATCTATGTATGAGTCGCTCCCACTATTCTAAGGTATATCTTAAAAAATTCATATTATTTAAATTTGTATTAAAAATTAACACATTTATATAAAAAAAATTATTATACTCCTTCGTCCCTAAATATAAGACTATTTTGACACTTTTAATTTGTCCCTATTTATAAGATTTTTTACCAATTTTCAGTGATCATTAATTATTTTTTTTCACAAACACCCCTATTTATTTACCACTTTTTAGATTCCCAATAATATTAATAGGGATAATTTTGAAAATACATATCAATAGTTCACATTTCCAATACAATTAACTAAATTCTTTCACTTTTTTAATGGACGCTAAATATTACAAAAGGGTCCTATATTTAGGGACGAAGGGAGTATTATATATTTATAATATTACATATTTATGTATTTGTTATCTGCAAACTAAAAATTCTTAAACATGTAATTAGACGTATTTCAAGGAAGTGCAGAAACAAAATACTACGTACAACTTTATTCTTAACTCTTTGGAAAATAAAAAATGGACAGGTGGCAGTAACATAGAGTTTGCACTGGTACGCACTTTTGTCTGGTTCGTATGTTAAAAGCACCCTTAAGTTTAAGCCAATTTTCTTAAAACAACGTTTTTGAATATCAGAATTGCGTTCAAAGGGTTATACTGTTTGACTCCTCCTTTTGACTACTTACCTACCCTGCTATATGTCAAAACACACACACATATATACGTGTGCATGTATATGTATACGTATGTGTATGTATGTAACCTTTCCTTATCAAAAGTAAAATTTTATGGTTCAAATTCAGTTTCGGTACACCTCATCAATTTTATTTGTGAAAAGTGATGATAGCCATTATACTAACATCCCAAAAACATAAATATATGTTACTTTTAAGTTTTAAATCAAACAAACTACACGTTATAATTCAATAATCAAGTTTTTTTTTAAAAAAATCAACATACAATAGAGTACTATTTAAAGAAAAAAAATTGAACTATACACATCGTATATAGCTAATAAGGATATAAATAAATTAAAGTGCTTAAAACCACGACATTCGGCAAATATTAGTGAAAAAAACATAACACCAAAAGCACAAATACATAATTTTCCTTACACAATTACACTCAACTTCACTGTAAACTTCTTAAAAAGAAATAAATAAGATATATAAATCCACTAGCCCACCACATATATGATATATATATTTAAGGAAAAATATGAAATTGAAATAAAAAAGAACCATAACAACAATGTCGAATTCGAAGAAGCAAAGCATGACAAGTATGGCAAAAGTCTCAAAATAAAAACAGACATCACAAAACACAACACGTAAAAAGACGACGAATTCAGCCTCATGAGACTCCTTATATTCCTCCATTCCAGGTCAAAAACAGGCCGATACGAAAAATAGACCACGACGCTGAGAAATCCAACACCTGAAGCTTCAAGTGGTTGGTGCTGGATTTCTCACTATCGTAGTCTATTTTTCATCAGCTTGTTTTTGACCTGACATGTAGGAACATAAGGAGTCTCGTGAGGTCGATCTCAACTTTTTTTATGAGTATCGTGTTTTGTGGTGTCTATTTTGGAGACTGATGTCTTTCTTGGCATGCTTTGCTTATTTTACATATGCTATGATGGTTCTCTTTGATTTCAATTTCTTCTTTTTCCTTGAATATTATATATGTGTGTGTGGGTAGTGGATTAATATATTTTCTTATTTATTTCTTTTTAAGAAATTTACAGTGAAGTTGAGTGTAACTGTGTAAGGAAAATTATGTATTTGTGCTTTTGGGGTTATGTTTTTTCACTGATATTTGCCGAATGTAGTGGTTTTAAGCACTTTGAATCCTTAATATATAAGATGTGTTTTAATTCAATTTATTTAAAAAAAAATATAATAGTACTTTATAGTTGATTTTCTTAAAGCTTGATTATTGAATTATAACATGTAATTTGTTTGATTTAAAAGTAACACAGATACATGTCTTTGGGGTGTAAGTATAATTTTAATCACCACTTGTCAGAAATAAAAAAAAAAAATGTTGAGATGATATCATTCGACATTGCTGTTTGCTCGAATCCAAAAAAAAGTCAAGGGGCACAAAATTTTTCACATGTATCCAAATATCTAACGCTGAAATATAAAGCTAGTTTCTTATTCGTGGTTGAATTCATAACATCTAGCATTTTTCATAGGTATCATTAAAAAAAACTTATATATGTAGTCAATTTTTTTTTAAAAAAACATGGGTTTTCTGAAATTGATTTTTTTAATGTTTAGTGCCTAATTTCTTATTTTAATTTAATTTTC
This sequence comes from Crotalaria pallida, assembly GCA_037953625.1. Taxonomy (NCBI): domain Eukaryota; kingdom Viridiplantae; phylum Streptophyta; class Magnoliopsida; order Fabales; family Fabaceae; genus Crotalaria; species Crotalaria pallida. The sequence continues at coordinate 184,877,307 of CM075649.1, forward strand.
GTCATTGACGTTAAAACTAAAAAAAAAAAATGCTTACATAACTTAATGTTTAAAGAGAATTTTGTTTTTAGCCTTTCTAAATTATTATATAATAAAGTCTTTCAATCCTGAATGTAAGTCTATTTGACTAAAAACGTGTTATTTAAGAAACTTAGTTAATATTATTAATGATATTAGAAATATAAACATGTAATATATTTTTTTCAAAATTATCCATATCATTATCATCGATATTTTAAAAAGTGCTTAGCAAATAAAAAATTTGTAAAAAAATATCAATTAATGTTGTTGAAAATATTTTGAAAAATAAAGTCCAAAAAAAGCGTACATTTAGAACTAGAATATTTAATAATAATAACTCATCCAACTCATGTCAAAGCATATAAAATAATTATATAAAATACTCTATCATTTTTATTTATATGTCATATATCAAACAAAACGTACACATCTTTTAAAAAATCTAATCATTACTTAAATTTTCAATACATTAATTATGTTCCTTAAAAAAAACATTAATTATGTTTTTTCCTACTACGTTCTTTCTCTCTCTATAATTATTAATTTTTCTCTATTGATTACGTAAACCAAAACTTATTAAATAAGGTCAAATATGAAAAATTACTTATATATTACTCTCTTGAAATCCTCAGGAAGATGGATAAAAATGAACAAAAAATCTCTTAAAAAAGGACAAATAATAAAAAATGGAAGGAGTAATATATTATTATTAATATATATGCATTGACATTGTAAAGTTTTTTACACTAACAATACATCATTCACCATTCATACGCGTTATTTTTACTTATAAATCAACTATTACTAACCCATCAACGATGAATGATACATCGATAATGTTAGTGCATATATTATTTTCTCTTATTTTAATGCAATACATAATTATATTTTGCAAATATAAAAAAAAAGGAATGATGCAGGAAGAAAAGAACACTGAGACAATTATTTTTACATAATACAGTATATCGATAAGTTTTTGAGATCAATGGATGTGCATTGGCGGTGTAACGTTTTTTCACACAATCAGTCTATCATCCACCATTTATTTATATTAACTTTATATGAAAGTCAATAACCATAAACACATGAATGATAAATAATGCATTGCCGGTGTAAAAAACCTTTATAACGTTAGTGCATCATCTATTTCATATAAGTTTTTTAGTCTCCTCTTTAAAAAGAGTGGACCTGTCCACTTTTTCTAATCTTTTATATTAACCTTTGATTTTCTTGGGACTGTGCATCAACGAGTATTTTTTGAAGTGGCAACATGTATATTAGCAAAAAATTTAAAATTGTTCTGCACACGTGACAACGGAATGTTTGAGAGGGGAAGAAAGTAACTTATTACTTCATCGTTTACAAGATTTTATATTAATTTTTAATAATACTGTAATTAATTGTTTTTTTATAATATCTCAATTTATTTAATAATTTTTTATATTTTTGATAATATTAATATGAATAATTTTGAAAATATATATTAAATGTTTACATTTTTAATATTGTTAACTAAATTAACCAACTTTTTAAATAAACATAAAATCTACTTAAAAAGAAGTCATATTATATATATATATATATATATATATATATATATATATATATATTGAGAGAGAAAGTAAGTCTTATAATCTATGTTGCACCAACACAGATACGTTACCGGATACGGGTACGGTACCGGGTACGAGGTACGACATTTTCTAAAAACCTAGGGTACGGGTACCAATATAAGTTCAAATTTTATAAATAAATATATATAAGCAAGGTGCAAATAAACAAATAAACGATTTTATCATTGAAATAACACATGAGTATCATAAAATTAGAAGTTGATATTCAAAAATAAGTAAAGATATAAGGTCGAAGGATTGATTATAACATTAAAATATAAACTTTAACGCAAAAATTATATTATTGATACGATCCACACCTAAAATATACCTTAATATACCATTTACAAGTATCCAAGAGTATGATACGTGTATCGGTACCAAGATGTACCCGGTACGAGTACCTCACCAATTTAGGAGTACCCATGTTTCAGAGCTTATAATTTGGTTTATGAGGTGTACAATAGGTAATGTTTAAAAGAATACCTAATGTTAAAAAAAAATAATTGAAGATCCAATAATTTAGTTTCTCAAGTTTTTCGACTGGGTATATAATTCTTAAAGAATTTAAAAAATATTAGTTTAGTCTCTGTTTTTATTCCGTTAAATACTGTCATTGTTTTCAGAAGTACTAAAAACATTTATTGGGAGATTATTAGAACCTGAAATAAAATGTTGCTATTTATGCAACTATGATAATAGTTAACGAAATAAAAAAAAATATTTTTTAAATTCTTTAGGCTAAAAACCCTCCTCTCTCTATAGTTGCTGCCTTCACTCAATTCACCCTTCTCAAGCCCCGGACACCGACCTTCCATCACCGTCGCTGCTTGAGTTGCAGGTTACGGTGGTAGCAGACGACGGGCGGTGGTGGTTGACGCACAACCCGGGACAAAATGCAGAGTTTTGTTCGCAAGGTGGTGACACACAGTCAACACTCTTCCTTCAATTCTCACCACCGCATCATCTTCCATAAACTCCCAATTCCAATTCCCAATCCCAAACCCGTTTTTCACTCCATTCCAACCTCAATCCGTTCCTTTCTTTCCAACCCACTCATCACGCGCTTACGCCCTGCTCCCCTTTCTCATTGCAAACCCAGAGCTTACTTTCGTCGCCACACCTTCCATTTCAATCAAACTTCTAATTCTTTTTACCGGCGCGCTTGGTAATTTCTTATTACTGTTTATCACGGTTTAACAAAAGGATAATAATCATACTAATCTTCGCCTTTACTCTTTATTTTTATGATCCAAGCTCTTGCAGGGGTTTTATTAGGGTTTATGAGGTTTTATATTTTTTAAATTTATTTTTCGGAACTTTGATTTAACTGGTTTCTGCATTGGTGATTCGACATTGCTTAATTTCATCGTACTTTGAATTGTTGCTGTTTTATTCCGAATTTCCTCCAATAATTGTGTTTGGACAAACCTAGCAAATTGTAATATCATTTTTTTGCTAATAGTCTATTGGGAGAAAACTAACTTTTAAGTTTAAACCAATTTTCTTAAAACAACGTTTTGAATATCAGAATTGCGTTCAAAGGGTTCTATTGTTTGGATCCTCCTTTTGACTACTAACCCTGCTATGTCAATGGTACACTCAATAGTTGTATATATTTGTACGTAACCTATCCTTATCAAAAGTAAAATTTTGGGTCCAAATTCAGTTTCGCTATTCATTGTAAACTTACTGCATAGGCATTAATGTTGTTGCTACTAGCAATGACTGTTGTGAGTTATACTTGATTTAATTAATAATGTCATATTTGAAAAAAGATGTAGCTAAAAGAGAGAAAGAGTTTTATAGCTTCGATGTCCATAGAGAGAAACTTATTGTTTCCGATAAATACGAGGAACTAACATATGTGACGTTTGTTTCATAACTGCGCCTTTCCATCAATAGGTGCATACAAAGGGGTTTCTGCAAGTAATACTTTGCACACATGTTTAGTGTTTACGTATGACTTGGTAATCTCTAATATGTTTCTGTTATTTGCAGGAGATCTTGGATCAGCAGGTTAACACCTAATGATGTGGTCTTGGGCTTGATTGGAGCTAATGTTGCTATTTTTTTACTATGGAGGGTAGCAGATCAAAAGTTTATGATAAATAACTTTACTGTGAGCATCTTGATATATAAATTTTGATCTGCTTGATGATGCGACTTGTAGATATTATTCAGTAGATCTTTGCTTTGTATGAAACTCCCATCTTCTATAACACCTTCATAATGAGATAGTGTTATAGCAGTGGGATATAACTCTTATCTTTATTTTTATTGATTATAGAGAGAAAATATCATAGTTTTGAAGCTTCAAATGATTCTGATTTCTGACTAACCATAATATCATACTTTCAAGTTGAAGTTCATTTATTGGAGATACCATGAAACATTGAGACCAAAATTCATACCTCACCAATATATTTCAGTGTAGATTTAGCCAAAATAATGATTGCTGGCGTGGCATTTACAGGATGTTTAAGGATGGAATTAAGAACAGCGTTGTTTCAATGTTATTTTCTGTATGGATTCAACTTCATCTTGACTACTAATTCACTTGTTTCCCATGGACAGATCTCTTTGGACAATATAAAAAGTGGACGTTTGCACACTGTGATAACCAATGCATTCAGTCACATAGAGACCGGGCATATAATTTCCAACATGATTGGACTCTACTTCTTTGGAATGAATGTGCGGTTGTGTGCTCTAGAATTCTACTTTTGGTCATTATTTTTCTCTCTAGTATCTTTCTTCAATTTTTCCTTCCTTTTCTTTCTCATTGATGTAAATTGCTAATGTATTGTTTTGGGTTGGTATGTTTGACTTATTAACAAAAAAATGATGAATAATATGTCACTCAGCTTAAATTCCATGAAGGGAAATAGTTTTGAGAAGAAACATATCATAGCTTAAACTTCTTGAGGTAAGCCAGATGATTGGGGTTATGCATTTGGGTGGAACTTCCTGGTTTTCTTTCTCTTGGAATTTGTTTATGTCATTAATCAAAAGACTAATGCCTGGAATATACTGAGAACAAATCTAACTATCACATAACACACCTATAGTTGTAGACTTACAGGTATTAGGTAGTCATTTTTTTTTTTTTGGAAAATTTTGGCTTTAAACTTGATCCAATTGCACTTTATCTTGCTTTCTTATGCTTTTCTTGGTGTTTAATTATTGTAGGCGCCCAAAAGAATTCGGTATTCATTATTAAATATATTTTTTTAGGAAAGAATTCAGTGTCCTTTTCAAATTGATGTTTATCACCGATATATTGTATTGAGGGTTGTATCTAACAAGATTGTATCTCTTTCTGTGAGGGTTTGAGTACCTCTCTGTACTCCGATTATTAATAAATTTGTTGGTTTATCAACAGGAAAAAAGATTTGTTTGGCTTTAAGAGCATTAGTTTGAGTAAATCAGTTTCTTTTTTCTTACTTCTTTTCTTACATGAGTTACTTGTTCCACTAGCTTCCATTACTCTTAACTTTTTCATTGGGTCCTTGAACAGATTGGAAGAAATTTCGGAACTGAATTTTTGCTGAAGCTGTATTTTGCTGGGGCAGTTGGTGGTGCTGTTTTTTACTTAGTGCATCAAGCCTATAAGGCACAAACATCAAAGGTACAACGATGACCAAAAATAGTACAGTATCTTTTGAGCTATTTAATAACAATATTTTAATTTTCTAGGTAAAATTACTAATCAACATCCTAATTCTTTAACCACAACCTCCTGAAATATGAATTTCTAGATTTCACTTTGATGTTGATATACCTTCAACTTTTGAAACCTCTAAAAGCAATAACTTTTTACATTTGATTCCGAAGTAAGATTTATAAATGAACTTTCTTAAAGATGGACTTAATAAAAGGATTTTTTGGATATACAGTGATAAATGTATTGCCTAAAGTGAATAGCAATAAATTTCATTGACATATGTGTGAAACTAAATGTTTATTCTCTCCTTGGTTGGAACTTAATCCTATATGGTTGAAATAGTTTGCCAGATGTGAAAAGTCCTTATCAACCACGTTTTTAGCAAACCTTTTAACCATCTCTGTTTTTTTTTTTTTTTTTTTTTTTTGCAGCTGAGCTGGAGATCAAAAGAATTAGCGTTGGTAAGCTTTTTGTAACTACTCTATAATGGGCTCTGCTTCTTCAAGAAGTGATGCCCTATTTTGTGATAACAGATCTTTCTATTTAGAAATCGACAAATCGTATGAATTATGAAAGGTTAAGGCAGTAATGCTTCCACACATAGGCATAAGACCAGTAATGCTTTATGGTACTGAATGTTAGGCAGTAAAGTCACAACAGGAGCATAAGATAAATGCGGCAAAGACAAGAATGTTGCATTGGATGAGTGAGCAACATACAAGAAAAGATAAGATCAAGAATGAATGTATTAGATAGAAAGTTACAATTATTTCTGTCAAGTTAGCTGGATCATGTTAGTTTTGTATGGTCATTAAAAATTGCTATTTTCTCGTATCACTTGCGAAGTTGGTTAAAATCGTTGCCTGATATTAATTTTGTTCGAACTTGATTAGGGGGCAAGTGCAGCAGTTAATGCAATTATGCTGCTTGATATATTCCTCTTCCCGAAAGCAACCCTTTACTTGGACTTTTTTATACCAGTTCCTGCTGTCTTGCTGGTAAGCTCTCTTCCGAACCTCGTGCTTGGTCAAAATTGTGATGTTGATAATGCTGACAGATACTAACACGGCCTTTTCTCGTCTGATCAATTATTGTTAATTAAGGGCATCTATTTGATTGGGAAAGATATGCTGATGATATTAGAGGTATGTTGGACTGTCTGAAGTCTTGCAAATATTTGTCGTAGCATTTTCCATCTTAAAGTTGCTTAGTTGCAAGAAAATGATGAAATGCCAGATTCATACATAACTAGTGGAAGTGGTTCAATGACATGAACATAATTTCTAAAAAGCATTTCAAAGCTTAGCATGCTATCTCCAGTAATTCTTCCATGGTTGGTAAAATTAATTGTTGGTGTTCAAATTATAGGGCGACAGTCGTATATCGGGAGCTGCACATCTAGGCGGTGCTGTAGTCGCAGCCATAGCTTGGGCAAGAGTTCGGAAAGGAAGGTTCTAAATCCTTCTTCATTCCCATCTCTTCAAAACTAATTACCATTACCGTTCATTGAGTTATTGACTTTAGGTATGGTTGTGAATTTTTTTGGGTTATATTTGAATTGCTAACAGGGGCATTTGTATCCCAAATTATATGGATATATGGATAGTTTTAATCCCTTTATTTTATCATCCAATAATGAAATATGTTAACCTTGCATTATATTTTATAGAAGGAGAAAACAATGATGGGTGTTAATTAACCATGTTCTGTTAAAAAAGTAAAAAGTTACCCGATAATATAATTTTTTTTCTATACTAATTACAATGATGAGTGCAGCAAAAAAATTTTGCTTGTGTTCGATGGAATATTGATCATCTTGATTATATTTGGGAAGTTCTAAAAAATCGAACAAATACTATTCACTCAGCTTGAGAGTTTTCTACTTAGTGCGTGTTTGTCATAGGTTAGAGGTAGTAAAATGAGATTATGAGTATTTTTTTAAAATTATAATTTGTTTATGTTTGGGTATCTTGGCTGAAAAATAAATTTAAGCTAATCTTTTTTGTTTGGATGATGTAAAGAAGATTATTTTGACCGAGTAAATTACAAGAAATGGTATGATGTGACAGGTGAGTAGTTAATGTGATTGAGTGATAAGAGTAGAATAAGAAAATTACATGAGTCTAAAAAAAGTAATCTTTCAAAAAATCTCGAGCAGTGATATTAAACCCGGTCTGGATCGGGCGGTTTGATTGGTCCAACCGTCGATCGGTCATAGATTCAGTCTGTTTTAATGTCCTAAACCATTGTAGAAGTTTAGCCGGAAAAATCGGTGATTAACCTCGAAAATCGGGATGAACCGAGAAAAACTGGGAAAACTGTTACCTGTTCAACCCATTAAATTTTTTTTAAAAAAAAAAAAAGAAAAGAAAGATGAAACATAAGCAACACTGTTGGTGCATGGGAGATGATGATTGTTGGTCGCAGATCTGTGGTGGCGATGGTGCGCTCGTTCGCGATGACGGGGGCAGAGATTGATGATGATTTGTAATAGATCTGCTCTAGAACAACACAGTGGAGGCATGGTGGTAGGTGTTTGTGAGTGTATGTCTCGGTTACAAACAAAAGGAACATGGGTTTGATTTAGGTGTTTGAGGTTGATGATGAGGAGGGTAGAGGAGGGGGTCTTCCGAAACTTTTGCTTCTCAATGAAAGAAAAAGGAAGGAGGAAAGAAGAAGAGTGTAGGAATTTGAATCTCATAAATTATCCACAAACCTCATTTTTATGATAAATTGACAAAAAATATTCATAATTTTCAACCTTTTTTCCAAACCCCAACTCCCATCAAAACTTTTAACCCCCATTGCAAACCTTCTTCTTCCTCTACTCTCCGGCCACCACCCTCGTGGCATTGTCACACCATCCTCCAGCCACTGCCGTGATTCCCACATACGAAGCACAACTAAAAACAACAGGATAGAGAAGGGTTGAGACCTTCAAAAACATACCACACTTCGGTGCTCTGCAGAAGGGGGCAACAACGAGAACAATAAACATGGTTAAACAGCGAACAATCGAGACCCGAGAACGAATCTGAGTGAGTTATTAAGTCGTGTTGAATCTGCAGGTGTGCACCGCAAGGTGGCTTCGCGTTGGATATGATACCATAGAACCTTCACCACAGAATAAGAGCAAGTTGAGTTCGTTGAAGAACTCAGTCATGCCCAGCTTCTAAAATAGGCAACGTTGGCCACCAAAGTGTATAACTACAAGATAGGCAAGGAAACAAGAATGTGCCTTATGAAATAGGCAACGTTGCTCAATCACCGCACTTGGCCATTGAAGAGATGTGCATGAGAGAGAGTGGAGGAAGAAAAGAGAGGAGGGAGGAGAAAAGATAAGGTGTGAAATAGGGACAATTTTGGTATTAAAATTAAAAATGAGATTTGTGAATAATTTGTGGGGTTAAAATTCCAGAACTCAAAGAAGAACGAGGGATATCAATGAAGCCACCCACCTAAGACCTCTACCGTAGAACATGGGCTGGCTACCTAAGGCCCACATATTGCCTAAAAGCTAAACTAGATAATCAAGATGATCATGGTTAATTGCAAATTTTTTTTTTAAAAATGTGTGTGAATACTGGTTTAATTTTTCGGTTTAAGTGGTTAATAATTTAATACGGTTAAATTCTATACAGAGTCTTTTACGGTTTGACGTCCGGCTTAGTTATGACAATATTGGCTATGAGGGAGCTAATAAAGTTTGATTATTTTTTCAAAAATATAAGCTAAAATTATAATTCGTATTGTAAACAAACACATTAAATTATGATTATTTTTGGAAAATAAGCTAAAATAATAATTTTCATCTTAACCAAAATTTTACAAAACTTTCCTTATTATCACTATTTTTGTCTTAATAAAATTAGAAAATGATTATAGAAATGAGATTAAATGAATTGTTTTTAATTATTTACTTTTATTATACTTTTATTATTGTGAACGTTTCTGTATATAAAAAAAGTTGAGCAAGGGAACTACCACTTTGTTTGGTTAGTGGAGAGAAGATGGGAAGAGAAAAAAAGAGAAGAGAGAAATAGGGAAGAGAAATTATGGAGAGAAAATGAGTAAATTTTGTATGAGAGAAAATGAGAAGAAATATAAGAAAGAAAAGTTGAGTTTCATCTTCTTTTATTTGGTTGGAGAGAAAAGTGAGAAGAGAGAAAATAATAAACTTGTTAAAAGACAAATGTACCCTTATTTTACATAACAAAAATAAATAAATATTTTTCTTTCTCAATATTAAACATAACCAAATATTTTTTCCTTATTTCAAATATTTTTTAAATAATAAAAATTCTAATTCAAATATATATATATATATATTAAAAATTGAATCAAAATTTTTAAAAAAAGAAACACGCAGTCAAGAGCCTTTTTTTATAAAAAAAAAAAAGTAAATTATGAAATGGAGAAAAACTGTACACACAGTTAAGCCCTCATTTTTTTTATAAGAGAAATAATTCAAATATATTCTAATGGAGTGTGCTGGTAAGAAAGGAGAAGACACAGAGAAAGAGAATAATAGACAGAGACATAGGGTAAAACAAGGGCAATTTGGGTTTTTACATAAAAAAAGTGGCACTCTTGTTATTCTCTTCAAGTTAGGAGAGAAAAAAACTTTAGGTGGTCCCATCCATTTTTCTCTCCTCTCATCTTCTCTATTATACTAAATAGGAGAAAACTCTAATTTTCTTCCTATTTTCTCTCTTCCCCAAAATTCTCTTAAACCAAACAAAGGGTACAAGAAGGAATAAAAAACTAGGAAGAATCAGACTAGAAATGATGATGTGAGATTAGAACTCCGTAGCATTGGCAATTAGGGCCAGCCCGCCCGCCCTCAATTTTTTACGGGCAGGGCAATGATTTTGTGCCCAATTTAAAAAAAAAAATGCCTGTCTGCCTGCCCAATTTTTTTGCGGGCATTCTCGGGCTGGCAGCGGGCCTCCCACGGGCCGCCCAATATTTAATTTTTTTAAAAAAAATCAAACACAGTAGTAAAAAAATAACCCTACTAGCCATTTTTTTAAAAAAAAAACATAAATGACCCAAAAGGCCTACAGTAAGCCCAAAAAGTAAAAAAACTAACCTACTCCTAAACAAAGTCTCAAACACTATCATACACACTCAATCTTCCGTCGTCCTCTAGCTCCAGTCTGATTTCAAGATCCTAAGTTCCTAACTCAAGAATTAGGATCCAATCACATTTGATAGTTGTAATGAGTCTCTTTTCATATTTTACTTTTTTTTTTAATTTAAATGGGCCGCCACAAGCCTGCCCCGCCCTATGGGTGGGCTGGGTATGAATTTTTCGCCCAAAAAAATTTAATGGGCGGCCGGGCATGCCCGAAAAAAACACGGGCATTCGCGGGCATGCCCCCATGCCTGTCCGCCCGCCCAAATTGCCAATGCTAGAACTCGGGTGATAGACTCACTCATATATTTATTCGATTATTTTATCATTTTATCAAGATTTTTTTAAATTTGTATTATAAAGTAATGTTATAAAAATTAATGTTAAATAATTTTTTTAATGAAAAATAATATAATTAATTAACATAAATTTTATAAATCCAACACTTTTACATAAAAAAAGAAAGTGTCAATAACTCACGACTGACATGAGAGAAAATAAAAATAATTATATTATTGTTTTTTTTAAGGGAATTATATTATTGTTATGATTATATATATAAGGGAATTTTTAAAATGTATTTACACAAAATAATCATTTTAATCCTTTTGCAAAGAAAAATCAACCCAAATAAGTTTGCCCTAGTAGAAGCATGCTAGGACCATAAAGATATTGAGAACGAGATCATAAAGTCAAAGGCTCGAATCCTTGTGGATAACATCCATCAGGGAGACACCCCACCCATGTTTCTCCAGGTGCCGGGACTGTGAAGTTCCCTCCACAGTAGTTAGTTTTTTTTTTTTTTTTAATTTTATAAAGAAAAATCATTTTAATAATTTAATTTATTTTGGATTAAATATTTACTGGCCTGGTTTCCCCTTTTTACTTTCTCTCTCTCGCTCGCTATCTCGCTTGTGATATTGACACTTTCTTCTTCTCCCCTGCGATTTTTGATTTTGTTCCCTTTTCTCTTTTACTCACTTTCTCTCTGTCTGTGATTGGATTTCACAACCCTGTCTTGTTCTTGTTCTTGTTGTTGTTGAAATTGAGAATTGAGAATGAGGTGGGAGAAGGTAGAGGCGAGGATAGAGGGAGAAGGAGAGGGGCCAGGGAAGAGGTGGGGCCATACAATTAACGCCGTTAAAGGTGGCAGGTTTGTTTACGTCTTCGGAGGTTACGGCAAACATGACTGTCAGACTAACCAAGTTCACGTCTTTGACACTCGTACTCTCTCTCTCTCTCTCTCTCTCTCTCTCTCTCTCTCTCTCTCTCTCCTCACTACTTCATTTCTTCTCTTTAATTTTATCTTAATTATTTAATTGCATTTCTGTCTTTTACCCTTTTCTAATTTGCCCTGTTATGGTTTTTTAATTCAATTGCAGCTACTTTCGAAACTATTGCACAAATAAGAACTTAGGGTTTGCAATTATTGTTTTCATCCCAGTAACAACACAATGCTGAATTTGTGAATTGCATAATCACAAATTTAAGCTCCTTGTATGTCATGCTGAATCATTTAGGCTTCTTTTATGCCATATATGCATAAATTTTTCTGTTTTTCTTTTTTATGAAAAAAATTACACGGATCTTTTATGCAAGTCTGCGATGTATTACTACCATATAACATTCTAATTTCTTATCTATACGTACATTAATTTTTGTGTATATTTTTCTTTTGAAAAAATAGTATCCATACCCGTGCTCATCCAATAGTTTATTGAGAGAAAAGCTATTCTCTTTCAGGCCCAATAGTTTCTTTTCATTTCTTTTTAAAACTTTTTATGTTTGAAAATGAATGGTATGTAAAACTGAAAAAAATGATACTTTGTTTTGTTTTTTTTTTTTTTTTTGCTTTTGATGTTGCTGAGTGTAATACTTATATTTTATACTTTAGTGCCTGGACATTAATTTTTTATGCATTTATTCTAGTACTCTGGCAAGTTAATTTGGGCATTCTATGTTTTCTTGTTCCTCATTGGGGATTTGCAGTCAAGCAGACTTGGAGCCAACCCGTGATCAAAGGCTCTCCACCTACTCCTAGGGACAGCCATACTTGCACAGCAATCGGTGATAATCTTTTTGTTTTTGGGGGTACAGATGGGATTAATCCATTGAATGATTTGCATATATTAGACACATGTGAGTCATCGTTTTGATATCTATGCTATGCACATTTGTTGGCTTGATACCTATGCTATGCATTTTTGTTGGCTGGTGGCATATAAAATTACCACTTTAGTGCAAAATCTTAGAATGTTATGTTGCTGATATTAAATCTTTCGCAGCTTCACATACGTGGATTTCTCCTACCATTAGAGGAGAAGGGCCAGAGGCACGTGAGGGTCACAGTGCAGCAGTTGTTGGTAAACGGCTCTTCATATTTGGCGGCTGTGGTAAATCTTCATCTTCAGATAATAATGAGATGTACTTCAACGATCTTTACATATTGAATACAGGTGATTTTCCCTTATTGTAATGCCAGTTATTGGTCAATAATTTATGCTCTTTCATATTTAAATGAAACCTCATCTAGGTGATAAAGGTATGACTGACAAGGATTTCTTATCTTGATGATTATTTGCAAAAACATATGTACTTGGAATAGTCACATTGTGTGGCTTACTTGTAGAGGCTCAATGTAATTTCAATTGTAAATGAAATGATTGAGATCTTCTTTGGTTACTCAGTCAGTTGTGGTGCTGGGTTTAGAGCTGGGTAGTCAATCCCAGATAGTGGAGCACAGTGGTCCACCCCAAAAATGCCATGGCAGGATAGCGGGTAGGGAAAAAAATACAAATAATTTAATAATTTAATATTCTCCACTTATAAATACTCAAAAATAGTGAAAAATACACCAACTTAGCGAAGTGGCTATGAGGGAGGTTGAGAAGTTGAGATGAACAGGTTGAAGGGGTGAAGAATTGAGAAGAAACCGGAACACACCACCAGAAATTGCTACCGATAATTTCTAGAGCTTGCTTCGGTGTTGCTGTAAACCTCGAATGGGAACGTAGGGTGGAGAAGGGGGATGGTGAAATTCTTTAGTAGACTTAAAACAAACCCTTCCCACGTTTTTGAAATACAAGGACTAAATAGACTTTCTCATTTAAAAATGAGGGTAGGAATGACTTTTTTCAAGAGGAAGAGGTAAAATTGAGTTTTCTCATTTTAAAATAACAGTAAGAAGACTGACTTTTCCCCATTAAAAATTAGGGTTGAAGTTGCAGAAAGACAGGGCTGCCGCTTCAACCCGCAATATGGTTGCGATTTCGCTTCCGCCCTGCAATTTACTGTCCCGTCGCATGGAGGAGCCGGAAACGACTGCTCCTCCACTATCGCAGCTCGATAGCACGCTATTAACTACCCAGGTTTAGAGTGCTTAAATATTGAGCTTTTGAACAGCCTAATTGGTTTTCCATTTGTTTTCATCTTATGGTTACATTTGTATTGAAAATTTGTCAGTTCATTTGGTGAATGAATCGAATGTAGAATATTCTGATCATTCTTTGACACTCATTCATTTGTAGAGACATTTGTTTGGAAGCGTGCTACAACATCAGGCTCCCCACCATCTCCTCGAGATAGCCACAGTTGCTCATCTTGGAAAAACAAAATCATAGTCATCGGGGGTGAAGATGGACATGATTTTTATCTATCTGATGTTCATATTCTTGATACTGGTATTATTCTGTTTTATCTCTTATTTGTTTATTGAATTGTTATATTTAAATTGCAATTACAATTAACAATGCATAGTACATGGACATTTATCTGAATATAATAATTTTCTTTGGAATTTCTGTAAATATTAGATACTCTAATTTGGAGGGAGCTGGCTACTTCAGGCCAATTGCTGCCACCTCGAGCTGGTCACTCTACGGTTTCTTTGGGCAAGAACTTGTTTGTGTTCGGTGGATTTACTGATGCCCAAAATTTGTACAATGACATTTATGTGCTTGATATTGGTATGTTGAATAGATCTTATGCACCCTGTTTTCATGTTCAAGTTTCTCTTGGTTTAACTGTTTGATAAAAGCAGAGCCTTACTGTGATTGTAACTCCTCCAACTGTTTTGTCAGACTTCTCGCCTTCTTGATTAAGTGATTTAACCCTCTTAAGCCTTCTTGATTCAGAGCAAAGGTGGATGTGTTGACAGTGTCTTTTAACAACCTTATTCCACACATTTTGTTGGCATACAATATTTATACCTTTATCGAGAAGATATTTGATCATACCGATAAATAGATGACAAGAGTTTCACATTTGTCATTTTAGCTTTTAAAATAGATTCTCTTGCTCCATATTTTCTAAAAATCGTCTCTTTGTGACTATTGCAATACTTCTGGTCACTTATCATTTGTTAGAAGGACATATATAGTTAATTAAGTTAATAAATTAATTGTTTTTTGCTTTTCTGAAAGTGGTGGCCTTGAATGTTTATCAAATATTAATTGAGCATCTTTCATTTATGATTGGATTTAGATACTGGTGTTTGGACAAATGTTACAACCACAACCAACAGTCCAAGTGCTAGATTTTCTGTAGCTGGTGACTCTGTAGACCCAATTAAGGGTGGTGTTCTTGTGTTCATCGGTGGTTGTAATAAAAGTCTCGAGGCCCTTGATGACATGTATTACCTATATACAGGTTCAACAAAGTGTCTTATATGTACTTTTATTAATTTTTCTTTTGTAAGCTTTTGGTTCTGTTACTTCTCTTGATTATTTAGTATGTAACAAATCGTGATATATTTTTTACTTTTAGGGATGACCAGAGAAAGTGGACAAAGGCCAGAGAAGTTATCCTTGAGGAAGCAGCTGAAACTGAAGTGTCAAGAACAGAGCCTCAATCCTGTTCAAAACGAGGTTCACCTTACATATGGAGGGGGTGCTGACATAAGGCCGATAATGACAGTAGTCAATTATAGCCAGCCAAGTAAGAATCTGCTTTTATATATGGAGTTTCTGATTCACATGTATCAAAAAACTCAAATTTGTCCTTAAAGCGCTCTAGTTTTTGGCTCTAATTTGACCTTGGTATATTCATGAAGTTCCAAAAGTATATTGGGTCTTACATTTAAAGATTTGGGCTTGACTGATTAAATTTCAGGCAGTAAGAATCAGTGTTCTTAGTTGAGCACATGAACTCTTGGTAATATTCAATTAATTAAATCACTCTTAGTGTAGTCATGGCCAGTTATAAAAATAAAGGAAAATAATGATCCACTGAAAATTATGATTTCAATTATTTATGAGCCAGCATGATCGAAAGAATTGAAATTATGTTTGATTATTTACATTTCAAAGTACCACCTGGGGAGTGTTAAATATCCGGTATTGCAAATGCAGGTGGACTAACTATCCCAGTAACTCAACCCCTGCCTCCTCCGGGTAAGAAGATGTTTGAAGCCAAGGTAACCGAAAGCATCTCTGAAGGGTATGCGATAGAAACAGTCATTGATGGAAAGCCTCTTCGGGGTTTTCTATTTGTAAACAAGCCGAGCTCTCTGCACCCAACTGCTCATACGTCCACAAGGTATCCCCCCACATAATCACCAATATTCTATTTTTCACTTTTCAATGTGTTGCTATCACTAAGTGCCTGTTTCTCTATACTTTTTTTCTAAACTTGTGCTTTACTCTCAATACAGAAAAAGGACTGCTGGTGAAATTGGCAGTATCATCTCAAATGGTGCACAGCCCGACATATTCAAGACTCCTAAAGTGGATGAAATAAAAAACAGGGGTGCAGTTCATGGAGGCAGTTCAGAATCTCAGGAACACCACCACACTGAAGCAGTTGCTGCTCCTCTGTCAAGTGACAGAGGCCCGACAACTGCCCATGCTTCCGTCATTCATAAGGTCGTATAGAGTTCTAGAGGCAGGCCTGTGTAGTGCAACCTTAAATTTTTTTTCTAGATGACTTGGCAGAGATCAGTCAAAGGATTTTTTTTGTAGTAATACATTGATGGATGGAATGATTTAGCTGCGCTTGTTGAAAGGAAGTTGCTTTTAATGTTATTATTTATTTATATTTTTAGATGTTTTCTTTCTTGTCTATAACATATCTGGAACTGCTGAAAGTTGGAGTATGTATAACTTGAGATTATTGAATTTTTGCCTATTGTTGTTGTTGGAGATTCTGTATATATGCTCCTTACAAATGATGCTTTGTTTCCATACTTTCCTTCAAGATATCTGAGTAATCCTGTGATCCAATTTTAGAGCTTGAACTGTTTCCCCTGTGAAATATGGTTGATGACTTGATGTAATCCATTAGGTACAGCTATGGGATGTTTTTCTGTTACTAACAGGGGGTAATCCGTCCAATTCTATATTTTTTTTCTTCATAAGATGACAGTGGCTGAGTTTCCAAATGAATGTTGCTTTGTTTGGATCTAGCTTTGTATTTGATTGAAAGATCCCCATCCTCTGTTATAAATTTGAATATCTATAGAAGATATGATAGACAAGTTTGAGTTAGTTAGTCCTTGTTGATGTTCCTGAATCATAGATGACAAGCTTATAGTAATAACATGTATCCCTGGGAATGCTGGGCTGCTCTTTTGTAAGGCTTCTTATATATATATATACATGACTATACTGCAGGTTTCTGCCAACCGAGAACCAGAAGCAGCTTCTTTGAATCAAATTGACAGTGAAAAAGCTTCAAAATCCTTGGGTGGAAAAAATGATGGAGAAAATGATGTGACAAGCTCCAAAGGTGAAGTCCAAATTAATGATCAGACAAATGTGCCAGTTTTGAACTTTGATGTTCCAAGGCAAGACAATAAAAATGATGCACCGAACTGCAACACTGAAAGTGCTGCATGTCTGTCAAATCAAGGTATGAAAACATGAAGTTTCTATTGAGATTCTTTGGCTTGACAAATATAGTCTTTTTCTTGTTTTTGCATTAAACACCCTTTTTTGGTGTTCACTTCACATATGGTAATATTTCCAACTGCAATGCTTGTTTATCTTGAGTCTTGCTGGTAGTGGGTATCCTTTTTCAATTGTTAGGGAGAACACATTTTTCTGGCTGATTATTGAACAACAGAACTGAATGAAGCAATTTGAGCAATCACCTTCTTTCATTAAATAGAACAAATTGATAAACCACCCCGTTTCTCATCAGTCAAAACTAAACCATTAGCCTAGTTGAACTACCAATGTTACCTCAATTCAGGCCTGATTTTTATAAGTAAAATAGTAAGATGGTCATGGTGTTGCCTTGAGAGTTGAGACCTATATCTCCTGCTGTATGTTTGTTTGCATTTGGAGTCATACATTATCTAGGTTTCTGAAGACTAATTTCCACTATTTCTGTATATTGTGCCCATTGCTGGAAAGAGGTATTTTATACTGTTGGATGGATTTCTCTGTTTTATTAGATGTACTTGTGTATTGCTGAAAACATGAAAAACTGGAGTAAACTTTCCTTTGCTGTGTTGGAACCTGTCCATTTCTGAGAACATGCTGTTGTGGGTAGACTAGAAGTTGAACATGGATTCAAGTTATCTGTCAGTCACATGCAACAAAGATTTATTTGATACGGTCTTTTTGAATTAACCTTTTAGAACAATTAATATCCGAAGTGGGTAGTTATATTAGGAGGGGAAGTGACTTTAAAGTAGCTGGAAAAAAAAAATGAAAATTTGCTGCAAAGTCTGTTAGTTTCAAGTTTATTTCTTGTTTGGTTTTATATAATGGACCTTGGTTGCCCAACATAAGATTTTTTTTCCCTATGAACTGATAGGTGTGATGATGGATTGCACAACTCCAAGGACAGAAGAAAGCAGTGAACCCGCACAATTGACTTGAACTTGAGATATTTGGCCAATGGTGATGAAGACCCTGTCTGCTTGTGGTTTGAACATTGCTTATCTCAAGGTGATCTAAGAGGTTCATACACATGGTGATATTGACTAACATCGTGGACCGGTTACAACTATTATCTACTCTCTGACACCCTTTGATCTGATATATTTTATTGAACAAAACCATCATTACCTTTAGGTGTAGTTGATAGAAAGTAGTAGTTTTTACCTTTTGGTATGAAACTAGATTAAATATTTGTTTCTATTTCTTTCTTCAGTTACTGCACGCATAAATTTTTGTAATACCGTACATTAAATCCCAAAGCACTTCCGAGTTATTCTCTTTTCCACGTCTTATGGGAGCCATGTTTTCTTATATTGTCTCTAGGATCACCAGTTTTCTATTCTCGTGTCTCTTGTTAGCAGCTTTCTTTTCTTCTTCTATTCCCATTCCCCCTCTCTGAAAGACATTCTAATATCATGTGGACCTGAGTTCATTACATTGAAGCAATATACGACACAAATTGAGGGTTTGCTTGGTTGAGTGGATGAAACTAGGAAGTGGAAAATAAAGTACAAAATCAAATTGAAAATACGTGCCAATCCTTAAACTTGCTGAGCTTGAGATCACTATTTGAGATGAAGCTGAATTTTAGTGAGGAAAAAAATGTCTTTTTTGATAGAACGATAGAGAATAAAGTTAAACCGTTTGTTATTAGAATAACGAGGAAGAACACATCAAGTTTTAGTTGTGAATGGAAAGTAGGTATGGCAATTGCAGCTTTAGAAGCTTCAGTTTCTCTATGATTATAGGGTGACAGAGACGCATGATTGTTTGGCATTCAAGTATAATAATGTTATTTTCTCGTATCCTTGTCACTATCTCCATCTTTATCTTCATCTTCATGTGGGTAGTTGGCAATGACAGTTTAGCAATTTTCTAACCAAACCAACCACCATTTTCCTCAAAGCTTCAGCCATGAATAGAGTAACATGTGCTTCTCAGTGTTGACATATACACCAACCATGCAAAGTTTGTTTTTCCATGTGCTTGGTAATGTTTTAAAGAACAAGTCTATGCTTATGTTTTACTATTTCCCAAATTATGCACTGATTGGGTCCACACACTTAATCCCGTTTCCTTTTCTAAGTAACAAAAATGGTCCCCAATTTGAGTTTATTTCACACAGAACAGCTAAGAAAATAGCCCAAAAAATCCAGATTAATAAAATAATATAGTTTGGTGACTTTCTCTTTAACTTCTTCAACTTGGCTTGTGCTATGAATGCAATGCAGACCTGATTTTGATACCTGGCATATCAATTACCATATTGGTGTTTATCTAATTTTTTCTTGACTCTAACCATTTTAAGATATTCAATCTTCTAACGTTTGTCATTAAATAGTACTAACTCTCATTAAAGGTTTCTTAATATTTCATTAATATTATTCTGATACGTGACAGAATTGTCATTTTCAGTACTGAATTACATAATCAAGAAAATACCAAATTCATGTGAAGAGAACGCCACCAAAGAGATGTGACGGGTACCATCTTGGATATTACATTGTTGGCCAATGGCCACAGTATCAATCCTTGAACGCCGTTGAATAGGTTCTATGCGAACCTAGTTACTTAGTTAGTTACTTAAAAATCTTATCAACAGTATGTCAATATATGAAAATTTTAATTTATAAAGAAAAAAAAGGCTTGCACCAGCTTATCTTTCAGCCTCAAGCATCCAATTACATGTGATGACCCATCCAAATTTTGTTGCATTAAAAGTAAAACTTAAAGACTTTGCATTCAAAAGTCATACCCCCTTTCCCTTTTTTCCCTTGCTTTTTTTTGGGGGCTTATCATTAGTTTTTTTTTTTTTTTTAATTTTTTTTACACCAACCGGTATCCAGATCTAGTTACCCAGAATCCGACTAATCCGATCCGACTCAACTGAGCTCGCACTAACCGGTATGAGCCAATCTGACTCATACCCAAAAATCGAACTCGAGACTAGTTGGTTAAGCGACCAAGTGAGCTATCACTTGACCAACCCTACGTTGGTGGCTTATCATTAGTTGATACTTGATACAATCATCTTCAACGGCCAATCACATTGGCTCTAAATCATAAGTGAAAAATCATATTTTGTTAAGACATTTATATTAATAAGAAATGTTGAGAAATACCAAGTTGGAGTTCTAGTAATTTAAGTTACATAGGTTGAGAAATGAATATATATGAAAAATGATTTAGTGTGATATTTAGAGAAAGGGTAAAAAAAAAAACTAATGAACTGCTATTGCAATGAATAAAATAGGTTTTTTTTTTTTTTTTTTAAAGAAGTTTGGACCGAGAAAATAT
Organism: Crotalaria pallida; assembly: GCA_037953625.1. Taxonomy (NCBI): domain Eukaryota; kingdom Viridiplantae; phylum Streptophyta; class Magnoliopsida; order Fabales; family Fabaceae; genus Crotalaria; species Crotalaria pallida. Next base: position 184,897,926 of record CM075649.1, read on the forward strand.
CCCGTCACACTATGTGTCGCTCATTTATGCAAAAGAATGAAATGAATAGAATAGAAGGGCTTTCTTTTTTTTAATTTATCCTCAGAATCAACAACGAAAGACGTTAATTTAAGAAAAACAAAACAAAACAATGAAAGACGTTTAAAAAAAAACAACAACAACAACAAAAGAAGAAGAAGAAGCTTGATCATGTGTTCGGCTGCAGCCACTTTACTTCTAATCCAAGCTTGGAACTAAAAAAATATCCAAACCTCTTTTTCACTTCACCGCCTTAGAAAGTACAGTACTAAAAGAAAACGTTCCACTTTTTGTAGGTCTTCTCAATTGGATTTCTCCCTTGTTTCATGATCAAACAATCTCACATACTTTTCGGATAGTCTCTTTTTCACACACACGTAATGATTTTCATACTTTTGTTTGGATAAACTAAATTAACTTTGTAAGGCCTCTGACTATAAAATTAACTTATTAATATTAAGAAATGAAGTACATACCTAAAAAAGGTGGATTTAATTTTTTTAATATAAACCTACTCTTTTTTGTGTTTCTAAATTACACCTATTAGTAGGAGGAATAATTAATATTGCATGGTTCATATACATAGTCAAATCGTTGATCATGTATTAACGATGAGTTAAAAATATGAATTTATTTAAAATCAATGATTTAGATGTGTATTAATAATAATTAATTGTTAGGAAGCTAGATCTATTAACTTATTCAGTTCGATCCCACCGATGCTTATAATTCCTTCCCTGATTGAAGTGCCTCTACACTCGGCACATGATGATTGTTGGTGGGGAATGCTCTTCCAAAAAGGTAAGGCATAATGTGCCAATCAAAGAGGCGTTATGAGTATTATATGTTTCTTCGAACATGGGTTGTAGATGATTGGGATAGGTTAGTTGGTTCTGCCTGATAGAGTTTGGCACACCACATGTGAGATCCTTCGCTTTATGGATGTGGGGTAACCCTATATATTGATAATAGGCCTAATCTTTCTCAGTCCCTAAATATATATCACTATCACTTTCAATTGTAAGATGATAAGGGAAGCAGCTAGCTAGCTAGCGCGGATAAGTGACAACAAAGTGTATGATCTTCGAGCACATATAGTTAAAAAAGATCATTTAAATGTGGATGTATGTGTTGTACAATGTACAAATATAATGCCAACGGGGGCGGCCTTCCATATCCATAATAACGGCCAGGGGTTCAGGTTCATCAAGAATTTATCCATCCAGAGAAAAATTTGAAGGAAAAAAAAAAAAACACAAATTGTGTTCTAGCTATTTTCAAAATGATTTTTCTATAGTGTCTTGAATGTTAATTACTTGGTAAAAACGAGGTATTTTTGGATGGAAGATATAACAATCTACTATCTCATATATTGTATCACAATTTTACAACATAAACTTTGATTGGCCAATTAATTTAATTTTTTTAAAATAAAGTTTAGGTATGTTGGGCTTCGGAAGCTCATCAGGGGCAATGTGCTCCAAACTCAAAGAGCGCTGACAGAGGTACTTACCGATTACCTGCTAACACTGTTATCACATAAGTATGATTCAAACCCCGGATCTCTCATAATCCCGGACTCAACCCTTACCAACTAAGTCAACGGTTGTTGACGATTAACCGTTTGATTTAAGTATGAAATAAAAAGTAATATCGATGACAATTTTTGATTGGTCAATTAATTTAAGTATCAAATAGGTAATAATATCTATGGCAATAGTTTATGTTTCTTTAAAAAAAACAGAATTTATTTTTAAGTTTTTAACACATTTTATGTATCATAAGTTATTGGCTGAGAAAATCCTAGCTATCTATATAGTAACCTGGATGTACCTGATGACATATTTTGTTCGGTGCTTGAAAAAAAACATTGTCCCTAAAATTTGAAAACGGTCCGATATTTCTTATCGCACAACTCTAACAATTGAATTGACTTTAGGGTACACCTCACAATGTTTCTTGATTCCAATTTTGTACACTAGATTCAAAATAAAAAAAAATAAAAAAGTTTAAAAGAAAGAGCATTTACGGCAAGTCCCTCAACAAAAACCGCTTAATTTACATGGAGGAGGAAACGGAATAAGCTAGCAAGCCAGTAATACAAAATGAATTTGTTTTTTTTAATAATTGTTATTTTGGAAACTCAATACAATATTAATTATCATTTAAAAATATAATAAGTAGAAAAAAATGATCAATTATTATAAAAAGAGAAAGAACAAAAACAAGACATATTAAATATACTTTTTTATCCATGCACTGTAATCTTAAAAATCAATTATCTTGTAATGAAAGGAGTATTAAGAGATCACATGAAAATGTTCCATTAGAAGAATAAAACAAATCACATGAAAACGAGTGTTGTTTAGTAGCGGAAGTGCACGACCAATAGTGTCACACAAAAAAGTTATATGCTAAAGTACAAACTAGCTTGCTGCTGGATCCTCGTTTATCTGATCACTCCTGCCAAAGTTCTATGGCATGCATAGAGAAAAATTCTTGTCGATTTTGAGAATATTAGAATTCTCCAATGAAAACACGACACATGTTACTATGTATATATCGAATTGAAAAAAGTAATACTAATATATATAAGCATACAAATCAAAATATAAATAAGTCTATACCATATGTCAATATTTAACTAATGCTACATACATTAATGGAATCACAAGATATTTTTATCCTTGATTGATAATGAATGTAATTAGCATGCATTATAATTTTAACATATTATAATTTTATTAAATTATAATTACATATAAAAATAATTTTAATCTAATTTTTCTACATATATCAACCACGCACTTAACGCTCCAGTACTAGAATAGGAAAACTACGGGCCATATATATATATATATATATATATATTATAAATGGGATATAAAGTAAATAACTAAATAAATAAAAGCAGTAATACAGAAAAGAAATCGTCACCTTCACAAAGAAAAAAAAGACATTGTCCAAAGGAAAAATGCAAATAATATTGACTAAAACGATAGCAGCATTATCTGTATAACAGGTGTAGTAGCATGTGGATGTTGGGTAAACACGAGGCTCGCATGTTGAGTTATAGGTCGTATTAAAAACAAACAAAGCAGCCCTTTGGATTTTTCTGAAAGATTGGACCCATATGGAGGGAGAGAGGCAGTGTCCCATGCATTCTGGCATTCTTTCTATGTACTGGAATAATCACAGTAGTAAAAATTCCAGGCCTAGCTTGTTAAAATAAAATTAAAAAGAAAAAAAGAAGAAATAATGACAATTAGCTGCATAGTAGGGAGGGAGAATTTGGAATGCGGTTGGGATCGAGGAATCTGACACGGAATTCAAGTCCTTCTGTAACGGACTTGTTCATCCACCGTACATAATTTATTCTCTCTTCAATTCTTTGGTACCCTGACCCCGAGTTGCAATTTATATACATATATCCATCCGTATTAAAAATGTGAATATTAATATGTTTTTTCAAAATCACTTTCATAAATATTACTTCCTTCGGTTCTTATTATAGATCACCTTTTAGAATATTTTATTAGATGGTTTGACTATTTATGGTTTTTTTGTTGTTCATTAATGAATATGAATTTTCTAAAAAAAATAAAGAGTGTAAAATTGTAATGTTACAATATTCTCGTAAAATTTATAAAACTAACTATTTTATTTTCTTGGTATGTGTAATTCGGTTAAGTATACATTACTTATAATAAAAACCAGAGGGAGTATTGAAAATTTAAAAATATAAAATAAATATAGATATTTATGAAACAAAGTAGTAATTAATTATGAGTAAAAATTGATACAAGATGTCGTAAATAAGGAATATTATATATATATATATATATATATATATATATATAGACACACACCCTATATATCAAATTAAATTCTAGTGATATATACTAGCTAGGTGTTGGTTGCTGATTTGTAGTGGCCTCCACGTATAGTGATTTCTTTCAATTATTATTAACTTATCCATGACACAAAAAGTTGTATTAGCTAGACTCGTCCTCGATCATGTGGGATTAATAAGAAATTGCAAAAAGTACATTTAAAAGGGAAAAAAAAAGGTACATGCAGGCTGGCCATATAAAATAATACTAGTAGAGGCTAGATAGAGAGAAGTTTCTTGTTAGTATAAAATAGAATGAAATGAATGTTTATAAAATATACTATTGTATAGTACTTCCTTCCATGCATAAATTGCATTATCTTTCGGTTTGTACTGATTTCTTTCCGCATCTTCCTTTTTAGTTTTTGGCAATTAACACATTCGCCAATGATGTTTCCTCCTCGAGTGCTGTTTTTGAGTTGGTCAAAGTTTCAAAGATTTGCTAAATCGTATATTAGGTTAAGGAATATAAACTTTTTGTGTTTTTTCTTTGCAACCCTCTTACCTAGTGGTTAGTATTTTATTATATTGATCCAAAAAGTAGTCAATTTGCTTCGGTTTAATTTTTTTCATTCATCCTAGTGATATAATTTGAAGGTATCATTAGTTTAAAACTCTTTTTTTTTTTTTCAAACAATCATCTAATTGCATACTATTGAATATTGTCATGCCATTATAAATATTTAATTATCATGATAGTTATCTCAAAAGTTATATATGTGATCATGCTTAAATACCTGTGATATCAAATAAAATTAAATTACTTTTCTGATTGTAAATTTTGTATATATATAAGTAAAAAAAAAAATGAATGCATTGAATTACTATAGTAAGTAGTATTTTTTTAGCTAGAAGAAAGTTCAGTTGAAGTTTTCAGTAATAGCCTTGGAAAGCAGCCAAAGGTCATATATGGAGTGAAAGTTTGAGGCTGGTAAATTGAAGGGGTTGAAGGGCAAAACAATGATTGTCAATGACAACTGTCTGACAAAGGTTGCTTTGACTTTGCAACCGGAGGAAGGCATATTTTTCAACCTTTCCAACTTACCTTCCACATAGGAGCATGTTTGATTTTATATTACTTAAAATTGTAGTTTTGAATTTATTTATTTTTAAATAATCATAGTCTAACGTATTTATATATTAATCATGAAGAATGTAATCTTGGATTATTTTCTTGAAAAATAATTTAAATCTAAAAACTACGTTATAATAGTTGAAGATTATTTTTTAGACATATTAATTTTCATATTCTACCTATATCATTTTAACACATTAACTATCTATTGTCACTTTATACCATTTTTTTATAATTTACTCATCAGTAAAAAATAATCTTCTTTACACTATTTAAACAAAACAGATTAGTTTAAATTCATTTTTCGGCTAAAATATCCAAATATAAACTTATTATAATTTTAACAGACCAAATTATAATCACAGAAAAATAATCATAATCTCATTTTACTAGTTGTATCAGATACGCACTTACTCAATTTATTGTACTCCCTCTCGTGTCTTATTATAAGTCATATTTAGTCGAATTACACATATGAAGAAAAGTGGTTAGTTTTATGAATTTTTTGAGAATATATTGTAACATTACAATCTTAACCTCTCAATTTTTTTTTGAAAAATTCACACTCATTAGTGAACAAAGAAAAAAGATAATCAAAGCATTTAATAAAGGCAAAAAAGGTTTAAAAAACAATAAATAATGCACAGGAAATATAAAATGACTTATAATTAAAACAATTTTTTGTTATAAGATAATCTATAATAAAGACGGGAGGAAATAGATTGTAGTTTTAAATATGTTTTTATCTTTAAAACTTAATAATTTTTGGTTTTGGTTTTAAGTTAATTTTTTTCATTAGCTGTGGTTTCTAAATAATTCAAAATTTTGATTTAATCCCTAGTGATGAAGTGAATAATTCTCACATGTGATATAGTATGTTGTAATAATTTTTGATGTAGTTAACTGTAGAATTGACTCTTCATCCAAGAATATATAATGATCAAAACAAAAAAAAATATAAGAACTAAAATTAAAAGGGCACGTTTTATTTGTTTTGCGAAAATGTTTCATGTTTTAATTTTTAAAATTATTAATAATTATAATGATTTTATGTTTTCATTTCAATTTTTGTTAATTATGAATGTGATCATGTATTTTCATTTCATTTTTTATTTTCAAAAATTGTATAAAAAACAATAAAATATTATTCTCACTGTTTCTTATATAAATATTTAGAAATAAAAAACATAATAAAAACAAACACGAAATCACTTTTGAAATAAATATTAAACTGTAATTCTGATTCACACTCTTGAAACTTGAGAGGGTATCCTCATAGCATTCACGTGAGACTATATTACGTCAGTATTTCATATTTTTTTTTTGAAAGGATATTATTGTAGCATAACCTTCTTATTAAATCAGAAGAATAAAACAAGTTACTTACACAATAGTTAGTTAGAGTTTATTATTTAATTAGTTACTAGTCAGTTACTTGTAGAGTCAATCATTACAGCTGTCATTGAGTTGTAATACTCTGTATATATACTCATTGTAATAGTTAGTTTCACAAGTTAATAAAAAATTACAGATATTCAGTTTAATCTTCTTCTCTTCCTCTAGAAATTTCTCTTTCTCTCTCTCTCTCGAGTATCTTCTCCATTTCTCATCCAGATTCAACCATTGTTGAATCAGTAATCTTCTCTTCCATTTTTTAGATGGTATCAGAGCTCAATCTCTGAGCTCTGCTGCGCATTTATTCAATCATGTCTGAAGAATCCTCCTACACCGAGCATTACCAAATCAACGATCCCACACAGAATCCAAGTTCTGTGTTCTACCTTCATCCATCAAAGAATCCTGGAGCAGTATTAGTTTCTCCACCCTTGAATGGAAGCAATTATCACCAATGGAGCAGATCAATGAGGATCAGCTTGAGTTCTAAGAATAAACTCGATTTTGTGGATGGAACCATTGAAGCACCAAGAAGAGGTGATCCTTTCTATCGTGCTTGGGAGCGATCAAACAACATGGTAACAGCGTGGATTGTAAGATCAGTATCTCCTCAAATTGCACAAAGCATCCTATACATTGATAAAGCAAGTGATATCTGGAAGGAATTGAAGAATCGCTTCTCACGAGGTGATCTTATTCGCATAGCAAACATTCAAGAGCAAATCGGTGCAATGAAACAAGGTGATGTTTCTGTTACTGAATATTTCACTCAATTGAAGATTCTTTGGGATGAATTAGATAATTTCAGACCTGTGCCTACCTGTGATTGTACAATTAAGTGTGCTTGTGATGCATTAATGAAAGTTGAAACTAGATTGAAAGAGGATAGAGTAATCAAATTTGTGAGAGGACTTAATGATGTCTTTGATAATGTGAAAACTCAATTGTTGATGATGGATCCTGCTCCTGAATTGAGTAGAGCTTTTGCCTTAGTTACTCAGCAAGAAATGCAGATGTATGGAACTGTAGAGGTCAAAATTGTTGTTGCAGCCTATAATAGGAACAGCAACAGTGGAAATAGATATAATGCACACAAAGGACAGAACAATGAGAATTCTGGTAAAGGAGTTCTTGGTAGAGGAACTTCATCAAACTACCACAATAAGGAATGTAGCTATTGTGGTAGGATAGGACATACTGTCGATATTTGCTATAGGAAGCATGGCTTTCCTACCAATTGGAAATCCTCTAAACCCACTCAGGGCTATGCTAACATGGCTGAAGTTTCTAATGAGAGTGATGATGAGTCACATGAGCATGTTGCTACTGAAGAAAAGAGTTCAAATGAGGACAATTTGTTTGGTTTTACAAAAGAGTAGTACACAGGCCTGATGAGTATGATGCAGCAAGCAATGAAGGGGCAAAATCAGATTCAAAGTTCTTCTGCAGTGAATCAGATTAGTAATGTTGCATTCAAACCATCAGCTGTGAATTCAGAAAAGACTGAGAAATCAGGTAACCAAATCAGTAATCATAGTGAATGGATTTTGGACAGTGGAGCAACAGATCACATTTGTTGTTCTCTTGTGCATTTTAATTCATATCACAGAATAAGACCAATACACATTAAGTTGCCCAATGGATCAAAAGTTGTGGCAGAATTTTCAGGCTCAATTTCTCTCTCACCAAATTTTGTCATTACTGATGTCTTGTACATACCTAGTTTTTCTTTAAATCTTATTTCTATCACCAAATTGACCAGTACTATGTCTTGTTTTCTGACCTTTGACTCCTCACATTGTCACATACAGGATTTGAGTACCTTGAAGAGGATTGGTACAGCTAGTGTTGTGGCAGGCTTGCACATTTTAAAAGTAGCACCTATTGATAATCATGTTTCTTTCCAGTTAGCCTCATCACATAATGTAAATAAGCTAGATCTCTGGCATTTTAGGCTAGCCCATCCATCTTTTGATTGTATTCACCATATTAAATCTGTTTTTCCCTCTATTACATATCATAAATCTTTACCATGTGATGTATGTCATTTTTCAAAACAAAAGAAACTTCCCTTTCCTTTGAGTAATACAGTGAGCCTGAATTGTTTTGATCTTATTCATACTGATATTTGGGGACCTTTCTCAATCCCTTCTGTACATGGTCACAAATATTTTCTCACCATAGTTGATGACTGTACACGATTTTGTTGGGTTTATATGATGAAGAACAAATCAGAAGTTTTAGGACTTGTGCAGAATTTCATAGCCTTTACTGAAAGACAATTTGATAAGAAGGTTAAAGTGCTTAGAAGTGACAATGGTCCTGAATTTCTTATGCCCAACTTTTATCACAGTAAGGGAATTATCCACCAAACTTCATGTGTTTATACTCCTCAGCAGAATGGTTTGGTGGAAAGGAAACATCAACACATACTCAATGTTGCTAGAGCACTCATGTAACAAAGCCAAATTCCTAAAGTCTATTGGAATTTTGCTATTGGTCATGTTGTGCACATTATAAACATGCTTCCTACTCCCTTATTGGACAATGACTCACCATTTCAGAAATTATTCAATCAAGTACCAGATTATGCCACTCTGAGAGTGTTTGGTTCCTTATGTTTCTCAAGCACTTTGCCTATTCATAGAGACAAGTTGGATCCTAAAGCTGCTAAGTGTATATTTTTGGGATTCAAAACTGGTACTAAAGGTTTCATTGTCCTTAATCTTGCAACAAGAGAACTTGCTGTCAGCAGAAATGTAATCTTCTATGAGCAAATATTTCCTTACAAGACTGACTTGCCATCAACGCACTCTACATCACATATCTCATTGCCAATCAGTTCCTCATTGCCTGTGATATATGATGATCTATTTGCTGATAGTTAGTCCACTGTTGTCTCAGGTATAGCTGCAGGAACCTCTGGCATTGATTTATCAGGACCAGTTGTTCCTCCAGCATCTCCACCACATCCTTTGCCTGTTAGACAGTCCTTGAGGATAAGCAATCCTCCATCACATTTGAGTGATTATGTCTGCCATAACCTCACTGACAGTTCTCCTCCAAGTTCTGTTGCTCATCCAATTGAACAGTATCATGATGTTCACAATCTTTCTGATTCATATAAGCATTATGTAATGTCACTTTCAACTGATGTAGAACCAAAGTCATACAGTGAAGCTGTTAAGCATCCTTGCTGGGTTCAAGCAATGCAAGCTGAACTTGCAGCCCTTGATATGAACAATACATGGATAATCACCGACTTACCAGAGGACAAGGAAGCTATTGGCTGTAAATGGGTCTACAAAATTAAAAGAAAGGCAGATGGCACAATTGAACGGCATAAAGCTCGTGTGGTTGCCAAAGGTTATACACAAAAAGAAGGCATCGATTATCTTGATACTTTCTCACCAGTGGCTAAGATGTCCACTGTGAGAATGCTTATTGCCTTAGCATCCCTGAAACATTGGCATTTGCAACAATTAGATGTGAACAATGCATTTCTGCATGGAGACTTAGAGGAGGAAGTCTATATGAAATTGCCACCAGGATTGCATCATGGTTCACAGAAAGTGTGCAAATTGCAGAGGTCTCTTTATGGCCTGAAACAAGCCAGCAGACAATGGTTTGCCCGATTGTCTACTTTCCTCATTGCTGCAGGCTACCATCAATCTCTCCATGATCATTCTTTATTCATCAAGTCCACAAATTCAAGTTTTACTGCCTTACTTGTTTATGTGGACGATATTATTCTCACTGGTCCTGATTTGGCTGAGATTGATGCTATCAAACATTCACTTGATTCTGCCTTCAAAATCAAAGATCTAGGAGAACTCAGGTTTTTCTTAGGTTTTGAGATTGCCAGGAATAAAAAGGGGATTGCAATGCACCAAAGGAAGTATGCTTTGGAATTAATCACAGATGCTGGGTTATTAGGATGTAAAGCCATCAGTACACCTATTGACAATTCAGTTCATCTCAGTGCTAGTTCTGGAAGTCCACTTTCTGATCCATCACCTTATAGACGTTTAGTTGGTAGACTTTTGTATCTTACCAATACACGTCCTGATATTACATTTGTTGTTCAGAACTTAGCTCAATTCATGCATCAACCCACTGATACTCACTATGCTGCTGCTCTCAGAATTCTGAAATTCCTTAAAGGCTGTCCTTCTCTTGGTTTATTCTTTTCCAGTGATTCTGTAGCTCAAATCAAGGGTTATACTGACAGCGATTGGGCTTCTTTGTGAATTCAATGCTCCTAATTAGGTGGATTATGTTTTGATGATGACAAAATAATTAACAAATCATGCCTTGAAGATATTGCAACATCAACATCAACAAGAAGTCAAGAAAAGAAGACAAGTGCCCAATCATTCTCAATCAAATATTAATTGTAAATTTCTAATTTATGTTGAGAGTGGTTGAGAGTGGGTAGAAATAGTTAGTCTCTTCTAGGAATAAATTTTTATATGTTTATTAAGTTGAGATTGACCAAAAATTAATACTTGAGAGGAAAAATAAAATTGAAAAATAATTTTTCCCATATCTGATCAAAATACTCGAGTATTTTGATAAAGACTCGAGTATATACTCGAGTATTTATAGAAAAACTCGAGTGTTTGTGCCAGGTCAGCAAATATGACCGTTAGTCTTGTTCGTGCACCAATTCACTCGTGACCGACCAAAAAGACTCGAGTATTTACTAAAAGACTCGAGTATTTTTGTCCAGTCAGCAAAAATGAACGTTGGAGAGACTCAAAAACCCAATTGAGGGCATTTGAGTCTCATCCAACCCCAAGAGAGAATTCAGAACCTTATTGTAAAATTTCTCTTTGAATTTGTGCAAGAACAAACAAGACAACAAGATCATATTGATTCAAGCTTTCTTAATTTCCTCTTCTCAAGTGTTAATTCCCAAAAAAGCTCAACTTCTCACTCATATTGTCATTTTATTCCAAGTTGAGTTTTAGGCCTCAATTCTTACATTGAGCTGTGCTTATTTGTGCTAATCCATTGTGAGATTAGTAATACACATACAAAAAGCTTGATTATTCAAAGTCTTGGATTGTTCCCAAGCAAACCCTAAGTGGCTTAGGGTGTTGGAAGTCTTGAGAGGTTCTCAAGCACAAGACTAGGAGGTTCCTAGCCCGGTGGAGTTTCTTGAAGGGAGTTCAAGGAAGCTTTGTGAAGAGTTCTTCAATCACCGGAATCAAATTGGGGTAGAAATCAAGAGTTTGGTACACTCTTGAAAGGGTTAGGTTGAGTGAGGCCATTCTCAAGCAATCCTTTGTAATTTCTAACAATTTGATTATTAGTAGAAACTCCTAAGTGATTAGGAGGACTGGATGTAGCTCATTGTTGGAGTGAACCAGGATAAAATTGCTTGAGTGTTGGTTTATTGCTTTTAATCTACTTTCTAGCTCAATAGACTTAAGTCATTTCAATCAATTAGGATTTATACAATTAGGTAGCAAGTTCAAGGAATCTTTGTGTTTAAAAGTTATTTAGATTGCTTGCTATTCTGTTGGATAAGTTTCTGTTTATTATTGAATTGATTTGAGTTAAATTGCTGAATTTTCGTTTCTGGTTTTTCTGCTATCTGATAGGAAAAACTCGAGTATTTCAGAAAAGGCTCGAGTTGTTCATTACTGAAAAACTCGAGTATTTCACAAAAGACTCGAGTCTTTTGTGTCTGATTCCAGAAAATTCAGTCTTAGCTCCATTCTTCAATTATCAATCGAAATATTTGGTATTAGTGCTTCAAAATACTATTCACCCCCCCTCTAGTATTTGCTTAGCCCGCTTGTTGGTTTCCAACAAGTGGTATCAGAGCTCGGTCGAAAAATCGAGTGTAACAACTTTTTCGAAAAAGATCCTTTTGGAAACTTAATGGGCTCTAGCAATAACTTTGGTGGAGAAGGAGCTTCAATAAACCGTCCTCCACTATTTAATGGTGAAGGATATGTTTATTGGAAAACTCGCATGAAAGTTTTTATTGAAGCAATTGATATGGATATTTGGGATGCAATTGAAAATGGTCCTTTCATTCCCAAAAAGAAAATAAATGATGAAATTGTAGAAATTCCAAGGAGTAGTTGGAATGATGATGAAAAGAGAAAAGTCTCATTTGATTTAAAAGCTAAAAACATCATCTTTTCGGCTCTATCCCATGATGAATTTTATAGAGTTTTCCAATGTAAATCGGCAAAAGAAATGTGGGATACTTTGCAAGTCACACATGAGGGAACAAGTGAGGTTAGAGATGCAAGATTGAATTCTCTAACTCACGAATATGAATTGTTCCACATGTTGCCAAATGAATCCATTAGTGACTTGCAAAAGCGATTCTCTCACATTGTTAATCATTTGATTTCCTTGGGAAAAGTATTTCGCAATGGTGAAACTACTAACAAAATTCTAAGATGTCTTGATAGGAGTTGGCAACCCAAGGTAACCGCCATCAAGGAATCAAGAGACATAAATAGCATGGACTTAGCCACTTTGTTTGGCAAACTCCAAGAGCATGAGATGGAACTTACAAGACTTGGGATGCATGAGGAATCGGACAAAAAGAAAAAGAGCATAGCACTCAAAGCTTCAACCAAAGCTACAAAAGAAGTTGAAGAATGCTCTACAAGTGGAGATTCCGATGGTGAATCAAATCAAGAAGAATTTGGGATGTTTGTGAAAAGATTCAACAAATTTTTCAAAGGGAAGAAAGGTGGATCTTCATCCAATTTCAAGAGAACCAAAGACTCCAAACAAAGAGAAAAAAGTACCAACGATGGAGTTAAGTGTCATGAATGTGGTGGGGTTGGTCACATAAGAATGGAATGTGCCACATTCTTGAAGAAGAATGACAAGAAGACCCAAGAGACCAAAGGGAAGCGTGCATACATTGTTTGGGATGCACCGGAGAAGAGCAATGAATCATCTTCAAGTAGCTCCGGTGATGAAAATGCAAACCTTTGTCTCATGGCCAAGAACAATCATGAGTCCTCATCAAGAGCTAATCATGGCATGAGTGAAAGTGATGATGAGGTAACCTCTAGCTCTTCTTGTTCATCTTCAAAATTCATTTCATATGATGATTTGCAAGAAGCTTACAATGAAATGTTAATTCAATTTAAAAGGCTTGCTAAAATTAATAAGGAAAAAGGAAAGAAAATTTTGGAGTTTCAACATGAAATTGATGAATTGCAAAAATCTATAAATGAGTTGAAACTTCAAAATGAATCCTTGGAACTTATTAATTCTAGTCATCAAAGTGATTGTGCAAATCATGAGGAAATTATCACTTCATGTGAGAGATGTGATGATCTTGAAAAAGAAGTGAAAGAGTTGAAAAACAAACTCACAATCTCACATAGTGATAGAAACCTCAACCGGTTGTTGAACTCTCAAAGACATAATCACAACAAAACCGGTTTAGGATATGTTCATAAAAAGGACAAAAAGTACAAGGTGGTTGGAACTTTTTCTAAGAAAAATTCATCAAAGAGACCAACTTGTACTTATTGTGGAAAAGTTGGACATATCAACATTGAGTGCCACATTAAGAAGTTTGAAATGAAAAAGGGCACTTATATGTGGATTAAGAAGGGAGAAAGTCCCAACACTAACCCTAAGGGACCCAACATTGTTTGGGTACCCAAAGTGAACAAGTGATTTCATATTGTAGGTGTGCCTTCGAACGGGAAAACAATTGTGGTATCTTGATAGTGGATGTTCGAAGCACATGACGGGAGATAAGCGGCACTTCATTGAGCTTACTCCAAAGGAAAAGGGTTATGTCACTTATGGGGACAACAACAAAGGCAAAATCCTTGGTATTGGTAAAATCGGAAACTCTTCAAACTTGATTATTGATAATGTGCTCTATGTTCAAGGATTAGAACATAATCTCTTGAGCATAAGCCAATTATGTGATGTTGGTAATCATGTAGTTTTTACCTCTACCCATTGCCTCATTAAAAGTGACAAAGATGAATCAATCAAATTTGTTGGTAGAAGGTCAAATAATACTTACTTAGTTGATTTGAACAAAGTCACTTCTTTGGTCTCTACTTGTTTAGTGAGCAAAGAAAATGACACTTGGTTATGGCATCGTAGGACCGCTCATATTAATGTAAACCAATTGAAGAAAATACAATCTAAAGATCTAGTAGTTGGTTTACCAAAGCTAAATTTTTCTATTGAAGGTGTTTGTTCTCCTTGCAAGAAATGTAAACAAACTAAAAACACCTTTGGATCAAAAATGGTGATGTCCACATCAAGGCCATTAGAAATGCTTCATATGGACTTGTTTGGACCATCACAAGTAAAAAGCTTTGGTGGCAACTATTATGCATTGGTAATTGTTGATGACTTCTCTAGGTTTACATGGACTTTATTCTTAACTACTAAGAGTGAGACCTACAAATCTTTTAAACATCATGTCAAACTTTTGCAAAACCAAGTAAATCAAAAAGTAATTATTATTCGTACCGATCATGGTGGAGAATTTGAAAACCACAAATTTGATAGATTTTGTGCTAAAAATGGTATTGAGCACCAATTCTCCGCACCAAGAACTCCGGAACAAAACGGAGTGGTAGAGCGGAAAAATAGGGTGCTAGAGGAACTTGCTAGAACCATGTTAAATGATTCTCAAGTACCTCAATATTTTTGGGCCGATGCCGTCAATACGGCTTGTTATGTTTTAAATCGTATTTTGATAAGGCCCTCTTTGGATAAAACCCCCTATGAACTTTACAAGGGAAGAAAGCCAAATATATCTCATTTTCATGTCTTCGGATGCCAAGTTTTTGTTTTAAATAATGGAAAAGAACACATTGGCAAGTTTGATTCCAAATTCGATGAAGGCATATTTTTAGGCTATTCTTCTCATAGTAAAGCTTATAGAATTTTCAATAAAAGAACTTTAACTATTGAGGAATCAATTCATGTGGTTTTTAATGAGTCTTCAAAAGAAGATAGTGTTTTATGTGATGCTAGTGAAGATGACATTGTCTTTTCAAAAGAAGAAAAAGAGAGAGAGAATTCAAAAGTTGATGAAGGAGAAGTAAGGGAAGAACTTCCTCCAACTTGGAAATCGGTCAAGGCTCATCCTATAGACAAAGTCATAGGAGATATGTCAAAGGGAGTACTTACTCGTAGGTCTATTCAAAACATTTGCCACTATGTCTCATTTGTTTCTCAAATTGAACCCGATTCAATTAAAAAGGCCATTGAGGATGATCATTGGGTTCTTGCTATGCAAGAAGAATTAAACCAATTTGAAAGAAATGAAGTTTGGGATCTAGTCCCTAAACCCGATGATCATACCATAATTGGTACTAAATGGATTTATAGAAACAAACTTGATGAATCCGGGTTGATTATAAGAAACAAAGCTAGACTAGTAGCTCAAGGGTACAACCAAGAGGAAGGTATCGATTATGATGAGACCTTTGCTCCGGTTGCACGTCTTGAAGTAATCCGAATTTTACTTGCTTATGCTTCAATCATGAAATTCACTTTATATCAAATGGATGTTAAAAGTGCTTTCTTGAATGGGTTTATAAATGAAGAAGTGTATGTCAAACAACCCCCCGGTTTTGAAAATAGTGAATTTCCAAACCATGTTTATAAATTGAAAAAGACACTCTATGGATTGAAACAAGCTCCTAGAGCTTGGTATGATCGATTGAGTTCCTTTCTATTAGAAAACAAGTTTCAAAGATTGAAGGTTGATAATACATTATTTATTTATAAAACCAAGGATGACATTTTGTTAGTACAAATCTATGTTGATGATATCATTTTCGGTGCTACTAACGTGTCTCTTTGTAGAAAGTTTTCAAATTTGATGAAAAAGGAATTTGAAATGTCAATGATGGGAGAACTCAAGTTCTTCCTAGGCTTACAAATAAAGCAAGTCAAGGAGGGGATATTTGTGCATCAGGGGAAATATTGCAAAGAACTCCTTGAAAAATTCGGATTGGACAAGTGCAAGGAAGCCTACACTCCAATGAGCACATCATGCTACCTAGACAAGGATGAACAAGGTACACCGGTTGATGTTAGTAAGTATAGGGGTATGATAGGTAGTCTCCTATATCTCACTGCATCTAGACCGGATATTATGTTTAGTGTATGCATGTGTGCTAGATTTCAAGCTAATCCTAAAGAATCTCACCTATCCGCAGTTAAACATATATTTAAGTATCTAAAAGGAACAATTAACACTGGTTTATGGTATCCTGCTGATGCCAATCTTAGTCTAGTTGGTTACTCGGATTCCGACTTCGCCGGATGCAAGCTTGATCGCAAAAGCACCAGTAGTACTTGCCATTTCTTGGGAAGTTCATTGGTGATTGCACAAAAGGGTGATTGCACAATTGAATTTGTTAGTACCACAAATCAATTAGCCGACATTTTTACAAAACCTCTACCAAGGGACACCTTTTATCATATTAGGAGAGAACTTGGTATTTTAGATGAAGCTAATATAGGCTAATTGCATTGTGTGTCATTTTTGGAAAATCACCATATTAGTCTTACTCTAATGTGTTATTGATTCTTAGTTAAATTGTCCTTGATGATATTTGAAATTGTATATGTTAATTGTGTGTGATTCTGTACTGTATTCCAAGTTGGTAGTGAAGCATTTGTGTTTGATTTGTGTTTGGTCTTTTAAAACTGAGTTTTTACTTTCTGTTCTGTCAAAATACTCGAGTTTTTTTTCCAAAAACACTCGAGTATTTTAATTCAAAATTAAATCAGTTTTAAATTGAAAAAGTTTTTAATCAGGGTCTGAGAAAAATACTCGAGTGTTTCTCAAAACACTCGAGTCTTTATTAAAACACTCGAGTGTTTTTCTAAACACTCGAGTCTTTCGAAACCCCCAATTTTTGAACTTTCAGACCAAACTCGAGTATTTTACAAAAACTCGAGTATTTTGCGTTTTCCTGAAATTTGAACTTTCGGACCAAACTCGAGTTTTTCAATTTTTACTCGACTTTTCTGGGGAAATCTGGGCTGTGTCACGACCGACTCGAGTATATTTTCAAAAACTCGAGTATATCCTAAAGAACAACTCGAGTATTTATGAATATACTCGAGTATTTTGAACTGTTTATATATACTCTCAGACTCGAGTTTTTGCGACCCTCTTCTCTCTCGGTTTTCTCATATCTCTCTCCTCAAAACTCAGATTTTCCTCAAAGTTTTGTCAAATCTTACTAGTTTTTCATCCTCTAAACTCTTCTCTCGGTTTTATTCTCCTCCAGATGCTCCAGCTCCTTCGATGTTTTGATGATGTTGACCTTTGGATTTTATCTTAGTTTTCATTCTGTTTTTATCATATTGGTCTTTGTTACATTTTCTGTATTTTGAGAACTTGGTGTTTTGAGACTTTGGGTTTATTATTGCACCTTTGATTTGGACCTTTTATGATGTTTTTATGTTAATGAATTTGGTTTTCATTATGATGTTTGTGCAAAGCTTCAGGGGGAGCTCTTTATCGTTATTATATCTCCGTTTTATTTGCATAGTTGGTTATGGGGTTTTCCGATTATGCACCTCTCCTCCCTTGATCTTTTTCCTAAATTGTTACATCTTTTTGGCGTATGACAAAAAGGGGGAGAGATATTATACACTTGTCTTGATATTGTTGCACCTAAAATTCTCTAATTATGGTATATACTCTGATAATTGTTAAATACTCTAATACCATAGGCTTGGTGCTAAAATTAAATTGTCATAACATCTTGCACAAGCTGAATTTTTAGATAGGTGAAAAGTATCATATAGTGAGGGGGAGTTGCATTTTCAAGTGGATTCAAGCTCAACAAATGGTACAAGTGTTAATTATTTTGTCATCACCAAAAAGGGGGAGATTGTGAATTCAATGCTCCTAATTAGGTGGATTATGTTTTTATGATGACAAAATAATTAACAAATCATGCCTTGAAGATATTGCAACATCAACATCAACAAGAAGTCAAGAAAAGAAGACAAGTGCCCAATCATTCTCAATCAAATATTAATTGTAAATTTCTAATTTATGTTGAGAGTGGTTGAGAGTGGGTAGAAATAGTTAGTCTCTTCTAGGAATAAATTTTTATATGTTTATTAAGTTGAGATTGACCAAAAATTAATACTTGAGAGGAAAAATAAAATTGAAAAATAATTTTTCCCATATCTGATCAAAATACTCGAGTATTTTGATAAAGACTCGAGTATTTATAGAAAAACTCGAGTGTTTGTGCCAGGTCAGCAAATATGACCGTTAGTCTTGTTCGTGCACCAATTCACTCGTGACCGACCAAAAAGACTCGAGTATTTACTAAAAGACTCGAGTATTTTTGTCCAGTCAGCAAAAATGAACGTTGGAGAGACTCAAAAACCCAATTGAGGGCATTTGAGTCTCATCCAACCCCAAGAGAGAATTCAGAACCTTATTGTAAAATTTCTCTTTGAATTTGTGCAAGAACAAACAAGACAACAAGATCATATTGATTCAAGCTTTCTTAATTTCCTCTTCTCAAGTGTTAATTTCCAAAAAAGCTCAACTTCTCACTCATATTGTCATTTTATTCCAAGTTGAGTTTAAGGCCTCAATTCCTATATTGAGCTGTGCTTATTTGTGCTAATCCATTGTGAGATTAGTAATACACATACAAAAAGCTTGATTATTCAAAGTCTTGGATTGTTCCCAAGCAAACCCTAAGTGGCTTAGGGTGTTGGAAGTCTTGAGAGGTTCTCAAGCACAAGACTAGGAGGTTCCTAGCCCGGTGGAGTTTCTTGAAGGGAGTTCAAGGAAGCTTTGTGAAGAGTTCTTCAATCACCGGAATCAAATTGGGGTAGAAATCAAGAGTTTGGTACACTCTTGAAAGGGTTAGGTTGAGTGAGGCCATTCTCAAGCAATCCTTTGTAATTTCTAACAATTTGATTATTAGTAGAAACTCCTAAGTGATTAGGAGGACTGGATGTAGCTCATTGTTGGAGTGAACCAGGATAAAATTGCTTGAGTGTTGGTTTATTGCTTTTAATCTACTTTCTAGCTCAATAGACTTAAGTCATTTCAATCAATTAGGATTTATACAATTAGGTAGCAAGTTCAAGGAATCTTTGTGTTTAAAAGTTATTTAGATTGCTTGCTATTCTGTTGGATAAGTTTCTGTTTATTATTGAATTGATTTGAGTTAAATTGCTGAATTTTCGTTTCTGGTTTTTCTGCTATCTGATAGGAAAAACTCGAGTATTTCAGAAAAGACTCGAGTTGTTCATTACTGAAAAACTCGAGTATTTCACAAAAGACTCGAGTCTTTTGTGTCTGATTCCAGAAAATTCAGTCTTAGCTCCATTCTTCAATTATCAATCGAAATATTTGGTATTAGTGCTTCAAAATACTATTCACCCCCCTCTAGTATTTGCTTAGCCCGCTTGTTGGTTTCCAACATTCTTGTCCTGATACAAGGCGATCTGTGAGTGGTTATTGCATGTATCTTGGCAATTCTCTTATTTCCTGGAAGTCAAAGAGGCAGAAAACAGTGTCACGAAGTTCTTGTGAGTCAGAATACAGAGCCATAGCTTATGCTGTTCATGAAATTCAGTGGTTGACTTATTTGCTGCACGATTTTCAGATTCCTATTTCAGCACCTGCTGCACTTTATTGTGATAATCAGGCAGCGTTGTACATTGCTGCTAACCCCGTCTATCATGAACGCACTAAACACATTGAAATTGACTGTCATATTGTCAGAGAAAAGGCTAATTCTGGTCTCATCAAGTTGCTACCAATTCCTACTGGTCTTCAACTTGCTGATATTCTCACAAAGGCACTTAGCCCCAAGTTGTTCATTGGTTATGGCTCCAAGCTTGGTTTGCTCGATTTATTCTCACCACCAACTTGCGGGTGGGGGGGGGGGGGGGGGGTATTAAATCAGAAGAATAAAACAAGTTACTTACACAATAGTTAGTTAGAGTTTATTATTTAATTAGTTACTAGTCAGTTACTTGTAGAGTCAATCATTACAGCTGTCATTGAGTTGTAATACTCTGTATATATACTCATTGTAATAGTTAGTTTCACAAGTTAATAAAAAATTACAGAAATTCAGTTTAATCTTCTTCTCTTCCTCTAGAAATTTCTCTTTCTCTCTCTCGAGTATCTTCTCCATTTCTCATCCAGATTCAACCATTGTTGAATCAGTAATCTTCTCTTCCATTTCTTAGACTTCTTAAAGTGATGACCCCATAAATCATATTATGGAACTTGCAAGTAAAAATTATTCAAGATATAATCCATTTTGACTACAATCAACCTCTTTTAATTCATAATAATATTCCAATGTTTATTTATTGGACAAAATTTATTTTCCTTACAACCAAGTAAAATATCGATGTTTTACATTAGGTTTCACTGCACGTCCGTTATAACCAATCACTTTTAAGTAAAATACATAATATTTCAACATTCATAGTTTTTTACGTGAATATTATTGTTAAGGATAGTTTGGCCTAATTTCATCCCAAAAAATTAGCTCACGCCTCACAGGGAAAAGATTTCGTACATTAATACTTTACACTCGATCGCACATGCCTAAAAATTATTGTTCTGGATCGTGGAATTATATTTAATTTTTTTTTATATTTTAAATTGAATGGAGTATATATAACCTTAATTATTTTAAAGGTTTTATTTTACATTACTTTAAAATAGATTTGCGAGTAAACTCTCTTACTCGCCCGAGAGTCCTAATACACACCTCATCAGTATACTATTAGTACGATCTCCTTCTCTGTCCTGACAAATATCACATGCACTTGCAGACAGATCCAGACCCACACATCCTCACCCCCCACATGGTTTTGTGAGATAGAACCTTGCGTACATATGACCCACACAAACATTTCTCACCCCTCTTTTCTTTCTTTCTAAGATAAATAACTTATGGTTTAATTCATAAATTAATGCAATTAATATGTTTGTTTGTGTTAATTTTTTTTAATGTTTCGTCTATTTTTTTTATAATTACTAATTTATCAATTATTATTGTTTTATAATAATTAAGATGAAATTGTAAAAATTATAATTATAATTAATTCCGGGAAAAATACATACGGTATGTTTTCTTTTCTAGAAAACTTATTGAACTTATTTGCATTTTCCATATTGATAATTAAGGCAATTTTTGTCCAGCTTTGACCAGATTGGTTGCACATTTTAATGATTATTTTTAAAGGATTCTTCTTTCATCTGCGTTGGGGCATATCTATAGAAATTCATATCGAATAAACATATAAAAAAAATTGATTCTTTTAAAATTGATTCCTGAACAAAAAAATTGGTCTTTATATTTACAAAATGTTTTGGTTTTGATCCCTTTTGCTAAATTTTTTTATCTCTTTAATTATGTTTGCTAATTTGTTACACCCTTCATCCCATAAATTATGATCTTTTGGAGATTTCACACAGATTAAAAAATGAGTAAATGACGTAAGAATTTGATATAATTTGACTAAATTACCCCCATTTAATAAAAGGAGAGAGAACAATAATAAATGTATTAAGATTATACTCTCTTCGATCCAATTTATAAGTCACATTCTAGAAGGATTCTTTGGTCCTATTTATAAGTCACTTTATATTTTCTAGGATGCATTTATTGCTATTTTCTCTTATTTGCCCTTTAGCCGAAGTAATACAATGTGAAATTTTCAATGCAAGTTAAGAGGGTAAGATTGTAATGTTGAAGTATTTTTTTAAAGTTTCAAGAAACCTAACTACCCTTCTTGGTCCATGTGATATGATTAACTATGCCATATAAATAGGATCAGAGGGAGTATTGAAGAAAGATGAAGAAATGAGTGATGAAAAAGAAAATGAAATAAATAAGAGTATGTTTGGAAAAAGAAATGTAAACGGTTTCTAAATGATCATGTGTTATGGACAAAAAAATATTCAAAAAATCATAACTTATGGGACAGATGGAGTAATTTTGATCTCTTTAATTATGTTTGCTAATTTGTTTTGGTCCCATATTTAATAGAAATAATTAAAACCAAAACATTTCATAAATGAAAGGATCAAAACTTTTTTTTTTTTTTTGCGTGGATTAATTTCAAATGAGTCAATATTTATTAGAATCATCTTAGTATTTAAGCCTAAAATTTATGTTTATTAATTTCATCAATTTGTGACAGAGACTTATCTTATGATACATGTTAGAAAAAACCATTATTAAATAAAACAAAACTTCATTTCTCTTCCTAGCTGTCTCTCCATCTGTCCTCTGAACAGAACACATTAATACAATTCCTTCCTTGGATCTGCTGAGATTCATTTACAGTCTGCATTGGTACTAGCTAGTTTATTTTATTTTATTTTTTTTTAATTTTCACTTGGGTGGTTGTTTTTCTAGTTTGTGTGTGTTTATTCTGAAGGGTATTGGTTCCCTTACTTTCCTTTGGCTTTTTTTGGTTATCATCATACAAGGTAATGTCTGCTTTGTTTTGTAAAACCCAATACCCAATAAGGGAATATTAACTCATAATTGGAAATTCTTGGGATTGCAGTTCAGTTGGCAAAGCTTGTTTCTTTTCACATTTTGGAACAAGCCAACTCCTATATACTTCTAGTAAGTAGAGGATATTATTATTTCATATAAGATTCAATTCAAAGGGGCCCCTTTGCAATTTAGCAATTCAAACATTGTTTATCTGCTGCAGCTGGCAAAGGAAACCTCTTTCTTGAAGCTGCATAGACTGATGACATATTCAAAAACCTACTCCGTTCACTTGTTGCTATCAAAGGTTTGAGACAACTTGAATTGTGGCCTGGACCAAAGTTTTGAGAGTGATTGAAGAACATAATAAAGGAGGTTGTTCATTTACTTATCTTTATTCACAAAAGATTCTTTTTTTTTTGGATGATAAGGACTGAAGGATAAGGAGTAAGGACTGGTGTGTGATTGTGAGTTCTCTGGAATTTTGGATTCTGTGGTGTATTAGTGTAATCAGAATCCTTTTCCAGAAAGTGATTTGCACTTTGCAATTTGCAGTGTTGTGTTGTGCTGTGTTAGTAGATTTGACTTTTTGAGAGTAATAAATGATGGAGCTTTTATGAAGAGGGAGTAATTGTAATTGGTTGTGGTAGTTGAGGAGGAAGTAGAGTTTAATTGAAAGAAGAAGAAGAAGAAGAAAAAGAAAAAGAAGAAGAAAGAGTAGAAGAGGTGTGGACATGGCTGCAAAACTTCTACATTCTCTAGCAGATGATAATCCAGATTTACAGAAGCAGATTGGATGCATGACTGGTATTTTTCAACTTTTTGATCGTCACCATATTGTTACTCCTCGCCGTATTAGTCACAAGAGGCTTCCACCTGGTAATTCTCTACTAACTATACACGTGTTCCATTTCGGTGATTTAGTTTATGTTAGCATGGTTTTTTTTTTCCAATGAACAATCTCAAAATTAGATAATTGATCTGTTTCCTAATAGCTGATTTGTCCCAATGAAGCTAATCTCAGATCAGTCTCTGTCTGAGTGAAACTTTGAGGCTTAAAGGCCTTTGGTCTATTTGATTCCTTTTTCATTTTTCTTCTTCGCATGTTTGGAAAGGTAGAAGAGTTATTTGGAATCTTCAACTTTTAGTACCTGGAGATTTGCTCTGCATTCATGTGGATTGGATGCTTATGATTATTTATTTGACAAATATTATTTTCTATTTTTTTCTTGAAGTTTGTTTTGCATATTTTGTATGTAGTTGATTAGGCCTTTGCACCATTTAATAGTGTTGGTTGAGGCCTTATTGGTCTTAGGTTTCTTTTTCATCTGAGTATTCAAATCTAATGTTTCTGCTTTCATTATAGGTAATTCTCACTTCAATCATGACAGCCTGGAAAGAGATTCTAATGTCATACACAATCCACAAACAGGACCTGTAAGAACCTTCTGTTTTCCCTTCCACAAATTTTCTGCTGTTTTACATTTTAAAATTTCTTAGATAATGCTTCCATTAGAGGCATGGAAATTATGTAAGTTACCAGATCAAGTACGCATATGTTGATCCTGTGATATATTACCATGTGCTTTGAGTGAAATGTGAGAGGCTGAGAATTGTTTGTCATCTTCCACAGTATTGTTTTCGGGATTTGTCCATTACCTTGAAGTCTGAGATCATCTATATTCTGTTTATTTCTTCTTCCAATTCAGAGAACTTTCTATTTCTGAATTTTGTTATTTCCTTGTTTCGGTAATGCATTAGTCTTTTTTCTTTTTTAATTAGAAAAAATTCATTAAAAAACCAAGAAAAGGTATAAGGAATACCATGCTTGCAGAATTACAAGAACAAGATGCTAATAAGTAAGTTACAACAGCATAACTGTTACAACAGAGGAACAAAACGAAAAATATACACCCCCTACAACATCCTATGCCAATATTTCTTAATATTTGTTTACATGAGTAATACACCAAGATGGCAAAAGACACTAACAGACCAAAGAGACACCTAGATCAAGAAATCAAAGCTGCCTGCACCTCTTCACCACATATCACTCCATTTCTGCTGTCATCCCAAGAGACAAATTTCACCTGCAATAACTTACTAGGCACCTGCATTAGTCTTATAATTACCATCTGGATGAAACTAAACTGATGCAGCTTACTCAATTTGTTGCAGGATATAAGCATAAACAAGGGTGTGAGTGAAAAACAAAGAATTTCAACAGAATCATCAAGAGTCTCATTTTCTTCTTCTGGTTCATCGTCAATGTCCTCCATGGACTTTAAAGCTCAAGCAGATGTTCCCTTTGAACGGATTATTTTCCCCGAAACTCCCATGAGAGACACAGTTATGAACCAAAGAAGTACCTCTCCTCACTTAGGACGTCAGTCCCTTGACCTGAGGGATGTGGTGAAAGATTCTATGTATAGAGATGCTAAAGGACTATCAGTGATGACTACGGCAAAAGACGAAGCTGTGATTCGTGTCATGAAGCACAGGGATTCTCCAAGACCTCTTCAGCTGTCCAAATATGTTGATGGATATGACAGAGTCGGAATAGATGGAAAACAAAGTGCTCCTATGGATATAAAGGACTCTCTTCGAGTCCTTTCTAAACTTAGAGAAGCACCTTGGCATTATGGTGAAGCAAGAGAACCTCCAAGATTGTCATCCTATGAAGTAAAAGATGGAGGAAGCTGGCATTCTATCTCAAAGGATGCTCGTCGGTTCTCTTATGATGGAAGAGAACCGAGTCGCTCATCTTTTGAATCAAGAGATACCATCAAATGCCAACCTAAGCTGCAAGAGCTTCCTAGACTATCACTGGACAGTAGGCAAGGTCCTTGGACCACATACAACTCTGATTCAAAGAAACACAGTAATCTCTCAAGAAATTTCAGTACTGGTCACACCACCTCAGATGACAAAGCCTCTAATCTACAGCAGTCTTCAACTACCCAGAGCCGGCCGCCAAGTGTTGTAGCAAAACTAATGGGCTTGGAAGCATTGCCGCAGTCCTATTTGGCTAATGATGCTCAGTCAAGTTTGAGTGAAACTGGCTCAGCTCAAGGTAATGATAGTCAGTTTTCAAGATCATCAAAAGATGGACTCATTAGGCCACTTCAAATTTCTAATTCACCAAAAAGCACCTTGAAAGACCTTAATTCTCCGCGGCGGAGGAACCCAGATTTGGCTGTGAAACCAATCTCAAATTCAAGGTTTCCCATTGAGCCAGCACCATGGAAGCAGCAGGATGGAAACAGAAGCTCCAAGAAACCAAGTTCCAAGGCCTTAAAAGTTCCAGCAAGAACACCAGATTCATTTCCTTCAGTTTACAGTGAGATTGAGAAGAGATTGAAGGATCTTGAGTTTAAACAATCTGGAAGGGATCTCAGAGCACTCAAACAGATACTGGAAGCAATGCAAGTAAAGGGACTGTTAGAGACCAGAAAAGAAGAACAAGCTTCAAATGTTGTTGGAAGCCAAAGAGACTATGAACCAAAACCTTTGAGTCTAAATCAGAACTCTAGGTCTGTAAGGCAACACAGTTCTCATGGAAACAATCTTTTATTTTCTCCAATTAGGGGATCCGACTCAGCAAGGACTTTTGATTCTCCAATTGTGATCATGAAACCAGCAAAATTTGTTGAGAAAAATGGAACTTCTGCTTCTTCAGTCATTCCAATCGTTGGACTTTCTGATCGTAGACTCCAGAGTGGTAGTGGTCCTGCTCATGCAGATAATAGAAAAGGTACAGCTTCTGGTCGAATAGCGAGAGATCAATCTCCTAAAAACACTCGCAGGGATGCTTCTACCAGTTCCAGTGATAAGAAAGCAAGTAGTAGCAAGACTACAAAATCAACACAATCACAACCAAGGTCTCAACAATGTCCAAGTTCGGCAAAGAGCTCAGGATCTGTGAGCCCAAGAATGCAACAGAAGAAGTTAGAGTTGGAGAAGCGATCACGTCCACCTACCCCACCATCAGATTCAAATAAACCAAGAAGGCAATATAGTAAGCAGGCAACAGAATCAGTTTCACCAGGTCGAAAACTGAGACATAAAGTCCCTACTAATTCACAGCAAAGCGATGACCAACTGAGTGAGACAAGCAATGAATCAAGAAGCTTAAGTTGCCAAGGGGATGAAATATCTCAGCAATCAGACGGCACAGTTGTTGATTCGAAGATGGATATGGAAGTCACCAGCAGTTTACAATCTACTCAAATTATTCACAACCAAAGCCCATCTTTGAAGGCTATTGAGCAGTTGGTTTCAGGATCAATGCATAAGGTAAGAAGAACTATGGTCTTCTCCTTTAGCTTAAGCTTTCTGATTAGAACTGTGTGATACATTTTACTACAGAATCCAATAATCAGTTGCGATGTATATTTTCCAGAAATCAACTCTGAGGTTGGATGAGGATGAGTCAATTCCAGAACTTGCAACAGATGCTCCAGATCATCCAAGCCCGATTTCAGTTTTGGATGGTTCAGAATACACAGATGATGCGCCTTCCCCCGTAAAGCATATTTCGAATGCTCCAAAAGGTACAGTTTTGTCTTCCAAATAAAGATAAGGTCCGGATTATCTCTCATGACTGTAATTCATGTTGTTGAGTCTAATAAAATAAGACGAATTCTTTGTTTTGACAATCAGTTGATATCAAGATTGATTACAACTTTATGCATGAAAGAAATTTTAAGTCTTTCTTTTTTGAATGGTTCCTCGTGCATGTAGGTTGAAATTCCTTTTTTATGAATATCAGTTGATCATGCTTGTATTGCCCTGATACTTCAAAATGATTTTTAAATTTGGCACTTAGAGATTGTGCTGATAAATTATGTTCCCATTTGGATGCTGAACTTTCTGGTTTGTGAGTTGTGACCGACCTTAAGTGATGCTCAATTGCGTGTATGTCAAGGATTTGTCAAAGGCAATGATGGTGACAGCTAGGAAAATACTCTTGCTTTATGTATTAGACATTATAATTGAAATTGTGATTAATATCACAATGAGGCACCTCAGGGTTTTGTGCATTCTTCCTTGTTTAATACATTTTTCCTGATAATTCAACCTCAAGCATCAACCAAAGAAATAAAATTTTATTTATAATTGGCATATATAGTCCAATGTAATGTGAAGTTATTTTTTTACCCCATCTCATTGTAAACTTAATTTTGGCAGCTGGTGATGCCGAAGAATCCAGAGAAAACAAGAATAAGGATCAGTGGAATCCTGTGGATAGCCTTTCATTTAACAACACTGGAACCGGAGAGATCAACCGCAAGAAACTGCAGAGCATAGATCACCTTGTTCAGAAGCTTAGACGGGTAAACTCAAGTCATGATGAGTCCAGAAACGATTACATTGCCTCCCTTTGTGAAAACTCAAATCCAGACCACAGATACATATCTGAAATATTATTAGCTTCAGGTCTCTTACTCAGAGACCTGAGTTCTGAATTGCTGACATTTCAAAACCACTCGTCAGGTCATCCAATCAACCCCGAGTTATTCCTTGTATTGGAGCAGACCAAGGCTAGTAGTTTGCTTTCTAAAGAAGAAAACAACCTAAGAAAAGATTTATATTTGAAGCTGAATGCAGAGAAGTTTCACAGAAGACTCATCTTTGATGCTGTGAATGAGATTCTTGGTTCCAAATTAGGCTCTTGTCCTGAACCATGGTTGAAGCCTAATGGACTCTCAAAGAAATCCCTGAGTGCACAAAAGCTTCTTAAAGAACTGTGCTTTGAAATAGAAAAAATGCAATCCAAGAATCCAGAATGCAGTGTAGATGATGAAGGTGATAGTCTGAAAAGTATGCTAAGGGAAGATGTGGTGCATGGCTCAGAAAGTTGGACAGATTTCTATGGTGAAATACCCTTGGTTGTGTTGGATGTTGAGAGGCTGATATTTAAGGACTTGGTTAATGAGATTGTGATTGGTGAAGCAGCTGGCTTGAGGATCAAGTCAGGTAGCCGCAGGAAGCTATTTGGAAAGTAGTGCTTTCCATTCTTCTCATTTCCCACTAATCTTTGATCAACCACCCTTTTCTTTTCATTTATATATGTGTTTTGTGTCTACTGTCCAGGCATAAAAGTTTGCATATTAGAGCTTTTATATTATTTTTACTTAGTTGTAATTTGTTGTAAAGGAAGTAACTTACCCTGCTTTTACTGCGCACATATCCTCAAATTTGGTTGTGGAACATTTGTCTGTGTCCACACATGACCCACCCACCTTGTTTGTTTTTTGTTTGAGATGTTGAGTTTGGCGTATGTAAAACACCTACATGCCATGAAAGTGTTATGACTTATAAGTTTCTCACCTCAATGAAACTGGAGAAGAGAATTGACCTTTGGGGAAATGATACAAGTTCCAATGTTTAGACAATAAAATTCTCCTAGTATTCATGGAAATGTGATTCCGGAAAATGTAATTCTATTTTCCAAAACAATATTTGTTTATACACTTTCGTAAAAGAAATATTGGTATTCAGGACAGTACTTATTTTCGTTAAATCGGTGTTATATATTGTTGCCCTGCATTTTTCTTACTTCATATACTAAAATTTTATGATTAGCCAAAACAACATAAAATTAATTCCAAATTTAATAGATTTTTTTGGACCAATCACAAACTTTAGACACATGGGGTGATAGACATCTAACTTCTGCTCATTAGATCATACTTAGTGGTCTAAAGTCAAAAATGTGAAAATTGAAGTGAGAAATAACTTCACTTGTTAGAGCAAATTCTAAAGAACCGGTGCATGAGAGAACCTAAAGAAATATTTGGAATTGAATGGGAAAAATTATCTGAAAAAAAAAAAAAAAAACAAAACAAAACAAAATGGATAACATAGAAGGTGGAATGAGATCATTTCGGTTTGCATGCTTGGAGCACTGAAATCTTTTATAGTATAAGATATGAATTAGGGATGACAATGGGTCCGGGTGGATCGGGTAATGGGGTACCCGGACTCATTCATAAATTAATAGACCCGGACCTGCGTGAGTACCCGCTGCATAACGGGTAGGCAGGTCTTCGGGTACCTAGATGGGTTTTGCTGATACCCATTAACAATTTTTTTTAAAGAAAAAAATGATTTTTTAAATTAATTTCTATGTTTTTTTATAGATAAAGGGATCTTTAATACATCATTACACACTCTACTTAATATTACGGGTCTAGATATCTCAAACCCGGATTCAGACCCGTTCAAAGTGGGTACCCAGATGGGTCTCTTTTTTGAACTGGGACCCGTTGTGGGTATTTGCCGTGGATCCGGGTCCAATTTCCATTCCTTATATAAATAAATATAAATTCACTGATTTGGCAGCTGTGCCTCCGTAGCATAGTGGTAGTGCGTTCGCTTCGTAAGCGAAAGGTCGCGAGTTCGATCCTCGCCGGGGGCTCACTTTTATTGAGAGACAATATATCGTTTATGCAGCCAAAGTTTAGATGGACTGGGCTCATTGCAGCAAGCGCCCCCTCACAAGAAATTGGGTTTTAATTTATTAACCCCCCAATTTAATCACTTGACCCCTTTTTTTTGCCAAAAC
Source organism: Crotalaria pallida (assembly GCA_037953625.1). Classification (NCBI taxonomy): domain Eukaryota; kingdom Viridiplantae; phylum Streptophyta; class Magnoliopsida; order Fabales; family Fabaceae; genus Crotalaria; species Crotalaria pallida. Next base: position 184,928,375 of record CM075649.1, read on the forward strand.
CCGAAATTGCCCTTTTTTTTTTTTGGGTTTATAACACACTCGCTGGGGTCTGAGCGAGACTTAAAAAACAAAAAAAAAATACAACTCGCTGAGGGGTCAGCGAATTATGTATTTTACATGTCTCGCTGACCCCTCAGCGAGCTTTTTTTTTCGTTTTTTTGCCTTCTCGCTGGAGGGTCAACGAGTGTGTTATTTTACACAGCTCGCTGATAAAAATTAAAAAAATATATAGCTCGCTGATGGGTCAGCGAGCTGTGTAAAATAACACACTCGTTGACCCTCCAGCGAGAAGGCAAAAAAAACGAAAAAAAAAAACTCGCTGAGGGGTCAGCGAGACATGTAAAATACATAATTCGCTGACCCCTCAGCGAGTTGTATTTTTTTTGTTTTTTAAGTCTCGCTCAGACCCCAGCGAGTGTGTTATAAACCCAAAAAAAAAGGGCAATTTTGGATTTTGGCAAAAAAAAGGGGGTCAGATGATTAAACTGGGGGGTCAATAAATTAAAACCCCAAGAAATTTACTCGGGCTCTTTGGCTTGTCCAAACCCTACAATCTTAAATGTTTTTTTTGCTATAGACCTATAATTTTAAATGTTTTTTTTTGGTAGAGAAATGTTCAAGAAATTTACTCGGGCTCTTTGGCTTGTCCAAACCCTACAATCTTAAATGTTTTTTTTTTTTTGTAGAGACCTATAATCTTAAATGTTCAACCTAAATTAATCATCACAATATATTTGACATGCTATATATTTTGTAAAATAATTAAAATTTGGTATGTGAACCGCAAAAAATGAATTGATCCTTGGTTGCTATGTAATTTTCTTTTTATTTTATTTTTACGGGAACAAAAGGAGAAGGGGGAGGCATCAAAAGTGGTCCCTCAATATGCAATGCGCAGCATGGTGGACCACAAGACAAGCTAAGGCCCATAAATTTGGTTTTGTAGGCAAAGACGTACTCTTCCCTTCAGCACGCCTCCAAAGCGCATGCAACTTACCCTCATCACCTCTACACCTACAAGAATGCCACGGATTTATTTTTTTCTGTTCCACTTCTACCCTCTATTGTGATCGTGTATTAAAGCACCTCTTCGTAATTAATGTATATGTATTATTCTTTGGAAAAACCAGTTTATAAAGAGAAAAAGTCGAATAAGAGGATAGTCATTGTTGTACATGAATAATTTGTTAGTACTCACGTGTAAGTTAGCAATGTCACTTAGGGAGAGATTTCAATTCTAATAGTATTGCTAACTAGTGTTTTTCAGCACTTGTTAAAGTTATATATATATATATATATATATATATATATATATATATATATATATATATATATTCCAAATTACTTCATATTTCAAAAATATCAAAAATTACGTTTTTAATAACATTTAGTTTTTTAACATTTAGCATTCGTTTAATTTTAATATATACTAATATGCCAGTAGTACCACGCTACTGTGTTTGCCTGGCTATAAGATGTAATGCATCTGGAAGGGTAACGGTATTTAATGTATACACATAAAAGTCACAAATTAGAAAGAAGGATGCTTATTTTGCTTACTGATTCTTTTTTCGAAATGGATTGGTACTTTATTTTGCTATTGATATACTACTACAGTATATGAGTGAGTCCAGCATAATTGTTACACGTACGTTACATAATCTCATGCACATTTATGCTATTTGATTCGATTTGGACCATTTATGTTTCAACCAAGTAGTATTTCATCCGTCTAAAATATTGAAAAATCAACAAAAATAAGGGATATATTTTTAATATATTATCTTTTTTTTTTAATAATCAATAGGGTTAAAAGCCGAACACAAGCAAAACAAACTACAATAGCCTCGGAAAAGCAATCACATAAGCATCATCACACACTAGGTGAAACAAATTAGGGGGACAATAATCTAAAAGAGAACAAATATAATCAGTACCATGACCACAATTCGCAAGAAAATATATACACCGATTAGCTTCTCGATAAATGTGACTGAGGAAAATATGTCAATCCAGTCGCATGAGTATAATATTAAAAAATTATACCAAATATACCCATCATATTTCAACTATATTTAATTACTTTTTCATATTTCAATTAGTTTTTTTTTTTTTTGCATTTTCTATGTTTGAGACATTTCTTATGTTGGTTGATTGTTTAAGGTGATAATATGATAATTAAAGTTGAAAAGAGGGTGAATAAAGTTGAAAAAGGTTTTAAATGATGACAATTTTAGAATGTTAAATTATTTATTTTATTATTAATATTATCAAACTAACTATTCTTTTTATCATTAATCTTACTCTGCCAACTATTTTTTAAATTTTCATGTAAATTATAAATGAAAAAATAGCTAATAGAAACACAATTTTTTCTTCACAAAGATGGATGATTGGAAGGTAGATGCTTGAGTCATTACTCAGGATTAGGGAGGATATACTCGCTGGTCCTTAATACTAACAATTTTGGAAGAAAAAAAATTTGGGTCTCATTTAAAAAAATATTTTTTTCAATTAGTCCATTTTATTAATTAATTATTATTAACATCGCCCGTGGGTTAAAAGAGATAATTAATGTGTTATAACTCTCAAAGTTTGAAACAATATATCAAATATTTAATCATAAAAAAATTGAGTTATATATATAAAATGTTTACAGTTCCAAAACACTAATAAAATTAATCTTTTTTCTTTGTAAACATGATTTTTTTTTCAAAAAAAAAAAAAAAAGTCTTACCCTAAGAATCAAGGGATTATTTATTCTAACAACCGCGTACCGGCCACCCTCGAGGATTGATCTTAATCATCTTATGTTAGTTGTTGTCAAAGATTTTTTTTATTTTTTTAAAAAGAAAGACCAACAGAGTTTGGTTCAGTTGGTGTAAGGCCCCAACTGAAATCCTGGGAGTGGGACAAGGGTGCTAGTAGCCCCGGGTTCGATTTCCACTAAAAACATCCCGCTGGGAGAGCCAGCCACGCAGCTCGCTCCGGATTAGTCTCAAGGGCTCCCTGGTATTAAGGGTGCTCTTGGGAATACCGGTGGTTCCGCAAGGAATTCGGACAAAAAAAAAAGTTTGATGAATGTGCGATAAAACAATATAAAAATCTCCTTACTTATTTTAGTGATCATTTTTAGTTGACTAATTTATCTAAGTTAACTCTCTCAAATAAAGATCTTGTGTGCGTGAGTGTGACCTCTTTCTTGGGTAGAATAACAAGGGGAAGGCTACTGTGCATGGTTAATTTAACCATGCATCGGTGCATGGTTTAATTTTTTTTTTTCAAATTTTTTAATACATATTTATTCAGAATATTTTTTAACACAAGTTTGTGTATAGATTTATTAGAATTTGTAAATTTTGAATACAGTTTTACTCAATACAGTTTTTTAAGAACACAGAGTAAAAAAAAAATAAATCCAAATTATAAAAATCACTTCATATCGGTAAAAAAGAAAAGAAAACACATAGAATATTTTTTAATTGATTAAATTTTAAAAAAATAAATAAAAAATCCAAAAATAAAAGCATGCACCAGTGCATGTTATATGTTTACATGCACCGAAGCCTCAGCCAAATAACAACGTAACTTTCACACAAACAAACACTCCCCATTAGTCAAACCCTTAATTAACATAAGTACATACATAATGATGACTAATCCACTAGCTACGTACCAGTTGCTTTATTTTTATTTTTTTAGTTCTGATTTCTCTCTTTCTGGTTGTGCATGTAGTCTGCGTCTGACATAACTACTGTATGAATTAAGTCAGGGTAATAAAGCAAACCAAACTCCACTTCTAACCACAGAGGCACACAGAGTAGTGTGAGAAAATATATAAAATCAAATTTCTTTCTTAGTTTTAAAACCTTAGATAGAATGTGGACCACTGGCAAGTAAAACTACTTTAGGTCTTTTACTTTGATGCCACCTTTAAAAACCCAAGTAGCATTATATTACAGCAGGCAGCAGCTCCTTTATTTAATTTATCATCTTGGATCTTGTGAAATAATTTGTCTGTAGGCAACAAAGACTGTTAACAAATTCAGTCTCTTTGCTTGTGATTTTATGTTGCTTCATTTTCGTGGTCAGAAGAACTGCACATTCCAAACCAAATTTTCTCACTTTTTTTTTTTTCACTACTTTCTTTGTATAGAGATGTTTCCATGTAGTTGTCATAACCTTCATCAATTTACTGTCAAATAAGGTACAAAGGTAAACTTACATTTAAATTATTGCCTGCTCTATACTTTGCAATGATAAAGGAAAAAAAAGAAACACATGGATAGATCGATCTTTGGAGTTCATGTACCGTACCATTAGCCAATTTACTTATTAACAGCTGTTTTGTCTGGTGGTAATATATGTAGGGGAATGTGTTTAATTATTAATTAGTTGCATTACTAAGAGTATTTTTTGTTGATTAATTATTTTTAACTCTCTGTCAAGTGATCATAGTTGTGCTGCATGCTTCGCTAATAGCATGCATGAGAGCAAAGAGATTCTCTAAAAATCCATTTTAACAAGTGCTCCAAATAAAAGTTATTTAACTTATATAAAATAAAGTTATTGACCCCTTTTGATCTTCATGAGTTTAATTAATACCGAAACTCCAAACAAAGCACTAATTATACTTGTACCGTGCAGTGTAAAATCATGTAATTAGCGAAGAACAAATTTATATGAAAAACCAGTAAACCAGCAACCTTCCCAGAGTACCCTTATTCTCTATCAATAGATTCTTTTTTGCTTAGAAAAGAAAAAAAAAACATCTCATCAGAGTTGCAAAACAAAACCTTATAAAACTCGTGCATAAAATATATATTTTATATATGTGGGGAATTTTAACCATCCTTCTCAGGATTTGCAAAATGTTTCCAAATATTGCTTTTGCTTTCGGTTTCAGAAAACAAACTTATGACTTAACATACATGAGCTCTAAATATTACCGGTATTATAGAAGTCATGGATCTTGTCTAACAAAAGAAATTTGTTCACATTTCATTTACCATAATCAAGAACTATAATATATACTATATATATATATATATATATATGAGAAATTTGTATATAATTAACGTGTGAATGCATGTGATCAATTTTGCAGTAACACTTAACTACTTTAGCAAAGCAATGGTCAGTCAAATTGCTTACTTTGATAGTTGGACTCGGTAAAAGTGCCGAGGTATATATGCAACAGTGCTGCAAGCTAAGCTAGTATCTAGGGATTGATTTCCCTAATCATCTGTAGAAGTTTTTTAGATACATTGTGATTAAGAAAATCCTTTTATATATATGTGTGTGGAATTTTTTTAACAAAATTAGATAATATACAGAAGAAGTTCAATGGAATAACTCTAGAGTCATTTGAAAAATTCTGATTATCAGAGCTAATTCTTCAATTAGCTATTCAGGTCTCAAATGTGGAATGAATGTTGGAACTTGCAAGTATATGCATAGCATATATACTAAGTAGAAGCGATAAACAAGATAATTTGTTCATTCCACATTATATATAGTTATTGAGCAATCAGTAGTCATGGATTTTTTCTATGATCGAAATGCTTTTAAGCTACATAGTACATACATTATATGCATTTTTGAACACGGTCAACGGTTTTCGGTCGTTATATATCTGAATGTAATTCTAGCTAGCTAATTAATCAACAACAAAAGGAATTCCAGTTATTAGCTTAGTGGAGACTTGAGAGGTTGTGAAATAGTAATATGGTATTAAAGAAGATTCACAATAGGACCCTTGAGTCAGTCAGATCAATAGTAAAACTCTGCAGATTATTAATTAGCTGAGCTTCTTCTTTAAGTCATCAAGATGACTAAGGATTGAGAGTTGTTAGTGTGTAACTTGCTCACATCACTAATGGTAGCTAGCATTGAAAACATAAATTTAATAACTAGAAGCAGAAGCTCGATGGGACATTTCTTGAGTCATTTAGAAAATTCTTAGCATGTAACTAAGCATAAGCAACAAGCTAGGATCTGTTCATCATCATACTACATTAGTTACTGAACTGAGCTATATTATGCATCTATCATGATTTTTTTTTATATGATCATATTCCTTTCAAGCTATGTTTCCTATAGCACTAATCACAGTCATCAATTATCTACACGAATGCATGGCTGATTAAAAAAAAAAACTATCTACATGAATGATTGATTCTTAATAAATGCTTATAATTCATCCTCCTAAGAATTCTCCAAATTTCTAGATAGAGAATTTTTTGAATTTGCTTTGAATTCCAAAAAAAAAAGAAAAAAAGAAAAAAACGGAATTTTAGCTTGGTGGATGGAGGTGCATGGTTATGAAATGATGAAACATATAGTACCAAATCCAAAATTAAAAAGAACAATAATATACCCAGTAACTAAAAACAACCAAACATTTTCTCACTAAGAAGGGCTGGTTACATACATAGATCAAAATCAAATGACATCATATAATGCTTTATCATTTAATTTTACACACAATTAAATTAATACTAATACTTATGCAGATAAGCACATACATGAACACTATCTCAGATTGATTTATTCTAACTTGTATCCATGATAGTTTGTCTACAAGGTATACATATATATCTATAGCTAAAGAAATTAAAAGAAACCACAAGTAGGATTAATTCAAACACAAATAAATAAATATTCCATATGTATAGCTAGCATTGCCATACTTACAAAGGTATTCATTCACCTTCACTGGCTGACTGATATAGTAGTGTGAAAAATATAAGTGCAGCACAGGTTGGTTACGCATGTGCTTTTGCTAAGTCTTGCTAATAAATGCAGTGAATATCGAATACTCATCATCACAAAGCATCCATCAAGCAATGTTTATATATCACATCTCTAATTAGCTTGATGAGCTAGATGCTTCAAGAACTAGTAGTACTACTTCTCTTATTTGGTTCGCTGCTACGGTCGTTGTTATGATCTGATGAGTCAAGAAGCTTGGAACTAAATGGCATTGGAAGGCGTCTGAGAGGTGAACTATTATTGAACACTGAATGAAGAGATGGAATGAGAAGAGGATGAGGCTGCATGACTGCTTGTGAATTATTATTATTATTTGAGCTGCTCAAGATTTGAACATGGTTGAATTGTCTTGGATCACTTTCCACTGATGATGAGTTAGCCATAAATGGAACATAGGGAGTGAAAAGTGATGATGGTACAGCCAAATTAGAAGATGAAAACTGCACACCACTGCCACTGCCAACTACATGATGATGGGAATTAGAAGGAAATAACCCAAGGCTTCCAAATTGGGATAAAGACAGATTATTTGAAGGCTCTGAATTATTGTAGGAAGGGTTATTATATGTCATTGCTGCATTATTATTTAGTAAACCAGGGAAAAGCTTATGAGCTGCTGCTGATGATGATGAATAATCCTGTCTACTGTTATTATTATTATAACCATCAACATCAATTCCATCTTGATTTTCTTGTTCACCACCACCAGTTCTGACCCACTTTCCTTTTGTGGTTATGGACATTACACTACTCTCAGCTTCCTTACCTTTAAGTCTTGAATGTTCTGAATCTAGATCCCAATACCTTGTTGACTTTGCCAAGAGATTCTGATTATTTCCCCCAACATCTTTTAAGAATGTGGAGAGATTATTATTAGCTGCAGAATCATGGAAGCCTCCAAGAGAAAACTGATGATGATGAGTAGAAGAGGGACTTGATGATTGATGATGATAAGGTAATAGGGTTTGTTGATGATGGAGTTGATGAGGGAATAAACCATGAGGGATTTGAAGAGGTGGAAGCTTATCAATATCAAGTTTTGTGGCTTCAATCAACCAATCAATGACTTTGCTAGGTTGGCTAAGACCAAGCCTGTCTTGAAGATCATATAACTGAATTGCTGTTGGAACTGAAAGCCTGATCCTTCTGTCCCTCAATCCCCTTATGGTGCAAACTTTGCTATGCCTATCTTTTCCTCCCAACGCTCGCGACACGCGAACTATTCTTGGATTCCTGAATGCTGTCCATTGTCTTGAACTTGAAGCAGCAGCAGCAGCAGAAGAAGAAGAAGGTGCCATTGATGATGATGATGACAACTTCTCAGCAATATTATTATTAGTAGTAGTATCACCCTCTTTCTTTGCCTGATAACCTTTACTAGAATTTTCAATCACCATCTTCTTCTTGACATCATCCAATAAAATCTTTTCTCCTGTGTTAGTTTTGCAAGTAACCCAAAAACATGATAAACCATGAAAAGAAGTTATATATGCTAGTTGGTACTTGGTACCCCAAAATGAAGAAAAAAAGAAACTGATTGTGTCAATGTTAAAAAATAAAATATATAAAAAAATTGTTCTAATAAATAAAAACAAAAAAAAAATACTAAAACTATGGCATATATAAAATTGTTCTTAAGAATTGTTTCCATTTTCAGTTTTTTAGTAAGCAAGGGTCAAAAAGAAATTGTAGTGGAAGTTCTACAGTAAAATCAGTTTTCCCAATTCCATATGACAATTGAAGTTATATTGCTCCAAAATTAGGGCAAAGACAATTGTGTTAACTGAATTGAGAGTTATGGAAGCAAATCAAAGGCAGAAGCATGGCCTTGGTAAAATAAAATTTTTGCATAAAATTAGAATTTCTTTTTCAGTGAAAACAATAGAAAGCATGATGAGGATGTATATAATAAAGCTCATGTCACAAGACCAACTTACATGAGAGGAAAGTGAGGAGGGTGCTAATAAACTGTTCTAAGCTTTTCAACTTAGCAAGGAAAGAATTGAAGAAAGGGAGGAGCTAGCTGAGACAGCAGAGAAGCTGAGAAACGCCCTATATTCTTTCCAAATGAATGAGCAACTTCAATAATGTCAATTAGTTGAGCAGATGAGCTCAACTTTTAGACTTCAACTTTTACCTGCGAAGGAATAATTGTATATTTACCATTGAATTAATTAATAACTTTAGTAAAAACAAGGTTAGAATTTTACAACATCATCATGTTGCATGTAAAAGCATAAAAAAATTAAAAAAAGAAAAGTTTTCGCTTGTGACCATATGCCATTCTTATGAAGTGACACTTCAATAAAATTGTCACTATATATTTATTATTCCATCAGGTTCTTATTATAAACTCTTTTTTTTGAAAGAGAAAGTGGTCTTATAATAGAGACCGGTGGGAGTATTATTGTTTTGATGTAATTTTTATTTTTTTATACTCTTTTTTATACCTAGTTTATTAATTTACCATTATAGTTTTGTAAAGCAAACTATTTTTTATCAACTATTAGAAAGGAGTATGAATAAAAATTATGTGAAATAATAATTTTTTTTATTATACACCACACACGGGAAAAATCATTATTGGCTCAATCACGAGTACAATCAGTAATTTCACCGATTTATCACTAAGGACTAAGGAGTACATACTAGCTAGCTGCCAGCGAAAACGGACAAAGATTAATAGAAAAAATGTAACTTCGATACATTTATAGCATGAAAGGGAAAAATGAAGCATCAGCAGCAGGGATTTCTATTCTTTAGCAACAACAAATATCTTTATTTGGAAATTTCTCACTGTACTACTGATGAACAAACTGAAAGGAAATTAAATCCCCCATGTATTGCTTTAGAATTAATGCATTTCTAATTATATAAAATCAAAGAGAATAATAATGAAACCTTTTAAATATATATGAATATATATGTAGTTTTAGAACTACATACGCATATACCTAATAATGTTAGTTCTTTATGATGATGACACTAAGATTTGCAACTAGTTTGACAAAGCTAATTATCTGGTCTAAAAAAAGGATATATATTGTTGAAGGAACTGAACTAGATAAGTTATATATAATAATAACTCACCTTTTAAAAAGTTGTCCTGTATGCCATAAGAGTCGTTTGGAAGATAGATAAGCTAGCTGTGCAATATAGATGAGGGACCAATTCACTTAGGTTCTTAAAAGCATCTACTCAGCTTATAGCTTGAAGGACCACTCCACAGGCAGTGAGATTTTGCACGTCCCAAGTTAGAGTCTACAATTACATTTGATTAGTCATTTAATTGCGCATCACTACTGCATCCTTAATTAGCTTGTTTCAATAAGTTGCTAGCTAGTTAGTCAATGTGTGATACACTAGAAGAATGAACTTTGTTCTACATACTAATTATTACTTGTTCAAGTTTCCTTTCGCTTCATAGGTCTTCCAACACTGTAATTACGAAGCAACTTGAATATAACTTGAATGGAATAAAAAATTTAATTAGCAGAGTACCTATATCGTTGCCCTTAGTAGTTAGCAAATAAATAAAATTGATATTATTAAGATTTACTCATCATAAGAAAACAAACACATGAATGTTAGGTTATTTCCAAAGAATTTAATTTGTAAAGTAAAATGACAGCAGCAGAAGAAGAACCCTATAGCTCTTCAGTTGTCCTGTTATTTATATCCCGATTTGTAAAAGGAAAGAACAGATGAATCTTCTCTTCACCCTGCTTCTAGATTTTGTGTAAAATCTTATACATCATCATATCATACATCATTCATGTGTATCACTTTTTTCTTTGATAGGCAAAAAAAAATTATTATAAACGGAGAAATGTGCATCACTTTCAACGTGAATAATAAATAATGCATTGACACAATAAAAATTAAAAAAATTACCCTATAGTTTTTTAAAATAAAAATAACCATGTATGTTATTTATTCCTTTCATTCCTGTATATAAAATCTTTTTTGGTAGATCTCAAAGTTCATCAAAAAAGTTGATTGATTTAATTCATGTATTGAAAATGTGAGCATCATTTGATATGTATTTTTAAAACAACCATTATTAATATTATTGAGAATATAAAAGTGTTAAATAGATATAAATGTTTACGAAAAAAGTAACTAATTGTCATTAAAAAATATATAAGGTCTTAGTTAAGATCCATTGACACCATGTGTAAAACTTGGTCGCTTAGCTTACACATTCACATAACTTTTTATATATTATAAAATTTGTCAATTCAACCGTTGAATTATATGTTATTATCAAGTAGATCAAGTCTACAAAGTTTCATATAATAAAAAATTATTTGATACTTCATCCGACTATTTTATTTTAATGGATAACACATTATTTAAAATATAAGTGAATATGCATTATTAGATTTTATATTTATGAATCTTCGAATGATCTGAAATTTGGTATGTATGATCATCTTGATAATAACATATAATTCAGCGGTTGGATTGACAAATTTTATACTCGTAATATATTAAAAGTTATGTGAATATGTAATTGATCAAGTTTTACATACGATATAAATGCATCCTAACACATGAATAAATAAGAAGAAAATAAAAGTTTAAAAGAAAATTTTTAGTTACGAGGAAGTAGTTAGTAATTAGAGATAGGAAAACTTTGAAGGACAAGCTATCGAAGTAGAAGTGATAAAATGTTAAAAAAAAAAAATGTTGTAGGGGTGGAGGAGAGAGGAAAGAGTAAGATGGTGCCGCAGCTTTTCCCTTCAAAACCAAGCAATATATATATATATATATATATATATATATATATATATATATATATATATAAGCAGGTGGAATCTTCACCGAAATAATTGAGAGGGCACAGCAACTGCAGTTGTGTACTGGTCAAAAGCTGATGAGCCTACTTTATATACTTTTCAAACTTGAAAACCCTAAGTGGGTTTGTGTGAACTCCCATATAACAAACCTACCACCAACAATCACTTTAATAATCAAGGTGACAATTCATTTCTGCAATCAAGGTCATTAGAAACAGAAAATTCATTGTTGCTACATATATAGTACTACTAACAATTAAGAAACCTTAAATTTTAATTCAGTAAACCCAGCAGAAATTGGGTAATTGGAATTTTTTTTTTATTGTTTAAACAGAACAGAAAATGATTATGAATTCGGCGTACTATTGGCTGTCCATTGTTAAAGTTTTCCTTGTTTTATGTGTCCCAACATAATCATCTTTCAATCTGAAAACTATTTCAGAAAAAAAGTACGTGATGACAAACTTAAATAAAAGGGAGTTGAGTTTCATGATGATATGATGATGATTTAATAATATGAACCCTTAATTAAATCGGGTTCTAAATTGTGGTATGTGCATAATCGAAATTGCAATCACATTATTATCATGATTTTGAGAGTTCTCCAATGATATCACAATTGCAATTAGGGCAGTATTGATCACATTTTCTTGTAATACAAATGTTTTCGCCACAGCAATTTTTTTTTAAGCAAACAAAAAAGAATTTCATTAAACAAGCACAACCAAGTATCATCGTACTAAACCAAAGCCTCATCTTCTATAAAAAAATTTGTCAAAAGGTACACAATCATATGCTACAAGTTGTCCCACACCAAAAATACATGAATAGCTTCACACTTTCGTAAAACAAATACAAAATTTGTGAGTCCTACACATAAAATATCGTTGATGATTGCAATTTAAAACATTGTCGATGAGTGCTGCCTCGTATAGTTCTTCCCTCTACAACTCCGTTTCTAGCTCTTGGTTAGACACTTTTTTTAGAACTAAAAAATTTAGCTAACCAAGTGAGGTACTTAAAATACATCAGATTTCAAATAGAAGCTAAAATAGTGCTACCACAAGGACCTATCAAAATATTATGGTACAATTAATTAACAGGAAAATGGAGAAGAACTGATATGATGAAGTGAACTGGATTCAGTACACAAATGATACATACCAATTTTTGGATTAATTATTAAACATTAATTGATGATATATAATTAGATATGCATATTTCTTTCTTTTTTTTCCCACTTTCCCTTATCATGCAACTGAAAATGTGGTATCACCATCAACTAACACTACAGACCTCTAAGTAATAGTTATATCAACTCTCCCTAATGAATGAATATATACCATCACTATTATCACCCCTGAGAGATCTCAGCAATATTTTGCAACATTTTATAAATCTAGCTGTTAATAAATGTATGATCAGTAAAGAGATAGACAGATCATATATAGTAATATAATGTGAGGTGTTTTTGTATGATTGACAAATTCTCATTGTCGGTTGGGGAGGAGATTTTATATATACTGTACTATATATTTAGCTTACTATATGCACACGTCATCTTATTTCAATATACACACACTCAAGTGAAGAAGCTAAGGTTGCATAAAAATTAAATTTACGTGTTACGTGTGCATACACACTACAATTATTATGAAAGACATGATAGGAAATCATTGAAACTGGGGCTGTAAATTCTCTTCAATTATTTATAATCACTCCCTTAATTTCATGAGTAATGTTATTTTAGCATTTGTATCATGTTTCATAAGTTTTGGTTTTTTATAAACTCAATATATAATTACTGTTATTTTTCCAAACGCACCCCTATTTATTATACTCTGTTTTTCACTTCCAATACATTTCTCTCTCTTCGATAATGATATAGTTAAAATACAACAAATCCTTACATGATTTAATCATTTTTTAAAACTCGTGCACAACCTTAAAACACACTACGTATAAATCGGATGGAGTATACTCCCTCTGATCCTATTTATAAGACTCTTTTGAGGTTTTTTACTCTCACTAAGGAAAGTGGATAAATTTGTTAGTGACATTAGAAATGTGAAAATTTGATATATTTTTTCAAAACTATCCCTGTAATTATTATTGAAACTCTAAAAAGTGTTGACTTTATAGGGGTGTTAGTGGAAATAAGCAATTAGATGCTATTGAAAATTAAAAAAAAATCTTATAAATATGACCAAAATAAAAGTTCCATAAGACCAGAGAAAGTAATTTATACAGTGCAGGAGTTATGAGTTTTATGGTTTCTCTATATCTACCGGCAGACAGGCAGTTATTGCACTGTGCCTCAAAACTGCAAAAGCAATAGCATCAAAACCTAGACAGAAGAGTAACATGATGTCAAGATATATACTGCTCCTTTTTGTCTTATTTATAAGATTTTTTTGAAGTTTTTATTTTGTTTCTATTTATAAGACTTCATTTCAATTTTTAATAGTATTTAATTATTTTTTTCATAAATACCCCTATTAATTAATCAACACTTTTTATATTTCCAATAATAATTTTAAGAATGGTTTTTAAAAAGTACATTAAATTTTCACATTTCCAATATCACTAACAACTTTAATCATTGTTCTTGGTGAGAGTAAAAAATTTCAAAAAGATCCGATAAATAGAATCGGGAGCACTGGAAAAGTCAAGAAGATCATGGCAGATTAAAGTGTATTATTAGAGCTGATAAAAAAAGTTTTCCCAATCCTAATACGTGAATAAGTAAAAAGTACTTGCTATGGTCGTTTTAGAAGAACAAAGGTGCATACATATTTCCCAAATATAAAAAAAAAAATATTAACCAACTTTTTATTTTCAGTACAATTATTCCTAAAATATTTTTAGAAAAAAGTGATTTCATAATATTTTTTTCATTCTCAATACAACTTTTCAAAAGTAGTCATATTTTTTATGATTTTGAAAAATTTAAATACATTCAACTAACTTTCTTAATAAGTGTAATTTCGATTATTTTTTCTTATAACAAGGATCGGAGGGTGTAGGTGTTCAAGGGACAGATTTAACGTGGCACGGTTATTTGACAAAGTTATTTGCTTATTAGACCAAATATCGACCAACGTAGGCAGGGTTGGTTAAGTGGTAATTCATTTTGTCCCTTTACCAACTGGTCTCGAGTTCGAGCCTTGGGTATGGAGTAATGCTCGCTGGGAGACCCCTATCCCTTAGTGCGAACTCAATTGGCTCGGACCGGATGAGTCGGATTCTAGGTAAACCAGATCTGAGTACCGGTTGGTATAAAAAAAACCAAATATCGGCTCGACCCTGACCTATAATATTCTAGATTCAACCGGGTCAACGTAAATTAAATGAATATATATACAGTAATTACCTTAATTAAGACACTTGTTAAATCACCAAATATAATAAATAAGTATTGAAAAATTAGCTTTTACGATTTTCATGAGATAAAATAATATTGATTTATTATATTTTTTTTACTTTTGGTAACTCTAACAAGTACCTTACAAGTGCCTTACTTGTTAAGCTAAAACCTAAAAAAAAGAGATATACACATACGTACTTCAAGCAATTTTAAGAATATTGTACATACTTAATTATTAGTTATTACCCCATTCTGCACCCTTCTCCTTATTAACGATCAGATTTAACATATGAGAACATACCATTATATATACCCTCCCAAGCAGGGAATGAAGCTATCAACACTATCAGAAAAGCCCAAAGATAATCAAAAGGAATAAATATAGAGTGACTTATCAAAATATCCTTATCTCATATTTTCTTCATATACAAAAAATATATGAGAAAATAGATAATGCACCGACATGTAAATGTTTTTTATATTATCGATGCATTATTCATTATTCATCTATTTATGGTCGTTGACTATTAGATAAAAGTAAAACAAATGAATGATGAATGTTAAATAATAATATAAAAAAATTTACACCGTCAGCGCTTACTTATTAATCTCAAAATGTATTTTTTTTAACAGCAACCGAAATTATTTTATTAATTGGTTACAAGGAGCACACCAAATAGTTAGAGATACTAACACATAATCTAACATATAGTAATACAATATTATTTACTACTGCACCGGAAAATAACACCAGAATTATTATAGTGAATAAAAAATAGCCATGTCCATCATTTCTTCTTCGGTGATGTTTTTGTTGATAAAACATAATATTGTTCCCTAGTTAGCTTGATCTCGTTGTATAAGAATTTATTATACACATTTTTAGAAAGGTAGTGGAGAAGAAATTTCCTTTAGTGACCAATTAATTGTTTAGTTTATACCCATAATTTGGGTTATCAGGCAATAACAGGCCTAATTTTTTTTTAATAAAACAAAATTTATTAATGAGTAAAGAAATATAATAATACATACTTCTTATAAGATATTACTCCCTCCGGTCTTATTTATAAGACTCTTTTGGAGTTTTTATTTTTGTCTTATTTATAAGACCCTATTTCAATTTTCAATAGTATTTAATTACTGCTTTCCACAAACACCCCTATCAAGTCAACACTTTTTAGAGTTCCAATACTAATTATAGGAATAATTTTGAAAAAGTATATCAAATTTTCACATTTCCAATGTCACTAGCAAATTTAATCACTCTCCTTGGTGAGAGTGAAAAATTCCCAAAATGTCTTATAAATAGGACCAGAGAGAGTACATGCTAGTTCAAAGTTTGATAATATTTGTGTCACCCAACCCACCAAATCCCTTTTAAAAAAACAATTGTTCACCCACTTATCTAAACTTTCCATATCAGGAACAAAATGGATTAGTATGTAACGTGATAATCCCTCCGTCCATAATTACAAGGCCCTCTTAACACTTTTATTTTGTCCATATTTATAAGGCTCTTTACCAATTTTCAATGAACATTAATTATTTTTTTCCACAAACACCCCTCTTTATTTAACACTTTTTAGATTTCCAATAATATTAATAGGAGTAATTTTGAAAATACATATCAAAAGTTCACATTTCCAATACAATTAACTAAATTATTCCACTTTCTTAATGGACGTGAAATCTCCCATGAGGGCCTTATAATTAGGGACGAAGGTAGTACTAACTAAAGTAAATAATCCATGATAAAAAATTATTATTGTTACACGGATTAATGACTAATGATTAAATAATCCATGAACAAAATGGATTAGTACGTAACATGTAACATGTAACATGTAACATTATTATTACACGATTTTTTTTATTTATTACTCATTAATAAAAAAATCTCTAAATTCATACAACAAATAAGTTTACTAATAAAGTCTATATTTGTAAATTTATTGAGCCTATACATGTTACTTACACAACACGGTAGACTCAATTTGGTCCTAAATATAAGATCATCTCTTCAATTTTTTCCAAAATTACCCTTGACATTTAATCATAATACTCTAAGTTTTAGTGAGAAGACATAAATAAAATTGTATTCAAAAGTGCAAAAATTTTGCAAACCGTGTAGTTTTATTTAATGTTGTAGGTGGTGAAGGTAAAGTAAAAATTAAAGTAAGTATTGAAAAGTTAAAAAATTTATTATGTTATAATAATTGGTATGTAAAAGGGTATTTTTGGAACAAAATATCAATTTTGATATAAATTTATCAATTTTGGTGAACGTAAAAATATATAAAGAGGTCCTATAATAAAGAATAGAGGGAGTATTTTTTTTAGCCAAAATCTCTTAACACACACTTCCTTGGTCAAAGAAATAAAAAATTCTGAAAGTGCCCTCCAATTGTCCACTCTTTTTGTTTAGAGCTTTACTTTTTGAACCCCGTTGTTTACTCACTGGTCCCCATTTTTTCCGCCTTATACAAGGCGGAAGTACATTTTTCCGCCTTATACAAGGCAGTAGTGTAAAATTATCATATTTTTTCCGCCTTGTATAAAGCGGACGTGCAAAATTATCATTTTTCCGCCTAGAAAGAGGCGGAAAAAACTGATAATTTATACTACCGCCTTGTATAAGGCGGAAAAATGCACTACCGCCTTGTATAAGGCGGAAAAAATGGGGGCCGGTGAGTAAACAACGGGGTTCAAAAAGTAAAGCTCTTTGTTTATGATTAAACTGTCACTTTAGTCCCTCACTTTGTAAGGAATTTTCATTTTAGTCCCTGACTTTTCAATAATTCATCTTTAGTCCCTTACTTTGAAAAAAGCTACTCATATTAGTCTCTAACAATTTTCTCCGTTCATAAACATTAACAACTAACACACGTAACCTTTAAATAACCTATACACACGTGGTCGTTAACATCTTACACATAATGTTGAATTCAAAAGACAAAAATTGGAGGAAGAAGAGGTTAGAGCTATTAAAGAGGCAGCTAAGACATATGCAGAAACATAAGACAGCTGTTGAAATTATGACAGCTGCAAAAAATACAATAGCTAATAAATCTGTGGGAGCAGCACAACAAACAGATGTTCGTGTAGGTTATTTAACGGCATGTGTGTAAAACGTTAATGTCTATGAACGAAGAAAGTTGTCAGGGACTAACGTGAGTAATTTTTTTAAAAGTGAGGAGTAAATGAAAAAAAGTTGGAGGCAGGGCACTTTCAGAATTTTTTATTTCTCGGACAAAAAAGCGTATGTTATGAGATTTTGGCTAAAAAGAATACTCTTTCTGTTTTTTATTATAAGACTCCTTTAGATATTTTAAGTTCAACAAAATTGATAAATTTATATTAAAATTGATACGTTGTTCTAATATTCATCAGTGTCTAGCTAGTTGTGGATTTTATGAACAGTAATATTACCATATATTTAACCAGTTTACTGAACAAGAGAATCAATGAATGGAAGTCCAACTACAGAAAAACTGCTACAGAACACCCTCTTTTCTTGAGTACTATTCACTCTTTAGCAGTGATGGCCTCGTGCATGTGAATACTGAAAGTGACTGAGAAGAAGCTAAGGGAATTAATCCATTGTTACGTTATTGCTGCACTCATATATATATATATATATATCATTGAACCAGGTTTTTTTTGTTTTGTTTACATAATCAATCCATGGAAGCCCCAAAATACTGAAAAATTGAATCTTACAGTAGGGCATGCGTCTTCTCTTCACTGTTCACTCTAGCAGTAACCGTGTGTATTTGCCAACCTCAATGCGTGAGTCCATGTGAATGAAAGTGACTAAGAAGAAGGGAAACCGTTGCTGCTACTATGCTGCTAAGGTCCTACTGTTTCTCGTATATATATAGGAGATCAGAGGAGACCAATAACAACATTAATTATTGAATGCTAGCTATCGAATTAATTAAAAGGTCAGCTATATAAATTAAAGCTATGAGCTCAAATTTTGATGCTACATGTACTACAGTATCATTTAACCTTCAAGGGAAATGGATCATGGAAGTTATATTATAACTTCATCACCACTTTCTGTTATTGCTGGAACCTACTGTATTTCATCTGCATTTTGTTTTTCTTGAAATCTGAGTCTTTTATGTGTTCTGATCTTGCTTCTTAGAGTACTCCATAATATTGGTGTGAAATTTTAATATAAATTTATGAAATATAGTATTATTTAAATGCCTACTTTACTATAGGTTAACAAACTAAAATGTTCTATTTTTAATATTTTTTTAATACTTTTAATAAATATAGTATTAACAAAATTATTACTGCATCATTTATCAAATTAACATTTAATATTGATATTAACTAGCAAATAATGTGAGTATTATAACTTGTTAATTATAAATACAATTTTTTTTTGATAAATAACAAGCCTCAATCCAGTTAATTAAATACTCCTAGATTTTTTTGAAAAGAATAATGACTTATATTTTTGATAAATAATAGGTCAAACTTGAAGGCCAGGAATAGACTAGAGTGTATACCCCCAATGACGACTTATTCCCACCGTAGAATTGGAGAAGTTATCCTAGAATTGACACATTATACTTTTTTTTATCTGGTGTAGTTACATATAATATTTCCGTGATAATAAAGTTCATATGTAGGCATCTTATTTTCTATGACAATGAAAAATCATTCGAAATATACATGACATGTTACATTTATGTCACCAAACTTCAAATGTACGCATCTAAGATACTGACGTATCACACTCACAAAGATATGGTATGAATTACAGTATGTTTTAATTTGAGGACAACATGCCATAAACACCATAGGAGCAGACATCGAACATTAGGTTGTTTTTAAACAATGACGAGATTATATAAGGTTAGAGAATATATAAAGAAGCTAACTGAGAAATATTACAAAAAAAAAAATAATAAAAAAAAATTATGCTGTTAATATTTAATTTTAGGATTATTTTTTTTTAACTACGACATTAAGGATTGATGATAAAAAGAGTATTTTTGTATGGAAAAAAATAAATATTTAATACATAAAAAATAATAGATTTACCTTTCCAATACATTTTTATCACTTTTTAACTCCTTATTTTCATCCCAACAAACTGTTAATTTTACTATAAATAATAAATCGTAATAATGATGAAAAAATGGTATAGAAAAAACAATAATATAAAGAGCAACATTTTTTCCTTGATTACGAAAACCCTCCAGGAGATGTTGTTTTCAGGGCTTTATTGCATTGTCATCTAAAACGTGAAAAGTAAACTTTTCTTTTTTTCCCTTAAGAAAGGAATGGAAATGAAGGAGACTGGAAGAGTGACTGGCTGAATCATGATTCCACAAAGAAAGAACAATTACATACTGCATAAAAAAAAAATCATATAAAAAGGACAGAAAAAACAATAATAGATGTGGTCCTTTCAAGTGGCATGCAATTGGAAAAAGAATAAGCAAAGCTTATAATTAGTATGGATGAAGTTACAGAGCTATTAGGCTACACCATTTTTTCTCGACCGACTTGAACTAAGAATCACGATCTTATTTGCGAGACGTTCCTTTCTATGTGAAAGCGCCACTCACTATATATGCTTCCTTGTTATTGAAAAGGAAAACATATAGAACAACATTAGCATAAAATCTCACTAATTACTTGAAGTATATAATGTAAATGGACCACCTCAAAATCACACCTTATTTGCAGCTAAATAAACGGTTGATTTCATTCATCATATGAAATGAAATAGAACAGAGGCGATGGGTTTAACACTTGTGGCTTTGTTAATTCATCACATGTAGTTGGAAGTGTTATAAGTGAACAATTAAAGCCGGATAGAGACAAGACAGAATTAAGATCTGCTGGCATCATATGATATTATTTTGACTGACAATGATGCTTTGCTGACCCTTTTGAGCTATCCTTTGACAGACAGGATCACAGAACTGCTGCCCTTAGGCATCCAAAGGAAATGAGTCACTAATCTGTTAAGCATGGAAACATTTTTTTAAAAAAATATCCTTCTATTGCTCCTCTCCCTTTTACACGTAATTCTAAAGTATAAACCCCTTGTTAGTTGTTACTAAGCTGTGTCTGCAGTCTGCACTCTACAGTCTATACACCATTGATAAATCCATCTCGCCGTGACGCCCTAATGCTTGTTTGTCATATAACATCTCGGTTTCCTTGGAGAGTCAGACTCTCCCTGATCTAATGGGATCAGTCTCAATTGATTCAAGAAAATAAATGGGCCTGTAACAAAGAATGGGATATGTTTCGAAGGGAGGGGTCCAACCCACAAGAACAGCAACACTAGAGATTGTTGAACCTTGGCCCAACACACACACACATATATATGAAATACTTCGGATCCTATGCTTAGCTTCACCGGCAGAGCAACAACTATTGGAAAGAAGTGTGAGCTGGTTTTAGAGGATTACCAGAGACCGAACTGCAAGAAAAAACTATGATAAGAGAACCTTGGGAGGGCCACACCACAAAAGCTAGCTGTTATGATTGGAGAACCCAAAGCCTTATAAATCCCATGTTAGAATTTCATACTTCCAATGTGGGACTCAAGTCCCATACCATGTAATTGAATGATGAAAAGGTTTATGCTTTAGCGATGATGAAAATTATGGCCTGAGAGTATAGGCAAATGTAAACAATTTAATTTGATGATGGTGAAAATTGAAGAATTAACAGAATAAGAAAAACAACTTGATCAAGCTATGATGGAGATGGAAGAGAAGCCCCTCGCAACTCTCAATTAACAGCATAGCATGGGTATGATCTCTTTGAGAAGTCTCTTCTTAAGCTTACGGGTCAAGAATGCACCTCAGTATAGATGAGGTAGATAATAACTGTGACTCTGTGAGGAGTGACAACTAAAGGTGTCAGCAATGGAGTCATGTTGCAAAAGTTTTTCCCGAGTGAGGCAATGTAGTTTTGGTCCATTTGGAAATGAACCCGCTGAAATTCAACTAACTCTAAAGGTACTGTTTAAGGAATCAAAGTATCAAACATATTAAATAGATATTGGGAACTGCAAAATGTGACACTGCATGCAAAATTTTGCAGCACTTTCACAAAAGAACCAACATTTAAGTGGCACTACCCAAGGAAGCAAAGGATAATTTCTGGGCACTGTTAGATTGTAGATAAATGCAAAAAAAAAAAAAAAAAAAAGCTAGGAGTATATTATGGGCTTATGGCACACTACAATATGGACAACATGAGCATCAAGGAATAAAGCTATATTTGAAGGTGAACCTGCAGTATTAGAGAAAATACTTGAAAAGATAGATTTAACAATATGGTCTATATTGAGAGCAAATTTTGCTGGTGCAATGTTCTCTTTCGCAGATTGGCTCTTAAACCTGTTTGACTGTTTTAACAATGTTGCAACAAATGCAAGCAATGTAGCTTTTGTATCCGGGTGAGTATCCTTTGTACTCACCTTTTATTATTAATAAAATTACCCTCATTTCAGCGTCCTTCAAGATGAAGGTCAGGAGTACTACATTGAGGATAACCATTTATCCATCTACTTTCACAATACACAAGAGATTATGCAATTAGCTACTTATTCAACTAAATTAACCATAAACTACTTAAGAGTATAACTAGAAAATTAATTTTTGTCGCTTGATCAACCCGGGAACTTAAGAGAAATGAAGAGGATAGAAAAGCTCAAAATGGATTATAGCTGTCAAAGTGAGCCGACCTAGCTCAAAAAATATGGACTTCGTTTCCAAGATGCGAATGCTGCATGCTTATCTAGAATTTTAGTTGCTCTAAAGAAACTAAGAAATCATACAGAAAAGCTTAACTGATAGGCATGTAATTTCAAAATGAACATGGAGTTTCAGCAGGGTCATTCAACTTACCCTTTACCAAGTCATTGAAGCAATTTACTTTCTAATCCAACATTCACAAAGAAGTAATCAAATAGTTGAACTGCAACCAGCTACACTTTATTGATTTAAAATGCACACGCTTTTTAAAATAGATGGTCATTACAGGGTCTTTGCCAAGACTACTGATTTCATTCCATTGAAAGAAACAAAAAGTTGACTGAGCCAATAATGACATCCCAAGGTGGCGCAAACCTGTGACATGCAAAGACAAGCAGTCAAATATAGTCTTGAACCCAAAGAAATGAATAGACTCTTGAGCAATTCTGTGAATACTAAAACAGGTAACTTCTGCATTTAGCTAAGGAGAATGCAGAGCATACAATTAAAACACAAGAACCAAGAAAAAGTATTCCAGATAAATGTGGCATACTGCAAATTCTGACTGCCATTTGTTCCGGGAAGTTCTGTATAGCTAAGCAAGTTTACAAATTGGCTCTGCATATTGATATTGTGTTCAAACTCCAAACATAACCTCTGTAAAAATGGCTTGAAAC
The DNA here is from genome assembly GCA_037953625.1 of Crotalaria pallida. Taxonomy (NCBI): domain Eukaryota; kingdom Viridiplantae; phylum Streptophyta; class Magnoliopsida; order Fabales; family Fabaceae; genus Crotalaria; species Crotalaria pallida. The sequence goes on from CM075649.1 coordinate 184,951,737, forward strand.
ATAGGTAGGACCACGGATGTATCTATAGAAGGAATGAACGAATGACAACTATTAATGCACAGCAGGAATAAGACTTACTATAATATGTTTTTATTTAAAAAAAACCCTGCCCTGTTGATATTTACAAAGAAGACCCTACCACCTGAGACATGTTGTCGTCTCCAACAACCACTTCCTCCTCTATCCTGATGCTTCGCCTTCATCAGCTTTCTCATCAGTCACCAAATTCCTCTACTTATCAGTGCACATGGCTGGAGATTCATCAAACTCCTTTTTCCTCATCTTTGGCACATAAATCTAGTCCCAAAGTGCTTGTTGCTGGACCTTCGAAGTGTTGGAGAAAATGTCAGTTTTGCGACCAAGGATGTCTGAATGCAACCTGAGTGCTCCCTCATGACTCTTCCTATGAGATTTCTTGAACAATTCCTTCCATATCTTCCCAAAATTTTATGTTGTTCCTGTAGCTGTAGCCCTGGTTGAGATGCATTCATACAAATGTACGATGTTGAATGTTTATTGTACTGTGACAAGTTTTAAGCATGTGGTTCTAGATCCCATCTTCTCCTTCCAACACCGACAGCTTTATTCTCCCAATCCATCTCATTTCATACTACATCTTAAGCAGTTTGCCAAAGCTTGTAATTATGAAGTGTCTAATTCCTTGTTATTTTCTACAATGCTCTTGATTATCTCGAAGGCGAATAAAATTGATCATCATCCTTCTAATTGCCTAACCTAATGTGTATCGAAACATTATACTCGGAACCTCGAAATCCCTAATTTCTGAACAAACAAAACAATAATCGAAAATAAAATAAAATGAAAAAACGGAAATGACCTTTTTAAATTTTATTTCTGGTAGCCACCGCCGTGAGCGTCCATGTCCTCTTCGATGACCTGGTTGAGATAAACAGGAGGGAAATCGGAGACGGAGAATGTCTTCTCCTTCATGGATTTCTCCACGTCAGCCTTGGTGAGGATGGTGCGGCGAATAGGAGGGCGATTGCGGCGCTGGTCGCGAGTGTAGTACTTGATGTCGTAGACAGTTTCGGGATCGGAAGTTGGAACGATAGGTTGTTCCTTCGTAGTGGCGGGGCAGCAGACACGGTAATCGGTGGCGGCGTCTATAGCAAGCTTGTACTCCGGGTGGGCGCAGGGACCGGTGATCTCCCATGGCTTCTTGATGAAGCGCCTCAGGCTCTGGAACAGGGAGGTGGATGCGGGTTTGGCCATTGATTCGAATTCGGAAGATCGATGATGAGTTGGAAGAAGAGGGAGGAGGCGAAACGAGGCTGATTCCTTCTCCTTCTCCTCGTGGACGTCGATGCAGCTGAGGTGGCCCACGGCCGCCACGCTGCTAATTGGGCCTGAGCCCAATCATCCCGTCCAAAAATAACACCATACGAGAATTTGATAATTAAATTAATTAATTTTGCAAACCAAAAAAAAATAATAATTAATTTTAGACAACCAATTATTCAACTCTGATTCATCAAAAACTCTCAATTTAGGGGTGTAAGTGATCCGGTCTGAGACCGGTTGGATCGGACCTGACCGAAAAATATAATCTGGTCTGGTCTCGTGGTCTGATTTGGTCTCAAATTTTTTGGACCGTTGTTACATGGTCCGATACATGGTCTCAATATTTTTTAGATCATTCGGACAGGACCGGACCATAGAGGTGTAAGTGGTCCGATCCGAGACCGCGAGACCGCTCGGATCGGATCGGACCGGACCGAAAAATGCAGCCTGGTCCGGTTTCACGGTCCGGTCTGATCCCAAAAAGTTCAGACCGTTCTTGAACGGTCCGGTCCACGGTCCCAAATATTCTTAGACCGCTGGGACCGGACCGGACCGATAGGTTAATAATTAAAAAAAAAGTAAAAAACCTACAGATTCTAACTTCTAAGAATAAAAAACCTAAATCCCTAATCTAAGATAAGCCTCACACACTCTCAGTCTCACATCAGAGAGACACCACGCCGACCCCAAGTTCTCACTCTCACAGTTTCACTTCCGCCACCTTCAGTCGGCCCACAGATTCGCCACCGCCTAGATCCGCCAGACGCCAGTCCCATCGCAGTCACAGTCAGCCTTCTCTTCTCCTTCCCTTCTCCGTCGCAGTCGCCTCCGTCGTTCGCTTCTCCGTCCTTGGCCCTTCTCCGTCGTTCGCAGTCACAGTCCTTGGCGCTTCTCCGTCACAGACTCGCAGTCGCCGTCGCTTCTCTCTTCTCCATGGCCCTTTGAGTCTTCTACAAATGTTAGCCCCCATCTGGTTTTTTTTTTTTTTAAAAAAAATCCAATAATTAACTAATTAAGCATTTAAATCATTTTTTTCCTTTTTTGTGTTTTACTGTTTTACAAGATTTTCATTATCATTTTTTTTCCTTTTTTCCATATATTTTCTTGATTTCTGTAAAATAATTAAAAAAAAGGAAAGAAATGCAAAATAGATCGGACCGGACCGAACCGAACCATTCATGAACGGTCCGGTTCGGTCCGGTCTGTGAAGGTAAAAAATGTTGGGACCGGACCGGACCGAACCATACTAAATTGAGCGGTCCGGTCCGTAATATGACTCACAGACCGGACCGGACCGGACCGTTACACCCCTACCGGACCACATACTTAAAACCCAAGCCTAAGTACAACCGTGTAAGCCTCACTTTCATTCTCACATTCTAAAAAAACCCTAGCACTCTCACACTCTCTCTCATAATCCCACAACACACTTACACATCTCAGCCCCTCCATCTTTAAACAAGCCAGTTGCATCTCTCACTCTCAATTCTCTGACTTCTCTCATGACTCACTCATTTCCCTCATCATTCCAGTTTCGACCGCCGCTCCTTAAATTGCTTTCATCAGTCGTCCCTCACTCCTCCCTCGTCGCCATTCCTCGCTCCTCCCTCGCTGCCGCCAACCCTCTCTCGCCATGTGCCAACCCGCGGCCAACCCTCGCTCGTCGTTGCTTTCTTGTTTGATTCACCCTTCCTCCGTTCTCACCCTTTGATTCTCATATCTCCCTCCGCAACCCATGTTCTCAGATCTCCCTCTTCATTCATTTCTCGCTTGAGAGTTGAGACCTCCGATTCCCCCTCTCAATTCGTTCTCTCTCTCTTCCTATGATTCTCAAGCCTTAGCCACCGCCGTCGTCCCCGCCACAACCTTCCGCTCTTCCACTCTCCTACACGAATTTGGTTCTCACGAGTCACTTCCATAGTTCCATTCCAATTTCCAGCAGATTATGTTTTAATTGTTTTTTTTTTACTTTTTTTAGTTATTTTATTATTACTTATTACTTATTACTTATTACTTAACAAGATCGTGGTCTAGACCGGACCGAACAGATTGCGGTCCGGTCCTTGGGTGTGGATGATGTTTGGACCGGACCGGACCAGACTACCTAACTTTAATCGGTCCGATCTGTGATATCCATGAAAGATCGGACCAGACCGGACCGTTACACCCCTCATATGCACCTTGCGAAAAATGATTTATTCATTTTTGGGTGATGCTACCAGGTTTCAATACTCTGCAGTTTTTTTTTAAATCTAATAAATTAAAAAATATATTTTGGGTTTTTTGTTTTACTAATATACACACGTTTTTGTTATTTGAATTTGATTTTTTTTATTAAATGCTTTTTGGTACAAGTAAAAAAATTATATTAAATAAATATGTATTCAAAATAGACATATTTTAGTAAATCTGCATTAGAAATTTTTATTAAAACATATTCTGAGTAAATATGCATTAAAAAATATATTTAAAAAAAACTGCCCGGTGCATGATAAACCAGAGTAGCATAGAAATTTCCTTCATTCTGACATGCGAATACTCCTACGGTCCTAGGAAATCTCCTTTCTGTTAGACACATCCTATTAAAAATACTCCCTCCGTCCCATAGGAATGGTTAAAATATTCAAAGGTCAAAAAATTAAGGAGACATGTATTTAATGGTTTGTCTAATACATCAACCAATTATCAAATAACTAATTTAGTGCATTTTGCATGGATCAACCAATCACAATTCAAAATCTACAATTTCTAAATTTTTCATTAATTATTTTAACTATAGTTTGGGACAAAAAATTTAGTTATTTTTTACCATCCCTATGGGAAGGAGAGAGTATATTTCGACTTACTAATATTAGAAATTCAAATTTTTACATTTTCGACATACATAATCGAAAATACAAAATTGTGAGACATGAGTTAAAAACTATTGAGAAGTGACATAAATATCACAAAATGAACTACAATAAGTGAGCCTTGTTTTTAATTGTAAAGGACCTAATGATGTGCTCTAAAAGCTAGAGACATTTAAAGGAGATTCATATGAATTTAGGGCATTCACGGTTGAGTGTTGAGTGAGTCTGATAGAAAGTTTTAATATCAGATTTTTTACCAGATTCTCTCAAGACTCTTCTAATCTTCAAAAAAATACACCTAGGGTCATGTGGGTTAGGTGTGAAAAATGAAAAGAGAGATAAAAGAGATGGAAAAAGAGATAATGTACTTCTCTAATCGAAATAATGTACTTGCATAAGACGTTTGCTTTTTTGAAAGTGGGAATTGAATAAATTTTTCGCTAATCCACTCGTTTTGTTACTTGCTTTATTTTTTGCCATCAAATTAGTCTCGCGTTTTTTTGGTATCATATTAGTCTCTTACATTTCTTCTCACTATCAATTCGATCCTTGAATTAATGCTCATCATATGCAGACCAATATAATACACATACATGTCATTTTTTTCTTCAAAGATACAAATGTGAACCAATATGATATTGATATGTAGGACGAACAATGACTCAGGATAAATTTGACAACGCAAAAGAAACGTGGGAGACCAATATGATATAAAAAATATGAGGCACTAATATGATATAAAAAAAACGTGAAGGATCAATTTGATTGTAAAAAATAAAATAAAAGATTAATTGAGTACTTTAACCTAAATTTTTCTGACACCTCTAAATGGAAAAAATAATATGAATAAGGGATATGTTTTTGTTTTTTACACTTAAAATAATATTTAGTTCCAATTTATTGGATTTTGAATTCCATAACTAATTAGTAAAAAACTTAGCATGGATCACCAATTTTCCTTCTTTAACCGATACCATTAGGCAACCAATGGACATTGTTAAAAAAAAGCATTAAAAAGTGGGAAAAAAAATTGTTATGGTTAACCAACAAAATCCAACAAGGTTGATAGATGATTGAGTTTTTTTAAGTATGATGTCAGAGGTTCGATTCCTATCGTGAATATGAAAAAAAACTTTATTGGTAAAGACAAAATCCACCATAATAATTTCTACGTCTCAGAAGGGATTAGTTTTCGGCTGGAGAATACCTTAATGAAAAAAAAAAAAGTTATTGTTCCAATGAATTTACCTCTTCCCTGTACCTTTTTTCCTTTTTCAATACAACATATTTCCTTTTTTTTTTCTTTTTTTATTAAAAATTATTCTGACTTGCAAAACCGTATTTATAATTGTTATTGATGCTTCAAGAGTTGAAATGGTGACTTAAGAAAACAATTAGTACTAAGAAAGTTTAAATGATTGTTTGTTTAATGAATAGTAATAATAACGGATACAGTAATTAATAAAATAGTTAGTAAAACGTGAAAAAGGCATCAAATCTAATCAATACTAATTACAGCAGTAGTAGAGTAGAAGAATAGAAAAGCGGGAGGGAGTCATCGCCTTCGTCTTTTATGATCTAACCCAAACACCCAACACTTTCTAAGCAGCAGCTTCAGAATCTTTGCTCTCTCTCTCTCTCTCTCTCTCTCTCTCTCTCTCTCTCTCTCTCTTCCCCTCATTCAGTTTTGTAAACCGTCTTTGCAGGTACGCACGTGCGTCTTCTCATCACGAACTCACTCTTTCCTTTTGTAAAATCATTTTCGTATATCATCATCATCTGATGCGCTAGCTTTCGATTTTCTTTTCATTTCGTTTTGCAGCTTCTGATCTGTCTTTATTTCTATCCCTCTTTTAAGGTTCTACGCTATATTTTGCCTTTACCTTTTTGCTTTTCTGTTTTTCCTCCTATTGATTCATTTTCGGTTATTTCCCCCCCCCCCCCCCCCCCCCTCTCTCTCTCTCTTTTGCTTCAACTCGCATATACCGTTTGAATGAATGTTTCTGATCTTACTAAGCTATGGCTATGATTCCGTCTGAGGTGTTTACTGCGTTTTTCTTCTCCTCCTCCTCATTTTATATTATTATTATTTTTCGGGTTTTACACTCAAAATTTTTCCTTATTAATTTCAATCTTTCTTCACTGTGTTGATGTTTCTGTTGCTGGGTTGATGCATTCCACGTATGGATCCTTTGTTGTTATTTTTATAAAAAAATTGGTCCTTCATGTCATAACTTCAATATACTCTCTATGCCTGCTTGTGTGTCTTGATTAGTTTTTTATTTTTATTTTATTTTATTTAGTAGCTAGATACTGTTATAGAGGGTGAGCTTCAGCGCAACGGTAAGGTTTTTGCTGTGACCAGAGAGGTTCCTGGTTCAAATCCTAGAAACAGCCTCTCTATTTGCAAGTTTAAAGCTGTGTACATTTACTCTCCCCGGTTTCATCAGGTGGGAGTCTTGTGCTTTGGGCCATCCTTTGGTACTTGGACACTACACTGTAATATAATATAGTACCGGGCATTCAGATCATTGTTTAGGCAACCTGCTTTTTTCTAAATAGCTATAGGATACAGATTGGAATGTGATTTCTCTTGTTTCTGCTACTAAAATTTATCAGTGGTTAATGATTTCTTCTCATTAATTTGCATTGCTGTAAATTCTTTTGCAGATGGCAACGCAGGAAGCAAGCCCTGCCACTACGCCTAGTGCTCAAGTTGTTGGCAATGCCTTTGTGGAGCAATACTATCAAATTCTACACCAATCCCCGAACTTGGTGCACAAATTTTATCAGGATTCAAGTTTCTTAAGCCGATCAGATAGCAATGGCGTGATGTCAACTGTGTCAACTATGGAGGTAAGTCTACCATGGCAATGCATGTATATTCACTCCCTAGGTGATAAAGGCTTGTATCGTTTACATACAACTCTATGCAGAAACTTATCCAAATTTAGTTTAAAAATTGTGGAAGACTTGATAGTGCTTTCCAACATATTACATATATTGCACTGCCTATAAATTATTCTATCCTAATGAACTCATGAGACACCCAGCGCACTGAAGAGATTTTAGCGTTCTGTTCCAACCAAATGCACCGGAGAACCGGGAGCAAGAACATTGCCCAAGCATTTTATTTTCTTTGCTAGATTAAATAGATGCTTATGCACCTAACCAGATCACTTTTTTGCACGCATTACTTGCTTAGAGGTAGCAGCGTAACAGTTGTCAAAATGCTCTGTGATGCAACATGTCTATTAGTATAACATTTGTTCAACCTAAGAAGTTGCCTATTAATGATTTGATTTCTGAAGATTTTCCTTATTATAATATGCTATGAGTAACCTTGCCCTCTTGTATACTTTAACTGTATACTTTTCTTAATTTTTTTCTTCATGTTTTGGTTTATTTGCAATTGGTTAATTAAAAGAAATAATTGTTGGGTCAGGCCATCAATGAAAAGATTATTTCCCTGCATTATGAAGATTATACGGCAGAAATAAAAACTGCTGATGCTCAGGAGTCACATGAGAAAGGTGTGGTAGTTTTAGTAACTGGATGCTTAACTGGAAAGGATAACGTGAGAAAGAAGTTCGCCCAGACATTCTTTCTAGCTCCCCAAGATAAAGGCTATTATGTCTTAAATGACGTCTTCAGGTACATTGAGGAGAATGACACGCTGCAATTAAATTCTGCCTCAGTAAATGTCGTCAACGAAAATGTTGAGGCAGTGCCTGTGCCAGAAGCAGGTTAGCACGGCTTTTCTCCATATATATATATATGTATGTATGTCTGTGTGTGTGTGTGTACCCAACAGTTATTTATTTTGCTTAAAGCTCAATTTGCAATTGCTTCTTACATGTTTCTAGAGGATATACATGCTCCTGAGCCTCTTGCGGCAGACCCTGCTATTTCTGCTGAGGGTGAAAACCTTAATAATGGTGCTGAAGTTTATGATCATCAGGACAATGAGGAAGAAGGATCAGTTATTGATGAAGAAGATGCTGAACCATCTGCTGTTTTGAGACAGAATGATATTGTTACAATTCATGATTCAACATCTTCTGTCCAGGATGATGCATCAAAGAAATCATATGCATCAATTGTGAGTTTTCCCATATATATTTTCTTGTTTTGCAGTATTTTCACATCTTTTACATTCGTTAATGTAATCAATTGAGAGTTTTCCATTATATATTATCCTGTTTTGCTGTATTTTAATGTCTTTTGCATTCATTAATGTTATGAGTTTCGTTTACATGAAGGTAAAGAAAAGTAACACACCATCTGGTCATGTCCATGTTCCCAGCCGAACTGTTAGAGTAGCATATGCTAAATCCAGTGAACAATGGCATGCTGCTGCCAAATCTACTCCTGGGGCAGAGGCATTACCTCCTAGTAGTGACAGTGCTCCTGGGAGTAGCGATGTTCATGAAGAAGGTATATTCTGTGCTTGTGGACATGGTGGACAGCTATTGTCTTCTTCATGCCTTTCAATTGTGATCTAAACACATATTTCCCTACTCGACATATTGTATAATCTAGTTTTGACTAGTATTGGATGAGATTAAAACAATTATATTAAAGAGGAGGAAGCTAAAACAATCAATAAGAGATTTTAAGTTTTTATATTTATCGGTTCCTTGAATTGCAGTAGCTTGAAAGTCATTTGATTTGCCTTTTACACGTGACAGCAGAAGGCCACTCCATATATGTACGGAATTTGCCATTTAATGCAACAGTTGAACAACTTGAGGAGGTTTTTAAAAAATTTGGTCCTATTAAGCATGGTGGAATCCAAGTTAGAAGCAGTAAGGTCTGTGAATATTACTTTCTGCACTTCCAAATTATCTAAGCATTGTCTGAGGCAAGCTTAAAAGCTATTTTGATTTATGTCTTCTTGCAGCATGGATTCTGTTTTGGCTTTGTTGAATTTGAGGAGTTGAGTTCTGTGCATAGTGCACTTGAGGTACAGACTGTTCCTTTGAAATGTTGATTTCGTAATTCTGCACTCATGTTTGTATATTTAGCAAGGAAAGAAGATAAATATCTCTTTGTGGGCATCCATATGATATGTAAAGTTCGAATGATTTTTAGAATGCTTACAGTCGATTGGTATTAGCTTGTACCATTGCTGTCTGTAGTTCTTAAGGTTGAGCTTCTAATAGGAGCAGTTCTGTGGCTATAACATTCAGGAGTTGAATGTGTTCTGCAGCCTCTGTCCATAAGACTCTTCAAATGCTTATAAACTGGAAGGCCTTCCTGGAAATCCAGTAAAAATAATCTATAAAAGCACGTCTGCAATGGGATAAATTTGTTTTTTTAATATTTATTATACTCATAACCATGCTTAGATTGTTTAATGCTTGTTTAAGTTGTATGTAATTGTTGTGTGAAAGGCGTTAATGGATCTCGTGGTTGCAAAAAGCAATTGAGTTTATATCTCTGTTTGTGATTTAGATACTCAGATGTGTTGTTTCTTGCAATGGTGTGAGTTTGGTCTCAAAATTAGAAAGTAAGACTTCTTTTAGCTTGCAGTGTCTTTTGTTACTCTTTTTGTGATGTTTAGTAATCTTGCTTCTTTCAGGAGCCCAAGTTATCCTCTACCGTCTTTTTCTTATGAAATTTTCCTTCAAGCAATATATATATATGTGTGTTTGTATGTATAATATAGGGTGGAGTATCTTTTTTCTTCCCATTTGTTTATTGCTGTCTCAATCTACTCCAAAATATTTTTCAAGTCGAATTTGGGATGTTGTGGACTTTTTACTTTCCCTACATTTAACACTGGTTCAACTTTGAGAATCATTTAGGTTGTTGAAAAGTTGTCATCAATAGGTCTCTTTTTTGTGTATTATTTTTGGGATAAAAAAATCCTATACATCTGGTTTCACTATAACCAGAAATTTAGCAAAGATGCTGCTTACATGATTCATTTTTGTTAGAGAATATAAATAAAGATGTGGGCGTTGAATTCTTTTTTGTATCCTGCAGACAGGTCTTATTATTGGTGCTTCAGATTGTTTTGAAGCATCTTCATGTTATGTTGTACCTATCTGTCACTGCATATCACGACTAACCAATGATCTAAATTATCCATATAATGGATCTTGCTAAAATTATTTTCAGGCTTCACCTATCACTGTTGGTGAACGACAAGCTGTTGTTGAGGAAAAGAGAACTACCACACGAGGTATTCGGATATATTTTCATGATGTACTTTTATTTTGAAGTAAAACACGATTTATATTTCATGAGGATTGAACCATTATGCTCTTTATTTTTTCCTTCTCTTTTAATTTTGTCCTAGTTAGCGGTAGTGGAAGAGGGAGGTATCCTTCCGGAAGAGGTGGGTTCCGAGGTGAGAGTTTCAGGGGGCGTGGGAAATTTGGTGGTGGACGGGGCTATGGCAGAAGTGAATTCAGAAACCAAGGAGAGTTCTCAGGGAGACCCAAGGGTTCAGCAGGACCGAAGGGAGATAGTTCTCAACGACCAAGTCAAAATGGAGGTGGCCGGGGAAGACGTCAAGGTGTCGGCAACCATGATCCTGCACCATCAACTTCAGCATGAGCATTGTCTAATGGAAGATAAAAACAAGAAAAAGAAAAAGAAAAAGAAACTAGAGGATTGATAATATTTTTTAATAGGAAAGGATGCATAACATTGTTTCTTTTCCACTTGTTTAGGAAAAAATTCAGGTTTCTTCCTTTTCATCACTGAAATCATTCAATGGAAGATTAGTGGGTTTATCACCCATGCAGGAGTGTTTTGATACAGTCATATTTTTTTTTCATAATGAATACTGTACACCTTTACTCTTGCTTCTGCTTGAACAAGAGTGTTCCTGTTATTGAGTTATTACTTATTAACATGAATCCCCGTTACTTATTAAATCCTTTTTTTTTTTTTAACATTGGGGATAATTTTCTACGATTTTCACTTATGAGCCAGGTTTTTAATCTGCTTTTTGTGACATGGTATACTGTAATCACAAACTATAGGGAAATTATTGAGTATACAGGGTTCATCCGCACCTTACATTAAAATTAGTAGTATGAAACTATGGGAAAGCAAGGGTGTGTTACATACTTACATGTATATAACTGAAAAAGATTTAATAATGATTTTAGAAAATCAAATTGAATTAAATATTTATAAGTTAGTGATTAAATTGAGAGAGAAAATAAACAGAATCACTTTTATGGACTAACATTAGTAACATTTTATAACCTAATTTTATGGATTAAAAAGGAATTTTCAAAATTTTAAGGATAAAAATAAAATCACTTTACAATTTCGAGGATGAAAGTGACGGTTAGTAAAAAAAAAAAAAAGGATGAAATACAATGGCAAGTAAAAAAATACAGTATCATTTTTTTTTCTCAATAACTAGAGAACCGTGAAGTTTACTAGAATTTGAAGAAATAATTATAAATACGTTATAAAAGACTAACCTTTTTTTTAAAAAAAAATATTACATTTGACTAATTAATAAATATTATAAGAAAACTTATTAGCATTTTCTTTTATCTACAAGATCATTTAATTACAAAAGAGGTACTTGAGACTAGAACCCAAGACCTGGAGGCCTAAGCTACCTAGTTTTTCTTGAACTGTGCCGACTTACGGGACGAGTTTTTTTTTGTTACTGATGGAATTATAAATAGGATTTTTTTAATATATGTCCCATGTTAAAAAATTCATATTGGGTAATTTGTATTAGAAATTAATACACACGATTTTTTAATTTTTTTTTTGTGTTATAACACTATTTTAGGTGTAGCATCTATATCTATATATATATATATATATATATATATATATATATAGTATTTTCCACTACACCTAAACAATCAATGCTCCCCATTTAAAATTTATGATATATTTTTTTCAATGCTCCCATTTAAAACTTATGATATATTTTTTTAAGAATTAAATATTAAATTTAAATTAAGCTTAACCTTAATAAATATATTTAGTTTCTAAAAGAATAAACATAATTTACATATATATATATATATATATCATATATATAGATAATTCTTTTCAACTCAATGACACAATTATGTGTAAACTCATAACACATGATTATTTTTTAAATTCCCCAAATGTAATAATGAAGAAAATAAAAGTTTTCACTTTTCATTGACAGAAGTCTTAAATTTTTCATTAAAAAAACTCAATTTTTACCAATAATGTTTTTTTAATACAGTTGAGTGGTGGTGAGAAGCATCACATCCATTATCTTGAAAAAAGTCAAAGTAGTCAACAAAAAAGAAGAGAATATCTTCTTGATATAATGTTTGATTTGATTCATTAATTTCAAATTTCTATCACACAAATTTTCATATTATTTTTACAATTTTTAAGATTTTTCATTAATTCTTTTAAAGAATTTTAATGTAATATACAATTTTTAAGATAATATACAATTTTTAAAATTTTTCATTAATTATTTTTACTTTGAATTGGAAAAAAACCCATTCCTCTAATATAGAGTAAGAGATAAGGTAAGAAAAAATTGAGAATAAAATGACATGATATGAACATAAAACAACAAAAAAGAAGAGAATATCTTTTTGATATAATGCTTGATTCGGTTCATTAATTACAAATTTCTATCACACAAATTTTCATATTATTTTTACAATTTTTAAGATTTTTCATTAATTGTTTTAAAAAATTTTAATGTAATATACAATTTTTAAGATAATATACAATCTTTAAGATTTTTCATTACTTATTTTTTTTTTGAATTGGGACAAAAATTTCACTCATCTAATATAGAGTACTAGGAGATAAGGTAAGAAAAAATTGAGAATTAAATGAGATAATATGAACATAAAATAAGATAAGAGAAATTTCGTTCATCTAATAAAGCAAGAGATAAGGAAAGAAAATTTGAGATACTCCTCCGATCTCGTTATCTTGGTAAAAGTCAAAGTTGTAAATAAAAATAAGAGAATATCTTTATGATATAATGCATTATTTTATTTTCAAAATAAAATATGATGTATGATTCATTCATTAATTATAAATTTCTATCACGCAAATTTTCATATTATTTTTTATAATCTTTGAGATTTTTCATTAATTATTTTAAAAAGATTTAATGGAATATACAATTTTTAAGATAATATACAATCTTTAAGATTTTTATTAATTATTTTTACTTTGATTTGGGGCAAAAAAAAACTTCATTTTTTACCAAGATAATATGACAAAGGGAGTATATGAGAGACAATTAAATGAGATGATATGAGCACAAAATATGATAAAGTTCACCCCTCTAATGTAAAGTAAGAGATAAAGTAAGAAAAAATTGAGAATTAAATGAGATGATATGAGCATAAAATAAGATAAGAGAAATTTCGCTCCTCTAATGGAGTAGAAGATAAGGAAAAAAATTTGAGACACTTCCTCGATCCAATTATGTTGGTAAAAGTCAAAATAATAAATAAAAATGAGAGAACATCTTTTTGATATAAAATTTATAAATTAAAACAAATTTCCCGATGACATGACAAAAAAACATGTGGCTAATCTTTCCTCTATATTATTATGAATTGGAGAGGTTCTTAGTGATAATCATCCTTAATTATTCTTAATTTTGCAACAACTAAACCTTAAGCAACTATCTTGCCAAGTTTGTAATTTTTCTCTAATTGAAAATATATATTCCGTTAATTTTTATAATGCTTATTTTTAAATCAACACTTGCATTGTAAGAAAAAAAATGGCCCATAAAAATGATAGAGATGACTGGAAGATAATAGTTCGCGTTGCACGTCTATGGGACACCATCAACATACAATGAAAGGAGCTTATTAGTACATATATGGTTCTCATATATGAAAAGGTAAATTTTCATCTCTTAATTTATTGATGTTTTGGGATGAGTATGTTGCACAATTTGATAATATAATGAAATAAAATGAGTCTAAAGATAATAAAGTTAACGTATGAGTTCTTACGTCAACTATAATCAAGACATACCAAGGTATATGATTGTCTCAAAATACATAACCGACTATCCACAACCTGTTATAGGTGATTTATCAATTTCTACATCAAGCTCCACACAGAATTACTTCAATATAGACATGGTCGAAACTAATGAGTTCATTCAATATGATCATTGAAGTAGGCAATTCTACAATTCTTATATGAATATAATATTTTTAACAGCTTTAATTTTAATATATGCTATAACTTTATCATAGGGATCTCATTGTTGCATCTGTCATTGGAAACCTTGCAATAACAAAATCAAATGTGTCTAATCAATTTGATAATATGAACACTATACCTGAGTTATTGGCTTTGGCAACTTCAAAGAATGGCATGGTATAATTGATTTCTTATTGGCATTTTATTATGAATAATAGTAACTAACTTTGGGTTTCCCAATTTTTTTTATAAATAAAAACAGAGTGCTTATGCGTTGCAATTATTGATGACGTCTTGCTAACCTATGGTTGGTATTTTAATGCTTGCCCTCTTTGCAAGAGAAAGGCTCCACTTTACCAACAAAATTTGAGTGCTCTATTTGTAAAAATGATGTGGAATACCCATTGATAAGGTAATCGAGTTTTTTTATACCCAAAACCTTGGATCCACCCGAAATTGATTAATATTTAAAAATTCAAACGTTGTAACATCCATTTTGTTTATGCTAAATTTTAGACTTTATTTCGAGCTTAGTGTTAAAGATTCAACCCACTAAACAATATATGTAACTGTTGATGAAATTGCTGCACAATTAGCCAAAGTGAACCTTCAAGATCTTACTAAAGACGTCGAAAATGTAATGTGTTCAATATTAAATTGAAAATAAAAATCCATACATTTAGGTGTTCCAATATATAATGTACCAATGTGTATTTTTTTTTATTACAAAGGAGGTACCTGGACTAAAACCTAGGACCTGGGAGCCTAAGCTACCTAGGTGCCCCTGCAGCTACCAACTGAACTGACTTACACGAACATGTACCAACGTGTATTTAACTTTTGAAATGAAAATTTATTACCATTACACTCCCTTTTCCAGTTTGATGTCCATTGCCATCTGTTTTGCTTAAATTTAGCACACTCATTGATACCATGTGTAATGATTGTTCCTCTACCATAACATTTATGCAACAAGTCATTATAATTTTTTTGCCTTTCCATTTTAGAAATATGTAACCTCCATTTGATAATTATTCCATTATTATTATTAGCAATTTTAAATAACAATTAATTACACAAGATTATTTTAAAAATTTTATTGTATAATTAAAATTTTATTTTAAACAATTACAATGGATATCACGGATATTAAAAAAATAAAACGAATATAATGGATATAGATAATTAAAGCAAAAAAAAAAAATTAAAAGATTAGACTAATAGATGAATAACACTTTAAACATTAAAATGGATATTACGAATATATGTAATTAATGGAAAAAAAAAGAGTTGTAAGAGATGAGCAACACTTTAAGAATTAACATGGATATAACTGATATTTACAAATTAAAATAGATATAACGGATATATGTAACTATTGCATAGATGAATCACAATTTGATAATTAAAACCGATATATATTTAGATGAGCTGCAATAATATAATTTAAATAGCTATAGTACAACAATTTGGGAAGTTCTAATATAAGCAACTTCTAATATAGTCAATTTAATATTAACCATTAATTAAATATTTAAAAAACCCGTAAATTGAACATTTTAATATTTGGAATTCTTGATTAGGTACTTCTATTGATAAGATCATATCATATACCATTGCATAATAGCAGTTAATTACTTCTTTATTCAATAAGATTTTTTTTAATATAAGATTATTTTTATAATTTTCTTCTAATATTTATAAGATTACATATCAATTTTTAATAGCGGTTATTGATTATACTAATTCCCAATAGCAACAGTCATAAAAAATATTATAAATGTAATTATATATATATATATCACTTTAATATTTGGAATCGTTGATAAAAACACATATCAATTTATAATACTATGATTTCCAATAGCAATTAATTATTTACCCCCTATTGGTAATTACTCATATTTTCCTCAACATTATTTAAAACCCCAAAATTAATTATTAGATAATTTTTAAAAATATATATCATATTCGGATCAAACTCAAGTAATTAAAATAACTCAACTTATTTACGTTCAAAAAAGCTTATTCATTTCCATTATAATACATGTCTACCTTGAACATTTGAACATTAGAGAAAAACTGCCAAAAGCACATGTTCAACACAAACTCGTGTAACGCATGGGCTTGATGACTGGTATAATGTATTATTTGATAAATAAATTTGAATACCATTTAAAAAAAAAAAAACCAACAAAGCCCAGCATAGTTGATAGATAGCTGGGTTCCTTAAGCATGATTTCAAAGGTTTGATCTCTGTCTTGAGCATGGAAAAGACTTTGTAGGTAGAAGTAAAACCACTTCGGTGATCTCTGCGTCTCGGAGAGGATCAGTCTTCGGCTGTCAGCTGGGGATACCCTTGGTGTACAGAAAAAAAAAAAAAAAGAAAATCGGTGTTATAATTGCGATTGGTACGCGTGCACGTGCTAAGCAACAGCCTAGTTTGGTGTTGTTGTTTCAACTTCAAAACCCTAATTCCAATTCCAAGCAGTTCGGTGATCCTTCCTCTCTCTCTCTCTCTCTCTCTCTATTCCTATTTCCCATTCCTCTTCCTCCTTCTCATTCTCATCAATCAATGGCCAACTCTGCGATCTCGTTACAGAACCTCAAAGACTTCGTCACTTCCCAAATCCACGACGAAGAGAAGTGGGCCTTCAATGCGGTAACTCCTCTTTCTCTCTCCATACTCGTGTTTTCGTTTCTCCCCCTTTTCTTTTCACTCTAACCCCTTCTATATTACTCTTTTTTATTACTGTATTTTACTGTCAGATTCATTTGGATATGCTGCTTCCTTTGATTTTTATTTGTTACTCTATTATTATGTTATCAATCTTCCACGGTTTTTTTAGAGCAATAACCCCATTTTATTTTCAATTTATGTTTTCACTGTTTTTTTATCCACCATGAGAAATCTAACCCTTTTCTCAGCTACATACTATTTTGTTTAATGAAATTGTGTCAGAAAAAGTTTTAAGCTTTGTTTGGATTGATAGTAAGTGATGGAATGGAGTGGAAAGGAATGAAACTATATTCCATTGTTTGGATTGTGTAATTTAGGATGGAACGGAATGGGACATAATGGGATGCATTCCACCCAATTCCATCCAATTTCTCATTTTTTGGTCCCTCCCAATTTTGGGGTGTACAGGATGGAATCATGAAATACCCAAACAATGGAGTGGTAATTTCTTCTCATCCCACTTCATTATACTCCATTTCATCTTTCTCCATTCCACTCCGTTCATCATTTGATATCCAAACATAGCCTTAAAAACAAATTGGTATTGCTTTCATTGCAAATAGAATAGCTCCATGACTATATATGTATTGGTTGAATGCTTCTACTTATTATTTGATTCAATTCTTGATCAAAGTCTCTGAGAGTGACAGTGACTCTTTTACTTTTACATTGTTAAGGGTTTTACCCTCCATGGGGTTGTGGACCTTATCTACTATGTTACCTTGAGAACCGAACTTTGGTGGTTACAATGGTGTTGCCTTCGTTTTTGAATTGGATTTGGCCATTATTCTCTTGTGTTGGTTGGGGTCTATGACTCTATCCAGTTTTGCGGGGGAGACTTTTAAAACACAAGTACAAGTTACATAATACTGAGAATAGCCAGTTGAAAACCATCGAAGCGTAGATACTGATATGATATGACATGACAGGGATGTATTTATATGAGAAAAAGTGATTGGAAGATATATAGTTGGGAAAGTTATTCAGAGTATCAAAGTATCTTTCATGCCAGTAGGATTCCGATACAGTCGTTTTTAAGTATTGGTTGCTACATAGTTGAAAACCCAAGAAGTTGATTATCTGGGAGCAGTAAATAGACCACAGTAAATAGGGTTTACTTATGACTGATGAGCCTTGTTTAGAAAAATTGCTCTAACCAAGAAGAGTTTTGAAGCAGGAATAAGATTGAAGCAATGGGTTATTGAGTGCTTTTTACTTTAAACATGTTTCTTTTTCTTAATTCATGTTTATATAATTGACT
Source organism: Crotalaria pallida (assembly GCA_037953625.1). NCBI lineage: Eukaryota > Viridiplantae > Streptophyta > Magnoliopsida > Fabales > Fabaceae > Crotalaria > Crotalaria pallida. The sequence goes on from CM075649.1 coordinate 184,970,059, forward strand.
CAGTTTAGCATGTGTTGATTCTTCTATTTTTTTCCTTGCAGAAATTGCTGCGTGCTTTGGGATTATTTGCAGGATCAATAGTACTCATGCGAAATTATGGTGACCTTATGGCAATCTGAAAATAGATGGGAAATAAAGTTGTCTCTACTCCGTAATGAGCTGCTATTATCTACTTAAACAATGTAGGTTCTGTTTCTGTAGTCTGAAATGATCATATTATTAGTTTCAGGTTTTTGAGTATGAGGATATTTTTCCGATTTTGATTACATTGGTGCTCAGTGTATGCAAGCATTTCCGTGTGCTTAACTTAAACATTTTGGCTATGAAATAACTGTTTTTGCATTCTTGCGTTGTGTTGCGTTGCTCAAGACTAAAAAAAATGTACAGGGCTCTATATCTTATTACATCTATTACTACTTTGGGTATTATTGTCTTCAGCAATAATCTCTACACGTCTACACTAACCACCTGCCGCAGAGGTGAAGGTTTTAAAGACAAAGGTACTCTTCTCTTTTTTGTATAATACGTTCATCTATCTCTCTATGCTATACTATTATGTAGTATGCGTGTATTAGTTATTTACCCTCCAAAATCTCTACAATGTAGACAATGTGAAACTCTAAATTGTCCTCTAATGAATAATGGTACTTTGTTACTTGAATTTTGTGAAACACCTATGTGTGCACGACATATCCATCTCTCTTTTTTATTTCTCTCACAAAGGCAATTGATAAATTCACGACTATGGTATGGACAAACAGCTATGTGCATAATAATTGTCTTGTCATACCAAATCATCTCCTACCAAGCAACACATTCAAACTCCACATTGCTCCACGGCCCAAAGAAAGCAAATATGAGAGGGTTTTAGTTTATTGACCCCTTATTTAATCACTTGACCCCTTTTCTTGCCAAAATCCAAAATTGCCTTTTTTTTTTTTTGGGGGGGGGGGGGGGGGGTTTATGAGTTATAACACATTCGCTGGGGTCAGCGAGCATTCAAAAAACAAAAAAAAATATTGCTTGCTGAAGGATTAGCGAGTGTCTAAATTTACATAGTTCGCTGACCCCCAATGAGCATTATTTTTTTTTTGTTTTTTGAATGCTCGTTGGGCCTCCAGCGAGTGTGCTATAAATCCAGAAAAAAGGGACAATTTTGGGTTTTGGCAAAAAAAAAAAGGGGGTCAAGTGATTAAGTGGTGGGGGTTAATAAACTAAAACCCATATGAGAAAGCTACCCACTGTATTTCTCCGTTGCCTTTTCCATTCACTTCAATTGCTTGGCACGAGTCCTCATAATCACTTCTCAACCAGGCCCTCTTGACTTGATTGTTCACGGAAACTAACGCCGCTATATGCCGCCATGTGTTGTTGACTACCAGTGATACATAGCTATCAAAGTGGGTGTGTTTTAGTGAACGGCAAAGGCTAAGAAGTGTTTTTAGCAACTATAATAAAAGTTTATTGAAACCTGCATTTTATTTTTTTTTCAAAATTTGAGAGCACTTATGATTATTTGTCCTATTGTAGTAACCTTAATAAGTGTTCTAAAGACACTTGTTAACAAACCCTTAATTAGCTTCTTTTTGGTTTGAGGTGGGTTAAATATGATTGGACAAAATAAATTATTTGGCCTTCAGATGTCCCTTCACCGTACCCAACAGAATCAACTTCACATCTCAGCTAGCATTACATTTGTATCTTTATATGCCATCCTCTTCCTCATTTCAATGGGTGGCATTTCTTTAACATTGCACGTCATATGCCAAATTTAATGAATTTGGACTACAATTTGAAGTATTCATTAATTGAAGTGTAATGATCTTTAATGAATCAGATAGGTGTATTTTAATCTTCAAAGTACAAATTAATACTCCTTCCGTTTCACAATGTTTGACCTTTTAACTTTTTTTCTTGTTTCACAATGTTTGACCTTTTACATTTTCAATACACAAACATATATTTTTTTCCAATATTAACCTTTCATTCAATCATTTCTCTTACTCCTCATTAATTCTACTTTTATCATCTCTCATCTCTAAACCACTATACATTAATTAATGGACACACTTACTAATAAAAATTAAATACTATTACAATTTTCAATAAGGATTAAATAGGGGCATTTTAGACAAAATTATACATAATACTTATAATAATTAACACTTTCTTAATCTGTGTGCCCAGACCTAAAAGGTCAAACATTGTGAAACGGAGGGAGTATTTGAGAGGAGCCACAACCACGCTTTAATTTGGTAATTACGTCGGAAGAAGGGAGAAGGACAGATAATTAAAGATCTATAGTTTAGTTTGATACTATTTTTTTTATTGAAATAAACTTAATTCATTTAGTAAATACTACTCCCTCCGGCTCGAATTATAAGCAACAAAAAACATATTTTTCTTGGTTTAAAATATAAGTAAAATTAACTAACTTTATTAAATTTTGTTTCATTCCCAATGCCACTTTCCTAAAATATCTCTAGAAAATTGTAATCTTAATTTTTGTTTCATTTCCAATACTACTTTATTAAAATACCTCTATTTTTTATGAATTTGAGAAAATTAAATACAATCAAATAACCTCCTTAACAAGCGTAAAAGTGGTTGAAATTGCTTATAATTCGAGCCGGAGGGAGTATCTCCGTCCCTAATTATAAGGTCCTCTTGGAAGATTTCACGTCCATTAATAAAGTGGAATAATTTAGTTAATTGTATTGGAAATGTGAACTTTTGATATGTATTTTCAAAATTACTCCTATTAATATTATTCTAAAAAGTGTTAAATAAATAGGGGTGTTTGTGAAAAAAAAATTAATGCTCATTGAAAATTGGTAAATGGCCTTATAAATAGGGACAAAATAAAAGTGTCAAGAGGGCCTTATAATTAGGGAGTACTAATTTTTTATTGAAATAAACTTAATTCATTTAGTAAATAATTTAATAGTTATATATGTTACTTTTTAAGTTTCTTTTCTTAAAAAATTATACGTTGTTCACCAAAAAAAATTATACGTTACTTAAAGGTTAGTATAAGATATTTAAACAATTAAAAAAATTAATTTTTTAATCCTATGACGTTAATGTGGCATAAAGTTTTAAATTAAACTGAAATTTTTGCATAAAGGAAAAGTTCCAAAACACTCCCAATTAAAAAAGTGCACAAAAACAACACTGCATTTTACCTTGGGTGCAAAACAGACACAAAAAATATAAGACTTTAAAATCATGATACATTAGTTAAGTAATTAGTAATAACCAAGTGACACTTTATTCATAGTATAGGTATATTTGTAAATTGATTTTGTAAATCTATTTATCATTTTGTTAAAATCATATGAAAAATGTCATTAGTCCAAATCAAGTTTCATAATTTTTTTACTATCTTATTTTATTAAAGTTCAGAAACTAGATGCACTTTATGTAAAGATTTTGAGTGGAGAACACTATTTTCTACTCGGACAAAAGTTCAAACTTTTTTTTTTATGTGTTTTTAAAATTCAGATATTAAATCTGAGAATACTAGTTTTGGGGGTTCTTTTTAGCTATTCCTTTTTACAAATAAGGTAGAGTACTTGAAAACAATTTAAAACAAATATAAAAATAAACATCTATGGATACTCAATTGCGATATTTGGCCAAAACTATTTTGTCACGTCTCAATGTCATTGCTTTTAGCCATGGTGATCGATAATTAGCCATGTTTTGCTCTTGCGGTCGGTTTCTATAATTTGCTGCTAAGCGGATTTAAGGAAACGGATTCGGTTTTAAGGTTGATGCTAACAGTGGGGGCCAAAAGGCTAAGACAGACACACATGCAGTGGGGGAAAGTGACAGAGGGAGAGGGAGTTTACTTGAGTTTTGAATGGAGCCACTGAATAAAGGGAAGGAAGGGAACAAGCTACGTGAGCCCTCTTTCCCACTTCCACTTCCTTTGTTTACCACGTGTATTCTGAGTATTTCCTAATGATTTTTCAGGTTCCAGTCACTCCCTCTTTACATAAAAACAAACAATGAATCAATGATCAATTAAAACCATCTCTCTCCCTCTTCTTTTTCTTCTTAATTACACTTCTCACATCATTACTCACCTTTGTCTCTTTCTCTTCAATCTCATTTACTCCCACCGTCACTCATTATAAGATTTTTTAATAGAAGTTTTTGTGGAAAAAAGTAATTAATGATCGTTGAAAATTGGTACGTGGTTTACAAAATAAAAGTGTAAAAGGTTCTTATAACCATGACTGAGGCAGTACTATTTATTTGTACTTGCTATTGTTTTCTTCTAATCCATTCTGAGTTGTTGTAACTACCTTTGCTGTAAGCTACTCTTCATCCTTATCAACTTTGCCATTCTTCCATATATCTTTTTTTTGTGTTTAATTTGATTATTAACTTGCATTTGCATGTTCTCTTTCTGGGACGCAGACATTACTCAAGGAAACTTGTTCTATTCTTCAAGGAAGGATTTCAATGGAGGTTAGTGGTTACAATAATGCAGATCAATATAACTTACTGCTCCGTTTAGTTCCATTTTGTTTGGTCTTTTAGGTTTTTTTTTTTTTTTTTACATTCCATATTTTTGTCCTTTTACAATTTCAATGCATAAATATATTTTTTTTCAATTTTAACCTTTTATTCAATTATTTCGTTCACTCCTCATTAATTATACTTTATTCTCTCTCATCTCTAAATCACTGTACATTAATTAATAAATACATTTCCTAACAAAAATTAAATGCTACCACAATTTTCAATAAGGATTAAAGAAAAGCATTTTAGACAAAGTACACATAAAACTTACAATAATCAATACTCCCTCCGGTCCTAATTATAAGACCCTTTTGGGGTTTTTCACACTCACCAAGGAAAGTGATTAAATTTGTTAGTGGTATTGGAAATGTGAAAATTTGATATACTTTTTCAAAACTACCCATATAATTATTATTGGAACTCCAAAAAATGTTGACTTAATAGGCGTGTTTGTGGAAAGAATTAATTAAATGCTATTGAAAATTGGAAAGAGGTCTTATAAATTGGACCAAAATAAAAATCCCAAAAGGGTCTTATAAATAGGACCGGAGGGAGTACTTTCTTAATCTTTATGCTCAGACCTAAAAGGCCAAACAAAATGGAACAGAAAGAGTATTATTATTATTATTAATTATTAATGCAAGAAGAAAGTACTAAATTTTAAGCCCTGTGTTTTCATTTATTAGTTTAATGTGTTCATTCATTTATTTATTTGTATGCAGGGATTTATGTTTGAGAAACCAAAGGTGGCTGAGCAGATAGACCTGACTCTCAAGCTATCACCATGTGGTCAAAGTGCAGAAGAAAAGTGTTTGACAAAGTCAGCAACGATAGCTGGGGAGAAAGAAGTGATGGCAAATGGGCCCCAGAAAGAGGGTCCCATTGTTGCACGCTTGAAGTTGAAGAGATCTACCTCGCTACCACCACATGCAAAGAAGAGTATCTTGACGAGGCTCGAGACTAGCAAGACCATGCCGGAGAGGTGGTGGAGGGCGACCGAACTCATTGAAGCGGCAAAGGTAGCAACAGCAAGGAAGGCAAATAGTCTTGGGCATCAGGGTAACTTCTTTTTCTTTGTTTTAATGCTTAGTTGAATTTCACATGAAAGGTCATTGTTTTTTTAGTTAATTAGGAATTTCCTTAATTTTAATACTCAGGCTGATTAATATTTTATTTTTGTTTGAATAGCATTAAAATGATTTTTAAAAATAATGGCAAGAGAAATAGCTTAAGTTGAAAGTTTTGTCTTTGTTTTGGATGCTATTGTTTTGAGTTCTTTTTTTAGAGGAAAAAATATGTAATTCATTCCATAATATAGAATAGTACAAGTAGATCCTACGTTACAGTAACAAAGCACATATTTTTCGTATAATAAAAATTGTTAAGAAAGACTAACAAGAGATTCAACAACCTTTATTTCCAAGATAACTATCTCATCGATGCCGGAAATGAGCATATTTCGGTGACAAAGAATCTCAAATTTGTGGAGGTAGAGATACTGGACAGAAGATAAAACAGAAATCTGGAAGGAAAGATCTGTCTCGAATATTAGCCTTCTAGTTATTTGAGAAAATAAGAAGGTCATCAGATATGGATAAACAAATACTATACAGTTGTCTTCCTACACTCAAAACAAAAACCCAAATGAAACACTTGCATAAAGCAAGATTATTTAAATGAAACACTTGCATAAAAGCAAGATTATTTAACCCAGATATAACTGGGAGAGAAAAACCCGCACACCTTCTAAAGGAAGCACACTTAAAGAAGAGAAGAAAACAAAGAAAGCAGGTAGAAGGGGAGAAGAGAGGAGAAGAAGACTATTCTTTATCACCGCACGAGTTCTTTTTCTTTCTTTCAATTGATTTTCAAATTATTTACATCAGTTCAATTTTTATGCTGCTATTTTATTTAGAATTTCACAGGCAAAGAGGATATAACTCTACCAAGGTTGTGCAATGCAAACCTAATGCATGACAGAATTATTTTCAAAAATGAAAACATAATCTAGTTTTATTCCCATGAAAAATGGAACTAGAGAGCAACATTTATGGTGTCTTGCGAAGAACAACACAATAAAACAAGTAAAAGATACTCGTGATCGTAACATAGTATGTCTAGAACATGTGAAAAGGCGGCGTTAAAGTGCATAAGTGTTTGTTATGACTAAAACACGACAATCATACTCAATCATATCATCCGTACTGAATTTAGCAGATCTGTTTGTTTTAGTTGACAGTTACGAAAACACAATCATAATCATTAGTATCGGTACTTCAATTTAGACATGTATCTCAAGATGCTAGGGAACAAACTTGGAAAGTGATCGACAGTTGATATGGCAATCAATTGTGTGAACGTGTACAAATCTAGATTTTAAATTCTATGAAGTTAATGTAAGAGAAACTATAGAATAATTGTTAGAAATAACCTCCTAACTAGAATAGTTGATGATATGTTGTTTAGATAAACATAATAAGAAGCAAAAATTGACCAAAGCTTCTTCCTACTGTTGGAGCCTGCAACATGGATTCATCGGGAACGTTATGGCATTGTGTTTCATCATAAGTTATATCCTCAAAATGTCCATTTTGTACTAAGTCTTGTAGAATAGTTTACCTATGGTTTTCCTTAGTCTCCATCTACATTTAAGTATTTAATTATCAAACTATCCTCCATTTGATCTACTTTTCTTAATATGGATTTTAATGGTATTCCATTCAGGTGGTCAAATCACCTATGTAAAGATTTAATCATTTTTTTTATGTATCTATCTCAGCCCGGTGTGGTAGAATGACTAAGTATCATAAATCACATGAAGATAAAGGTGTAGATATTATGCATGCTAGCTATGTTGTTTGATGGTGTCCGCCACCAATTGAATCACTTGAATGTGTTTCCCTTCCACATTGTAACTCAAATGATCTGTGCTTTCGTGCCTTCTTTATATTGTGCCTCCCTTCTCAACTTCTATACATACATCTCTCTTTTTGTATGATTGTTACTCTTGATTATAGCTAAGCATGATTTTAGCTTGTTAAATCCATTCAATGTAAATTAATCCTTCAAATTACTTGAACTTAGATTTGACAACAGTTTTCTCACGGTACTTTATTTTGACTTATATATGCTTGAATTACATATAACTCTTTATTGCTGATACTTAACACTTTAGTCTTCTGATCTTGCTAATATTGAAGGAGGAGCTAGTTCCAGCGCGCAGACATCTTCCAAGCATGATATTGACAATCCAGTCAAAATGCTTACGGCTGAGAATCCTCGTCCTAATGATGAGACAATGAAGGTTTGGGAACGGATGCCAATGGTGACCACAAGTGGAGATGGCCCTTATGAGAGGAGAATACATGGAATTCTGTATAATTATGAGCAAGGAGAAGTATGCATTCTTTGCGCCTGTCATGCCAGCTTCCTAACCCCTAGTGAATTCGTGATCCATGCAGGTGGCAGCAAGGTGGAAAATCCCATGAAATACATCACTGTTTTGCTCTCTAACTCATTTTAAGATCAATGGAGATGAGTTGGATGATTTAATTACTCAACCATTTTATACTATCAGACATGGTTTATTTTTCTTATTTTGGCTATATTTTCGACTGGTGAAATATCTTTTAAATTTCTTTTGCATCTCCATTCTCAATAAATTATTGGTCTTTTTGGTGGGTGATCTTGAAATATTGTTGATCTAAATAGTGTTTAGCTTTGTGTCGGGCTCTATTGGTTTGGACATATTTGTTTGCTTACATCAAGTTACATCTTTGAATCGCCACGACACTTTATTTTAAAACTGTACATGATATCTTCACGACTTCACTTATTACTTCTCCCACTCGTTACCACTTATCACGCACTCTTCCAACTTGATTTTTTGTTTCACATACATATATCTATTATTATTTTTTAATTAGGGAGTTAATTTATTATTGTAATTTTGGTAAAAAAAAAATATGAAGGACAATGATTTTTATTAATGAGTTAATTTATTTAGAGGTGAACATCTCACACTTTTGTATCACACTTCGTGCTATAGTATAATGATTGTTTTTAAAGGAAATAAATAAATTTAATTAAAAAGTTTTTGACAAATAGCTCAACTTTAACACAACGAGTGGCTGAAAGTATAAAATAGGGAAATTATTCAGCAAAGCAACAACACTAGACCAATACAATGGTTATGGTTTCAGATTACGGGTATGTTGTCATTGCAGTAGCCTTTTAATTTATTGATGTAAACAATATGGTCCACAATGGATGATTGATGAGATGATTTCTTGTATATGTTTTTCATTAAGCCAAAGAGTCGAATTTAATTTAAGTGTAGGGAAAATTTTTTTACAGAAGAGCTAGCATTTTTATGTTTTAGATATTATTTTCGATGCTAAGATATTTCTAAAAAATAGACATTGGCTAAAATAATCATTACTTCAACTCTATTTTTAATAATGAAAACTTACCTTGTCATTCATATTAAGAATAACTTCAACAATCTTTGATGTAATACTTTGAATAAAAATGAAACATCATGTCAAGAGCTTTATATCCTCCATCGTTATGTCGATGGGTTAGCATTTTATTTTGACATAGAATAAGAAATAATACATAATAGTGCCGATTTTTTTAACATAGAATAAGACATTTATTACATATCAACTTTTTCATCATACGGCAATTGACAATAATTTGAGGTTTTTATCTTCTCCTTTAAATAAAATTAAACAACATCATCAACAATTTTACATATTTTGGATTTGGCTTTTGTGAGTTCTAAAGTAAATTTTGTTTAATGGACATCAATCTCGATAATTAAATATAATAAACGATTAAGATTAATATAATTCAAATGAATATATATATAAAAAATTTAATTTAAATTTAGGTCAAATAAATTATAATATAATGAAGTACATTTAAATCTTAGAAACCGTAATGAGTGAAAAAAATAGAAGAAAAAATATTTACTTATGAAAAATTTATAATAATAAATAAGTTAATTAAGTTTTTTGGTATTTGTAATTAGTGTTAATTTTACGTTTAGTTTCTTGAAATTTTTTTGCTAGGTTTCTTAATTTTTGCAAAATTTAAAGTTTTGGAATTAGATCTTCTGTTCAGCTCGATCCGTTAAGTATCAGAGTGATGTATGAAAATTTATGCCAACACTACCACATATAACATGAATATTTTGTTTTATATTCATTAAACTTTAGGTTTTTTCCATCACTTCTGATTTTTTTTTTCAAATTTAAATAAATTGAATTATTCAAGTATTTATCGAATAAAAAAAAGTTATATCGCATATGATGGACAATTTGACATTGCGGATATGGGTTTCTGTCTGTTACGTTAATATTTATCGAAAATTAGATGAACAAAAGAATTAATTCCAAAATGATTTTAAATTTTGCTTGGACTAAGGGAGCTGTGAACTTATAATTAATAGCTCTGAATTTGTAGCTGATAGCTTGTGAACTTAGCTGAAATCTGTGGGATTGTAATTGAAAGCTAATAGTTGTATAACTAACTTATTGAAGTAGAGTTGTTTAGCAAAATTAGCTGTACAACTAACTGAAATTTGTTAAATGACTTCAATGATATAATTTGACTAAGATTTATGATAGTAATTAGGAAAATAATAAAGGGCAAAATTGAGATATAATTTATTGAAAATTCTTTCATTTTTTTGAAAGCTACTTCATGTAGCTTTTTGAAAAGCTAGCTTTCAAAAGCTATAAACCTTTTTGAAAGCTATAAGCTTTTTTTTTCACCAAACAGCTCTAGAAACTTATTGATCACGTCAATAAGTTAAAAGCTATTAGATAAGCTATAAAATTGCCTTACCAAACATGTCCTAAAATTATGAAAAGCTCTTTCATTGAGTAAACACAAAATTGATTTTATCTATGGAAAAAAAGGTTCATTAACACTTGTTTTTTTTTAAATTTTTTTTTAAAAGATGGAATGATGTGCATTTATGATTATTTATCTTGTTGTAGTAATTTTAATAAGTGTTCTGAAGGCACTTGTTAACAAGACCCTTAATAAACTTCTTACAAGTTTGAGGTGGGTTAAATATGATTGGACAAAATAAATTATTTGGTCTTCAGATGTCATATAATATTCCTTCACGGTACCCAACAGAATCAACTTCACATCTCAGAGCATCTGCAGCGGCGTTTTTAAGCCGGTCGTTGAAGGCATGAACGTTCATTGCAGGTCATCGCCGCTGGGAGAAAGGCCGGTTGTTCATTTTCCAACGAAGGTGCTCTATTTAACTACGTTTGTGGTATCTAGGGAGAGGGAGAAACACAATAAAAAATACTTAATTCTCTTTTTTTTTTATTTCAAATGTAGTAAATTCAAAAAAGTATCCTACGTATTTTCCTTTTCACAAATATATATTTTTTTATTTGGATTTAATTTTTTTTATTCTGTGCTCTCTGACAGAGGTTAAATTTTTTTTTCTTGTTTTCAAATGTAGTCAATTCAAAAATATTCTATGTGTATTCTTTTTCACTGTTATGCACTAGTTTTTATGATTTGGATTATTTTTTTTACTCTCTGCTATGAAAAAACTATATTGAGGAAAAACTGTATTCAAAATTGACATATTCTAATAATTTTGTATACGAACATGTGTAGAAAAATATTTTGAATAAATATTTTGGTTAGTTGATGGTGGTTATATTTGAAATAAAATATTAGGAGTGTGAGGTATGTAGTGAGACCCATTTATGAACGAAAAGTAGGTTCATGGGTGGAGTGACAATGTGGTTGAAGTTCTTAAAGGTTCTTAAAATATGGAAAATATGAAGAATAATAAAATAATGTGTGAGGTCCATTTAAGAATGAAAAACTCGTTCATTCTTAAATAAGTTAATTAAGTTTTTTGGTATTTGTAATTAGTGTAAATTTTACGTTTAGTTTCTTGAAATTTTTTTGCTAGGTTTCTTAATTTTTGCAAAATTTAAAGTTTTGGAATTAGATCTTCTGTTCAGCTCGATCAGTTAAGTATCAGAGTGATGTACGAAAATTTATGCAAACACTACCACATATAACATGAAGATTTTTTTTTATATTCATTAAACTTTAGGTTTTTTCCATCACTTCTGATTTTTTTTTTCAATTTTAAATAAATTGAATTATTCAAGTATTTATCGAATAAAAAAAAGTTATATCGCATATGATGGACAATGTGACATTGCGGATATGGGTTTCTGTCTGTTACGTTAATATTTATCGAAAATTAGATGAACAAAATTAAAGAATTAATTCCAAAATGATTTTAAATTTTGCTTAGACTAAGGGAGCTGTGAACTTATAATTAATAGCTCTGAACTTGTAGTTGATAGCTTGTGAACTTAGCTGAAATCTGTGGGATTGTAATTGAAAGCTAATAGTTGTATAACTAACTTATTGAAGTAGAGCTGTTTAGCAAAACTAGCAGTACAACTAACTGAAATTTCTTAAATGAGTTCAATGATGTAATTTGACTAAGATATATGATAGTAATTAGGAAAAAAATAAAGGGCAAAATTGAGATATAATTTATTGAAAATTCTTTAATTTTTTTGAAAGCTACTTCATGTAACTTTTTGAAAAGCTAGCTTTCAAAAGCTATAAACCTTTTTGAAAGCTATAAGCTTTTTTTTTCACCAAACAGCTCTAGAAACTTATTGATCACGTCAATAAGTTAAAAGCTATTAGATAAGCTATAAAATTGCCTTACCAAACATGTCCTAAAATTATGAAAAGCTCTTTCAGCGAGTAAACACAAAATTGATTTTATCTATGGAAAAAAAGGTTCATTGAAACTTGTATTTTTTTTATATTTTTTTAAAAGATGGGATGATATGCATTTATGATTATTTATCTTATTGTAGTAACCTTAATAAGTGTTCTGAAGACACTTGTTAACAAGACCCTTAATAAACTTCTTACAAGTTTGAGATGGGTTAAATATGATTGGACAAAATAAATTATTTGGTCTTCAGATGTCAGATAGTATTCCTTCACGGTACCCAACAGAATCAACTTCACATCTCAGAGCATCTGCAACGGCATTTTTAAGCCGGTCGTTCATGCCTAAGGCATGAACGTTCATTGCAGGTCATCGCCGCTGGGAGAAAGGCCGGTCGTTCATTTTCCAAGGAACGTGCTCTATTTAACTACGTTTGTGGCATCTAGGGAGGAGGGAGAAACACAATAAAAAATACTTAATTCTCTTTTTTTTTTTCAATTCAAATGTAGTAAATTCAAAAAATTATCCTACGTATTTTCCTTTTCACAAATATATATTTTTTTTATTTGGATTTAATTTTTTTTATTCTGTGCTCTCTGACAGAGGTTAATTTTTTTTTTCTTGTTTTCAAATGTAGTCAATTCAAAAATATTCTATGTGTATTCTTTTTCACTGCTATGCACTAGTTTTTATGATTTGGATTATTTTTTTTTACTCTTTGCTATGAAAAAAACTATATTGAGTAAAAACTGTATTCAAAATTGACATATTCTAATAATTATGTATACGAACATGTGTAGAAAAATATTTTGAATAAATATTTTGGTTAGTTGATGGTGGTTATATTTGAAATAAAATATTAGGAGTGTGAGGTATGTAATGAGACCCATTTATGAACGAAAAGTAGGTTCATGGGTGGAGTAAAAATGTGGTTGAAGTTCTTAAAGGTTCTTAAAGTATGGAAAAATGTGAAGAATAATAAAATAATGTGTGAGATCCATTTAAGAATGAAAAACTCGTTCACGGGTGAAGATGCTCTCAACTAGCATTACATTTATTTGTATCTTTATATGCCATCCTCTTGCTCACTTCAATGGGCGGTGGCATTTCTTTAACATTGCACGTCATATGCCAAATTTAATGAATTTGGACTACAATTTGAAGTGTTCATTAATTGAAGTGTAATGATCTTTAATGAATCAGATAGGTGTATTTTAATCTCCAAAGTACAAATGATATTTGAGAGGAGCCACAACCACGCTTTAATTTGGTAATTACGTCGGAAGGAGGGAGAAGGACAGATAATTAAAGATCTATAGTTTAGTTTGATACTCTCCTGGTCTTAATATAAGTATCATTTGACCAATTTCACTCCCTCTAAGAAAGTTAGTTAATATTGTCAGTGATATTTAAAATGTAAATAAATATTCGGTATATTTTTTCAAAAGTACCCCTATAATTATTACTAGAAATCTAAAAAGTGTTGAGTAAATAGGAGTGTTTGTAGAAAAGAAGTAATTAATGCTATTGGAAATTGAAAATTGGGCTTATATTAAAGACAAAAAAAGTCTTCAAAGGATACTTATATATAGGACCGGAGGGAGTACTAATTTTTTATTGAAATAAACTTAATTCATTTAGTAAATAATTTAATAGTTATATATGTTACTTAAAAGTTTCTTTTCTTAAAAAATTATACGTTGTTCACCAAAAAAAATTATACGTTACTTAAAGGTTAGTATAAGATATTTAAACAATTAAAAAAATTAATTTTTTAATCCTATGACGTTAATGTGGCATAAAGTTTTAAATTAAACTGAAATTTTTGCATAAAGGAAAAGTTCCAAAACACTCCCAATTAAAAAAGTGCACAAAAACAACACTGCATTTTACCTTGGGTGCAAAACAGACACAAAAAATATAAGACTTTAAAATCATGATACATTAGTTAAGTAATTAGTAATAACCAAGTGACACTTTATTCATAGTATAGGTATATTTGTAAATTGATTTTGTAAATCTATTTATCATTTTGTTAAAATCATATGAAAAATGTCATTAGTCCAAATCAAGTTTCATAATTTTTTTACTATCTTATTTTATTAAAGTTCAGAAACTAGATGCACTTTATGTAAAGATTTTGAGTGGAGAACACTATTTTCTACTCGGACAAAAGTTCAAACTTTTTTTTTTAATGTGTTTTTAAAATTCAGATATTAAATCTGAGAATACTAGCTTTGGGGGTTCTTTTTAGCTCTTCCCTTTTACAAATAAGGTAGAGTACTTCAAAACAATTTAAAACAAATATAAAAATAAACATCTATGGATACTCAATTGCGATATTTGGCCAAAACTATTTTGTCACGCCTCAATGTCATTGCTTTTAGCCATGGTGATCGATAATTAGCCATGTTTTGCTCTTGCGGTCGGTTTCTATAATTTGCTGCTAAGCGGATTTAAGGAAACGGATTCGGTTTTAAGGTTGATGCTAACAGTGGGGGCCAAAAGGCTAAGACAGACACACATGCAGGGGGGGAAAGTGACAGAGGGAGAGGGAGTTTACTTGAGTTTTGAATGGAGCCACTGAATAAAGGGAAGGAAGGGAACAAGCTACGTGAGCCCTCTTTCCCACTTCCACTTCCTTTGTTTACCACGTGTATTCTGAGTATTTCCTAATGATTTTTCAGGTTCCAGTCACTCCCTCTTTACATAAAAACAAACAATGAATCAATGATCAATTAAAACCATCTCTCTCCCTCTTCTTTTTCTTCTTAATTACACTTCTCACATCATTACTCACCTTTGTCTCTTTCTCTTCAATCTCATTTACTCCCACCGTCACTCATTATAAGATTTTTTAATAGAAGTTTTTGTGGAAAAAAGTAATTAATGATCGTTGAAAATTGGTACGTGGTTTACAAAATAAAAGTGTAAAAGGTTCTTATAACCATGACTGAGGCAGTACTATTTATTTGTACTTGCTATTGTTTTCTTCTAATCCATTCTGAGTTGTTGTAACTACCTCTGCTGTAAGCTACTCTTCATCCTTATCAACTTTACCATTCTTCCATATATCTTTTTTTGTGTTTAATTTGATTATTAACTTGCATTTGCATGTTCTCTTTCTGGGACGCAGACATTTCTCAAGGAAACTTGTTCTATTCTTCAAGGAAGGATTTCAATGGAGGTTAGTGGTTACAATAATGCAGATCAATATAACTTACTGCTCCGTTTAGTTCCATTTTGTTTGGTCTTTTAGGTTTTTTTTTTTTACATTCCATATTTTTGTCCTTTTACAATTTCAATGCATAAATATATTTTTTTTCAATTTTAACCTTTTATTCAATTATTTCGTTCACTCCTCATTAATTATACTTTATTCTCTCTCATCTCTAAATCACTGTACATTAATTAATAAATACATTTCCTAACAAAAATTAAATGCTACCACAATTTTCAATAAGGATTAAAGAAAAGCATTTTAGACAAAGTACACATAAAACTTACAATAATCAATACTCCCTCCGGTCCTATTTATAAGACCCTTTTGGGGTTTTTCACACTCACCAAGGAAAGTGATTAAATTTGTTAGTGGTATTGGAAATGTGAAAATTTGATATACTTTTTCAAAACTACCCATATAATTATTATTGGAACTCCAAAAAGTGTTGACTTAATAGGCGTGTTTGTGGAAAGAATTAATTAAATGCTATTGAAAATTGGAAAGGGGTCTTATAAATAGGACCAAAATAAAAATCCCAAAAGGGTCTTATAAATAGGACCGGAGGGAGTACTTTCTTAATCTTTATGCTCAGACCTAAAAGGCCAAACAAAATGGAACGGAAAGAGTATTATTATTATTATTAATTATTATTAATGCAAGAAGAAAGTACTAAATTTTAAGCCCTGTGTTTTCATTTATTAGTTTAATGAGTTCATTCATTTATTTATTTGTATGCAGGGATTTATGTTTGAGAAACCAAAGGTGGCTGAGCAGATAGACCTGACTCTCAAGCTATCACCATGTGGTCAAAGTGCAGAAGAAAAGTGTTTGACAAAGTCAGCAACGATAGCTGGGGAGAAAGAAGTGATGGCAAATGGGTCCCAGAAAGAGGGTCCCATTGTTGCACGCTTGAAGTTGAAGAGATCTACCTCGCTACCACCACATGCAAAGAAGAGTATCTTGACGAGGCTCGAGACTAGCAAGACCATGCCGGAGAGGTGGAGGAGGGCGACCGAACTCATTGAAGCGGCAAAGGTAGCAACAGCAAGGAAGGCAAATAGTCTTGGGCATCAGGGTAACTTCTTTTTCTTTGTTTTAATGCTTAGTTGAATTTCACATGAAAGGTCATTGTTTTTTTTAGTTAATTAGGAATTTCCTTAATTTTAATACTCAGGCTGATTAATATTTTATTTTTGTTTGAATAGCATTCAAATGATTTTTAAAAATAATGGCAAGAGAAATAGCTTAAGTTGAAAGTTTTGTCTTTGTTTTGGATGCTATTGTTTTGAGTTCTTTTTTTAGAGGAAAAAATATGTAATTCATTCCATAATATAGAATAGTACAAGTAGATCCTACGTTACAGTAACAAAGCACATATTTTTCGTATAATAAAAATTGTTAAGAAAGACTAACAAGAGATTCAACAACCTTTATTTCCAAGATAACTATCTCATCGATGCCGGAAATGAGCATATTTCGGTGACAAAGAATCTCAAATTTGTGGAGGTAGAGATACTGGACAGAAGATAAAACAGAAATCTGGAAGGAAAGATCTGTCTCGAATATTAGCCTTCTAGTTATTTGAGAAAATAAGAAGGTCATCAGATATGGATAAACAAATACTATACAGTTGTCTTCCTACACTCAAAACAAAAACCCAAATGAAACACTTGCATAAAGCAAGATTATTTAAATGAAACACTTGCATAAAAGCAAGATTATTTAACCCAGATATAACTGGGAGAGAAAAACCCGCACACCTTCTAAAGGAAGGGGGAGGATAAAATCTCTCCCCTTCTACCACTATCACACTTAAAGAAGAGAAGAAAACAAAGAAAGCAGGTAGAAGGGGAGAAGAGAGGAGAAGAAGACTATTCTTTATCACCGCACGAGTTCTTTTTCTTTCTTTCAATTGATTTTCAAATTATTTACATCAGTTCAATTTTTATGCTGCTATTTTATTTAGAATTTCACAGGCAAAGAGGATATAACTCTACCAAGGTTGTGCAATGCAAACCTAATGCATGACAGAATTATTTTCAAAAATGAAAACATAATCTAGTTTTATTCCCATGAAAAATGGAACTAGAGAGCAACATTTATGGTGTCTTGCGAAGAACAACACAATAAAACAAGTAAAAGATATCGTGATCGTAACATAGTATGTCTAGAACATGTGAAAAGGCGGCGTTAAAGTGCATAAGTGTTTGTTATGACTAAAACACGACAATCATACTCAATCATATCATCCGTACTGAATTTAGCAGATCTGTTTGTTTTAGTTGACAGTTACGAAAACACAATCATAACCATTAGTATCGGTACTTCAATTTAGACATGTATCTCAAGATGCTAGGGAACAAACTTGGAAAGTGATCGACAATTGATATGGCAATCAATTGTGTGCCCGTGTACAAATCTAGATTTTAAATTCTATGAAGTTAATGTAAGAGAAACTATAGAATAATTGTTAGAAATAACCTCCTAACTAGAATAGTTGATGATATGTTGTTTAGATAAACATAATAAGAAGCAAAAATTGACCAAAGCTTCTTCCTACTGTTGGAGCCTGCAACATGGATTCATCGGGAACGTTATGGCATTGTGTTTCATCATAAGTTATATCCTCAAAATGTCCATTTTGTACTAAGTCTTGTAGAATAGTTTACCTATGGTTTTCCTTAGTCTCCATCTACATTTAAGTATTTAATTATCAAACTATCCTCCATTTGATCTACTTTTCTTAATATGGATTTTAATGGTATTCCATTCAGGTGGTCAAATCACCTATGTAAAGATTTAATCATTTTTTTTATGTATCTATCTCAGCCCGGTGTGGTAGAATGACTAAGTATCATAAATCACATGAAGATAAAGGTGTAGATATTATGCATGCTAGCTATGTTGTTTGATGGTGTCCGCCACCAATTGAATCACTTGAATGTGTTTCCCTTCCACATTGTAACTCAAATGATCTGTGCTTTCGTGCCTTCTTTATATTGTGCCTCCCTTCTCAACTTCTATACATACATCTCTCTTTTTGTATGATTGTTACTCTTGATTATAGCTAAGCATGATTTTAGCTTGTTAAATCCATTCAATGTAAATTAATCCTTCAAATTACTTGAACTTAGATTTGACAACAGTTTTCTCACGGTACTTTATTTTGACTTATATATGCTTGAATTACATATAACTCTTTATTGCTGATACTTAACACTTTAGTCTTCTGATCTTGCTAATATTGAAGGAGGAGCTAGTTCCAGCGCGCAGACATCTTCCAAGCATGATATTGACAATCCAGTCAAAATGCTTACGGCTGAGAATCCTCGTCCTAATGATGAGACAATGAAGGTTTGGGAACGGATGCCAATGGTGACCACAAGTGGAGATGGCCCTTATGGGAGGAGAATACATGGAATTCTGTATAATTATGAGCAAGGAGAAGTATGCATTCTTTGCGCCTGTCATGCCAGCTTCCTAACCCCTAGTGAATTCGTGATCCATGCAGGTGGCAGCAAGGTGGAAAATCCCATGAAATACATCACTGTTTTGCTCTCTAACTAATTTTAAGATCAATGGAGATGAGTTGGATGATTTAATTACTCAACCATTTTATACTATCAGACATGGTTTATTTTTCTTATTTTGGCTATATTTTCGATTGGTGAAATATCTTTTAAATTTCTTTTGCATCTCCATTCTCAATAAATTATTGGTCTTTTTGGTGGGTGATCTTGAAATATTGTTGATCTAAATAGTGTTTAGCTTTGTGTCGGGCTCTATTGGTTTGGACATATTTGATTGCTTACATCAAGTTACATCTTTGAATCGCCACGACACTTTATTTTAAAACTGTACATGATATCTTCACGACTTCACTTATTACTTCTCCCACTCGTTACCACTTATCACGCACTCTTCCAACTTGATTTTTTGTTTCACATACATATATCTATTATTATTTTTTAATCAGGGAGTTAATTTATTATTGTAATTTTGGTAAAAAAAAATATGAAGGACAATGATTTTTATTAATGAGTTAATTTATTTAGAGGTGAACATCTCGCACTTTTGTATCACACTTCGTGCTATAGTATAATGATTGTTTTTAAAGGAAATAAATAAATTTAATTAAAAAGTTTTTGACAAATAGCTCAACTTTAACACAGCGAGTGGCTGAAAGTATAAAATAGGGAAATGATTCAGCAAAGCAACAACACTAGACCAATACAATGGTTATGGTTCCAGATTACGGGTATGTTGCCATTGCAGTAGCCTTTTAATTTATTGATGTAAACAATATGGTCCACAAAGGATGATTGATGAGATGATTTCTAGTATATGTTTTTCATTAAGCCAAAGAGTCGAATTTAATTTAAGTGTAGGGAAAAAAAGTTTACAGAAGAGCTAGCATTTTTATGTTTTAGATATTATTTTCGATGCTAAGATATTTCTAAAAAATAGACATTGGCTAAAATAATCATTACTTCAACTCTATTTTTAATAATGAAAACTTACCTTGTCATTCATATTAAGAATAACTTCAACAATCTTTGATGTAATACTTTGAATAAAAATGAAACATCATGTCAAGAGCTTTATATCCTCCATCGTTATGTCGATGGGTTAGCATTTTATTTTGACATAGAATAAGAAATAATACATAATAGTCCCAATTTTTTTAACATAGAATAAGACATTTATTACATATCAACTTTTTCATCATACGACAATTGACAATAATTTGAGGTTTTTATCTTCTCCTTTAAATAAAATTAAACAACATCATCAACAATTTTACATATTTTGGATTTGGCTTTTGTGAGTTCTAAAGTAAATTTTGTTTAATGGACATCAATCTCGGTAATTAAATATAATAAACGATTAAGATTAATATAATTCAAATGAATATATATAAAAAATTTAATTTAAATTTAGGTAAAATAAATTATAATATAATGAAGTACATTTAAATCTTAGAAACCGTAATAAGTGAAAAAAATAGAAGAAAAAATATTTACTTATGACAAATTTATATTAATAAATAAGTTAATTAAGTTTTTTGGTATTTGTAATTAGTGTTAATTTTACGTTTAGTTTCTTGAAAATTTTTTGCTAGTTTTTTAATTTTTGCAAAATTTAAAGTTTTGGAATTAGATCTTCTATTCAGCTCGATCCGTTAAGTATCAGAGTGATGTACGAAAATTTATGCCAACACTACCACATATAGCACATATAACATGAATATTTTGTTTTATATTCATTAAACTTTAGGTTTTTTCCATCACTTCTGATTTTTTTTTTCAATTTTAAATAAATTGAATTATTCAAGTATTTATCGAATAAAAAAAAGTTATATCGCATATGATGGACAATGTGACATTGCGGATATGGGTTTCTGTCTGTTACGTTAATATTTATCGAAAATTAGATGAACAAAATTAAAGAATTAATTCCAAAATGATTTTAAATTTTGCTTAGACTAAGGGAGCTGTGAACTTATAATTAATAGCTCTGAACTTGTAGTTGATAGCTTGTGAACTTAGCTGAAATCTGTGGGATTGTAATTGAAAGCTAATAGTTGTATAACTAACTTATTGAAGTAGAGCTGTTTAGCAAAACTAGCAGTACAACTAACTGAAATTTCTTAAATGAGTTCAATGATATAATTTGACTAAGATATATGATAGTAATTAGGAAAAAAATAAAGGGCAAAATTGAGATATAATTTATTGAAAATTCTTTAATTTTTTTGAAAGCTACTTCATGTAGCTTTTTGAAAAGCTAGCTTTCAAAAGCTATAAACCTTTTTGAAAGCTATAAGCTTTTTTTTTCACCAAACAGCTCTAGAAACTTATTGATCACGTCAATAAGTTAAAAGCTATTAGATAAGCTATAAAATTGCCTTACCAAACATGTCCTAAAATTATGAAAAGCTCTTTCAGCGAGTAAACACAAAATTGATTTTATCTATGGAAAAAAAGGTTCATTGAAACTTGTATTTTTTTTTATATTTTTTTTAAAAGATGGGATGATATGCATTTATGATTATTTATCTTATTGTAGTAACCTTAATAAGTGTTCTGAAGACACTTGTTAACAAGACCCTTAATAAACTTTTTACAAGTTTGAGATGGGTTAAATATGATTGGACAAAATAAATTATTTGGTCTTCAGATGTCAGATAGTATTCCTTCACGGTACCCAACAGAATCAACTTCACATCTCAGAGCATCTGCAACGACATTTTTAAGCCGGTCGTTCATGCCTAAGGCATATTGCAGGTCATCGCCGCTGGGAGAAAGGCCGGTCGTTCATTTTCCAAGGAACGTGCTCTATTTAACTACGTTTGTGGCATCTAGGGAGGAGGGAGAAACACAATAAAAAATACTTAATTCTCTTTTTTTTTTCAATTCAAATGTAGTAAATTCAAAAAATTATCCTACGTATTTTCCTTTTCACAAATATATATTTTTTTATTTGGATTTAATTTTTTTATTCTGTGCTCTCTGACAGAGGTTAATTTTTTTTCTTGTTTTCAAATGTAGTCAATTCAAAAATATTCTATGTGTATTCTTTTTCACTGCTATGCACTAGTTTTTATGATTTGGATTATTTTTTTTTACTCTTTGCTATGAAAAAACCTATATTGAGTAAAAACTGTATTCAAAATTGACATATTCTAATAATTATGTATACGAACATGTGTAGAAAAATATTTTGAATAAATATTTTGGTTAGTTGATGGTGGTTATATTTGAAATAAAATATTAGGAGTGTGAGGTATGTAATGAGACCCATTTATGAACGAAAAGTAGGTTCATGGGTGGAGTAAAAATGTGGTTGAAGTTCTTAAAGGTTCTTAAAGTATGGAAAAATGTGAAGAATAATAAAATAATGTGTGAGATCCATTTAAGAATGAAAAACTCGTTCACGGGTGAAGATGCTCTCAACTAGCATTACATTTATTTGTATCTTTATATGCCATCCTCTTGCTCACTTCAATGGGCGGTGGCATTTCTTTAACATTGCACGTCATATGCCAAATTTAATGAATTTGGACTACAATTTGAAGTGTTCATTAATTGAAGTGTAATGATCTTTAATGAATCAGATAGGTGTATTTTAATCTCCAAAGTACAAATGATATTTGAGAGGAGCCACAACCACGCTTTAATTTGGTAATTACGTCGGAAGGAGGGAGAAGGACAGATAATTAAAGATCTATAGTTTAGTTTGATACTCCCCTGGTCTTAATATAAGTATCATTTGACCAATTTCACTCCCTCTAAGAAAGTTAGTTAATATTGTCAGTGATATTTAAAATGTAAATAAATATTCGGTATATTTTTTCAAAAGTACCCTATAATTATTACTAAAAATCTAAAAAATGTTGAGTAAATAGGAGTGTTTGTAGAAAAGAAGTAATTAATGCTATTGAAAATTGAAAATTGGGCTTATATTAAAGACAAAAAAAGTCTTCAAAGGATACTTATATATAGGACCGGAGGGAGTACTAATTTTTTATTGAAATAAACTTAATTCATTTAGTAAATAATTTAATAGTTATATATGTTACTTAAAAGTTTCTTTTCTTAAAAAATTATACGTTGTTCACCAAAAAAAATTATACGTTACTTAAAGGTTAGTATAAGATATTTAAACAATTAAAAAAATTAATTTTTTAATCCTATGACGTTAATGTGGCATAAAGTTTTAAATTAAACTGAAATTTTTGCATAAAGGAAAAGTTCCAAAACACTCCCAATTAAAAAAGTGCACAAAAACAACACTGCATTTTACCTTGGGTGCAAAACAGACACAAAAAATATAAGACTTTAAAATCATGATACATTAGTTAAGTAATTAGTAATAACCAAGTGACACTTTATTCATAGTATAGGTATATTTGTAAATTGATTTTGTAAATCTATTTATCATTTTGTTAAAATCATATGAAAAATGTCATTAGTCCAAATCAAGTTTCATAATTTTTTTACTATCTTATTTTATTAAAGTTCAGAAACTAGATGCACTTTATGTAAAGATTTTGAGTGGAGAACACTATTTTCTACTCGGACAAAAGTTCAAACTTTTTTTTTATGTGTTTTTAAAATTCAGATATTAAATCTGAGAATACTAGTTTTGGGGGTTCTTTTTAGCTATTCCTTTTTACAAATAAGGTAGAGTACTTGAAAACAATTTAAAACAAATATAAAAATAAACATCTATGGATACTCAATTGCGATATTTGGCCAAAACTATTTTGTCACGTCTCAATGTCATTGCTTTTAGCCATGGTGATCGATAATTAGCCATGTTTTGCTCTTGCGGTCGGTTTCTATAATTTGCTGCTAAGCGGATTTAAGGAAACGGATTCGGTTTTAAGGTTGATGCTAACAGTGGGGGCCAAAAGGCTAAGACAGACACACATGCAGTGGGGGAAAGTGACAGAGGGAGAGGGAGTTTACTTGAGTTTTGAATGGAGCCACTGAATAAAGGGAAGGAAGGGAACAAGCTACGTGAGCCCTCTTTCCCACTTCCACTTCCTTTGTTTACCACGTGTATTCTGAGTATTTCCTAATGATTTTTCAGGTTCCAGTCACTCCCTCTTTACATAAAAACAAACAATGAATCAATGATCAATTAAAACCATCTCTCTCCCTCTTCTTTTTCTTCTTAATTACACTTCTCACATCATTACTCACCTTTGTCTCTTTCTCTTCAATCTCATTTACTCCCACCGTCACTCATTATAAGATTTTTTAATAGAAGTTTTTGTGGAAAAAAGTAATTAATGATCGTTGAAAATTGGTACGTGGTTTACAAAATAAAAGTGTAAAAGGTTCTTATAACCATGACTGAGGCAGTACTATTTATTTGTACTTGCTATTGTTTTCTTCTAATCCATTCTGAGTTGTTGTAACTACCTCTGCTGTAAGCTACTCTTCATCCTTATCAACTTTACCATTCTTCCATATATCTTTTTTTGTGTTTAATTTGATTATTAACTTGCATTTGCATGTTCTCTTTCTGGGACGCAGACATTACTCAAGGAAACTTGTTCTATTCTTCAAGGAAGGATTTCAATGGAGGTTAGTGGTTACAATAATGCAGATCAATATAACTTACTGCTCCGTTTAGTTCCATTTTGTTTGGTCTTTTAGGTTTTTTTTTTTTTACATTCCATATTTTTGTCCTTTTACAATTTCAATGCATAAATATATTTTTTTTTCAATTTTAACCTTTTATTCAATTATTTCGTTCACTCCTCATTAATTATACTTTATTCTCTCTCATCTCTAAATCACTGTACATTAATTAATAAATACATTTCCTAACAAAAATTAAATGCTACCACAATTTTCAATAAGGATTAAAGAAAAGCATTTTAGACAAAGTACACATAAAACTTACAATAATCAATACTCCCTCCGGTCCTATTTATAAGACCCTTTTGGGGTTTTTCACACTCACCAAGGAAAGTGATTAAATTTGTTAGTGGTATTGGAAATGTGAAAATTTGATATACTTTTTCAAAACTACCCATATAATTATTATTGGAACTCCAAAAAGTGTTGACTTAATAGGCGCGTTTATGGAAAGAATTAATTAAATGCTATTGAAAATTGGAAAGGGGTCTTATAAATAGGACCAAAATAAAAATCCCAAAAGGGTCTTATAAATAGGACCGGAGGGAGTACTTTCTTAATCTTTATGCTCAGACCTAAAAGGCCAAACAAAATGGAACGGAAAGAGTATTATTATTATTATTATTAATTATTAATGCAAGAAGAAAGTACTAAATTTTAAGCCCTGTGTTTTCATTTATTAGTTTAATGTGTTCATTAATTTATTTATTTGTATGCAGGGATTTATGTTTGAGAAACCAAAGGTGGCTGAGCAGATAGACCTGACTCTCAAGCTATCACCATGTGGTCAAAGTGCAGAAGAAAAGTGTTTGACAAAGTCAGCAACGATAGCTGGGGAAAAAGAAGTGATGGCAAATGGGCCCCAGAAAGAGGGTCCCATTGTTGCACGCTTGAAGTTGAAGAGATCTACCTCGCTACCACCACATGCAAAGAAGAGTATCTTGACGAGGCTCGAGACTAGCAAGACCATGCCGGAGAGGTGGAGGAGGGCGACCGAACTCATTGAAGCGGCAAAGGTAGCAACAGCAAGGAAGGCAAATAGTCTTGGGCATCAGGGTAACTTCTTTTTCTTTGTTTTAATGCTTAGTTGAATTTCACATGAAAGGTCATTGTTTTTTTTAGTTAATTAGGAATTTCCTTAATTTTAATACTCAGGCTGATTAATATTTTATTTTTGTTTGAATAGCATTCAAATGATTTTTAAAAATAATGGCAAGAGAAATAGCTTAAGTTGAAAGTTTTGTCTTTGTTTTGGATGCTATTGTTTTGAGTTCTTTTTTTAGAGGAAAAAATATGTAATTCATTCCATAATATAGAATAGTACAAGTAGATCCTACGTTACAGTAACAAAGCACATATTTTTCGTATAATAAAAATTGTTAAGAAAGACTAACAAGAGATTCAACAACCTTTATTTCCAAGATAACTATCTCATCGATGCCGGAAATGAGCATATTTCGGTGACAAAGAATCTCAAATTTGTGGAGGTAGAGATACTGGACAGAAGATAAAACAGAAATCTGGAAGGAAAGATCTGTCTCGAATATTAGCCTTCTAGTTATTTGAGAAAATAAGAAGGTCATCAGATATGGATAAACAAATACTATACAGTTGTCTTCCTACACTCAAAACAAAAACCCAAATGAAACACTTGCATAAAGCAAGATTATTTAAATGAAACACTTGCATAAAAGCAAGATTATTTAACTCAGATATAACTGGGAGAGAAAAACCCGCACACCTTCTAAAGGAAGGGGGAGGATAAAATCTCTCCCCTTCTACCACTATCACACTTAAAGAAGAGAAGAAAACAAAGAAAGCAGGTAGAAGGGGAGAAGAGAGGAGAAGAAGACTATTCTTTATCACCGCACGAGTTCTTTTTCTTTCTTTCAATTGATTTTCAAATTATTTACATCAGTTCAATTTTTATGCTGCTATTTTATTTAGAATTTCACAGGCAAAGAGGATATAACTCTACCAAGGTTGTGCAATGCAAACCTAATGCATGACAGAATTATTTTCAAAAATGAAAACATAATCTAGTTTTATTCCCATGAAAAATGGAACTAGAGAGCAACATTTATGGTGTCTTGCGAAGAACAACACAATAAAACAAGTAAAAGATACTCGTGATCGTAACATAGTATGTCTAGAACATGTGAAAAGGCGGCGTTAAAGTGCATAAGTGTTTGTTATGACTAAAACACGACAATCATACTCAATCATATCATCCGTACTGAATTTAGCAGATCTGTTTGTTTTAGTTGACAGTTACGAAAACACAATCATAATCATTAGTATCGGTACTTCAATTTAGACATGTATCTCAAGATGCTAGGGAACAAACTTGGAAAGTGATCGACAGTTGATATGGCAATCAATTGTGTGCCCGTGTACAAATCTAGATTTTAAATTCTATGAAGTTAATGTAAGAGAAACTATAGAATAATTGTTAGAAATAACCTCCTAACTAGAATAGTTGATGATATGTTGTTTAGATAAACATAATAAGAAGCAAAAATTGACCAAAGCTTCTTCCTACTGTTGGAGCCTGCAACATGGATTCATCGGGAACGTTATGGCATTGTGTTTCATCATAAGTTATATCCTCAAAATGTCCATTTTGTACTAAGTCTTGTAGAATAGTTTACCTATGGTTTTCCTTAGTCTCCATCTACATTTAAGTATTTAATTATCAAACTATCCTCCATTTGATCTACTTTTCTTAATATGGATTTTAATGGTATTCCATTCAGGTGGTCAAATCACCTATGTAAAGATTTAATCATTTTTTTTTATGTATCTATCTCAGCCCGGTGTGGTAGAATGACTAAGTATCATAAATCACATGAAGATAAAGGTGTAGATATTATGCATGCTAGCTATGTTGTTTGATGGTGTCCGCCACCAATTGAATCACTTGAATGTGTTTCCCTTCCACATTGTAACTCAAATGATCTGTGCTTTCGTGCCTTCTTTATATTGTGCCTCCCTTCTCAACTTCTATACATACATCTCTCTTTTTGTATGATTGTTACTCTTGATTATAGCTAAGCATGATTTTAGCTTGTTAAATCCATTCAATGTAAATTAATCCTTCAAATTACTTGAACTTAGATTTGACAACAGTTTTCTCACGGTACTTTATTTTGACTTATATATGCTTGAATTACATATAACTCTTTATTGCTGATACTTAACACTTTAGTCTTCTGATCTTGCTAATATTGAAGGAGGAGCTAGTTCCAGCGCGCAGACATCTTCCAAGCATGATATTGGCAATCCAGTCAAAATGCTTACGGCTGAGAATCCTCGTCCTAATGATGAGACAATGAAGGTTTGGGAACGGATGCCAATGGTGACCACAAGTGGAGATGGCCCTTATGGGAGGAGAATACATGGAATTCTGTATAATTATGAGCAAGGAGAAGTATGCATTCTTTGCGCCTGTCATGCCAGCTTCCTAACCCCTAGTGAATTCGTGATCCATGCAGGTGGCAGCAAGGTGGAAAATCCCATGAAATACATCACTGTTTTGCTCTCTAACTAATTTTAAGATCAATGGAGATGAGTAGGATGATTTAATTACTCAACCATTTTATACTATCAGACATGGTTTATTTTTCTTATTTTGGCTATATTTTCGACTGGTGAAATATCTTTTAAATTTCTTTTGCATCTCCATTCTCAATAAATTATTGGTCTTTTTGGTGGGTGATCTTGAAATATTGTTGATCTAAATAGTGTTTAGCTTTGTGTCGGGCTCTATTGGTTTGGACATATTTGTTTGCTTACATCAAGTTACATCTTTGAATCGCCACGACACTTTATTTTAAAATTGTACATGATATCTTCACGACTTCACTTATTACTTCTCCCACTCGTTACCACTTATCACGCACTCTTCCAACTTGATTTTTTGTTTCACATACATATATCTATTATTATTTTTTAATTAGGGAGTTAATTTATTATTGTAATTTTGGTAAAAAAAATATGAAGGACAATGATTTTTATTAATGAGTTAATTTATTTAGAGGTGAACATCTCGCACTTTTGTATCACACTTCGTGCTATAGTATAATGATTGTTTTTAAAGGAAATAAATAAATTTAATTAAAAAGTTTTTGACAAATAGCTCAACTTTAACACAACGAGTGGCTGAAAGTATAAAATAGGGAAATTATTCAGCAAAGCAACAACACTAGACCAATACAATGGTTATGGTTTCAGATTACGGGTATGTTGCCATTGCAGTAGCCTTTTAAATTATTGATGTAAACAATATGGTCCACAAAGGATGATTGATGAGATGGTTTCTTGTATATGTTTTTCATTAAGCCAAAGAGTCGAATTTAATTTAAGTGTAGGGAAAATTTTTTTACAGAAGAGCTAGCATTTTTATGTTTTAGATATTATTTTCGATGCTAAGATATTTCTAAAAAATAGACATTGGCTAAAATAATCATTACTTCAACTCTATTTTTAATAATGAAAACTTACCTTGTCATTCATATTAAGAATAACTTCAACAATCTTTGATGTAATACTTTGAATAAAAATGAAACATCATGTCAACAGCTTTATATCCTCCATCGTTATGTCGATGGGTTAGCATTTTATTTTGACATAGAATAAGAAATAATACATAATAGTCCCGATTTTTTTAACATAGAATAAGACATTTATTACATATCAACTTTTTCATCATACGACAATTGACAATAATTTGAGGTTTTTATCTTCTCCTTTAAATAAAATTAAACAACATCATCAACAATTTTACATATTTTGGATTTGGCTTTTGTGAGTTCTAAAGTAAATTTTGTTTAATGGACATCAATCTCGATAATTAAATATAATAAACGATTAAGATTAATATAATTCAAATGAATATATATAAAAAAAAATTAATTTAAATTTAGGTAAAATAAATTATAATATAATGAAGTACATTTAAATCTTAGAAACCGTAATAAGTGAAAAAAATAGAAGAAAAAATATTTACTTATGAAAAATTTATATTAATAAATAAGTTAATTAAGTTTTTTGGTATTTGTAATTAGTGTTAATTTTACGTTTAGTTTCTTGAAAATTTTTTGCTAGGGTTCTTAATTTTTGCAAAATTTAAAGTTTTGGAATTAGATCTTCTGTTCAGCTCGATCCGTTAAGTATCAGAGTGATGTACGAAAATTTATGCCAACACTACCACATATAACATGAATATTTTGTTTTATATTCATTAAACTTTAGGTTTTTTCCATCCCTTCTGATTTTTTTTTCAAATTTAAATAAATTGAATTATTCAAGTATTTATCGAATAAAAAAAAGTTATATCGCATATGATGGACAATTTGACATTGCGAATATGGGTTTCTGTCTGTTACGTTAATATTTATCGAAAATTAGATGAACAAAAGAATTAATTCCAAAATGATTTTAAATTTTGCTTGGACTAAGGGAGCTGTGAACTTATAATTAATAGCTCTGAATTTGTAGCTGATAGCTTGTGAACTTAGCTGAAATCTGTGGGATTGTAATTGAAAGCTAATAGTTGTATAACTAACTTATTGAAGTAGAGCTGTTTAGCAAAATTAGCTGTACAACTAACTGAAATTTGTTAAATGACTTCAATGATATAATTTGACTAAGATATATGATAGTAATTAGGAAAAAAATAAAGGGCAAAATTGAGATATAATTTATTGAAAATTCTTTCATTTTTTTGAAAGCTACTTCATGTAGCTTTTTGAAAAGCTAGCTTTCAAAAGCTATAAACCTTTTTGAAAGCTATAAGCTTTTTTTTCACCAAACAGCTCTAGAAACTTATTAATCACGTCAATAAGTTAAAAGCTATTAGATAAGCTATAAAATTGCCTTACCAAACATGTCCTAAAATTATGATAAGCTCTTTCATTGAGTAAACACAAAATTGATTTTATCTATGGAAAAAAAGGTTCATTAACACTTGTTTTTTTTTAAATTTTTTTTAAAAGATGGAATGATGTGCATTTATGATTATTTATCTTGTTGTAGTAATTTTAATAAGTGTTTTGAAGACACTTGTTAACAAGACCCTTAATAAACTTCTTACAAGTTTGAGGTGGGTTAAATATGATTGGACAAAATAAATTATTTGGTCTTCAGATGTCATATAATATTCCTTCACGGTACCCAACAGAATCAACTTCACATCTCAGAGCATCTGCAGCGGCGTTTTTAAGCCGGTCGTTGAAGGCATGAACGTTCATTGCAGGTCATCGCCGCTGGGAGAAAGGCCGGTTGTTCATTTTCCAACGAAGGTGCTCTATTTAACTACGTTTGTGGTATCTAGGGGGGAGGGAGAAACACAATAAAAAATACTTAATTCTCTCTTTTTTTTATTTCAAATGTAGTAAATTCAAAAAAATATCCTACGTATTTTCCTTTTCACAAATATATATTTTTTTATTTGGATTTAATTTTTTTTATTCTGTGCTATCTGACAGAGGTTAAATTTTTTTTTCTTGTTTTCAAATGTAGTCAATTCAAAAATATTCTATGTGTATTCTTTTTCACTGTTATGCACTAGTTTTTATGATTTGGATTATTTTTTTTACTCTCTGCTATGAAAAAACTATATTGAGGAAAAACTGTATTCAAAATTGACATGTTCTAATAATTTTGTATACGAACATGTGTAGAAAAATATTTTGAATAAATATTTTGGTTAGTTGATGGTGGTTATATTTGAAATAAAATATTAGGAGTGTGAGGTATGTAGTGAGACCCATTTATGAACGAAAAGTAGGTTCATGGGTGGAGTGAAAATGTGGTTGAAGTTCTTAAAGGTTCTTAAAATATGGAAAATGTGAAGAATAATAAAATAATGTGTGAGGTCCATTTAAGAATGAAAAACTCGTTCACGGGTGGAGATGCTCTCAACTAGCATTACATTTATTTGTATCTTTATATGCCATCCTCTTCCTCACTTCAATGGGTGGCATTTCTTTAACATTGGACGTCATATGCCAAATTTAATGAATTTGGACTACTATTTGAAGTGTTCATTAATTGAAGTGTAATGATCTTTAATGAATCAGATAGGTGTATTTTAATCTCCAAAGTACAAATGATATTTGAGAGTAGCCACAACCACGCTTTAATTTGGTAATTACGTCGGAAGGAGGGAGAAGGACAGATAATTAAAGATCTATAGTTTAGTTTGATACTCCCCCTGGTCTTAATATAAGTATCATTTGACCAATTTCACTTTCTTTAAGAAAGTTAGTTAATATTGTCAGTCATATTTAAAATGTAAATAAATATTCGGTATACTTTTTCAAAAGTACCTCTATAATTATTACTGGAAATCTAAAAAGTGTTGAGTAAATAAGAGTGTTTGTAGAAAAGAAGTAATTAATGCTATTGGAAATTGAAAATTGGGCTTATATTAAAGACAAAAAAAGTTTTCAAATAGGAGCGGAGGGAGTACTATTTTTTTTATTGAAATAAACTTAATTCATTTAGTAAATAATTTAATAGTTATATATGTTACTTAAAAGTTTCTTTTCTTAAAAAATTATACGTTGTTCAACAAAAAAAATTATACGTTACTTAAAGGTTAGCTAGTATAAGATATTTAAACAATTAAAAAAATTAATTTTTTAAACCAAGAACGTTAATGTGGCATAATGTTTTAAATTAAACTGAAATTTTTGCATAAAGGAAAAGGTCCAAAACACTCCCAATTAAAAAAATGCACAAAAACAACACTGCATTTTACCTTGGGTGCAAAACAGACACAAAAAAATATAAGACTTTAAAATCATGATACATTAGTTAAGTAATTAGTAATAACCAAGTGACACTTTATTCATAGTATAGGTATATTTGTAAATTGATTTTGTAAATCTATTTATCATTTTGTTAAAATCATATGAAAAATGTCATTAGTCCAAATCAAGTTTCATAATTTTTTTACTATCTTATTTTATTAAAGTTCAGAAACTAGATGCACTTTATGTAAAGATTTTGAGTGGAGAACACTATTTTCTACTCGGACAAAAGTTCAAACTTTTTTTTTTTAATGTGTTTTTAAAATTCAGATATTAAATCTGAGAATACTAGCTTTGGGGGTTCTTTTTAGCTCTTCCCTTTTAAAACAATTTAAAACAAATATAAAAACAAACATCTATGGATACTCAATTGCGATATTTGGCCAAAACTATTTTGTCACGTCTCAATAATTTGGGTGATCGATATTTAGCCATGTTTTGCTCTTGCGGTCGGTTTCTATAATTTGCTGCTAAGTGGATTTAAGGAAATGGATTCGGTGTTAAGGTTGATGCTAACGGTGGGGGCCAAAAGGCTATGACAGACACACAGGCAGTGGGGGAAAGTGACAGAGGGAGAGGGAGTTTACTTGAGTTTTGAATGGAGCCACTGAATAAAGGGAAGGAAGAGGAACAAGCTACGTGAGCCCTCTTTCCCACTTTCCCTTCCTTTGTTTACCACGTGTATTCTGAGTACTCTCTCCGGTTCTATTTATAAGACCTTTTTGGGATTTTTCACTCCCATGTGGATAAATGTGTTAGTGGCATTGGAAATGTGAAAATTGATATACTTTCTCAAAACTACCCCTATAATTATTATTCGAACTCTAAAAAGTGTTGACTTTATAGGGGTGTTAGTGGAAAGAAGTAATTAAATGCTATTGAAAATTGAAAAAAGGGTCTTATAAATAGGACCAAAATGAAAACCTTTTGAGTCTTATAAATAGGACCGGAGGGAGTATTTCGTAATGATTTGTCAAGTTCCAGTCACTCCCTCTTTACATAAAAACAAACAAATGAATCAATGATCAATTAAAATCATCTCTCTCCCTCTTCTTTTTCTTCTTAATTACACTTCTCACATCATTACTCACCTTTGTCTCTTTCTCTTCAATCTCATTTACTCCTTCCGTCACTCATTATAAGATTCTTTAACATGCGTGTTTGTGAAAAAAAAAGTAATTAATGATCATTGAAAATTAGCATGTGATTTACAAAATAAAAGTATCAAAAGGATCTTATAATTAGAGACGGAGGCACGGAGGCAGTACTATTTATTTGTACTTGTTATTGTTTTCTTCTAATCCATTCTATGTTGTTGTAACTACCTGTGCTGTAAGCTACTCTTCATCCTTATCAACTTTACCATTCTTCCATATATCTTTTTTGTGTTTAATTTGATTATTAACTTGCATTTGCATTTGCA
The DNA here is from genome assembly GCA_037953625.1 of Crotalaria pallida. Lineage (NCBI taxonomy): Eukaryota > Viridiplantae > Streptophyta > Magnoliopsida > Fabales > Fabaceae > Crotalaria > Crotalaria pallida. The sequence goes on from CM075649.1 coordinate 185,003,963, forward strand.
TGTTCTCTTTCTGTGACGCAGACATTTCTCAAGGAAACTTGTTCTATTCTTCAAGGAAGGATTTCAATGGAGGTTAGTGGTTACAATAATGCAGATCAATATAACTTACTACTCCATTTAGTTCCATTTTGTGTGGTCTTTTAGGCTTTTTTTTACGTCTCTATATTTTTGTCCTTTTACAATTCCAATGCATAAATATATTTTTTTTCCAATTTTAACCCTTTATTCAATTATTTCGTTCACTCCTCATTAATTATACTTTATTCTCTCTCATCTTTAAACCATTATACATTAATTAATAAATACATTTCCTAACAAAATTAAATGCTACTACAATTTTCAACAAGGATTAAAGAAAATCATTTTAGACAAAATACACATAAAACTTACAATAATCAATATTTTCTTAATCTTTGTGTTCAAACCTAAAAGGCCAAACAAAATGGACCGGAAAGAATATTATTATTATTATTAATTATTAATGCAAGAAGAAAGTACTAAATTTTAAGCCCTGTGTTTTCATTTATTAGTTTAATGTGTTCATTCATTCATTTATTTGTATGCAGGGATTTATGTTTGAGAAATCAAAGGTGGCTCAGCAGATAGACCTGACTCTCAAGCTATCACCATGTGGTCAAAGTGCAGAAGAAAAGTGTTTGACAAAGTCAGCAACGATAGCTGGGGAGAAAGAAGTGATGGCAAATGGGCCCCAGAAAGAGGGTCCCATTGTTGCACGCTTGAAGTTGAAGAGATCTACCTCGCTACCACCACATGCAAAGAAGAGTGTCTTGACGAGGCTCGAGACTAGCAAGACCATGCCGGAGAGGTGGTGGAGGGCGACCGAACTCATTGAAGCGGCAAAGGTAGCAACAACAACCAAGGCAAATAGTCTTGGGCATCAGGGTAACTTCTTTTTCTTTGTTTTAATGCTTAGTTGAATTTCACATGAAAGGTCATTGTTTTTTTTAGTTAATTAGGAATTTCCTTAATTTTAATACTCAGGCTAATTAATATTTTATTTTTGTTTGAACAGCATTAAAATGATTTTTAAAAATAATGGCAAGAGAAATAGCTTAAGTTGAAAGTTTTGTCTTTGTTTTGGATGCTATTGTTTTGAGTTCTTTTTTTAGAGGAAAAAATATGTAATTCATTCCATAATATAGAATAGTACAAGTAGATCCTACGTTACAGTTACAAAGCACATATTTTTCGTATAATAAAAATTGTTAAGAAAAACTAACAAGAGATTCAACAACCTTTATTTCCAAGATAACTATCTCATCGATTCCGGAAATAAGCATATTTCGGTGACAAAGAATCTCAAATATGTGGAGGTAGAGATACTGGACAGAAGATAAAACAGAAATCTGGAAGGGAAGATCTGTCTCAAATATTAGCCTTCTAGTTATTTGAGAAAATAAGAAGGTCATCAGATATGGATAAACAAATACTATACAGTTGTCTTCCTACACTCAAAACAAAAACCCAAATGAAACACTTGCATAAAGCAAGATTATTTAAATGAAACACTTGCATAAAAGCAAGATTATTTAACCCAGATATAACTGGGAGAGAAAAACCCGCACACCTTCTAAAGGAAGGGGAGGATAAAATCTCTCCCCTTCTACCACTATCACACTTAAAGAAGAGAAGAAAACAAAGAAAGCAGGTAGAAGGGGAGAAGAGAGGAGAAGAAGACTATTCTTTATCACCGCACGAGTTCTTTTTCTTTCTTTCAATTGATTTTCAAATTATTTACATCAGTTCAATTTTTATGCTGCTATTTTATTTAGAATTTCACAGGCAAAGAGGATATAACTCTACCAAGGTTGTGCAATGCAAACCTAATGCATGACAGAATTATTTTCAAAAATGAAAACATAATCTAGTTTTATTCCCATGAAAAATGGAACTAGAGAGCAACATTTATGGTGTCTTGCGAAGAACAACACAATAAAACAAGTAAAAGATATCGTGATCGTAACATAGTATGTCTAGAACATGTGAAAAGGCGGCGTTAAAGTGCATAAGTGTTTGTTATGACTAAAACACGACAATCATACTCAATCATATCATCCGTACTGAATTTAGCAGATCTGTTTGTTTTAGTTGACAGTTACGAAAACACAATCATAATCATTAGTATCGGTACTTCAATTTAGACATGTATCTCAAGATGCTAGGGAACAAACTTGGAAAGTGATCGACAGTTGATATGGCAATCAATTGTGTGCCCGTGTACAAATCTAGATTTTAAATTCTATGAAGTTAATGTAAGAGAAACTATAGAATAATTGTTAGAAATAAACTCCTAACTAGAATAGTTGATGATATGTTGTTTAGATAAACATAATAAGAAGCAAAAATTGACCAAAGCTTCTTCCTACTGTTGGAGCCTGCAACATGGATTCATCGGGAACGTTATGGCATTGTGTTTCATCATAAGTTATATCCTCAAAATGTCCATTTTGTACTAAGTCTTGTGGAATAGTTTACCTATGGTTTTCCTTAGTCTCCATCTACATTTAAGTATTTAATTATCAAACTATCCTCCATTTGATCTACTTTTCTTAATATGGATTTTAATGGTATTCCATTCAGGTGGTCAAATCACCTATGTAAAGATTTAATCATTTTTTTTATGTATCTATCTCAGCCCGGTGTGGTAGAATGACTAAGTATCATAAATCAAATGAAGATAAAGGTGTAGATATTATGCATGCTAGCTATGTTGTTTGATGGTGTCCGCCACCAATTGAATCACTTGAATGTGTTTCCCTTCCACATTGTAACTCAAATGATCTGTGCTTTCGTGCCTTCTTTATATTGTGCCTCCCTTCTCAACTTCTATACATACATCTCTCTTTTTGTATGATTGTTACTCTTGATTATAGCTAAGCATGATTTTAGCTTGTTAAATCCATTCAATGTAAATTAATCCTTCAAATTACTTGAACTTAGATTTGACAACAGTTTTCTCACGGTACTTTATTTTGACTTATATATGCTTGAATTACATATAACTCTTTATTGCTGATACTTAACACTTTAGTCTTCTGATCTTGCTAATATTGAAGGAGGAGCTAGTTCCAGCGCGCAGACATCTTCCAAGCATGATATTGGCAATCCAGTCAAAATGCTTACGGCTGAGAATCCTCGTCCTAATGATGAGACAATGAAGGTTTGGGAACGGATGCCAATGGTGACCACAAGTGGAGATGGCCCTTATGGGAGGAGAATACATGGAATTCTGTATAATTATGAGCAAGGAGAAGTATGCATTCTTTGCGCCTGTCATGCCAGCTTCCTAACCCCTAGTGAATTCGTGATCCATGCAGGTGGCAGCAAGGTGGAAAATCCCATGAAATACATCATTGTTTTGCTCTCTAACTCATTTTAAGATCAATGGAGATGAGTTGGATGATTTAATTACTCAACCATTTTATACTATCAGACATGGTTTATTTTTCTTATTTTGGCTATATTTTCGACTGGTGAAATATCTTTTAAATTTCTTTTGCATCTCCATTCTCAATAAATTATTGGTCTTTTTGGTGGGTGATCTTGAAATATTGTTGATCTAAATAGTGTTTAGCTTTGTGTCGGGCTCTATTGGTTTGGACATATTTGTTTGCTTACAGCAAGTTACATCTTTGAATCGCCACGACACTTTATTTTAAAACTGTACATGATATCTTCACGACTTCACTTATTACTTCTCCCACTCGTTACCACTTATCACGCACTCTTCCAACTTGATTTTTTGTTTCACATACATATATCTATTATTATTTTTTAATTAGGGAGTTAATTTATTATTGTAATTTTGGTAAAAAAAATATGAAGGACAATGATTTTTATTAATGAGTTAATTTATTTAGAGGTGAACATCTCGCACTTTTGTATCACACTTCGTGCTATTGTATAATGATTGTTTTTAAAGGAAATAAATAAATTTAATTAAAAAGTTTTTGACAAATAGCTCAACTTTAACACAACGAGTGGCTGAAAGTATAAAATAGGGAAATTATTCAGCAAAGCAACAACACTAGACCAATACAATGGTTATGGTTTCAGATTACGGGTATGTTGCCATTGCAGTAGCCTTTTAATTTATTGATGTAAACAATATGGTCCACAAAGGATGATTGATGAGATGATTTCTTGTATATGTTTTTCATTAAGCCAAAGAGTCGAATTTAATTTAAGTGTAGGGAAAAAAATTTTACAGAAGAGCTAGCATTTTTATGTTTTAGATATTATTTTCGATGCTAAGATATTTCTAAAAAATAGACATTGGCTAAAATAATCATTACTTCAACTCTATTTTTAATAATGAAAACTTACCTTGTCATTCATATTAAGAATAACTTCAACAATCTTTGATGTAATACTTTGAATAAAAATGTAACATCATGTCAAGAGCTTTATATCCTCCATGGTTATGTCGATGGGTTAGCATTTTATTTTGACATAGAATAAGAAATAATACATAATAGTCCCGATTTTTTTAACATAGAATAAGACATTTATTACATATCAACTTTTTCATCATACGACAATTGACAATAATTTGAGGTTTTTATCTTCTCCTTTAAATAAAATTAAACAACATCATCAACAATTTTACATATTTTGGATTTGGCTTTTGTGAGTTCTAAAGTAAATTTTGTTTAATGGACATCAATCTCGATAATTAAATATAATAAACGATTAAGATTAATATAATTCAAATGAATATATATAAAAAAAATTTAATTTAAATTTAGGTAAAATAAATTATAATATAATGAAGTACATTTAAATCTTAGAAACCGTAATAAGTGAAAAAAATAGAAGAAAAAATATTTACTTATGAAAAATTTTTATTAATAAATAAGTTAATTAAGTTTTTTGGTATTTGTAATTAGTGTTAATTTTACGTTTAGTTTCTTGAAAATTTTTTGCTAGGTTTCTTAATTTTTGCAAAATTTAAAGTTTTGGAATTAGATCTTCTGTTCAGCTCGATCCGTTAAGTATCAGAGTGATGTACGAAAATTTATGCCAACACTACCACATATAACATGAATATTTTGTTTTATATTCATTAAACTTTAGGTTTTTTCCATCACTTCTGATTTTTTTTTTCAAATTTAAATAAATTGAATTATTCAAGTATTTATCGAATAAAAAAAAGTTATATCGCATATGATGGACAATTTGACATTGCGGATATGGGTTTCTGTCTGTTACGTTAATATTTATCGAAAATTAGATGAACAAAAGAATTAATTCCAAAATGATTTTAAATTTTGCTTGGACTAAGGGAGCTGTGAACTTATAATTAATAGCTCTGAATTTGTAGCTAATAGCTTGTGAACTTAGCTGAAATCTGTGGGATTGTAATTGAAAGCTAATAGTTGTATAACTAACTTATTGAAGTAGAGCTGTTTAGCAAAATTAGTTGTACAACTAACTGAAATTTGTTAAATGACTTCAATGATATAATTTGACTAAGATATATGATAGTAATTAGGAAAAAAATAAAGGGCAAAATTGAGATATAATATATTGAAAATTCTTTCATTTTTTTGAAAGCTACTTCATGTAGCTTTTTGAAAAGCTAGCTTTCAAAAGCTATAAACCTTTTTGAAAGCTATAAGCTTTTTTTTTTCACCAAACAGCTCTAGAAACTTATTGATCACGTCAATAAGTTAAAAGCTATTAGATAAGCTATAAAATTGCCTTACCAAACATGTCCTAAAATTATGAAAAGCTCTTTCATTGAGTAAACACAAAATTGATTTTATCTATGGAAAAAAAGGTTCATTAACACTTGTTTTTTTTTAAATTTTTTTTTAAAAGATGGAATGATGTGCATTTATGATTATTTATCTTGTTGTAGTAATTTTAATAAGTGTTCTGAAGGCACTTGTTAACAAGACCCTTAATAAACTTCTTACAAGTTTGAGGTGGGTTAAATATGATTGGACAAAATAAATTATTTGGTCTTCAGATGTCATATAATATTCCTTCACGGTACCCAACAGAATCAACTTCACATCTAAGAGCATCTGCAGCGGCGTTTTTAAGCCGGTCGTTGAAGGCATGAATGTTCATTGCAGGTCATCGCCGCTGGGAGAAAGGCCGGTTGTTCATTTTCCAACGAAGGTGCTCTATTTAACTACGTTTGTGGTATCTAGGGGGGAGGGAGAAACACAATAAAAAATACTTAATTCTCTTTTTTTTTTAATTTAAATGTAGTAAATTCAAAAAAATATCCTACGTATTTTCCTTTTCACAAATATATTTTTTTTATTTGGATTTAATTTTTTTTATTCTGTGCTCTCTGACAGAGGATAAATATTTTTTTCTTGTTTTCAAATGTAGTCAATTCAAAAATATTCTATGTGTATTCTTTTTCACTGTTATGCACTAGTTTTTATGATTTGGATTATTTTTTTTACTCTCTGCTATGAAAAAACTATATTGAGGAAAAACTGTATTCAAAATTGACATATTCTAATAATTTTGTATACGAACATGTGTAGAAAAATATTTTGAATAAATATTTTGGTTAGTTGATGGTGGTTATATTTGAAATAAAATATTAGGAGTGTGAGGTATGCAGTGAGACCCATTTATGAACGAAAAGTAGGTTCATGGGTGGGGTGAAAATGTGGTTGAAGTTCTTAAAGGTTCTTAAAATATGGAAAATGTGAAGAATAATAAAATAATGTGTGAGGTCCATTTAAGAATGAAAAACTCGTTCACGGGTGGAGATGCTCTCAACTAGCATTACATTTATTTGTATCTTTATATGCCATCCTCTTCCTCACTTCAATGGGTGGCATTTCTTTAACATTGCACGTCATATGCCAAATTTAATGAATTTGGACTACTATTTGAAGTGTTCATTAATTGAAGTGTAATGATCTTTAATGAATCAGATAGGTGTATTTTAATCTCCAAAGTACAAATGATATTTGAGAGGAGCCACAACCACGCTTTAATTTGGTAATTACGTCGGAAGGAGGGAGAAGGACAGATAATTAAAGATCTATAGTTTAGTTTGATACTCCCCCCGGTCTTAATATAAGTATCATTTGACCAATTTCACTTCCTTTAAGAAAGTTAGTTAATATTGTCAGTGATATTTAAAATGTAAATAAATATTCGGTACACTTTTTCAAAAATACCTCTATAATTATTACTGGAAATCTAAAAAGTGTTGAGTAAATAAGAGTGTTTGTAGAAAAGAAGTAATTAATGCTATTGGAAATTGAAAATTGGGCTTATATTAAAGACAAAAAAAGTTTTCAAATAGGAGCGGAGGGAGTACTATTTTTTTTTATTGAAATAAACTTAATTCATTTAGTAAATAATTTAATAGTTATATATGTTACTTAAAAGTTTCTTTTCTTAAAAAATTATACGTTGTTCAACAAAAAAAATTATACGTTACTTAAAGGTTAGCTAGTATAAGATATTTAAACAATTAAAAAAATTAATTTTTTAAACCAAGAACGTTAATGTGGCATAAAGTTTTAAATTAAACTGAAATTTTTGCATAAAGGAAAAGGTCCAAAACACTCCCAATTAAAAAAATGCACAAAAACAACACTGCATTTTACCTTGGGATATAAGACTTTAAAATCATGATACATTAGTTAAGTAATTAGTAATAACCAAGTGACACTTTATTCATAGTATAGGTATATTTGTAAATTGATTTTGTAAATCTATTTATCATTTTGTTAAAATCATATAAAAAATGTCATTAGTCCAAATCAAGTTTCATAATTTTTTTACTATCTTATTTTATTAAAGTTCAGAAACTAGATGCACTTTATGTAAAGATTTTGAGTGGAGAACACTATTTTCTACTCGGACAAAAGTTCAAACTTTTTTTTTTTAATGTGTTTTTAAAATTCAGATATTAAATCTGAGAATACTAGCTTTGGGGGTTTTTTTAGCTCTTCCCTTTTAAAACAATTTAAAACAAATATAAAAACAAACATCTATGGATACTCAATTGCGATATTTGGCCAAAACTATTTTGTCACGTCTCAATAATTTGGGTGATCGATAATTAGCCATGTTTTGCTCTTGCGGTCGGTTTCTATAATTTGCTGCTAAGTGGATTTAAGGAAATGGATTCGGTGTTAAGGTTGATGCTAACGGTGGGGGCCAAAAGGCTATGACAGACACACAGGCAGTGGGGGAAAGTGACAGAGGGAGAGGGAGTTTACTTGAGTTTTGAATGGAGCCACTGAATAAAGGGAAGGAAGAGGAACAAGCTACGTGAGCCCTCTTTCCCACTTTCCCTTCCTTTGTTTACCACGTGTATTCTGAGTACTCCCTCCGGTTCTATTTATAAGACCTTTTTGGGATTTTTCACTCCCATCAAGGAGAGTGGATAAATGTGTTAGTGGCATTGGAAATGTGAAAATTGATATACTTTCTCAAAACTACCCCTATAATTATTATTCGAACTCTAAAAAGTGTTGACTTTATAGGGGTGTTAGTGGAAAGAAGTAATTAAATGCTATTGAAAATTGAAAAAGGGTCTTATAAATAGGACCAAAATAAAAACCTTTTGAGTCTTATAAATAGGACCGGAGGGAGTATTTCGTAATGATTTGTCAAGTTCCAGTCACTCCCTCTTTACATAAAAACAAACAAATGAATCAATGATCAATTAAAATCATCTCTCTCCCTCTTCTTTTTCTTCTTAATTACACTTCTCACATCATTACTCACCTTTGTCTCTTTCTCTTCAATCTCATTTACTCCCTCCGTCACTCATTATAAGATTCTTTAACATGCGTGTTTGTGAAAAAAAAAGTAATTAATGATCATTGAAAATTAGCATGTGATTTACAAAATAAAAGTATCAAAAGGATCTTATAATTAGAGACGGAGGCACGGAGGCAGTACTATTTATTTGTACTTGTTATTGTTTTCTTCTAATCCATTCTATGTTGTTGTAACTACCTGTGCTGTAAGCTACTCTTCATCCTTATCAACTTTACCATTCTTCCATATATCTTTTTTGTGTTTAATTTGATTATTAACTTGCATTTGCATTTGCATGTTCTCTTTCTGTGACGCAGACATTTCTCAAGGAAACTTGTTCTATTCTTCAAGGAAGGATTTCAATGGAGGTTAGTGGTTACAATAATGCAGATCAATATAACTTACTATTCCATTTAGTTCCATTTTGTGTGGTCTTTTAGGCTTTTTTTTACGTCTCCATATTTTTGTCCTTTTACAATTCCAATGCATAAATATATATTTTTTCCAATTTTAACCCTTTATTCAATTATTTCGTTCACTCCTCATTAATTATACTTTATTCTCTCTCATCTTTAAACCATTATACATTAATTAATAAATACATTTCCTAACAAAATTAAATGCTACTACAATTTTCAACAAGGATTAAAGAAAATCATTTTAGACAAAATACACATAAAACTTACAATAATCAATATTTTCTTAATCTTTGTGTTCAAACCTAAAAGGCCAAACAAAATGGACCGGAAAGAATATTATTATTATTATTATTATTAATTATTAATGCAAGAAGAAAGTACTAAATTTTAAGCACCGTGTTTTCATCTATTAGTTTAATGTGTTCATTCATTCATTTATTTGTATGCAGGGATTTATGTTTGAGAAATCAAAGGTGGCTGAGCAGATAGACCTGACTCTCAAGCTATCACCATGTGGTCAAAGTGCAGAAGAAAAGTGTTTGACAAAGTCAGCAACGATAGCTGGGGAGAAAGAAGTGATGGCAAATGGGCCCCAGAAAGAGGGTCCCATTGTTGCACGCTTGAAGTTGAAGAGATCTACCTCGTTACCACCACATGCAAAGAAGAGTATCTTGACGAGGCTCGAGACTAGCAAGACCATGCCGGAGAGGTGGTGGAGGGCGACCGAACTCATTGAAGCGGCAAAGGTAGCAACAACAACCAAGGCAAATAGTCTTGGGCATCAGGGTAACTTCTTTTTCTTTGTTTTAATGCTTAGTTGAATTTCACATGAAAGGTCATTGTTTTTTTTAGTTAATTAGGAATTTCCTTAATTTTAATACTCAGGCTAATTAATATTTTATTTTTGTTTGAACAGCATTAAAATGATTTTTAAAAATAATGGCAAGAGAAATAGCTTAAGTTGAAAGTTTTGTCTTTGTTTTGGATGCTATTGTTTTGAGTTCTTTTTTTAGAGGAAAAAATATGTAATTCATTCCATAATATAGAATAGTACAAGTAGATCCTACGTTACAGTAACAAAGCACATATTTTTCGTATAATAAAAATTGTTAAGAAAAACTAACAAGAGATTCAACAACCTTTATTTCCAAGATAACTATCTCATCGATGCCGGAAATAAGCATATTTCGGTGACAAAGAATCTCAAATATGTGGAGGTAGAGATACTGGACAGACAGAAATCTGGAAGGGAAGATCTGTCTCGAATATTAGCCTTCTAGTTATTTGAGAAAATAAGAAGATCATCAGATATGGATAAACAAATACTATACAGTTGTCTTCCTACACTCAAAACAAAAACCCAAATGAAACACTTGCATAAAGCAAGATTATTTAAATGAAACACTTGCATAAAAGCAAGATTATTTAACCCAGATATAACTGGGAGAGAAAAACCCGCACACCTTCTAAAGGAAGGGGAGGATAAAATCTCTCCCCTTCTACCACTATCACACTTAAAGAAGAGAAGAAAACAAAGAAAGCAGGTAGAAGGGGAGAAGAGAGGAGAAGAAGACTATTCTTTATCACCGCACGGGTTCTTTTTCTTTCTTTCAATTGATTTTCAAATTATTTACATCAGTTCAATTTTTATGCTGCTATTTTATTTAGAATTTCACAGGCAAAGAGGATATAACTCTACCAAGGTTGTGCAATGCAAACCTAATGCATGACAGAATTATTTTCAAAAATGAAAACATAATCTAGTTTTATTCCCATGAAAAATGGAACTAGAGAGCAACATTTATGGTGTCTTGCGAAGAACAACACAATAAAACAAGTAAAAGATACTCGTGATCGTAACATAGTATGTCTAGAACATGTGAAAAGGCGGCGTTAAAGTGCATAAGTGTTTGTTATGACTAAAACACGACAATCATACTCAATCATATTATCCATACTGAATTTAGCAGATCTGTTTGTTTTAGTTGACAGTTACGAAAACACAATCATAACCATTAGTATCGAACTTCAATTTAGACATGTATCTCAAGATGCTAGGGAACAAACTTGGAAAGTGATCGACAATTGATATGGCAATCAATTGTGTGCGCGTGTACAAATCTAGATTTTAAATTTTATGAAGTTAATGTAAGAGAAACTATAGAATAATTGTTAGAAATAACCTCCTAACTAGAATAGTTGATGATATGTTGTTTAGATAAACATAATAAGAAGCAAAAATTGACCAAAGCTTCTTCCTACTGTTGGAGCCTTCAACATGGATTCATCGGGAACGTTATGGCATTGTGTTTCATCATAAGTTATATCCTCAAAATGTCCATTTTGTACTAAGTCTTGTGGAATAGTTTACCTATGGTTTTCCTTAGTCTCCATCTACATTTTAGTATTTAATTATCAAACTATCCTCCATTTGATCTACTTTTCTTAATATGGATTTTAATGGTATTCCATTCAGGTGGTCAAATCACCTATGTAAAGATTTAATCATTTTTTTTATGTATCTATCTCAGCCCGGTGTGGTAGAATGACTAAGTATCATAAATCACATGAAGATAAAGGTGTAGATATTATGCATGTTAGCTATGTTGTTTGATGGTGTCCGCCACCAATTGAATCACTTGAATGTGTTTCCCTTCCACATTGTAACTCAAATGATCTGTGCTTTCGTGCCTTCTTTAGATTGTGCCTCCCTTCTCAACTTCTATACATACATCTCTCTTTTTGTATGATTGTTACTCTTGATTATAGCTAAGCATGATTTTAGCTTGTTAAATCCATTCAATGTAAATTAATCCTTCAAATTACTTGAACTTAGATTTGACAACAGTTTTCTCACGGTACTTTATTTTGACTTTTATATGCTTGAAATACACATAACTCTTTATTGCTGATACTTAACACTTTAGTCTTCTGATCTTGCTAATATTGAAGGAGGAGCTAGTTCCAGCGCGCAGACATCTTCCAAGCATGATATTGGCAATCCAGTCAAAATGCTTACGGCTGAGAATCCTCGTCCTAATGATGAGACAATGAAGGTTTGGGAACGGATGCCAATGGTGACCACAACTGGAGATGGCCCTTATGGGAGGAGAATACATGGAATTCTGTATAATTATGAGCAAGGAGAAGTATGCATTGTTTGCGCCTGTCATGCCAGCTTCCTAACCCCTAGTGAATTCGTGATCCATGCAGGTGGCAGCAAGGTGGAAAATCCCATGAAATACATCACTGTTTTGCTCTCTAACTCATTTTAAGATCAATGGAGATGAGTTGGATGATTTAATTACTCAACCATTTTATACTATCAGACATGGTTTATTTTTCTTATTTTGGCTATATTTTCGACTGGTGAAATATCTTTTAAATTTCTTTTGCATCTCCATTCTCAATAAATTATTGGTCTTTTTGGTGGGTGATCTTGAAATATTGTTGATCTAAATAGTGTTTAGCTTTGTGCCGGGCTCTATTGGTTTGGACATATTTGTTTGCTTACATCAAGTTACATCTTTGAATCGCCACGACACTTTATTTTAAAACTATACATGATATCTTCACGACTTCACTTATTACTTCTCCCACTCGTTACCACTTATCACGCACTCTTCCAACTTGATTTTTTGTTTCACATACATATATCTATTATTATTTTTTAATCAGCGAGTTAATTTATTATTGTAATTTTGGTAAAAAAATATGAAGGTCAATGATTTTTATTAATGAGTTAATTTATTTAGAGGTGAACATCTCGCACTTTTGTATCACACTTCGTGCTATAGTATAATGATTGTTTTTAAAGGAAATAAATAAATTTAATTAAAAAGTTTTTGACAAATAGCTCAACTTTAACGCAGCGAGTGGCTGAAAGTATAAAATAGGGAAATGATTCAGCAAAGCAACAACACTAGACCAATACAATGGTTATGGTTCCAGATTACGGGTATGTTGCCATTGCAGTAGCCTTTTAATTTATTGATGTAAACAATATGGTCCACAAAGGATGATTGATGAGATGATTTCTAGTATATGTTTTTCATTAAGCCAAAGAGTCGAATTTAATTAAAGTGTAGGGAAAAAAAGTTTACAGAAGAGCTAGCATTTTTATGTTTTAGATATTATTTTCGATGCTAAGATATTTCTAAAAAATAGACATTGGCTAAAATAATCATTACTTCAACTCTATTTTTAATAATGAAAACTTACCTTGTCATTCATATTAAGAATAACTTCAACAATCTTTGATGTAATACTTTGAATAAAAATGAAACATCATGTCAAGAGCTTTATATCCTCCATCGTTATGTCGATGGGTTAGTATTTTATTTTGAGATAGAATAAGAAATAATACATAATAGTCCCGATTTTTTTAACATAGAATAAGACATTTATTACATATCAACTTTTTCATCATACGACAATTGACAATAATTTGAGGTTTTTATCTTCTCTTTTAAATAAAATTAAACAACATCATCAACAATTTTACATATTTTGGATTTGGCTTTTGTGAGTTCTAAAGTAAATTTTGTTTAATGGACATCAATCTCGGTAATTAAATATAATAAACGATTAAGATTAATATAATTCAAATGAATATATATAAAAAATTTAATTTAAATTTAGGTAAAATAAATTATAATATAATGAAGTACATTTAAATCTTAGAAACCGTAATAAGTGAAAAAAATAGAAGAAAAAATATTTACTTATGAAAAATTTATATTAATAAATAAGTTAATTAAGTTTTTTGGTATTTGTAATTAGTGTTAATTTTACGTTTAGTTTCTTAAAAAAATTTTGCTAGTTTTTTAATTTTTGCAAAATTTAAAGTTTTGGAATTAGATCTTCTATTCAGCTCGATCCGTTAAGTATCAGAGTGATGTACGAAAATTTATGCCAACACTACCACATATAGCACATATAACATGAATATTTTGTTTTATATTCATTAAACTTTAGGTTTTTTCCATCACTTCTGATTTTTTTTTTCAATTTTAAATAAATTGAATTATTCAAGTATTTATCGAATAAAAAAAGTTATATCGCATATGATGGACAATGTGACATTGCGGATATGGGTTTCTGTCTGTTACGTTAATATTTATCGAAAATTAGATGAACAAAAGAATTAATTCCAAAATGATTTTAAATTTTGCTTAGACTAAGGGAGCTGTGAACTTATAATTAATAGCTCTGAACTTGTAGTTGATAGCTTGTGAACTTAGCTGAAATCTGTGGGATTGTAATTGAAAGCTAATAGTTGTATAACTAACTTATTGAAGTAGAGCTGTTTAGCAAAACTAGCTGTACAACTAACTGAAATTTCTTAAATGACTTCAATGATATAATTTGACTAAGATATATGATAGTAATTAGGAAAAAAAATAAAGGGCAAAATTGAGATATAATTTATTGAAAATTCTTTAATTTTTTTGAAAGCTACTTCATGTAGCTTTTTGAAAAGCTAGCTTTCAAAAGCTATAAACCTTTTTGAAAGCTATAAGCTTTTTTTTCCCCAAACAGCTCTAGAAACTTATTGATCACGTCAATAAGTTAAAAGCTATTAGATAAGCTATAAAATTGCCTTACCAAACATGTCCTAAAATTATGAAAAGCTCTTTTAGCGAGTAAACACAAAATTGATTTTATCTATGGAAAAAAAGGTTCATTGAAACTTGTATTTTTTTATATTTTTTTTAAAAGATGGGATGATATGCATTTATGATTATTTATCTTATTGTAGTAACCTTAATAAGTGTTCTGAAGACACTTGTTAACAAGACCCTTAATAAACTTCTTACAAGTTTGAGATGGGTTAAATATGATTGGACAAAATAAATTATTTGGTCTTCAGATGTCAGATAGTATTCCTTCACACCCAACAGAATCAACTTCACATCTCAGAGCATCTGCAACGGCATTTTTAAGCCGGTCGTTCATGCCTGAACGTTCATTGCAGGTCATCGCCGCTGGGAGAAAGGTCGGTCGTTGATTTTCCAAGGAACGTGCTCTATTTAACTACGTTTGTGGCATCTAGGGAGGAGGGAGAAACACAATAAAAAATACTTAATTCTCTTTTTTTTTCATTTCAAATGTAGTAAATTCAAAAAATTATCCTACGTATTTTCCTTTTCACAAATATATATTTTTTTATTTGGATTTAATTTTTTTTATTCTGTGCTCTCTGACAGAGGTTAATTTTTTTTCTTGTTTTCAAATGTAGTCAATTCAAAAATATTCTATGTGTATTCTTTTTCACTGCTATGCACTAGTTTTTATGATTTGGATTATTTTTTTTTACTCTTTGCTATGAAAAAAACTATATTGAGTAAAAACTGTATTCAAAATTGACATATTCTAATAATTATGTATACGAACATGTGTAGAAAAATATTTTGAATAAATATTTTGGTTAGTTGATGGTGGTTATATTTGAAATAAAATATTAGGAGTGTGAGGTATGTAATGAGACCCATTTATGAACGAAAAGTAGGTTCATGGGTGGAGTAAAAATGTGGTTGAAGTTCTTAAAGATTCTTAAAGTATGGAAAAATGTGAAGAATAATAAAATAATGTGTGAGGTCCATTTAAGAATGAAAAACTCGTTCACGGGTGAAGATGCTCTCAACTAGCATTACATTTATTTGTATCTTTATATGCCATCCTCTTCCTCACTTCAATGGGCGGTGGCATTTCTTTAACATTGCACTGTCATATGCCAAATTTAATGAATTTGGACTACAATTTGAAGTGTTCATTAATTGAAGTGTAATGATCTTTAATGAATCAGATAGTTGTATTTTAATATCCAAAGTACAAATGATATTTGAGAGGAGCCACAACCACGCTTTAATTTGGTAATTACGTCGGAAGGAGGGAGAAGGACAGATAATTAAAGATCTATAGTTTAGTTTGATACTCCCCCGGTCTTAATATAAGTATCATTTGACCAATTTCACTATCTCTAAGAAAGTTAGTTAATATTGTCAGTGATATTTAAAATGTAAATAAATATTCGGTATATTTTTTCAAAAGTACCCCTATAATTATTACTAGAAATCTAAAAAGTGTTGAGTAAATAGGAGTGTTTGTAGAAAAGAAGTAATTAATGCTATTGGAAATTGAAAATTGGGCTTATATTAAAGACAAAAAAAGTCTTCAAAGGATACTTATATATAGGACCAGATGGAGTACTAATTTTTTATTGAAATAAACTTAATTCATTTAGTAAATAATTTAATAGTTATATATGTTACTTAAAAGTTTCTTTTCTTAAAAAATTATACGTTGTTCACCCAAAAAAATTATACGTTACTTAAAGGTTAGTATAAGATATTTAAACAATTAAAAAAATTAATTTTTTAATCCTATGACGTTAATGTGGCATAAAGTTTTAAATTAAACTGAAATTTTTGCATAAAGGAAAAGTTCCAAAACACTCCCAATTAAAAAAATGCACAAAAACAACACTGCATTAACCAAGTGACACTTGGGTGCAAAACAGACACAAAAAATATAAGACTTTAAAATCATGATACATTAGTTAAGTAATTAGTAATAACCAAGTGACACTTTATTCATAGTATAGGTATATTTGTAAATCTATTTATCATTTTGTTAAAATCATATGAAAAATGTCATTAGTCCAAATCAAGTTTCATAATTTTTTTTTACTATCTTATTTTATTAAAGTTCAGAAACTAGATGCACTTTATGTAAAGATTTTGAGTGGAGAACACTATTTTCTACTCGGACAAAAGTTCAAACTTTTTTTTTTAATGTGTTTTTAAAATTCAGATATTAAATCTGAGAATACTAGCTTTGGGGGTTCTTTTTAGCTCTTCCCTTTTACAAATAAGGTAGAGTACTTCAAAACAATTTAAAACAAATATAAAAATAAACATATATGGATACTCAATTGCGATATTTGGCCAAAACTATTTTGTCACGCCTCAATGTCATTGCTTTTAGCCATGGTGATCGATAATTAGCCATGTTTTGCTCTTGCGGTCGGTTTCTATAATTTTCTGCTAAGTGGATTTAAGGAAACGGATTCGGTGTTAAGGTTGATGCTAACGGTGGGGGCCAAAAGGCTAAGACAGACACACAGGCAGTGGGGGAAAGTGACAGAGGGAGAGGGAGTTTACTTGAGTTTTGAATGGAGCCACTGAATAAAGGGAAGGAAGGGAACAAGCTACGTGAGCCCTCTTTCCCACTTCCACTTCCTTTCTTTACCACGTGTATTCTGAGTATTTCCTAATGATTTGTCAAGTTCCAGTCACTCCCTCTTTACATAAAAACAAACAATGAATCAATGATCAATTAAAACCATCTCTCTCCCTTTTCTTTTTCTTCTTAATTACACTTCTCACATCATTACTCACCTTTGTCTCTTTCTCTTCAATCTCATTTACTCCCTCCGTCACTCATTATAAGATTTTTTAATAGAAGTTTTTGTGGAAAAAAAGTAATTAATGATCGTTGAAAATTGGTACGGGGTTTACAAAATAAAAGTGTAAAAGGTTCTTGTAACCATGACTGAGGCAGTACTATTTATTTGTACTTGCTATTGTTTTCTTCTAATCCATTCTGAGTTGTTGTAACTACCTCTGCTGTAAGCTACTCTTCATCCTTATCAACTTTACCATTCTTCCATATATCTTTTTTTGTGTTTAATTTGATTATTAACTTGCATTTGCATGTTCTCTTTCTGGGACGCAGACATTACTCAAGGAAACTTGTTCTATTCTTCAAGGAAGGATTTCAATGGAGGTTAGTGGTTACAATAATGCAGATCAATATAACTTACTACTCCGTTTAGTTCCATTTTGTTTGGTCTTTTAGGCTTTTTTTTTTTACATTCCATATTTTTGTCCTTTTACAATTCCAATGCATAAATATATTTTTTTTTCAATTTTAACCCTTTATTCAATTATTTCGTTCACTCCTCATTAATTATACTTTATTCTCTCTCATCTCTAAACCACTGTACATTAATTAATAAATACATTTCCTAACAAAAATTAAATGCTACCACAATTTTCAATAAGGATTAAAGAAAAGCATTTTAGACAAAGTACACATAAAACTTACAATAATCAATACTCCCTCCGGTCCTATTTATAAGACCCTTTTGGGGTTTTTCACACCACCAAGGAAAGTGATTAAATTTGTTAGTGGTATTGAAAATGTGAAAATTTGATATACTTTTTCAAAACTACCCCTATAATTATTATTGGAACTCCAAAAAGTGTTGACTTAATAGGCGTGTTTGTGGAAAGAATTAATTAAATGCTATTGAAAATTGGAAAGAGATCTTATAAATATGACCAAAATAAAAACCCCAAAAGGGTCTTATAAATAGGACCGAAGGGAGTACTTTCTTAATCTTTATGCTCAGACCTAAAAAGCCAAACAAAATGGAACGGAAAGAGTATTATTATTATTATTATTAATTATTAATGCAAGAAGAAAGTACTAAATTTTAAGCACTGTGTTTTCATTTATTAGTTTAATGTGTTCATTCATTTATTTATTTGTATGCAGGGATTTATGTTTGAGAAACCAAAGGTGGCTGAGCAGATAGACCTGACTCTGAAGCTATCACCATGTGGTCAAAGTGCAGAAGAAAAGTGTTTGACAAAGTCAGCAACGATAGCTGGGGAGAAAGAAGTGATGGCAAATGGGCCCCAGAAAGAGGGTCCCATTGTTGCACGCTTGAAGTTGAAGAGATCTACCTCGCTACCACCACATGCAAAGAAGAGTATCTTGACGAGGCTCGAGACTAGCAAGACCATGCCGGAGAGGTGGTCGAGGGCGACCGAACTCATTGAAGCGGCAAAGGTAGCAACAACAACCAAGGCAAATAGTCTTGGGCATCAGGGTAACTTCTTTTTCTTTGTTTTAATGCTTAGTTGAATTTCACATGAAAGGTCATTGTTTTTTTTTTCGTTAATTAGGAATTTCCTTAATTTTAATACTCAGGCTAATTAATATTTTATTTTTGTTTGAACAGCATTAAAATGATTTTTAAAAATAATGGCAAGAGAAATAGCTTAAGTTGAAAGTTTTGTCTTTGTTTTGGATGCTATTGTTTTGAGTTCTTTTTTTAGAGGAAAAAATATGTAATTCATTCCATAATATAGAATAGTACAAGTAGATCCTACGTTACAGTAACAAAGCACATATTTTTCGTACAATAAAAATTGTTAAGAAAGACTAACAAAAGATTCAACAGCCTTTATTTCCAAGATAACCATCTCATTGATGCCGGAAGTAAGCATATTTCGGTGACAAAGAATCTCAAATATGTGGAGGTAGAGATACTGGACAGATGATAAAACATAAATCGGGAAGATCTGTCTCGAATATCAGCCTTCTAGTTATTTGAGAAAATAAGAAGGTCATCAGATCTGGATAAACAAATACTATACAGTTGTCTTCTCACACTCATAACAAAAACCCAAATGAAACACTTGCATAAAAGTAAGATTATTTAACCCAGATATAACTGGGAGAGAGAAACCCGCACACCTTCTAAAGGAAGGGGGTGGATAAAATCTCTCCCCTTCTACCACTATCACACTTAAAGAAGAGAAGAAAACGAAGAAAGCAAGTAGAAGGGGAGAAGAGAGGAGAAGAAGACTATTCTTTATCACCGCACGAGTTCTTTTTCTTTCTTTCAATTGATTTTCAAATTATTTACATCAGTTCAATTTTTATGCTGCTTTTTTATTTAGAATTTCACAGGCAAAGAGGATATAACTCTACCAAGGTTGTGCAATGCAAACCTAATGCATGACATAATTATTTTCAAAAATGAAAACATAATCTAGGTTTATTCCCATGAAAAATGGAACTAGAGAGCAACATTTATGGTGTCTTGCAAAGAATGACATAATAAAACAAGTAAAAGATACTCGTGACTGTAACATACTTCCTTCGGCTCGAATTATAAGCAACAAAAAACATACTATTCTTGGTTTAAAATATAAGCAAAACTAACTAATTTTATTAAATTTTATTTCATTCCCAGTATCACTTTCCTAAAACATCTCTTGAAAATTGTAATCTTAATTAATTTTTGTTTCATTCCCAATACTACTTTCCAAAAATACCTCTATTTTTTATAAATTTGAGAAAATTAAATACAATCAACTAACCTCCTTAATAAGCGTAAAAGTGGTTAGAATTGCTTATAATTCGAGTCGAAGGAGTAAGTGTTTGTTATGACTAGAACACGACGATCATACTCAATCATATTATCTGAATTTAGCAGATCTGTTTGTTTTAGTTGACAGTTACGAAAACACAATCATAATCTTTAGTATCGGTACTTCAATTTAGACATGTATCACAAGATGCTAGGGAACAAACTTGGAAAGTGATTGACAATTGATATGGCAATCAATTGTGTACGCGTGTACAAATCTAGATTTTAAATTCTATGAAGTTAATGTAAGAGAAACTATAGAATAATTGTTAGAAATAACCTCCTAACTAGAATAGTTGATGGTATGTTGTTTAGGTAAACATAATAAGAAGCAAAAATTGACCAAGCAAAAATTGACCAAAGCTTCTTCCTACTGATAGAGCCTGCAACATGGATTCGGGAACGTTATGCATGGCAAAGTGTTTCATCATAAGTTATATCGTCAAAATGTCCATTTTGTACTAATTAAGTCTTGTAGAATAGTTTACCTATGGTTTTCCTTAATCTCCATCTACATTTAAGTATTTAATTATCAAACTATCCTCCATTTGATCTACTTTTCTTAATATGGATTTTAATGGTATCCCATTCAGGTGGTGAAATCACCTATGTAAAGATTTAATCATTTTTTTTATCGTATCTATCTCAGCTCGGTGTAGTAGAATGACTAAGTATCATAAATCACATGAAGATAAAGGTGTAGATATTATGCATGCTAGCTATGTTGTTTGATGGTGTCGGTCACCAATTGAATCACTTGAATGTGTTTCCCTTCCACATTATAACTCAAATGATTTGTGCTTCCGTGCCTTCTTTATATTGTGCCTCCCTTCCCATCAACTTCTATACATACATCTCTTGTATGATTGTTACTCAGTTACTCTTGATTATAGCTAAGCATGATTTTAGCTTGTTAAATCCATTCAATGTAAGTTAATCCTTCAAATTACTTGAACTTAGATTTGACAACAGTTTTCTCAAAGTACTTTATTTTGACTTATGCTTGAAATACATATAACTCTTTATTGCTAATACTTAACACTTTAGTTTTCTGATCTTGCTAATATTGAAGGAGGAGCTAGTTCCAGCGCGCAGACATCTCCCAAGCATGATATTGGCAATCCAGTCAAAATGCTTACGCCTGAGAATCCTCGTCCTAATGATGAGACAATGAAGGTTTGGGAACGAATGCCGATGGTGACCACAACTGGAGATGGCCCTTATGGGAGGAGAATACAAGGGATTCTGTATAATTATGAGCAAGGAGAAGTATGCATTGTTTGTGCCTGCCATGCCAGCTTCCTAACCCCTAGTGAATTCGTGATCCATGCAGGTGGCAGCAAGGTGCAAAATCCCATGAAATACATCACTGTTTTGCTCTCTAACTCATTTTAAGATCAATGGAGATGAGTTGGATGATTTAATTACTCAACCATTTTATACTATCAGACATGGTTTAATTTAATTTTCTTATTTTGGCTATATTTTCGACTGGTGAAATATCTTTTAAATTTCTTTTGCATCTCCATTCTCAATAAATTATTATTGGTCTTTTTGGTGGGTGATCTTGAAATATTGTTGATCTAAAT
This sequence comes from Crotalaria pallida, assembly GCA_037953625.1. Taxonomy (NCBI): domain Eukaryota; kingdom Viridiplantae; phylum Streptophyta; class Magnoliopsida; order Fabales; family Fabaceae; genus Crotalaria; species Crotalaria pallida. The sequence goes on from CM075649.1 coordinate 185,025,979, forward strand.
AGTGTTAAGCTTTGTGTCGGGCTCTATTGGTTTGGACATATTTGTTTGCGTACATCAAGTTGCATTTTTGAATTGCCACGACACTTTACTTTAAAACTGTACATGATATCTTCACGACTTCACTTATTACTTCTCCCACTCGTCACCACTTATCACAACTTGATTTTTTGTTTCACATACATATATCTATTATTATTTTTTAATTAGCGAGTTAATTTATTATTGTAATTTTGGTAAAAAATATGAAGGTCAATAATTTTTATTAATGAGTTAATTTATTTAGAGGTGAACATCTCGCACTTTTGTATCACACTTCGTGCTATAGTATAATGATTGTTTTTAAAGGAAATAAATAAATTTAATTAAAAAGTTTTTGACAAATAGCTCAACTTTAACACAACGAGTGGCTGAAAGTATAAAATAGGGAAATGATTCAGCAAAGCAACAACACTAGACCAATACAATGGTTATGGTTTCAGATTACGGGTATGTTGCCATTGCAGTAGCCTTTTAATTTATTGATGTAAACAATATGGTCCACAAAGGATGATTGATGAGATGATTTCTAGTATATGTTTTTCATTAAGCCAAAGAGTCGAATTTAATTTAAGTGTAGGGAAAAAAAGTTTACAGAAGAGCTAGCATTTTTATGTTTTAGATATTATTTTCGATGCTAAGATATTTCTAAAAAATAGACATTGGCTAAAATAATCATTACTTCAACTCTATTTTTAATAATGAAAACTTACCTTGTCATACATATTAAGAATAACTTCAACAATCTTTGATGTTAATACTTTGAATAAAAATGAAACATCATGTCAAGAGCTTTATATCCTCCATCGTCGATGGGTTAGCATTTTATTTTGACATAGAATAAGAAATAATACATAATAGTCCCGATATTTTTAACATAGAATAAGACATTTATTACATATCAACTTTTTCATCATACGACAATTGACAATAATTTGAGGTTTTTTATCTTCTCCTTTAATTAAAATTAAACAACATCATCAACAATTTTACATATTTTTGGATTTGGCTTTTGTGAGTTCTAAAGTAAATTTTGTTTAATGGACATCAATCTCGGTAATTAAATATAATAAATGATTAAGATTAATATAATTCAAATGAATATATATAAAAAATTTAATTTAAATTTAGGTAAAATAATTTATAATATAATGAAGTACATTTAAATCTTAGAAACCGTAATCAAGTGAAAATTTAAAAATAGAAGAAAATATATTTACTTATGAAAAATTTATATTAATAAATAAGTTAATTAAGTTTTTTGGTATTTGTAATTAGTGTTAATTTTACGTTTAGTTTCTTGAATTTTTTTGCGAGGTTTTTTAATTTTAGCAAAATTTAAAGTTTTGGAATTAGATCTTCTGTTCAGCTTGATCCGTTAAGTATCAGAGTGATGTACGAAAATTTATGCCAACACTACCACATATAGCACATATAACATGAATATATTTTGTTTTATATTCATTAAACTTTAGGTTTTTTCCATCACTTCTGATATTTTTTTCAATTTTAAATAAATTGAATTATTCAAGTATTTATCGAATAAAAAAAAGTTATATCGCATATGATGGACAATGTGACATAGCGGATATGGGTTTCTGTCTGTTACGTTAATATTTATCGAAAATTAGATGAACAAAAGAATTAATTCCAAAATAATTTTAAATTTTGCTTGGACTAAGGGTCTATTTGATAAAACTAGCTTATAGCTGTGAATTTATAATTAATAGCTTTGAACTTGTAGCTGATAGCTTGTGAACTTAGCTGAAATCTGTGGGATTGTAATTGAAAGCTAATAGTTGTATAACTAACTTATTGAAGTAAAGCTGTTTAGCAAAACTAGCTTTACAACTAACTGAAATTTGTTAAATGACTTCAATGATATAATTTGACTAAGATATATGATAGTAATTAGGAAAAAAATAAAAGGCAAAATTGAGATATAATTTATTGAAAATTCTTTCATTTTTTTGAAAGCTACTTCATGTAACTTTTTGAAAAGTTAGTTTTCAAAAGTTATAAACCTTTTTGAAAGCTATAAACTTTTTTTTTTCACCAAATAGCTTTAGAAACTTATTGACCATGTCAATAAGTTAAAAGCTATTATATAAGCTATAAAATTGCCTTACCAAACATGTCCTAAAATTATGAAAAGCTCTTTCAGCGAGTAAACACAAAATTGATTTTATCTATGGAAAAAAAGGTTCACTACAATAATTTTGTGGATTAACTATGGAATATAGCTACGAAATATTTTAATAGCTAATCTATAGTTAATTAGTTATGATTGGCTATGAGCTAATTTTGCATAGCTAAAATTGCATGACGTGTGAAACTAATCTTAAAAAAAAAACATCTACGGAAAAACTATTAACTAGCTAAAGAATATTTCTCGCTATTTAAAATTCAGTAGCTGTTCACCCAAAAAATAAAAAATCAGTAGCTAATTTAATTAGCTTGGAACAGTTCCATAGCAAATTTGCGTTACTTTTAGCTGGGAATTATTTTCCCTGGCTAATCCGCAGCTGCAATTTTTTTTTTTTTTGAAATTAATCTCAAAATACTAATCCTAATTTGAGGAGAGAGAGAGGCTCGACTTCTGTCTTCCTCAATTTTTTTCTCTTCTCTTCTTCGTTTTCCTCTCTTTTGCGATAGCGGTAGAAGGGGAGGGAGAGATTCTCCTTCCCCTTCCTTTGGTTAGTGTGTGAGTTTTTTCTCTCCCAGTTATATTTGGGTTAAATAAATAAATCTTGCCTTTGTGCAAGTGGTGTGGTTTTTATTGTTCTAGTTTCATTTGGGTTTTGTTTTTTTTGTGTTTGAGTGTGGGAAGGCTTTTTGTTTATCCAGATCTCATGACCTTCCTATCTTCTCCAATGACTAGAAGACTGATATTTGGGACATCTTTTCCCTTCCAGATCTCTGTCTTCTCCTCTGTCTAGTGGTTCTACCTCCTCAGATCTGAGATTCTTTGTCGCCGAACTGTGCTTACTTCCGGCATTGATGAGATAGTTATCTTGGAAACAAAGGCTGTTGAATCTCTTGTTAGAGTTCGAAGCCGGATGTTGATGATGATCCTGATCCACAAGGAGTTTGCTGTTATGACTGAGTATCTAGTCTTTTTTAACAATGTTTATTGTATGGAAAATATATGCTTTGTTGTTGTACTATTGGATCTACTTGTACTATTTTTTTTTATGGAATCATATTTTCCTTTAAAAAAATCTCAAAATACTAATCCCCTTCTCTCTTTCACGACATTAGCTCTCATAATAATCTTAATATGTTAAATTTGAAGGAAGAATTTTGGAAAGTTTTGCCAAGTGGCATTTCTAGGTTGCCAAGTGGCATGATATATGAACATTATATTTGAAATTTTTTGAATTTATTTCTATTTTAAGTAATTAAGTTTACCAAGGTAAGTTTGTATATAAAAGTTATCATTTTTCAAGTTTAGTAGTCTTTTTATCTTCTTTTAGTCTTTTGACGTTTCTCATTCTTTTAGTGGTTGAGTTCACCGTTTCATTGGTTGATATTTATTGTTTCTTCTTTTTCAAGTTTATCTCACATTTATATGCAACCGTTTGGCATTCTGAAGAGGTCTTGGTTATTAAGAGCTTCTAGACCATTCGTTTCACCTTTGAAGTATAAATACATGTAAAATTACATTATTATAAATTATAAATTATACTATTGTGTTCAACTAATGTTTTGAATTTTCAGATTATCATTTTTTTTAATTGCTAATGTTGTGTGGTTGATATGTTTTGCAGGATATGTTACTAAAACCTCATTAGAATTGGCATTATTTACATTATTGCATTGTGTGCCATATATCTTGCTCGGTGTGCACCGGCGGTGTGTGTTTGGAGTGCTTTTGTTACATGGCCTAAGCAAAGATAGGTTCTGGGGCTGTGGCAGCTTTGCGGAGTTTGATTATTGCTTCTTAGTATTTCACTATTTCTATTCTTCTCTCTTGAACTTCTTACTAGGATTGTTTTTTTTTTATTTTATTTTACAATTTACCAATTCAAATGAGAATTTAGTTTTACACCGTTACTTTTTTGCATTTCCTCAAGTCTCTTTTGAATGGGACTTTAGTTTATTTTTGAGCCTAATCATTCTTTAATGAACTTGATTTTACCTACTATTTTGATTTTGGCAGCTATTCATCGTTCACCATTTTGATTTTACCTACTATTACTTTTTCTTTTTGCTGATTTAGTTATTAATTTGCAGTGCCTTGCAGCCTATTAATTTTATTGATTGGTCTAATTATTGGGGATTTTGTTGTTGGTGTTTTAAGTGGAGGTTCTTCTCAAACTAACAATCAAAAGTGAGTGATTGAAGAATACGTTGAACATGTAGCTGAAGAATGCACGAAGACAAATAATACCAAAGTGATTAAATTGTACAAATAGCTTAGGATTTTGAAGATTTAAACTATCATGGATCTTTTATTAATTTTATATTGATTTTTTTAGTTTATTTGTGGAATGTTTAGCTGGTTGGAGCATATGAAGCCAACTAATTAGTTGTGTATTGAAATCCAAAGAAATGTTAATTAAACTAACAGTGAACAAAAAATGCAAGTATCAGTTCTATATTGAAAGAAATATTCCAAGCGCATATCAACATTTCCAAGTGCTTGATACAAGAGGAACAAATATCCAATATGTCCCGAGTGCAACTTCATGAAATTTTAAGTATCCGAAGAAAAGATTTAGGTAGTTAGTTGTTTTAGGAATATAAATTTAAATAAATAGAATTTTTATAAAAAATATATTTTTATAAGTTCAAGACTGTTGGAATGAGAACGGGTGTATTGGGACCTTTATCAAAAATATAATTTCAAAAGTTTAATGCATTTATTGGAAAATGTTTTAAATTTTTATTTTCAGTTCAAGACTCGCTGAGTTTTTTTTTTAAAAAAAAAAAAAACCCCTTCTCATGCAAGAGTTTTAATTGTTTGTTTTTTCAAATCTGTATGTTTTTAATAGTATAAATACAATTCATTTGGCAATGGATTTATATTGTGTGCCATGGACACTTGCCATAATGCAACAGTAAGTTAATCAAACGCATTTTTCTGGGAAAATATAGAAAATTCGAAACTTTCAAAAACGGTATCTGTTCAAATGTTGATGAACTACTATGTATGGATGCATAGGTTAGAGAGAAAAAAAATTTAATGCATGAATCTTTGTAGTGTTTTATTTATGGGATTGAAATTTTGTGCGATATATTTTTATTTAATATTTTTTATGCAAGTATCAGTTCTATATTGAACGAAATATTCCAAGCGCATATCAACATTTCCAAGTGCTTGATACAAGAGGAAATTTTGTTTGTAAGAATGTTTGAGGTGAAATTTTTTCACGGGATTGGAGTCATTATAAAGATAATTTTGATTATTTTTAAATTTGGGGATGATAGTTGTTTAACCATATCTTAGTTTCCAGAAAAATTTAGTTACATGGATGATGTGATACAATTCATTCATAATATTTTCAATATTTATGGTTTTAAAGAAATTTAAGCATTTTAATTTTTTAAATAATGACAACTAACTATGATTTTCTTCTCTCACAATATGATAAATGAATGAAAAGAGTGTAGAATATTTTTTAGAAAAATATTTATGTTTTGATCATAACGGATAAAAGTGTATGAAATATTTATAAATAATCGTCACCAAACGATTATATCCCGTGCATCGCACGGGTAAATATACTAGTAATAATAATAATAATAAACCTCTCTCATTCTCTATCTCTCTCTTCCGATCTTCCTCATCATCCTCATGACCAAATCCCACCGTCACTCTTGTTATCTTCTTCTTCATCTTCATCACCAATGTCGCGACCAAACCCCTAATTTGGCTACCTAATCCTTCGTCACTCGGTTACTTAGAGTTCTAACGTTGAAGGTGCATTGTTGTGAGTTTTCGATGAAATTCTCTAACGATTTTTGATTTGCTTTACTTTGGTGAAGTTTTTAGGGATTTAAATTGAATGTGTGGAAATTATTGATGTTTCTAGATCAATTATGTGGTTTTTCCTCTTCTCTCCCTCTTGAATCTATGGTTAATTGATTTTGCATTGTTTTTGTTTATGTAGTTGTTGCAAACATGGAAGCATAGCAGCTTCTTTTGCGGAGGTGACTTCTATTTCTCTATTTGTGCTCTATTTCTAACTATGCATGTCTGGTGTTTGTGAAAATGCCTTATTGAGCATACAATTAGTAGGTGTTAATTTTTATTTTGCGCTCATAATAATTTCCAATTTTAAGCTGTGCAGATGTGATTGTGGTTTTTAATTAATGTGGGTCCTAGTTAGGTAATATATTTGGAATAATCCTCACTAAGATTGTGTTAATATATTTGCATGCTTACAAGAGTACTGTTTGTCTGTTTCCTTTTCTTACTCAGAGAGCAACAAATTGTTGCTTAATTTACAACACTACTGCATTGAACTTGCTTCTAGCACTCTGAGAATAGCTCTTGCAATGAGGTTTTAATTAATCTTATACTACTTCATATATCCTTGCTACTTGTATACTAAATCATGCCAAATTCCCTGTTGCTTGCATATATGTTGATGGAATAAATGACTTCTAGGTTAGTTTATTGATATAATTTATTTATAATTTCCATTTCCCATCTTATTAAAAATAAACCTTTATACCAATTTTTAATAAACCTTGATGGAATAAATAAACCTTGAAAATAAAAAACAGAATTTCTTGATACTTATTCTATTTGTCAATATAAAAAAATTTTATACCAATTTTTAATGATAGTATTTAATTATTTTTTAAAATGGATGTTGTATTAAGGACATGAGGATATATAAGAGTTAAGACGTTGTAACTACAGGTAGGGTGATCGAAGAAGACTTCTAAAGTCAAATGGATATACTTGTGAGCTTAGAGAATATTCATGGTGTATTTCCTCCCTCCCTTCCTTCCCCTATTTCCGCGGCAATGAAAAAATAATGACCCTCCCTCCCTCATCAATTATTTATTTACGGCAAATGCTAACAAGTGTTATTATGCATTTGTCAAGAAATCAAATGAAGTAAGTAACTATTGAAAAGTGTATTTTTTTTAGATTCTCAAGACACAAAGTAATGTACATTCATGATTAATATTCTAAGTTTAAAAACATTAACAAGTACTCTAAGGACACTAGTTAGCGAGACCCTTTATTTATTTTTCGCTTAGAAGATACCGAAATAATCTTCGTAAATATTGAATCACTTGAAATTGTTCTATACGAAAAAAATTTTGGCTGCATTTATAAAATGTTTGGTTTTGGTCTCTCTTGTTAAATTTTGGTTCCCTTAATTATGTTGGTAATTTGTTTTAGTCCATATGATATTAGATTTGATAGGTTTTGATCTTTCTATTATCATAATTTTTTATTTTTGAATATAAAAGAAGTTGTTTTTCTATCCATAAGAATTAATGCAAGAATATCATTTTTGATAGGTGATAGAAGGTAATACATTACATTTTTTACATTTTTCTCCCACAATTAATAGGGGTACCAAAACCAAAATGTTTTGTAAATGTAAGAACCAAAATTTTTTTTTTTTTAGAGATCAATTTCAAACGGATCAACATTTACAAGAATCCTTTTGAAATTTAAGCCTTTATTTATTTATGGTCTTTCTAGCCAGTACTTTTAAGGATACTAATATTAAAAAATAGTCATAAATACATATTTTTTTATATCCTAAGAATTAAAGAAAAAAAAAACTATATTTTTTTGTATTAACAAATAGTTAGCGTTTACCTTTATTTATTTACGAATGAATGAATCAATGGATATAGCCGTTTCTTTCTTTCTTTCTTTATTCATTCCTAGCTAGGAACACAAAAGGGAAACCTTTGTTGCGAGTATATGAGAGATTGATTGAGATTGGAGTCACTTCCAAGAAGGCCCATTTCATTTCCATTTCCATTTCCATGGCTTCCTCCTCATCATCACTCTGTACGCCCCTTTTCACTTTTCATTATACATAAATTGTTCTTCTTAAAAATTCTACTCGGTTATGAATTATGATGGTAACTTACACATGAACAGGAATTTTGATTAATAGTTATGAATTATGAGTTCACCTTTAAATTTGCCATTATAATATACCTACCGTTGTCTGCAATTTTTTTCTTCGATGCTTCACTTTTTGGGAAATAATTATTTTCCATGTTGAGTTTCCACCCAAACACTTCTTAACTTGGTATAATAATTCTAAATTTAACAGGTTTCCTATTGCTCATGCTCATTATTGGGTGCACTGCAAGGCCTTTGTATCCACTTCCAAGGGGTCAACATCACTGGCTCTTTTACTGGTATTGTTGGTATTCTTGGTGCAGCTTCCTATCAAATTCCCTTCATAACATTTTTTTTAAGAGACTAATTTTATTGCAGCTGTTTACTGCTTATTACATAAATGCGTAAGCACGGAATGCATCTTAACTATTCTTGGTGCATCTTCTTTCTTTTGAAAGATTCTAATTAGCTTAAAATAATTACATTCTGTTTTTGTACATTTGCAGTTGATTTCACATTAAAGGAATTAAAGTCATTGAGGGTGAAGCAGAGGTTTGGCTACAGGGATCAACAGTTTAATGGTTAGTCCACCCTTTACAAGTGGTATCTTCTCATTCTATTATAGTATTGTGTCATTTTCACTTTGGGAGCTGTCTGCTGATGACTTGTTTTCCTCTTGTGATTTTTTACATGTACTACAGTGACTGTGGCACATACAAAAGTAGTTAAATGTATGTCTTCAACCTAATACTTGGAACCTCTTTCAGGGAAACATCAAATAATTACTTTCGAATATATCCATTGCATTGAATGCGCCCAGAGTTGTTGGAATATATCCGGAGATAAAGAATCCTATTCTTATCAATCAGCATGTGAGTATATCTCCCTATAATCTAATAAACAATTAAATGTTCAGGGGGGTGGTGAAAGAAAAAGGATAAGTTGCTCCAGAATGCAGAAATATTAGGTGCTGGTCATTGCCGGTGATATCATATAAAATCAATGAAATAAACACTCCTCTCTACTTTAAATTCAGGCTAATGAAGTAATAATTATTACATATAATTGGAAGTTTCGAAGGATGCGAATTTTATTAAGAATAACAATATTCTTATCCCCATTTAGAATTGTGTTATGCAAAATCTTTCAATTTCATGCATGATACTGTCGTAAGTCCTAATATCTTTAAGCCAGTTTATTTTAGAAGTTTTGCTTGCTTTTTATTCATTAAGTTGATTGATACAATCAACAGGTGAAATGGTTAGATGGTAAAATATTTGAGGACAAGTTTGTGGAGACACTTCAGAAATATGGATACAGGGGTTCATACTTGTCAAAAGATTGGTTGAAACAACCTGCATTTATTCAGTCATTTGCTCCAACTTCACTTGTGCATATATCAAATCAGACAAACAGACTTGCCCAAGATATTCATAATTGACGATATCACTATTCTTAATTGATGTTTGCTCACGTTAATGCACTTACTAATATTCTGAAAGCAACACTTTCTTGTTTCCTCAGTCCAAGTATCAAATGCAAGTCCTGACATCTCTCGACTTGAATTTTTTTGAGGGAATATGATCAACTTTGAAAGAAATATTGATCCATCATGTATAGCTGTTCTTTGATAAATCATATGATATGATGAGATAACATTTTTGCTGCTAAGCGGATTTAAGGAAACTGATTTGGCGTTGATGCTGATGCTGACGGTGGGGCCAAAAAGGCTAAGACAGACACGCGGGCAGTGGGGAAAGTGACAGAGGGAGAGGGAGTTTACTTGAGTTTTGAATGGAGACACTGAATAAAGGGAAGGAAGAAGAACAAACTACGTGAGCCCTCTCTTTCTCACTTCCACTACCTTTGTTTGCCATGTATATTCTATTTTCAAATGACTTGTCAAGTATCAGTTACTCCCTCTTTACATAAAAACAATGATCCATTAAAACCATCTCTCTCTCTCTTCTTCTTCTTCTTCTTAATTACACTTCTCCCATCATCACTCATCTTTGTCTCTTTCTCTTCAAACTCATTTACTATTTTCAAATCTCATTCACTTCCACTTCCTTTGTTTACCACGCGTATTCTATTTTCAAATGACTTATCAAGTTTCAGTTACTCCCTATTTACATAAAAACAATGATCCATTAAAACCATCTCTCTCTCTCCTTCTTCTTCTTAATTACGCTTCTCACATCATCACTCATCTTTGTCTCTTTCTCTTCAATCTCATTTACTATTTATTAATTTGTACTTGTTTTCGTTTTCTTCTATTCTATTCTGAGCTGTTGTAACAACCTGTGCTGTAAGCTACTCTTCATCCTTATCAACTTTACCATTCTTCCATGTAATTTTTTTGTCAGTTTTATTATTCATTTGCATTTTCTCTTTCTGACGCAGACATTCCTCAAGGGAACTTGTTCTATTGTTCAAGGAAGGATTTCAATGGAGGTTACACAGATCAATTTTACTTATTATTATTACTATAATTATTCATGCAAGAAGAAAGTACTAAATTTTAAGATCTGTGTTTTCATTTATTTGTTTAAATGTTTATTTATTCATTTGTGTGCAGGGATTTATGGCTGCAGAACCAAAGGGTACCAATGTGGCTGAGCCTATAGACCTGACTCTGAAGCTATCACCATGCGGTCAAAGTGCAGAAGAAAAGTGTCTGACAAAGTCGCCAACGATTGCTGGGAAGAAAGGAGTGAACGCTGTGGCAAATGGGCCACAGAAAGAGGGTCTCATTGCTGCATGCTTGAAGTTGAAGAGATCTACCTCACTGCCACCACCTGCAAAAATGAGTATTGTGGCGAGGCTCAAGACTAGCAAGACCATGCAGGAGAGGCGGCTGAGGGCCGCCGAACTCGCCACAGCAGCAAGGGCGGCAGCAGCAGCAAAGACAAATGCTTCTTGGAATCAGGGTAACTTCTTTTTCTTTGTTTTAATGCTCAGTTGAATTGCACATGAAAGGTCATAGGTTTTTTTTTTTTATCGTGTAAGGGTTAATTATGAATTTCCTTAATTTTAATACTCCGGCATGTTGATATTATATTTCTGTTTGAATAGCATTAAAATGATTTTTAAAAATAATGGCAAGTGCAATAGCTTAAGTTGAAACTTTAGGCTTAATTATGTCACAAGTCCTTGAAGTTTGGCGTACTTTTGCCAGATACCCTTATTCTTTTCTTTTCAATGTCTGACTCCGTTACTTCTGTGTTTGTCATATACCCCTGCTACCAATTTTGGCCAATTTTGCTGACATGTAATATCAGAATCCTGGTCAGAGGCGCAGGAGGATAGACATGTGGTGCCCCGTGGGAGAAGATCCTTTTTTTATAAATTAAAAAACTAAAAAAAATTAATATTTTAATATTTTTAGTTAAATAAAAAAAGAAATGATTGAAGAGAGAGGTCGTCTTCGCCCATGTGACATCACGCGACACCATATTACCAACCTCCTGCGTCTAACTAGGATTATGACGTTACATGTTAGCAAAATTGGTCAAGAATTGGTAATAGGAGTATATGACAAACCCATAAGTAATTTCAGGGAGTCAGACATTGAAAAAAAAGAATAAGGGTATCTAGCAAAAGTACCCAAAACTTCAGGGACTTGTGACATAATTAAGCCATTATCTTTGTTTTGGATGCCAATGTTGTGTCCATTTTCTTTCTTTCAATTGATTTTCAAATTATTTATATCAAGTTAGTTTTTCTGCTGTTATTATGCTTAGAATTTCGTAGGCAAAGAGGATTTATCTTTGCCAAGGTTGTGCAATGCAAACCTAATGCATGACAGAATAACTCTAATAAATGAAAACATAATCTAGTTTTATTCTGATGAAAAATGGAACCTGAGAGCAGCATTTACGACGTCTTTCGAAGAACGACAATAAATCAAGTAGAAGATACTCGTGACCCTAACATAGTATGTCTAGAACATGTGAAAAGGCGGCATTAAAGTGCAAAAGTGTTTGTTATGGCTGACGTTAGCAGAACACGACAATCAAAATCATTAGTATCAGTACTCGAATTTTGACACGTATCTCAAGATGCTAGGGAACTAAGTTGGCAAGTGATCGACAATTGATATGGCAATCTATACATCTCTCTTTTTGTATGATTGTTACTCTTGATTGTAGATTTGTAGCTGAGCATGATTTTTAGTATATTGTTAAATCCATTCAATGTAAGTTAAGCCTTCAAATTACTTGAACTTAGGTTTGACAAAAGTTTTCTCATAGCACATTATTTTAACTTATGCTTGTATTGCATATAACTCTTTATTGCTGATACTTAACACTTAAGTCTTCTGATCTTGCTTATACTGAAGGAGGAGCTAGTTCCAGCGTGCAGACATCTCCCAAGCAGGATATTGGCAATCCAGTCAAAATTCTTATGCCTGCGAATGCTCATCCTAATGATGATACAATGAAGGTTCCAAAAAGGATGCCAATGGTGACCACAGCTGGAGATGGCCCTTATGGGAGGAGAATACAAGGGATTCTGTACAATTATGAGCAAGGGGAAATATGCATTGTTTGCGCCTGCCATGCCAGCTTCCTGACTCCGGGTGAATTCGTGATCCATGCAGGTGGCAGCAAGGTGGAAAATCCCATGAAACACATCACTGTTTTGCTCTAATTCATTTTAAGATCAGTGGAGATGGAGATGGAGATGGTTTATTCCTCTAAAAAGAATTTATAAATTGATAAGACGTTTTTTTGTTTGTACTGGTCTTTGATAAATTTAGTTTCCGATTTTGGATGGTATGTTGGTCTTAATTCCTCTGGATATTGCTCCTTCTTCCTTTTCTGCTCTCACTCATTTGTCAGTTTGCCTTTGCTTTCCTCTAAGTCCTAATTCTCTTTTTGTTACTGATTTATTTTTGTTCGTTTTATGCGTTAGTTAACTAAGGTAGTGTTTTGGGTCATATAGCCCAAATGGGGTAGTGTAAATTAGTTTCCTCCGTTTTTTTGGTGTATACCAAGGGTATCCCCCGGCCGACAGCTGAAGACTAATCCCCTCCAAGGCGTAGAGATCACCGAAGTGGGTTTTGCCTCTACCAACAAAGCATTTTCCATGCCCACGGCAGGGATCGAACCCCTGACATCATGCTTAAGGAAACCAGCTATCTACCAACTGTGCTGGGCTTTGTTGGTGTAATGTTTCATGCTTTGAATCATCTATGTCTTAATTTATATCATTAATGACTTTACATACTTGAATCGAAATCTTAGACAAAATACGAAAAATATATATTTTGTTGTGTACCTTGGTTATCTTTCAGATGATTTATTTTCCTTATTTGTGAAGACCATAGAGCATATAATAAGTAATTTTAAATCTTGATATATTGATGTAATTGTATATGGCAAGATTTGGACAGGTGAATAATTTTTTAGATTTCTTTTGCATTTTCATTCTCAATAAATTATTGGTTCTTTTGGTGTTTGATTCTAAAATATTGTTAGTCTAAATTGTGTTTAGCTTGTGTTGGGCTCCTGACGGGTTTATTTTGCCAATTTGAGCAAGATATTCTTTAATGAAAGCTGATATTTGAACACACCACCTTGGCAATTTTTTTAAAAAACTTTACACAATATCTACAGTTATTGCTTCTCCGACTCGTCACCACTTATTATGCACTCTTTCAAAGTTTCAACTCGATATTTGCTTCCCATACATATATCTATTATTATATTTTATTATTGAGTTAATTTATTATTGTAATTTTGGTAGAAAAATCTGAAGGACACACGGCTTTATTATGGGGGTGAACATTCACTGTCTTGAACTTTTGTACCACAATTTGTGCTAAAATATAGCGCTTGTTCTTAAAGGAAATAAATAAATTTGATTAAAATGTTTTTGACAAATAGTTCACCTTTGGTTGTTTCATTTTTGTGCAAATTATTAACATCAAAGATTGTTGATGGTTATTCTTAAGTCAAATGTTAACAAGTACCCTTGTTAAACAATCAAGTATAGCGTATATGTATTGAAAAATGTAAAATTGTTGGTAGGAAATGATTCCAGAAAGCAACAACACTAAACCAATGGTTATAGTTTCAAATTACGGATATGTTGCCATCCTAATAGTCTTGTGATGCACCAATTGTAACTAATATGGTCCACAAAGGGTGAAAGATGAGGTGATTTATAGTATATGTTTTTTATTAAGCAAAGACTCAAATTGAAGTTAAGTGTATGGAATAAATTCTTATGAGAAAACTAGCATTTTTATGTTTTAGATATTTTTGATGGCAATAGCTCTATATCCTCCATCATTCTGCCAATGAATTAGCATTTTTTTTTCTAAAGTACATCTTGTTTAATGGACAACAATCTATATAATTACTTCACCAAACAATCTACTCCCTCCGGCTCGAATTATAAGCAATTCCAACCACTTTTACGGTTATTAATGAGGTTAGTTGATTGTATTTAATTTTCTCAAATTTATAAAAAATATAGGTATTTTAGGAAAGTAGCATCGGGAACGAAAGAAAAATTAATTAAGATTGCAATTTTCTAGAGATGTTTTAGGAAAGTGGCATTGGGAATGAAACAAAATTTAATAAAGTTAGTTAATTTTGCTTATATTTTAAACCAAGAGAAATATGTTTTTTTGTTGCTTATAATTCGAGCCAAAGGGAGTATATAATTAAATGTAATGAATGATTAACATTACTATAATTAAAAGAATTTTATATCAAAAATTAATTTTAATTCCCACACATCAAACTTTAACTTGCGTAACTCTTATGTTTATGTGCAGCAACCTGCATTAAATTCATAAATAAAGAATTTTCAAATGAGCTGCAAGATATAAACTATCATTATCCAGAGTTTAAATATCAGCGACCCTAATCAAGAAAAAAAAAAGAAAAAATATTTGCTTATCAAAAATTTAAATTCATAAATAAGTTAAATAAATTTTTGGTCTTTGTAAATAAGGTTAATTTTACATTTAGAACTTAGAATTTTTGTTTTTCGAGGTTTTAGTCCTTGCAAAATTTAAAGTTTTGTAATTAGTTTCTCTATCTAGCTTACTTCGCTAAGTGCCAAATTGGCAAATGGAAATCCATACTAGCACTAGCATGTGCATCACACATGACATGTATATAATTTTTTATATTCGATAAACACTAGAAAATTTTCAACAACTTTTGGTTTTTTTAATTTAAAAATATATATGTATATATATATATATCAAAATTTTCAAAAGTATTATCAAATATTAAAAAAGTCATATCATATTTGATGGATGATGTGACAGTGCTGATGTTGTGGATTTTCGTGTGTCACGTTAATATTTAATGAAATTAGATGGACAAAGGAACTAATTCCTAAATAATTTTAAATTTGGCATGGACTAAAATTTTAAAAAACTTTTTCGGTGAGTAAACACAAAATTGACCTTATCTATTAAAAAAAAAGTTATGAAACCTTGAAAATAAAAAACAGGAATTCTTGATACTCTTTCTAGTTCTTAACGTAAGAAACTTCATTCCAATTTTTAATATTCCTTTCCTATAGTTTTAACTTTTTATTTTATTTTATTCTGTATCTTTTGTAGTTTTAGTTTTTTAAGACATAATAAATATTTTTTTTCTCAATTATAATTTTCATTTAATCATTTCTATCACTCCTCGTAAATTATACTCTCTCCGGTCTTATTTATAAGACATTTTTCAAGATTTTTCTCTTCCATCAAGGAAAATAGTTAAACTTGTTAGTGACATTTGAAATGTGAAAATTTGATATATTTTTTTCGAAATTATCCTTATCATTATTATTGTAACTCTAAAAAGTGTTGAGTTAATATGAGTGTTTGTGAAAAAAGTAATTAAATGCTATTGAAAATTGAAATAAGATCATATAAATAGGACCAAAATAAAAACTCCAAAATATCTTACGTATAGGACCATGGGGCACTTTTCTCCTCTTTCTCATCTATAAATTATCTATATTAATTAATGAACACACTTTCTTAATATAAATTAAATATTATTACAACTTTCAAAAAATGGATTAAAGAGGTATATTTTAAATAAAACACATACATTATAAAGCTTACAATACTCAATACATTTTTTTTTATGAACCAGGGTATCCATCCGCGCAATTGGGTGACTAATCCCTCGCACCACGATCGGGCTCTTTCGGAGGTAATGCTCCCAGTAAGGCTTGCTTCATTCACATGCAAGTTAACATCTTTAACATAAGTAAAACAACCTTAAACTTAAAAAAATAAATAAAAAATTATAGAATAAAGGAAATAGTAAGATTTAATTATTTTTAGAAATGGATGTAAGACAGCCCAGTTGGTGGTTGCAAGGACACTTAGGATTTTCCCCTCCCAGGTCATGGGTTCTAGTCTCAGACCTTCCATATAAAAAAAAAAAAAAAAAAAAGAAAGAAAGAAATGGATGTAGTAGTAGTATCAAGGAGATGGGGGAATATAAGACGGTGCAACTACCGGTGGGGTAACTGTAGAAGAAGACCCCTGGAAACTCAATGTCTATGGAGTTATCCCTCCGATCTTGTATTTTAATCCATCTATCCTATATTGGGCACCACGTTTTCGGGAAAATCTTTGCTAAGGTAGTATTTTATATTTTCTATACATCATTGGTTGTTTTTTCTCTTTTTTGTCTTTATTAATGTTTTGATTAACTATGTTTCTTTATTATTCATTAATGAATGTGAACTTTCCAAGTAAAGTGGAGAGGTTAAATTGTAATGTTACAATATATTCTCATAAAATTCACAAAATCAACAATTTTCCTTGGTTTGGGAAATATGGTTAAGTATGCCCTATATATAGGATTGAGGGAGTAGCAAAAATAAATACCGACATGGTTTTAAGAAAAAAAGTTGAAGAAAAATAGTTGAGTGTATTTAATTTTTTTCAAATTTTTAAAAAGTTAAATTACTTTAGGAAACTTGTATTGGAAATGAAAAAAAATTAAATGATGCAACCTAATATATTTTAGGAATAATTTTTTTATAATAGAAAATTAGTCAAATTTTGTTTATATTCAAGACTATGGTGTTTTTATTTGCTTATAATTGAGAAAGAAGTAAGCACAGTACTTGTGAGCTTAGAGAATATTCCTTGTGTATTTTTTTTCCTTCCCGTATTTCCGCCGCAACGAAACACTAATCCTGAATGAATGGATATACATAATACAGTAGCCGTTTCTTTCTTTCTTTCTTTATTCATTCCTTTGCTATGAACACTCAAACGGGAAGTGAGTATGTGAGAGATTGATTCAGATTGGACTCACTTCCTTTCATTTCCATCTCCATGCCTTCTTACTCCATATTATGAATTATGATGGTAACTTACACATTAACACTAATTTTGATTATTACTCTAGTTATGATGCTACCAATTATTATCACTAATTTGAGTTCACCCTTAAATTTCCCATAATACTATACCTACCGTTGTCTACAATTTTTTTATTTTTTTATTTTTTTGGCTTCATTTATTTGTTTAGCACTTTAGCTGGAATCTTATCAGGCTTCACTTTTTGGGAAATAATTATTTTCCATGTTGAGTTTCCACCCAAACACCTCTTAACTTGGTATAATAATAATAATAATAATATTCTAAATTTAGCAGGTTTTGCACCTCTAGTATTCCTATTGCTCATTATTGGGTGCACTGCAAGGCCTTTGTATCCACTTCCAAGCCATGGAGATCGTGAAAGTAGACGGCCTCTACAAACTTTTCCACTGCACATCGGGGTTCAAATGGAGAGATTCCTGAAGAAACTGCTGCTGCATACCAGGTGAATTAGGCCATTACTCTTCTCAAAAAATTGCATTCCTTTCTCATTATTTTAAACCTGATTTGAAATTTTAGTAACATTATATGCACAAAAAAAAAAAAAAAGTATCAAAGCTTCATTATCATATTAATTGACTCTGGTTATCAAATACAATCATGCTACAATTATGTACAAACTATTATAAGGTACAGAGTATGATTCAAATAATATAATGAGCGTCATTATCATCTTTGGCTTCTACTTGCCTAAAAATGAATCTCTCTTCCAGAGAGCTGTTGAAGAAGGTGTGGACTTTATTGAAACCGATATCTTATCTTCAAAAGATGGTGTCCTTATAGATTTCCATGATGTTACTCAGGATGATACTACTGACGTTGCTCAGTTTGCAAATCGTAAAAGAACTTATCAAGTCCAAGGGGTCAACGTCACTGGCTTTTTTACAAGAATTGTTGCTTGCTATTCTTGCTTGCTATTCTTAATTTGCTATTCCTATCAGCAAATTAAATTCCTTTCATCGTAACATTTTTTTTAAAGAGATTAATTTGATTGCAGCTGTTTACTGCTCAGTACCATTACATAAATGCGTAAGCACGGAATGCATCTCAATTTTCATTGTTTTTAAGGATGTGCATCTTTGTTCTTTTGAAAGATTCTGATTTGCTTAAAATAATTACATTTTGTTTTTGTACATTTGCAGCTGATTTCACATTAAATGAATTGAAGTGATTGAGGGTGAAGCAGAGGTATAGCTTCAGGGATCAACATCAACAGTTTAATGGTTAGTCCACCCTTTACAACTAGTATCTTCTTATTCTATTATGTTTCATCTTCACTACTGAAGCTACTGTCTACCGTGACTTTGGCATATACAAAAGTAACTAAACGTATGTCTTTAACCTAATACTCAGAACCTCTTTCAGGAAAACATCAAATAATTACTTTCAAAGAATACATATCCATTGCATTGAAAGTGCCCAGAGTTGTCGGAATATATCCAGAGATAAAGAATCCTGTTCTTATCAATCAGCATGTGAGTATTTCTCCCTAGAATCTAATAAATAATTAAATGTTCTGGGGGCGAGAAAAAAAAAGAATAAGTTGCTCCAGAACGCAGAAATATTAGGTGCTTGTTAGTGCTGGTGATATCATTTAAAATCAATGAAATAAACACTCACCTTTAAATTCAGGCTGATGAAGTAATAACTATTACAGAAGGTAAGATTATATAATTGGAAGTTTTGAAGGATGCAAATTTTATTAAGAATAACAATATTCTTATCCCCATTTAGAATATGTGTTATGAAAAATTAAAATCTTTCAATTTCATGTGTGATACTGTCATAAGTTCTAAGTAATATCTTTCAGCCAGTTTATTTTAGAAGTTTTGCCTGCTTTCTATTCATTAAGTTGATTGATACAATCAGCAGGTGAAATAGTCAGATGGTAAAATATTTGAGGACAAGTTCATGGAGACACTTCAGAAATATGGATACTAGGGTTCATACTTGTCAAAAGATTGGTTGAAACAACATTCATTCAGTCATTTGCTCCAACTTCACTTGTGCATATATCAAATCAAATCAGACTTGCCTAAGATATTCTTAATTGACGATTTCACTATTCTGACTCAAGACACTAATCAGGTATGTAATGCAACCCCGTGCATAACCTCCCTGCTAGTAGATTATTCATTCCTACATGACTGTGACTTGATCTTATCCCAGATTTTATGTACTATCTGACATTATTCTAAAGTAATATTCTTCATTTTAAGTTGTCTATTCCAAAACCTAACATAGTAATGCTGTGATGATGATGATGTGCAGTCATATTGGGAGATTACAGCTGATAGATACTTTGGTTTATTTTCTGTTCATATAAGCTGCTATGAGATTTTCAAGAGACTAGACTCAATGCTTTGCTTTTAAATACTAGAATTGTTGATGACTAATACTAAAAAGATGTTGCTTGGAAGCTTCTGGGATCTTGTATGGCAAGAGATTCTTGTAAATGATTAATTAGACTGAAATTCCAATCTGGAATAAAATTGTTTAGCAAATAAGAAAAAACACATCATGGCTTCTTAGATTGACCTTTGCTCATCTCAATGCTCTTTCTAATATTCTGAAAGCAACACTTTCTTGTTTCCTCAGTCCAAGTATCAAATGCAAGTCCTGTCATCTCAAGACTTGAATTTTTTTTGGGAGTATGATCAACTTTGAAAGAAATATTGATCCATCATGTATAGTTGTTCTTTGATAAAACATGTGATATGACGAAATAACATATTTGCTGCTAAGCAGATTTAAGGAGATTGATTTTGCGTTGATGCTGATGCTGATGCTGATGCTGACTGTGGGGCCCAAAAGGCTGAGACAGACACGCAGAGTGGGGAAAGTGACAGAGGGAGAGGGAGTTTACTTGAGCTTTGAATGGAGCCACTGAATAAAGGGAAGGAAGAACAAGCTAAGTGAGCCCTCTCTTTCTCATTTCCATTTCCTTTGTTTACCACGTGTATTCTATTTTCAAATGATTTGTCAAGTTTGAGTTACTCCCTCTTTACATAAAAACAATGATCCATGAAAACCATCTCTCTCTCTCCTTCTTCTTCTTAATTAAGCTTCTCACATCATCACTCATCTTTGTCTCTTTCTCTTCAATCTCATTTACTATTTATTAATTTGTACTTGTTTTCGTTTTCTTCTATTCTGTTCTGAGCTGTTGTAACAACTTTTGCTGTAAGCTACTCTTCATCCTTATCAACTTTACCATTCTTCCATGTAATTATTTTGTCTGTTCTATTATTAACTTGCATTTGCATTTTCTCTTTCTGACACAGACATTCCTCAAGGGAAATTGTTCTACTGTTCAAGGAAGGATTTCAATGGAGGTTACACAGATCAATTTTACTTATTATTATTATTATTATTATTATTATTATTCATGCAAGAAGAAAGTACTAAATTTTAAGATCTGTATTTTCATTTTTAATGTTTTTATTTATTTATTTGTGTGCAGGGATTTATGGCCGCGAAACCAAAGGGTACCAATGTGGCTGAGCCTATAGACCTGACTCTGAAGCTTTCACTATGCGGTCAAAGTGCAGAAGAAAAGTGTTTGACAAAGTCGCCAACGATTGCTGGGGAGAAAGGAATGAACACTGTGGCAAATGGGCCCCAGAAAGAGGGTCCCATTGTTTCACACTTGAAGTGGAAGGGATCTACCTCACTGCCACCACATGCAAAAAAGAGTATTGTGACGGAGCTCAAGAGTAGCAGGACCATGCAGGAGAGGCGGCAGAGGGCTGCTGAACTCGCCGCAGCAGCTAGGGTGGCAGCAGCAAAGGCAAATGCTTCTGGGCATCAGGGTAACTTCTTTTTCTTGGTTTTAATGCTTAGTTGAATTGCACATGAAAGGTCATAGTTTTTTTTTTTTGCAGTGTAAGGGTTGATTACGAATTTCCTTAATTTTAATACTCCGACAGGTTGATATTATATTTTTGTTTGAATAGCATTAAAATGATTTTTAAAAATAATGGCAAGTGCAAAAGCTTAAGTTGAAACTTTTATCTTTGTTTTGGATGCCAATGTTCTGTGTCCTTTTTCTTTCTTTCAATTCATTTTCAAATTATTTATATCAATTCAGTTTTTCTGCTGTTATTATGTTTAGAATTTCATAGGCAAAGAGGATATATCTTTGCCAAGGTGTTGGAATGCAAACCTACTGCATGACAGAATAACTCTCAAATGAAAACAAAATGTAGTTTTATTCTGATGAAAAATGGAACCTGAGAGCAGCATTTATGGCATCTTTCGAAGAACGTTATAATAAAACAAGGAGAAGATACTCGTGAGTAGTGACCGTAACATAGTATGTCTAGAACATGTGAAAAGGCGGCATTAAAGTGCATAAGTGTTTGTTATGGCTGACATTAGAAGAACATGACAATCATACTCAATAGTATCATCCGTACTGAATTTAGCGAAAGCACTTGTCTTAGTTGACAAACATAGAGTCAAACACGCAACCATACTCATTAGTATCATGATTTTTTAGCGGAAGCATTTGTTTTAGTTCACAGTTACGAACATGACAATCATAATCATTAGTATCGGTACTTGAGTTTAGACACGTACTACAAGATGCTAGGGAACTAAGTTGGCAAGTGATCGACAATTGATATGACAATCAATTGCGTACACGTGGTACAAATCTAGATTTTAAAGGCTATGAAGTCAATGTAAGAGAAACTGTACAAAAATCGCTAGAAGTATTCTCCTAACTAGAACAGCTGATGATATATTGTTATGATAAACATAATAAGAAACAAAAATTGACCAAAGCTTCTTCCCACTGGTGGGGTCTGCAAAGTGGCATTGTGTTTCATTATAAGTTACTGCCTCCTTGACCAAACCCTATATATATATATGATATTTTTGGGGTTTTTATTTTGGTTCTTCTAATATGACCCTATTTTAATTTCCGATAGCATTTAATTAATTCTTTCTATAAACAAACCTATTAACTCAATACTTTTTAGAGTTCCAATTATAATTATAGGGGTTGTTTTAAAAATGTATATCAAATTTTCACATTTCCAATGTTACTAACAAATTTAGATACCTTCCTTGGTAAAAGTGAAAAATCCTACAAGGGTCCTACCTATAGGGCCAGTGGGAGTATATCCTCACAATGTTCGTTGTGTTCTAATTCTTTTAGAATACTTTCCCTTATGGTTTTCTTAGTCTCCATCTACATTTAAGTATCTAACTATCAAACTATCCTCCATTTGTTATACTTTTCTTACTAGATATTCTAACGGATTGTCCTCACATGGTCAAATCACAAATCGCCTATGACAAAATTGAACCATCTTTTTATCATATCTATCTTGCCTTGGTGTAGTAGAATGACTAAGTATCATAAATCACATGAACATAAAGGTGTTGATGTTATGGATGCTAGCTATGTTGTTTGATGGTGTCCGTCATCGGTTGAATCACTTGAATGTATTTCCCTTCCACATTATTACTAAAATAATCTGAGCTTCTGTGCCTTCCTTATATCTTGCTTCTCTTCTCAGCTTTTATACATCTCTCTTTTTGTATGATTGTTACTCTTGATTGTAGCTAAGCATGATTTTAGCAAATTGTTAATTCCATTCAATGTAAGTTATGCCTTCAAATTAATTGAACTTAATTTAACAAAAGTTTCCTCACAGTACATTATTTAACTTATGCTCGTATTACATATAACTCTTTTATTGCTAATACTTAACATTTTAGTCTTTTGATCTGGCTAATACTGAAGGAGGAGCTGGTTCCAGCGAGCAGACATCTCCCAAGCAGGATATTGGCAATCCAGTCAAAATGCTTATGCTTGCGAATCTTCGTCCTAATGATGATACAATGAAGGTTCTGAATAGGATGCCAATGGTGACCACAGCTGGAGATGGCCCTTCTGGGAGGAGAATACAAGGGATTCTGTACAATTATGAGCAAGGAGAAATATGCATTGTTTGCGTCTGCCATGCCAGTTTCCTAACCCCTGGTGAATTCGTGATTCATGCAGGTGGCAGCAAGGTGGAAAATCCCATGAAATACATCAATGTTTTGCTCTAACTCATTTTAAGATCAATGGAGATTAGTTGGCTGATTTAATTACTCAACCCTTTTATACTATCAGAGATAGTTTATTTATTTTTCTTATTTGTGACTATATTTCCTACAGGTTAAATATCTTTTAAATTTCTTTTGCATCTCCATTCTCAATAAATTATTGGTCTTTTTGGTGGATGATCCTAAAATATTGTTGGTCTAAATAGTGTTTAGCTTTGTGTCGGGTTCTACTGGTTTGGACATATTTGTTTGCTTACATCAAATTACATCTTTGCATCATCACAATTCACAACACTTTTTTTAAAAAAAAAAAAAAAACTGTTCATGGTATTTTCACGACTTCACTTATTACTTGTCCCACTTGTTACCACTTATTATGCACTCTTCCAACTTGATTTTTGTTTAGAATACATATATCTATTATTATTTTTTATTAATGAGCTAATTTATTATTGTAATCTTGGTAGAAAAATATTAAGGACATGCGGCTTTATTAAGAGGCGAACATTCACAGTCTCGCACTTTTGTACCACACTTCGTGCTATAGTATAACGATTGTTTTAAAGGATATAAATACATTTAGTTAAAAAGTTTTTGACAAATAGCTCACCTTTGACACAACGAGTGATTGAAAGTACAAAATAGGAAATGATTTAACAAAGCAACAACACTAGACCAATGCAATGGTTATGGTTTCAAATTACGGGAATGTTGCCATTGCAGGAGGCTTCTGATGCACCAATTGTAAACAATATGGTCCACAAAGGATGATTGATGAGATGATTTATATATGTTTTTCATTAAGCAAAGAGTCGAATTTAATTTACGAGAGAGTTAGCATTTTTATGTTTTAGATATTTTCGATGCTAAGATATTGCCTAAATATAGACATTCGCTAAAATAATCATTACTTCAACTTTATTTTTAATAAAAACTTACCTTGTCATGCATATTAAGAATAAGCGTCAACAATATTTGATGTTAATATTTTGACCAAAAATAAAACATCATGTCAAGATAGAGCTTTATATCCTCCATCAATATATCGAAGGGTTAGCATTTTATTTTGACATATAATAAGAAATATTACATAATAGTCCCGAATTTTTTATTTTTTTTTGGTGAACGAATTTTTTTACATAGAATAAAACATTTATTATACATCATCTTTTTCATCATATGACAATTAACAATAATTTGAGATTTTTATCTTTTCCTTTAAAAAAATTAAACAACCTCATCAACGTACAATTTTACAGATTTTGGATTTGGCTTTTGTTAGTTCTAAAGTACATTTTGTCTAATGGACATCAATCTCGATAATTAAATACAATAAATGATTAAGATTAATATAGTTCAAATGAATTTATATCAAAATTTAATTTAAATTTGGGTAAAATAAATTTATAATATAATGAAGTACATTTAAATCTTAGAAACCGTAATCAAGTGAAAAAAAATTAAAAAAAATATTTACTTATGAAAAAATTATATTAATAAATAAGTTAATTAAGTTTTTTGGTATTTGTAAATAGTGTTAATTTTACGTTTAGTTCCTTGAAATTATTTCGCGAGGTTTTTAATTTTTGCAAAGTTTAAAGTTTTGGAATTAGTTCTTCTATCCAGCTTAATAAGTCCAGTAACTATCAGAGTGATATATGGAAATTTATGCCAACACTACCACATGCAGCACGTATAACATGTATGTGTCTATATATATATATATATATATATATATATATATATATATATATATATATATATTCAATAAACTTTAGTATTTTTCCATCACTTCTATTTTTTTTTCAATTTTAGATAAATCATATTGTTCAAGTATTTATCGAATAGAAAAAAGGTCATATTGCATATGATGGACAATGTGACATTGCGGATGTGGGTTTTTGTCTGTTACGTTGATATTTATCGAAATTAGATGAACAAAAGAATTAATTTCAAAATAATTTTAAATTGTGCTTGGACTAAAATTATGAAAAGCTCTCTCGGTATGTAAATACAAAATTGATTTTATCTATAAAAAATAAAGTTTATTAAACCTTGAAAATAAAATATAGAATTTCTTGATTCTCAGTCTATTTCTTAATGTATAAAAATTTTATACCAATTTTTAATGATAGTATTTAATTATTTTTAAAAATGGACGTTGTGTTAAGGACATGGGGATAATATAAGACGTTGTAACTACCGGTGGGGTGATTGAAGAAGACTTCTAAAGTCTTTGTTGATAAGACTTCTAAAGTCAATGCACATACTTGTGAGCTTAGAGAATATTCCTGCTGTATGTATTTCCTTCCTTCCTTCCCTCCACTATTTTTGCGGCATTGAAAAAGAATGACCTTCCCTCCCTCATCAATTATTTATCCGTAAACGCTAACACGTGTCCTTAGGATTTAAGGAGTTAAATATAGTGAAAATGCATGGTTTTTTGTATTTTTGAGACATGAAAAAATGTCTACTTATGATTTATTTTCCAATACTAGTCTTAACAAGTGCACTAACTCTTAAGACACTGATTAGAAATACCATATTTTTAAAGATACTAATATTAAAAAATAATCATACACACATATTTTTCTAGTATATTTTAAGAATAAAAAAAAACTATATGTTTTAATAAATTTTTGACTTCATTTGTACGCATTAACAAATGCATTAAGTTAAGATTAGTTAGCATTGTCCGCGTAAGACAACTTAGTTGGTGGCTGCAGGGAGATTAGTTAGCATTGTCTGCGTAAGACAACTCAGTTGGTGGCTGCAGGGACACTTAGGATTTTCCCTTCCCAAATCATGGGTTCTAGTCTTAGACCTCCCATGTAAACCCAAAAAAAAAAAAAAAAAAAAATTAGTTAGCATTTACTGATGAATGAATGAAAGAATGGATATAGCCGTTTCTTTATTTATTTCTTTATACCTTGCTAGGAACACGAAACCTTGTTGTGAGTGTATGAGAATAATGTTATTCATTTCCATCTCCATGGCTTCTCCTTCCTCCTCATCACTCTGTTAGTCCCTTTTCACTTTTCATTACTCTCTCTCTCTATCTATCTTCCCTTTCCCCTTTTCACTCGGTATGATTATTATGCCTTTGAATTTCGTAGCTTTCAGATTTCTCTTTATTGTTGGGTAATGGGTACAACGTTCCATATGTGTTTATATATATATATAAAGATATTTTCCAGATCCAATAAGGAGAGGTAAAGAAGGGGAGGGGGCCAATTTACATTTCAAACATTATTCATATTTTTATGTTTATGTTTGAACCTTACAACAACTCTCAGTGGCAACTTGCACCTTTAAAAATTAGTTATGATGGTAACTTGCACATGAACAGGAATGAGACTTATGACCAGGTTCTTTGTCTCTCTAGATATGCTACCAATTATTATTATCAGTAATTGGAGTTCACCTTTAAATCTGCAAACTTTTTTTTTTTTTTGGCTTCACTTATTTGTTTAGCACTTTAGCTGGAATCTTATCTGGCTTCACTTTCTGGGAAATAATTATTTTCCATGTTGTGTTTCCACCCAAACACCTCTTAACTTGGTATAATAATTCTAAATTTAACAGGTTTTGCACCTCTAGTGTTCCTATTGCTCATTATTGGGTGCACTGCAAGGCCTTTGTATCCACTTCCAAGCCATGGAGATCGTGAAAGTAGACGGCCTCTACAAACTTTTCGCCCATATAACATTGCGCATCGGGGTTCAAATGGAGAGATTCCTGAAGAAACTGCTGCTGCATACCTGGTGAATTAGGCCATTACTCTTCTCAAAAAATTGCATTCCTTTCTCATTATTTTAAACCTGATTAGAAATTTTAGTCAAATTGTCCGCTTAAGACAGCTCAGTTGGTGGCTGCAGGGACACTTAGGATTTCCCCCTCCCCCAGGTCATGGGTTCGAGTCCCAGACCTCCCATATAAACCAAAAAAAAAAAAGAAATTTTAGTCAAATTATATGCACAAAAAAAAAAAAAAAAAAAAGTATCAAAGCTTTTACTTGAGAAGCCCTGGTTGTATATGTTTTACGCATCTATTTATATCACACTGGATAGCTCTGTGCTTTTTATTAATCAGTGTTCCATATTCTATTTTTCAAAGCTTCATTATCATATTAATTGACTCTGGTTATCAAATACAATCATGCTACAATTATGTACAAACTATTATAAGGTACAGAGTATGATTCAAATAATATAATGAGCGTCATTATCATCTTTGGCTTCTACTTGCCTAAAAATGAATCTCTCTTCCAGAGAGCTATTGAAGAAGGTGCGGACTTCATTGAAACCGATATCTTATCTTCAAAAGATGGTGTCCTTATATGTTTCCATGATGTTACTCTGGATGATACTACTGACGTTGCTCAACATAAAGAGTTTGCAAATCGTAAAAGAACTTACCAAGTCCAAGGGGTCAACGTCACCGGCTTTTTTACTGGTATTGTTGCTTGCTATTCTTGGTGCTGCTTCCTATCATAACATGTTTTTTTAAAAGAGATTAATTTGATTGCTGCTGTTTACTGCTTAGTACTATTACATAAATACGTAAGCACGGAATGCATCTCAATTTTCATTGTTTTTAAGGATGTGCATCTTTGTTCTTTTGAAAGGTTCTGATTTGCTTAAAATAATTATATTTTGTTTTTTGTACATTTGCAGTTGATTTCACATTAAATGAATTGAAGTCATTGAGGGTGAAGCAGAGGTATAGCTTCAGGGATCAACAGTTTAATGGTTAGTCCACCCTTTACAACTAGTATCTTCTTATTCTATTATGTGTCATCTTCACTACTGAAGCTTCTGTGACTTTGGCATATATAAAAGTAGCTAAATGTATGTCTTTAACCTAATACTTGGAACCTCTTTCAGGAAAACATCAAATAATTACTTTCGAAGAATACATTTCCATTGCATTGAAAGCGCCCAGAGTTGTTGGAATATATCCAGAGATAAAGAATCCTGTTCTTATCAATCAGCATGTTAGTATTTCTCCCTAGAATCTAATAAACAATTAAATGTTTTGGGGGGCGAGGAAAAAAAAAGAATAAGTTGCTCCAGAATGCAGAAGTATTAGGTGCTAGTTAGTGCTGGTGATATCATTTAAAATCAATGAAATAAGCACTCCTCTTTAGATTCAGGCTGATGAAGTAATAACTATTACAGAAGGTAAGATTATATATTTGGAAGTTTCAAATGGATGCAAATTTTATTAAGAATAACAATATTCTTATCCTCATTTAAAATACCTGTTATGCAAAATCAAAATCTTTCAATTTCATGTGTGGTACTGTCATAAGTTCTAAGTAATATCTTTAAGCCAGTTTATTTTAGAAGTTTTGCCTGCTTTCTATTCATTAAGTTGATTGATATTTGATACAATCAACAGGTGAAATGGTCAGATGGTGAAATATTTGAGGACAAGTTCGTGGAGACACTTCAGAAATATGGATACAAGGGTTCATACTTGTCAAAAGATTGGTTGAAACAACCTGCATTCATTCAGTCATTTGCTCCAACTTCACTTGTGCATATATCAAATCAAACAGACTTGCCCAAGATATTCTTAATCGACGATATCACTATTCCGACTCAAGACACTAATCAGGTATGTAATGCAACCCCGTGCATAACCTCCCTGCTAGTAGATTATTCATTCCTACATGACTGTAACTTGATCTTATCCCAGATTTTGTGTACTATCTGACCTTTTTCTGAAGTAATACTCTTCATTTTAAGTTGTGTATTCCAAAACCTAATATATTAATGCTGTCATGATGATGTGCAGTCATATTGGGAGATTACATCTGATAGATACTTTGACTACATAGCGCAATATGTTGTCGGTATTGGACCATGGAAGGACACAGTGGTACCTGTGGTAAACAATTATATGCAAACTCCTACTGATCTTGTTGCCAGGGCACATGCGCATAACCTGCAGGTACACAGTTGTTTAAAGCGTGTTTTCTTTCATGCTATTTCGTGGATAATGTTCTGAATATTGTTCCATGTGTTTGATGAGAATCTGTTGACACTGCCCTCTTTAATTTGTAATCCATCATATTGTATTGCATGAATTGTTTTAGAGCTAAAAAAATGATAATATGAATTGCTAATAATGATGCAGGTACATCCATATACTTACCGAAATGAGAACAATTTTTTGCATTTCAACTTTAATCAAGATCCATATCAAGAGTATGATTATTGGATCAACAAGATAGGAGTCGATGGTCTGTTTACAGACTTCACGGGTAGTCTTCACAGGTTTCAGGAATGTACATCCTCCTCTAACCATCAAAGTGGCAGCGATGATGAGAAGACTGCATCCAAGCTATTGCATAAAATTGCTTTGTTGGTCTCCTCTTATAAAGGGTAATGAGAATTTGAGAACCCAACGGTGTGTGGTGTATTTGGATTGGCTTATTTTATGTTCATAAAAGCTTCTAAGAGATTTTCAAGAGACTAGACTCAATGCTTTGCTTTTTAATACTAGAATTGTTGCTGCCTAATACTAAAAAGTTGTTACTTGGAAGTTTCTGGGATCTTGTATGGCAAGAGATTCTTGTAAATGATTAATTAGACTGAAATTCCAATCCGGAATAAAATTGTTAAGCAAATAAGAAAAACACATCATGACTTCTTAGATTGACCTTTGCTCACCTCAAAGCTCTTGCTAATATTCTCTAAGCAACACTTTCTTGTTTCCTCGGTCCAAGTATCAAATGCAAGTCCTCTTATCTATCGGCTTGAATTTGTTTTGGGGAATATTTTCAATTTTGAAAGAAATATATGCATAACACCTTATCTGTGAAGGTCTGCTTACTAGGGTAGATTAATCACCATGTAGTTGTAAATTGATTGCTCCTGTCAAACTAAAGCAACAACGCCATCCCCATTTTTATATATTACTAATATCAGATAGAAAAGCGGAGCTGGGGAGATCATGTTAATGCTTAACCATTAGCAAGGCATATCAAATGAGTATATAGGTACCAATTGAAGATTATTATAAATGGCATGCAAAGGCTAAACAAGTGTTGTTCACTTCTGAATACCATGAGTTTCAAACAAAATACTCTGTTTTTTCTTTTAAAGGATTAAAAGTTCTAATTTTTTCATTAAACTTGTTCAATTCTAATACATTATCCACCTTCGGAATTAAATAACAATCAAAGTTCCGTTTAAATGTTCTGTTTTTTTTGGTTGATTAGAAAGAAGTTCCATTCCCAAATCACATGGAGATCTCTCAATGACCCCAATAACCTCATCAGTGAGGAAAGAACCTTGTTCAATTCCCTTGTTCTACAAAAACAAAAGGAGAATATCCTACAAATAGGTTATATAAGTGAATTTGCGATGGGTAATTTTAGACAATGGTAATAAGATTTTAACATGGCATCGTACAAATCACCTAACTCTTCATTGTTCACCCAACCAATCAGAATAGCTGACTTCTTATATATATATATATATATATATATATATATATATATATATATCAAAATAGCTAACTTTTGAAAAAACATGGCAAGACTGAAACATCATTCTTAGATATTTCCGAAGGCCAAAGTTCATACATAAACCCTGCCAACAATATCAAGAAATCTGCCTTCCATGTAGAGCGAGCATGAGTCATTCAGTTCAGGCTCAGCAAATTTTTTTGTTCTGTATATTCAATGAAGCAAATTTTGTATAAAGCAGTTTTTGATATGTAACGGAAAATCAGTTAACTAGAGGAAATTGGAATTCAAGGTTGTAATAGCCACTGCCAATATAAAATAATATAAATGCAGCAGTACGTTGAAGCTCAAACAGGAAATGTTGGTGCATATTTCATGTCAGCAAAAGGTATAATAACCACCAAAAGGTTTATAATTACAAGCAGTCAAATTAATCAACACCAGCGAACCAAAAGACCTTGAAACTTAAATCATCATAATCAGCTTATTGAGAAACTCCCATCTTTGATATCTCTTCCAGGAGAAGTTTTGACTCAGTAGCAAAATCAACAGGAATGACTGCCCGGGCTGTAATCCTTTGACGCTTCTCATTGTTATACTCATTTGTTGCAACACCAACCCGGAAAAGATGTGGAACCCAAGTAGCTTGTTTCAATTTCAATTGAAAGTTTTCTTCTCCCTCCTAAAATAAACAAAACAAGTTCAGTGTTATCAGATCATCCTTATTAAATTATTCAATGAATTAAAACACAGGTAACTAATGCTACCTGTGATTTGATGTTATCAAGTTCATCAGCAGAGCATCCAATAATCTTCTCAGCTTCCTCATTAAAGACCCCAAGGAATGCCTCCCCACTTGCATCAGTAACTTTTAACATGATAACATATCTGAAAGTAACAAACCAGAAATTTTAGATACAACATGATCTAGGAAACCTTGGAATTAAAATTGATTGCTGCAACTTGCTTTACCTTAAATTGCACTGATCATCATTTTTCTGGCAACCCTCACACCAATACCCAGCACCAATGCTTTCAGTAACTTTCTTGTTGCAAGTTTTGCATGCGCGGTACCACATTGCCTGCTCAGGCTTTATAAAGCTTATATATCCTCTAATGCTAAAGTATACAGGCTGCCCAAAGCAACAAAACAAACTGAAGGTTAGAGTCATTACTATTAGACATGCAACTCAAATGACACAATCCAACTACATTTGCAGAACTTGAACAAATAGTTTCATTTAACATTCATATTTAAACAAAAACAAAATGGAACTTCCTTGAAGAAAACTACAAATCTAAAACAACAGGCTGCATTTTTAGACCAGAAACAACACAATTCAACAATAAATACCTTGTCATCTCCCAAGGATTGGTTTGATGTTATGTGAGAAAGCAAAACACGATCAGAGTACACAGATCTACTTCCATTCTTGGCTGCTGGACTTGACCCAGCCCCAACAGATGCCATTGTTGCTTCCTTACCTTCAGAATCATACCTGTTGAATAAAGCATATAGAAATGATTATCGTGAAAAGTCTATCATAACAGACCAAATAGCAGTATGGACATCAGTATACCAGCATCTGAGTTTCTTTGCTTCAGGTATGTCTGGGTTTATTATAACTACACTTTTGCTTATGGCTGACAAAGAAACACCTGAAACAGGAAAAATTCAAGAACAATTAAAATGCAATCCTATTGCAATTACACCCTGCAAAAACTACTAACACTTATGCCTCGGCATACCTTGGAAGTCCCCAACCTTGAGGGATTTGATAGCAACTACTGGAGATTGATCAGCAATGTCAAGCAACTCTTGCCCTAATGTAGTGGCAAGGTCATTCCACAATGACACAACTACAGTCTTTTTCCTGCAATGTCAAGTTAAAATTTCAACTATGGCATAACAAAAAAATGGTAACCACAGCAATTGAAAAGTAACTATCACTCACGTGTCATCAGCAATAGTGATGTCACGTTTTGGAACAGTCTCATTGTTGCTCTTCCTCCTAATGCTCATGGTTGAAGACACACTCTGAACAACTCCAACAACATCTGAAATTCATAAAAGGTTGTCGGAACAACAAATCAGCAAAAGAATAAAACAAGGGAATCACAACATAACTCCTGAACAACACTCACCAACAAGGTCATTCTTGTTGACATGAGGACCCAACTGATCAATCTGAACAAAATCAAATTTTGTTACAGGAACAAAACCCACTTCATCATGCACCTCTTCCACCTCAGAATTTTCATTCAATGTCATCTCATAATCATTCCTAACAGTACTAAACTGTTTATTCGCAACTTTTAAAGTTCCCTTTGAAATGTAGTAAACCTTTCCCAGAACAAACTTGTCAAAAAATTTGTTTGCTGCACCATTAAACATGGTTGCCTGAATTTGAGTACCCTGGAAAAATAAATAAATAGACAAAACATTATATTAACCTATATGCCAAAAATTCACTCAATATATTGACCAAACCAAAATAGAGTGTAAATGTTTCTTACATCTTCATCGGTCAACTCCACATTGAAGACACAACCTTCGCCCCTAGCATTCTTATAGTTTCTCATGCTCCCTTTGCTTGTAACACTAACCTTGATTGTCCAATTACCCTGATAAGGATTCAATGATACAAGAGGATTCACCCTCCTTGTCATGGCCTTGCGTTCAGTGCGAACAGCGCTGAAACCACGAATTTCAAAAACATAAATTTTAAAAATAAAAAAAAATCTTAGTGACCCACAAAATCAGAAAACCCTAGACCATTACATTTCAACAAATGACAATTAGTAATGAATAGAATAAAAATAGAATGGTAGAAAAGAGTAGACTCACTTTTGATGTTGTTCACGGACAATCTGAGCAACAGATTTAGACACCACTTCCTGCTTAGGCTTCAACACAATGCCAGCAGCAGCACTTTCAGTGTTGACCTCCTTCCCTATCTCGGCCTCAAGTGCAGGTGAGACAGATTCACATTTTGTAACAATAAGATATCTGAAACATCGAAACCAATCAAAGATTATACTAAACTTGTTAGTTAAAATAAGAAAAAAGAATGTAAATTAAATAATTATTTAAAAATAAAGAGGGTGGGGTAAAACAAAAATAGGGCATACTTGTCAGGTTTGTTAGGGATGTCGTTGAGAGTGTAATCGAGGATGCGAATAAGACCGAGGTTCTGGATGTTGCCATTGTGCACCTCGGAGTTCTGATTAGAAGGGAGAATCGCTCTCAGCTTCGATTTCCCATCGCTAGCATTGAACCTGGAAACCAGATAAAAAGAAAAACACAGTTACAGATCTAGTAATAATAAGAAGAAGAAGAAACCCTAAGAGAGAGAGAGAGAGAGAGAGAGAGAAGGGGTAGTAAGTACATGAAGCGGTTGCCGCTGGGTTTGAGATCGAGGACTTGGACAACGATGTCAGGGAGATGAGAAGAGGAATCGGGGGAAGGGTTAGAGAGCAGGAGTGAGATGGCGTTAGGGATCACCGATTTGGCCATTGAGATTGGAAATGAACAGAACGGTGTCGTTTGTTTGATGGAAGAAGAAGAAGAATGAAAGAAGAGTGAAAAGAGTGAGGGATAATGAGAGTGTTTTTGTAGAGTAAGAGCGGAAACGATGTGTTGAGAGTTTGTGGCGGGAATGAATGAATGAGGGAGCTCTCAAATCAAATCAAATCTAAAAAAGCCCAAAGCCCCAAACAAATTGTGGCGCTACTTTTTTTTTAATTTCCCACTTGCGCGCGCGCCATTTGTTTTCTTCTCTTCTTCCCTCTTTTTTTCAATTTTAAACCGCTTTTTCACAATAGTTTTTTTTCCCTCGTTTTTATTACTCTATGTTGTCTTATATGTGATATTTTTTAGATTTTTCACTTCCATAAAAATGAAGTATTTAAATTTTTTTTAGTGGTATTGAAAATTTAAAAATTAATATAATATTTAAAGTTATTTCTACAATTGTTATTAAGACACTAAAAAATATTACTCTATATAAACAAAAGTGTTTGTGACAAAAATACGAGAGGGAGTAATTATACTCTTCCGGTCATAAATGTAAATCTCGTTTGGAAAAAAAATTGGTCTTTAAGTTCATTTTTAATTTTTAATAGTATCAATTTTTTTTTCTCAAACATTTTTATTTACACAATAAATTTTAAAGTTTCAACAAAAATTATAAACATAATTTTGAAAAGGTATATCAAATATTTACATTTTTAATATCATTAACAATATTAACTTGTTTTCTTAAATAACATACGGAGTATTTTTTAGTCAAAGAGGTTTACATTTAAGACTTAAAAAATATAACCTAAAATATTTTTGTGATCTTTTTTAGTATAAATCACTTTACAATTTCCAGATAGCATTTATTTTTTTTTAATCTTGTATTTAACTTTATTAACTATCTTTATTTTTTGGCTTAAATATTATTTTGATCTTTTATCTTATTTTTATATTTTAATTTGATTTTCATATTTTAATTTTGGTATTCTATCCTTTTCTTTTTTCATAAAATGGACAAACAAACACTCGTGTGATTTTACGTATTTTTGTAAGAATTATTATTTTTTAAATGAAATTCACTTTTATCCATACAAACAAATATAAACTTTACTCCCACCGACTTGAAATATAAGCAGAATTAACTAATTTTATTAAATTTTATTTCATTCTCAATATTACTTTTCTAAAAAAAATACCCTAGAAAATTGTTAACTTATTTAATTTTTGTTTCATTGTCAATGAAATTTTTTTTAAAATATCTTTATTCTTTTATAAAATTTAGAAAATTAAATACAACCAACTACTTTCTTAATAAGCGTAAAATTAATTATTTTTGTTTATAATTCGAGCCGGAGGGAGTACGATTTGGTGTTTTTGAAAGGGGTTAAATTTGTTAGTGAAACTAGAAATATGAAAATTTGATATACTTTTTCAAAAATACATCTATAATTATTATTGTAAATATAAAAAGTCTGACTTAATAGGGGTGTTTGTGGAAATAAGTAATTAAATGCTGGTTTTGGCTAAAAAAACACCAAATATTTTTGGTGTTTGAATGCACCATGTGTTAATTAAAAAATTGATTCTACCTACAACCTGTTTGTATAAGTAATATGTATAGACTTAATGAATTTGGAAATATAGACCACATTAATGAACTTATTTATTGTTTACATTTAAAGATTTTTTATTAATAAGTAATAAATAAAAATATCTACATATTAATTTTTTTAATGATCATTTATGCTATAATTTATTTAAAATTATTTATTTTTAAAAAATCATAAATTTTAATTTCACTAAATTATTTTTGACGTATTAATTTATGAGCATGTAAATCAATTATTATTTTTATTTAAGTATCTCTTACGCATGAAATGTAAATTAAATAACTAGGAT
This sequence comes from Crotalaria pallida, assembly GCA_037953625.1. Classification (NCBI taxonomy): domain Eukaryota; kingdom Viridiplantae; phylum Streptophyta; class Magnoliopsida; order Fabales; family Fabaceae; genus Crotalaria; species Crotalaria pallida. The sequence goes on from CM075649.1 coordinate 185,062,400, forward strand.
TATCATGAACTTTGAAGGTATAAATTAAATAATTTACTAATGCCAAGTTCATTTTTCCGTTTTGTATATTATAATTTATTTTTTCATTTTTAGTATATTAGATTATTAAATCTATATTAAAAAATAATTTTAGCAAAATATAAATTTATATTATATTCTTGAAAAAATAATCAAAATTCAACATCTCCTTCTTAGATGCTGTAAATTATTTTTTGAGACCAATGTAATTTTTCTATTTCACCTTTATCACTCCAACAACGATAACTAACTCCGTACCTTTTTTGTAATTTACTCAATAAAAATAATATTTTCTACATTATATATCCAAACAAAATGGATCAACTTAAATTCATTTTTCAGCTAAGAGACCCAAACATAAACATTTTATAATTTTAACTGATTATAAACTTACCGCATTATAATCATAGATAAAAATAGGCATATTTAAGTTTTTAGTCTTTGAACTTAGGTGCTATTTAGGAATTCGTTTTAGGAATTAGTCCTTGAACTTTTTTTTCGATGCTTTAGGTCTCTGAACTTTGTTAAATTTTTATAAATGGTCCTTCATCACTTTAGTGATTATATGACTAACGATATTTCATGTCACATTCACCATGTTGATAAGTAATGTGCCACGTGATGTCACATGAATTTCAGGGACTAAAAACTTAAATGAACCGTAAAAATAATCATAATCTAATTTTTTTTCAGTTGTATCTAACACGTTAGTTGACGATCCATGTATCATTCATATGACAGGTTAATCTAGTAGACCATGACCCATAGTGTAAACTTATACGATGACTCTACGTCCCGAAATCATGATTTATTAGAAGCGGTCGTCAATCTATTGCATACTATGTTCAATGCATTATAGTTTGCTTTATTAACTTTAATATTTGAATATAAATATTAATGGTTAATGTTATTAATGAGTAAGTAAATATATTTCTGCAAAACACTTAAGGCTATTTTTGTCTACAATAATATGTTATGCTATGTTAATTTGTTCCAACTGAAAAATTATCTTTCTCGTATCATATTCTTTAAGAGAAAATAGACGGTACACCGACAGTGTAAAGATTTTTTACATAATCGGTGCATCATCCATCATTCATGGGTATATGGTCGTTGACTATTAGATAAAAATAATACAAATGAATGATGGATGATGGATTGATGGTGTAAAAATCTTTATATCGTCGGTGCATACTCATTAATCTCATTTTTTAATTATCTATGCGATAATTTTTTTTTATAGTTATTTATTTTTAAAAAATCATAAATTTTTATAATTAACATATTTATACAAAACACATAAGGGTATTTTTGTCTACAATTAACTGTTATGCTATGTTAATTTATTCCATATGAAAAATAACATTTCTCATATTATATTTTTTAATTATCTATGCTAAAAGTTTTTTAATAATTTTTTTTAAATATCATAAATTTTTATAACATATTTCTACAAAACAAATAAGGATATTTTTGTTTACAATAATATGTTATACTCCCTCCGTCGCATTATCTTAGTAAAAGTCAAAGTAGTCAACAAAAATAAGAGAATATCTTTTTCATATAATGCATGATTCATTCATTAATTACAAATTTCTATCACACAAATTTCCATATTATTTTTACAATCTTTAAGATTTTTCATTAATTATTTTTAATTTGATTTGTGAAAAAAAACTACATTTTTTTTTACCAAGGTAATGAGACGGAGGGAGTACTATGTTAATTTGTTCTAACTAAAAAATCACCCTTCTCATATTATATTTTTTTAATTATCTATGCTATATTTTTTTATAATTATTTTATTTTTAAAAAATTCATAATTATTGATAATTAACATATTTCTACAAAACACACAGTCTATTGTTGTCTATAATAACTTGTTATATTATGTTAATTTGTTCCAATTGAAAAATCACCTTTCTCATATTATATATTTTTAATTATCTATGGTATAAGTATAAGTTTTTTTATAATTATTTTTTTAAAAAATCATAAATTATAATTTAACCAAATTATGGTGTGTTTGAAATTTTGAATAAAAAAATAAATAAAGAAAAACATTACTTTCTAAATTTATGATGTGAGTAAAAAATAATTAAAGATAAAAATTTCTAAAATCTTTGAAAGATATAACAATAAATAATGAGTAATCTGCTATACCTGTTATAACAGGTAAAAATTAGTGGTGTTTACTAACACCAAAACAAAACGAGGTGTAACTTTGCCTTCACCATAAATGCTATTGAAAATTAAAATAAGATATTATAAATATGACCAAAATTAAAATCCAAAAGGGTCTTATAAAATATAAATAGGACCGGAAGAAGTAAATCATTTTACAATTTCTAGATAGCGTTTATTTTTTTTTATCTCATATTTACCTTTATTCATTATCTTTGATTTTTTGTTCAATGATTAATGAACAATCAATTGGATAAATCAAAATTACTTAAATGATTAAATTACTCACTCCGTTTTACAATGTTTGGTCATTTAGCTTTTTTTTCTTTTTTCACAATATTTGGTCTTTCACATTTTCAATACATAAACATATTTTTTTCCGATATTAACCTTTCATTCAATCATTTCTCCTACTCCTCATTAATTCTACTTGTATCATCTCTCTCATATCTAAACCACTATACATTAATTAATGGACACACTTACTAATAAAAATTAAATACTATTACAATTTTCAATAAGGATTAAATAGAGACATTTTAGACAAATTATACATAATACTTACAATAATTAACACTTTCTTAATCTGTGTGCCCAGACCTAAAAGGCCAAACATTATGAAACGAAGGGAGTAAATTAAAAAATTCTTAAGTCCTGTTTATTCAATTGTGGATTACTCTAATATTAAATGAAGATAAAAGTGTAAAGTCAAAACACTGAATTAATCTCAACTAATTTTATCGGTTTTTATAATTCAATTAAAATGTTTTGTAATAAATACCAAATTAAAAAATATATATCAAGTCATTTCCGTTTCCTTTTTCACAAGACGGATAAACAAACACTCATGTGATTATACTTATTTATGTAAGAATTCTACTTTTTTTTTTAAATGAAATATATTTTTATCCATGCAAACATGGACAATGCAATCAAGTGAAAATGTATCTCCCTTTTATTTGATAAGATGACAATACATTCTCTCCATTTCGAAATAGAATAATAATCTTTATTTGATAGTCGACAAATACCTTTAATTTACAAAAAAAAAAATAAAATCACAATAAATTTTATTGAAACTTCCTCACCTAAAATATGATCAACATATTTTTCATTATAAAATATTAAAGTATCTACGATAAAGTTAGATGAAAAGTTTGATCATCACCATCATGATTTGGGACGAATGGTAACGGCTCGATCTCGCTTAAATAAGGCCTCGAGTTCGTTTATTGTGAATGCAGAAAATTCATGTCACGGTACTCACCTGCCATATAGCCATACATGTGACCTGAATCTGATTCGGATACACCTAGGTAATCGAATGGGCACCAAAAAAAAGTTTGAGCACCATATTTTTCGCCAAACTCTATTACAACATATGGCATAAATTATTTAAAAAGAAACAACAACAACAATAATAATAATATGGTAGCCGGTCTTGAATTTGATCTATTGTTTTAAAAATTCAAGCTAAAATTTTATAAACCTTATTCTCTTTTACACACTCATTTTCTCTGCATTATGTTGAAACTTTATATGACAAAAACAATAAAAAAGTTTTAAAAGGGATGAAAGTGTGACAAAAATTAACTTTACAAATCAAATGAGCAATTTTACAATATTTTTTATTGAATAAGGTCGTTCAATCTATTAGCCTCTTATTATCAACATCAAGATTATAATTCATACCTTTATAGAATATGAATCAAACTATTATCAATAGAATTTAACTTTTGTTGACATAATCTTAAGTCAATTTAAACCATGAATTAATATAGTGGAAAGATAAAAGTTGTCAAGTTGTTTTTTTAGGGGAAAAGTTTAACGAGTTGTTGAAGGTGGACCATTAAGTATTTTCCGCGTTTTTTCATAAAAATTAAAAGTAACCGAGTAGTTGAAGGTGGACCATTATTAAAAAAAATTGTTTTGTGCTTTATAAAATAATAATAAAAAAAAGAATCCATTATACAAAATAGGTCCAAGTACTCTAAATCTATAGGTATTGACTAAGTTACGGATGGGTGTACCCACGGGAGAGGTAATGCATATCCATACCTGCATATATTTGCACGGATAACGGGTACTTGCGAATTTCAATTTTTTATTATATAATTATATATTTTTAATAATTATTATATATAAAAATAATTATAAGATAATTACATACATATGATAAATATTTATCATTATAATTTTATCTTTAAAATTTAATATGAAGCATAAATAAATAAAAAATTATATGTTCTCAAAGTAATAAAAAATATTAATATATATAATATTTATTAGTAAAATATTATTTTATATATGCGGATGCCCGCAGAACAGGTATCACGATACCCATCCCCATATGCAAAAAGAAGAGTGTGGATATTTTTGCGAGTACCGACGCACATGAGTATTTTGTGATCTCTACTAATGGTCTAATACTATGTTTCAGGAGACACTAAATTTAATCAAATTTTATCTTTACTAAAAAATTTCCTCTTGAAAAATGCATCCTCTTAAAAATTTAACCAATTATCTATGCTTACGCGCATTAGTATTCATTTTGAAGGTATTTATACCACACCAGAAACACTTGATAACATTACCTTCGTCCTTAAATATAAGACAATTTTGACATTTTTATTTTGTTCCTATTTATAAGACCTTATATTAATTTTCAATAATCATTAATTACTTATTTTCACAAATACTCATATTTATTTGGCATTTTTTAGATTCCCAATAATATTAATAGGGGTAATTTTGAAAATACATCAAATATTCACATTTTCAATATCATTAACTAAATTAATCATATTTTTTTTTATGGACGTGAAATCTTCCAACGAAATCTTATATATATAGACACACACGGACGGATGAAGTATATTACATTAATCCATAAATTTAAAACGTAGCAGGCATTTTATGTTCAAATGACACAAGGCAAGGACAATAATGCAAGGATCATTCAGTAAAGGAAACATATACTTAAAAGAGATTAATCAACGTGCATTGATTGTGTAAAGTTTTTTATATTGTTGATTTATCATGCATCATTCATTCGTATTATTTTTAACTAAAAGTTAGCAACCATAAACATGTGGATGATAAATAATGTATCGATGAAATTAAAAAAAAAAAACTTTGGGTCAATGCACCAACTATTTTTTCTTATTTAAATACTCATTTTGCCCAATATTGAAATGAAATATTTGGAATGATACAAAAATAAATGGTGTATATGATTAATTCGGAGGAGAAAGAAAACCAAAAACTTTGAATTATTTTAAGGGTGTCATTAGAAAATATTTCTATATTATAAAAGTTTGTTATAATTTTATTTTTTTTAAAAGAAAAGCAAGTAGTATTAATATAGGTAATAAATTTTTTCTAACAAGTATTTAACGCAATTATATTTTCAAAAATTCAAATTCAAATTCTTGGTTAAATTAAAAAGTTCTTTTCAACAGTTGATTTACACGACTATCGGTTGTTACAAACTTGTTTAAGTCAACATTCGTGACTTTGTCCTTGGTTCGCGAGGACACGGGTTCGAATTCCACCTCGGCAATATGAGTCTGTTGCTCATTCAGGAGTGGTTGTTCTCCTCCAAGCAATTTGCAAACTATAACTGAAGGCAAGGTTACCCATCAAAATTGTCAATACACCGCAATGACTATGGATTTTCCTTGTAAAAAAATTTTTTTTTTTTGTCATAGTGTCATATCATTGTCGCTGATACAAAAAACTTGCACTTGTACTGTACGTATATGAAAAATAAGATCCACGGGAGTCTTACTATATAATACTAATATAGTATGAAGAAACCAATCACGAAGTCAAATTAAAGTGCATCCATTCAAATTTGGCGTGCAAACCAGAAATCTTAATGATTACTACTAGATAATATGAACGTGATGAAAACATAGAGATTGGTCACCAAGTGTGGATCAAGAACAATTTAAAGTTGTTTCTATCTGTTCACCAAAAAAAAAAAAAAGTTGTTTCTATCAATGGCTAAGCTTGGAGAAAAAGTTTAAGGAGGCCAAAATAAATACACTTAATATATAAAATTTTCAGTTATTGTTCATCAATTTTTAATTTTAATTTTTATATTTCTTTAGATGAAACTTTCATATTTTGAGAAATGATATATTTTTATAGCACATTTAGTCTAATATTCTCCTAAATACACACAAAAATATATATATATATATATATATATATATGTGTGTGTGTTACGAAATGTTACTTATCTCGTCAATGACAAAATTAGATTAATTACGTCAATGCGGTGTAATTAGCTAGCCTAATTTTTAGAATAATTTTATATTTTTATTTTGCTTCTTGCTAATAAGTGTTTTTAAGACATTTGTGAAATTTTATGAAAATAGAAAAAACACACAAATTCATATTTTTTTTTCTGGACAATATTAAAAACAATGCAACTCCCTTAGCATTTGCCTTTTATTTTTGAGAAAATGGAAGTGTAAAGTTTTTTACACCATCAATGCATCATCCATCATTCATCCTTGTATGTTTGTTGACTTTTAGATTAAAGTAATACAAATGAATGGTGGATGATTGATTTTCAGTCCTTACCCATTAATCTCTTTACTTTTAGGATTAGAATTATTAGTCATTTGATAAGCAATGACATGCAAGGGTTTCTCTTGCACGTATGAAACCCATCCTTTTTTTTTTTTTAAAAAATTCTTTTAATTATCAATACTCCCTCCGGTCCTATATATAGGTCACGTTCTAGAAAGTTTTTTTGGTCCTAATTATATGTCACTTTATATTTTCTATGCATCATTTATTGATTTTTCTCTTTTTTGACTTTATTAAATGCTTTGACTATGTATGTGTTTTTTGTTGTTCATTAATGAGTGCGAATTTTCCAAGAAAAATTAAGGGGGTAAAATTGTAATGTTACAATATATTCTCATAGAATTCATAAAACCAACCATTTTTAAGTATGCCCTATAACAAGGACCGGAGGGAGTACTCAATACTCTGTATCGAAACTATGAATTCTTGAACCACTTGCATTATAACATTCACCCACGCGTAGATACTAGATAAATATACATTAGTTGGTATAAATAAAATACCAAAGTTTGTCACTAGCAGACGCGGCCAGCCGCTCTTTAAAAGGAGAGGGGTTACTTATGAGCTTCAAAGTCTGAAAAATGGTGAAGAGGCAGCATGTAGTTTTGAAACTCTGGTTTGCTGTGTTTCCAATTATCACCACTCTGAGCAACTCAACTCTAAAAAGTCAACTTGCTACAAGCAAAATTGAAAGGGATGACATTAACCCTGGTATGTTCCAATTTCTAAGTAAATAGTATGTTCCCATAACATGAATAGGTTTGATGAATTTTAAAGCCATTTTTATGAATCAGCATCAGTGCAATTTTATATGTTAGTGTTTATATATAGCTCTTAAACTTTGTTGTTCTTTTTTTTTCTTTTTCCACTCACTTAAATCAAGCTTGCCGTGGTTCTCTATTTGTACAGGTACACAGATTTTGAGAGAACTTATAATTAGTTAAATGTCTGTTTGGTATAGCAACAATAACTATATTATGAATATAATCCATCATAAGTTGGATAGTTTTATATTGTGTGCTTCATACATCTCACTATGAAACACTAAATGAAAAACGATAACCTAGTTGCATAGAAGGAGTTAATCACAATTTAATATTATTGAAAGCTAAAAAGATTTTTTTTTAGAAACTGCATAACAAGTAAAAATACTTTTTAAGAAAGGTAAAATTTGACAAACAACGTACATGCATAGATTCTTTTACATAGAAGACAATGTTTATCTGGTGTTTCTTTTGACTTGCATGGATGAAATTTGGCATATGTAGGTTTCATTAGCATTGATTGTGGGGTGAAAGAGGATTACACTGACACAAATACTGGAATTTGGTATCAGTCAGATGCAGATTTTGTAGAAACAGGAACAATTCATGCATTATCACCTGCTGAAAACATTGACAATCCATATTTTGGAACACAATTAAGCACATTGAGAAGCTTTCCAGAAGGGAAAAGGAATTGTTATACCTTGAAACCTAAACAAGGCAAAAACAGTGGCTACTTCATAAGAGCATTTTTTGCCTATGGAAACTACGACATGATAAATCAACCTCCAACATTTGACCTGTATGTTGGGGTCTATCACTGGGATACGATCCACGTTAGTTCAGGCTACTTCTACTCCGAGATTAATTATGCTCCCTCAACAGACATCATCACTGTATGTCTGGTTAACATTGGCCTAGGAGTCCCTTTCATATCATCATTGGAATTGAGGCCTTTAAACAATTCCCTTTACCAGACATTGCCTATCTCATTACCACAATATCTTCAGGGTCGTATGGCATTGGCATCAATTCTAGTTTCACACATGTCAGGTAAGCTGATTTCCATGGTTTTAGTAAATAAAGATACTGTAGTAAAGATGAGAAATACTGTTAGAAAAATCTTGAAAATATCTCCCAGTATTTTATTGTTTCTTGAAGGGGTGAGCATGACCCGGCCCTACCCGAAGACCCGTCCCAACCCGGCGGGTTCGGGCCGGGTCAAACCCGTGTCCAAGTCTGTGAAAGGACAAACCCGCTTGTGATGAGGACAGACCCGATCCTATTAAGGACGGATTCGGGTTCATGCCCGGGTCACCCGGACCCGGCCCGGATACCTAATTATATATATATATATATTAATTATAATTTTTATTCTACTTTCTAAAAACTAAAACATTAAAACCTGTGAATAAAAAAAATAAAACAGACTTACTAACATGTGTGTGTCTGTGGTTTGGCGTGGAGTGACTGATTTGACGAACACATATTGGGGAGGAACAAATGATGCTCCTGCACTACATGATGTTTAAGTAGCATTTCTTTTTTTTTTTTATGTTTTATTTTTCTATTTTTTTTTGTGATTGTTCTTGTATTGTTATATCAAGTTTAAGCACACATTTCAGTGATAAGTGATGACAATATTGGTGTACTAGGTTGAGTACGGCTATGCTACTGCTGTCTATTATTTTTTACAATATCGAACAAATAAATCCTTTTATTCTAGTGAAGTAAACAAGTTTTTTATTTTCTGCTTGTGCCTATAAATTCTATAATATATGGAATATAGGCTGATATATGTCTTGCAGTGGGTATTCAAAGAGAGTTATGATATCATTATTTTAGATGACAACTTTGCTTCAGTTGTGAAGGTTAGTTGTCTTCAATTCTAATTTTTATTTCTTCACTTTCTTGTAATATTTTGGATTTCTCCCTATCAAAAAAAAAAAAAAAAAAGGATTTCTTACGGTTTACTTCGTATTATGTTAGAATCAAAACTGTCTCGTGTCATTGGTCTATAAGTAGGACCGACCTTTTGTACATTCCATATACTAAGATATACAAAAACTTATCTATATTATCTTTGTTTTCAAATAGACATTAAAAACATTGCCTAAACATCTTTTAATGAATTAAGGTACAAGGATGATGTCTATGATCGAATATGGAATACTTATGATATAGGAAGTTCAATCCCAATCAGTGGAACAGTAGATGTACACACTCAGAACAGAAATGATGCTTACAATTTACCTTCTCAAGTACTAACAACTGCAGTTCAGCCCCTGAATGGTTCCAATACAGTGCCCTTTTATGATTCATATGATCCTCGTTACCAGTATTATGTTTACCTACACTTCTTTGAATTTGAGCAGCATAAGCATGGTCAGAAAAGAGTAATCAATGTCACTATTGATGATGACTACACTCATTCAGTCTCAATAACTCTTGAATACTTGAAGGCACTCACTATAAGTCTCAATCAAACAATGAAAGGTTATGCTAATGTTTCCATTAGTTCAGCAGCAGATTCAGATCTTCCCCCGATCCTTAATGCCTTGGAGATTTATGGAATAATTCCACAATCAAATTCACCAACAGACATAGGAGACTGTATGTTTTTAGTTCTTACCATCATTCTGATTTGTTAAAAACTTAAAATAGTTAACTAGTTATTAACAACATATGCTGATATGCATGATTTTTCCAATCCATACATTTTTTTATGTAAATTCTTGAACTAACTTTGATTTGATATTCTGTTTACAATTGAAATGTCAGTTGATGCTATCCTAGAAATCAAACAAATATATGAGATCTCTAGAATGGATTGGCAAGGAGATCCATGTGCCCCACTTAATCTTGCATGGACTGGTTTGATTTGTAGCTATGTCAGCTTTCCAAGGATCATAACTGTGTAAGTCATCTATAATGTTAACATCTTATTGAACAACAGTTCAAATGAATATCTGAGAATATATGCACCTCAGATTCAGAACTTTCTATGAGTTTGTTTAGTTTTTTCCCACAAGTGATCATACACCGTTGGACAATATTTCACCGTAGGAAGTGGAGCACATCTTTATCTTCAATAGGCTGTATATTGGAATAATAAATTTTCCCTAATATTTTTCGTATCATATGTTTGTGATGCATTTCAACCAGGAATCTGAGCTCAAGCAATTTATCTGGAGAGATAGCTGCATCATTCATCAATCTCACAAGATTAGAGCACTTGTAAGTTATTAACTGGTTCAAAAGATCCAAAGGAAACAGAGAAATGTTTAATAATCTACATAAGTTACCTACTGGTGCAATATGTTGAAGTAATGCTATTAAAATCTGTCTCAGGGATCTGTCAAATAATAATTTGACAGGACTGCTGCCGGAATTTCTTGCGGAACTGCCGAACTTGAAAACTCTGTAAGAACTTTTTCTATTTTGGTCCCTCTATGAATTTCAAGGCTTTGACATAGTAATGTCTCACAGTTTATTCACAGGGATTTGCGTGGGAATAAGCTCACAGGTTGTTAAAATTTATTATGTAAATTGGTTACTTGGTAACCAAGTACAGGGTTGGCTGTGGATTCCATCACGTGTATATTTGATCATGTGCATTTTGATGCTTTTGCCAGGTGTACCATGCTAGCTGTAAATAGGTGTAGGTAGTTAGCATATTCTCTGATGCATTCTGCAGAGAATTCCGTTATGATAGGGAATAATTGGATGAGGTTTCTTTTTACCTCACTCCTTTGTAATAGTGTATATATATACCTCACTGTACTGATGGCCTAATTATCAATTTCAGTGAGAACAATAAAATCTCACATTTACTTTATACACTCTTTTCTCTTAGTCTTTTTCTTAGTCCTTTATTCTTTCTGATTATGGCATATTCTGCTTTGCTGAATGATATGATTGCAGCTTCATACTTCAGTTTTTCATTCATTTTTAATATGGTATCAGAGCTCCTCTAGGAGGAGTTCTGCTGCGTACTTAAGCTCTGATCTTTCTTCTTCATTTCTGTCCTTTCTTCCTTTTGTCAAAACCTTCTGTTCTGTCCCCTTCTCTTTTTCTTCATAAGTCTTTTTCTTGCTTTAACTCTTTCTCTCGAAATGGCAGAAAATCAAGCAATCTTCAACCCAGATCCCTCTAGCTTCTACTATATCCATCCAAATGAAAACCCCGGAGCACTATTAGTGTCTGCTGTGCTTACTGGGGAAAACTATCATACATGGTCAAGAGCCATGACACTTGCTTTGAAAACTAAGAACAAACTCAGGTTTGTAGATGGATCTCTGGAGAGACCACATCAGGATGATCCTTCTTTTCTTATTTGGGATAGATGCAACACACTAGTTGTGTCTTGGCTGAATCAGTCCCTTGATAAATCTATTGCCCAAAGCATTCTCTGGTTGGAAGATGCTTCAGAAATCTGGTCAGATCTCAAAGAGAGATTCTACCAAGGAGACATTTTTCGCATATGTGATTTGCAAGAGGAGTTGTACTCTCTGAAGCAGGGAAGTCAGAATATAACTTCCTATTTTACACAGTTGAAGGGTCTATGGCAAGAATTGGAGAACTTCAGGCCCATTCCTTCTTGCACATGTGAAGTTAAGTGCAGATGTGATATGATTTCCACTGTGAAATCATACAGAGAAAATGATTATGTGATCAGGTTTCTGAAAGGCCTTAATGATCAGTATGTTAATGTGAGATCTCAGATCATGCTTATGGACCCTCTACCAAGCATCAATAAGGTGTTCTCTCTGTTAATGCAACAAGAGAGGCAACTGAGTTTGTCTTTTGATGAGAACAAGGTGCTGCTGAATGCAAATGAATCAACAGCAAAAGGAAGAGGAAGAGGAAAATTTTTCAACAAAGGCAACACAGGAGGCAGTCCTAATTCAATCTTCGGCAAGGGACCATCTAATACTGCTCAGAATACTGGAGGAAAGTCATACAATCAGAAGTTTTGCACATATTGCAACAGAAATGGACACACTGAGAGTGTGTGTTTCAGAAAGCATGGGTTCCCTGGATCAAATGGCAAGAAAAGCAGCAATGTTAACAACTGTGCAGCTTCAGAAAATGGAGATCAAGGTGACTGTGATGATGAACAGGAAGATGATCCTAAGGAGACTCAGCAAGGAAACAGTGTGATTTTTACTCCTGAGCAGCATAAGGCCATCATGGCTCTGATTCAAAGTTCTGGCTCACAGAATCTGCATACAACAAACCAAGTGACCACAAATTCTAACCAAAACAAATCAAATCACTCAGGTATAAAACACACTTTATCATGCATTAAATTAGCCAAAATGACACATTGGATACTTGATACAGGAGCTACAGATCATGTATGCTTTTCTTTATCAGAATTCCAAAATTATAGAAGAATTAAGCCTATTTCAGTGAAATTGCCAAATGGTAGCAGTGTTGTTACTCACATTTCTGGCACAGTCTTTTTCAGTGAATCCTTATACCTAACTGATGTGTTGTTTATACCTGAATTCAATTTTAATCTGATTTCTGTTTCTAAACTAACCCATGCCTTACAATGTAAGCTCATTTTTATTGAAAGAACTTGTCATATACAGGACCTCTCTACTATGAGGATGATTGGTGCAGCTGAATTGAGGAGTGGTTTGTATGCATTGAAGTCTTCAAGCACCAAGCCCACATCAGTACAGCAGTCTGCCCACATCATTTCCAATTTCACATCCTATGATAACAATTTATGGCATTTTCGTTTAGGACATCCCTCACATTTCAAATTAAAAACCTTACATAATGTATTTCCCTTTATTAGGTGTTCTAGAATCAAAGACCCCTGTGAGACCTGTCATTTTGCCAAGCACAAGAAATTACCCTTTGCTGATTCTGTAACCAATTCTGTAAAGTGCTTTGATCTAATACATGTTGACATATGGGGTCCTATTTCCATTCCATCTAATTTTGGTCACAGATATTTCCTAACTGTTGTTGATGATAAAAGTAGATACACTTGGATTTATCTAATGAAATTGAAATCTGAGGCAGCAAATTTAGTAAAGAACTTTGTCCAATTAGTTGAAACACAATTTGATAGTAAAGTGAGGTGCATTAGATCAGACAATGGTCATGAATTCAAAATTCCAGATTTCTATGCTACTAAAGGTATTCTACATCAAACAAGCTGTGTAGAAACACCTCAGCAAAATGGAATTGTGGAAAGAAAGCACCAACACATATTAGGAGTTGCTAGGTCTCTAATTTTCCAAAGTTCTATCCCAAAAGGTTTCTGGAATTTTGCTGTCAGTCATGCTGTGTTTCTTATCAATAGATTACCAAGTGTCTATGTGAAAAACAAATCCCCTTATCAAATTCTCTTCTCTCAGGATCCTTACATTTTGAATCTGAAAATCTTTGGTTGTCTTTGTTATGCCTCCACTCTTTCTGGTCACAGAAAGAAGCTAGACCAAAGAGCCAGGAAATGTGTTTTCCTTGGTTTCAAGCAGGGTGTAAAGGGATATATTATCTATGATACTAATAACCATGAGACCTTTATCTCAAGAAATGTGAGTTTTTATGAGCATATTTTTCCTTTTGAGACCTCACAAAAACATAAAAACCTACCAAATTCCACTTACATTAGTTCAGAAAATTTCCTTGAATATGAACCACATGAAACACAAAATCAGCAAAATAACCCTGAACCTGAACCACCATTAGTACAGAATCCTCAAGAACAAGAACCCAATGACTCAAATGAGACAGAAGCAAACAACCATAACCAAAATGATCCTGAACAATTAGAGCATGACAGTGAAAGTGAGATTGACCCTGAGCCTGAAAACAATGACCAACCTTTGCCCAGACTATCAAACAGATTACGAGGACCTCCATACTACCTGAAAGACTTTCATTGCATGCTAACCACTGCAGATTCAGCTCATCACTTGTCCTCAGGTAAAGTAAAATATCCTATCTCTAATCATGTTTCATATGAAAATCTTTCACCCACACACAAAGCCTATACACTAGCTATATCCACCACAACAGAACCCCACAAATTATGCAGATGCTGTGAAACATGAATGTTGGAGAAGGGCCATTAAAGCTGAATTGACTGCTTTGGAGGAAAATGGAACTTGGGTTCTTACTGAGCTTCCAGAGGATAAGAAGGCAATAGGCTATAAATGGGTGTTTAAGATTAAACACAAAGCTGATGGAACTATAGAGAGACACAAAGCTAGAGTGGTGGCAAAGGGTTATAGTCAAACAGAAGGGCTGGATTACACTGAGACATTCAGTCCAGTTGTAAAGATGACTACCATAAGAGTTTTCTTGGCAACAGCAGCAGCCAAGAATTGGTATGTTCATCAGCTTGATGTCAATACAGCCTTCTTACATGGAGATTTACTTGAAGAGGTTTACATGAAGCCTCCAGCAGGTTTAGAACTGTCCAATCCCAACCATGTCTGCAGACTTAAGAAGTCCCTATATGGTTTGAAGCAGGCCAGCAGACAATGGCATACCAAATTGACCACAGTGCTAATTGATTGTGGTTATCAAAAGTCCAAGGCAGATTATTCTTTATTTGTGAAAAATACTGAACAGTCATTTACTGCAATTCTGGTTTATGTTGATGATTTAATGGTTGCAGGAGATAGTATGGCAGAGATTAATTTACTTAAGAAAATCCTTGATGACAAGTTCAGTATAAAGGACCTTGGTGTCTTAAAGTATTTTTTGGGCTTTGAAGTTGCTAGAACAAGAAAAGGGTTACACATGTGTCAAAGAAAATATGCCCTGGACCTTCTGCAGGATTCAGGGTTATTAGCCTGCAAGCCTTGTTCTACACCTATGGACAATTGTGCTAAATTCAAAAAGGATCAGGACTCTCCCTATACTGACATCACATCATACAGAAGACTCATTGGCAGGTTGATCTATTTAACTCACACAAGGCCAGATATCTGCCATGCTGTCAACTTGTTAAGTCAGTTCTTAAGTGCTCCTTGCCAAGCTCATTTCATTGCAGCACAAAGAGTCCTCAGGTACATCAAGAAGGATCCTGGTTTAGGTCTCTTCTTCCCATCTGATTCCACCATGGAGTTGAAAGGATTCACTGACTCAAATTGGGCTAACTGTCCTGACACTAGAAGATCAACAAGTGGATTTTGTTTTTTTCTTGGTTCAGCCCTCATATCATGGAAGAGCAAGAAGCAAAGGACAGTTTCCAGGTCTTCATCAGAAGCAGAATATAGAGCTCTTGCTCTTGGTGGTTGTGAGGCACAATGGTTAATCTATTTGCTCACTGATCTTCAGTTACATTCCCTTAAACCAGTGGTGATCTATTGTGACAATCACTCAGCCATCCATATAGCTCAGAATCCAGTATTTCATGAGAGAACAAAACATATAGAGCTTGACTGTCATAGCATTCGTGAAAGACTTGAAGATGGTTCGGTTCACCTAATGCCTATTTCTACAAAGGACCAAGCAGCAGACATTTTTACTAAGGCTTTAGCACCTAAGCAGTTCAGTTCATTACATTCCAAGCTTGGATTGTGTTCTATCCACCATCCAGCTTGAGGGGGGGTGTTAAAATTTATTATGTAAATTGGTTACTTGGTAACCAAGTACAGGGTTGGCTGTGGATTCCATCACGTGTATATTTGATCATGTGCATTTTGATGCTTTTGCCAGGTGTACCATGCTAGCTGTAAATAGGTGTAGGTAGTTAGCATATTCTCTGATGCATTCTGCAGAGAATTCCGTTATGATAGGGAATAATTGGATGAGGTTTCTTTTTACCTCACTCCTTTGTAATAGTGTATATATATACCTCACTGTACTGATGGCCTAATTATCAATTTCAGTGAGAACAATAAAATCTCACATTTACTTTATACACTCTTTTCTCTTAGTCTTTTTCTTAGTCCTTTATTCTTTCTGATTATGGCATATTCTGCTTTGCTGAATGATATGATTGCAGCTTCATACTTCAGTTTTTCATTCATTTTTAATATGGTATCAGAGCTCCTCTAGGAGGAGTTCTGCTGCGTACTTAAGCTCTGATCTTTCTTCTTCATTTCTGTCCTTTCTTCCTTTTGTCAAAACCTTCTGTTCTGTCCCCTTCTCTTTTTCTTCATAAGTCTTTTTCTTGCTTTAACTCTTTCTCTCGAAATGGCAGAAAATCAAGCAATCTTCAACCCAGATCCCTCTAGCTTCTACTATATCCATCCAAATGAAAACCCCGGAGCACTATTAATGAAAATCCAGGATTGTGTCTGAAGGGTTCATGCAAGAAAAAGAAGTTTGTCATTCCACTTGTTTCAAGTATAGCAACTGTGGTCATAATCGCCATCTTTTCTCTAATGATCTGGAGACACAAAAGGAAAAGACAAAGAGGTGCTTTTAAAATTAAACTACGCATTGAGTTATTTGATTCATTATGTGTTGAATAATGTAAGAACTAGAGAACAGCAGAAGATATGCTATGAAATAATGGTCTAAAGCATGAAGCTTGCAGATCAAGAATTAAATGAAAAGGAAAAGACGAGAAATAACTTGACAAACGAAACTACAAAAGAAAAGATGCTTTTACCTCAATTAACAATTGTGAAGGATTGTTGCTTATATACAGAATTCAACTAGCTGATTAGTACTAGCTGTTGCCTAACCATCTAACTAAAATATGTTCAAGGGCTGAGATCACTTACTATGATCAAAGGCTTTGATCTCTAGATGGCTTCTGTAGTAACTTTCCCCGCAATCTAGGGAGCAGATGTCAAAAAGCCCGAGCTTGGAATTGATCACTTGAAAGGTGTGAGGTTTAAGATAGGTTAGCCGTTGAATTTCGCAAGTGGCTGCTGCCATTGCCATGTAGATTGCTCCACATGAGCTCCTAGAAACAATACTTTTCTTCTTGGATTTCCAAGAGATGGGTGAGGAGCCAAGATAGATTGAGAAACCAGCAGTCTATTTCCTGGAATAGAGGCACGATCACTATCACTATATTCCTGTAACTGAACTTCTCAAGATGCAGAAAAGTAGAGGCCTCGAGTATTATAGGCCTTGACATATCTCACTCTCTAAGGTCTGCATCATGATGTGAGGTGGTAGGTTGGAGTTGGACCATTTTTCAGCACAATAAACAGCCAACACAAAAAGCCTTCTGTTCCACCTAACATATATGATATATCTGATTTTGATGAACACCCATTTACAGCCAAAGGAGACGTTGCCTTCTGGTAGATCAGTTAAAACCAAGGTTTGGTTTAAAGCTAAAGTATATAACACATATTGTATAACCAATCTTGACCCAACAATCAGGAAGACATTATCATGCCACGTTAGGATTCACATGGTTTATATTACGAGAATTGCAGATTTTATGATTCTGGTTATAGCTTATATGTGGCTATGTGGGCCCATGGAATTAACCTTTATTGTAGTATTATTTCATTAGTCTTGTAAGAACACAAGTTGTGAATATATTAAATTATTAATCATATCTGTCTTCTTTTCAAACATCTCATGTCCTTAAATTACTTTAATTTGATAATTTTCATTGCTGTATTGATGATTATAGACGAAGGACCTCTACAAGTTAAAGCTCGAGCCTATTCTTATTCAGAGATTGTTAGAATCACTGATAACTTTAAAACAATAATTGGAGAAGGAGGATTTGGAAAAGTATACCTTGGTACCCACCATGATGGTACTCGAGTTGCAGTTAAGTTGCTCACTCTATTATCAAAGCAAGGCTTTAAGGCTTACCAATCAGAGGTTAGATTCAAAAATCAATTAAGCTTAGTGTTTCCTTTCTCCAATTTATCTTGTAGCATTTGGCATTATAGCTAATAATGTTGAATATAGTACAATGCAACTTTAACTGAACTATGGTAGTTCCAATATTTGATTGCAGGTTGAACTTTTAACATTTCTTCATCACAGAAACCTGGTTTGTCTCGTGGGTTACTGCAATAAAGGTGACGTTAAGGCACTGATTTATGAATATATGGACAATGGAAATCTCCACCAAAAACTAGCAGGTTTGCTAAGAATCTTTTAAAGATCTAAGACATGCCACAATGCTTTGGTCCACTTACCTAGTGCTTAAATTCAATTTTTTTTTTTAATAATAATGGGATAACAAGCTTTAAACTAACACTTGGTATAGAAGCTCTGATACGATGTCATAAAACCGATTCTTGTAAAAGAATTAAGTTGCCAGGTTAATGCTTTTCAAAGGTTTTATAGGTTTATATATCGAACATAACTAAATGATGTCAAGATTTTGCTTACAGAGAACAATCCCAATGTTTTGAAGTGGATAGATAGACTTCATATTGCAGTAGATGCAGCACAAGGTTAGCCCAATAAATTTTGATTTTATCTCCCATGACAATTATATTATTTTTCCAACCTTCGTATATAGTGAATGCCTGACTGCTTTTTGTGATTAGCAGGATTGGATTATCTACATAATGGTTGCAGGGCGCCTATAATCCATAGAGACCTGAAGACTTCCAATATCTTGCTAAATTCTAGAATGCAAGCTAAGATTGCTGATTTTGGTCTGTCTAGAGCTTATGTGAATGATAATGATACCCGATTGATAACAGCCCATGCTGGCACACCGGGTTATCTTGATCCTCAGTAAGCGGCACTTCACAAGAATATTATGTTACTTTAATTCTTATATGTACATTACCTTACATCTGCTTAATTGTGTTCACCCCACACTGTTTTGTTTTTGTTACAGATATCAAATATCTAAAAAGAGTGATATCTATAGCTTTGGGATAATTTTATTCGAGCTAATTACGGGGCAGCCAGCAATAAAGCGAACTTCAGAGGGCGTTGCCATTGAAATGCGACATTGGGTTATTCCTGAAATTGAAAATGGAGATGTCCAAAACATAATTGATAAAAGGTTAGAAGCCAAATTCAACATGGCCTCTGTACTAAAAGCCATCAATATAGCCACAACATGCATCTCAGTAAGT
The DNA here is from genome assembly GCA_037953625.1 of Crotalaria pallida. Classification (NCBI taxonomy): domain Eukaryota; kingdom Viridiplantae; phylum Streptophyta; class Magnoliopsida; order Fabales; family Fabaceae; genus Crotalaria; species Crotalaria pallida. The sequence goes on from CM075649.1 coordinate 185,081,970, forward strand.
GCTGTGCCAAGGCCAGACATAAGTCAAGTATTGACACTTTTAAAAGAATGTTTAGCTTTGGAAATGGAAAGTACTCCAAGTGAAATGAGCTCCATTATTCATGTTGAATCTGAGATCACCGAGGTCTATCCTAGGTGATTGAAATTTTTTGACATCTTAGGGTGCGTTTGTTTAAACCATTTCCTATTTTCATTTTTAATAAAAATAGAAAATATCTCTAAAAATATGTTTGGTCAAGTTTTAATGAAAATATTTCTTAAAAATATTTCCTTAAAAGGCTCAAAATCAGGAAATGTGAAAATCATGTTTTCACTATTTCCGCTCAAAAATTGGAAAGGCGGAAAATGAAACTCAAATAACGCGCGGTGGCAAAATTGTTATTAAGAGGAAGTTGAATATAAAAGAATAACAAATCTCTTCTTTCCTTCGCTGTGGCTATTTCACTTGTTCTCTCTACTGATGCTCCATTCCTTCTCTCTGTGTGGCAGCAGTCCCTTCTTTTTCTCTTTTCTCTTTGTGGCTTCTCTCTCCGTGGCTGTGGCCTTGCCTTCTTCAACCCCTATAAGTGAGTTTCTATGTATATCCATTACTCTTTATCTTTTTCCATTCTCTCTCCGTGGCTGCCCTGTAAAATCTCTCCGTTATAGTGTTATGTTCTTATTCTTTGATGTGTCTTATACTTTTGGGGCTTTGTAATAATTTTTTTTGTATAAAATATATACATAGGCTTGCTTTCATCGTGTTTCTACTGTGATGACAAAAGCTATGACATCATTATCACCATTGAGTTTCTAGTGGCTTCCTATGCTGGATTGATTAATGTATCTACTAACTGTATCAATCAAAGGTGTTGTGGGTGTGTTATGCTTCGGTACTGTAGTGAGGGTGTTTTTACTTCAATATTGTTGCTTTTGGGTACCGACGTTGGCCTTGTTTTATTCCTTGGATTTTTGGGTGGCTGCCATAAAATTTGCTTGCACTTGTATTTGTTTTCTGTTGGCATGGGGTATGTATTAGAGTATCACTTATACTTGCCTTTTGTTCTTTATAATAAATTTTTTCCTTATAAAAAAATAAATTAATGTATCTACTAACATTCTTATATACAGTTCTCTTTAGCATTTTCTTAATAATATTCAGTTCTGATTGCCTCACATTATTGTATTTTACTTTGACCATGTTACTCTGATTGTTGCACATTGTTATATACTTTGGAAGATATAGTTTTGTTTTATACTTTTATACTTCTAGTTTCTTTTTAAGCATAATTATAATACAGTGTATCTCACATGTATTACTTTATTAGCATTAGACTTTATTGGTTTTAAGTTATATGTTTGCTTGATATATTGCTATTAGCGTAGATGAGAGTGAAAAGTGAGAAGGGAGAGAGTAAGGAATGGTCAACCAAAAATACAAAGATATTCATTGAAATAGTTTATGATCGGGTGAAGAAGAAATTACTACAAGGATCAACATTCAAAACATCGGTATGGGAAGATATTAACAATGAATTGTTGAAGGTTACGGGAGAAAATTATGGTATAGAAAGGTTTAAGGGAAAGTTTAACCGCCTACGCCTATTGCATCGTGAATTTTCTGCTTTGTTAGCGCGCACAGGAGTTACATGGGATTCTGAAGCTAATAAAGTGAATGCACCTGAAGAAGTATGGGAAGATATGTATACGGTAGGTGGAAAATTTTTTATTAAATATTTAATAGTATAATCGTTGTTCTAGTTTTTTTTTATTAATATATGAATTTATTTAGTCTTGAAGTTGCTCTTTTATATTTTGTAGAAAGGAAGGTTTTACAAGCAGTTTAAGAAGCATGGATTTGAGTATGACTATGATATTGTTGGTGAGATATTCAATTCTAGCACTGCAACGGGAAAATTAAGTCAAGCCTCTACTCAAGAGCCACCCACCTCTGATGAAGAGAAAGAAATGGAGGAAGATTTTCTATCAAAAGGTGTGCATGTCGATTGTGATACTATTGACCTCGAAGGAGATGATTTACAAGGATTTGACAAAAAAAGGAAGCTCATAGGATCTTCGAGGGAGCGTAGGCGCAAAGAGGTAAAAAATTCCAGAATAAACAAACTGGAAGCGGTTTTGGACAAACGGGCTGATACAATAACTATAAGAGCAGAAGCATCAAGAGTCAAGGCTGAAGCTACTATTCCAACATCTGACTCTTACTCTATATAAAAATGTATGGAATTGCTTGAGTCTATCGAAGATATTCCTAGTAAAAATTTTAATGTTGCGTTAGTGAAGTTTGCAGAGAAGGTGTGGAGAAGCATGGTTATTATTATGTCACCGGCAAGAAGGATAGAATGGCTAACATCTTTAGAGTAGTATTTAGTAAATGTTTTGTTCAATTGGTGATTTTGTCTTTTTGTTTTTAAGCATTTTATTTTCTTAATAATTACTAGCATTGGATTGTTATTGACTTAATAAGTGTTCGTGTTATTAAACATGAATGTTTTATATTTTAACGTTAGTGCATTTAATTATTTTTTGAGCAGGTAATTATGTCAAATAATTCAAGTACAGAATCAAGCGACTTGGATGATGATATTGAGGATTTAATTGTAGTTTCACTAATCTTAGAATATGAGAAAAGTTTTATTATTAACACACCTTGTAGGACTTCTTTGTTGAGCGGAAAGATGTATATTCTGGAGGTTATGGCTGGTCATGAAGGTAGATGTTATGAGAATTTTCGAATGGAAAAACATGTATTTTTGAACTTTTGTGATACTTTAAAGGATGTTGGAGATTTAAGAGACGGCAAAAAGGTGGCTGTAGAAGAAGGAGTTGCGATGTTCTTAATCATAGTATGTCATAATCTACGTCATCGAATTGTTGCTGAACGCTTTCAACATTCTTTGGAAACCGTAAGCAAATGTATTGTGTTTCATGTTTCCTATTATATATTCTTTCATGTGATCATTCTTTTAGAGGTTAGAGTGGGTCGAAATTGGTTGATAGGACAAGTTGAGTTTTGCTTATCCATGTTTGAATCTCATAAATGTTAATATTTTATTTTAATTTCAAATTTAAATTTAATTAAAATATATTGTTTGCATATGATAGTAATATATGATTAAATATGAATATAAATATTTTTAAAAATGTATCACTTTAATCCTAAAAAGACTTCACTAAAGACATTCCTTGTGTATCATTCATATTTATACCTTAGGGTCAATTTTAGATATAATATAGATAAAATAAAAAACAAAAAAAAGTTAATTTAGGCTTGAAACCTTAGTGACACAGACTTTGCATATTTTTGTTTTGCATATTTTTGTTTAAAATTATGGGTTACAAAACCCACCTCCAACACATTTGGTGTGTTTTTTAGATGTAAACATCATATAATTTTAATTTATCATAGACTAATTGATTCGAAAACTAAAGTGACTTTCATAGACCGAAATTATTATTTACTCCATTAATAAATAATAATATAAGAAACATTGGGTAAAGGAAATATATACTCAATTTTTTCTAGTAGAAAATAATTATGAATAAATTAAGATTTGAAATAATTATGTAACCTTATTGAACAAAAATGTTCGGAATGATAAAAAAAATTTATGTTGTATGGGACTAATACGGAGGAGAAAGAGAATCAGTCAATTTTAAACCAAAACTATTGAATTATTTCAAGGGTGTAAAATTTAACCAAAAAAAAATAAAATTCAAGGGTGTAATTAGAAAATATTTTTATAATATAAAAGTTTGTTACAAATTTGGTTAAATGTCTTTTTTTTAAGTAGATAATTCTGTTTGAAGTTGGTTAAATTAATATAAGTAGAAAAGTTATAGGTAGTAAAAAGTTTTCTAACAAGTAATTAACGCTGATGCATTTCAAGAGATTCCAACTCAAAATTTTCGGTTAAGCTTAAACACATTTTTCCTAATAACATTTTTTTTTAATCAATTGATCTACGTTATTGTTGGTAATTGCAATTGAGAAAATTACAAAATGTGGAACTTAATAAGGCCTACGGGAGCCTTATTACTATAGAATGATTAGAACCTAGTACGAAGAAACCGGGTAGAAATCAAATTAAAGAGCATCCATTCAAATTTGGCGTGCAAACTTACCAATCATAGTGAACCGATGCTATCATAGAGATGGGTACGAGTGTTCACTGTTCACGGTTCAGTATGGTTTTATTTTGAGAAAAAAAAATCATTTGATTCAATCATATATATATATGATTCGGTTTGGTTTGGTTTGGTCCAATTACATCATCAAATTCAATATTATCCAATCCCAAAAAAAAAAAAAAAACCATATGGTTTGCTTGGATCCGGTTTTAATTTGATTAAAACTTTTACTTAATTTTTATAAAAATTAGTAATTACTTGGCCATAAAAATATATGTATATATATATATATGTTTTGCTACAAAGTCATAAACATTTATGCATGAAAGCAATTATCATTGTCGTCGACATTCCTAATTAGCAGAAACTGAGAAATTATTGTCTATATGTGCAGTGCGTGCGTGATTATTAACCTAAATCCAACGTGTTTTATGTGTGTACATATTTATAACTAGGGATTTAGTTTGGCCAAAATTGGTTTGGAAAACCAAAACCAAAAACCAAAATGAACCAATCGATTTTTCAATAATTAGTCCAATAATATTAGAATAAATTCGGTTTTTGATTTTTTTTTTATCCGTTTGCTTTTTTTTTTTTTTTAAAGTGGTTTGGATCCGAAAGCCCTTCAAGATGAGGCACTTAGGTGTGGATCATGAACAATTAAAAATATTTTAAATAAATGGCTTGGTTAACAAAGCCACAGGATATATAATATGAGTACTTATGTTCAAACTCTGCATAATTTTTCCAACATTTTTTCCATCTAAAACTTTATCTATGAAAAAAAGAAAAATAACAATTAAAAGTTGTCGGTATTTATCATTGGCGGCCGAGCTTGGAGAAAAAGTTAAGGAGGCCAAAATACAGTAGATATTAATATATAAAATGTTCAGTTATTGTTCGTTAATTGGCTAGAATTTTTTTTTTCACCAATATCATCCTTTGTAGGATAATTTTATGATTTTAGGATTAGAATAAATTCTCGGGTAATTTCTTAGAACTATAGCATTTCTCTTACTAATGGTGTAATTAGCCTAATTTTTAGAAAAATTTTATGATTTTTTTTAAATGATTGGAATAATTAGATTAACATGCTTTATATGCAGTTGGTAACTTGGTATATTAAAATACAAAAGTTTGTCACGAGCATGCGCCGCCCGCCACTGCTGATTGATTTCTTCCGGTACTCATTTGAGGTTTTTATTTTGATCAAAATTATAAGATCTGCTTTCAATTTTTAATTGCCCTTAATTAATTTATTTTTTTACAAACATCAATGTTAATTCAACACTTTTTAGAAGTTCAAATAATAAAAGTAAGGGCACTTGTTAAGCTTTTGGAAAAAGCAACACAATTCCCTAGTTTCTCTTCTCTGGAAACTATTAAAAACTACATTTTTTAATGTTTTCCAACTAAGTAGGTCTCCTTAACAAGTGTCCTAAAGATTAGGTAAGTATATCAAATTTTTACATTTTCATTATCACTAATAGCACAGGAAAATCCCATAAAAATCTTATAAATAGAACAGGAGCAAGTATTAAACGCTTTAAAAGGAGAGGATGTGACTTGTGAGCTTCAGAGTGTAGCAGTATCTAGTTTTGAAATATGGTGAAGAGGCAGCAACTAGTTTTGAAACTCTGGTTTGTTTTGCTTCCAATTATCTGCACTTTGAGCAACTCAACACTAAAAAATCAACCAGCTACAAGCAAGATTGAAAGGGATGACATTAACCCCGGTATGTGCCAATTCCTAAGTAAATATGTTCCCATATCATGAATAGGTTTGATGATTTTCAAAGCCATTTTTTGGAATCAGCATTAGTTTGCAGAGAATTTTTTAAGTTAAAGTTGATAACTGTTCTTTTATTTTCACGCACTTAAATCAAGGCTTGCTGTAGTTCTCTATTTGTTCAGGTACACAGGGATTTTAAGAGAACTTATAGTAATTAGTTAAATGTGTATTTGGTATAGCAGCAATAATCAGATTATGATTATAATCGATCGTAGGTTGGATTTTTCATATTATGTTTCCATACATTTCACTACGAGATACTAAAAGTAAATTGATAACATAGTTGCATAGAAGGACTTAAATGACTCAATCACAATTTTAGATTATTGAAAACCAAGAAGAATTTTTTAGAAACTGCATAAGAAGCAAAAAGCTTTTTTAGAATGGTACAATTTACCCTTCCCAACTAACATTATACGTGTATAGATTCTTTTACATAGAAGACAATGTTTATCTGGTGTTTCTTTTGACTTGCATGGATGAAATTTGGCATATGTAGGTTTCATTAGCATTGATTGTGGGGTGAAAGAGGATTACACTGACACAAATACTGGAATTTGGTATCAGTCAGATGCAGATTTTGTAGAAACAGGAACAATTCATGCATTATCACCTGCTGAAAACATTGACAATCCATATTTTGGAACACAATTAAGCACATTGAGAAGCTTTCCAGAAGGGAAAAGGAATTGTTATACCTTGAAACCTAAACAAGGCAAAAACAGTGGCTACTTCATAAGAGCATTCTTTGCCTATGGAAACTACGACATGATAAATCAACCTCCAACATTTGACCTGTATGTTGGGGTCTATCACTGGGATACGATCCACGTTAGTTCAGGCTACTTCTACTCCGAGATTAATTATGCTCCCTCAACAGACATCATCACTGTATGTCTGGTTAACATTGGCCTAGGAGTCCCTTTCATATCATCATTGGAATTGAGGCCTTTAAACAATTCCCTTTACCAGACATTGCCTATCTCATTACCACAATATCTTGAGAGCCGGCATGGCTTTGGCATCGATTCTAATTTCACACACGTCAGGTAAGCTGATTTCCATAGTTTTAGGAAATAAAGATAGAAAAGAAGAGAAATAAACTATTTCTTATAATATTTAGGATTTCTGTGTATTTGTGTGTGTGTGTGTGTATATATATATATTAAAAAAAAAAAGAATATGTAGGATTTCTTAGGGTTTATTTCCTATTATGTCAGAATCCGTATCGTCTCCTGTCATTGGTCTATTAACAGGACTCGACCTTTTGTACATTCAATATACTAAGATATACAAAAACTTATCCATAATATTATCTTTGTTTTCAAATAGTCATTAAAAACACAGCCTAAACATCTCTTAATGAAGGTACAAGGATGATGTCTATGATCGAATATGGAATACTCAAGATTTTGGAGGTGTTATCCCAATCAGTGGAACCGTAGATGTACACACTCAAAACCGAAATGATGCTTACAATTTACCCGCACAAGTGCTAACAACTGCAGTTCAGCCACTGAATGGTTCCAATACACTGCAAATTTATCGTTCATATGATAATCCTTACCAGTATTATGTTTACCTTCACTTCTTTGAATTTGAGCAGCTTCAGCAAGGTCAGAAACGGGTAATCAATGTCACTATCGATGATGACTACACTCATTCAGTCTCAATTACCCTTGGATACTTGAAGGCACTCACTTTAAGTCTCAATAAAACAATGAAAGGTTACACTAATGTTTCCATTAGTTCAGCAGCAGAATCAGATCTACCCCCAATCCTTAATGGCTACGAGGTTTATGGAATAATACCCCAGTCAAATTCACCAACAGACATAGGAGATTGTATGTTTTTAGTTCTTACCATCTTTCTGATTTGTTAAAACTTAAAATAATTAACTAGTTATTAACAACATATGCTCCCTTGGATACTACGATTTTTCCAATCCATACATTCTTTCCCGTAAATTCTTGAACTAACTTTGATTTGATTTTCTGTTTACATTTGAATTGTCAGTCAATGCTATCCTGGAAATCAAACACATGTATGAGATCTCTAGAATCGATTGGCAAGGAGATCCATGTACCCCACTTAATCTTGCATGGACTGGTTTGATTTGTAGCTCTGGCAACTTTCCAAGGATCATAACTGTGTAAGCCATCTAAAATACTTATTTTCTTATCAAACAACAGTTCAAATGAATATCTGAGAATATATGCACCTCAGATTCATAACTGTTCTATGAGTTTGTTTGGTTTTTTCCCACAAGTTGGACAATATTTCTCCGTAGGAAGTGGATCACATCTTTATCTTCAATAGGCTGTATATTGGAATAATATATTTTCCCTTATATTTTTCGTATCATATGTTTGTGATACATTTCAAACAGGAATCTGAGCTCAAGCAATTTATCTGGAGAAATCGCTATATCATTCTTCAATCTCACAAGATTAGAGCACTTGTAAGTTAATAGCTGGTTCAAGAAGATCCAAAGGAAACATAGAAATATTAGGTCTACATAAGTAACATCATAAGTTACCTACTAGTACTATCAGTTGAAGAATAATTTAACAATTTAAAATCTGTCTCAGGGATCTGTCAAATAATAACCTGACAGGACTGCTGCCAGAATTTCTTGCCGAACTGCAGAATTTGAAAACTCTGTAAGGACTTTTTCTATTATGGTTCCTCTGTGAATTTCAAGGCTTTGACATTGTAATGTTTCAATTCACAATATCATACAAAATATCTCACAGTTTATTCACAGGGATTTGAGTGGGAATAAGCTCAAAGGTCCAGTTCCAAAAGCTCTGCAGGAGAAGTTAAAAAGCAAAACTCTTGATTTAAGGTTTGCTCTTTATAATATTTCAAATCAAACTAGTTTGGACAGTCATTGAATGCTTATCCTGTGACTGCATAATAGTTACTACCCTTATTTCTTTACCTTGTACTTAAATCTTTTATCTCATACTGAAAAATAAATTTTCTTTCATCATGCTAATAATTATTACAGAAACTATTTTTTATCTTGGTTTTTATCTTCGGATTCAAGTGTGTCGTTTGTTTTCTTAACTAATAGAAAATTATTTTAGTTTGTTGTTTTTAGGTGCATTAATTGATGTCTGGATCTAATTTAATTATACATTTGTTATAAAAATCATGTTACTTAATTGAATATTTGTTAAAGGCAAAATTTTATCCTATTAATTTCTCATACAGTGACTGGATAATAAATCCAACAGCATGCGTGTATCAGTGTACTAAATAAACCTCTATTCTCTGTTCCTTTCAGAAGAGTACCGCTGGTACTCTGTACACAAACATTCAAACTATGAACTATTTGGTGTGTATGCTTTATAACTTTCAATAGAATTTTCTATTGCTGATAAAATACAAAAAAAAAAAAAAAACAAAAAAAAAAAAAAAAACTTCATTGAATATTTGTAAATGATAATTTGGTATCATCCTTGCTGTGCATTATGCTAGTGTGGATGGAAATCCAGGATTGGGTCTGAGGGGTTCATGCAAGAAAAAGAAGTTTGTCATTCCACTTGTTTCAAGTATAGCAACTGCGGTCATAATCGCCTTCTTTTCTCTAATGATCTGGAGACACAAAAGGAAAAGACAAGGAGGTATTTTTAAAATTAAACTACGTATTGAGTTACTCCATTCATAATTTGTTGAATAATGCAAGAACTTGAGAACAGCAGAAGATCTGCTATGAAATAATGGCCTAAAGCATGAAGCTTGCAGATAAAGCAATCAATGAAAAGGAAAAGATGAGAAATAACTTGACATACAAAACTACATACGAAAAGGTGCTTTTAGCTCAATTAACTGTCTAACTAAAATATGTTCAAGGGCTGAGATCACTTACCATGATCAAAGGCTTTAATCTCAAGGTGGCTTCTGCTGTAACTTTCCCCGCAATCTAGGGAGCAGATTTCACTAAGCTCAATCTTGGAATTGATGAATTGAAAGGTGTGAGGTTTAAGAGCTTTGGGCTGTGGAGGTCAGCTATTTGTACAGAAGAAATTGGTAGTAACTTCAGCAGGCCAGTAACTGATTTTTCCCTAAGAATATGGCATTCAATCTCAATGTGCAGTGTGCGTTCATGAAACATTGGATTAGCCGCAAAATGTATTGGTTGCCTTAATAGTGTGAAGCAGGCAGTTTGAAAGGGATGTGTCGGTCCTCAAGAATATAGGTTAGCCAGTGGATTTCACAAGTGGCTGCTGCCATTGCCATGTATATTGCTTCACAAGAGCTCCTAGGAGCAGTACTTTTCTTCTTGGACTTCCATGAGGAGCCAAGATAGGTTGAGAAGCCTATGATCGTTTCCTGGAATGGAGGCACGATCCTGGAATGGAGGCACGATCACTGTCATTATAGGCCTTCAACTGAACTTCTCAAAATGCAGAAAAGTAGAAGCCTCAAGTGTTAGAGGCCTTGACATATCTCAACACTCTAAGGTCTGCATCATGATGTGAGGTTTTAAGTTTGACTATTTTTCAGTACAATAAACAGTCGAGCCTTCTGTAGGCTGAGAAGTCTTCACACAAAGAGCCTTCCTATCTACCTAACATATATCAGATTTTGAACACCCAGAGCCAAAGGAGACCTTGCCTTCTGGTAGATCAGTTAAAACCAAGGTTTGGTTCAAAGCTAAAGCATATAGCCCATATTGTATAACCGACCTTGACCCAACAATAGGAAGACATTATCATGCCACGTTAGAATTCCCTGGGTTTATTTTAAGAGACTTGCAGATTTTATGATTCTACACAAATACATTATTATTATTATTATTGATATTTTTTTAATTTTTTCCGGGTTATAGTTTATACATGTGGCTATGTGGGCCCATGGAATCAACCTTTATAGTAGTATTTTTCATTAGTCTTGTAAGTACTCAAGTTGGGAATATATTAAATTATTAATCATGTCTGTGTTCTTTTCAAATATCTCATGTCCTATGTCATAAAACTGCGTTACTTTAGTTTGACCAGTTTCATTGCTGTATTGATGATTTACAGAAGAACGATCTCTGCAAATTAAAGCTCGAGCCTATTCTTATTCAGAGATTCATAGAATCACTGATAACTTTAAAACAATAATTGGAGAAGGAGGATTTGGAAAAGTATACCTTGGTACCCAACATGATGGTACTCAAGTTGCAGTTAAGTTGCTCACTCTATTATCAAAGCACGGCTTTAAGGCTTACCAATCAGAGGTCAGATTCAAAAATGAATTGAGCTTAGAGTGTGTTTCCTTTCTCCATTTTATGTTGTAGTATTTGGCATTATAGCTAATAATGTTGAACATCGCACAATGCAATTTTAACTAAACTATGATAGTTCCAATATTTAATCGCAGGTTGAACTTTTAACATTTCTTCATCACAGAAACCTGGTTTGTCTAGTGGGTTACTGCAATAAAGGTGATGTTAAGGCACTGATTTATGAATATATGGACAACGGAAATCTCCACCAAAAACTATCAGGTTTTCCAAGAATCTTTTATAAAAATAATTGTATAAAACATGTTCAGGCTTATTCTGAGTGTTTTTCAAGCAAGTTTGAAACAAAATGTCTGCATGTCTCCTTTTATCTGAGATTGCACTATATGAATAATAATATAAATGTGTCCTTCAAAGATGTAATTTAGTAATAAACTACAGCAGAATCCAAAATTGTGAAGGTAAACAACATTAGGAGTGGTGGTATGTGAAATCTCTGAAAGCTGCAAAAAAAATGTCATGGCCTAAATTCACCTTAAATCTTATGAACTGGCATAAATATTCATCAACTGCATGGTGATATGCTTCTGCAGGCATGTTCTAATTTTTTAAACATTTGACTTGTCATCAATCAACTTCCCAAAAGCTTTAACTGCTAGGTAAAGCCACATAAATCATTTTAAATATCTAACACATGGCACAAAGCACAGTTCCACCTACCTAGTGCTTAAATTCAACATTTTGTTAAAAATTAAAAATGGGGTAACAAGCTTCAAACTATGAATCACTTGGTACATAAGTTCCTATACGATCTTATGAAACTGATTTTTGCAAAAGATTTAAGTTGTTAGGTTAATGCTTTTCATTGCATGGTTATATATATCTAACATAACTATATGATGTTGAGATTTTGCTTACAGAGAACAGTCCCAATGTTTTGAAGTGGATAGAGAGACTTCATATTGCAGTGGATGCAGCACAAGGTTTGCCTAATAAATTTTGGTTTTCTCTCCATGACAATTATATTATTTTTCCAACCTTTGTATATAGTGAATGCCTGACTGCTTTTTCGTGTCTAGCAGGATTGGATTATCTACATAATGGTTGTAGGCCACCTATAATCCATAGAGACTTGAAGACTTCCAATATCTTGCTAAGTTCTAAAATGCAAGCTAAGATTGCTGATTTTGGTCTGTCTAGAGCTTTTGCAAATGATAATGATATCAGATTGATAACTGCCCATGCTGGCACACCGGGTTATCTTGATCCTCAGTAAGCGGCACTTCACAAGAATATTATGTTACTTTAATTCTTATACTTATATGTACATTACCTTACATCTGCTTAATTGTGTTCACCCCACACTGTTTTGTTTTTGTTACAGATATCAAATATCTAAAAAGAGTGATATCTATAGCTTTGGGATAATTTTATTCGAGCTAATTACGGGGCAGCCAGCAATAAAGCGAACTTCAGAGGGCGTTGCCATTGAAATGCGACATTGGGTTATTCCTGAAATTGAAAATGGAGATGTCCAAAACATAATTGATAAAAGGTTAGAAGCCAAATTCAACATGGCCTCTGTACTAAAAGCCATCAATATAGCCACAACATGCATCTCAGTAAGTGCTGTGCCAAGGCCAGACATAAGTCAAGTATTGACACTTTTAAAAGAATGTTTAGCTTTGGAAATGGAGAGTACTACAAGTGAAATGGACTCCATTCATTTTGAATCTGAGATCACCGAGGTCTATCCTAGGTGATTCAAATTTTTTGAAATCTAAATGAATTGTGTTTCATGCTTCATATGGAAGATTCTTTTATGTGACCATTTCTTTTAGAGATGAGTTGTGTGTGGAGATGGGTTGGTGGGACAAGTTGTATTTTGCTAATCTTTGCCTTAATCTCATAAATATTAATGTATTATTTTTTTTAAAATTTAAATTTAATTAAAATATATTGTTCGCATATGGATGTGATAGTAATATATGATTATATATATATATATATATATATATATATATATATATATATATATATATATATATATATATATTAGGGATCAAGTTACTCAAGAGTAACTCTTTAAACTTACTCTCATTCTCATCGATTCATTTTGATTAAATCTAAAGACTCTAATTTATTCATTAGAAAAAGGACGTGATTAACATGTGACATTCTCTTTCTTCCCCTCATTCATCTTCCCTGTTGTACTATCCTAGTAAATGATCATGGCGATACAAAAATTATATCTCATTTAAAATAGAAAATTTTTACTGTTTATTTTATTTTATTTTAATAAATGATAGAAAAGTATTATTGAAAAAGCTATTAACAGAGCAAAAGTCACATCAGTTCAGAAGAAAACAAATCTCCTACACACCATCTCATTCGTGAGACACTACATTTTCCAACTTAACTATATTTACAATTCAAAACCAGCCATACATTACTGAACCCTTATCCAGCCACACTACATTTTACTGTTTATTTCAATCCTTCAATTGTGTCAATATTGTCCATATCGTGCATTCAATTATGGTGGAATTTCTATATTGAAGGCATAAGGCGAATGATGAAGAAGAGAAGGAAAACCATTAGTAAATTGAAAGGGAAGAAAATAACGTGAATGGAGGAGGGAAGAAAGAGAAAGAGAGATTTTGGGTAAAGAAGATCAACATGCTTTTTTTTAATTAATGAATTAGAGTTTTTAGATTTAATTTAAATGAACGGATAAGAATGAGAGTAAGTTTTTTTTTTTTTTTTTTTAAAAAAAAAGCAAGAATGAGAGTAAATTTAAAAAGTTACTGTTAGAGTAACTTGATCCCTTCTTTCTTTTTATATATATATATATATATATATATATATATATATATATATATTAGAAAACGTATCACTTTAATCCTAGAAAAACTCCATTAAAAGACTTTCCTTGTGTATCATTCATATTTACATCTTTAGAATCAATTTTAGATATAATATAAATAAAATAAAAGGCAAAAAAATAATTTAGGCCTAAAAGTATGGTGGTTGAGACATTGCATACCTCCAACACATATGGTGTTAAATATCTGTTTTTTATTGTAAACACTAAACATCATTTAATTTCAATTTATCAAAGACTAAATTAATTAGTAAATCGACTAGTGTCAAATACTTGCAGGGACTAGTTATTATTTACTCCATTAATAATATAAGAATCATTGAGTAAAGAAAACATGTACTTAATTTTTTGTTGTAAAAAGTAATTATGAATAAATTAAGATTTGAGATAATTATGTAACCTTATTGGACAAAAATATTTGGAATGAAAAAAAAAATGATTGGTGTATGGGGATTATACGGAGGAGAAAGAGAAACAGTCAATTTTGAACCAAACTTTTGAATTATTTCAAAGGTGCAATTAGAAAATATTTTAGGGGTCCCACTAAAAACATCTCGCTGGGAGAGCCAGCCACGCAGCTCGCTCCGGAATAGTCTCAAAGGCTCCCTGGTATTAAGGGTGCTCTTGGGGATACCGGTGGTTCCACAAGGAATACGGACCAAAAAAAAAAAAAAGAAAGAAAATATTTTAGGGGTAAAATAGATTTTTTTTTTAAGGGAAAAATAGATTAAAATAAGTAAAAAGTGAGAATTTAATTTAGGGGTAGTGTGATAACAATGCAAAGTGTAAAAATTAAAAGCACAGAAAAACAAAGTATTTTTGGATTAAATCACGCGGAGACAAAAATGTAGTGACATTTTTTTTAAACAAAGGAAAAGCATTGATCTTCGTACAAAATACAAATAAAAAAACAAAATACTAATAGAAATTAATATATTTAATCATCAATAAGAAAGAAGAAAATTGGATGATAAAAATAAGGCTTAATTATGTCACAAGTCCCTGAAACTTGGGGTACTTTTGCCAGATATCCTTATTCTTTTTTTTCTCAATGTCTGACTCCCTGAAGTACTCCCTTAAATCAGACACAGGAGATTGATCATATGGTGTCGCGTGATATCACATAAGCGAATGCAGCTCTCTCTTCAATCCTTTCTTTTCTTTTTTTATTTAACTAAAAATATAAAAATATTAAGTTTTTTAGTTAAAAAAAAAAAGATCTTCGCTCAGGGAGCACCAGGTGCCTAACCTCATGACCCCCTGACTAGGATTCCGACGTTAAATGTCAGCAAAATTAGCCAGAATTGACAATAGGGGTATATGACAAACTCAAAAGTAATTTCGGGGAGTCAGATATCGTAAAAAAAAGAATAAGGGTATCTAGCAAAAGTATCTCAAATTTCAGGAACTTGTGACATAATTAAGCCTAAAAATAATCTAGAAATAGTCTTCGGTTATAGCAAAGAAATTATTATAATTTCAACTATAAATAGTAACCATATACTCCCTCCGGTCCTATTTATAAGACCTTTTTGGGGTTTTTCACACCCACCAAGGAAAGTGGTTAAGTGTGTTAGTGGCATTGGAAATGTGAAAATTTGATATACTTTTTCAAAACTACCCCTATAATTATTATTGGAACTCTAAAAAGTGTTGACATAATAGGGGTGTTTGTGGAATAAAGTAATTAAATGCTATTGAAAATTGTAATGGGGTCTTATAAATAGGACCAAAATAAAAACTCCAAAAGGGTCTTATAAACAGGACCAGAGGGAGTATTTTATTTCATAATATTAATATATGTTTATATAAAAACTGAGAAGCACTCTCATAATGTTAAGATTATATTGATATTATTTTCTAAAATTATTTTTTTAAAAAGGAAAAGATGAATAAGTTGTTTTTTTTTTTACACAAGTCACACAAATCAGTAAATCAATTTGCCAAAATTTTAAAGTAAAACTGTAATACATAAAATGAGCTGAATGGAACATTTCAATGGATATATAAAATCATTTCATTGATTTAAAGCTATTTGAAAAGATTTTTTTGTCTGTGTGAATATAACATTGCCCTCGTGTTTAGATAAAGGGATTTGTAATTCTCAAAAATTCCAAACTAATTCAAAATAGGGAGCATGAAGGTGGAGTAAGAAAAAAAAGATTTGGAGAATGTTGAGAATAGAAAATTGATAGGGGGTTTCAAAATTACAGACTAGGAGGAGGAATTTTGAAACCTCCCTCAACCTTTGATATCAAGATTCTGCAAATCCTTTTTTTTTTACTCCATTTTCATGTTCCTTACTTTGAATTAACTTGAAATGGTTGAAATTTATGGGAATAACAAATCCCTCATCCTAACACACCCTAAATGAATTAATATGTCACTAACCTAAATTGAAGTGACTAACTGATTAATTGGTTCATATGAAGAAAAAATATCACCCATGCATAAAGGTATGCAATTTAAACATTCAATAACAGTATAAACCATTGAGTTCTTGATATAAGCACATCACTATCCATGGAAAGGAACACACTGGAGTTCCTAGAATTATAGGAGTATTTCATACGGTTCCTTCTTCACATTCCATTGTCTTTATTTGTGAAGTAATAGGAAATAAGAGACATGCAATTCATGATGTGGTCCTCTGGAGATGACAAGCTTGCCATGGAATTCTTGTACAACATATATAAATTGTCTCTAATAGTACAATTAGACTAAAAACGAATTATACAATGTTATCTGAAATTGACTCTGATTTCCCAACTAGATAGATATTGTACAACAAAAAAGCCATAACCATATAATTAAAGTGTACGTTAAGACTAACCGGGCTAGATCTATTTTACAATGCAGATGGGTAACTCTAGCTTTGTCAAGTTGACAGAGGAAGCAAATGGTTTTGGTAAAAGCCGAATAATAGAGTTTGATGTGATGATCACTTACTGCAGCAAGAGAAGCAAGATAACCATCCTCCTTTAGGAGGAGGGTTTGTGGTTGACTTTGAGGCCTCATCAACTGCTGCAGCATTTGCTGTTTCTTTTTGCTCCGACTGCTGCTTCTGTTGCTTTTGCTTGTCTTCAGCTTTAGAAGGCTCACTTGTATCCCATTTAAATTAAAAATTAAAAAAAATAATAATAAAAGAATCAGTTCAAATATTTGCTTCAAGAAACTTTCTATAAATTCAAGCTTTCAATCAATTATATAACAATAGGTGTTTGATCATTGTTATTTCTGGAATCCGGAGCAAAATTCTTTTGATCAATGATTTGAAAGCATGTGTAAAAACAAATATTAAGATCATTTCTCAGTTGATTAGTTACAAACCCTGAATAGATTAGTAAGTTAAATAAGCACAAGCATGCATTTATCCATATGAAAGAGTGGTAAGAGGACAAAGCTTACGATTGAAATGCAAAGGATTGGGTCATATCATCTGTCTGGTTGTGAGTATTAGACTTTTTATCTTCCCCTCCTTTAGCAGCAGCAGCAGCAGCAGCATTCTCATTGGTTCGACTAGTTTCCATAATAACCTCTCTCATTGTCTCAGCTGCTTTCGCTTCAGTTGCTTTGGCTTTAGAGCACTCTACGTGCATTTCAGCAGTTCTTTGGCTTATATCATTAAATTTGTTCACTGGAGCAGCTGCTACTGGGGGCTGCTGCTGACAAGGTGCGGCAGCAGCAACAACAACATTAGGAGGTTGATCAGGCATGGGCATTTCACCTGACTTATCCAACTCAGTGGATTTGCCACCACTAAAGACAGGTAGTTCATTCGAGAAGCTTGTGTTCCCCATGTAAATGCTGAACAATGATTCATTAGAGGCAGTGCTCCATTCAACTGGTGCATTTGTGTTGTTTCTAGCAAACACATGTGATGGAAAAGTATATGAGGAAGGGGTACCAGAATCCCCTGGACGCTCCATTACTTGCACCGGAGGGTTTTGTATTTCTGGTCCTTTGTTTGGTACAGATTCATAGTTTGCAACTGCAACTGAGGATTGTGCTCCTGCCACATCACCTGACTGTGCATCTCCGTGTTTGGGCATAGAGCTGACCGGGATATCATCATCACTGGATTCTACAGCAATCTTAGAGTCCGATCCCGATTTTGGCGGCGCATCAGCAGTGTCTTGCTCTTTCACTGAGACATTTTCAGATGCAGATGGTTGGTTTTGCGATGGTTCAGCTACACCAACGGCAGCCTTATCATTTGTGTTTGTTTGCTCATGGAATGGATTTCCTGGTGATGGTTCAAATGCATGATGAACATCATCACCAGGTGGCACTAGGAAGGGGTTTTGGGATGATGAGGGGGTAATTGGGTTATCGCTCACTTCATAAGGTTGAGCTTCTAAATGCCTTTTGATTGGGCTTCCATGATGTTCTTGTTCTGTCAATTGAGATGACTGATGCAACTCACCTAAATTTGTGGCATTACCAATTCTAAAATCAGCACTTGAGCTATTATTGTCACGCGTAGTTTCCATCAGCCAACAACCTCAAGTGATTCAAT
Organism: Crotalaria pallida; assembly: GCA_037953625.1. Classification (NCBI taxonomy): domain Eukaryota; kingdom Viridiplantae; phylum Streptophyta; class Magnoliopsida; order Fabales; family Fabaceae; genus Crotalaria; species Crotalaria pallida. Next base: position 185,100,530 of record CM075649.1, read on the forward strand.
GTCTGTATATTCCAATGGAAAATTCTGAAAATTGTAAAACCAGTATCTCGAATAATCAAAAACTCACATCTTAAAACATCATATCAAGAACAAATGTTCTCTCTTTTTTTTCAATGCAAATTGCTTGCGTATCAACTAAAGGCTTATAACAGCAACAATCAAGCTTTTTGCTTTTTGTCATTAGATGAGGTAGGTCATAAGAAACAAACGACATCATAATATTTCATAGAAAACATATCTATACATCTAAATCATTCTTAATACTTTAATCAATTTTCGAATCAATTATGTTATAACAGACGTGACCAAAAATACAAGATTTTAATTTCATTTGAAAAATCATTGCAGCAAGATGGTTTAATTCTCACATATAAAACATAGAAATTCAACATGGCATTTGATCGATCTCTGGAAAGCATAGAAAAGGGAAGATGAAGCAAACATATTCTTTGGTGTTTGCAATTGCATTATCATGATATGTATTATCATTATCATAAAAGGGGGAGAGATCTTCTAGGCAAACAAACATTACGCATTGATTGAAATACTAAGGACATTATTATAGCAAAGAAAACATTAAAAAAAAAAAACAATTTTCATGCATAAATAAATAAAGTAACATCAAAAAAGAAAAGATTATAAAAATGAAGAGTGCTTCTTACATGGAAAACCAATGTGCCCGAAAGATCCAAAGAGACTGCCGACTAGGAGGAGGTGAAATCATGTAAGCCCGAGAAGGCCAGCAGTCTCATTGCCTCTCCACGGACTAAGAAAAATGAAGGGGTGTCACGAAAATAGGGTGAAAGTTAAAATGAAGATCATGCATGACAGATAGAAACTGGCGTGTCTTTGGAGCTAAGAAAATGATTTAATAAAACACAAGGCGTTGCACAAGTTTAGGCATTTCATTCTCACCTATTTTCCCAAAGTAACAAACTTGGGCTGCCAGACGCGCCAAAATGATAACTAACCTTATCACATTGAGTTGTTATTACTAACTACCATGCATGCCGTGGCTCTCTTATTTGACTCCCTAAAGCAAAAGTTAAGGAGAAATCTAGTTGGCAGTTATCTTCTAGTTTTTTGTTTTTGTTTTTGTTTTTTAAAGAACTGTTCAATCTCATTCTCAGGTAGCCCAAATTTTTTGGATGAGATAATATTGAACCAAGGACATTAAGCTTTGTGAAATAAATCTTTTTTTATAGAGAATGTAAAAAACCTTTTTTTTTTGTACAGAAACTCTCGTTTCAAAGAGATCAATATTAATAAAGAACATTATGATATTTAAATCAAATAAATTTAATTGCCTTAACTTGATATGGTCATTTAACCATCAATTTACATGAGCCTTGGATGAGTTCTTAGTATTTTTACCCAAAACTAAATGCACTAGCCCATACAGGTCCAATTTTTATTCATTGTGTATTTGTGTTGTGTTGTTATAAATTAGGGGTGGAAACAAAGCTAGCCTAAACTATGTTTATTCAATTTTATTATGAGTAATGACATTCTTATCCTAATTTTACCAATGCCACTTTTTACCCTTACTTTATAATCATTGGTTAATATTTTTTATTTTTTTTTGCAAAAGCAAAAGTCTTTATCAATGGTTATAAAATAAATGTAAAAATATGTAAATAAAACTAATGTAAGATAATATAAGAATTAAGAAGAATACTATTTTATTTATTATATTAATTTGTGAATGTATGTAACAATCATCATCTATTTATATAATTTTGATAAAAATAAACATTAACACCCATAATAATGCATTTTAACCAATCCAGCAATAAGTAAAGTGGACCTAAAGGCATTCCTTGCCAATATACATGGGTTCGTATCATTGGAAAAATAGCATTCGATTATTAGATAATAAAATTACATAGATTGAAAGAACACGAACTTAGGATTTCAGTTTACAACTTGGCATCCACGTAACATAATAGTTAAATTGGTCCCGAATTTGTAAGGGTCGATCAATCCAGCTATTGAGTTTCACTTAATAGCAAATTCCGTTCCTGACTTTGTTCAGCGTCATGCACGATTGCACGTTAGTCCTTTAATCCCAAAGTTAAGGAAAACTAACGTATCAAGCGTTAGAGACTAACATGTTTGACAAACAAAGTCAGGGACGAAATCGCAATTATGTAAAAGTCATGAACTAGATTGATTACAAAATCAAAGATCAATCCAACTATTTACTCCTGAACTTTCCCTCTTCAACTCTTACAACTCTAAACTACACTATTCTCTCACAAAATCTGAAACCTTGACACTTTCCCCACGTTTGCCCCTAGAATATAATCCTTCCTAACAATTTAATTCATTCAACATGTTGCTGCCCTGAACTTTGAGTAACACATACTTTTGAATTGACTACCAATACCATTTTGGCATTCTATATCTTAAATGGACAATTTTGAAACCCTGAGCCCTCCACAAGATGCTAGCAGGTAAATTCCTCAAATCCTGTCTTACATCAGATCATTGACACAAATTTTTGTGGATAAAGGAGGTGCTCTTCTCATATACTTTATAATACAGTAAGCATCTTGTCATAAAACCGCTGAACTCATATTTCAAGATTGCAGAATGTGCCTCGTATTAAAAAGCGTATTAACATGGAAGACAAGACACAACTTCATTTCACAGCAATGAAATTAAAGTAACTTGAAAGGAATGTTCTGAGATGAACTTGCTACAACATTATATTACCAATTTGAGGAAAAAGAAAGAGAAATAACCTAAAAAGTTCAACCAAGTATATGGTGAATCCTAAAATGCAGACTGCCGCTGTTATCCATACATATGATGGGTAGCATAAGAGATCTAAATTCCCTCTAACGGAATGGGAGAAAAAGGTCAACAGAAGGGGGAACAATGGAAAATATCATTTGCTTCCCTTCTCAAAAAAACAAATAAATTACACTTATGCCTCAAACAGCTTCTTACCTCCATTGTATTCATTCATAATATTTCAGTTTTGCTTCTGCCTGGCACCCAGTATCTCTGTGTCCTAAATCAATTAATAAGCTACTAGCTCAGTCTAGCTGCCATTATATTTATATCTCTATACTATTTTCATTTCCTTATAATTTACCCAAATTATTGTTATTTCAACTGAGTTATTATCAATATGTTATGTTTGGCCTTTAACTGGTCAAGCAATGATAAATCTTTGGAGATTTCCTAAACTAAATCAATTTCAAAAGGTAAAGGTAATAATATATTTTGGATTTTATTTGTCACCTCTTCTACTTTAAACTCAAAGAACATGAATGGAGCATTTTTGGTCAAAGATACTTCAACTGCAGTTCATTAGCCATCAATTAAAAAGTGAAGTACTATAAAACAGAAAGAAAATATACAGTGCTAGAAAGCCTTACTACTAAAAATGGCACATCAAACCCACAACTTACCTTGTACAAAAACAGTCATGAAATATGTTTTGCAGCCAAATAACTCCTAACCTTAGAAGTTAGTTAGAACATCAGGAGATTTAAGGAGCACTGCACTACAAATACTTCGAGTAAGAGCCTGGTCAAGAAATAAAACAACACGCCCAGTGCTACCGATACCGGAAGAGCAGGCAAGGCTTTCTGATATAAAGCCAACAGCATCAATGTTATTCCCAGACCGGCAATGATAGCTAGATAACAAGCATACACCGTCATAAAATCATACATTGCCGCTCTTCCAACCAGAACACTGTAGAATATAAAATCACCCAACCCTAACTTGATTGCACCAGATGAGGCCAATCCGATCCCCTCTAACATCAAATTTTCATTCGATGAGACCTCATCCACTCCGTGGAGCCGAACACTAACTCCGCGATCAATCAATGGAGCAGAAATGTCCGATTCAGTTTCTTCTACCCGCCCCTCTTCGGCTATGACCAAATTTCTGTCATGAAAAGTATTAGAATTCAAATTCAAATTTGAATTCGAAGAAGCATCACTTTCCCCAACCCTAACCAAATTCGTCGCATTTCTGTTTGAATTTGAACTCAAAACAGTGTCCGCATCTCTGTTTGAATCATGAATTCGGTTATTCGAATCATCATCAATCATCCTATCTCTCCACAACCTCCTCTGCGTTAAACCATCCCTCGGATTATCCAAACTATCGTGATTCACAGGCCTGGCCTCGTAAACCAAAGCCGGAATCTCTTCATCTCTGGAGATAGCGAGCTCGACCAAAAGCCTCAAAGGGCCAACAGGTAAAAGAACAGCAGCAAGGTCATACAAAGCCATAGCAATAAGCATAGACCACGTGGTCCATTCAGGTAACATAGTGAACCAATAAGCAACCAATATTCCAATAGCAACCAAATAACCTTGAGTCACAACTATCGCCATTTTCGACACAAACACGGCCACGACACCAACCACAGCGAAATTAAACAGAGCGATGAAGAACGTGACGCAATCGATTGGAGTAGCGAAATGCTGGATGAGGAAAAGTGAGATTTGGCCGCCGAGGAAAGCGAGGACGACGAAAGCGGAGAAAGACATGTAGAGTTTGAGGAACCTGGTGCATCGGAAGTAGAAGAGGAGGAGGAGGAGGAAAGTGGCGAGAGTGACGAGGAGGACGAAGGCGAGGGAGTTGAGAAGAGCGCCGAGGAATTTGTCCCAGGGGGAATCGGAGGAGGATTCGGAGTAGGCGATGGTGGCGATGGAGGAGACGGAGAAGGAAGAGGGGTCGGAGTTGAGGATGGAGACGAGGATGACGACGAGGAACATGCAGATGGAGACGGGGGTGATGATTCTGACGATTTCTTCGCCGAGAGAGTCGAGGATGGTTGAAGAAGAAGAGGGTGTTTGTGCTTGGGATTGTGCCATTGGAGAAGGAGGTTGGAGTGACACTGTGACGACGGTACAGATCCAAAGGAGAGGATATGCATTTCCGGCAACAAGTCAGCGTCGTGTGTTTTGGGCCTTAGCGTTAAATACACATCACCACGATTGTATGGGCTTAGGCCCGTATGCAGTATGCTCACGGGGGATTATCCAAACCCCATTTTGAATGGAAAATGTCCATATTACCCTTTATTATTCAAAACACAAAAAGAAAAAAACCCCAAACCCCAATTTCCAAAATCCTAAACCCCATCCCTTCACCATCTCACAAACCTCTCTTTCTTCCCATCTTCCACTATTAAACCTTCTTCACTCCCAAAAAAAAAAACTTCAAAAATACAAGTTTTTTTTTCTCCTTCACGTTCAAAAAGAGTACCAATGCACGTTTCATACTTGTTGAAGGTAAGATTCATTTTTTTTACGTTACTCTGTAAATTCCGACAATCCAGTGTCAGAATTTTTTGGGATTCCGACATAGGTATGTCGGAATTTTTTAGGTACTTTGTTTTTTAAGAGTTTTCCGACATATATATGTCGGATTTTTTTCTAAGGAAAAAAATTTAAAAAATGTGTAAATTTTCGACGGTCTTTTGTCGGAATTTCATACCCACGTGTCGAAAATTCAAAACTTCGACACTGGTTCGTCGGGATTTTACAATGCTAGAATTAAAAAAAAAACAAACACCAACAAAGAAGAGAAGACAAATGAGTTTGCTTAAAACATAACAAAAAACCACTGAAAAGTTGATAATCAAAACCAAACCCTACATCAAATAACCCAAAACAAAAACAAAAGCAAAAACAAAAAAGAAAAACCAAACGCTACATAAACAGGAAAGAGGAAGTTCATAAATGAATGAGGGAGTCCGAACTGCGGCGGCAGCGAAGAACGGTGGAAGTTAAGTGGGTTGAGGAAGTTGGAAAGTTGGAGGAAGTTGGAGTGGGGTGTGGGGTTTGGGAAACGAAAATATGAAATGAAGGGAATATAAGTGGGGGTAATTTTGGGATTATTAAAAAATGAGGTTTGGGGGATAAAATAAGGGGTTTGTGGACTAAATCCCTTGGCATATAAACCCCTTTTTATCAACAAACCCTATTTAATTTTTAAAATTCAAAATTACCCTCATAATTTTTCGCCAGGTATCTCTCATAAAATTTATGTCAGTTGTTTCTGGAACAACATTGCTTCTAATTCATCAATTAACACAATTTTTCGAGAAGTACTTGTCGAAAAAATATTCTAATAGTTTCTTCTTGAAGAAATTACGAGAACAATTTTGAAAATTCATACTTAAAATGTTAGTATAAAAACGGGGTTTGAAATCAAAATCTTGAGGACTAGTCCCTTAAAGCTATGATGACCCTTTCTTGTAGGTGTTGATTTCGGAGATTGAAACTCAAAATTTTGATTTTATATAATACTAAGTTGAGAGTTAGTTCTTAAATCTCATATTTTAGACCCCAAAATTTATTTTTTTTATTGAACTTTGTCGATTTTTTTTTATAAATACCCTGAGTTAGAAAATGCAATATTTTTTTACTTCGGGGTGTTGAATTTTTTTTAACGAGGTTTAGTAAAAAAAAGGGGTTTGAAGTTTAAAATATAGGGTTCGAAAACTAGCACTATACCAAATTTACCTTTGACAAACATTTGATATAGGATTAAGCATAATTGGTCGTATGAGATAATAAAATTTGGTTAGACTCATCCATTACAACCCCAATTAACTAGTTAAGGTGCAACAAATAACTTATTGACATTAGGATCGAACATGTGACAAACCTAACCTTGAAAGGCCTAACCCATCCTAACTTGAGATTAAAGAAAGAGTAACTATTGTTATATAATATATATATATATATATATATATATCATAACCGATAGACATAGTTACATTTTTTTTATTTTTTATCTCATTTTCAAGATTCACATTGGATTTTAATATTTTTTTTAAACTTAATTTGGTCATTTATTCTTTTTAAAAAATTCAATTTGATACTTCCGTCATAATAGTGTTAGTTTTATTCAAATAATTCCCACTTATCGTTGGAAATTGAAAAGTGTTACCCGAATTGGAAAAAATCATCGGATTTTTCCTTTTCTCTATCAACTTTCAACTTCCACCTTGATATTTTCCCCTAAACATCCATCTTCATCTTCTTTCTCCAATCATTAACCATTTTGGTAGATAATGCATCATATACCATGATGGAATTAACTATAAGCAGTTTTCTTTTGCCGGAAAATAACTACATATAGAGTAACTACAACACCAATACCGAAAGCACTGAACACCGCAAGCGACGTTTTCAATACTAGATGTTTCACCTTATCCTCTTCACGCTAGTGGCATGGAAACTTTTGCTCACTATCACAACATAATGCTATAATTCGCTGTATAGGTTGTAAACTAATAAAAAAAATTTGGGAAGGAGAAAAGATGATTAATGATCGAAAGAAGAAGATGAAGGTGAGAGTTGCACGAAGAGTATGAAGGTTGAGACTTATAGAGAAGGAAGAATCTAGCGTTTTTTATATATATATATAGTAGCAACATTTTTCAGTTTTGTGCAATGGTTAAGAATATTCAAGTAAAACTAACACCGTTATGACGGAATAATCAAATTGATTTTTCAAATAAAATTAAAATAAATTTTAAAAATATGTAAATAACCAAAAATATAATTAAGCCTAACCAATATATAAAATCTTTATATATAACCAAAAATTTCTTCATGGAATAAGGAGGTTTTTGGCAACATCTTTAATCGGAAGAGAAGGATTCTTAATCGATTAGAGGGCATTCTTTTCAGCCTTTCTATTTCAAATAATCCTTATCTCCGCCAGCTTAAAGAGGAGCTTATGTCAGAGTATGAGACTATCCTCATGCAAGAAGAGGCTTATTGGTTTCAGCAGTCGCGTTCTAATTTTGTTAACTATGAGGGACAGGAATACCCGGTTTTTTCATCGTTCGGCGACAATCAGAAGGCAACAGAATAGGGTGGAAGCTCTTATGAACGATGCTGGTCAATGGGTTTTTGATCCTGGCTCCCTCCGTTTGATGGTCCAATCCTTTTTTAGTGGCCTTTTTTCAGTGGAAAATACAAGTTTTATTCCCATGGACAACACTATTTCTTTTCCGTTGCTTTCAAGTATGGAGAAAAGTAAGCTCTCAGGTATGGTTATGTTGCACGAAGTTAAGCAGGCTATTTTTAGTATGAGTAACTATAAGTCTCCTGGAATTGATGGTCTTCATGCTGGTTTCTATAAATCGCAATGGGAGCATCTTCAGTTCTGTGTGTTTGACTTTGTCAAGAAGGTGTTTGTGCAGCCTGATACTATTTCTTCTGTTAATCACACTATCTTGACTTTAATCCCTAAAGTGGCTCATCCAGAACGAGTTCAGGATTTCCGGCCTATTTCTCTCTGTAATGTTATTTACAAGGTGGTTACTAAGGTTTTAGCGAACAAGCTTAAATCAATCATGGATCGTGTGGTCTCTCATAATCAGTGTAGCTTTGTTCCGGGCAGGCATAGTACAGATAATGTTATTATCATGCAGGAAGTGGTTCACTCTCTCAAGTCTATGAAAGGTAGGAAGGGTTGGATGGTGCTCAAGCTTGACCTTGAAAAGGCCTATGACAGGCTGCGATGGGACTTTGTGAGGGATACTCTTCAAGCTTTACAGCTGGATTTTCCTTTATAGACATTATTATGAATTGTATAACCTCTACTTCTATGTGTGTTAATTGGAATGGTGATTATACTGATAGTTTCAGGCCGACTCGTGGATTGGGACAAGGGGATCCTATCTCTCCTTACTTGTTTGTCCTTTGCATGGATAGACTAGGCCATTTGATTCAGCAGGCTATTATTAATGATGACTGGTGTCCGCTCACAATGGGCCGGTGTGGTCCGAAGCTAAGCCACCTGTTTTTTGCGGATGATTTGATTCTGATTGGTGAAGCAACAACTCGCCAGGCTGCTGTTATTAATGTTATCTTGGAGCAGTTTTGTTATTCTTCTGGGCATAAGGTGAGTAAACAGAAATCTTCTTTTTATTTCTCTTAAAATGTGATGCATCTGGTTGCAACGCAGATATGTGATGTTCTTGAGATCCAGAAAACGGATAATATTGGAAAATATCTGGGGGTTCCTGTTCATCATGCCCGAAACACTACTTCTTCTTATAGTTTCCTGGTGGATAAAGTGCGGAAGAAGCTGTCTTCTTGGAAAATGAATACTTTGTCTTTTGCAGGTCGAGTTGCTCTGGCTCAGAGTTCTGTTATGAGTCTCCCTACCTATGTCATGCAGACTTCGGTTATTCTTGTTGGGGTCTGTAATGAGATTGAGAAGCTGTGTAGAAATTTCATTTGGGGCAGTTCGAATGAGCAACGAAAGTGTCATCTGGTATCTTGAGAGAAAATTTGTGCTCCTAAAGCTAAGGGTGGATTGGGTTTCCGAAATTTAAAGGTTGTGAATGATGCTTTCATGGTCAAACTTGCTTGGAACTTGATGACTAATCCGAAAGCGTTGTGGGCTTCTGTCTTAATTTCTAAATATAGAGTCCAGAACCCTTTACATATTGTTGGTCATTCTTCTTCTAATGTCTCTAGTATCTGGCGAGCCATTTCTAAAGCTTGTCCGGTTGCTAGACCGGGTGGTTGCTGGATTTTAGGTAATGGTGGCCAAGCTAAATTTTGGAAGGATGCATGGATTCCTGGGATTTCCTCTTTGGCGGATGCTCCGGATGTGAATGTTCCTGTGTGGTGTGAGAACTATCCTGTTGTGCACTATTCAATTAATGGAGAATGGGACTGGCCCTTATTGAATAGCATCCTTCCTAGTTATGTATGTGTGAAAATTGCTGGTATTGTTCCTCCAAATCCTAGTGCAGGTGCTGATTCTTTGGTTTGGCGTGCGGAGAGCAGTGGGATTTTCTCTCTTAAATCTGCATATGCTCTCCTCTTATCTATGAATCATGCTCAAGTCCCCCATCCTCTTCCTGGTTCTGGTACCTTTGAAATTATTTCTAAATGGGAGGGGCCACCGAGGATCCAAGCTATGCTTTGGAAATCTTGTCATGAGAGCCTTTTAACAAATGCTGAACGTGTTAGAAGAGGTATGTCGGCTTCGGATACTTGTCCGCGCTGCAGGAGGGAAGGTGAATCCTTGCTTCATTGTCTTCGAGATTGTGCTGATGTTAGAAGTTTTTGGAACAAGTTGGTGCATCCTTCAAAGGCAAACTCCTTTTTTAATGCAGAGTTTCAGGTTTGGCTGTCTTTTAACCTTGCTGAAGATGATGTTGGTATTCTGGATTGCCCTTGGACTACTTTCTTTGGGACTGCTTTATGGAAGATTTGGAATGATCGGAACTCTCTTGTGTTCAATAATTGTTCAGAGCTGAGTTCTAATTTGATTTACTCTATTATTAGTTATGTCCGTCATATTATCTCTGCAGTTTCTTCTTCTATTCCTGATATGAATTTTAAAAGGGAATTTCTGGTTGCTTGGAATCCTCCTCCGTCGGGTTATATGAAGTTGAATGTGGATGGTTCTCTTAGACGGTCGAACAACTCTGCAGCTTGTGGGGGTCTTATCCGGGATTGTTCGGGTAAATTCATCCGAGGATTCTCATTGGTGTTGCTACGTCAGTTAAAGTCGAACTTTGGGGTTTGCTGCTGGGATTGAAGATGGCTAGAATGTTGAATATTCAGTCCCTGCAGGTGGAGATGGATTCACTCACTGTTGTATCGTTGATTAACTCGAATTGTGAGGCTACCCACCACTGTTATGCTCTGGTTCGGGAAGTAAAGAGTCTTCTGAGCTCTAATTGGAGTTCTCTCTTTATCATATTTTTAGGGAGGCTAATAGATCTGCTGATTGTCTAGCTAGTTTGGGTAATTTAGGGAGCCTTGGGTGTATGTACTATGATGTAGCACCTGCGAGTGTGCATGATATTATTTGTGAGGAGGCTTATGGTATTGCCTTCCCTAGGATGATTCGTTAATGTGTTTGTTTTTTTGGGCGCTTGCCCCGTTTATTATAAAAAAAAAAATATAAAATCTTTAAGTGCAGCTTTGAAAATTTTAATATTTGTTGGCACTACATTTTTCCATCTCTAATTTTAAAATAAATCATATATTATTTTTTATTGTTGTTGAAGGGATTAGATTGAAATTACTAAATAAATTTGATTTCAATAATTTTAATCGGACGGCTGCAGTTCCCCGATCCAAATGAAGGGCAAGTGACATGTACTTGATGGAGGTGCTTAAACCTACATAAACCCCCTACCCCCCTTTCGCCCATTCCAGTCAGAAAGAAAATATAAAAATATCTTCTTTAGGGTTTTAGCAGCACTCCAAAGAAGAAGAAGACCTTAGGTACTCTCTCTCCCTTCTTCACCATGCTTCTTCTTTTTGCGATTTTCTTTATTTTATTTTTCTTATTATCCTTTGGTTTTTATTCCGATTTGCTTTATCGAGTTGATCACGCATCATTTCATTTCATTTCATTTCTCCGTTTTCATTCGATCATTTTACTTTCGCTGTTGATTAGTATAAGTATAACATCTCTCTCACTCAATTTTTTGTGCTGAATAAAGAGTTTGAAGATTTGGCTTATTGGTACAACTCTGTCATATGTAATATTTTCTGGCTATCGAATTTTGAGACATAGCCGCCTTTAGTTTTTGGAACAAAAAAAAAAAAAAAGAAGGGAAATGATTGTGATCCTTTACATGCTTGTTCCAAGCTAAGGTTTGTAAGTTTCCTTAGGGTTTTGTTCTGACAATTTACTTTACCGGTTAAATGTTAAAACTTTGTATATATTTAAATTGTTTTGAGTATTATGATGTTTAGATTAGAGTTTCCCATTTTATGATCTCTCTTTCAGGCTACAGCAATGGCTTTCTTTGGTAAACTTGGGAATATACTAAGGCATGCAGCCGCTAACCGGAACATCAGTTCAGAACTCCGTTCATCCCCATCTGTTTTCCAGGCTATTCGATGCATGTCATCTTCAAAGCTGTTTGTGGGAGGTGTGTTTGAACTTACCTTATAAGTTGCATCTGTCGATTTTATGATTTTATGTATGCATCTATCTAACATTTGGCTGTCACAGGTGTTTCATGGTCTACTGATGAGAATGGTTTGAGGGAAGCATTTTCAAAATATGGTCAAGTTGTTGATGGTAATTAGTTAGACTCTCTGCATTCGTTCATTTTTTCCTTTGTCAATAATTGTAACAATTGCTCTTTAATGTCGTGCTCTTTGTAGCAAGGATAATTGTGGATCGTGACAGTGGTAGATCCAGAGGATTTGGCTTTATCACTTACAGTTCAGAGGAGGAAGCATCAAGTGCCATTCAGGCCTTGGATGGACAGGTAACACAGGCTTGTTGTTATTCGTATTATTATTTCGTGAATAGAATTAGTTGTGGTAATTGCTGTAAAATGATCGTGTTTACTTATTGAAGTGACATGTGGTAGCCATTGAATTTGATGGAACCATTTAAAATTTTTCCCATGGTATCCAGTTATGCCTGGCGCTTTGAAATTAGCACACATCTTTTGTCCTGGTGGATTTTCAGTAATTTAGCTGTGATGTATGCAAGTGCACTCTATTGCTTGTGATGCCTACATCTAGTTTTTTTTTTTTTTTTTTTTTAATTTGTTTTGTCCTCCACTAACCTTTTTCTGTTTATTAAATTTTTTCAATTTACTGACAGGCAATATGATATCACTGTTACCTTTCTTATTCCTTCTTCATTATTCATCTGTATACTTTTCAGGATCTTCATGGTCGCCAAATTAGGGTAAACTATGCTAATGACAGGACTCGTGGATTTGGTGGTGGTGGCGGTTATGGTGGTTCTTATGGTAACACCCCATATGGTGGGGGAGGTGGTTATGATAACTCTCAGTATGGTGGTGGCGGCTATGGTGGCAATGCCTCTGGAGGTTATGGCGGTGGTGGGTATGGTGGAGGTGGCTATGGATCTGGTAGCAATTATGGTGGCAGTGGAGCTGGCAATAACTATTCTGCTCCTGACAGTTTTGGAACTAACACTCCTGGAGGTGGAGGGAGTTATGGGAATGATGGTAGCTTTCCAAGTGGAAACACTTACTCTGGTGGAAGTGGTGGAGGCTATGGTGGTAGCAGTGGTTTTGGTGTTGCTGGTGGTGTTGGAGGAAGTGAGAACTCTGCTTCTTTTGGTGGCAGCACTGGTGGTGATGTCAATGGCAACAACTTTGCTGGTGGATTCGATGGAACCGGGGGAGCAGAATACCGCAGTCAAGAAAGCAGCAATGTAAGTGAGGATTTGGGAGGCTTCGGGGACTCAGCGGGAGGAAATTATAGGGATGACGATGATGCAGATAGTTTTGCTAAAAGGGCTTGATGGAAGCTTATCTTGGTTTTTATCTGCTAAGTTCTCTGTACCTTACCCCTCTCTAAATCTCTCTGGACTTGAATCTGGTGCGTTTCTAGTATTTTATCTCAATCAGCAATACATAGCTGGGTAGAAAGTATTGTCCGTCTATCATTAGTGTCATTTTTCCCATCCCAGGAGTTGAACGTTTCATTTTCGTTGCTTACGTTGTGGTGATTTAGTATTGACCAAAATTGAGATCTTCATTTATCAGTTAATGTTGCAACAATAATCCAAATGTCCAATACTGTTGTGGGTACTTTATGATGAGTTCATTTATGTTGCAAGTAATTTTATTTTTGAAGTGTCAGTGAAGCCATTTCATATTTGTAAATGATGTTTCCCTGACTACAATTGAATCCGAAGTAAATGATTTGACACAGCAATGGTGTTACATTATCATGATCGGTGTTCCATTTTCATGATGTATTTAAAACGTTTAAGCACCAGATTCCCTTCATGAATCAAAATTTATAGCTTGTTTTCATGGTCGCATGATCAGTGATGTGTCCAACTAATAAATTAGTTTCGGAGCTTAAAGCAAATGTCCATTTTCTGGACTTCTTCAATAAGTAAAAAAGGAGGGAAGTATACTAATAAGAATAGGGATTTTCGACTATACGTTAAATTTGAGTCTTAAACATCCGGTAATCTTTAGGGCATGTTGAGATTTTCGTTAGATAACTGAATTCAAAATGTTGGTTCGTAAGCAACTCTTAACTTATTAGCTACATACTGAATTAACAAAAGTTCTTCAGGTCATGACTATATGGTTAAGATTTTTTCTAAATATTATTATCACAATTGATATATAACGACGAAGAGTAGTTATTTTAATATAAAAAAAAGGTGTTTTTTTTTAAACAAAAAATTTGTAATTTATATAGCCTTAAGGTTTTAATGATTAAAAGCGATATTTATTATTCACATTTATTACTGCAAAAAAAAAAAAAAAATTACCCACAATACCTATTATAAGTTACCTTTAACCAAGTTACATAGACCAATATAATTAATTAAGCTTAGTTAACTTCTTAATCTTTTAAATAGTAAATTACATTTTTATCCTCGTTTAATATTGCAATTCTTCATTATTGATGAGTTTTTTTTTTTTTTTTGTTCTAAAAAAAAAACTTATGCTTTAGGGCATATGTTAGAAAATCAATATTGGCATTTGGCTTCGATTCCTAAATTCATGTATATTTAAAAGACAATATTAAGAGAAATTCTCGCTTAGGCATTTGGCTATATTTCAAGAGATTATTTCTAACCTATTGGATAAGAGGACACTAGAAAAATTAAAAAAAAAAAAATCACACTACTTCACTCATTCATGTCAAATATCATACATTTCTAAAAAGAATTTAGATTCTCTGACCCAATATTTTTTTACTTACTCCTAATTTCAGCTAATGGATTTTTTGCACAAAACCCATTAAATCCTTTTAAATTTGAACCAATGAGTACCCAACGACCGAAAAGGCTGAATCAGTAAGAGTAAAAAAATCCCATGCAAGAGTGTTAGGATGCATAACTTTTAAGCGAAGAACAAGGGTCATATATTAGTAAGAATTACTCTCTTCTTGTACAACAAAGACAAAAAAGAAGGTACTGCCCTCTTCTATTCTACTCCTACACCTAAAAAGTAATTGGTATCATTGTTCATCTTCATCCATGGAATACAATATCTTCCTTGCATTTTGCAAAACAGGAGAATCTTTCTTGGTCCTTTCAACTATTTGCATTATCAATTGTCTTTCCAACTCATAATCACAATCACAATTCTCATCTCCGCTGCTATCACTTAACTCATTAACGCGAGAGCTTTGCCCTTCCAACGTTGTCGGCTCGCAAGGAGAGAGTTCCCTTGACAGTCTATCTCCATTAACCATGGGGTAAATTATGGGATCATCTACTCCACCATGTTGAACCCCTGATGCAAGCCACTCACTTGAATGTGAACCTGTTTTTTGGTCAGGATCATTGTGGATACCTGATGGTGAATGTTCTTCTGAGTCATATATCTTTATTAATTCTTCATAAGCCTCATTGTATGCACCTAGAGCTTCACCTGACAAATTCATAACCAGGGGTTCGGTCATAGGTTCACAGTCATCATAAGTCAGTATGTTTCCATTAGTAGAGGATGATGCTTGTCCACTGCTTGGGAAATGCTTTAGGGAACAACCATCATGCTCTAATTCCATAGACCGTAATTTCCTCTGGCTATTTTGGAGGGCAATCTCAAGCTCCTCCACACGCTTCTCAAGTCTGGATTGGATAACTTCATGCAAACGCAGACTTAGTTCGCGAGGTGAAACTGCATGGTTGACAGGGAGATTTGTAGTGTCACTAGAATCCCCGTTTGATTTCGAATGGACAATATCTTCCCCACTGACCATGTCCGTTCGCAACTCACCTTGAGCAAAATCTGCTACAAAGTCTTGGTCAAACTGCAAGAATTTTTCAACATTAACACACTTTTTACCCATTTTAACACTGTTAACTTGAAAACAAAACAGCATGGAGAAAAACAAATAGGCAAACTCACAAAATCAAGGTGAAGAAATAAGGAGAAAAAGGGCAAAAAAACTTGGGAAGTGGGCTACACCTACATATTTGAGCTATAAGAGATTTCTAAAATAATTAGAAAAGTTTATTCAACTGTGCAATAAAATATTTTGCAAAATAAAGTTAATCAAGCACTATTCTGTTCCAATTTCAAATTTCTTTCTAGCCCTGATGCAAATAAGGGCAAGCTTTAAGTTTATTATATAAACCATAACACCAGACATTATTGTAAAAGTCGGGGAAAAAAATAATCATGGTTCCCCAAATACAGCACTTTCTCTTTACTGCCATAATGCTATTCCAAATGGAACAAGTGAAAGAGGAATAAAAGAAAAAAAAATGGAAAAACTTGTGTCACGTTCAAAATAAGATACACCAGCTGGAATTTCCAAAGAGAAAAAAAAGATGGCATATAAGATGGGACAAACTCAAGTTTGAAAACAATATCTGAAGCATTGCCAGGTTTTTTTGGTTTCGCTACACAAATTAAAGTTTTTTGCAGTGAACATTCAGTTAGTGTCACAAGATAAGGAACCCATGCTACAGTATAAAATTAATGAAGTCAATCGTCAAGTAGCAGATGCATTTATCTATTCTAGCTTCTAAAGACCTAGGGCCTTAACTCAGATGTCTTGTCACTTCACTTGTATCTAAATTTATTTTGCATACTCTGATATATAACAGAGGTTTGACTAATTCTACCAACAAAGTATATATGGAAGTTAATCAAGTCACTATAACACCTGTCTTGAAACTACCATCTGAAGACTACGTTATTCTTGATTCAATAAATAAAGCATAACATTGTTCTTCCTGCTTCCTATCCTATGCTTACAAACACGAGACGTTTACAATTGCAACAACATTGCAAACCACAACTATGCTATGAAAATAAAAATCAAGGCAAAAGCATACAAACAGAGCTAACAACAACAGGTCTTACATGGTAAATAGTATGTAACTATTTCTCTACAATTCTCCTGGGTTTCCTTATAAGTTTTGCTTTCCTTTTTTCAGTAGGAAATAATCACACAACTCGAATGGTATAGAAGGTTATCAGAACCATCAGATCATTTAAGTGAGAAAGGAACATTATATTTGATACATCCAGGAAAGTATCTACAGTTTGTTGCCCAATATGCATCTAATCTAATTCCGCGATTGTTTTACATAAACATGCTACTTTAAATTAGAAAAGATTACAAAAGGAAAATGCCATACCAAGGTAACTAAACTAAACATACAAAATGATTTAAAGAAAATGACATAAAACAGATCAAATAGAGGAATAGCTATGAGATATTCGTCTTTCATGATATAGATTTATCTTGTTTTTTTTTTTTTAATATATATATAGAGAGAGAGAGACCTATTTTATACTTTGTAAAGGTGGAAAACATGGAAGATTTAGTAACATAATTTCTCTTTAAAGACATATAAATCGGAAAAAGGTATTTGACTCCATTCTTTGATAATTTCACCTCTATCACTAAATGATAAAGTACAGCGGAACCGACATATTCCAAGGCAATCTTATGTGCTTACACGATCATATCATTACTTTGACATTCAAAAATACAAATTTATTTATTTATTTAATATAAAAAGATAAACATTCATATTTACCTCAACTAGCTCGGACAGTCTTCTATCCAGGCTAGATTCATTCATGTTCAACCCCAATCTTTCAAGCTCGGCTTCAAGCTCGGCTTCTATTTTGCTCATAGATTCTGAACTTTCTTCTTCCTTCTGATTATATGATTTTTTAATGTCAATTACTGGAGAGTTATCTGTGTGCTTTTCCGGGGAAAATCCATTTAGCTCCTTATCAGAGAAGGAATGATCACACGTATCCTGTGAACCATAATTTTCACCGTGCAGCTCCTTCACTGTCATCGAATCTTTCATCTCAAGTTCTTCTTGCAGATCTTGAACCAAATTCTCATTATGCTTCAACAACTCTCTTAACTTGCCCATTTCTCTTTTATTTGCCATGATGCAAGTTATTATCCCAAAAGAAATTCCAAGACTGAAGATAAATGTTGCATCTGAGGATTATGAAAATGTCAACAAATGCAGTTTTCAAAGCAAAACACACTGTATGAGAAATCAAGTACCGGACACAACTCATGAAATAATATTATCAAGTTATCAACCTAATTTATCAAAGGATCATAATTTGGGGTCACTGATGCAGATGATTTGTTCGGGTTATAAAGCTAGCTGTAGTAAACACATAAAGATCGGATAATAAAGCTAAAAATCTTCCAGTAGTGAAGAAGTTAATTACTCCCAATACAAGATTAAAAAAATCTTCTAAATGTAGGCATGAAAGGAAGTACAGAAAACAAATATTTGCAACACAGCAAAGGCTAAAAATACATTTTTAAATAAAGAACTATACCATGCTGAGCAGGGATGTGTTTGGGCACATTGTTGGAAGAGCTCAATCTTCTTCTTTGCCCATTGCCTGTATTAAACAGCATCCTGGTATCATCAAAAGATCCAATTTTTGGTAAGGAAGGAACCCCAAATAATACATTATCATCTTTCACTTTCACATGACCGGCTCCTCCTGAATGTAAATTATATTCTTTACTTCTGAATAATGCACCGAAAGAAGCATCATCATTAGCCCTGCTGATTATTCGGCTTCCATCACTTACAAGAAATGACCGTGTGGTCGCTCTACACGGTGATGAATGAGAACTAAAGACGTAGTCTTCCATTTCAGCATTTTCTTTGCGTAGCTGAGCCATTAGGCAACTTTCCAAGGAATTTAAAGGTCTACTGATACGACCATACAAATGATTTGTCCTGAGAGACGTTTTATTTCCATGGGTATTATGGATAGAACCAACTTCTCCCCGTGACAAATCAGGAAGCAGGAAGGCGCAGTTGCCAATAACACTGGAGCTTTGCTCATTTCCATCTTCAGTGTCATCGAAGTTCTCATTTGCAGAGAATGATGCTGGTAACTTTGATACACGAAGGACATCACTCTCATTGCTATTCCCGGTTGGCGAGTTCACATCAGCATCGGCATCGGCATCGGCAGTCCATCTTCTATTGAAAGGAACAACATCATTATTGGCAAACTTATCTCTACGGCGAAAGGAGGAGGGATGCATTGGGGATTTGGGAGGATTCTGGAAATCGGAATCGACAGAAGAGAAATGAGAAGAGCTGCTGCTGTCACCATTCTTTGAAATCTTGTTCCAGTATTTAGCTAAGTACCCAGCTCCGGCAGCAGCTGCAACAACCCACAAATCCATTGTGGCTCTTTCTCTCTTTCTCTCTCTCGCAAGCGCGCACACAGAAACAAAGAGAGAGAAAGAGACACACACAGAATACTAACCAAACTCAACAAAACAGAATATCCTTTTACTTAAAACTATCAGAATCAAAGAACAAGAAAGGGAAAAACTTTCCATCAAATAGGGGGAAAAAAGAAATGGTTGAGGGAAGGAGAAGAAGAATAAGCTAAAGAATGGAAAACCCTAACCATTCACAAATGTGTTATTAGGTTATCACAAAGTTGGAGAATCCAACAACAAAGAAATAATTAATAATTAAAAATTAATAATCAATAATAAACAATGGGGGCAGAGAGAGAGAGAGAGAGAGAGAGGAAGCAAAATGAAAGCGCAGGGTAATGGAATAATCAGAAGGAAGAAATGACGATGATGAAAAGAAAAAAGGGGGGTAGCTGGTTGGTTGTAAAATTAAATTTAATAATAATATAAATATTGGGGGAAAACGCAGAAAAGGTAAAATTTAGAAAGAAAGAAAGAAAGAAAGGGAGGGAGGAGGAGAAGGACTAAGACATACAACGAACCACACGATACGATACGATGATGAAGAAGATGATAACGAAGGGTGGGTGTGTTTAGGTTAGGGTGGTTTTTTTCCTGCAACTGCAAGCAAACAAACAAACAATGCAAGTCAGCAAGTGCTGTAACGGAGTACTGTGTCTGTGTGTATTACTATTTACTACACAGCACAACGGAAGACCCTTCCTTCCTTATCTAATATCTATCTATGTCTCGCTCTCCATCTTTTCACCCCCATTCCATTCCATTCATGATTCAACACAGCCCTCTCATTAATTAATCAACATGTTAAGTAAAATAAAATAAAATAATAGCTCCACAGAAACCACTAAATGAAACTCCTTTCCCTGGGTTTTTTTTTTTTTAATTTATAAATCTAGAAAGGCCTCACGTGTCTATTTTCTTTATTCTTTTTAATTAAAGTTCGATTTTAGTACATACTTTTTCGTTATAATTATATATATATATTTTTAATGTTACGATAACACATAATTAATTAGTTGACTATATAAAGGACATTATCATAAAAGAACAAAATAAGACTGGTGATGTATTGATAATGTAAACTTTTTTTTATTTTTTATTCTCTTCGTTTTGTAAAATTAGTATAATGAAAAGTTGACAAAATTAAGAAAATGTGACTTTTAATGTTTTGTTTTTCCAAATCAATCAATTACCAAGCAAATATTCAATACATGTTTTTTTAATCAATCAATTATAAAATATATAATGCAATTTTTTTTTATGAAAATAAAGTTCCTCCTCATGTCATGAGAGAGTTTATCTCCTCGTTCCAACATATTGTGCCATTTGTTTTTCTTTAACTTATTAAAAAATAAATAAAAAAAATTGTCTCCCCTCATTTCTTCTTTCCTCCCATCACAACCATCCTCCTTCAACTTCACCCTTTTATCTTCCTCCCACACCTTTAGCTCAACCAACCTCATAAAATGTGCATTACCTTAAAAGGGATGAGTTGTAGGGTGTGAGAGGAAGAGAAAAGGGTAAAGAGGAAGATGGAGGGTGGCTGTGACCAGAGGGAAAAAGGATATATATATATATATATATATATATTTGTTTTTTAATAAGTTAAAAAAACAGACAAATGACATAATATGATTGGGTTAAGGAGATAAGTTCTATCCTGATATAAGGAGGAACTTTATTCTCTTTTTTTATTCCCTACCATAACTTTAATTTGTAATAATTCTTTTTTGTATTTTTCTTACTAACTTTGTAAGACAAAGGGAGAACATTTTTAGTTCATCACCCCTCAATTATGAATTGGAGATCATATTGACTTTTTTTATAAAAATAATTAATGATGATGCATATAAACAATGAATAATGTATTGGCAATAATGGAAAAACTTTATTAAACTCAAAAACAAATCTATATTTTCATTGGTATTATTATTATTTTGCTTGCTAACTTGAAATGTTGAAAAGGTCAAATACTTTGATGTCCCAACAAGAGAAAAGTACTAGAGAGACTCAGGACATGTCCTAATCATCCTCATCATCACCTTTTTAACACATTTATTTAAGAGTAATAAGAGGGATGGAATATAAGTTATTGAATAGAGGGGTGCAAAAGTAAAATTATATAGATAAGTGTAACAAATAATTTTTAGAATTTTTATATTAGAAAAAATAATTCATGTTTGTTATTTGATATATTAAATATATGCAAGAAATATATCACATGAGAAAGCCAAATTATATGAGAACAAAATGCAAATGATATCAAGGTGATTCCTACTTGAAATGGTGTGCTTTTGTATTGCAAGATTCATGAATCATATAAGATCTTGTTGAGTCTTGATAGGAATCCGAGCATGAGGAAATCAATAATGAATCAGCCAAATTTTTGAAAATACGGATTGGAATAACGTTTTTCATTTAATTTATTTAAAAGTACGAAACATTTTTAGATAATTTTTCTGAATATACAATTAGTTTAGAAAGAGTAATCCTACTTGATACGACAAAGAATTGTGCTTTGAATTTCTTTATTGTGTGGTTTTGTCATTCTAAAAGTAAAAACGGTGTCGTCCCTCACTTTTTACTCATATACCCTTTCAGTCTTTCTTACCTTTTCTATCCCCTTGTTTGATATTCAACGCTCTGTGCCCCTCTACAGAAGTGCCTGATCCTTCATGACGGCGTTCTATGGTTGATGGTCACTGTGAGGTGCAATAAATAAGCATGCTAGTTGTGTCTCTTAACCTCAAATCTCAATGTCTCATATTGTGTACACCCCATAAACCAAAATCTGAAAGTTATGATTTTTTTCATTGTGTTAATACACCAATGTAATCCATTGAACAATTGGCTCTACATCGAAGGCATAAAATTGAGCTTAAATTTTTAAATTGAGATAAAGGGTATGGAAAGTTGAAAACTTAATTGCAGCGGTGAAGTAATTTGGATTCAAGTAGGTTAACAACTTAAGATGAAAAAAGGATACAAGAAAATTGGGAACTTTATCTATACGGTGAAGTGGATTGGTAACGGAGATGAACTGGTCCTTAGTACTTATGGTTTGCATAGCGGATGTTTTTCGAGTAGAGCTTCCGATGTAGTTTAGCAGAGACATTGAAGGAATAGAGGATAATAAGGAGAAAATGGAGCTTCCGATGTAATTTAGCAGAGACATTGAAGGAATAGAGCTTCCGATGCACCGATAGAGTAACGATTCTTTACACCGTCAGCACATCATCCACCGTTGATATATTATTAATCATTGACTCTTAATTATAAGTAAAACACATGAACGGTGGATGATCAACCGATAGTGTAAAAAATATTACACCGACGATGCACTCCCATTATTCTCTAATAAGTATAGGTGAGCGTTAGAATTTGGCTAAACGACAAAATATTGAAATTCGTCGAATTTCGCACTATTAATTGTCGTGCCATATAGCAGTTCTCGTTTAGAAAATGTAAAGCAACAATTTGCACATTCGAACAGTTTATCCAAATGTACAACAATTTGTAAACCTTTCCTCAATCTCGTAAATCAACTGAGCATGAGTGAACATTTCCAAGTTTGTGCAAAAAACAATGGCATGCTTAGCATGGAGGTGGGTGAGGTCGAATGACGCTGATGCATGAAAGAGAGTGCACGGAGGGGTGCAACGGTGATGCAACGATCGTGCTATTATGGTGGTGTGACTCTATGCTGGCTGGTTTAGAAATAAAAACATTATAATTTAACTACCACCGTAAAGTAGAGCAAAATGTAGTACATGGCTTCTTATATAAGAGAGCTTATATAAAGCTTATTAGAAAAGCCTATGAAAATTAGTTTATGAAAATAACTAAATGATATTTCTATATGTTTTCTTCGACTTGTAAGATTATATAAAATGCTTACCAAGATAAGCTCTTGGAAGCCCTTTTGTTTTTATACATCTGAAGCAAAGAAAACAATTCAACCAAAAAAAAAAAAACAAAAACAAAGAAAACAACTAACTCCTCAAATACATTTGGCCCTCCTGGTCATTAGCAGCACAGCACCAATAGGAGGTTGGTTCCAAACATTCCATCCTGCATCCTCTTGAGCCCCAAATTTGACAAGCCAATCAGCACAGAAGTTACTTTAAGGCAGACAATGCTCCGAGCGAACATCCTATTCTCAAGGGTTCAACTCTTCAATGGAGAAAATAATAGTGTCATATTTATGGAAAACGCTTTTACAGAGTCAGAGTGGCATATAAGATTAAGAATACCACGATTCCATGCAAGACGGATGAAGACCATGGGGAATGGGTAGGAGCTCCCCATGCACATTATTTAAAAAAAAGGTTATTGAATACTCGCTTAATCTGTAAAAAAAAATTGCACGCTGACCAAACGAAAAAAAGGTAAAGTTACTATAAAGAATTTATGAGGTCTTCAAGACTGAAAACTAGCCAATCAGCTTTTGCAGCAACAGCTTCTCGGAGTTGAACACCAGCATAGCAAATGAACAAGTCGGCACCACCTGGACTACGGGCCTAGATGTTTAAAAAAAAAAGAAAAGAAAGAAAAAGAAACAGCAATATAAATTACCCCATTCAATGACACAAGAATGGCCAAAATTCTTTTTAAAAAATAGAAATAATAATGATTCATTCACTAGTGTGAAGTTAAAAATCTGATTTTATTCGTTTGGCAGGACAGTGTAAATTTAAGAACATATACTACAATCATACATCATAAACAATATCACCAGCATGTACCAGCCAACTCCAAAATCTTATTTAACCCACACAGTTGGAAGTTTGGTATACCAATCATGTTCTTGCTATATGAAACATTCAGCATTTTACTAACCTCAAGATCAGTTGCACCGTCACCTACCATGGCTAATGATTTGTATTCATGAGCCTGAAAAGTAGTTGATCAGCTTTACCAGCAAGCTATGCAGTCAGCAGAAACTAACAAGTAGGTGTAAGACTAACCTTCCTGATTTGTCGCACAGCAGTAGCTTTCCCTCCACTCCTTGAAGTGGGTTCATTTTTATCAAACCCCAGAAACTCTCCATCGCTTCCAAAAAGTAGTTGATTAGCAAAAATGTTTTCTTGTGGAATCCCAAGTATTGATGCAACAGGCTTCATAAGAAGTCTTAGAAGTTAGAAAGAAAATCAAGCAAGTATCTCATTCATTATGCTGTACAAATAGAACGAACAACATGCTTATCAAATATCTTATTAATGTCATGAAAATGTTAAGATATATAAAGCATTTTACTGGAAAGAGCATGATAAAGACAATAGCTGCTAACTATGATCTTTGCCCTTCAGAATACTTCGAACATGCATGAAAGGAAAGCCTAAGAGTGCAACGGAACAGAGAAGGTCTTATTTTGAAATTTCAATGGCAGATTTAACCCCATTTCTTGTTAAGCAATCTAAAATTCTAAATTCATCAAACCACATTTCGTGCACTGGGCTGCCCTTTTTATCAAACCTCCTCCACAATTAAAAGAAAATGAAAATTAGTCTCTGTTGGATGTGACTATGGCATATGGGAGGGTTTTAGACAGAGAAGGAACAAAAGATAGAAAAAGAGTGTTACTTTTTGAACCCCTTTGTTTACTCACCGGCCCCCATTTTTTCCACCTTATACAAGGCGGTAGTGTAAAATTATCATATTTTTTTCCGCCTTATACAAAGCAGACGTGCAAAATTACCATTTTTCCGCCTAGAAAGAGGCGGAAAAAACTGATAATTTACACTACCGCCTTGTATAAGGCGGAAAAAATTGGGGCCGGTGAGTAAACAAAGGGGTTCAAAAAGTAAAACTCTAGAAAAAAACTAACGATAGTACACTCCCAGTCCTGGTTATATAAGGAAACAAATAAGGGCATATAAACAGGAAATGCATTAAACAAGATCATCTTGAATATTCTAGACTCTAAACTATTCTAATACATACAATAACGATATAATGAGATATTTTCTTGATATTCTAATAGGTTATCTTGTAAAAAATATTTTAACATACAATATATGAGTAGTAAATAAGATTGGGCTTGATAATTTTACAACGGTGTGCAATATCTTCTGCTGAAGGATCTGGGCATGCAAGGTCAAAGTATTCAGATATTTTCACTTTCAGTGACTTAATAACTCTATCCAAATCCGTACATCATGTTAAAGTAACTGACGATTTGCTCCTCAAAGTCCAATATGAAACAAATAGAAACACAATAAATTACAGTAAACACCATACATTGATCATTTGACGGAATCCCCCAGAGATCAGATAAACATGAACGCGTTTAGCCTTCAGCTTCCGAACTAACTCTTCAATGCCAGGGGAAAGCCTGCATATCGAGAAGTAGGGTCATAACATTGCTCCAAACTGTCCGAACATTATTCATGAAACACAAGGTGGAAACAAGAACACTTGAATTTAGCTTCGAGGATAAAGATATCAACCTAAAATAGATAATGAAATATGATCAAGCTAAGACATGGTGAAGATAGTTAATTAAAAAAAGAAATCAAGAGTCATTAACATATTATATTATACCTTGGGGGGTGTTGGTGGAGAAAATTGTGGAGTTGAGATAAAGAGGGATTGAACAAAGCAAGCCTTGCAGCCAAAGCTTCCTCAAAAGGAACAGAACCACCCATTGCACTACCAAAATTATATATTACTTGAATCAGATAATTTGAAAATAAATAATTAATCAAATGAATTGGCAGTAATGAGATCAGAAAACTAGAATCTAACCTAGCAGTCAATTGAGC
Source organism: Crotalaria pallida (assembly GCA_037953625.1). Lineage (NCBI taxonomy): Eukaryota > Viridiplantae > Streptophyta > Magnoliopsida > Fabales > Fabaceae > Crotalaria > Crotalaria pallida. The sequence goes on from CM075649.1 coordinate 185,126,481, forward strand.
AACAGCACTTCCAGCACCACAGAACTGTGCAAGTTCATCGATACCTTCGTCGACGCAGACGGTGCTATCCACATCAAAGCAAACAGCATCAACATTTCTCCATAGCTCAATAGTCTCTACCATTTCCAACAACAAAACAACCCATCAATACATTATTACAACACACTCTCAGTGGTCATAAAAAAAATAAAACTGAATAAAATAAAAAAGTAACCTTTGGAAGGGATAGTGTTGTGGAAATGTGGGACCTTGGGAATGGGACCCCCAACGGAAGAAGCAGAGACTTTGAATGAGTGGTTAGTCATTCGAACGAGGTGGGGATTATTCCTGAGATGCAGTTGGAGTTGCAGCGATGGAGGAACAGAGAAATGGGAATGGTGTTTGGTTGTGATAGAGTTAACACCAAACGCTGAAAATGGGTTGATCCCATTACTCACCAACCCCTCCATCAGATCAGAGAAAGTAACTCTCTCTGTTTCAGGATCCCAACAGTCGCAGCTATAGAGAGAGAAAGATGGAAGGAATTGATGCAATGAATGTGGGTAGCCTGAGGCCCATCCGTCCAGCAGGCCCATCACACGTCTTCTATGTTTATTTTTTTCGTGTATAAATAATTTTATGGATTTGTTTAACCAAGATTTTTCAAAAGTCAAAAAATAATTAAAATACGCCGCTGGGAGACCCCTGACGCTTGGTGCAAGCTCGTTGGGTCAGATCGGATGAGTCGGATTCTGAGTAAATCAGATCCGGGTACCGGTTGGTGTAAAAAAAAATAATTAAAATATTTTAACATAAGTTTATTTATTTTTGAATTTTTAAATGTTTAAGTTTTTAAAACAAAGCTTCTTTCAACCTTTAAAGTTGAAATTAAGAAAATATTAAATTTGTCTTGCAATTTTTTTATTTTTAATTTATCTTGCATTTTTTTTATTTTTCTTTGGTGAACTCTTAACATCATTTTTAAACTAGAATACTTTGTGAATTGTGAATTTGGTTTATATATATATGTTTACTTCATTTAAATTTTTTATTCTTAAAACAAAATCTTTTTAGCATACATTTAAAAAATCAGCTCAATTTCTTTTTATATTAAAAATCCATCTTTTTTCAATTCAAAAATATTTGTTTTAGTCATTTATCCTCAACCAAATTAAGGTTAATAAAATAAAATTTTAAAATATGAGCATAATTAAAAATAACTAAAAATAATAGTGAATAAGTTTAGATTATTTAATTTTTGACTCAATGATGATATATAAATTAGATACCTAGTCCAATGAAACGGTAATTTAATTTTTAAACAAAAAGGAATAAACTGGAATATATATATATATATATATATATATATATATAATATTTTAAACTTGATTAGAAGATAGTTTAATTTAGCAAATTCATATACTTTGTTAGTCTAACACGTATCATATATCAATATTCTTTTAAACAGTTTCGAACACTTTATATAAAATATTCAATTTAAAAATAATATTTTATCGACTCCGACACTTGGATGATATCAGATCGACAATCTAAATTGACGATATTTGTCTATTAGAAAATTTTTACAGGAAATTTAAAATATAAATTGAAAAGTTAAAAAGTATTAATTTTACTATTTCTTGTATCTAAAATTCTATTATATTTTTCCAATTGGAAAATCATTATTTTCCCTCTTATTTTAGTTTTTTTAGATTATTCATATCTCTTCGTTTAATGATTGATTGTTTTTCACCTCGAATCTCACTTTTTTCATATATTTTCCTCAAATCTATTTTCATTTTTATCTAAACTTAGGAAAACCCATTTTACAAGAAAAATATTTTTTATTTGGATTTTTTGAATTATTTTTTCTACTTTTTTTTTAAATATTTTTCTTATCGAAGTGTTGTCCTGTGTTCGAGTCGATACTCCACCTATTAGAAGAGATATTTAAAATTAATTGATGAATGAGTTAGCATAATTTTGGGCATACCTATTTGCTGGTTGCTTAAAAATTACGCCAGAGAACTTGACTTCTCATTGGCATAGGTGCCCATTTGTTGATAAATCAATTTAACATAATATATAATATATATTATTTGGGTTGTATATTTGAAAAATCAATTTTATATAGCAAATAATTGAAAATGTTGAGTTACTTCTACAAATCAATTATTATTGTTTGATTGTTAGTTTGATAGGGTGATATGAGAAAATGTGATTGATTTCAAAATTATTAATAATTTTTTAAGAATAAGCTTCAAATTTCTAAAAAAAAATCATTTGTTTTCTACAAAGACAACCATTTTTTCATACTTTAATCAATCAAATTTCAGTTTAAAAAAATAAAATTTTCAAAATATATCATATATTCATATTAAACTCGAGACTCTACTTAAATTTATCTAAAAATAAATAAAACCTGTTTTTGTGAGAAATAAATACGTGGAACAGCTTAAATCAAGAGACACCGATCAAGTCTAACATCAAAATTCATGTAACAATCATATATCTTTAGTAATCAATCAATTCGATTATACTACTTATGTAATAGTATAGGTATTGAAGGGCATTGGGATAGAGTGACACGTTCATATATACGCATATCTGTTTCTTTTTTCTGTGAGTATCTAGATTATTTCAGCTTTGGATTCGGTGGAGAGACATCTAAGTAGTCCCCATAATGGAGCCAAAAAAAGGGTTGTAATGCATGAGATGTATGCAACATTTTAACCGTTCCATTTTAGCTGTTTAATTAATGTCCCAGTCATTCCTTAATCAACTTAACTTTCCCTACTTCACCGACTCACCGAGGACTCATTTTCACATCAATTTGTTTCTGCTAAACTGTGCAAAGACTTTCACTCTTTAATTATATCTTTCTTGCTATGTAAAACTATGAGCTGTTCTTGATTTGGCATATAGGTAAATGAAATAAAAATATTGTGCATACTCTCTTTTCGTTTTATATATCACAGCCTTTTCATTTTTGTTTTGTTTTCAACCTCCTTCACAACTTCACCTGCCCTTACTAAATCTCCAACCTCTGTCTAGCTAATTAATAAGTTCAATTCCAACAAAACCTCCATTACTTAGCTTCAATTCAATGTCGTAGTCCACACTACCCTACCAACCAATTAAACACATAATGTAGTAGTAATATATATTGTTTTTTCTTAATTAAACCACCAAGCTTGTCTTTTCCTCATTTTCTCAATCAACCACTCTCTATATATTATTCCACAAAGTATATACTTCTATTTAGTAAATCCTTCTCATTTATGTGTCAAACTTGAATGCCATCATTCAAGTGACTTGGTGCTCCTCAAGCCCTTTAAATAAAACCACTCTCCTTTTCTTGAAAGAAAACTATATGGTATCACTATATAGTTCATTCACATTTTCATTAGAATGCATGTGAATGAAACCAAATCTTCACTTTGAAATGGATGGGCATGTTAAGTCTCAAGAAACTCATGATCATTCTCTCCTTGCTCTCTTTAAATCAACACCTTCTTCTTCTTCATCCTTATCTTCCTCCTATTCATCAACCTCCTCTTGTTCTTCTTCTTGGTATGCTGATGAGAATGTTCCTCTTTCTTCCAATCCGGTTCGAGCCGGGTCTAAGGTGGTTTCACATGAAGCAGACCGAATTGTGTTAGCAGAAAATGAACCAATCAAAGGCATAGGAATATTCATGAATGGCATTGCTGGTCCAACCAAAATGGAGTGGAAGGAGGTGGAGGAGCGGTTCGACCAACTGGCCTGGACCGGGAGCCTCCCTGAACCGGTTGTCAAATGGTCCGAATTTGACTTCTGCATTGGTGAGAGCATATATAGAAAAGTCAACATTATCTTCACAATAATTCATAAAGTATTTCATAACTTTCTTTTTGGTGGCATTTTGTTTTCGGTGGCTATTCTGTTTATAATAGTGAGTAGAGTAGTTAACCTTTTAGCCCCTAGACACCTTTTAGCCATGTTCTTTGCATATCATATATGGTATAATGCCATGAATATAGGACAACTTGTTGATACTTAATTTAATTCAATTATTTACATTTATCTAAGACTATCATTTTTATTTCTCTTGTAGGGGGGTCTAGTTTTATTTCTTATTTAAATAAAATGTTTTATATATGTACCTACCTGATCTTGAAAAGTTGATTATCTTGCAAATTATTTGCAAGTCATTATTTTAAATCGTCACTTTCATGCATGATGCATGTGCTATTTGCATAGGGATGCAATCATCACCAGAATTTGCCAACGAATTGCTAAGGGCACTAAGAGGAGGCAAGAATTGGAAATCTGATGTCACCAAACCTGAGCTACAATATTTTTGGTTTCGGTTGAGAGATGATTCCTTTAACTCAAGAATGCGAATCTTCTTTGACATGTAAAAATCCTATACTGTACTATATATCCTATTCAAAATACTAAAATCAGTTTGTAATTTTTCCTTTACTTTTAATGTAGGTGTAACAGAAACATGGATGGAAGAATTACCGAGACAGATATAAAGCAGGTTAATATATACTAGTAATAAATAGCTACTTATCTTATAACTTAATTATATTAATTTTACTAATTACTAGGTCAGTGGCTGTTTAAATTTTCATATATGCTAATTGTCATGTTCTGCACGCATGTTCACTGTTGTTGATTTTGGCCCATCCGCAGACACTCCATAATATGCTTCTATAAATAATTCTAGTTCATGCATATTCTTTGGATTTATGATTATTATTTGGCTCTTATGCAGACAATTTTATTGACTATTTCTACAAATAAACTATCCGTGACCCATGAAGAAGCAGAGGACTATGCAGCTTTGATAATGGAATCCGTGGACACTAAAAACAAAGGCTACATTGAGGTATACCAATTTTAACCTCAATCTTAATTGAGGTTTTACCAAATGATCCTCTACCATATTATTCTAATTGATGGAATGAATGAATGAATGATTAATCAATTGTAGATATCTCAAATGGAATCTCTTCTAAAGGCAAACCTACTATCATCAAAAACACCCTCACCAACCAAACAAGTATATGCAGCATTAGAAACACATAATATTCAGACTAGTGACACTTATGAAGAACAATTAGAACCAATGTCAAAGGCTGAAGTGTTGTTTAGAACATATTGGAGACGTGTTTGGGTTGTGCTAGTATGGATGGTTGCATGCTTCGGGCTATTTACGTGGAAATTTGTGCAGTACAAGCATAGATCAGGGTTTGAAGTGATGGGTTATTGTCTTCCAACGGCAAAAGGTGCAGCCGAGACCTTAAAATTGAACATGGCCCTCATTCTCCTACCAGTTTGTAGAAATACAATCACCTGGCTCCATAAGCACCGTCCTATCAGCTCTGTCATCCCGTTTAATGATAACATTAACTTCCATAAGGTAAGTGCTCTACTCTTGCCAGTTGCCAGCATTATATTTACGGCCTGTAATGTTTTATGTATAACAAATTTGAGATGCATTATATGTGATTGGGGTATATATGCAGCTTATTGCGGGAGGAATAGTGGTAGGAGTGATATTGCACGGTGGGACGCACCTTGCATGTGATTTCCCAAGAATCAGTGAGTCGGATAGATCAATTTTCAGGCAAACCATCGCAGCCGATTTCGGGTACCACCAACCGACGTATGTGCAAATTTTGACTACGCCGGAGGTAGCGAGTGGGATAGCGATGGTGGTGCTAATGTGTATAGCATTTTCACTGGCAACCAAGTGGCCAAGGCGAGGGTCAGCAGTGTTGCCGGTGTCCTTGAGAAGGGTCACAGGATATGATACCTTTTGGTACTCCCACCATTTGTTTGTCCTTGTCTATGCTTTGCTCATTTTTCACTCTGTCTTCTTGTTCCTCACTAACAACTGGTTGGAGAAATCGGTAAAGCCTTTTTATCTTTTTTTTTTTTTAATTCTTTAGTTATATTAAAAAAAATTGGAGTGAATTTTCATTTTTCACTAATCTTTGTATATGCAGACATGGATGTACATTGCGTTTCCAGTTTTATTGTACACAGGTGAGAGGATCTTTCGAGCCATAAGATCAGGATCTTATGAAGTTGACATTTTGAAGGTATTTGATCAGCATTTCTATATTCAACTATCCATGAAAACTGTGGCTTGGTTTGGATTTTCTCCTTCATTTGATAATTTTATATGGTAGGCCAAAAATATGAAATTTAACATTTTCTTTAGCTCTTGTCAAGGATAGTTATTAGTTTATCCTCCTTTTTGATACTTCAATGCAGGCAAGTCTCTATCCAGGAAAAGTTCTGCACCTCAAAATGCAGAAACCAGAAGGTTTTAATTACCGGAGTGGCATGTACATATTCCTTCAATGCCCCCAAATTTCTCCCTTTCAATGGTACTTGCATTTCTATCACGTGACCTTTTCATCCGAGGCTCAACATTTGTACCATTTCATTTTAAGATTAATCCAGTCCATTCTTGAAATTATTCTTAGTCCAATGTGGGTTAATCAATATTGATGTTCTATTTGAGCTTCTTTTGGTCACAATTTTTCAGGCATCCATTTTCCTTGACTTCAGGGCCACAAGATGACTACCTCAGTGTTCACATTAGAACTCTTGGAGACTGGAGCTATTACATATATTCTCTTTTCCAAGAGGTAAAAATTATAACTTTTACTGAAAAAGTAAAGTTCTTCAAAAGTTTGCAGTCTCAAAAATTGTTCTGGGATCTGCAGGCAGTATCATTAGGATTGCAAGAATGTCCAAAACTGTACATAGATGGCCCTTATGGCTCTCCATCTCAAGACCATGTAAAATATGACATTTTGTTGCTAATTGGTCTTGGCATAGGAGCAACACCATTCATTAGCATTCTCAAGGATGTAGCTAAAGGTGTCCATACACCACAAAGAGATCATGTAAGATAAGATTAGTGTTTTTATATCCTTCTATATATTTTCTTACTACGACATTGCCTTTCCAAAAGTTCAATTGCTATATTTGTTTTCCATTAAACAAATGCCATACTTTGGCATTTGAAATAGAATGGTCTCAGAGAATGCAGCTTAACAAAGGGTCCATCAAAAGCATATCTCTATTGGATCACACGAGATCAAAACTCCTTTGATTGGTTTAGAGATGCCATGGAGGAAATTTCAAACTCAGCCAAAAAGCAGGTATGCCTAACCAGCCACAATTTGTTTTGACTATGGCATTGGATGCTCACATGAAAAATTAAAATTTTCAAGTATTTTCTGACCATTCTAGTTTTCTGGTATTCTTTTTTCAGACAGTTGTGGAGATGCATAATTTCCTCACTAGTGTATATCCGGTGGGAGATGTGCGGTCGGCTCTGCTAAGTGTTATTCAATCCTTGCATCATGCCAAGAATGGCATTGACATAGTTTCCAGGACTCCTGTAAGTTCATCTTCTCCTTAAATATATGTAGCCCACATAGATAAATTGATAGGAAACTTTAAATATACAGGATTGAGGGTTAATTCAGTGTGCTATTGTCTTTTAGCTATTGGACTAGTTAGGCATGGCAAAGCAGCCTTCTGAATCTTATAAACTACTCCAACTTAAAAGTCATTTAGAAGAATCCTAACAAATGCACATTGAACAAAAAAACAATGAAAACAAACATTAGTTTCATTTCAAGACAGGCAAATATACATACTGAATAAATTATTTCTTGGTTCCCTCGAATTAAGAATAATTTTATCATTGATTTTGCAGATACGCACTCATTTTGCTAGACCAAATTGGTTCAACATATTTTCCAGATTGGCTCGCAATCATGGAGGAGCTAAAATTGGTGAGAAGAATATCTCTCTTAATATTGAACTGTTTTTAAATTCTCACTTAGCATATTCTCAACTTTGTATCTTGATAATTAATTAAATATAATTGAAATCTTCTCTAATGTATATGCAAGAAAATCATAGGTGAAATTGGTTTTCCTTACTAGGAATGTTGGTTTTCTGGTACAGGAGTTTTCTATTGCGGCCCATCCAATTTAGCAAGAGAGTTGATGAAGTTGTGCACCAAATTTTCCACTACAACCACAACTAGATTTGTTTTCCACAAGGAAAATTATTAAACCTCCTCTTTCTGAAAGAATATGCTTGGTGTACTGACTCCTTAATCAGGAATGCATAGTCACCTTCAGAATTATGAGCAGTTATGAAGATATTTCTTGCTATGGTGTCTCTTATAGACATAGTAGTATTGGTATATGAAGCAAGAACCCCTCAAAAATGTCGTGGTGTTCTTGTTAATTAGATACTTCAGAAATGCTTTAGATACTACTTTATACAAATTTTTTACTTTCGGCTCTTGAATTTGTATATTAAACAAAGATGAAAATACTACAATAATGAGATTAAAAGTCTTCATTATTTTTATAACTACTCATATTTAAATTTTACTTGGCTATTTTGGTTAATGTTTGTGCTTTCATGTTAAAAAGTATTAAAATTTTACACTTTCCATTAAATGTGTCATGTCCAACGATAATTTCTTAAATTTGCTATATTTAAAAAAATTATGATTGGTTATAGGGATGACAATGGGAGACTGCAGATGGGGATCTCCGCGGGGAATGCCCCGTTCGGGTATCCGAGTTTGGGGATTTTTCCCCATCGGGGTCGGGGATGGGGGGATTTTTCTCCCGAACAGATTTCGGGGCGGAGAATGGGATTGGTTCCACCGTCCCGGCGGATTCCCCGTCCTCGACATTTTTATTTATATGCTCTTAAATATTTAGGCTTTATATAGTTAAAAAATAGGTTTTTTAGTAACTTCACATATATTATTATAATTATAATTATAATTATTATTATTAACGATTATTTTGGATGATTTTTTTGGATTGAATCTCTTGAATTTTAATGATTATTTTTCTGTAGTGTACAAGTTTAAAAATGTTATTCGACGTTGTGAATTTTATAACAGGTCAAATTGAAGTTAGGTTCCCGGTGGGGACCCGTGGAGTGTAGGGGGATGGGGATGAGGATGGGGTTAATCTACCCCCGACATGGGGAATGAGGATGAGGGACAAATGAGACCCGGGGATGGGGAATGGGAAAGACCTCCCCGAGCGTTCCCCGCCCCGTTGTCATCCCTAATTGGTTAATTAGAAGTGTGAATGGCAATACTCAGAATAGCAATGTAATCAATATATATTTGAATGTTTAGACTTTAAAGCAGAGTTAAACATATACGTCTCCATGATATGTTCAACATAGGTGACACGTGTTTGTTTGATCTAAAGAAAGTAATTTCAAATATTTGAAAATTTGCTCTAATATAACCTTTTTAAATTTATATGTAAAAGCATTAGTATTACCTTACAATCGAAAGAGACTTAAAATTAATATATTTTTATAGAAAGTTCCAACAATATTGTGATTAATCAGATATTTGGTCGATTTGAGTTCTATTAAAAACTTGGTATCAATAATGAGATCCGACGAAAGTTTGGATATAAGTTTTCATCTTTGAGTTAAAGTCACTTCAAGATTGATATCCAAATCAGACCACCAAGTGTAATTCCATAGACTCGACACATAAGCCGACAAGCCATGAAACAATTTTCAAGGTAATATTCAACTGATCCCTAAGTGTTATGTAATGGATCTTTAGCATCCCGCGATTCTCGTTCCTCTTCAATACCATTAATAATAATAACGGTCTCACCATGATTGGCGCTGACTAGGCAATCATAAATAACATGAAATACTCCCTATATTCTCTTCTCTTGACTTGTCTGAATGTCTACACAACTCAAGCACACTAGGTCAATGATAGAAATAAAAGTGTCGGGCTTTATATTTAGAGACGGAGGAAATACATTGTTAGAGTATACATTAACTTATTTTTTATCTTAGTATACAATTCATATAAATAAGATGTATGGATATTGGAAAAACCAGCATATTGCTAATTCCTGAATTGTGATGGATCGGAAGAAGCAGGCGGCCGGGTGTGGATCCTCTCCAGTACTGGAGGGTCCAGTACCTAAACAAGATTGTGACACGTGGCAAACAAGACATTCAACGGTTATGATTTAAAATTAAAAAAAATTAAATTTTAAATAAAAAATAAAATGAGAAGGAAATTAAAAACAGAAACAGGTCCATCACTTTCAAGAAGAAAAAACGTGTCTATGGGCTGGAAGTGCTCTTTCTCACCAAAGACAACCCCGCCGCCTCCACTGTCCCACCACCGCGGCAACCCACCTCTCCGCAAGCCTATCATCGTGATGTCGCCGCCACCGTGTTCTCCGTCATTGCGCCGTCGTCCTGTGTTGCCCCTTCTTTTTGACTTATCCCGAGATCTGGACGATGAAGGCTGCCTTCCATGGCCAACGACGGCCCATGAAGCAACCGTTCACGGAGACCATGATGCGGGGCGAACCCAATGACCATGACCCGACGTTTCCTCTGAAACTGGTTTGATGAGGGCCTTCATCTCTTCTCTCGATGGTGGCCACGGCCGGGTGAGACGACGCGGTGAAGTTTTGGGTTTGGAACTCTTGGAAGAAGAAAAAGAAGAGAGAAGATGTTGATACATTTTTTATTTAATATTAAATTGAATTAAATTATAACTTTAAATCCTGATCACTGATTTTTATTTTGCCACATGTCACAATCTCATATCAGTACTGGAGAGGAGCCGAACTCTGAGGGAACCAGCATTTTTTTGGTTTGCACCCTGGTATCCGGCCCACTGGGCCGACTAATCCAGTTCGAGGGGGATCCCGGGGTTAAGGTTTTATTCCTCTCCCAATGTTGTTGCGGGGGATTGAACCGTGGTTCGCCCTACCAAGTGCAGCCCCTGGCACCACTGCACCAACAGCTCGTTGGTGAGGGAACCAGCATTTAAATCTGTAAAACACGGAGTAATTTGTTTTTTACTGCTTACCGTAGCACGTAGCCGTATACACTGTATTTCTTTACAACGTGATTAAGATTTAAGAAGAGGTTGGGTCTTTGGATTCATAGGCATAGCTCATCGCATCAAAACCAAAACCAAAACCAGAAACCCTAATCTCACCACTAAACCTTCTTCTTCTTCTTCTTCAATGGCGTCCTCCTCCTCCTCCTCGGAGAAGCGATGCCACTACGAGGTTCTTGGCGTCTCCCGTGACTCCACCCCCGACGAAATCCGATCAGCTTACCGCCGCCTCGCCCTCCAGCGCCACCCTGACAAGCTCGTCCAATCCGGCATCTCCCAATCCGAAGCCACCTCTCAGTTCCAGGAGCTCCTCCACGCTTACGAGGTTCTCTCCGACCCCAAGGAACGCGCTTGGTACGACTCTCACCGCACCAAGATCCTCTTCTCCGATTCTAACTCCGCCCGCACCTCCGTCGTCCCCGACCTCTTCTCCTTCTTCTCCAACACCGTCTTCAACGGTTACTCCGATTCCGGTAAGGGCTTCTATAAGGTTTACTCCGATGTTTTTGATAAAATTCATTCCAATGAGATTAGTTTCGCTAGGAAGGTTGGGATCGCTGTCGATTCGGTTCGTCAGGCTCCGCTCATGGGGAATTTGGATAGTCCTTATGCTCAGGTTACTGCGTTTTATAATTACTGGCTTGGTTTTGCGACGGTTATGGATTTTGGTTGGGTTGATGAGTATGATGTTATGGCCGGTGCGGACCGGAGGACAAGGCGGCGTATGGAGGAGGAGAATAACAAGTCGAGGAGGAAGGCGAGGAAGGAGTATAATGATACCGTAAGGAAGTTGGCTGATTTTGCGAAGAAGAGGGATAAGAGGGTGATTGATATGAAGGTTAAGAAGAATGCCGAGGTGGAGAAGAAGAAGGAAGAGGAGAGGGAGAGGAAGAGGAGGTTGGAGAAGGAGAAGAAGGAGCGAGCGATTAAGTACGAGGAGCCGGATTGGACGAAGGTAGAGGAGGACGCGGAGGAGGATGATGATGGTTGGTTTGAGGAGGTGGCGGTGGAGGAGGACAAGAAGGCGGAGAAGGAGTTTTATTGTGTGTTGTGTGGGAAGAAGTTTAAGAGCGAGAAGCAATGGAAGAATCACGAGCAGTCTAAAAAGCATAAGGAGAAGGTTGCTGAGTTTAAGGATTCCCTTCATGATGAAGAAGAAGAAGAAGAGCAAGTTGACGATGATTTAGAAGTGGAGCTGGAAGGAGAGGGATTGGAAAGTGAGGAGTATGAGAATGAGGTGAATGGTGATCAAGCGGTGGAGGATGATAATGATGATTACGGGGTTGATGATTTGGAGGGGAGAGTTAGAGATGGTCTTAATGTTGCAGAAGAGGAGACTAAAAATGGAGCTGAACTTAATGATGATGATGATGGTGAAATTTTTTATGCTGATTCGCATGCAAAGAGAGAGGAGGCTAATGTGTCGGAAGATGATGAAATTGGTGTCCTTGAAGCAATGTTGGCTGGGCACAAGAGCAGAAAACCCAAGGCTTCAAAGCAGGAGCCCAAGGCTTCAGTGGCTGCAACTGAAATAGAGAATGAGAATGATGGGGTTGGCTATATGGAATATGACAACCGAAAGAGTGCAAGAAAGAAACAAGGAAACAAGAAAGATAGGGGTAGGAAAAATTGGGAAGAGTCTTATATGGCTGCTGCCAATGGGGATCATGAGAACGTGGACAGTAAGGGAGACGATAATTCTTATGCAGAAGAGTCTTCTTCTTCCCAACATTTTACAGAAAATGATGGTAATGGGAAAGAGAACGACCCTGTAGGCAGAGATAAAAAGGCTTCAAGTCAACTAGCTGATAAGAAAGGAGCTGCGAAGGATGCAAAAGCCAAAGCAAAAACTTCATCCAAAGGAAGAAAAGGAAAGGTAAGAACTCATGAGATATGTAGCTCTAACCATTACTATTATGATGTCTATTGTTTAAGTTTTAGTGCTTTGTTTTGGTGAATTATTGTTAAAGTACTTTACTGAACTTGAAACCGGCTAGTTTTGCTTTCCTAATCCTAATGAGAGCTTAGATTAACCTAAAAGGGACCACAATCATTGGTTGTTCATGTTTTCATTTTTATGGTTATTCTTGGTTTTCTAAAATCCACATATTTAAGACAAGTAGCAGTAATTGAAGTTCTTATGTTCAGCTTCGTTAGCCATTTCTATGTAGCCGTAGCCAGGATAACGATAGTGAGAAAACTTAGGTATTGTTTCATAGGTGCTTCGTGATTGAGGTGTTTGCTTTCTAATGGGAACAAAACATGTTTAACAATTTTTACTAATGTAATATTTTCAATGGTAAGTTATGGCACGTCTTAGTCTTATTCTCATCGGAGAACAACAGCCGAAACACATTGACAATAATTATGTATTTTAGCCCATGTCCTCTACCGTGTCTCTTTGTACTCTAACGATAATGATTTCTGATCTCTGTTTTTGTTTTTTCAATTAGGCAAAGAATCTCGGCAACAGTTGCGATGCTTGTGGAGAGGAGTTTGAGTCAAGGTAATTTATTTCTCTCTTGCTTCTATCATATAGTTTACCTGATTCTCTTGGTAAATATTTTGTTGTCAAGTTATCATAAAAAATATATATAATTTGTTCTCAGTTTATGTATAACCGTGTTTGATTTGATTCACAGGAATAAATTACATAGGCATCTTGGCGAGTCTGGGCATGCCACAATAAAAAAACGATAAGGAACCATAGTAAGAATATTCAATTCAAGCGTATACATTGTCGTCAGTTCAAGATATTGACCAGCTTCAGTTGTTTGGTCCATTCTTTAATTTATAGGTTGAGATGAATTTCATGTAAGCCTTCGGCAGAAATTATGCTGTAATTTGTATTGCAGTAGAGAAAGATATGGATGCAGGGCATTCCGCATCTTAGTGGAAATAACTCATTCCATTTCAACATTTTGGTCAATTCCATCTACCATAGAATTATTATTTATTTATTTTATGAAGGACGTATGGGATGTTGGAATAGTGTAGCTTTTCTGGACTAGAATAAAATCACAAATTGAGTTCGTTCAGTTAATAGTTCGCATACAATTTTCTGGCAAGGCGATGTTGGCGAGGAGAAAATTAGACTTCTCTTAATGTTCGCTCGCCTACGATTTTCTTCTTCTAAACACTGGCATTAATGGTTTTTTACTGTTAGGATTGGCTTCAAACCCATGATGGGTGAATTGAGTTTTATTAATTTATTGAAAATCACTTGAACGTTTTTGAAAATTGTTTTATGGAGAGATTAATTATTTGAGCGTGAAGGCGAAACGATATAAAATAATATAAATAGAGTAGCGCGCAAATGATTTAAACAATATAATGCGGGAAAATAAAAGAGAATTGGTTCAGTTTTTTCAGCGAAAGACCTACGTCCATTCCTCAAGCGACCCGCTTGAGCTTTTTATATCCTTGAAATTGAGCCGCACACAGTTACAACCAAGAGTGTCCCGTACACTACTAGGAACCTCCGTTCGCTAGGGACCTCAAAATCACACTGGTTTCTTACCCTAAGAACGTGCATCACGTTCAACTAAGGGATCCACTCCCTACCACTATGGTTTGAATACAATAAGTTGTGAGTGATACAATTTATGTGTTCTTGATAACACGGATTAAACAATAAAGTTCTATAACAAGGTAGTTTGATTCACAAGAGATAAGGCCAAGAAGAGCAGAACGTGATTCTCAAATGTGAAAAACAAAAACTCTTTTTTGAATGATTTTGTAAATCAAAATAAAATAATGATGTGATTTGAAAAACAAAAACAAATAAGAAAGATTTAGAAAATAAATCAGAATAAGTTTTAAAATCAAAAACAAATAAAAAGATTTAGAAAATAAATCAAAGATTTGATTCTTAAAACAAATAAGGTATTATTTCAAAAATAAAATCAAATTCGAATTTTGAAAATAAATCGGAATCAATTATGTAAAAACAAATCTGGAAATATTTCAGGTTGATTCTGATACGGATTTCAATAAAACTTGAGGTAATCAATTACTTGAGAGAGATAATCGATTATCTCCATTATGTGAAAACAGTGAAATCGATTATTTAAAATAAGGTAATCGATCATCTCCATTCTGAGATAAAGGTAATCGATTATCAAAAACAATAATCGATTATTTTTAATTAAAATTCCCGGGTTACAACTCAGAAACAGAATAATCGATTTATCCAGGAGAGGTAATTGATTACTTCTGCATATTTTCATAAAATTAATTTTCCAAAACAGAGTATGTAACCAAAGGTTTTCAAAAACATTTTTAGCTGAAAATCAAACTTTAAAACGATTTCATAAAAAGATTCTTTTCTTCTCCTTATCTTTGAAAAACTTTTTGGCCTTATTGAAATTGGAAAAAAGAAACTACATTACCTTACAACATTTCTTATGGGCAAAATATAACTTAAACTATTTGCTTGCTTTCACCTTGAGCTTGAATGCACTTGAAGTTTGAAAGAACTTGTTTGTTATCATCAAAACCATCTTCTAGAAAACTTCTAGCAAACTCTACAAGGTCCTTGAGAAAGTTTGACTTCCAACATTTACTAGTGTCCATTGTTAATTTTACAAATGTATATAGTTAAAGGACAAGCCAACAAGAAATTTATCGTATCTATTTGCAAAAAACATAAATTTTAGGGATTGTTTGCGATTTTTTCTCTCTTGAATTTGGAATAGAAAGATCTAAATATATTATTATTTTGTTTAAACTGTAACAATTAAAAAAAGGTTTTAACTTACAAAGTTGAATGAAAAATAACTTACAAAACAAACTTAAAACAAAAACTTATAGAATCAATTTAAAACATAAAAAATTACTTAGAATACTAATTTGAAATGAAAAAACTTATATAACACTCTTTTGAAAATAGAATATAACTAGTATAACAATTTAGCAATTTTGCGAATAAAAAGTTAATTGAGTAAACTGTCACTTTGGTCCCTGAATTTACATAGCACTTTCACTTTAGTCCCTGAAATTAGCAAAACTGTTTTTAGGTCCCTGACATTGTAAAAGTGAAAAAAAATGCAAAAAAGTAAATAAAAATAAATTGAGTACCAAATGGAAGATTGACAATTGTCTTTAAATTAAATATATTATACCAACGAGTTGTTGATGCAGCGGTGCTAAGAACTGCAGGCGAATCACGATTCGATCCCCCACAACAACTTTGGAAGAGAAATAAAACCTTAATCTCAGCACCCCCTTGAACTGGATTAGTCGGCCCAGTGAGCCGAATATCAGGTGTAAACCATATATATATATATATATATATATATATATATATATATATATATATATATATATATTATTATTAAATCATCGTAAAGTACTGGGATATTGAAAATATACGCTTGCGGTAGTAGTGATTGTAATTCAATCATTTAAGCGATTTTCCTCGCTTGAATATTCTACTTACCAAATACCGATCCAACGTTACCACTTACGACCATTTAAATATACATGGAAATATGGAATGCAGAGACCGATACTGCAGCAAATAAAAACGAAGCTATGGAAACTATGTAATGGCTTTAAGCACTGCCATGTTATCTACGAGTTCCCACTTTCTTCTACTAATAAGTTGTTGCTCTACAATATTCATAGCCAAAAAACAATGACACGCCTGTGTGCAAATTTATAACGGTTTAGCAGCAGCTTCTTCTACGTAAGCAATGGCATCCACCTCTGAAAGCTGTTCTCCCTCTACCAATCCTTTTATTAAGGTGTTGGCATATGCTTTATTTGGAGCACGTAATGGCAGCTCCCCAGTTTTAAAGCGTTCAATATCAACAGATGAACACCTGGTTAAAATTAAAGTAATATAAATATCATGCTTATACCAACGAACCACTGATATATTAATCAAAATACGGCATCTAGAAAATATACTCACGTCATGGTAATAATTGGGATATCATGCTCCTTTCCTAAGTAGACAACATTACCATACCAAGAGCCCTGCACCAGAACATCAGAAATAAGTCATGACCAACAGTGATTAAAGTAAATGCGGAAATAAAACTAATGCAATAATCAGTAATCAATACCACTAAATGATCAGGGATACAAAACAATACCTTGACAGCCTCCTGAGTAATGAACTCCTTGTCAGAGATAGCATCAAGGGCAGTTATATCAAATAATGGAGAACCTGCGTCAAGGCTTAAGCCATTTTCCTGAAGTAAAATATCATTGAACTGCTCTAGCCTGTAACAAACGAGGATAAGAATATAAAGATGAAACCTCCATTCCGCATGTAAGCAAGAAAAAGAGTTGATTCAACAATGGCGTCCTCTGACAGCAAAGCTTGAAATAGAAAGAAATTTTCTAAAACTAGAAGCAGATTTGAGAAGCCATCATTTACTTACGAAATTTTGTACAGGCACATGTAGGTATTGTGCTGAAAGTTTTTGTCAGGATTAATAAACGCAACCCCTCCAGGACCCCATGAACGAGAAGAATCGCGACCAAAAAATATAGGGCAAGGGAAAGTCTTCCACTGAATCTCTTTTGGTGGAGCTTTGTCCACTGAACCAGAACAGTGCCTTTGCATACCTTCCACCTGAATTTCATTATGGAAATCATAAAAAGAAAACAGATAACAGAAGAAAAAAAACTGTAGAAAACGGGAGAATGTAAGCAAAATTTCCTTTCCAATTTCAACCCTCCTTTCCTTTCAAATTTCCTCTCAGCCGGCTTGCTTTCCAACATAGAACATGATGCAAAATGACCCATTTTATTCTCCTAAATTCATTTTTCAGAAAATATACCAAAACAAAAATGGATTATATTAAAATTTAACTTTCGCAACTGATCCAAACACGCCATATAAAAATAACTTCAATGTTAATAAGAAAATCATGTTTCATACCAACATTTATTTTTGATATCTTCAGTAAAATATAAAAGGCAACTTGAATTGAATGTTGGATTACCTGTCCACCTGCTACATAGCACAAGAATCTTGATTTCCACATATTTGATCCATAAGAGGCATACCATATGTCAATATTTGACAATTCTGATCTCCATGTATTAGAAGCATCAGTCTCTTGATCTGCATAAATATAGAGCTTGTCAAGTGGTATGTAAGTAAAAAAAAAAAAAAAAGAGAAAGATATCTGATTATGTATCATTACTTTACAACTGAACCATATGGACTACATTGGACTTGAACCCAATCCAGACAACCAATCCAGTCACATGGTCTTCAGCGATAACCAACTTAAGGAGAATTACTAGCTCTGCATTAGACTCGAACCAATTCCAGAAGACTAGCCCAGTCACAAGGTCTACTGCGATAACCACCAACCTAAAGAGAATTACTAGCTTACTGCACCTATAATTAGGACCATCGCTCCACAACTTCTTGAATTTTTATCCACTTGTTGCTCTAAGCTGGCAATCTTAATGGCCATCAGAGTTGAACCAAGTGCAATGTGTCAGAGTATTCAGAAAAAGAAGTATAAAGACCCGCTGGATGCCCAACCAAGTTCGGAGTAAAAAGTCCAGAATATGGATTTAAATTCGTTCTCACTAGTAACCTCCCTGATGCTGTAGTCTCATTCTTATAATCTTATCCTCATCAAAATTATTGGCCAGAACAGTAGAGTTTCATCTGCTAACCTTTTTTTTAACTATTTCCCTCTTAAGTGAAACAACCATGATCTGCACTGGATTCCAGACCAGGATGATACCAAAGCACATTACGGGCACATGCCAAATAGACTACATCAGATACGGAGTTGCAGACACTTACAGCTTGAACAGTCAACCAGTTAAACATGCACAATTGAAGAGAAAATCTTCTCTCAAACAGTTTAACAACCTTGATCGGTAAGTACTGATCTGCCTACTCTATCAGTAAAACCTCTCCAAATAGGGTACCCAACTTCTAAACCCAAATCTCACACTTACGCACTGATAAGAACCTAATATCTAGAATGTTTATTCAAGAAAGAAGTGTAAGGCATAGAAATCTTCCCTGTGGCAGTTTTGTATGAATAGCTCCGTAGGGGCAGATGTGTTGGGAGCAGTTACGCAAGAGTAGTTAGGTAGGAGTTATTAAGTATTTTTGTTTTATATATATTGGGACATGTTAGACAAATTTGTCCTAAATATAAGCCCCCTTTTGTGGTGGACCTCGCTTCGGGCCGAGATCCTTAATCACGTGATCAGCACATGCATCCTAGGCCAAGCACGTCACACTAGTATGCCCCAGATACCTGGCCGAGACCAATCCTTGGGAACCGACCAGATCACCAGGAACGGGCCGAGAACGTCCTACACCTCGCCTACAGATAACCCAACCGACTTACCAGTACAAGATCATGATAAGGTAACTCAGCATTTTTATCCCAATACAGCTCACATCCAGGCTAGCCCTAATGGGCCTCCCTAAGCCCAAGGGACTCACAGCCACCCCTATAAGTAGTACCGTACTACAAGGGGCTCGGGTACGTCTTCTAAACCTAATTACAAGCTCACACACTCTGTGATTAGGACAACCCCTGCCCTACTGGATATTAGGAGAATCTCAAGATCCTCCAGTAATCCTAGATCGTGGCCTCCATTAGACCATTCCCTTGTTTCAGTGGTCCTCCACCGTCTAGGACATTATATCTGGCGCCGTCTGTGGGGATACGAATAAACGCAGTATTCCCACCCACCAATGGCTGAGACTCAACACCAAAGAACAAAAAGAGGGAAAGATCGACCCAGGAGGGCAGCACATGCGCAACAGTTCCCACAGCCTAGTGAGGATATGTGCCTCCACCTCCAAGCAAACAGGGTAGTCGACCCACTCCCACCACCACCACCACCACCGACTCACACCCACAGTGGACCTTATACAGAAGCATTTGGACAGACTTCTCCCCATTTCAAACGGAACTGTTATACAAAAAACAGATTATAAAAGGCATGCATTGTTACACATTCGAAAATACTGTTATACAAAAACAGGTGTAAAGGATTTAAGTTGTTCTACGTCAAAAGCAAAAAGCCGCCCAGCATAAGGGACTTACGCTTGATCTTCTACATCCGAAAGCACAACGCCTCTCGGATCAAAATCTGCTTCCTCTCTCTCAGCAAGGGGATTAGGCAAATCTTCGACAGAAAGGTCGACTTCACATTCCTCATTCGCAAAGTCAATCAATTTGTCGTCCTCCACCCCAAAAACGGGACTGGCCCCAATCACCTGCAACCGAAAATTCTTATTCAGAAACTGAATTTGCTCTACGGCATTCTGAAATATGTTATCTGCAAACTTCTCGAAGTCGAACGCCGCCTTCTTCGCTGCAACCTTATGCCTCAGGGCTTGGGCCTCCCTCTTCTTGAGAAGATCTCAGACCTTCTCCGTCTCAGCTTCCCCGTCAGCCTTGGCCTTATTCACCGCTTCCTCTTTGGCCTTGGACAGCTCTTCAATTCGGCGATCAGCTTCTCCCTTCACCTCCTCCAACTCCTTCGCCATCTGACGAGCTTCATCGCGTGCCTTCTTCAAATCCGCTTTAGTTCATTTTAGTTTCTGTTAATGTTTTTACATCTGCTTCCTTTAGTCACATTCTGTTCCATTGTGATATACTCACTTTTTTCAATTCCCTGAAAGGCAATGTACTCACGTTTATGATTAATGAAAAAGTACAAACTTGCCCTTACTCAAGTGTCACAGTTTTATATACGTACGTACTAGCTTCTCATTTAGCACCAGCCACCTAAATGTTGCATGGCGCTATGAATAGTCAACATCTTGTAAATAAGATCCGCTCATATGCACAGTGTACAAGGGACACCCGATAAAGTACAGCTTGCTGTGAAATGTTCTAACATAATTTCACTCAGCAATCTCTTTCACATCGGGGACGAGGACACCCACCTTGGCTATGGTGGGTGGATCCGAGATCCCTACCGTATGCACTTATATACAGTACCTTTTTTCAGAGGAAAACTTATAAGATTACTGCACTTACTGAGTCGTCCGAGCTTAACCTGATTATTTATACTGAAGTTTTAACGAAGGAAAACACAAGTGTCTTTATTATGAGTTTTTCAGGTCCGATCAAATCCGAATACAACAAGTAAAAAAAGGACTTGTATTCTTAAAAACAATTTTACTCGGTTATCTAAGAGCCAACCATAGCTCGTGTCCGACTACCACCGATCACGATAGGCAACTAAACAAAATGCAACAAACCTCAATGACTTGCGTTTTTTCAACAGAACAAAATTCCTTGATAATACGACACCTAGTCGCAATTCGGATCCGAGGTATCGTTGGCAAACATGCAACGGGTTAACAATACAAACTCGCATTAAACAACAAGTTAAAGAAAAGGTTTGGGTAGCAACGACCTCGAACACAGTATATATGCAACAAGTTAAAATGAAAAACTTGCATATAAATGACGTGATGCAACAAGTTAAATTGAATATAACTTGCATTGAACTAAAAGAAATGTTGTACACATAAGATACAATCCAATACTGTCAAGCATGTTACAAAAATATAGACAAATTGCAAGCCGCCCTGCTGCATCATCTTCGACATCGGAAAGTACAATCGTGCTCGGATTGAACTCCTCATCCAGTTTCTCCACCAAGGGGTTGGGAAGGTTCTCTTCAGGTTGGTCGAGGTCAACCTCGGCCCCATCCCTCTCCCAGTCCACCATCTTCCCATTTTCTACCCCGAACCCGGCACAGGCGCCGACGACCCGAACTCGGAGCCCCTGATTCAAATGCAGGATCTGCTCAACAGCATTGGCAAAGATTTTGCCTCCTCCCTTCTCAAAGTCGAAGTTTGCCTCGACCGCAGCTACTTTGTATCTAAGAGCTTGAGCAGCTCTTCTCTTCAGTAAAGTACTAACCCTTTCAACCTCGGCCAGGCCTTCCTGCCGACCAGCTTCTCTAGCAGCCTCCTCTGTCGTCCGAGCATCTGCCTTCACTTGGGCCAGTGCCTCTTCATGATTTTTAAGAAGCTCTTCCATCTGCTGGCGGTGCTTCTCTTCCAATTCAGCTAACTTCTGATCGGCAGAGTCTTTGATACTCCTTAGACCAGCAACCTCGGCCGCCATTTCCGCTCGGGCCTTCTCCTTGGCAGGCGACACGCCTTCCGCCACATCATCGGCGACCCCGGCCAGCACGTTGAACATGGTAGTGGATCTTTTCAGCTGACAGGCCAGCTCCTCGGCCATTCTCTTCCACTCTGCCCCGGACATTTTTATCAACGTCTCTTTGACCGAGGGCTTGGCAGTAGTGGTCGGCGGCCTCGGGAGAATATCAATTCCCCTCCTCGGACCTGCCGACGAAGGAGGGGTATCTGCAGCATTAACCACCTCGGTGCTTGGATTCGGAGATTGAGGAGGAGGAGGAACAATTATCACGGTAGGAGGAGTTGGTTGAGGCCGAGGAGCCGAGTCGGTGGAAGCCGTGTCGGTAGAGACCTCGGCAGGTGCTGTTTCACTGGAAGGGCTGTCTGCTCTCTGCCTCTTACGAGCCGCCATTGCAAGCTTGAGTGCCTTGGACGACATATTCGACCAGTGTTCGTCTGAAAACAAAAGAACAAAACAAAACCATTCAGAAAGTTGAAAGAAAAGAAAAATGTACAAGTGTAAGAGTAAAGCTAACTACCAATTTTTGCAACAACTGCATCATCGGGACATTTCATGAAAACGCCGATGTCAAGCTGGAATTTCCGAGCTCAGTACTCGGACTGAAAGTGGTAAGCAGTCACAGCTTCATCGGCATCGAGTGTCGCAACCGACCATCTCTGCGGCGTGCCGACATGACGAGTGAAGAATTCCTCGGTCCATTCCAAAGGAAACTTCGACCCCGTCTTGTCCCGGAACCAAGGTCGTCCCGTGCCTACATACTTATACTTGAAAAATCTGGGCTTGAAATGCTTTCAAGAATCCATAAACATGCCGAAGAGCCCATAGTGACCTCGGGCCTTGGTCGATACCCAGAGCCGACCAGTAACACTGTCTTTATTACTTACAAACGGGTTGTACATCCACAAGAAGAGCCGAACTGTACACACCAACCTTTTGGCTCCACAATACTTTTGGAATGCTCGAAGGAATGACGAAGTATTGGGATGAAGCTGTGAAGGGGCCAGTCCGAGCTCGTTCAAAACCCTCATCTCCAAATCAGTAAATGGCAGGGTCACGCCGAGGTTGTGGATCAGATCGGCGTAGAAGAAGAAAGAGTAATTATCAGTCCGAGAGCATATTCTGTCGTTTGCCGAACAGGGGAGAACTTCATAAGAGTTCCCTGTAGCATCCCCCGAGCAGGGCAGCACAACTCTCTTCACTCCGGCAAGTTTCTCCTCGGAGTCTAAACTGGACCGCACTCCTTTAGGCTCCACGTCGACCCACTGGTATTGATCGGCGTCAGAAGGTGCAGGGTAAAGCCCAGGTCGGCTGATGCACTTTCGGGGTGGCATGTTACCTGTGGAAGAACAGGGGAGCTCAGCGTTAGTCCTACGGGTTACAAAAAATAACCCCCCAGAAAACCCCCCGTTCGTACATCCTACCGTCGACGAATTCGGCCCAAGCATACTGCCTTATCCACTCTCTTCTCTTCCCAATCCCGAGGATAGACGACCTCGAGGGAATCGACCTCTAGGACTCGTTTCTCATAACTCTGCCTATACTCCCTCTGGCGACGGAGCGCCTCGTCTACCTCAGTGGAGGAACAGGACGAGGAGGAAGAGTCGTCCTCCTCCTCACTACTGCTGGTTAACAGGGAAACTACCCCTACCCATTTCCTAAACCATTCCCTACTCATACTTCCTCAATCCACCCCTCTGGGTTTCTGAAAAATAAAAACAAAAACATGAGTCAAAAACCCTCCAAAATCCTAAAACACTCCCAACCCAGAGAATGCCAAAATCCCAAGATTATTTCCCAAAATCAAAACCCCAAAACCCAGGAAGAATACCCCATTCCACAACAGCAGAAATAAGAACAAAATTACTAACCCCTCCCATGTGAACCGCGAAGCAGTAAAGAGAGAAAAGAAGGTGATAACGAAGAAGAAGTAACAGGAAAAGAAGCAGTACCTTAAGAATATAAACTTGAAGGAGAGTGAAACTGGTAAGCTCAAACGGATTCGCGTTTGGAAAGGAGGAGAAGGAAGTGCAGACAGGGATAATAGAATTCGATAATGGGAGAAGAAGCACTGGAAATGGAGCGGTTTCAAGCACTTTCAAGCACTTTCAAGTGAAGAAGATGGACGATTTTAGGAGAGAGAAGCAGAAGAGTCAAAAAAGAGGAAAGAAGGGGTGAAAGGGGTTTAAATAGGCAGTTTCCCCCCTTCCATTTTCGAGATGGGCTCGGCCCAACAAGCCCAACCCAACTTACTACCACATACCAGTGGACACGTGGCACAAAGTGAGTGGTACAGCAGACCTTGAGCAACGTTGCAATAATGGCAACGCTCCGGTAAACGTAATTTCTGACACGTGTCAGATGCGGAAAAGGCAAACGTCACGTCGGAGCAGGTGAAAGGACAGTTTTCAAACCTGCTCCGTCAAAATGAAAGGACGTCAGAAACAGCTGGATCCAACTCTCGGCAGCTCATCTTCCGAACTCCCTAGAACCTCGGAACAAGGCCCAAACGGCCTTGACCGAGCTGGGGGGCTTATGTGGTGGACTTGGGAAAAGAACCTGAACCAAGACCTCGGAGCAAGGCTCAAATAGCCTTGACCGAGCTAGGGGGCTTATGTGGTGGACTCGGCCTAGCCGAGCTCCTCATAACCTTCGCTCAAAGCCTCACGACCCTTTAAGAAGCCCTCTGTGCTCTTGGCCGAGCTCAAGGCTTGACGGCCGAACAGACATCGGACACGGGCCGACCTCATGCACCTCCCAGAGTCCGACACCTCCCAGATATTCCAATACCAAGGACAGGATGACGTGTCTCACCTTATCCACAAGGACAGCTCATCCACTCATAACTCAGTACAGGCTGGCCCTACTTGGGCCTCAAGCAAACCCATTAGGGCAACCAGCTCCCCCCTATAAGTAGCTTCGTACTACATAGGGCTCAGGTACGTCCTCTAACCCTAATTGCCACCTTCACACACCAATGATTAGGGTTACTTCTTGGCTCTCTACCTTGCCATCAAAGGACTCCCACAAACATCACAGATAAACCCTAGACAGAGGCTTCCTTAAGGTCTTCTTCCCTTACCTTAAGGTCCTCTCAGTCTAGGACATCACAGTAGGGTTAACCGAACTGAGACCTTCCTTGACCGACTTAGGTCCATTCACACCAGACTCAACTTCATGACAGTTCGAAAGCTTATCGCCTATTACTCAAAGTAATAGCACGGGTCAGCCAGACACCAAGTCCCTGCTCGACAAATTAAGACCGAACGCAAGATCGGCACCTCATCATCTAAGCTCGCTTGGCCCCGCGCAGGTCGGAACTCTGTCAGTTAACCCAACCTCGGACGGACTAGGACCAGCTGGCTCTAACTGACATTCTACAGGTTGAGAGCATTCCATCCAACCTGGTCTTCATCAGGTCGGACCCCCCTACATGGTTGCTAACCGACCATACACTCGGCCTTCCTTAAGAGCACACCGAGTGGCCCAACTAGGGATGGGTAGGCATTCATCCGACCTCGGGACGTCGTACAGGTCGAGTCATACACCCTACATCCTTAATATGAGCTATGAGACCAACTGAACCGTCCTGGCTCTCTGGTACACAGTACTGCGCAGTCTATCCACTAGACAACCACAGATATTTATAAGATATATTACATAGCCTGACGTCAGCATGGTAACCCTAACGGGCCTCACCACAGGCCCATACCCGCACACCCTATAAAAGGCATCATCATGCCTTAGGGTCAAGTAAGGTTTTTTCATCCCTATGTTGACACTCTGCACACACTCTTAGTTGACAGAGGGAGAACCTAGGTATTCCAATTGGATATTCAGAAATATTCCATCACCGTCACACATAAACCCTTGACCTCACTCAGATTTCAGGACCACTAGTCATTGGTCTTAAGGTCCCCTGGGTCAGGAACATTTTCTATTTTCCAGATCCACTGCACAGTTGATCCTACTCCCCAAGATGGTCAATACCAAAAGATCAATAACCTGGTCGTGACAAAGAAGAAGCATTTGCATCCCCTAGTCACCATCATGTTTCATCACCACCGGAGCCATAACCTTCCAACCAGGTTGGACGACTCAAATCGGTAGTCCAAGACCCCCAAAGCTCCCCTTCGTGCCACCTGAAAGAAATGGTCGTTGTGAGTCCCATCGCCCTTAGCAAGCTAGTGAGAACGGGACATGCTGGAACCTCATGACGGCTCTCTCCCTCAAAAGAACTAGACTTTGCCACAAGGCACACAAATTCGATTCATCGAGCAGAGATCATAGGTTCTTAACACGACCTACATGAAATAATCCCCTAAAGAAGTCAAGAGAACGATGATTGGGCTAAGCAATAGTGTGACTGCTTGAAGGAAAACACCGAAACTCAGTCTAAAACCATCTTACCCCTTCTCCCATTTATATCCAAGATCATGGCACCACCAAAGGTTTCAAACAACCAACCAAACCCGAGTTTTATGACAACACTATAGACCCTCGAGCATATACAAGCTTTTTAATTCTCCCTCATATTTCTCGGAGGGAGAGATCTAGTTCTTTTCTCAACTTTTTCCTTCACTCTAAAGAAAGCAACCATCAAATGGTTCTTCTACCTCGAACAAAATTCAACCGTATGCAATGACGATCTGGCTGTCCGATTCTAGCTATATTCCTCCACAAGCAAGCCACAACCAAATCTTCCCATTCAACAAGGCCAAGATGAGACCAATATTATTTCACATGAAGACTCAATAAAAATACCCTTTTTGTCAAACATTTGGATCCAAAGGTAGATTTGCATGTCAAGATAGATGGATTAAAGGCTGGTAGCCAGCTAGCGGAAATTTTGACCAAAAAACTGATTGACAACATGGGCAGTATAAATCAACAAGTTGGGTAATTTTGGTTAGCAAGAGGACCAAACCACTAAACACCCTTATCAATAGGTATGTGGTTTTTTAATCAACTCATGCTCAACGCTAGCTACCTTACTCCTAAGTTGCTAAAATGGATCCCAATTCCCAAAGCTAATATATCGTTGTTAACGTAGCTCTCCTTTCCTACATACAGTTATCACGATAGCCCATGTGAAGGGAAATATTTTATTTTTAAAAGGAGATAATAAAAAAAAAACTAATGGGGCTTAAATTATATTTTACAAACCAAAAAAGTTAAACTTGAGGAGCGTTTTTCAAATTTTATTTAAACTATATTGCGAAACAAAACAAGGATAGTCACCTGCATCAACTTTTAAGTTGGAAAGTGGTATTATGACATCCTGAAGAAGCTCTCCAAGGTTTTTGGAATTGAGTGTACCAATGTCATCCTCTGTCTCAGACTCGGAGCTTGAGATATGAGTATGCTGCAAAGGCAAAAAAATTATGGCAAAAAATAATTTTTGTAAGTACATTCACATATAGAAAGGATGAAAGCAGGATAAACAAACACTTGAAGAGATACAAGAAAATGACACAAATACTTAAATTTCTCAAGAATCATCTACACATATGTCGTAATTATTTTCATTGTATCATCTAATAAAAAATTCTAATCTTTGGCACCTGTAGCATGAACAAAATTGTCTTTACAAGGCATACATACGTGAGAAAAGACAAGATTGTCATACATCTAATCAAAAACAAAGATTCCTAAAAGGATGAGTTATTTCTTGTATATTAGCTGAAATCCATAGTTGTCATGATCCTGGATGGCGACAAGGAATGGCCTACCCCAAAAATGCTATAGCGATATGGCAGATAGCGAAGGTAGCTATACCAAACATAGCAATAGTAAACATAGTTTTTCACACCATAAAAATCGTTAATACTAAATTTATAATTTACAGACTCAGTTACCATGAATGGGAAGAATAACTAATAACAATAACTCAATAAGTTAGCAATAACCAAACCATAATAACCCAAAGGTGGGTTTAGCTGAAGAAGGTGAAATAGAAACTGAATTAGAGCAAGAAGCTACACAAAACAAGTATGGGGAGCTGGGAACTTGCCAAAAAAGAGAATAGAGAGGGTGGAATAGGTGTAGTCTTCAAGGAACTTGAAGAAATGAGAGTGAGCAAAGCTAGGCAAAAAAATATGAAAGACGGAGGCTGCAAAAATCGTTCTCCGTGCGAGGAAAAAGCTAAGACAGACTCGCAGATAAATTGTGAAATTGAAATTTAACGAGTTTAAGTGACGGTAACCGAGGCATTTGATCAGCCAACGAGAACAAAATAGAGATTTGTTGAGTTAAAGAGAGCAAAATAAAGCTTTGATGAGTTAAAGTGAAGTAAAATTGTAAGTAAAAATGAGGGAAGCAGAAATGTGGAATAAAGGCCTAATTCTAGCAGTGCAGTGGAGATTTCCAGCTGCTGCCACATAGAGACAGTGGCCACAATTGGCCGCAATGAGGAAATACTCTACAATAGCAGAATAGTGCCGGAATAACACACAACTCTACTCCTATGAGGCTTTCCACGCTCGCACACACAAAAAAAGAGTAGAACCTATAACTTTCCTATAAAAGCTCAAGATTTTTTGCAAAGTGTTGTGTGCAGAAGATTTCCCAAAGTATCATCGTAGCATCGAATAATATATTTATGTGATATTATTTAGATTTCCTACTCTTGAATAGAATTATCTTAAGAAATTAATATTCAATAGGATGTTATATTTAACTACAAATTCATCATTATTGGGTTATAAATATCAGTAGACCAATGATGTAGAAATATAGAAGGACGACTTCTAATATCAATTACTCCATCTGTCCCTTAATATAGGACACGATTTTGGTAGATTTCTTGTCCTTTTTTATAAGTCGTTTTGGAATATCTAGGTAGTATTAAAGAGTTTATTTCAAATACACCCCTCATAATTACATAGGGGTGATATGATAATAATTACAATAGAAAGAGAAATGAATAGAGTTGTAAAGTTTTAAATAGGGGTAACTTTTGAATGACAACATATTTTTTGATACATTTGAGAGTAATAATTACTTTTTTTAATATGTGTGAATTAGATAAAAGCGACTTATATTAAGGGACGAAGGGAGTAATCAAAATTAAATTCGTTTTACTCAAGCATGGAATATATTGTATATCCATGAGGCTTGATTGAGTGCTACCATTGATTACCATGTGTTTCCTACAAGGTCAATAGGTACCAGCAAGGTTGTCGAACTCGCGAGTTTACGTAAACTCGTGAGGTCGAGGTAAACTCGACTCGTGAACTCGACTCGTAAACTTGTACGAGTTTACCTCGAGTCCACTTATTTTAAAATTAACCTGTAGATAACTTTCATAGCTTCCATTTCATAGTTCTTACTCTAAAAATTAAACATAAATATTTAAATGTTGCTATAGCATATAAGAACCCAATAAATAATATTAGCAAACCAACTTAACAACAACCAAATATGATGGTTTTATGATTTAAGTGGTTAGTTAAGTAAAAATAGTGGTTATAGTGTTATTTTAGTGAAAATATCGTTCAAAGATCGATCGGTGTCTTCTTTGTTAACCGTTGGATCGTGCTCAAATTTTTATATACGCTTCCTAACTCGTTTATCTTGACATCCGACGGTGGAAATTTTTGTTTTGAGAAGTAAAAGCTCAAGAAATTCAAATATCCGTAAGGCCACTGCTGTTTGCACGAGTTTACCCGAGTTTGCACTAGTTTACCCGAGTTTTCCCGAGTTTACCCGAGTTTAGTGGGAAGCGAGTTTGCATGCGAGTTGACTCGATTCTATGGGTAGGATCGTAAACTCGTACGAGTTTACGAGTTAACTCGCGAGTTTGACAACCTTGGGTACCAGATAAGATTCGATGGCAATCGGCACAGGCAGGAGAAGGGACAATTCTCATAAGGAAGATCGAAGAACTAAGAACTCATGATCCGTTGTAAATCATGGGGGGCTTTAAGAGCTTTTGAACAATGAGCGGTTGATGTAGTATCAAAGGTGCCAAAAGAGCAATAACGCTTTTGATGTAATCTTGGATCGACTTCATACTCAGCATAGGTGCCAAAAGAAACAGATACTAGATTACTAGGAGACATTCTCAAGATGATGTTTCTCAAAGATAGCCTATTGGCAAACTTGTTAGAAATGGGCATAGGCAACAAGCCTAAATGGATTATTGAAATGAATAAGACTATTTTGAGGATCTTGTGAGAACATGATTATTGAGCACATAAGATTCTAGTAAAGGGTGAAGCTGGTGGCATGCAAATTAAAGAGTAGTGCTTCTACTTGGTGGAAAAGGTTATAGTGGAGGATGAACCATAAAAGGAAAGCACCAATTAAAACATGATTCAAGATAAAGCGATCGCTAAAACCAGAATTTCTGCCCCCTAACTTTGAGCGGATTTCATTTCAACGGAATCAAAGGTGCTATCAATGTCAGAAAGTCACTAATAAATTGATTCATATGGATATAGAGCGAGAAGAGAAGGGTGAAGAAATTTATTGCCATCCAAATGATGAAACGGGTATAAAGTGATGGTTAAATAAAAGTGAAGCAGTAGAAGCTACGCCCTAAGAAAAACGCCAAGAACCTCGAACCTCAAATGCTAGAGTCATCGACTGGCGAGATTAAGGAAGAAATGATGCAACCCCCTTGAAAAACCAATGTCAAAGAGGATCGGATTTGCAGGACTGAGAAAAGTTAGTGACATGTTCACCAAATATAGAAGGTGTAAGCGGGACAACCACAATTTCACTTCATGATGATACAAAAATCATAAATGATGATCAATATGCTCGTGCGTTAGTAATGGGATAGATGATGATGATGATCAATATGCAGTATATGAATTAAATACTTCAAAGTTCAAACATGAAGTTGCTTGTTTATCCATAAGGCTCAATCGAGTGCTGTCCTTGCTTACCATACTTAACTCCTACATCACGAGCAAAGGCTATTGCATAGAATACCAAAAAAATTGCTAAAAAAAGGTTGATGTAATTTATAGCAATTAACCTTGATTGCTAATTAATAGTTATCTAAAAATATAATTATACTAAGAGGGTGGGATTGGCACAACAATAAGGTTGCTACCTCGTGCACATTTACCCCACCCAGATCCCATTAGGTTGCTCGGTAGTCAATCGCCAATGTGTCTTCTGCGGTAGCAGAATAGTAGAGAGGAACCATAACACTCCGGCCTGCTGCGAAACGGAGTGGTTGGCCTGAGCCGAAATCTAGGGCCCTTTAGCTGCCAATCAAGGCGAAAATAGTTGTTGTTGCGGCCATTGTTGGGAGGTGGTGGTGAAAAGCCAAAATTCTCTTACCTATAGTCCTTTCCACCCGTCTTTCAGAGGGGGTTTGCAATATCCCTCTTCCCCCTTCACACTTCACTCTGGTATTCGTTTCGGTTTCACTTTTTCTCGTCTTTTTAGCTTTTATGCCTGCAACTTAGGCCGTTTTCCAGTCATTTTTCGATGAGTTCCTTTGCTCTATTGCTGTGAGTCATTGTCGACTTCTCTGCTTCGAACCTTTAATATGGTCTCTTTTTCCTCCAACTGAAAGCACAAGTCCTTTGCAACTAAGTCTCAAATATGGCATCATCTTATATAAGTTATATTGGACTTGAACGTTAGTGGCAATGAATTTTGATTATTAACTACGAATGCCTTTAATTTAGTGCATTTTTCTATTTTTGAACATTTATATATATGTATAGTATAAATTACTTATATTGTTTCAAAAAATTTCGGTATAGTGGCCATCCCACTATACGCTATAGCATTTTTGGGGTCATTATCCGAGATTTAATGCATAGCCTGGTGGGAGCTTCATGCATTAGCCTAAATTATATGGAGATAAATATAAATAGGAAAATGCTAACAAGTGCCCATGCACTTGTTAAGAAGTCAAACATAATAAAAACCCATGAAAAAATGTAGTTTTTTGTATTTCCGGGACATGGAAGAATGCACACTTATGATTGTTTTTCCATTGTTAGTATCCTTAACAAGTGCCCTTAGGGCAAGGGCACTTCTTAGCAAGACCAATATAAATAAAATGAAAATTACACTAAAGGTATCAAAATTACTAGACCACTATTTGATCGAAATTACTTAATTTGTATTTCACAATTATATAATATTGCACACAAGTGACACAACTCTTGAGTAACCTGTGCCAAATACTACCAAAGAAGAAAGTATATGATATCAAATTAACTATAAAAAAAAATGAAAAATCATAAAAAGTACTTTACCGGAGGTGGTGCGACTAGACAAATTAAATTTTGGGGCAATTCACTAGCAAGAGTAGGCCAAAAGGGACTTAATTCCCTACGAACCTGGAAAAAAAACGCACACATCTTAATCATAAACGATGAAGAGTTTCCTTTACCTAATGTAGGTAAACAAATGCCATATGGTACCGGCCTGAAAGCAACAGAAACCCACCTTTGAAACTAAAAAACAATTAAAAACAAAATTTCCCCTCGCCCCTAAAAGGGTTAAACAAATATCAGTATAACATGTAATTACCGCTTGAATCACACGCCACGTGGACTCAAATGGATAAGCCTCTAAGGATCCAGTGACAGGTTTTCCTTCCAGCAAAGTTTCAACACAAGCATACATTGACATTGCAATGGAGTCAAGATTGTATCCTCCTTCTAAAATCAGAGCAATCCTACCTTCAGTGAACTTCATCAACTGAAATATATAGAGGGGAAAACAAGATGTACCAATTATCGATAAAGTGATAGCATATTATAATTATTCAGATGCTTTTTGAAAACTTATAGTCACCAAAACGTGCATCATTTTTATAAAAAATATAAATAAAAAAATAGGAGAGAGAGAGAAGAAGAAAAAGAATAAACTAAAGCATGATTGAAGAAAAATAATTGTAAATCATGATAGCAACATTAAAATAGAGGGACATACAAACATAAAAATCTAATTCTCATTTTTGCTGTTAACTAGACTTAACATCACAATGCAACAGTTTTATCAAGAAAGTAAGCAATACACTAAACATATAAAGGAAGAAATCACGAACAATCAACTTTATAATTAACCTTTTCCAACATAACAGAATAACCAAATGGTGTGACACAACATTCTCCCAGAGGGTCACCAACAGCTGTTACATCAGGAAAAAAAAAAGATGTTATTATTCTTCAAAAACTGAATTACTACACCAACTGACCCAAATAGATGAGTGCTAGGAAGGGCAATCAGTCCCTCCTTAGACAACAATAAATTAAAACTATATCCTCCGAAGGACTGCAAAGAACCAGCAACAAAGAAAACTCAAATTTAAAAGTATAACTATAGACCTGCATCAAATCCAGCAGAAACTAAAATAATGTCTGGATTAAATTCTTTGGCAACAGGGAGCAAAATGTGGTCCCATGCTGCAAAGTAATCTGCATCGCCACATTGCCCATTCTCCCAGGGAACATTTATATTATATCCAGCACCTGCTCCTTCTCCGATCATGGTATAAAAGCCATCGTCACCACCTGGATAAAATCTTCCAGATTCATGCCTGCATAAGTATGACGTTTGGTATGATTCAGATCATACATGAAAGTTACACAGCCACAAATCCAAATTCATCTTAAAGCCTCAAGTGGAGAACCCTTAATGACCTGAACCTAAATAACCACAGTTTAAAGAAAGGAAAAACCTAGCGGTAAAGCCCTATTACATTATCGACAGGGTCTCAAAAAATAAGCTATTGTGAATAAAACACTAGAAAACAATAAAAAGACTACGAATCAGAGAAAATACAAGAATATAGTAAACATACCTGTGAACAGAGAAGAATAGGACACGAGAATCATTATAGAATGTTTTTTGAGTACCATTTCCATGATGGACGTCCCAATCAACAATTAAGATTTTCTTTATACCTAAGTCTGGCTGTCACAGAAATGGCAACACAAGTTTAGTAAGGTTGCAATACAGCAACTGACTCACACAAAGCTTAAAATTTTCAATGAACACGGAAATGATAGCAGGTATTCGTTACCCACTCTTTGGTCTAAGAGATAAGTAGCAGATATTGCCACATTGTTGAATAGACAAAATCCCATGGCTTTAGGACGTTCAGCATGATGACCTGGAGGCCTTACAATAGCAACGGCAGAATGCAACTCCCTGCTTGCCACTTTTTCAACAACCTATTTGTTAAAACATCTTCAATTAGATTCATAAACTTTTTCTGCAAATATAATATAAAGCTTATTGAATCAGATTGCGTGTGGCACTTTCTCAAATAGACAGGGCAAAAGTCAGAAAGAAAATACAAGAATAATTTTAAAAATCCTTCTTTTAAAATAGCAGAAGCAGCCAAGTGCACAAGTATCAAGACTCACACCACTGAGAGGTCTGGGGGAGGATTAGATGTACACAACCTAGCCACTATAAAGAAGTGGCTGTTTTTGTGGGTAGAACATGTGACAACAAAGTCATCTAGCCATAAACTTACCATTAGACCAAGACACACCTTCCATTGTTTTGATTAAATGAAAGTAAAAAAACAAAAAAAACATAACTAAAAATTGACAAAATTATTGGAAAAGAACTTGAAACTGAAATAAAAATTAAACAAGTTAAAAGGTTTAGTGCTTTGAAAATTACTTGTGTATTTGGGGAGGAGATAAAACTAAACTATTGGAAACAAAAGTTTTTCTCTCCATATTTTATTGTAACAATTAAATAGAAGTAACTTAAAACATCTAACCACAGAGAAAAACTTCATCAAGTCCTAAATTTTTTACCAATAGCTTATTGTCAATAAATTGAAGAACAATGCAAACAATGATTAACAGTATCTCATTCAACCAAGAAATAGAATACACAAAAAATTCAGATGTTTATACTTAAAGAATTATTCTAAATATCACCTCAACAGCACATCCAGCAGCAAGATAAGCAGCTTTAGATGAACCTTCATTAAAATATATAGAATTCAGTTTTGACGCAATCTTGTCCCTTCGGAAATCGTATTGTCTCGAGCTGATGTTCTTAATCTGATTTACATGATTTTTGGAATGCACCGCCTGTAAATATTTGTCTTCAGCTTCTTTGGCATCCAAAATCACACATCTGGAATATGATAAAACACCAAATTTATTCAGCAATACTTAATAAAAGGGCAGGCCTAATATTAGAACAAAAATCCCCACAACACATTTTGGACAAAATAGAAGAATAATTGATTTAGATCGCAGAAATAGAGTGACTCTGAATCATAACAACACTCAAGTCAGCTTAGCTTATTTCAATTTCAAGCAAGCCCATTCCGCATCTCGTTGTTATTGACACAGAGCAACCAAAGCCCTTTTCAATTTCAACAAAGGTCCATGAAATCTCTCATCCATGAACCGCAAGTTAATAACTAGATTTATGACCTTCCAGTGTCTAGTTTAAATAGATTTTAATTTTGCCAGGGTTTTAAATTGTCCTAGCTTAATCAAAGATCTTGAATTAGAGCCCCGAAAATGCAGCAGCCTTAAATACTTCGTAAGGGAAGCTTTGCCGTTTTTGAGATCTTGTTCGGCTCAAATATGAATTTGACAGATGATTTATACCAAAGGAAAATTGCGGTTTGAATTTTCTTCTGATATAAACCATCTGGTATCAGCCGCAATTTATGCAATTACGGTAAACCTAACGTTACCATCATCACAACCACAGCCGCAATTGCAATCACAATCACAATCACAATCACAATCAAAAAATAAAAACTATGACCTAGATCAAGGTTATTGTGAAATTAATTAAAAGAAACTTCACAATTAAGCGAATCAAGTATATTTACCTCAACTGGTTCATTAAAGCTAATTAGTGAAACAGTGGAACCATCAAATAACATTATAGTATTATCGAATAAATAAATAAATAAAAATAATAAGCAGAAGAAATTGAAAGGCATAAAAAAAAAAAAAAAAAAAAGTGAAAGAAAAAATGAAAATGAAAATGAAAATACCGATTGCAAATGCCGGTTTCCTTAAGCTTGTTCCAGATAACCCTAATACGATCAGGAGCCTCGGGATGAGTAGGGTCGAGTGGGTTGAAGTGCATACACATTCGCTCGTCGTACAGTAAACCAACACGACGTTGACCGTTGACTTTGTTCACTCTCCCAGACGCCATAGTTCAGTTTCTCAGCGACTACTAGTGAATGGTGATGGAATTCAAAAAAATGCAATTATTCGGGGGAATTTGAATTCGAACAGGAACAGTGAGACCCGGTTCTCTATGGTAGTATCAGTTTCCCCCCATTTCTCTTTGAGTTACGCACTTCCGTAGTAGTCGTATTATTCTTCATACACCCTTTTTTTTTTTTTTTACTTTTTCTTTTTAACCTCACCTTTTACTCATTGCCTCTCATTGGCCCGACCGATTTGCATAAGGCGGAAGACTTATCGACTATTTAAAAGAGAAAATATTTTCGACTTTTAAGAAACGGAACAATTAAAGTGTTGAAATCCTAAAAATGTCCCTCCGTAAACCCTCCATCTCTCTTCTTTGTACATAAATGAACAGAAGGACAATTTTGGTATTATAACAAATTTTTTATGTTTTCCGCCTCTCATTAGGCGGAATACTTTATTTTATTTACGACTTTGAAAAGGCAGAAGATAATACGACTTGCAAAAGGCGGAAAATGTTTTATTTTGTTTCCGCCATATTTCAAGCGGAAAGAATCTTCCAACTTGTTTCAGGCGGTGGGGGCCAATAAGTGAAGAGTTAGGTAAAAAAAAATCATTTTTTCGTGCTCGTTAAGGTTACTAAGAGTGGTACTCTTAAAACTCCAAAATTCCCAACTTTCTTTAATAATATACCATTTTTGGTATTAAATCCCAAAAATCAAATTTACTTGTTAGCATTTTCATTTTTTCCTTTACTATCATTACTAATTATTTTTTTATTTTATTATTATTATTACCTCTGTCCCTAAATATGATTATTTTGACACTTTTATTTTTGTCCTTATTTATAAGATTTTATACCAATTTCTAATAACCATTAATTACTTTCTTTTCACAAACATCCATATTTATATAACATTTTTTAAATTACTAATAATATTAACAGAGTTAATTTTGAAAATACATATCAAAATTTCATATTTACAACATAATTAATTAAATTAAATAAATTTCTTAATATGTAAAATCTTAAAAAAGAAAAGAAAAAAAAAAGGTCTTATAGGAACTAGTATTCTTATTTTTTTTTTTTTTTCATGAAAGAGTGGATAGGATTGAAGGAGTCCTGTGCTGGCAATCCTAAGCTAATTACTTTTAGTATGGGTCTTGTTTCAGGTTAGATTAATTTAACCCCAAATTTTATGATATTACTTTTTCCGATCTCAAATGTATAAGAAAAAAAATGTTTTATTAGTGGTATCAAATATAAAAAAAAAAATTAATTAATCTTTTATTCTTAATACAATCATTTCTAAATTAATTTTTGTTTTATTCTCAATACAAATTTTTTAAAGTAATCAATTTTTTAATAAATTCGTAAAAAAAATTTAAGGCACTTAAACAACTTCATTAATAGCTAATTATGAAATTAGTTTTTTTTATTATATTTGAAACTGAATAGAGTATGAAATTGTGATTTTAAATTTTTTTAAAATTATTATTAAAAATGCTTTATTGGTATATGCAAAACTCATATCTCAACGTTTTGAAGGGATATTATTCTTTAACTATCGATAAAAAAAATACCCTTGATTAAAAAAAAGAAAATTAATATTGATTTTTAATTAAATTTAATTAAATCATAATACCGGTTAAATATAGTGAAAAAAATTTATAAAAATTTTAAGCAATAACAATAAAATTTTAAATTGATTAGCAGAAAAATAATTGTATTACTGTATCTAGCTTAGTTATAGGAAATACAATAAATTATTAGATTTGAAAAAGGAAAGGGATTAATGAAATAATTAAATGAAACATCACATAATGAGTTAGGATCAATTGACACCATGTGTAAAACTTGGTCACTTACACCTTCACATATTTTTTTATATATTATAAAATTTGTCAATTCAACCGTTGAATTATATGTTATTATCATGACGATCATACATAATAAATTTCAGAGCATTCGGACAATCATATGTATGTAATCTAACAATGCATATTTACTTATATTTTAAATAACGTAATATCCGTTAAAATAGAATAGTCGGAGGAAGTATCAAATAATTTTTATATTCTATGAAATTTTATAGACTTGATCTACATGATAACAACATACGATTCAACGGTTGGATTGACAAATTTAATAATATATAAAAACTTATGTGAAGATGTAAGTGACCAAGTTTTACATCTGATGTCAACGGATCTTAACTCAATAACGAATACTGGAGTTGATTTATTCTGTTGATATAATTAAACTTTGGACAGAAACGGAAAAGATTAAAATGTACTCCTATTAAAATTAATGACCAACAATACGTAATGGTATAAAAATTAAGAAAAATGATTTATCAACTTACAAAATTAACTTACAAATAAGCTTATACTATAAGAAAATGACAATATTTGTTTGTAAGTTGATTTTGTAAATTAGTTTATTATGACTCAAAAATTAAATAAGTGTCATTTACGATTATAACTCAATATTAAGAAGTGTAATTAATTAATCTACACACACATATATATATATATATGTTATTTTTATAGTAGTATTTCTTTATCTAATGGCTAATACTGACAAGTATTTGATACGAAACTAAATATAGCAAAAATATATCAATAAATAATAAATGTTAACTTTTTTATTTTTTTTTCCTTTAAGTAATTTTAGTAAGTGTCCTACTTTATATCTCTTTAGTAATTTATATCTCTTTAGTAATTAAACTTACCTTTTTCTACTTTCTATTTGTTTTATTACTTATGTTGAGGCGAAGACGTAAAAATATCAATTAATATTTTAGTGATTTTTTAAAATACTATTAAAGGTATATGTTTGGTAAGATAGATTTGTAATTTATCCGGAAGCTTTTAACTTATTGATTTAGTCAATAAGTATAACTTTTGAAAACTAGCTTTCATAAAGCTATGTGAAGTCGCTTAAAAAAAAAAGTGAAAGAACTATTAATAAATGAGATCTCAATTTTTCTCTTTTTTTTTTCATAATTATTATCGTATATTTTGGCAAAATTATATTATTGTTTTAGTTATTTAACAAATTTCAGTTAGTTTTATCAAACAACTCTACTTCAATCAGTTAGCTATACATATATAAACTTTCTGCTACAATCCCACAACTTTTAGTTAGTTTCACAATCATCAGTTACAAACTCATAGTGTTTTTTTTTTAACCAAACTCAGTTACAAACTCATAGTTATCAGCTACAAACTCAGTTACAAACTCATAGTTATCAGCTACTATTCATAGCTATCAGTTATCAACTATTTTTACCAAACATACCCTTAAACATGGGGTCTTATAGACGAAATTAGTTTATCGTTATGCACTTGTAACTCGTAGAAGTGAAATAAGCTGAGAGCTGTGAGTTTGTAACTACGAGGTTATAGCTATCTAGTTAACTGTTTTAAATATATGGTGTTGTTCGACAAAAATGACTTTTAAAGCATCTGAAAGCTAAGCTATTAAATGGTCGTAAAAAACATGCAACATTATATCATTTAAATTTATTCATTTTTATTAAATAATTAATTAAATTAAATTCATTTATGTTTTTTATTTATTAATTATGCAGTTAATTAATTAAATACATAATTAGTTAAAAATTAAATTGTCATTAGAGTAGGTAAATAATTTTGAAAATTTTACGAGGCTGTAATTGGTATATGAATTACTGAAAGTTAGGTTTTTTGAAAGCTACTCGAAGTAGCTTTATAAAAACTAGTTTTCAAAAGCTACATGCTCATCTTTTAAAAGCTACAAGTTTTTTATAATTAGTGTTCATCGAACGAGACTAATAGCTAGCTTATTGACTGAATTTAAAAACTCTTGATTAACAAAAAAGTTCCTTATTAAACATGTCGAAGAGAGTTGTGAGCAACTTTTTAAAAATAAACACTTATTTATAGCATTGACAATTTGGGTGGGCAAGCCCATGCCCGCAAATGTCAAGCGTTTTTGGTATGCATGCCCGCCCGCCCATTTAACTTTTTTGAGCGAAAAATCCAATTATTAAATAATAGGCGGCCCGCCACTCGCCCGATAATGCCCACAAAAAAAAAATTGGGCAGGGTGGGCGGGCATAAATTTAAAATTGGGCATAAAATCAATGTCATGCCCATAAAAATTTGCGAGCGAGCGAGCCTAGTGGTCATACACTCAAATTGTCAATACAACTTATTTATGAACGGGTTTAGCAGGAACTTTAAAATTGTTTTTGGCCTTTAATATAACATCCTTTTTATTTTTGTTTTTTTGTTTTATTTATAAAATTTCTTCAAATTTTCGTCAACATTTGATCAAAATGTTTTATAAATTAAATAATAATTATAAATAAAATTTGTAATAAAATTTATCAAATATTTACATTTCCTATTTTGTTTATAAAATAATTCATTTTTCTCGACGAATTTTAATTTGTCTAAAAAAATCATACATCAAATACTAGAGTGTAAAAACTATCCTCTGCAAATATTCAAATTTTTTTTATGTCATTTGTTAATATCCTATGGAATTTTACATTCTTATGTGAATATTTCCATGAAAGAAAATTATTCGAGTAGCCAAAAATGTGAATATTTAAAAAAAATCTTTTATAATGAGTAGTGGTATGAGTGTATTTGGTATAACAAGTTTATAGCTTATCTAGTAGCTTTTAGCTTATTGATTTGGTCAATAAGCTACTAGAGCTTTTTGGTGAATAAAAAATAAAAGAAGCTTATATCTTTCAAAAACGAAGCTTATAGCTTTTGAAAGCTAGCTTTTAATTAGAAAGCTACATCAGATAGCTTTGAGAAAAAAAATAAGAGCTTTCAATAAATCATATCTCAATTTTACCCTTTTTTTATTAAATTATATTATTATTTATTGTAGCCCAAATTAATATTACCCCCAAATTTTTTACTTTTTTCCCTCAAACCCAAAAACCTAGAATTAATCATTATATATTCAACATCTGTACGCACCACACCAAACCACTCATAAAGAAATCCTATATTTAACTATTAATTCAGGAGACATAAAAAGTATGTGATATTTATTTCAACATTGATCATCAAATTCCTCTTTCACTTTTTTGTTATCCTCAAATTTTTTTATTTTTTTTTGTGAATTTGGTTCAGATTGGATTTGTGTGATTTTGTAATGGCAGTGCGTCCAATTAATAGGCTAAAAGTTTGTCCTTCTTTCGTGTCATTGTTAATAAAGTTATCGTGACACTTTTATAAAAATAATAAAAATGTTTAAAATGTGGTAGTATTAAGTAATAATTATTAGAGTGAAGGGACACTTTTGGTCCCTCAAGTTTTTCGACAGGGACACTTTAGTACCTCAAGAAATTTAATTCATTTTTGGTCCCCAAAGTTTACAAAAGTACCAATTTAGTCCCTGTCCTATTTTCGTTAGTCACTTCGTTAAGGGACTAAATTGGTGCTTTTGGAAAACATGAGGGACTAAATTGGTACTTTTGGAAAACATGTGGGACTAAAAATGAATTATATTTCTTGAGGGACTAAAGTGTCCCTGTCGAAAAACTTGAGGGACCAAAGTGTCTCTTCACTCTAATTATTATGAATGTTATAATTTTTTTTTTATAATTTATATCTATATGAATGAAGTATATGCCTTTCTCTATAAGCTACTAGTGTAGTATTATCGTTATTGAAACATGAATGTCAATATTAATTATATATTATTCTACATATTATGTACTTTTCAGTCATTTAACATGTTTAAATTAGTTGCACAACTAGTTTGCGAAACAGCTCTAATTCAATAAGCTAGCTATACAGTTATAAGCTCACAGCTATAATCCCACAGCTATAAGCTAGGTTCACAGCTATCAGCTATAAGCTCACAGTTATCAGTTACAAGTTCACAGCTATAAATTAGTTTTGCCAAACAGACCCTATGTGTTTAAAAAAAAATGATTTTATTTATTGAGATTTTATTTATATTTCCAATAATATTTAACTACTTTTTTTTCTCAAAAACATCCTATTAAATCAATATTTTTTCAAATCTTAATAATAATTACGAGGATAAATTTGAAAAAGTGTACTAAATATTTACATTTTCAATATCACAAACATTATTTTTTCACTTTCTTAATGGGCGAAATTTTTTTGCAAAAGTGTCTTACATATAAGACTAGAGGAAGTATCAAATTTTATGAGATCAATTTATTACTATCTTTGCTATTAATTTTTTTTTTATTAAAAATAGTTGGTTTTAGTAGCTAAGCGCAACTAGATTTTCAAGTATAATATTTGATTCTCGAAAACAATATATATTCGTTTCGTTTATAAGTAGTGTTTATAGAGGCTTTGTTCTATAATTCATATGTATTGTTATTGTACAAAATCAAATACACAACTAATGAGTATTATTTTACACAACGCACCCTTATTTATTACACTTACGTTTTCACTTTTAATATCATTTTTTATTCAATAATGATTATATAATGACATTATGGTCAAAATGCCCCAAATTCTTACATCATTTAACTATTTTTTAAAAATTATATATAACCTTAAAATACACTACTTATGAACAGAAAAAGTACTTGTTAAGAGGGGCAATCATAATATCCCATAGAATTAGTAAAAAAAATCCAATCCAATTAGGTGGGTCACAACAAACCTAATACATTAACAAATTTTGATTTTTAAAATATAACCCGAATAAATTTCTAGCTTTTTTTTGTCCGATTGATAAAGGTCAAATCCATCAAACTTCAAGATAATCCGTTAATATCACTGAAAATAATTTATTATCAGATTTACTTAGTTTTTTCCCGAAATTTTAGCCTATCTCAAACCCAAAACAACATTACCCAAACCTAATCAAATAACTCAAATTGCCGGCTCAAATATTCCCAAAATGATTAATCGCTAGTTCACAAGAGAGTGAATACCCCGGGAAAAAAAAAAAAAACAAAAAAACTATAGGATATTAATACTTATACACTTTTCGGTATCTTTACACTAGGATAATTTCTATTTTTGATTATTTCTTGATTTCTTCTATCCTCGGAGCACCGAATGCGAATGTCATTTCCAGTTTTGGTCCTCATTATTTTCTTATTACTAATCGTTATTATTGTTGGCTCGTTTCAACTTTCAAACCTTGTAAGGAAATAATATACCTGTTATGGACCGGTTCCACGGACCAACAAGAACCGGTACCACGGACAAACAAGTATCAATCCAGTATACCGGTAATCCGATATCAATAGTGTTTAATAAGTAAACGTTGTAACGGTTTGTCATTATTTCAGCTAATAATGACATTCATGTAGCCGTTACACCTTAACCTTAATGCCCCATCATGGCTCATCATTACAAGACCTCCAACGCATCCCTATATAAGCAAGGTAAAATACCAAGGTATGGACGCTCTCTCATCTCTCATTTTACACGACACACACGCCACCCCGGCCCAAAATATCCCGACTCGATGGCGGAGTTCTTTAATCGAGAACCTGTTATCATTGTCGTACATCAACAAACCGGCTTGCCGATACATGTGGGATAACACCCCACAACAATACCAATAAAGTTGAACATAATTGATAATTTCTCAGTCTCATAACTTATACTCTTATTATTTTAATTATTGCATATAAATTAAATATAGATTAAGAAATTAGTAAATGATGTAAAAATTTAATATATTATAATTTATTTAATAATTGAAGATAGAATAATAATAAATGTATGAAGACCATGGGGTATTTGTTTTTTATTAAGATTATCTTTTAGCTTCTTTTAAAAAAATTATCATATATTTGGTTGGCAATGCAGAATATAACTTTAAACTACATTATTAAAAAAATAATCAAAATCTAGCATCTTCATGTAGATGTTGCAGAATCTTTTTTAGTAAGATTATTTTTTTAAACCAATGTAATTTTTCTATTTTACCTTTATCACTCTAACAACATTAACTATTCCT
Organism: Crotalaria pallida; assembly: GCA_037953625.1. Classification (NCBI taxonomy): domain Eukaryota; kingdom Viridiplantae; phylum Streptophyta; class Magnoliopsida; order Fabales; family Fabaceae; genus Crotalaria; species Crotalaria pallida. The sequence goes on from CM075649.1 coordinate 185,170,656, forward strand.
TTATCACTCTATATCTGTTTTTGTAATTTACTCCATAAAATAATCATTTTCTACATTATTCAAACAAAACAGATTAGTTTAAATTCATTTTTTCAGTTAAGAACCCAAGTATAAACATATTATAATTTTAATAAGTTATACTATAATCTTACCAGATTATAATCACTTATAAAAATAATCATAATAGTATAATTTTAACAACTATCTCAAATACGCACTATATTAAAACCATATGTGTGATAAAAAAGAAAATGTTATAAATAAAAATATACTTAAAAAATTGTATATGGGAATATTGATATTCTAAAAATATATAATTCCTCTTCATTTACTGAAACTCACCGATTCTCATCAATCTTACATAGTAAAATTTACCGATCACAGTTATCAAGTTCCAATATATATACCATAAGAGAAAATCAATGATTTTTTCTTAATCCCTTACATGCTGTTATAATTTGTGGAAAGAGCCTTATGTGTATGTCCATTTCTCCTGGGGCTCATAGTCAGTGTAAGGTGTCATAGCAAATAGTAAAATGATAATGAAGTTTAAGGTTGCCTGCAGGTTCAGTTTACAGTATTCAACTGTGATAAACTGTTTGCATTGCTAAAATTTTTTATACATAGATTATATGTAAATATCAATTATTAGTTTTAGAATGTTGCAACATTGAATTGAGACATCTTGTCCTGCAACTGCAATTTAGTCAATAATGAATTATAAGGCATGTTTGGTCACTCTACCTAAAATCAATTTTAACTTCGAAATCACGTTGGAATAAAAACAACTATTAGTAGCATTGACATGAATTAATTTTGGGCCGCAGAACCAATCATGCACTATGCGGTCACATCTCACATTACATACATAAGCTGATGTGGAATGCATTTACAAAACCCAAGATGCACCATGCTAGCTACTACTACTTGGGTAAAGCTTGAGAAGATAAGATGTTTTTTTTTTTTTTCAGTGGCAGTAATAATAACAATTTAATTCCAAAAAAAAAAAAAGACACTAGCCAATATGCATCCGCAGCAAGATAAGGGCTAGGGAAGATTCAACAATGTGATTCAAATTGCAAATAGCAAAAGTAAGGTACAACTGAATTAGCAGCCCATGTGCCATCAAACAGAACAGGTGGAGAAATATAAGAGTAGCAAATTGACAAAAAAACAAGGCTGTGATGTACACCAGCCCCATACAAAAGAACAAGCATCCATGGTACCGTGGCATGAATGTAATGTAGTGAGATGTATTATATTCTCATTGGCTAGATAAACATAAAATTATTTAGAGTAAGCAACTCTGATCATTTGGGAAACAGTCCACACTCATCACAGTGATTTTTTTTTTTTTAATTTAGAAAAAAAAAAAAAGACAAAATCAAAATGGGGTACATACCATGTGAACTTGATAGATTTTCCAAAGCTTACATTTGGCTGATTTTTATTAAGTAGAGCCTATGTTGAAAATGACCCAAGGCCACTGTTAAACATAACCGTGAATCCACGACAGCCACACTTCCAAGGCAGAAGATTCTACCTATACCATATATATTCGTGGCTCTTCGTGCTACCATGTGACTCCCTATGGTACTGTTTTTTTTCCTTCCCCTTGCTGTATGTATATATGTCGTTTTTATTTATTCCAAGTGATTTGAAAAGCATCAAGGTACGGCAACGTGCACAATTTACCTACGTAAATCCATACGCAGGATTTTGCTTAGGTACCTTAAAGGTAAAAATATTATATTTGATGAAATATTATATTTAAACTTTGCAAATGAATCCTTAAAATTTTTCTAAAAACAAAATTATTATTTTATACAAGCCATGAATGAAAGTGGATTTCTCAATTTAAATCGAAAGAAGAAAACTTGCACAGGTTTTTAATTTTGAAAAGTAAATTATTAGTTTTTTAGGAATATTTTAGGTAGTCAAATGCAAAATTAAAGATTTTTAATTAAAAAAGTTTATTATGACATTCATGTGAAATTTTAGTCTATATTTTACCATTGTATTGGATTGAACATAAACTATATCACAACCCTTTTTTATTAGGGGAGACTGGAGTAATTTGTTTAAGAATTAAGATACAGAAGTAGCGGGCAGGAATATCACGAGTTTATTTATCCAACATCTATATCAACCTCCAATGTCATCATTTCTCGAGTGTGCTTGGATAAATTTATTTATATGAATAACTCAATTATTATACAAAAGGATAAAAAATTAACAATTAAACATTACCGAAAATAAATTCTATTACTTCATGCGCGTGTATGTTTTAATTTTCCTACCACTTGCAACAAGTTCTAATCAATATTTCAAATTTTTCAAATATTAAGGAACATAGATGGGGCCTCTATGATTTTATTATGCTTGGTTGATTTTTATTAATAATATTTTTCTTGGTTTGCTGTTAAAAAAATATTAAGGAACATAGACTATTTAATCTGATCATGACTAAGGAGAATCTACAAATAGATATAATAAGATAGAGGAGAGAGTCCAACAGCAACACCTTAAGCACTACATGGAAAGAATCAAAAGCCCATCTTTTTTACACCCAAGAGATGGCACAGGGTGGTGGAGAAAAATATTTAAAAAAAAAAACTAACGTCTCAAGTTCAACACCTAGAAAATAACACTCACATGCATATTATGCAGTGTGACATTACAGCATCACCTTTTTTCCATCATACGTACAGGTCACAGTCATGACCAATTCATCTTTTCAACCCCACCAAAGCATGATGAAGCCATAAAAGAGGGCAATTGAAAATGGAGAGAAACAAATAGTGTCCATTAGTCTAAGCCCACCATGACTTTCATCAGTGTTCATGCCAGATCCTGAAGGGCCCATGCCTGTGCCAATGCCTCCTAATACACCAGGAGTTGTACCATATGGACTAGTGCCAGTGGTGGTGGTAGAGCCAGTGGTTGTTGATGGAGTTCCGGTGGTAGGGTTGGTCCCTCCCATGGTTGGTGTAGTTGACACAGGTGTTGTGCCTGCAGTGCTGATTATGGAAAGGAACCATCACTCATTTCAATTTTCACATACATAGCTGCCTTACTTCAAATACAACACTCACATACAAAATTAAAGCACAACATATATTTATTTAACAATTAGGTTGCATTTATACATCTTTACAAATTGACTCAAACTAGTAATTTGTTATGACAAATTTGCTTTTATATGCTTTGTTATGACAAAATTATCTTTACACAATATACATGGAACAAGATTAAAAGTTGAGCTACTTATGATGTGTTTATTTTAGTGGCATGAGGGGCACAATTGTCCTTTCAGTAAAAGTTCCCTTTGGTAGCTTTGAGGGCTAAATAAACCACAGTTGATCTACTACCTTCAAATTCGGTCCCAACTAGGAGTACCTTATAAGTTGGTATACATGATCATAACTCAATATTACGACTATTTGAAAACATGACTACGTCTTTAACTTCAGAAAAGGACAATGACGACGAAAGTATGTACTAGGATTGAAAATTCAAGTTAATCAAAGATAGGTGTTTTTTTCTGCATCTGGTACATGACACCCCCTTTATAGATACCACAAAGCACCAACCACAACCATGTAAGTGTATGTGAGGTGAACTCGTATACTGTATCCATGCGAGAGTCTTGAGTTCAGATTTTTTTTAAGATTTTCTCAAGACTATGTTAATCTTCAAAATCGATGGAGAGTCTTGATTTGAATATGTAAAATAACATACTCAACTTAAGGCTCTTGTGGGACTCATTTCTGTCTTTTTCTTCATTTTTTACTTTATAATACCTTAATAAATAAATAATAATAATAATTAAATATTATTAACAATAAATAAATAATAATAAAAATAAAGTAATAATAAATAATAATAATTAAAAATAATATTATTATTTTAAAAAAATAAAAAATAATATTTTTAAATATATAATTTTTCTATTTTATTTTTAAATATATTGTCTTGTTATGGAAAAATAAATAAATAAATAAAAAAACATATTTTATATTGAAATAAATAAATAAGAATTATAAAAACTTGAATTATATTGTAATTTTTTTATGTAATTTATGATTTTTAGTTGGTACCATTAATTATTGTAATGTTAAATTTTATTTAATTTTAATAATTAAAATTATTTGGGATTATTTTTATAAATTCTACATAATTATTACTGAAATTGTATTACAAAAGCATTATTAAAATAAAATTGTATATAAAAATACATGATGATGTAATGTTGATGCATGTTTGATGAGTCTGGTATTAAGACTTTGTTGTGGTGAAAGATATGAAAAGTCTAAAATTGAGTCTGATAACAAAATCATAATGTAATGCTGATGTGTTAGAGTCTGATGAGTCTTTATGTTAAGACTCTGTTGTGAATGCCGTATAATATTTATGTCTCTTTATTATGTGTTAATTGGTTTGGTAAAATATCCTTGGTTGCACGTCCACAGTACAAAACTACAAACCTCTGCCAACAATCCAAAACCCAACACAATTTGATACTCCAGGGGTCTTATTTATAAGACTTTTGGTATTTTTCACTTCAAAAAAAAAATAGATAAATGTGTTAGTGACATTGGAAATATAAAAATTTGATATACTTTTTCAAAATTACCCCTATAACTATTATTGTAACTCTAAAATATGTTGACTTTATAGAGATATTTGTGAAAAAAAATAATTAAATGCTATTAAAAATTGAAAAAAAAATCTTATAAACAGAAACAAAATAAAAACTTCAAAAATGTTACTCCCTCCGGCTCGAATTATAAACAACAAAAAACATACTTGCTTTAAAATATAAGCAAAACTAACTAACTTTATTAAATTTTGTTTCATTCTCAATGCCACTTTCCAAAAACATCTCTAGAAAATTGTAATCTTATTTAATTTTTGTTTAATTCCCAATACTACTTTCCAAAAATACCTCTATTTTTTATAAATTTGAGAAAATTAAATACAATCAACTAACCTTCTTAATAAGCGTAAAAGTGGTTAGAATTGCTTATAATTCGAACCGGAGGGAGTATAAATAAGACAGAAGCGAGCGAGTACATCAAACTACAGGGGGAGATAGTAGTACTGTATAAATTAGAGAAAGTGATGGGTAGCCAAAACTGGTCATACACAGACATCAATAAAATCTCTACTTTTCAAAAATGTAGGGCCAGATCTCGAAGCATGTGTCTATCTATCCATCTGGCTTTCATTTCACAATTCGTTTATATACGAGTAATAATCAAAATAAAAATTCGAAATTACTGACTTATGAGGGATGGGGCAATATACAGTAAGTAGCGCTCTGTACTACTGCTCTCCTACGCTCAATCGCTGCTGTCCACACTTTTTGACTATATAATAAGTGCATCCCTGACTGGTTATTTATTTCTCTACCCCGCAAAAAAGCAAAGAAAAAAGCATATGATAAAGGGAGCTCAATTGGAACAAATTTGTCTTTTCTTGATGATGGTAGCCCCTTCTTTAATTATTTACAGTATATTTCAATTCAAAGAGATTTCAAACTTTACTAAAGCATCGGATCCCAATTATTGCAGCTGTGTAACATCTTTCATCATCAAATATCAAATTAAAGTTTACAGTCTTACTGCAACGGCTATCGGACATCCCTTCGAAATTATTATTGTTGATTATAAGAAAAAAAAATTACTCTATTCATCATTGTGGAATTGAAATGAAATGAAAGAAAGGATTCATCTACATTGGAATGGACCAAATCTAAATGGCAAAACAGATCTCAAGCGCACGTTTATTAAGTGTACACTAAATTTCACCGTACATTATATACTTGATAAAATCAATCCTAAATTATTCATTACCACCTTCAAAAGAGAAATTACCAGCCTAAAAATTGTAAATACTGTATTTAATGGACGTGGGGTACTGGGGTTAAGGAATAATGGAAAAGTGAGTATAGAAAAACTAAATAAGCTATTGAGCTGAATTTATTTTTCGATATACCAATTTTGCCCATGTAATTTTTGGCCTCTAGGCTCAAATAAGGTCATTATCCTCCTGTTATACATTATACTGTGCTGATTTTTGCTTACGTTACAACTGAAAGCTCATATTAACGTGTCCTGGCATTTATTCACTTGAGGATTAGGATGTAAGAAAGCAATACCTACCACCACCCTATCCCCATAAAGCCAAAGTGAACCCATCTTTTTTGAATATTAATCTAAAACTAGTGATAATCTATGCAAAGTGCTCCCTAGTCCCCATTACGAGAAACAAAAGTAAAAGTCACCACTCCACTGACACCACTACTACCGCTTGATTTTAACGATTTCAGTCCGAAAAGACATAAAGAAAGAAAAAAGAAACTCAAATGTGATTCACCAAAATGTGTACCTGACACTTGAAGGGTATGCACAACCGCTAACGCCTGTTCATTAAGAACAACACAGTAAAAAGATTAAGTAAAAAATAAATAAATAAATAAATGTTAAGGCTAGTAATTAATTAAGAATTCTATGGTAATGGAACATACTAGGGTCAGATGTTACGACGGTGGCAGTGCCAGCAAAGTCACAGGACATAGGAGCTTGACCCTTTCTTTGGTAATAGCTATTCACGGCATAGTTGCAGTGAGCCCTAACAGTGTTTGGTTGGAAACAAGGCCCGTTTTGATGGAGAGGGTTGCAGTCAGCCCCTGCTCCACATGCATAGTCCAACGTCTTCTGCAGTATTGTGTCACTACCATCCTTGCAAACACACCAATTCCCACCTATCACCAAATAAACAAACAAAAAATTATAAGCATAGTATTTATTTTGTAGTACTAGTAATAGTTTGCAAATGGAAAAATAAATAAGTGAATGTTAAAATATATATATAGCAAGCTCTAGTGAAGAATAATAGATCATATTACAGCTAACTACACAAGCCAAGAGAAACACAAAAAATGATGTTATTACATGGTAACTAAATATATGACTAGCTAACTAGCCCAAAAGTGTTATATTGGAAGATTTTGTGCTATTTTTTTTTTCTAAAAAATAAAGGACAGATATAGATCGAGCTAAAAAAAAAAAGAAAAGAAGGGAGATCTTAGCTTGGTAGTCTATATTTAAACTTTGAAAAGAAAAGAAAAGCAAAGTGATATATACTACTATAGTTTAAACTAAAAAAGTAGAGAGAGTAGTTAGGAAGCAGCATACTTGAAGAGCCAGTGAAGAAAGCCAAGAGAATGAAGGAAAGAGCAAAAGCAGCCATGTTAGATTAGGGGGCAAAAGAGAACAGAACTGGAGCAGAGATTGGGATGTTAGGAGAGGTGTACACACACTTGAGTAAGTGAGAGAGAGAGAGAGAGAGAGAGAGAGATATGGAAAATGTGGTACAGCTAAGATTGAGAGAGGGAGGGATGGGAATGGTGGGTGGGTGACAGTGTAAGAGAGAAGAGATCAGAGAGATGAGATAATGGAGCAAGGACAAAACAAAAAATTATAACACTAATAACAGAGTGGGAGAGTGCAGAAGCTTGTTGATGGTAAACTAGTAATAAAGTTGTTGCAAATTAAACGGTGGGATGATAGTTGGCCCCAATTGTTGTCGGCTTCTTACTGCTTTTTTGCTAAACCCCTTGCAACTCTATACTCTATCTCCGACCCCTGTTCTATGCCAAATGCTTATAGATAAATTTATGCCTAAAGGTTAAAGTTATAATAATAATAATAATAATAATAATAATAATAATAATAATAATAGTAGTAGTAGTAAAATGATAACCAGTGACAATATTTTCGGGGATAAAAAAATTGACTTTTTCTTTTTGTCCCATTATTATTCTTTGGCCTCCATTTGCCCTTAATTTACCTATTTTACGGAGACAAAAGATGATTTCCGATTTTCAAGAGACGGAAACTATCTTAATTTATTATCGATTTGCATAAGGCGGAAGAATTACCGACTATTTAAAAGTGGAAATACTTCCACCTTTTAAGAAGCAGAACAATTAAAATGTTGAAATCCCAGAAATGTCCTTCCGCGAACCCTCAACCTCCCTTTTGTACGTGAATGTACTGATGGACAATTTTGGTATTATAACAAATTTTTAATGTTTCCACCTGATAAAAGATGGAATACTCTATTTTATTTACAACTTTGAAAAGGCGGAAGATAATACGACATGCATAAGGCAGAAATTGTTTTATTTTGTTTCCGCATTGTTTCAAGTGAAAAGAACAGTGGGTCAAAGAGTAATGGGTGGGTCAAAAAAAAGTCAAAAATTTTTAATATTTTTTAGTCGATAGCTCTTTCAAAATGGGGATTGAACGTCTGACGTTATATTTAAGGTTATAAATTATTTATCAATTATGTTGAGCCTTGTTACATAAACGGATATGTGATACTCCCTTTATCTCATAAAGTTAAGTAAAAAACATAGACATTTTTTATCCCAAATTAAAGTTAAAATAGCGAATAAAAAAAATTAAAATTGCATTGTATATCCCGTGATTGGCTAATTAAGGAAACATATATTAAATACTTGTTTTGGTAATTGGTTGATTTGGGAAGACAATGCATTAAAAATGTGTTCCCTTCTGTTTGTTGAATTTTCAAAAATTTACTAACTTATTGAAGGGGCGAGAGTATATATCTTGCATATTTTCAATGATACTCCTTTCGGTCCTATATATAGGAAGTATTCTAAAAAGTTTTCTTGATCCTAATTATAAGTCACTTTATATTTTCTATGCATAATTTATTGATTTTTCTCTTTTTTGCCCTTATTAAATGATTTGACTATCTATGTGTTTTTTGTTGTTCATTAATGAGTATGAATTTTCGAAGAAAAGTTGAGGGGGTAAAATTGTAATGTTACAATATATTCTCATAGAATTCATAAAACCAACAACTTTCTTTGGTATGTGTAATTCGGTTAAGTATGCCCTATAATAAGGACCGGAGGGAGTAAATATTTTTTTTATTGGAAGCTCTTTGAAATGTTCGATAACAAGAGTTTTATTAGATACAAGTTAATAATATTTATTCAGATTTGTTATTAGGAGTATTTTTATATTGTGTATAGTACATATTTATGAGAAAATACTGGTCAGATAAATTTTCAACACATTTTGTTAAGGATAAAATTCAAGTATTTTGTCAAAAGAGAGACTATTGTGGGATCCTAAATTAACCTTTCGGATGAACTAGGGATGGGCACGGGTACGGCATATCCATGCCCCTATCCGCGGGTATTTATCGGTATTTATGTGGGTAATGGGTATTTACGGGTACCCACGGGTTTTAACTTTTATCATTTTTTTTTTTTGAAAATTAAGCCAAAGCTATACTGCACCAGACGCTATATGTACTGAACCGCTCATCAAACAATTGTAATATAGTAAAATGATATGTCCAATTAAATTGATAATTATGCAGTGAATGTAGATATGATTGGTACAGATACGTACGCACTCGTTCATATCATATGGTTATCTATTTCCTTATATGAAATATCCATACAGCTACTATATGTTCTACTTTGGGCCTGCAGCATCAAGATTGGGCGATGCAGTATCAAAATTGGGTGTGGATCAAGCCACACACTCTATTATTTATACTAATATGTATATATATTTATTAATAAAATATTATTTTATTTATATGGGTACCCGCGGGCGCGGGTACCATAATACCCATCCCCACTCATAAGGGAATAGTGCGGGTATCCGTTGCGGGTATTTGTGCGGGTACCCGTGGGCATGGGTATTTTGCCCATCCCTAGGATGAACGTTGATTTCAATAAATACTCCTCTCTCGATAAAAAATTACTCTCACCGTTGCTAAATATAAAACATATTTAGGGGATTTCACGTTTATTAAGAAAGTGGAATAATTTAGTTAATTGTATTGAAAATGTGAATTTTTGATATGTAATTTCAAAATTACCCCTATTAATATTATTGAGAATCTAAAAAGTGTCAAATAAATAGGGGTGTTTGTGAAAAAAAAAAGTAATTAATGATAATTGAAAATTGGTATGAGGCTTTATAAACAAGGATAAAATAAAAGTGTCAAGAGAGTTTTATATTTAGGGACGGAAAAAGTATTAATCTATGTGATCAAAATTATTAATCCTGGATGATCGAGTAATTTCTCCGATGTACATTAAATAAAAGACACTTGTTATGGACCGGTATCACGGACAAATAATAATCGGTATCACGAACCAACAAGCATCAATCCATCGTACCGGCAACCTGGCATCAATAGTCAATCAATACGCACGTAACTGTTGTAACGATTAGTTATTATTGCTGCTCATCATGGCATTCATGAAGCTGTTGCAACCGTCACCTTAATGTCATATCATAGCACGTTATACCTTTCACCCTATAAATAGAGGTAATGACCAAGGTATGAACAAGGCTCTCTCATCTCTCATTTTACACGGCACACACCACCCCCAAATATCCCAACTCGATGGCAGGGTTTGGTGGCGAAGTTCTTTAGCCGATAACCCGTTATCATTGTCGTACATCAACAAACCGACTTGCCGGTACTGTGGGATAACACCCCACAACAATGAACACGTTGCTATATTCCCTTATCCGGACTCATTTGTTAACGGCGAGAAACCTCGTGTTGAGTTTCCCTATTCGCTTTATGGAACAGAATGAGAAGAACTTCATGTTGAATTCCCCTTCTTTTTACTCTCGCCAAGCATGAGGAACCCTCAATCGGGCTTTCCCCTTAGGTCTTGTATTCGGCAAGTAGGAATCTCCGTGCTAGATTTCTTTCTTCGAACTTACTAGACGGCTCGAGAAACCTTGCACCGAGTTCCCCCTTCAAACTCTGGTTCCAGACATTGAGAATATTGTATTGTTTTCACTCATTTGAAATCAGTTGTAAGATTTGAAGAATCTCTTTGGAGTTAAGAATCTGTTTCATAGTTACAAAAAAATTCAACGCTCATACCGGTCTTTCCTATCCATACCTCGACGCTCCTCCTTAAGTCACAACACCGAGCTGGGGGGCTACTGTTATGGATCGATTCCACAAACAAATAATAACTGGTATCACGGACCAACAAGCATCAATCCGGTATAGCGGCAATCCAGCATCAATAGCCAATGAACTATGTTCTCATCCCGTTGTTTTCACACGACACACACACCACCCCCAAATATCTCGACTCGATGACGGAGTTCTTTAACCGATAACCCTTTATCATCGTCGTACATCAACAAATCGACTTGTCGGTACATGTAGGATAACACCCCATAACAACACTTATAAGACGAGTCAAAATAAGATCCCCTTAAGTTTTTCTTTGACTTCATCATCTAATCAAGATTTGTCTTAAAACTTTAGGATTGTTTGCATGTATATTTTTATGAGTTTAATGGCTATGTATGTATTATACTAGTGTTTTATCATTCGCTATTTATTCTTATATGAAAATTATCAATTACTAACTTATCAAGAATATTTGATGAGTTAACAATGTAAAATAAAATTACATAATCGATAGATCATGTGTTTTATTTTTCTTTTTATTCCCATTGGTCTTGAATATAAACGTGATAAAAAAATTTAGCCTTAAATGTAAGTTTTTTTCATGATATTAATTACTTTTTTCATAAATACTATTATCTACTTAACATTATTTAGAGTTCCAATAATAATGAAAGAGATAATTTTGTAAAAGTATATAAAATATTTACATTTATAATGTCATTCACGTTACTAACTAGTTTTATATGGTCGGGTATATCAAATGTTTACTCAAAGGAACTTACAATTAGATTAGAGGTAGCAATTGGGACTATTAGGTCATATTCGAGCCGATCTGTTTTGAGTTCGAATGATTGGATAGGATTATCCAGGCAAAAAAAAAAACTAATCTCAGTATGTAGTGGGTCATTTTCTAAAGCAGGTAGGCCCTTTTTTTTTTAAATATTAATGAGCCAATTATAATCTTATAGACTCGGTATGTTTTTTTTTTTTTTTTTTTTTTTGCATCAACTAGTACCCGGATTTGGTTTATCCAGAATCCGACTCATACAATCCGACCTAACTGAATTCGCACCGAGCGACGGGGATTCGACTCCAGCTTTATTAATCGAATTAAAAACCCCCAAAATCTACTAAAGTTGTATTTTAATATTCTAATTGTCCAAGTATGCTTTATGTCAAGTTTATTCCGATCAATTATTCTTTTGCTGACTTTAATTTAGAAGTTTAAGGGAGTACATCAACACATTCTTATGGGTGTGGAAACGTGTGTTTGCCAAAAGCTCTTTCTCACTGGCTTTCGCGTTTACTGTTGGTAGTCGCAGATCCAAACGCACGATACATACACGCAGATACGTACACATGAGAAATAACTTCAATTCTTATAATCTTACACTTTTTCCTCACATTTTTATTTGGACTTTTTTTTATTTCTTTACTGTAATTACTAATCACTTCTTTTTAGTTCCTCCGATTTTTATTAAAAGTCTTTTTTACGAGAGAAAAATAAGGTTTATAATAAGGACACGAGGGATTACTATATTTCATTGGCTACTGTTTAACCAGCTTTCGAGGAAGAAAATAGTTTCATAGGGACTTGTTGTTCATCTTTTGGGAGTTCTTTTGTCATGGCATGACTTTGGCATCCAAAGAGAGTGGGAAAAAAAATAGAATAAATAAAAGGATCAAGGATAAAATATTTTTCCACTAAAAAAAAGGATAAAACATTTTTAAAAATATAATATAATTTTATAAAAGACTTTTTTACCGAAAGAAACAAAATATTTTAAATTAAAGAATTAATAATAAAAAATATTTAAAATTTTTATCTTCAATTTTAAGAGCTAAAATAAAAAAATATTAAATTAAAATAGAATTTTTTTTAATGTAGACTCTATATCATATTTTAAAAAATTCGTATTTAGTAAATCTTTATAAAAGAAGTGTTATGATTTATACATTTGAATTTTATAAATATGTAAAATTTCAATGTAAATTTATTAAATATGAAATTGTTCTAGGTATACATTTAGAAAGAAAAAACACATAAAATATTCTATTTACTGTAATATTTATGTATTAATGATATTTTATTTTTATAAAAACGTAATATCATAGTTTATTTTTACTTTTATAAATAGATTAATCGATAGTATATAATATAATTTCTTTTTTCAGTTAAAAACACCACAACTATTTGAAGAATTGTACCTAAATTTTATTGGAAAAAAATAGCTATAAGAAAGAATTAAATTTAAAAAGTTGTAAATAATTTACGGTCCACTATTCACAGACACTTGGAAATAGAAGATTATTCTTTTTCTGGGCAAAAGATGATGGGATAAAACTATTTCTTCCAATTTTGAATATAAGTTTTTTTAGACAATTTTTTTATGTAAGTTCTTTCTCTAATTTTTAATTACATTAATTATTTATTTTTCGCAAATTAATTTATCTATTTAATATTTATTAGAGTCACAATAAAATTTATTATATTGATTGAATCGATTAAAGAACAGAGGGACTGAGGGAGTAGTGGTCAGGTTCACACAAATTACAGTTCTCCCATTTCAACGGCTCTTTTTTTGGGACTACACAAATCTAAAATCACACATGGGATATGTTTTCATATACACCGTTCACATTGGCTTAATTATGTCATTCATCCCTGAACTTTGTGATATTTTTGTCAGATACCTTTATACTTTTTTTTTAATGTCTGACTCTCTAAAATTACTTTTGGGTTTGTCATATATCCCTACTACCAATTTTGATGACATGTAACATCAGAATCCTAATCAAGCGCAGAAGGTTAGTCATGTGGTGCCGCGATGTCACACGGCCGAAGACAAACTTTCTCTTCAATTCATTTTTTTAATTTTTTTTATTTAACTAAAAATATATAAATATTAAGTTTTTTTAGTTTTTTAAATTTTTTAAAAAAATGATCTTCACCAACGAGGCACCAGGTGTTTAACCTCCTGCGTCTGATCAGGATTCCGATGTTACATGTTAGCAAAATTGATCAAAATTGGTAGTAGGGGTATATGACAAACTCAGAAGTAACTTCGGAAAGTCCATGGTTTTGAAAACCGGATCGGACCGGCCGGTTCAATCGGAAAACCGGTGAACCGGTGGAGGTGCCGGTCCGGAATAAGCCTGAAACCGCTTTGCAAAAAAACCGGTATTGAACCGGCTGAACCGCTATTAAACCGCCAAAACCGACGAAAAACCGGTTTGACCCGGTTTGAATTTGGAAGCCCAAATTAAGAAAAAAATTGTTTTTTTTTTAAATTTTTTTTACATAACCAAATCCTATATGTTGGAAACTCAAACGACACTAATATGAGTCTCACTAGTTGATTACGTGTTTGCTCTCATCTCAACGAGAAAGAATATTAAAACTTTAGATTTTAGAACTAAGAAAAATCAAAAAGCAAAAAAGTGAAGTGAAAGAAGAAAGAACAGTGAGTGACGCACAAGAAGGTGACATCAATAATCAATAGAGAAAAAACAAAAAGGCACAAAAATGTAAAAGTACTAAAATATATGATTATATATACACGCGTACATTAAGACCGATTGAACCACGGTTCGATCACGGTCCAACCATTGAACCTTGAACCAGTACCTTGACCGGTTCAATAACCGGTCTGGTTTTCAAAACATTGGGAAAGCCAGACATTGAAAAAAAAAGAATAAAGGTATTTGACAAAAGTACCCTAAATTTCAGAGACCTGCGACATAATTAAGCCTTGGCATTTAGTGCTCATGTCCCATTTACTTCAATGTTAGTAGTACTCATTGATCGAACCAATCAGAATAGTGATTTTAGTGGTTTAACCAGTGGAACAATAATTCAATCGCATAGATACATATCGGTCAAACTGGTTAACTCGGATACATATATATTTAAAAAAATTATTTAAAATTCATAATTAGTAGTGTACTTTTAAGTTTTAACTCCCAAAAACAAATATCTATAACAATCACGCTTCAATTGATTAACAAGTTCATAATTTAAACTTCAACTTTTTCTCCTTTGCAACGTCGTTTTGTTTCTTTTTCTTCTTCAGTGTTTGAGTTTTCTTTGGCTTTTTGAATTCTCTTCATGTAGAAATTTTTGTCTTTCTGAATTCTAATTAATTAAAAAAATAAAATTGCAAAACGACATCTTTTTGTTTTTTGCATTTTTTTTTAAAAAAAATTGCAAACCGTCTAGTTCACATAATACCTGCCAATTTGATGATTTTTCGATATACCGACCGGTTTAAACGGATTTTTTTCGGTTCGTTACATGCCAAGTATTTTAGTGTACCACATGTCCGCATCGGTTAGGGGTCTAATTCATCAGTTTCTCGGTTGAACCCGCCGATACGGTACGGTTTTTATAACACCGGTATTTCTAGTTGTAGTTGTGCATTGCCAGAAATTAATGACAAGAATCTGGACTCTGGACTGCCCCTTGCTTCTCCTAACTTGTATGCGTGTGTAAAGCTGTGAATTGAATTCTCAACGGTCGAAAGGGAAAAAAAATGATAGGATTACTGCCGCACAAGCACCTGCACATAAGGGAAAGGAAAGACATACAGTACGTACAAAGAGAGAATGAGTGAGAGAGAAATTAAAGGATTTTTTTTAGCCTCCGCTTATTACTCTTTGGCCTTTAGTTGCTCTTAATTTACCGATTCTACGGAGGTGGAAGATGATTTCCGATTTTCAAAAGGCGGAAACTATTTTAATTTATTACCAATTTGCATAAGGTGGAAGAATTACCCACTATTTAAAAGCGAAAATATTTCCGCCTTTTAAAAAGCAGAACAATTAAAATGTTGAAATCCCAGAAATGCTCCTCTGTGAATCCTCCACATCCCTTTTGTACGTGAATGAACGGAAGGGCTATTTTGGTATTATAACAAATTTTTAATGTTTTCATCTTATGAAAGACGGAATACTCTATTTTATTTACGACTTTGGAAAGGCGGAAGATAATACGACTTGCATGAGACGTAAATTATTTTATTTTGTTTCCTTCTTGTTTCAAGAGGAAATAGTAATGAGGCCAAAGAATAATGGGTGGGGCAAAAAGAAAAATTCTTACTAATAAAGTAGATACCCAATCCACAAAACAAACTGTGTGATTAGATTGGGATTTGGGATCATCAACCAGGTAAAGTCAAGCAGTAATCAGATGAGAAATGGAATTAAATCATGTTGTTCACTTATGTGACTGCTCTTTCCCATTTATGATTCATTAATCCAAGATTAATATGCGCTTAGACCTCACTAGATCGAGTAACACCGTGACACCAACATTGTTGCAACGTCATTTTCAGTCATACACCTTCGTGGACATATTTACAACATTCATTTCAAAAGAGCTGAATCACACACCTCCACACTCGATTCTACTGTATGCAACCAGCAAATTTTCACCCGAACCATGTATTAATTCTTATTCTTATTCTTATATAAAAAAAAGGGGCAAATGCTCACAACGTGTCTCAAATTTTCTTGCCTATACCTAAGTATGTGAAGCCCGCACATAAACTTCGACCAACTGTTACTACTTAGTTACTAGGAGTACTATTAATCTTAACCTATTACCGATGAAGCCCAACACTATTAGTAGATGATTGATTTCGGTGATCTTTATGTCTCGGAAGAAATTAATATTCAATTGTTGGTTGAAGAATATCCTTGATATTTAAAAAAAAAAAAAAAAAAACCTCAACCTACTCTCTCTTTTCCCAGTGACATTTTATTATTTATAAAAATATTAATATATAGTCAATAACTTTTAGAAATAAAATAATAATTTTAAAAATTTCAATATCACTAACAAAATTAATCATTTTTCTAAGTAGGATTAAATTTGCCTTAAATGGTCTTTCATATTTTGTTGAGGCGTAGTCCACCACAATTACGTAAAAGTATTTGTATAATCAAAACACCATATATTTTTTTGTTTTGGTCCGTATTCTTTCGGAACCACCTGTATCCCCAAGAGCACCCTTAATACCAGGGAGCTCTTGAGACTAATCCGGAGCGAGCTGTGTGGATGGCTCTCCCAGCGAGATGTTTTTAGTGGGAATCGAACCCGAGGCTACTAGCACCTATGTCTCATTCTCAAGATTTCAGTTGGGGCCTTACACCAACTGAACCAAGCCTCGTTGCTAAAACACCATATATTCTTGTATCATTTAAATTTTTTCTAAATCCCGTGTGCATAATCTTAACTTAAACTATTATCTCTGTTCATGTATAACTATCATTTAAGGATACAGTGCATGAATTAATAACTATATTTAACGTATTTTTTTAGTAAATCAATAGGAGTACTTGTTTTGTCATTTAAAAAATATAAAAATTGCTTTAATTTTTAACATATTAATTATTTTTTTATAATGTGTCATCTCTCCAAGTTTTTGGGAATAAAAAAATAATATAAGTTCTATTTAAAAAAAATTACACTTTTTAATAAATTTTTATTTTATTTATTTTCTTAACAAATGCCTTAGAAACACTTGTTACTATTTTTCTTGCAATTTTTTAAGTAAAAGGTCAATTTGGTCCTCCAAATATTGTATTGTCACCAATTTGTTCCCTAAAAGATGTTTGACACCAATATAACACTTCAAAGATTAATCATGTTATCAATTTAGTTTCCGAAAGATGTTCCCTCAAAGATTAACTGTTCCACCAATTTAGTCACCTAGAGATATTTGTCACTGATAAATTCCTTCAAAGGTCAATTATGTCATCACGTTAGTCTCCTGTGTTGATATAACATGCCACATAAAACATCGTTAAACTGATTTGAAATGGAGCAATATGAAGGGACTAATATGATGGCACGATTAATCTTTGAGGGACTATATTGATGACAAATATCTTAGGACAACTAAATTGGCAATACAATTGATCTTTGATAGATTATATTGGTGGCAAATATATGTGGTTGACTAAATTGGTGATATAATTAATCTTTGAGATATTATATTACCGACAAATATCTTTGAGAGACCTAATTGGTGGTAATACGATCATTGGAAGACAAAATTGATTATTTACTTTTTATTTTATGAAAAATGCTAAATAGTGTCCTTAGAGCATTGCTTAAGAAAAAAAAAGTAATTTTATCTTAGAAAATGTTGAATTTAAAATATCGTTGACTGATGGACTTAAATTTATAGTATTTAGTTTTCCCTTGATGATTTTTTTTTAATAATGCCCTCGAGGCATTGATTAACAAGAACCTTATTTTATTTTTGCTCAGTGTCCATGGCAAGTACGTGCGTAGAGATAGAGCTCGGTTTATCGAGGAAGAGACACCATTAATTGAAAAAGGCCTCTAGAATTTGAACACCGTATTTTAGTCAGGAATTTCGTTTTTCTTTTTAATTCCAAAAATACTCCTCATACTCTAAATCCCAAATCCTTCTTATTCTTCCCCTTTCCCCACTACTACTGTTGTCCAGATTAGGATCAGCCGCCATTGTTGCGGTTGTCACTGTTGCTGTCATTGCTGTTGGGCACCGTTGCACTGCTGTTGCTCTAGGTCCTCTTATTCTTCTTCCTCTTTCCCTCTTTTTCTTCTTCTTCTTTCCTCTTCCTCCCTCGCTTATGGGATTTTTTCTTCTTCTTCTTCCCCCTTCTACCCTCTCCTTTGTGGTTTCTTTTTTTTCCTTCTTATCCCTCAAACGGTCAAACCCTCTTTTTCACCAAATCATTTCTTCACTCTCCATCAACAAAAAAAAAAGTTTCTGTGCTATTCAAAAAAAAAATCGGATCCTTTCGAAAAAAATATTGATCTAATATGATTATTTTTTTGACACTGGTTTCTACGGAAACAAAGCAAACATGAAAAAAAAAGAGACGTATATTTGTATGAGGTTTATGATCAAATAAAAGATGAAGATGTAAAGGTTTTTTTAAGGAAAAACTGAATGAATTTTGGCGAAAACATGGGTTCAAATTACAGGACTCATGGGAAAATGGTTCATTGGGCCGTCAACGTAAGCCTGGTCCATTAGTACTAAAGTCCTAGGAGATTTAGTTCCCAAACCCCAACCTTTAGCCCCAACCCCCATTTTAATTGGAAAAAGACAAAAATACCCTTTTCAAACCCCAAACCCCTCTCTCTCTCCCTTCACCTTCTCTCTCCTCCTTTCTTCCCTTTCCTCTCTCTCCCTCTCCTCTCTTCCCCGCCACCTCCTTCTTATCTTTTGCACCGTGGGGGAAGTTGGTGACGGCGTTAGGACCCCGCAGCTTCACCGCAGCCTCATCGTACACGGCAGCGGCTTCCTCCACCGTGTCGAACGTTCCGAGCCAAACCCGTTTTCTCCGATTCGGATCACGGATCTCCGCCGTCCACCGCCCCCACGGCCTCTGGCGAACCCCCCTGAACTGACCACGGCGACGAGAGGTGACAGCGACATTTCGTTTGGGCCAGGTCACGAGTTTCTTGAAACGGGTCGGGTTATGACCCGAGGAAGCTGAAGAAGATGGAGTAGCAGTAGCAGTGGAAGGTGAAGTGGTGGTGGAAGAAGAACGAGAAGATGGGAATTTGATGGTGATGTTTGTGATTACCCTTTTCACTCTCTTGGGCTTTTTGGGTTCCTCGTCGTCGCCGGAGTCGGTGGCATCGTGGTCTGTGAGAATGATCCGGAGAAGCTTCTTGTGATGGTGGTGGGTTTTGTTGATGGTTTTGGATGGTGGGCCACCCTCAAAATAGTACCTTTCACTTGCATGAAGGTGAAGTGTTGAGTGTACGGACATGGAGTAAGTAGTAGGAGAGAGAGAGGGGGAGAGAGAAAGAGAGAAGGTGGGGTTTGAGGAAAAAAATTGAAGAAGGGGTATTTTTGTCTTTTCCCAATTAAAATGAGGGTTGGGGCTAAAGGTTGGGGTTTGGGAACTAAATCTCAAGTCCTAGTAGAATAACTAAAGCATGCATGGACCAGGTCTGACTCAATGAACTCTGGGTTGGTTTTTAAGAGTGAAAGAGAAGAGGAGGAGAATGAGGTCTTTGATTTATTTTTTCCCCTTTAATAGGCAAATATTTATTTTATTTTTATGGGAAATGGAAAAAAAAAAGTTTTCATACCAACTAACCTGGTTTATGATGATCAATCGGTATATTTAGAAAATGCTTTGAATCTAGAGGTTGATGTATCTTAGCTACAGGGCGGTGCTGACATATTCAGGATCTTAGGCGAAAAAAAAAGAGGTTCATTCTTATAAATATTTTTGATTTTTAAGTAATTTTTTATAATATGAAATATTATCAACATTCAGAAGTCTAAATCATTAAATGCAATCAACAAAATTACGTAAATACAAATATAATAACTTTAATAACATGATATTATCCAAACAAAATAAACAAGTAAAAAACGGTGGCCGGTGAAGCAGTGCGGTGCAGCGGTGGGTGATGGCTGCTAGTAGAGGAGTTGGCCGTTGGGTTTCTCTTGCGCTGCATATTTTTCTCCTCTTTTCTATGTTTCATATTCTTTCTATTATTACTTTCATTTTTTATATAGATTTTCTTAACCTCAACCCGTAACCTTAAGGGTTCAGGATAAGAGGCTAAAAATAACATTTTTATCTTGAAAAATTAAAAATTAAATAATTAGTTGATAGTGGACTTTATTTTCCAATGTCATTTTACCATTTTTTAGTTTTTTATCCTTAGCCCTAGATTAAGTAAACTCCTTTTTTTTTAAAAGATAAATGTATAGGTACTAATTTTTTTTTTTGGATCCTGGACCTGGGCACCACTTACCCACCACCAGGGCCGGCCGTGCTTAGCCATGATCGTGATCCGTATTAATATCATGCGTCTGATCTATATCAAAGATGAAATCGATAATTTTTTGTTAGTGTAAAATAAAATAAGCATAGTATTACACTATTACCGTCTCCAAAAGCCCTTGTTAGATAAAACTACTGTACATGTTTCTTTAAGATTTTGACGTAGTAGAGCTGCAAGTTTGTGTTTGTTTAAGAGACTTACGTTTAACATTGTTTTTCCTTATAACAAAACAAGTATTATTAGATGAGAAGAGAAAAGATTACAAGAAGTGAAGGATAAGATATCTTTTGTATAAAACGCAAAGAAACACCTAAAAACTAAGCATCGAGGCCATGCAACAAAACAAGTATTTTTTATTGTTAATTCAAGGAACCTAATTCCCACTCTCCAATCCAATCTCAGGATTTAGAGGGAAGAGACAACCTCATTTGGTTGTTAGTTGTTGCTAAAAATTTGCAAAACACGATTTTGATTCCATGACCAAGGGAGGGAGGTTCGTTCTATTTATCACGGTATCGCCGATTCAGTTTGTATAAACTAATGAACGAGTAACAACCAACACATTTTGGTTACTTTTAACTCCAAATTTATTAAATTTCTCAAATTATAAAATTACTACGATATTTACTCTATTTTATAAAACTACAACTATAATTCACTTTTGGTTTCTTGAACTGTGAAACGCTATTCATTTTAATTCATGTGAAATCATGTCTCATTTGATGCTTTTAACGAGTGTCCTACACATTTTTGGCATTCTTAATGTTGGCTCCACATTTTAATTGTTAAACGTTAATGTTTCCATTCCTTAGTTTTCTTTGAAAAAATAAAATTAAAAGAAGTTTTTTTGCATTGAAAAAAAAATTAAGTGTTTAAATTTCTTAGTTTGGCAATGCACTAATCAAGCTCATTCTCCCTTAGCTCTATGTCCATTCCCCTTTTTTTTATTGGTTTCCCAAGCTATCTACATGCGGTATTAGGTGAGTAATCATTTTGACATTGTCAGACCTTTTTAGGGACTAATCTCTCAATAAGGCCTCTTACATTCGTAAGAATCGGGGATTGAACCCCCAATCACTTGCTTAAGTAGCAACAGATCCCTTACCATCCGTGCTAGCCTTCTTTATATGTCCATTCGCCTTTAATTTGTTTGTATCTCATCTAAAGCAACGTGACAAAATAACAGCATAATCAAACAAATAAAGCATCGTCAACGTGGAAAATTACAAACTTCTGTCATTGCTTGGTGGCAAGAATCAAGAAGCAACATTTTTTTTTTTTAAATTTTCTTTTTTGAATATTAGAAGCAACAATTTTAAACTACAACGTTTTGGTTTCATTTGATTTGTATATGATCTTTTATTGATAATTTGATGTCTAATGTCCAATATTCTATCATGTCCCGAAATAAAATTTTGAGATCAACTCGTCCAAAAATATTATTCATATCAACTTATGTAACTGTTTTTTTAGCAAATTATTCAAACATATTAACATCAAAACTTAAGCAGCAGTACAACTAGTTTTCCTACTTATTGGATCTTCACATTACCAAGCTTTCTTTTTTTATTTAGAAGATCCATCATATATATAATAATACAGGGAAGAGGGGGCCACCACAAGGGACAAGAGGCCAAGCTTAAAATCATGATGAATACACATGTGGTGAGAGCCTAGGGCGAGGGTGCACGGAAAGAGGCACTGCCCTTTGAAGGGTAATCCCAAAGGCCTCATCCATGTTGAGCTTTTCAGGGTTGAGCCCGTTTTCCAGGTCAAAGTCAAATGCATGGGCCAATGTAGCAGTCAAAAGCTGAACCACCCTAATCCCAAGGCTGAGCCCAACACATATCCTACGTCCAGCACCAAAAGGAATAATCTCAAAGTCATTCCCTTTAACATCAACACAAGCTTTCTCACCACCTGGGAGGAACCTTTCGGGCTTGAACTCCAATGGGTTGTTCCACTCGTTGGGGTCACGTGCTATGGCCCACACATTCACCAACAGTGTTGCACCTTTGGGGATGTGGTACCCTAAGATTTCACAACTCTCTGATGTCGTACGTGGCAAAGAAAGCGGGGTTGGTGGGTGGAGACGCAATGTTTCTTTCACCACTGCCTCTAAGTAAGGGAGATGGGCCAAATCAGCTTCTGTTACAAGCCTGTCACGGCCCACAACAGAGTCCAACTCCTGTTGGAGTTTGACTCGAATATCTGGATTCTTTATCAGCTCAGCAATTGCCCACTCTGTTGTGCTTGATGACGTGTCTGTCCCTGCTGCGAACATATTCTGCATCATACCCACAGTTCGTGACATTATTCTTGGTGTTGGTCTTTATAGGGTGGATACCAAATTAATTACTAGCGTACATGGGTAGTATTTCTTACCAAAAGTATGTTGAAATTAAATAAATGTGTCGTGAAATTTGCACATGGTATGTGTTGACAATAGGGTGGGGACCAAATTAAAATATCATTGGGATTTTGACTAAGGAAATCTGTCCTAGATTATGATTTAATACTTTACAGTATAAGGGTATGGCTTTTCTAACGTGAATTTTGCATACTATAAATCCAAGTTGTAAACTTAAAAAAGAATTTAGTTTGTCGTTGAAAAAAAAAAGAATTTAGTTTAAATTAATGCATTATAAATTCCAAAATGCTGGAGTACTTACCAAAAGTAATGCTTTGATTTCTACATCATTGAGTTTGTCTGCATCCTCCCCTGGGGCATCTTTGAGTGCCAACAAGGTACTCAACAAATCTTGGTGCTTCTCACTCTTGGAATCCTTGTGTTCCTCAACAATGTTGGTTACAAATGCATCAAGTTTCTTTTGTAGTTTCTTTATCTTGCCTGCCACACCCTGAAGGTCCAGCCTCTCCAAAGCAGGAATGAAATCACTAATATTGAAAACACCAGTCAACACCATAAGCTCAACCACCATATCCTTAAACTCATTAGCCTTAGGATCAAAGCCATCATTCTCATCGTTAAACACTCGCCGTCCGATCATTATCCTTGCCAATGCGTTGGTGATGCATAAACTCAAAAATTGTCCCAGGTTCACTGCTGCCTTAGACCCTGACCTTGCTATATTGCTTATTAATCTTGCTGCCTCTTCCTGCATGCATGTGCAGCAATTACATTCCGGTTATAAATAATCAATTAATTAACTATTTACTACATTTGTGTAATAAATAAAATATGCTCCCTTTTTCCATCTAAACTGGTTCCCTAAATTATTAGGTTGGCTTTCAATAGAAAATTAGAAACCCATGACTCAATGTACCAATTGGAAGTTGACTAAAACTTATGAAAATTGTAATTTAAATATCATCATCTTCTTCCTCAAAAACAATTATGTATAATTTTAATTTTAATTTAAAAACAATTTTTCTCTTTTCTTCACGTCACAAACAAATTTTCTCTTTTAGAAAAAGTCGTGGACTCGCGATATTTTAAAGCTTGCACTTAATACCCACCTTTCAACAACTTGTTTCGGTCCATTCCATCGTATTAGGTTCTGTTTTGCAATACGAGTTAGGAATTTTTTAGTTAGTTAGAAACTTTTAGATTCAGTTAATAAGCTATTAGTCCCGTTCGGTGAATACAAATTAGACGGAGCTTATAGCTTTTAAAAAATGAGTTTGTAACTTTTGAAAGCTAACTTTAAGAAAGTTACTTTGTAGTAGCTTTCTGAAACTAAACTAGCTTACAATAATTCATATACCAATTATAGCCTCAAACAAAATTTAAAATTATTTTAATGCCCTTTAATTAATTATTAATTAACTACATAATTAATAAATTAAGAAAAAAATGAATTTAATTAATTATAATTTAATAATTTTATAATTAATTAATTAACTATCTATTAATAAATAAAGAAAAAAATTTGAAAAATATAAAATAATAAAATGTTGTATGTCCTTTTTGGTCATTTAATAACTTTTAACTATTTCAAAAGCTAATTTTGTTAAACAACACTATTTTAAATAGTCAGCTAAACAACTGTAAGCTCGTAGCTCCTAGTTAGCTTGATAGCTATAAGTTACAAGCTCATAGCTACAAGTTAGTTTTGCCAAACAGACCCTTACTCACATGGACTGAGTATTTTTTTTAATTTTTTTATTACTTTCCAATCCTTTGGTTTAGAAACAAATTTTCCCAAATTAATTCAACACAAAGCATTTTCAGAAAAAATAAAATAGTTCCTTCCCGGCCGGTCTCTAGACAAAACTTGGAAAGAATATTTTTTTTCTATTGCAAGTAAGGACAACAAGTTTTTGCCGTTGTTTGAGAGAATCACTGAGTTATTTTTTATTAACTCTCCGTTTCCCATCATGCGAAACTTAGAAAGTTACTTAAAAGTTTAGCAAGAAAAAATTATGTTTAATTTTTTTAATAATGGTAAATATAGATAATTTTGTTATTAGTTCTTATTAAAATAAATTGTTTAATTTGTTTCTTGAAAAATTACAAAAATTTAATTTTTTTTCTTTTAGTTTTATGTGATGATGTAATTGATGATACAATCTACATTAACGTTGTTATGTATAGCTAACCTTTTAATTTGTTGACACACATCAAATACGTGTAAAATAATTTTTTGTATTTTTAAGTATTTAGTTTAATTAGATGAAAAAAAAACTTAAAACATAATTATATACGTGACTGACATGTATCAATATATAGATGATAAGATTAGTTATGACGTTGCACCACTAACAATATAGTATAATTAAATTTAAATATTAAAAGTGACGAATTTTAAAATTTTGATTTTTTTATTAAATTTAACATAGATCAAAAGATTTTGCAATGACGAATTACAGGATCAAACTATAAAAACTTATTTAGGTTAAAAAATTAGGGAGTTACTATCATGCAATCCAAAATTGGATGGTTGCTATGCAACCTTTTCTTAAACATAGTTAAAATTAGGTTTTTGCAATTTAGTCCAACATAAAAAGTAAATTAAAAATTTAGTCCTTTGTACCTATAGACAAATTATAACTTTTAATTAAAAAAAATAAAAGTAGTTAAAATTAGTCACTTGTGTAAAAAGGCTTAATGCAAGTGACTAAATTTAAAATTAAAAGTTATAATTTGTCTATAGGTACAAAGAACTAAATTTTTAATTTACTTTTTATATTGGACTAAATTGCAAAAAACTAATTTTAACTACTTCAAATAATGACATGACATAGGTGGCAACTTTTTATTAATTTAAGAAAAGGTTGCATAGCAACCATCCAATTTTGGATTGCATGATAGAAATACCAAAAAAAATTAATAACAAAAGATGTCTTGAAAAATTCTGACGATGGAGACGTATAGTAAGACTGTGGCGAACTGTCAAGTCTATCATGTATCTACGTCCGAATAAAGAAACGCCAACTAACACCTTTTTTAATGTAGCAATTAGCAAAACCCCTTCTAGGCTGCATGTTATGTTCCCACTCATATAAAAGGTGCAAGTAACTTTTTAACCGACACGAGGAAGAATGGAATATATTCCAAAATTACAAACTCAAACATCCTTTAGGATACAAGAAAGTTATATATATAAATTTGATGTGTAATACATAAAAAATTAGACAAGTAATTATAAAAAAAAAATTAAATATTCTTAAATTCAGGGGCCGCAGATAAGTGTATCAAAGTTGATAAATTTGATGGATGAATGTGTATTTAATAAATAAAAAACTTATATTTTTATTTAAAAATATATATACTTAGGAGTGTTAAACCCAAAAATATAAAGTTAAATGAAAAAGCAAGTATTATCAAATCAAACATGCCAACATAAATTATAAACTGTTCTACGGATTACAGAAGAACATCATATATATTATATACTATACTTTGTATCATCTCAAATATGGTTGGTAAAAGAAGGTTAAAATTGTTTAATTAAATTTATTTTTAAAAATGTTATTTGGACAATACAATCAGCAATTGTAAGTAATTGTAAGATGAATATCATGAATTACGACAAAGATTTAAAAAAAATGAAAAATAACTAGGAGAAGTTTTTGAGTTTAAGTTGTTTAATATATTTTTTGTTATCGATTTTTACACTTTATTACATGGTGTGACATAGATTATGACTCCCTTCAAAAAGACATAGATTATGACACAGCTGAGGTTGAGATGGATTTTTACACTATACTGTATAATATATGATCCATGAGAAATCGATATTACGTGATTTGTAGTAGTGAATAGCACGTGAAGACGCGGGCGGTAATATAATACTACCAGTACTCTGTTTCATAGTTCATACTATCATTAATAACCAATTTTTATTTTTTTTTATAGGATCATTAATAACCAAATTATTAATACCCAAAATCAATTATTTTTAAGGACGTAGTCAAAGCTCTAACTAAATTAAATTAAAAATCAGCTGCTATATATATAAAATTAAAAATTGATAATTATACTAAGCTTATTTACTATCTAGCTGCTAACCTGTCTCAAATGTCTATAGTCATCCAAGGCTTTGCCGGAGAACATGTGAACGGAGCTTATTTTCCGTCGCAACCGCCACTGCTGGCCGTAAGGTGCAAACACCAAATCTTGATAGGTATAAATCATGGATTTAGCTGCAACGTTAAGTGGGCGGCTAGAGAAATTAGCATCATGAACCTTCAAGAATTGTTCGGCTACGGAGGCAGATGCCACCACGATAACATCAGCAAAGCCCAAGCGGAGGTGCAATAGAGGGCCGTGTTTACGAGCCAAAGCGGCAAGGGAGTGGTGTGGGGCGGAGCCCATGTGAGGTAAATTCCCAAGAATTGGCCATGGGCGTGGGCCCGGTGGGAGAGGCAGAGAAGGACTAGAAATACGTTTGAAGATATTGTAAAGAAGGGTGGCTGCTAGAATAGTTGCAATGGATAGTAACCATGTAGAAGACATGGTGCCTGGTGGTTATGGATGCTGTGTGTTATTTGAAACTACTTTCAAATATAATATGATGAGCATTCATATGAACCCAACTTTATATAGAGTTTCAAAAACATTACTGTGATCTTAATTGACCTATCAATAATAATGTTATTTAAATATCCATTTTTGATATTTAAGTTCAACAATTACTTTTTTAAGTAAGAAATAATAGACTTTTCAAAATTAATAAAATGAAATACTCGTTGTTCTTTATACAAAATAAGTAAGTATTGTAATTGGATGTCGATAATAAATACTTCTTCTGTTCTTTAATATAAGTTACTTTTACCTAATTTACGCAGATTAAGAAAAGTAATTATTATTCTCAAATTTATCAAAATATATGTTTTCATTCCAAAGATATCTCTATTTAAAACTTTACAATTCTATTCATTTCTCTTTATTGTAATCTTATCATCCCTATACATTTATGAGGGATGTATTTGGAATAAACTCTTTAATATTATTAACTAGATATTCTAAAACGACTTATAAAAAAAGATATAAATTCTACCAAAATGATACCCTATAATTAAGGAGGGAGGGAGTATTCAAATAACATTAATGATTTATGTATTTAGTATTATGACCGTGTCCCATACAATAACCACAAACATCAACTATCGTCGTGTATCGAGAAAAATTTGACCTATTAAGAGGTGCTATCTTTTAATTGATTCAATCAATTTATTTCTCCTTTTAAATAACATTCCCACATCTTTGATATTTTTTTACACGACTACCCTTTTTGATAAATAGAAAAATTAAGATTGTATTAGTAGCAAGCTAAGTGTTTTCATATCTTGTTTACTTTTTTGTTCCATTTTCTTTAATTGTCACGTCTTTGATATCTTAATGACATTTTACATTTTCTAAATTTGGGTATTTAATTAAAGGTATAAAAATCCAAAACTATTAAATTTTATAAAAAAAATTGGTGTATTTAAGAAAGAAAAAATTTATGTTTTTATTTTTTTTTTCAATAAAATAAGTCTAGATTAATTAAAATACTTTTCCTCTTAGTCTAAGAACTGATATTAAGAAAATCAAACAACAAAGCCGAACACAGTTGGTAGGTAGCTGAGTTCCTTAAGCATGATAGGGTTCGATCCCTATCGTGAGCATGGAAAAGACTTTGTTGGTAGAGACAAAACCCACTTCGGATGATCTCTACGCCTCGGAGGGGATTAGTCTTCAGCTGTCGGCTGGGGGATACCCATGGTGTAAAAAAATAAAAGAAATTAAGAAAATCATTCAATTAAAACTAAAGTCTCCTTTTATCTTTTACATTCATTTGAGAGGGTTGACCAGCTAATAATTACTCGATCTTATGTCTGGATCCAAATTTTTTGTCTCAAATCATGTCTTCAACTAATGCCATAACAGTTAGTAAGTTATGGCATTTCTGTAATATTTAATATAATGTGATTAGTTGGGAATACGATTGAGGACATATTTTGGGACAAAGGATACTGATCCCCTATGTATAACCTCCTTAGTTGTGCGTCACATTGAAATGTTTTTTTTTAAAAAAAAAAAAAAACTTCAAAATCTCATTGATATTTATTTATGTACAATAATAAATATTTAGATTTGTTTAAATATGCCAAAACAAAATTTGATTAATATGTAAGGATTTTTAATGCATCATGTGATGATGTCACATGCACGAAGTAATTTGAAAATATTGAGGCCTAGTTGTTGTTGATACGTAGGCTAAATCATATTATTGTGATAAGTATTTGTTAATGAAGTATTTTTCTTTTCTCTTTGTATAGTAAAACCTCTTAATCTTGATGTTTTCACTTTTCAAGTCGAGCAAAACACTTAAATAATGTAAAATGATCATAATGAGAAAATAACATGATCAACTATCTTTATACAATTGCTTGAGATTTAAATTTCAGAAACTATTTTAACAATTTGACAAATAAAAGAAAATTTATAACAAGAACTTATTGCATATCATTGTTTTTGTCATTTTTATATTAAGGATAAGTTCATATTTTTTAGGATTTTTATGTTTATAATTTTTGTCTCGAGTCAATCCTGCATGTCCCTAGTTTGACTTCTCTTAATTTTTTGAACCAATCCCTGTTACGACCCATTATAATTAAGGACGAGTTCAGATCCAAAATTTAACTCGATCAACATTTAAGGACAAGTTGAGACCCATCATAACTCGTCCAAACCCGTTATAAGCTCATTTTTAACAAGGATGATAAAAAATTGCAAAAGTCAAAAAATTATAGAAACATGCATTTAATAGTTTATCTAGCACATTAATCAATTATCAAAGCACATTAATCAATTATCAAAGTACTAATTTAATACATTTTATATTAATCAACCAATCACAATTCATAATTTCTAATATCTAAGATTTTGCTAATTATTTTAACTTTAATTTAAAAACTCATTTTTTAACATCTTTGGAAGACCGAATGAGTAATAAGTAGTATTTCCTTCGTCTCTAATTATAAGGCCCTCTTAACACTTTTATTTTGTCCCTATTTATAAGGTCTTTTACCAATTTTCAATGAGTATTATTTATTTATTTTTTCACAAACACCCCTATTTATTTAACACTTTTTAGATTCACAATAATATTAATATGAGTAATTTTGAAAATACATATCAAAAGTTCACATTTCCAGTATAATTAACTAAATTATTTCACTGTCTTAATAGGTGAAATCTCTCAAGGCCTTGTAATTAAGGAGGAACCTAATATTCATTACCACAACTCTATCCGCGGGATATCAGTTCAGAGTGCAGAGTGATGAGAAAAGAAAACATGACTACCAGAGCTCTTAAAATGGCAGCCGATTTTTCTGAACATAGAAACTCTCAACTTGCGGTGCATTTATTAGCCGGGTTGCCGGTTGAAGACTTTCTGGTACATAATGTTTGAAGTAGCAGGGGTGGGATAGATTGAGTGCCAAGTCTCCACAAATACGTACGGGCATAACCTATACTATTTCAATTTTCAAATTCAACGCTCAAATTTGCTTTGCTAATCTATCATGCATAAGTCAAATTTTAAGCTATCACTTCATTTATTTTAAAGTTTGACTTCGTCCAAAAACTGTCCAAGTCATTGTTAATGGCAACATCGTAATATGCTTGCATTGATCATAAGAGAGTTTCTATCCAATTGACAAATTGTGATTCTCAAAAGAGTGACTTTAACAATTACGAGTACTCCGATCCATTAGTAGCATTACGTTTAATAAAAAAAATCAAAAAAATTATATTTTCGTTTTTAAATTTGTTAAGAAATCTAAAATAATAAAATAATTCTTAAAAAATGCGATTTTTTAAATTTTCAAAATGTAAAATTATAATTAATTTTTTATTTTTAATAATCTTAAAACAACCTTTGTTAATAATATCCAATCATAAATAATGTTAAATAGACTAATCCATTTATCGAAAAAAAAATGGTGTGTTTGACAAAACTAACTTATAACTGTGAACTTATAGTTGATAACTTAAAAATTTATAGCTGTATAGCTAACTTATTGAATTAGAGTTATTTGACAAAACTAATTTTGCAACTAATTTAAACATGTTAAGTAACTAAAAAGGGTAAATAATAATATAATTTAGTAAAAAAAAAGATAAAATTGAGATATAATTTATTGAAAGCTTTTATTTTTTTTCTCAAAGTACATGATGTATCTTTCTAAAAATTAGTTTTCAAAAACTATAAATTTCTCTTATTTTTTATTGATCAAACAGATTTAATAGTTTATTGATTGAATCAATAAGTCAAAAACTATCAGATAAACGATGAACTTATCTCATCTAGCATTCAAAGGATACTGCTGCAAACATATTTTGCGGTATGCATGGCGGTGTCCCAACAGACATTGGTTTCAATGCCACCACCAACCACGGCGAGATACTCCCTCCCTCCATCCCGTTTTTATTATACAGTAGTGTACTCGTGATTTTATGAAATTACACACATATGAAAGAAAAAAAATACTTAATGAAATTACACATATATACTTAATGAATTTATACACATATAAAAAAAATAGTTTTATGAATTTTATAAAAAATATATTACTCTCTCGATCTCTAATATAAGCATCATTTAATAAATTTCACTCTCTTTAAGAAAGTGAGTAATATTATTAATGGTATTGAAAATTAAAATATTTGGTATACTTTTTCAAAAGCACCACTGTAATTATTATTGTAAATCTAAAAAGTGTTGAATAAATAGGGGTGTTTGTGAAAAAGAAGTAATTAATACTATTGGAAATTGTAAATATAACTTATATTAAGGACAAAAAAATCTTCAAAAGGGACTTATGTATAGGATCGGAGAGAGTATAATATTACTTACAATTTTATTGTATCAAGTTTTATTAAAAAAATTGACATTTATTAATAAACAATAAAAAACACATAAACAATCAAAACATTTAATAAAAATAAAAAAAATACATACCGTAACAAATATATAAAATAACAATCCAAAAAAATTAGGATTTCCTCCCCTCCTCCTTGTTTTCATCTGTTAGTTTCTCTCTAGGATGTCCCTCTCATTCTTTTGGGAAAGTGTGTGAGTTTGTTTCCCCCAGTTTACCTGGGTTTTGTCTTGCCTTTGTGCAAATTGTTTTTGTTTTGTGTGTTTCCAGTAGAGGGATGCCTCTGGATAGTTTCTACATTCCAAATGTGATGGTCATCCTCTTTGCTTCAATAATTGAAAAGCTACTACTCGTCGAGACAGATATCTTTTTGCCAACTACCGATTTGGCTAGCTTCCAACGGCTCTCTCGTTTTAGATCTGAGATTCATTGCAGCCGAACTGAGTTTAATCTCAGCATCAATGAGATTGTTATCTTGAAATTAAAGGCTATTGAATCTCTTGTTAGAGTCCGGTTTTGACAGTTGGTGATGACCCATGTTCACATGGAATAATATGTTGTTACAGTGTATTTTGTTTTCCCTTTAACCATTATTAATGTGAAATATCTTATACTTGTAATTGTCATGTTGGTCATTACTTGTACTATTTCTAATCTATGAATAAAATATACCTTCCCTTAAAAAAACAAATATAAAATAACTTGTTGTTAGAATCAAGAAATCTTTTAAAAAATACTCCATCCGTTTCATAATATTTGTTTTTTTTTGGATTTGGGCACATAGATTAAGAAAATATTAATTATTGTAAGTATTATGTATAGTTTGTCCAAAATGCCCCTATATAAATCCTTATTAAAAATTGTAGTAGTATTTAATTTTTATTAGTAAGTGTGTCCATTAATTAATAAATAGTGATTTAGAGATGAGAGATGATAAAAATATAATTAATGAGAAGTGAATGAAATGATTGGATGAAAGATTAAATTGAAAAGAAAAGATTAAATTGAAAAGAAAAGATTAAATTTTAATCTTTCATTCAATCATTTCGCTTACTCTTTATTAATTTTACTTTTACCATCTCTCTCATCTATAAACCATTATTATACATTAATTAATTGACACACTTACTAATAAAAATTAAATACTAAAGTACTACAATTTTTTAATAAGGATTAAATAGAGGCATTTTGGACAAACTATACATAATATACTTACAATAATTAATACTTTCTTAATTTGTGTGCTCCGACCTAAAATGCCAAACATAGTGGAAACGAAGGAAGTATTATCTACTAGAAACAAACTCATGCATTGCTGGGGAATATAAAATATCTCGACAATTAATTAATAAAAAAGTGAGTTAATAAATTACAAAATGATTTATTCATTATTATTCTCTCCGTCTTATAAGGTTTTTTCTAGATTCTTTCACATAATTAAGAGAAGAGTAAATGACGTAAAAATTTGATATATTTTGACTAAATTATCCTCAATTAAAAATATGAGAGAAAACAATAATAATAAATGTATGAAAATTATATTAAAGAGAGATGAAGAAATATGTG
Source organism: Crotalaria pallida (assembly GCA_037953625.1). NCBI lineage: Eukaryota > Viridiplantae > Streptophyta > Magnoliopsida > Fabales > Fabaceae > Crotalaria > Crotalaria pallida. Next base: position 185,204,377 of record CM075649.1, read on the forward strand.
GTAAAAAAGAGAATGCAATAAATAAGGATATACTTGGAAAAAGAAGCATAAATGATTATTGGATTTCTAAAAGAATATAATTTATGAACAAAATAAAATACCTAAATGAACATAACCAGGCCCGGTCCTAACCTATCTTGGGCCCTAGGGCGAAATTTTTTTTTGGGGCCCTACTAAAATAATTTATTAAAATAAATCAATTAAAATACTTTATATTTATATATTTAATTAATTAAAACAATTATAATAATCAATAATAAAAATAGGTATTATATAAAATAGAGTTGAAATAAAATAAAAAAAAATTATTAATTAAACAGATAATTAAAATTGTTTTCATGTTACTTCTTCCGTCGTTGTATATAATATCCTTTTGGTTGAATTCACGTTCATTATTAAAGTTGGTTAATTTAGTTAATTATATTGAAAATGTGAACATTTGATATTTTTTTTTTTCAAAACTATCCTTATAAGTACTATTGAGAATCTAAAAATCGCTGAGTAAATATGGGTGTTTATGGAAAAAAGTACCTAATTGTCATTGAAAATTTGTATTAGGTTTTATAAATAAGGACAAAATAAAATTCTCAAAATGATGTTATATTTAGAGACAAAGGGAGTAAGTTATAAAAATAAAGTTCATAAGTTAACCTATTTATAAGTCAAGTGAGCAAATGAAAAAATAAATTAAAACATTATGCTAAACTATTAATAATTGAAAGATAAAAAATATGCAACTATTATTTTTTTTAAGTATAAGTACTATTATAAAAAAATTATGGGGCCCCTAAAATCTTTGGGCCCTGGGCGGTGGTCCTCATTGCCCATCCCCAAAGTCGGGCCTGAACATAACTCATAGGACGGATGACATATTAGATATCACTCTCCAATTACAAGATTTATTGCTCATCTAGTAATATTTATTAATTTATGATTAAAAAAATGTCAGTGTAGTTTAAACATTTCATTCTAAACTAACCCTACGTCATTGACCTATTCTTAGGATAAATATTTAATATAAATGTTAAACTTTTCTAAGTTTACGATGTATTTTGTTAAAACATCTCTAAATATTATAATACAAATGGATTAGTAGACTAAATATTATAATACGAATGACAAACTTGTAACCACATACCCATAATCCGGTAAAGATTTAGTTTCTTAAAATAAAAATTTAGAGAAAACCTACTTCTTACTCCGTTTAAGATCAAGAGTTCAAATAAAAGAACGAATGCCAATTAGTCAGAGCGTGTGGTTCAGTGGTCGGGATTAATTCACGCTTAAGTAAGATCAGGTGTTCGAATCCTGCCTTGTGCATACAACAGCGTTAAATCTCGGGGTCAGCTGTTTCACCCATTAGAGGTGCCTACAAGCCAGCGAGGAGATTAGTCACTGCGGTCGGCGGTGGACACTCCGGTCATGAACAAAAAAAATAAAAAATCAAGAGTTCAAATAACAGAACGAATGCCATAATTCCATAGCATACCTTTCTAAGGGTCAATAATTCAACATGAAGGCTATTTTTTTTATATGAACATGAAGACCGTTTAAAAAACCAATAAAAAAATGTGTGATTCTAATATCACTATCATCCCCTTTACATTTTTTGGCTTTTTTTTTTTCTTGAAACTTGAAAACAAACAACAACCTACAAGCCCCTCAACACAGGGGTATCACTACAATAAGCAAATAAGGAAATTGACAGAAAACTAGGAGGCTCTTCATAAACAACTCCTTGCACATTAAGAGCGTGCCCCTGCTTAGAACATGCGTCTGCCACAAAATTAGCTTCCCTGTACGTATGAACGCAAATGAAATTGCCATCAACTATAAGACAGAGCGGACAAGAGAGTAAGCAGGATGAGTCTTCCTAACTCCAAGGTCCAAGAAGCAAATCGTCGTTTGAGATTCAGATTATAGCATGGTGAAGACCTTTGATCAATGCTAGATGTACACCATGCCAAATAGCCCAAAGTTCCGCATGAGTAATTAAGAAGAAACCAAGCTTTCCAGCAAAGGCAACAATGAATCTGCCGTCGTGATCCTTGTAACACTCCCATAAGAAGCCATTTTTGGTTGCTGAATGACAGAGCCGTCAGTGTTTATTTTAAACCATCCTTGAGGAGGTCTACTCCATTTAATATGAAAGTCTCTGGGATTGGAGGATAAAGCCATGGATGTGGAGGGTCCTTTGAAAGCTTGCAGTTTCATCTCCACAGCGGAAGTAATTTGCTTAATGCTCCCCACCCTCGAAAATTGCTTCCCATCAAAAATGACTCTATTGCGACGAGACCAAAGGTTGTCAATAGCAATTCCAAAAATAACCTGCCAAGAGTCACAAGGATACCAATCAGTATTAAATAAATTAAGAAGTAACCATTCATGAATTGTTCTGGCATCATAGAATTCGTTTGCCTTAGACACGGGAATCCAATGATTCCAGACAATTCTAGCATGGATACAATCTCTAAAAACATGAAAAATAGATTCAGGATCATTTTGACAAAGAGGACATTTGTCATCCACAACAATATGTCTACGCCTTCGCTCCACATTACATATAATAGCATTGGAGGCTATTTTCCATAAAAAAGCACTTTATCCGCTGCAGGCCTTGCCATCTCCAAATAAGTTTGTAAAAATTCTGGTTGTTATTAGGATTAGACTACAATAATTATATTCTCATTTTAAAGCAAATCATGAAGGTGCAATAAGTTCTTATGCAAATTGGGTATTAAATCTATGGGAATGTTTCCATGAGCTATACCATTTGAAGCTGAAATTGGTCACAGCTTTTTCTACTGATGCTGGAGTTATTAAACTGCTGCTTTTCATATGTGCCATGCTAGTTTTCGTCTTTGTATCTAATTAGTTTACATTTTTATTGGGAGCAGGTTGCTGGTGCTTTGACTTAAGTGCTTAAGTGTAATTTTACACCAGCTTAACATGTTAGTTTGCAGGAGTATGTTTACATTTGATGTTGATCTTAGATGTAGGTGTATTGCTTGTACCTGAACTATCATGTACTGTTCAGAGTATTGCTTGTATTCTGTGTTTTAATATATTTTTCTTTGCTGATAAAAAAAAAACCTTTACATTTTTGGCTTGTGCATGTAAGTATTGCATATACTTACTTTTTTTCTCTTTTTAATGAAATTTTATCTTATAAAAAACAACACTCTCATTAGCATGTAAGTCTTTTTAATCATATTAAAAGTAAATCAATGAATATAATTTATATATTAAAATCATATTTGATATTAGAGAAAATAATGTATGCACTGACAGTGTAAAGACTTTTTACGCTGTCAATATATTATCCACCGTTGATTGATTAGCTATGGTTAACTTATAAGTAAAAATAATGCATATATTAACGATGGATGATACACCGACAGTGTAAAGTGTACAAACATTAAACTCTTGATATTATAGTGCCTAATAGTTACTGTTTTACAGCGGTTTACCAAATATTGGACATATATTCACACAATTCACACAATAAGAAGTAAATAATAATTTGAAACTTAACGCTAGACAAATTTAATCCCAAAGAGAGTTTTATCATAAAATCCACTTATGACTTACCCGAAAAATGAAAGCACATACATGTACATGCACTTGTATCATTGTATGAGCGATAAACCAGTAGTCAGTCAGTATCACTCTCACCTTAAGAAGGGTGTGAGTCCACAATAAAAGACAATAATTCTCCTGATACAAGCAAGGAAAGTGTGTGCTGGAGCTTCTTTCCTATTCACAGCATGCCAGCTAATGTAAAGTAATGACAAGAGATCAGATCCACGCAACCTTCGTTCCAGTGCCATCCCGGCTAATTAAGCAAATGTAAAAAAATAAAAACAAAAATCTTTGAGTTTTCAGCCATTGGATTTAAAGGGGTGAATAAAAAGTAGTGGTAGTAATAGTCCGTACGTGAAGAAAGGAGCGGGAAAGGTTGAGAAGGGATCGGAAACAAGGCAGAGGAGGGCATAATATTGTAGTTCGTTCTATCTATCACGGTATCAACGATTCAATTTGTACAAACTAACGAAAGAGTAACAACCAACACATTTTAATATGGTCCGTTCTACTATTACCTTTGTCTCTCCAATTGCACTCAATATTTACTCATAATTTATAAAATTACTGCTATAATTCACTTTTGGTTCTTCAAAATTGAGAAATGTTAATGTCCCCGAGCGAAACAACATCTTTCTATCATCGTGAATTAACTTTAGTTCTTGGATTTATAGATTGCTTTTACTTTGCTCCATGATTTTATGTTGCTTTCCTTTTCCTTCTTGAAATTAGATAAACTTCATTTTGGTCCCTGATTTTGAGCAACATTTATCATGTTAGTCCTGAAAACACTATTAGTCATTAAACGACGTTGATCTTATTGTTAGTTACAGCAATAATTTGTTTGATCTTGCTTTTCATTAATTATTGTTCAATTCATGACCAACCTTAGCTTTTTGAAGAATGTGCATTGCTTCACATTATAAAAAAAAATAAAAAATAAAAAATCACAATGTTAATTACACAATCGAGAAGGTGGGTCAATGGTTTTAATATTCTAATATTACATGATTGGTCATTCTTCTCCAAAAACCATAAAATCTTAAACTCGAAATCCTTAATCCCCAAACTATTACCTAATTTGCAATTCATAAATCCAAATATCAAATGCAAAATATGCACTTTTAAAATCACAACTCGCAATGCTTTTAGGTCGGATTAATAGAAAAGTGTCGATTTTCTTTTTAATTTTAGATTTAGATTTATGAATCAAGATTTAGGAATAGTGAATTGGGTTGCAATTTGAGGATTAGTAATTTCAGGTTGAAGTTTTTATTACTTTTGGAAAAGACATACTAAACATAAAGTATGAATTTAATTGTTAATGTTTCCATTCCCTAGTTTTCTTTGATTTTCTTAATATCAACCGGAAAACAATATTTAATGAAGCTATTTTACATTAAAAAAATTAAATGTTTAAATTTCTTAATTTGCCGATGCCGTAATCAAGCTCATTCTCCCTTTACTCATTGTCCATACACCTTTGTTCGTATCTCTTCTAAAGCAATGTGACATAATAATAATAATAATAATATAATCAAACAAAGAAAGCACCGTTTAAATTGCAAATTTCTATCGGTACTTGGTGGCAAGAACCAAGAAGCAACAATTTGTTTTTATTTTATTTTATTTTGGATATTAGAAGCAACAATTTTAAACTACAACGTTTAATTTGGATTTCATTTGCTTCGAATATGATATATATGATTGATATCTAATGTCCAATGTTCTATCATATATGACCCCAAATAAAATTTTAACATCAACTCGTCAAAAAATATTATTATTCATATAAACTTGTATAACTGTTTTAGCACATGATTCAAACATATTCACATAAAAACTTAAGCAGTAGGACAACTAGTTCTAATAATTCTCCTCCTTAATGGATCTTCACAATACCAAGCCTTTTTTTTTTCTTTTTTAACTTTTTTATTTAGAAGATCCTTACTCTATTACTTCTATTAAAAAAAAAAATTAACTGTTTTAACTATTTTTTAAGTCTGTAACCAAAATACCTCTTTAAAAATAACTGTTTCGCATGATGCTGTAACTTTCGTCTGCTATTCAATATAGATAACTGATATCCACTATTATTATTGCATGCCGGGAATTATGGCATCTGCTGTAGAATATGGTTAATTGTTCATAAATATAGTTACTTTAGTTATTTAGTTACTTTAAAGATTTAGAGATGCTACCTCTATTACCACAACGAAAAATTATTTATTTGGAATTCAGAGTGGTTTTCTTTTTTCTCTTTCTTAAAACACATCTGTTTCTAAAACACGATCCTTCTCACTCGTCCTCACGCTCATGAGCCACCCTTCAATCAAGATCAACTACCACCACCAAATCCCAATGACCAGTTTTCTTGTAGTTATAGTTACTGTTTTACAGTGGTTTACCAGTTATTGGATATATTCATACTATAAGGAAATATCGTGCTCTAATCCATATGAATATGTCAAATGTTAATGACAACTGCTATGTTACGTGTGAGTGAGATCAGAGATGGGTATTGAGGAAGAAGAAAGAAAACACAGAATTGATTGTGGACTTTAATTTTAATAATAATGTTTGTTTTACATAATTGTATTATCCACAAACCCCACTTGATCAGACAAGTCACAAGTGTTTCCAAAATTGCTATTGAACAACGGGTATTGTAAAAATTGTTAACTTAAATTGTTAACTTGGCTGCCAAGTTAATTGCTTACTTCACCAAGCTAAGGTCATCATACGCACATGCTAAGGTCATCATATGCTCATCATTGGATAATGATTAGCTGTCAGGATAAGAATATTTGCTGTACAAAGCTGCCATGGTTGTTAGCATATTCTCTTGTATATTCTCTCCTAGGATTCCTTTTGTTAGTAATAATCTGCTGCGGTTTCTTTTAGCTGCAGCATCATTGAAGTTGTATATATAGCTGTACTATTCATTCTTGTTTTCAGTGAATAGAATATATCATTTTACCTTAATTATTCGGTTGTCTTCTCTTTCTTAACATTCTTCTTTATTGTACCTTTCTTTACTTACCATTTCTAAGATGGTATCAGAGCTCCATTAAGGAGTTCTGCTGCTAATCTCTGATCTCTCTTTTCTTTCCAAGACCTTTTTCTGTACTTCATTCCTTCTCTTTTCTGAAATCGTTCCTTTCTTCACCAGTACCTTCTTTCTTTTCTGATAAGCCTTATTAACTTCATCATGGGAGACAACCAAGTCAATATCAATCAAGACCCTTCTAGCCCCTACTACATTCATCCTAATGAAAACCCTGGAGCCTTACTTGTTACTTCAGTCCTCACTGGTGAAAATTACCATACATGGTCTAGATCCATGACCTTAGCACTGAAAACAAAAAACAAATTGAAGTTTCTAGATGGCACTTTGGAGAAGCCAGACATCAACGATCCTCTCTTTCCAGCTTGGGACAGATGCAACACTCTTGTTGTATCATGGCTCAATCAATCCTTGGATAAGTCCATTTCTCAGAGTATTTTATAGCTTGAAAGTGCAGCAGAGATCTGGTTAGATCTTAAAGAAAGGTTCTATCAAGGTGATGTGTTCAGAATTTGTGAGTTGCAAGAGGAACTCTACTCACTGAAGCAAGGTACACAAAGTGTCACTGCTTATTTTACTCAATTGAAGGGCCTCTGGCAAGAATTGGAAAACTTCAGACCAATTCCTTCATGCACATGTGAGGTTAAGTGCAGGTGTGAGCTCATTCCCATCATCAGATCATATAGGGAGTGTGATTATGTCATAAGGTTCCTAAAGGGTCTGAATGATCAGTATGTAAATGTGAGGTCACAGATCATGTTGATGGATCCTATGCCAGGGATAAACAAAGTGTTTTCTCTGCTAATTCAGCAAGAGAGGCAGCTGAATGTCTCAATGGAGGAAAACAAAGTTCTGATGAATCTCAGTGAGAATCACAGTGCAGGCAGAGGTAGAGGAAGAGGAAGGACCTACAACAGGTCAACCTCAGCAGGAAATTCTGGTTCTATTCTTGGAAAGGGACCTTCAGGATCAACACAAAGCAATTCTGGAGGAACAGGAAGAGGATATACACAGTAATATTGTACTTACTGCAATAGAAGTGGACACACAGAAAATGTGTGTTTTAGAAAGCATGGATTTCCTCATTCCAACAAGAAGTCTTCTGTGAACAATTGTGCAGCATCAGATAATGGGGATCAGGGAGAATGTGATGAAGAACAAGAAGATGAGCAAAAGGAGACTCAGCAAGGGTTCAATGGAATTCTCACTCCAGAACAACACAAAGTTGTTATGGCCTTGATCCAAAACTCAAGTTCACTGAATCTGCACACCACTAACCAAATCACCACAAACACAAACCATAACCAAAATAAATCAAATGCATCAGGTATTAAATTAGCCTTATCATATATTAACATGACTAAAACTGCTCAATGGATTCTTGACACAGGTGCAACTGACCATGTGTGCTTTACCTTGTCAGAATTCCAAAGCTATAGAAAGATTAGACCTGTTACTGTAAAATTACCCAATGGAAGTCAAGTGATTACCCAAATTTCTGGCACTATTTTCTTTACTGAATCTCTATTCCTCACTGATGTTTTATATATACCTGAGTTCACTTTCAATCTGATTTCTGTCTCAAAACTAACCAATTCTTTACAATGCAAACTCATTTTCCTTGATAGAATCTGTCAAATACAGGAATAATCTACTTTGAGGATGATTGGTGTAGCTGAGTTAAGGAATGGCCTTTATGCACTGAAGTCCACTAGTTTATGCTCTCAGAGTTCAACATTTCAGAACCACCACTTAGCCTTAAACTTCACCTCTTATGATAATAACCTTTGGCATTTTCGCTTAGGACATCCCTCACCCCTTAAGTTACAAGTCTTACAAGATGTATTTTCCTTTATTAAGTGCTCTAGGACTAAGAATCCTTGTGAAACTTGTCATTTTGCTAAACATAAGAAACTACCCTTTACTGATTCTGTTACTAATTCTGTAAGATGTTTTGATTTAATACATATTGATATTTGGGGTCCTATTTCTGTTCCTTCTAGTTTTGGTCATAAATATTTCTTAACTGTTGTTGATGATAAGAGTAGACATACTTGGCTGTTCTTAATGAAACTTAAATCTGAAGCTGGACAATTGATTAAGAACTTTGTTCAACTTGTTGAAACTCAATTTGACTCTAAGATTAAAACCATAAGAAGTGATAATGGCTTAGAGTTCAAGATGCCTGAGTTTTATGGCAGTAAAGGCATTCAGCACCAAACCAGTTGTGTTGAGACTCCACAACAAAATGGTGTTGTGGAGAGGAAACACCAGCATATTTTAGGTATAGCAAGGGCATTACTGTTTCAGTCTTGCTTACCGAAAAGCCTTTGGAATTTTGCTGTGACTCATGCTGTGTATTTAATCAATAGATTGCCTAGTGTCTACCTATCCAACAAGTCTCCCTATCAAATTATGTTTTCACAAAATCCTTACATATTGAACTTAAGAATTTTTGGTTGTTTATGCTATGCTTCTACTCTATCTGGTCATAGGAAGAAATTAGATAAGAGGGCAAGGAAGTGTGTTTTCCTTGGCTTCAAACAGGGAGTAAAGGGGTATGTTTTGTATGATTTGCACAATCATGAGATTTTCTTGACAAGAAATGTTAGTTTCTATGAGCACATTTTTCCCTTTTGCTCCAATCAACCAGAAAATCATTCACCATCATCAAACTTTCATGTTTTAGATAATTTCTTAGACTTTACACCAGAAAATAATGCCATTAATCACCAAAACCCCTCACAACCTAATTCACCAAATCTTAATGTCATTGATCCTGATAACTCTCAGACAAGCACAAATCAAGATGAGAACAATGAATCTGATAATCTACATAATATAGAGAGTGACTCAGACCATGAACCTAATCCAAACCAAATCATCCAACCTATTCCTAGACAATCCAATAGACTGAGAGGACCACCAATGTATCTAAAGGACTATCATTGCACATTGGCCAATGCTAACTCAGTTCATTCATCATCCTCAGGTAATGTAAGATATCCTCTCTCAGATTTTGTTTCTTATGATAAGCTCTCACCCACACACAAAGCCTACACACTTGCAATATCCACCACCATAGACCCTGTCAATTATGCAGATGCAGTGAAAGATGAGTGTTGGAGAAAGGCAATGAAAGCTGAATTGTTAGCCCTGGAGAAGAATGAAACTTGGACACTTACTGAGCTTCTGAAGGATAAGAAACTTGTTGGTAGCAAATGGGTGTACAAGACTAAACACAAGGCTGATGGGAAACTCGAGAGACACAAAGCAAGAGTGGTTGCAAAAGGGTACACTCAAACAGAAGGTCTAGACTACTCTGAGACTTTTAGTCCAGTGGTAAAAATGACAACCATACGAGTTCTCCTTGCAGTTGCTGCAGCAAAGAACTGGCACATTCATCAATTGGATGTCAACACAGCCTTCTTACATGGAGACTTGCTTGAGGAAGTATACATGAAGCCTCCACCAGGACTTGATTTGCCTAATCCTAAAATGGTTTGCAAGCTTCAAAAATCTCTTTATGGATTGAAGCAGGCAAGCAGGCAGTGGCATACAAAATTAACCACTGTACTTATTGCTTGTGGATTTCAGAAGTCAAGAGCAGATTATTCTTTATTTATAAAGGGATCATCTGAGTCTTTCACAGCTATCTTGGTTTATGTGGATGATTTAGTTCTCACAGGGAATGACTTATCTGAAATCACCCACATAAAACAAGTTTTGGATAAAAAATTCAGCATAAAAGACTTAGGTGTTTTGAAGTACTTCCTTGGGTTTGAGGTTGCTAGAACAGAAAAGGGTTTGCACATTTGTCAAAGAAAATATGCCTTAGATCTTCTACAAGATTCAGGGCTCCTAGCATGCAAACCAAGTTCAACACCAATGAACAATTGTGTTAAGTTCAGACAGAAGCAAGATGCTGCTTATCTGGACACTAATGGTTACAGAAGATTAATTGGAAGGTTGTTGTACTTAACTCACACCAGACCTGACATTTGTCATGCAGTCAACCTCCTAAGCTAGTTTATGAGTTCCCCTTCTCAAGCTCATTATCAAGCTGCACACAGAATCCTTAAGTTTGTTAAGAGAGACCCTGGTTTATGATTGTTTTTCCCATCACAGTCCAACTTAGACCTCAAGGGCTTTACTGATTCAGATTGGGCCTCTTGCCCTGACACAAGAAGGTCAACCAGTGGTTTTTGTTTCTTCTTGGGATCTGCCTTAATATCTTGGAAGAGTAAGAAACAGAGAAAAATATCTAGATCATCATCAGAGGCAGAGTATAGAGCTCTTGCCCTTGGAGGATGTGAAGCACAATGGCTGGTCTATCTACTCACCGATCTGCAATTGCATACATCTACACCTGTTGTGCTGTATTGTGATAACCATTCTGCCATTCACATTGCTCAAAACCCTGTGTTTCATGAACGAACCAAGCATATAGAGCTGGACTGCCACAGCATCAGAGAAAGGGTTGAAAAGGGCCTAGTTCATCTTATGCCAATCTCATCTAAGGATCAATTGGCAGATCTCTTCACCAAAGCACTAGCTCCCAAGCAATTTCATTTACTACATTCCAAGCTTGGTTTGTGGTCCATCCACAATCCAGCTTGAGGGGGGTGTAAAAATTGTTAACTTAAATTGTTAACTTGGCTGCCAAGTTAATTGCTTACTTCACCAAGCTAAGGTCATCATACGCACATGCTAAGGTCATCATATGCTCATCATTGGATAATGATTAGCTGTCAGGATAAGAATATTTGCTGTACAAAGCTGCCATGGTTGTTAGCATATTCTCTTGTATATTCTCTCCTAGGATTCCTTTTGTTAGTAATAATCTGCTGCGGTTTCCTTTAGCTGCAGCATCATTGAAGTTGTATATATAGTTGTACTATTCATTCTTGTTTTCAGTGAATAGAATATATCATTTTACCTTAATTATTAGGTTGTCTTCTCTTTCTTAACATTCTTCTTTATTGTACCTTTCTTTACTTACCATTTCTAAGAGGTATGGGACCCCAAATCAAAAAACAGATATTGCCTGATAAGGGAAGTACTTAATTAGCAGAAGGCATGCCAAGAAGCAACACTCAAAAATGGTTTAAGGAGTAATTAAACAAGTAAGGAACAGCCAGCGCCTGACAAGACATAAGCATTTCGCTCCATATGCATGGAGAAATAAACTCTACGTATTTTATCATTTTAAAGTAAGGCTAAATGTGAATTCATATTGAGAGAAAAGAATAAAATGCAATACAAGGATAAGCAATAAAAAAAATAACCATCATATTAAGAGGAAAAATTAAACAACTAAGTGCATGTTTGGTTCTACGGTGAGTTAGTCCAAAATCAATTCCGGAATGTCAACGCTACTAACAGTTGCTTCTGCTCCAACGTAAGTTTGGGGCCGTAATTGATTTTAAAAATCTTAACCAAACATGCTATAAGTCAAATGATAATAAAGCATTAAAATGTTATTCCCAACATAATAGCAACATTTTCTGAATGACATCCCATAGCTCCTAAGAGTCCTCATTTATTAAAATATCTTGTGTGAATCCTTAGGAAAACAATTTTTCAGATTTTTATTTTTGAATAGTCTTATCTTGTTCTAAGCTAAAACATTTTCCATAAAAGATTCTTAACATGACAAAATTTTCCAGATAAGACACACCCAAAGCCCTTTTATTTGTTAGACTTGGTAGCTATACCATGAATAATAGAGGTGCAGGCGCATAAAAACTCGGACACATAAAACCTCCCAATCCACCTAATGACAGGGTTGATTTCTGAAATCATATGGCAAAAAGTTTATAAACATTTTCATGTAAGCTTACAAATGGTTTCCTTCAAAAAAAAAAAAAGCTTACAAATGGTTAGGGCGGCCTACATTGGGAAATTAAACCAGGGACATACAATGAGGCGAGGGACTACTTAATACTGAGATCAGAGTAGTGGCTTGAATTCATGGATGAGTAACCAGTTCAGTTATCATATTGCTTATAAAAAAAAGTTCGGTTATCATATTCAACGAGGTATTTTATTTAAGACAGCTCGATGCTGCAAGACTTTAGGACTGTGATCATCTCACTCTACTATTGCTTCAAATATCAACAGTTCAACATTGCTCATATAAACAAATGATGATTAGAACATTATACCAACTTTTCTTGTCTAGAAAAGGTTGATGGCCTTCCATACACCTTTGTTCGTACCTCTTCTAAAGCAATGTGACAAAATAATAGTATAATCAAACAAAGAAAGCACCGTTTAAATTGCAAATTTCTGTCCGTGCTTGGTGTCAATTAGAACCAAGAAGCAATAATTTGTTTTTTTTTTTTTTTTTTTTGATATTAGAAGCAACAATTTTAAACTACGACGTTTGGATTTCGTTTGATTTGAACATGATATATATGATTGATGTCTAATGTCCAATATTCTATCATGTCCCCAAATAATATTTTAACATCAAATCGTCAAAAAGTATTATTCATATCAACTTATATGACAGTTTTAGCACATGATTCAAACATATTCACAGCAAAACTTAAGCAGTAGGACAACTAATTCTAATAATTCTCCTCTTTTTGGGTCTTCACAATACCACCCTTTTTTTCTTCTTTTTTTTTAAAAAAAAATTAAAATTAAAAGATTCTTAATATATAATAATAAAAAGGAGGAGGGGGACACCACAAGTGACAAGAGGCCAAGCTTAAAATCATGATGAATACACATGCGGTGAGAGCCTAGGGCGAGGGTGCACCGAAAGAGGCACTGCCCTTTGAAGGGTAAGCCCAAATGCCTCATCCATGTTGAGCTTTTCTGGGTTGAGCCCGTTTTCCAGGTCAAAGTCAAATGCATGGGCCAGTGTAGCAGTCAAAAGCTGAACCACCCTAAGCCCAAGGCTGAGCCCGACACATATCCTACGTCCAGCACCAAAAGGAATAACCTCAAAGTCATTCCCTTTAATATCAACACAAGCTTTCTCACCACCTGGGAGGAACCTTTCGGGCCTGAACTCCAATGGGTTGTGCCACTCATTGGGGTCACGTGCTATGGCCCACACATTCACCAACACTGTTGCACCTTTGGGGATGTGGTACCCTAAGATTTCACAGCTCTCTGATGCCATACGTGGCAAAGAAAGAGGGGTTGATGGGTGGAGACGGAATACTTCTTTCACCACTGCCTCTAAGTAAGGGAGATGGGCCAAGTCAGCTTCAGTTACAAGCCTGTCACGGCCCACAACAGAGTCCAACTCTTGTTGGAGCTTGACTCGAATATCTGGATTCTTTATCAGCTCAGCAATTGCCCACTCTGTTGTGCTTGATGACGTGTCTGTCCCAGCCACGAACATATTCTGCATCATACCCAATGAATTTATGAGAAACCTACTACGACGAAATACGGGGTAAGTGATTTTATATACCCACATATCTATTGCACGTATTAACTTGTGACATTGCCCATGGTGTTGGTTATTATAGGGCGGAGACCAAATTAATTACAGTAGCATATATTAGTAGTATTTCTTACTATGTTGAAATTAAATAAATGTGTCGTGGAATTTGCACATGGTTTGTGTTGACAATAGGGCGGGGACCAAATTAGCATTGGGATTTTCACTAAGGTAATCTGTCCTTGATTACGATTTAATACTCCCTCCAGTCCTAATTATAAGATCTTTAAAGAGTTTTTCGGATAAATTTGTTAGTGACATTGAAAATGTGAAAACTTGATATACTTTTTCAAAACTACCCCTATAATTATCATTGGAACTATAAAAAGTGTTGACTTTATAGGGATGTTAGTAGAAAGAAGTAATTAAATGTTATTGAAAATTGGAAATGGATCATATAAATAGGATCAAAATAAAAATCTCAAAAGGGTTTTATAAATAGGACCTGAGAGAGTATAAGGATAATGACTTTCTAAAATGAATTTTGGATACGATAAATCCAACTTATAAACTTAAATAAGAATTTGGTTTAGATTAATACATTATAAATTCTAAAATGCAAGATATACATTAGAGGAGTCTCACATTTTCTATAAATGATTTCGGTATAATGTATCTATATATGACACCAGATTAAGAAAAAAAACACAAGGTTGAGGATTTATATATATATATATATATATATATATATATATATATATATATATATATTCTACAAGGTTATGAGTTTATATGTTATTATAAAGTGCACCAAATATAAAAAGTGCATTTATATTTTCAAATTATGAAATAAAGTGCTTAATAAGTTATCTTATAGGTAATGTCGATTCAAAAAAATAATTCTTGCTCGTTATGAATTGCTGGAGTACTTACCAAAAGTAATGCTTTGATCTCAATATCATTGAGTTTGTCTGCATCCTCCCCTGGGGCATCTTTGAGTGCCAACAAGGCACTCAACAAATCTTGGTGCTTCTCACTCTTA
This sequence comes from Crotalaria pallida, assembly GCA_037953625.1. Classification (NCBI taxonomy): domain Eukaryota; kingdom Viridiplantae; phylum Streptophyta; class Magnoliopsida; order Fabales; family Fabaceae; genus Crotalaria; species Crotalaria pallida. The sequence goes on from CM075649.1 coordinate 185,219,473, forward strand.
GAATCCTTGTGTTCCTCAATAATGTTGGTTAAAAATGCATCAAATTTCTTGTGCAGTTTCTTCATCTTGCCTGCCACGCCCTGGAGGTCCATCCACTCCAAAGCAGGAATGAAATCACTGATATTGAAAACACCAGCCAACACCATAAGCTCAACCACCATAGCCTTAAACTCATCAGCCTTAGGATCAAAGCCACCATTCCCATCGTTGAACACTCGCCGTCCGATCATTACCCTTGCCAATGCGTTGGTGGTGCATAAATTCAAAAGTTGTCCCAGGTTCACTGCTGCCTTAGACCCTGACCTTGCTATATTGCTTATTAATCTTGCTGCCTCTTCCTGCATGCATGTGCAGCAATTACATTCCGGTAAAGAATAATCAATTAATTAACTATTTAATACTGTACATTTGTGTAATAAATAAAATATGCTCCCTTTTTCTATCTTAATTAATGATTAGGCGGCTTTCAACACAAAATTGGAAACCCATGACTCAATGTACAAGATTGGAAGTTGACTTGAACTTTTGAAAATTGAAATTCCAAAACAATTTTTCTCTTTCCTTCACGTTACAAACAAATTTTCTCTTTTAGAAAAGGTAGTGGATTCGTGGTATTTTATAGCTAGCTAGCGCTTAATACCCACCTTTTCAAGTAGTAAAATTTATTGCCGTTGACTGAGTTTAGTTCAACGACTTGTTTTGGTCGATTTCATTGTATTACTGCCATGGACTGAGTTGTTTTTTTTTTTTTTTTTTTTAAAAATTAGGTTAAGTACTTTTAGTTCTTTGTGTAATAAAATTTGAGTTGGAAATTCATGCCAATTAAATAAATTTATTATAATTAAGAAAGTTAGTTGGTATTAGTTGGTATTGTTATTAATGACTTTGATATTAATAATATTTGATTTATTTTTTTCAAAAACTTTTTATAATTGTTATTGAGAGTTTAAAAAATGTTGAATAAATAATACCGTACTTTTTGTAAAAAAGGAAATAACTAACATTATTGAAAATTGAAAAATAAGTTTATAAATAGAAAAAAATATGCTTATATTTAAGATTGAATGAGGTATGAAAGAATTACTTTTTGTCATAAAATATATTTTTTTGTTTGAAATATCAAGCTTCCGACTTCGTTTTAAATAATACTCACATCGTTTACAAAAAAAAAAAATAATACTCACATCGTCGTATCATATAGCTGTTTTAATTTTTACATTGTTAGTTTCAGGTACGTAAAGTTTACTGAAATTTAGAAAACTTATAAAAAAAAAAATATACACTTAACTAATTATCGATAGTATTAAAAAAAAAAACATCGATAATTTTTTTCCCAAATTAATTCAACACAAAGCATTTTCTGAAAAAATAAAATAGTTCCTTCCCGGTCTTTAGTCAACTAAACTTGGAAAGAATATTTTTTCTATCGCAACAAATTACAGGATCAGGCTAAAAACTTATTTAAGTTTAAAAAAAATAACAAAAGATGTCTTTAAAAATGCTGACGATGGAGACGTGAGACTGTGGCGAACTGTCAACTCTATCATGTATTCACGTCTGAATAAAGAATCCCCACCTAACACTTTTTTTTAATAAGGCTTATTTATAATTTTAGTTTTGGTTTTAGTTTCTAGAAATTATTTTGATCGGGATTAGTTTTTAAGTTTTAAAATATTTTGGTTTTTATCTCTTCCATTAATAAAAATATGTTATTTGTTTATGTGGCTAGTAGAATATCACATCAGCAATTCATTTGGTCTGAGGTGACGCCAAATAGGTGATATAACGTAGATGATACACACCCATGAATGCAAAATGATCCAATACGCAAAATGGTCCTGTACACAAAATTTTGAATTCATGAGCCTGAATCATCCATGTCACATCACCTATTTGGCAATACCTCACACCACGCGTCCGCTGGCCGATGTGAATTTTCATTAACCATGTGAATAAATAACAGATTTTTACTAATGGAAAGGATCAAAACCAAAATGTTTGAAAATTTAAGGACCAGTCTCAATCAAAATAACTTCTAAGGACTAAAAACAAAACATGCTGAACTTTTAGGGACTAAAATTATAAATAAGCCTTTTAATAATATAGCAAAACCCCTCATCATAGGTAGGGGCTGCTTGTTATGTTCCCACTCATATAAAAGCTGCAAGTTAGTCTCTCCGATATTATACATGGCATACTTAACCATATTTCCTGGATTAAGAAAAGTTGTTAGTTTTGTGAATTTTTTTTATGAAAATATATTGTAATATTACAATTTTACTTCCTCTATTTTATTTGAAAAGTTCATATTCATTAATGAATAACAAAAGACATAGTTAATCAAAACATTTAATAAAAACAAAAAAGGAAAAAAACAATTAATTATGCATAACAAATATAAAATATCTTATATATAAGACAAAAATTTCTTCCAAAAGATACCTTATATAAAAAACAAGAGGGAGTACTTATTAACGGACGCGAGGAGGAATGGAAGATATTCCTAAAGTTGCAAACTCAAACATCCTTATAGTACAGTACAAGAAAGTTATATTCCCTCCGGTTCGAATTATAAGCAACAAAAAACATACTACTCTTGGTTTAAAAATATAAGCAAAACTAACTAACTTTATTAAATTTTGTTTCATTCCCAATACCACTTTCCTAAAACATCTCTAGAAAATTGTAATCTTAATTAATTTTTGTTTCATTCCCAATACTATTTTCCGAAAATACCTCTATGTTTTATAAATTTGAGAAAATTAAATACAACCAACTAACCTTCTTAATAAGCGTAAAAGTTGTTATTAGAATTGCTTATAATTCGAGCAGGAGGGAGTATATACATAAAAAAAATTAGATAAGTAATTATAAAAAAATATTGGATATTCTTAAACTGAACAACTGAGATAACCATCACAGAGTCGATAAATTGTATGGATAAATTGAATTTAATAAATAAAAAAATATATATATTTTTATTTTTATTAAAAAAAAATCTATATTTTTTACACTTGATTACATGGTGTTACATAGATTATAACCTCACAAAGCAGAGGTTGACTCATGTTGTAATGGTAATACACCTTACTACCTCAGTTTCTCAACCGTAGAGATAGAGTAGAGGCCGGTCATTCTAGAGAAGAGTCAAATCCCTAAAATAAGGGGCAACCGTGTCTCTCCCTTATATATACCGCTGTTTGCTTGGTGGAAAAGTGACACTAGCTCTAGCTCTACGGAGGTTGTATCTTGTCAATTTTGGTTGTCCATGACTCCATGCAATTAGCAATATAAATAAATAAATGATATATGATCCATGAGAAATCGATGTTACGTGATTCGTAGTGAATAGCACGTGAAGACGCGGGCGGTAATATCATTAGTAACCAAGTAATGACGCAAAATCAATCATTTTAAGGCATAGTCAAAGCTCTATTAACTAAATTAAAAATAAGCTGTTATATATAAAAATAAAAAAAAAAAGATAATTATAGTATATTCTATCTAGCTGCTAACCTGTCTCAAATGTCGAAAATCATCCAAGGCTTTGCCGGAGAACATGTGAACGGAGCTTATTTTCCGGCGCAACCGCCACTGCTGGCCGTAAGGTGCAAACACCAAATCTTGATAGTTATAGACCATGCATTTAGCGGCAACGTTAGGTGGGCGGCTAGAGAAATTAGCATCATGAAGCTTCAAGAATTGTTCGGCTACGGAGGCAGATGCCACCACGATAACATCAACAAAGCCCAAGCGGAGGTGCATGAGAGGGCCGTGTTCACGAGCCAAAGCGGCAAGGGAGTGGTGTGGGGTGGGGCCCATGTGGGGGAAATTCCCAAGAATTGGCCATGGGCGTGGGCCCGGTGGGAGAGGTAGAGGAGGACGAGAAATACGTTTGAAGATATTGTAAAGAAGAGTAGCTGCTAGAATAGTAGCAATGGATAGTAACCATGTAGAAGACATGGTGCGTGGTTATGAACTTATGATTATGAACGGTGGTTGGGTGGGTGTGGGTCTGGGTGTGGGTATAACTTGAAATTGCTTCAATTTAAGCTATGATAAGCAAATGAACCCAACACACTTTATAGAAGTCCAAAAAAATTACTGTTATCGTAATTTATGTGTGCGGTGTATCGTCCTGTCTCCTGTCCCGTACAATAACCACAAACCTCATCAATCGTCATGTACGAGTATGAGAGAAAAAATTGACCCAGTAAGAGGTTCTACGTATCTTTTTATTCCATCAATTATTTTTTTTTTTTCTCTTTTTAAATAACATTGTCACATCTTTGACATTTAACATATAGAAAAATTAAGCTTGTATTAGCGGCAAGTGTGTTTTTATATCTTGTTTACTTTTTTTTTTTTTAATTTTCTATAGTTGTCACGTTTTTGACATCTTAACGACTTTTTTAAAAAATTTAATGGGGTATTCAGTTAAAACTAAAGTCTCGTTTTATCTTCGTACATTCATTTGAGAGTTGACTAGTTATGCTCGCTCTCTGCATAACCGGTTAGTTGTACTCGTTTAAAATATAAATAAAATTCATTTGAGAGAAAAAAACTTATTTTTTTAGTTTAAAATATAAATAAAATTAATTAACTTTCTTAAAAAAAAAAATTTCATTCCCAATGTTTTTTTTTAGGAAAATATGTAATTCATTCAATAACAGAAAATAGTACAAGTAGATCCAGCAGAACAATAACAAAGCACATATTTTCCATACAATAAAAATTGCTAAAAAAGACTAGATACTCAGCCATAACAGCAAACTCTCCGTGTATCAGAATCATCATCATCAATATCCAGCTTCGAACTCTAACAAAGATCGTTGAATCTCTTGTTATCGTTCTAAAGGGGGGGAGAGATTCTCCCTCCCCTTCATTCCCAATGTTATCGTTCTAAAACATCCCTAAAAAATTGTTATCTTATTTAATTTTAGTTTCATTCATAATCCTACTTTCCTACCATACCTCTATTTTTTTTTACAAATTTATAAAAATTAAATATAATTAACTAACCTCCTTAATAATATAAAATTAGTTTTTTTTTCTTATAATTAGAGGGAGTATATTTTTTTGTACAAACTACAAAAATCTCATTGATTTTTATGCACAATAATAAATAATACCTCTATCCCATTGTATAATATTTTTTTGATGTATTTCATGTTTATTAAGAAAGTTGATTAATTTAGTTGATGGTATTGAAAATGCAAACATTTGATATGTATTTTCAGAATTATCTCTATTAATAATATTAAGAATTTAAAAATGTTAAATAAATAGGAATATTTGTGAAAAGAAGTATTCCCTCTGTCCCTTAATATAAGTCACTTTTACCTAAATCACACAAATTAAGAAAAGTAATTATTAATCTCAAATTTATCAAAAAAAATATGTTGTAATTCCAAAATTACCTCTATTTAAAACTTTACAACTCTATTTATTTCTGTCTATTGTAATTATTACCATATCACCCTTATGCAATTATGAGGGGTGTATTTGGAATAAATTCTTTAATACTACTTAAATATTCTAAAATGACTTATAAAAAGGGACACTATACTGTCGTAGAATTATTGGACTTGAATTGTTCAGCCAAGTATCCAGCAATTCTACTTGTTGCTATCAAACGTAAGGGGGACACCTTGAATACCAAGATACCCATTTTTTGGTCATTTATTTGGGTGTTGTGTGTGTCTGTGTAAGCAAGTAAGATACATAATATATCTGCTGGTCTTACCAGGTTTATATAGGCATAGCTGCTTTACTGATGTTGATTGCTGTCATCATGAGACAGGTGAAGTTCTTGTTAACGGTGGAACGTAATGGCGGGTATCATAACGTGCTGGATCCAATGCTCAACAAAATAACGGATTTCCTTGGATTCCCTGACACGTGCAACTGATATGACATACGACAACATCTTACCAGTATAATGGTCTAAGCTAGGGTGGACATTAGATCGTTGGGGAATCATACTGGTACACTGGTATGACTGGATTTGGGCCACTAAGGCCTCTTGCCAGTATGCTGGTATGAAGGGACTTGGGCCACTAAGGACTCATACCGGTATACCGGTTTAATGGATACGGTCCAAAATAGTGCTCTATAACAAGGGTCCGAGAGAGTAATTAATTATCATTAAAAATTGGTATAGAATCTTATAAACAGAAATAAAATAAAAATCTTAAAAAAAGGTTATATATATATGCTAAATTTGAGTAATATGTATGTGTCCGTTTGGCGTACGAAATTGAGCATGGAATTGAGGGTTGGAATTGGAATTGGAGTTTGGAATTGAAATTCAAGTGTTTGGTTGTCTAATTGGAATTAGAATTACAATTCCAAAACCAATTCCATAGAATTAGATTATAACTAAAAATACAGAATTTCAATTCATACCTCTAAGTCTTGGAATTACAATTCCTTACTTTATAGAATTGAGTGTCATAAGTCCTGAAACAAAACACGTGACTTCTCTAAAATACCCTCGTAGCAAAACTATTTTTGATCTACCTAAAATACCCTCATTTCAAAAATATTTTTCATCTACCCAAAATACCCCTATTTCAATACTATTTTTTTATCTATACAAAATAACCTCATTTCAATATTATTTTTCATCTACCCAAAATACCCTCATTTAAATACTATTTTTCATCTACCCAAAATACCCTTATTTAAATACTATTTTTCATTTATCCAAAATACACTCATTTTAATACTATTTTTCATCTGCCCAAAATACCCTCGTTTCAATATTATCTTCCATCTATCCAAAATACGCTTATTTCGATATTATTTTTATATACCCATTTCAATAATGTTTTTTATCTACCCAAAATACCCTCATTTCAATACTATTTTTCATTTACCTAAAGTGTCTACATTTCAATATTATTTTTCATCTACCCAAAATACCCTTGTTTCATATTATTTTTCATGTATTCAAAATACTCTCATTTCAATATTTTTTTCATCTACCTAAAATACGTTAATTTCGATATTATTTTTATATACCCATTTCAATAATGTTTTTTATTTACCCAAAATACCCTCATTTCAATACTATTTTTAATCTACCCAAAAATATGAAGTATCAATTTGATAAAAAAAAAATAAAGTATTGGGGATCAAATGAATAGTAGTCAGAAATATTTGGATATTTTTTTTTTACCAAAATTACTTTTTGAAAAAAAATGCAAAAACGAGTATCATTTCTCCGTTCAGTTTTTTTAGTATGTTTTTCTTCTTTATTTTTTATTAGGCGTTAGCAAATCAAATAATTTGCTAAATGAAAATTAAGATAGATATTTCGAAATTATTTCAATAAAAATTACAAATAAGAAATATGAATCTATAATGCAGTAAATTTTTTAAGATAAAATAAGATGAAAAATAATATTGAAATGAGGGTATTTTGGGTAGATTAAAAAAATATTGAAATGAGGGTAATTTGGGTAGATGATAAATAATATTGAAATGAGAGTATTTTGGGTGGATGAAAAAAAATATTGAAACAAGAGTATTTTGGATAAATGAAAAATAGTATTGAAATAAAGGTATTTTGAGTATATGAGAAATATTATTAAAATGAGGATATTTTGGATAGAGGAAAAATAATATTGAAATGATGGTATATTGGGTAGATGAAAATTAATATTGAGATGAGGGTATTTTGGGTACATGAAAAATAATATTGAAATGAGGGTATTTTGTGTAAATGAAAAATAATATTTTGGGTAAATCCAACAATAAAATGTAATTAATTAATTTTTTTTAATTCTACATCTTATGTCCAAACAATGAAATTAGATATTGAATTTGGAATTCCAATTTTACATTCTAATTCTTTTTCAATCCAAACATAGAATCATAATTCCAAACTGCAATTCCAATTCCGCACGCCAAACGGACACTAAGGGTTTTTTAATGCATCCGGTGATGTGATATGCACGAAGTAATTTGAAAATATTAAACAAATTGTTTACGTTTTAGCTTTGATACATATATATATCTTTTTGCTGCGTAGAGTTAGAAGTTAGGAATTCATTTATAAACAAAAATAATTAATTTCGTGCTTATCATAGAAATCAGTTTGCTGTAATTAATTTTTTTAAACTTATAAAAAAATAGAGGTATTTTAAAAAATTTGTATTTTAAATGAAATAAAAATTAAATAAAATAACAAATTTCTAAGGATATTTTAAAAAAATAGCATTTAGAATAAAATTAAATTTAAAAAAAATTTATTAATTTTATTTTTATTTTAAATTATCAAATTATTATTTTTTTTTAATATTTCAAGCCGGAGTTTTGAAAGATCATTTTCTTCACGACACCCACAAACATACTCGCAGAGAATTATTCTAGTTTTATCCCCAGGTGTCTCAAGTTGTGTTAAATACTAAATAATAAAGAGAATTTTGCTTATTCCAATTGATGAAATTAAAAATAATATAGTACTTTTTACGTCTTATAAAAATGGAGAAAAATTGCAAACATCGGAAAATTAAGAAGACGTATATCTAATGGTTTGTCTAATATATTAATTAATTATTAAATAATTAATTTAATACATTATACATTGATCAACCAATCATAAATCAAAATTTACAATTTCTAAGAATTTTGTTAATTTTTTTGAAAGAATATTTTTTATTTGAGAAAATGGTCTATTTGATCTCCAAAGATACACCTAGCATCCATTTAGTCCTCGAAAGATTTTGGGAATCAAGTTAGTACCCCAAAGATAAGAATGACGTCCAGTTAGTCCCTCCGTCCATAAATCCGTTAGTCAACTTTTTTAGTGCTACATGTCACATTCTCAGTGGTTATTTCCGATGCACATATATAGACAGGAACCACATGATTATTCCCTCATAAAATTTCAACCGTTGCTTATATCTGACGGTCCAAATTTAAAAATGAAAAATAAAATAATAAAACTATATTTAATATTATTAAAAATTTGAAAAATATTAAAAAATTCAGAAAAATAAAATTTGGAAAAATATTTTTAAAAAATACTGAATTTTTTTATATTTAAAAATTCAGAAAATAATAAAATATTCAAAATATTCAAAAAAATCTGTAAAATATTTTTAAAAAAATACTGATTTTTTTTATATTTTAAAAATTAATTAAAAAATTTAGAAAATAAAAAAAATCAGAGAATTTTTAAAAAATCTGTAAAATATTTTTTAAAAAAATACTGAAATTTTTTTATATTTTAAAAATTAATAAAAAATCAGAAACTAATAAAAAATTCATAAAATTTTTAAAAAATAGGTAAAATATTTTTTATAAAAATACTGATTTTTTGGATATTTCAAAAATTAATAAAAAAATCATAAAATAATAATAAATTCAGAAAATTTATAAAAAATCTGTAAAATATTTTTTAAAAAAATACTTAAATTTTTATATTATAAAAATTAATACAAAATTCAGAAAACAATAAAAAAAATTCAGAAAATTTTTAAAAAATCTGTAAAATATTTTATTATTTTCTGAATTTTGTATTAATTTTTTGTTAAGAAGATCCATATTCATTACTACAACCCTATCGGCCGAATCTCTGTTGAGAGTGATGAGAAAATAAAACATCACTGGCAGAGGTCTTAGAATGGCCGCCGATTATTCTGAACATAGAAACTTTATCAACTTGCCGTGCATTTGTTAGCCGGTTTGCATGTTGAAGGCTTTCTGATACATAAATAAAATATTATTCCCTCTGTTTCATACAAACGTAATGTTATTGTAACATTTGTACTATGTTTCATAAATTTTGTTATTTTATAAATTCTATACATAATTAATGTTATTTTTTTAAACACACTTCTATTTATTACACTCTCTTTTTCATTTCCAATACCTTTCCCTCTCTTTAATAATGATTATATAGGGTATTATAGTCAAAATACAATAAATCCTTACATCATTTAACCATTTTTTTTTAAAATTTATGCATAACCTTAAAACACACTACATACGAAAGAATGAAGTATTTTTCAAGTAGCATAGGTGGGATAGATTGAGTTAGGGGGTTAGGGCCTTTGGCGTGTAACGGTACGGTCCTGTTCGATCTTTTATAAATATTGGAGATCAGATCAATTAAATAAATATAGTCATGTTTAGTTTAGCCCAAATATTTTTTATGTATAAAAATCAGACTGAAAATTAAACGGTTTATAAATGATTCGGTCCAATCCAATCTATTTAACACATCAATAAGAAAAAATATTAAAAGGAATTTGCTATAATCAAACACAGCAGTCCGATCTATTTAACACAGCAATGTAAATTTATAATTAATTTTTATTTTGAATAATCTTAAAGAACATTTGTTGACAGTACTCTCTTCGTTTCATAAGCAGTGTGTTTTAAAGTTATGCACGAGTTTTAAGAAATAGTTAAAAGATGTAAGGATTTGTTGTATTTTGACTATAATGCCACTATATAATTATTATTGAAGAAAGATAAATGTATTGGAAGTGAAAAAAATAGTGTAATAAATAGGGTATGTTTGAAAAATAACATTAATTATATATTGAGTTTATAAAAAAACAAGACTTGTAAAACATGTCACAAATGCTAAAACAACGTTACATTTGAAACGGATGAAGAAATATTCTGCCATAAAAAATGTTAAATACTCCCTCCGGCTTAAAATATGAGCAACAAAAAACATATTTCTCTTGATTTAAAATATAAGCAAAACTAACCCACTTTCTTAAATTTTACTATTTCATTTCCAATCTCACTTTCCAAAAAATCCGTATAAAATTGTTACTCCCTCCGGTCTCACATATAGGGCATACTTAACCGTATTCTCCGGACCAAGAAAAGTGATTAGTTCTATGAATTTTATGAGAATATATTGTAACATTACAATTTTACCTTTTTCACTTTAAAGTTCACATTCATTAATGAATAACAAAAATAATAGTTAGTCAAAACATTTAATAAGGACAAAAAAGAGAAAAAACAATTAATGATGCGTAGGAAATATAAAGTGCTCTATATATCGGACCAAAGATTTTTTCGAATGTTCCCTATACAGAGGGAGTATCTTATTTAATTTTTATTTTATTCCCAATGTAATTTTCCTAAAATATATCTATTCTTTTATAAATTTGATAAAATTAAATACAATCAACTAATCTCTTTAATAAATGTAAAATTAGTTAATTTTACTTATAATTCGAGCCGAATATTTATGCTGTTGCCCATTTACCGAACAAAAAGGAAAGGATGTCATGGCAAACATAAGAGTTGTGTCATGCTGCTATCACTTCACAACTTATATTACCGGTGCCTAAAAAACAAAACTTATACTATTACGAGTATCTAGATTCTAGACCCCCACCTACCACTCCGAGCTACCAGTGTACGAGCGTACCACAGCCACACACCACAGCTACCGACACTAGTTCAATTTTCACCTGTCATTCTCATTTCTACTTTAAAACATCCGGTCAGGTGGCCAATCCGGAACCATGTTTGACATATAAATATTCCAAATGACACTTTCCTAAAACATCTCTAAAAAATTGTAATCTTAATTAATTTTTGTTTCATTTCCAATACTACTTTCCAAAAATACCTATATTTTTTATAAATTTAATAAAATTAAATATAATCAACTAACCTCCTTAATAAATATAAAAGTGATTAAAATTGCTTATAATTCGAGTCGAATGGAGTAACGAATTGAACTAATTTCCGTGCAATTTTGCACGGGTACAGTACTAGTAATACACAATAACGAAAAGATGTTGCTAATTTTTTACAACCAACTTTTATTTTTTATTTTTTATGTAAATTTTGATATGCGAGCAAAGTAAAAAAAAATAATAATAATAATTTAGACATAAAAATATTTTAATTTGTTACAAGAGGAATTATATAATATTAAATGTTGGAATAACTTATTAATTATAGTAACACATGGTTCTACTTACCCAAGCTGCATCTATTATTTTTAGAGGTCTATTATAATTTTTTTTAAAACTACTGTTTTTTAAAATAATATTGTAATAAGGATTTTCTTAATCTTAATCTTTAAGGTTGGGGATAAGCATCTTTAATTAAATAAATTTTCTTGAAAAAATAAGATGTATTCCCTCCGATTCTATATATAAGATTCTTTTAGGGTTTTATTTGATTCTATTTATAACATCTAATTTCAATTTTCAATAATATTTAATTATTTTTTTTCACAAACACCCCTATTAATTTCATTCTGTGTAGTCTCAATAATAATTATATGGATAATTTTTAAAATGTACATCAAATTTTCACATTTTCAATGTCTCTGACAAGTTTTACTATCATCCTTGGTAAAAAAGAATATTTTTCAAAGGTCTTATAAATAAGACAAAAAAGAGTAAAATTTTATCTATCTTGAATGTATTATTTTCTATAAAACTAAAACATTTTTTAATTTTTATCATCAACCTTAAAAGTCTAGACCAAACACCTTAAAAGTCGAGACCAAACATAACTCAGTAAAATTGCATTATATATTGTGTTTTTAAACAATATGTATAAAAGTACGAAGATCTTATCACATTTTCTTGTCAAGACGTGCAACAACTAGTACCTTTTGTTCTAATTATTGAGAGGTCTTATGACAATATATATATTGAGAGGTCTTGATGACCCTACAAAACAACCTCTCTCCTTACTTCGGAAAACATCAATGCATTTTAATAAAATGATTTTTTTTACAACATACTTTCTTCCGATCTTATTAGTATAAATAACTATCGGGATATGTATTAAGAAAAAATAGTTAGATGTATTTAATTTTTTCAAATTCATAAAAAAAATATACTAGTTTTGTAAACTTGTATTGTGAATGAAACATAAATTAATTGATTCAACCACTTTATAAAGATATTTTAGGAATGATTGTATTGAGAATAATTAAGAGCGAAGGGAGTATGTTAAAAACTTTGTAATGAATACTCCATTCAGTTTGAAATACAAGTAAAAAAATTAATTTCATGTTTATTAAAGAAATTAATTTTGATTATATTTAATTTTTTCAAATTTATTTAAAAATAGAGATATGTTAGAAAAATAACATCGAAAATGAAACAAAATTGGAAAAAGTTATTTAACTTTAATTTGCTTATATTTTTAACACACACACATATATATAAAATATTTCAAATCGGATGAAGTATACCTGTATTGATAATTGAGTTTAATATATGTGCACTGATAAGGTAAAGTTTTTTTTATACTGTCGGTACATCGTCTACCGTTCATTTGCATTATTTTTATTTAGAAGTCGATAACCATACACCCTTGAGTGGTGGATGATGTTTCGGCAGTGTAAAAAAATCTTTACACTGTCAGTATACAAACTATTTATTCTTGATAATTACATTAACACATTTATAAAACTTGTGTACAATAATTAGATCAATTTTCAATATAGATTTACTTAAAATAAGAGTACACATATATAAAAAAATAATGAATATATATTGACGGTGTAAATTTTTTACGTCATCGATATATCATTCATCACTTATTTGTATTACTTTTATGTAAAAGTCAATAACCATAAACACATAAATAATACTCTTCCTTGTTAACTGTCTTTTAAGGATTTCAAAAGTGTAATAAATGTTTTTTTTCCATATTTTGAATTTGAAATATAAGGAAAAAAAATTAAATTTCACACTTATTAGAATATTGGTTGATTGTATTTAAATTTTTTAAATTTATAAAAAAATAGAGTTATTTTATAAAAATAACATTGGGAATGAGACAAAAATTAAATTAAATAACCACTTTCTAGTGATGTTTTAGAAAAGTAGCAATGAAAATTAAACAAAATTTAAGAAAATTGGTAACATTATATTTCTTATATTTTAATTTTTAAACCAAAATAAGTAGTCCCTATGTATAAGACCCTTTTGCATTTTTTTTGTCCTTATTTATAAGACCTCATACCAATTTTTAATGATAATTATATTATTTCTTTCCACAAATATCCTTATTTAGTTAATTATTCTTTTTATATTCCCAATACTATTAATAGATTTAATTTTAAAATACATATCAAATTTTCATATTTAGAATACAATTAATTAAATTAATCAACTCTCTTAATGAACATGAAATCTAAAAAAAAGTCTTATATATATACTGGTGTTGGAAACCAACAAGCGGCCTAACAATTTACTAGAGGGGGTGAATAGTAAATAGAAGCAACAATATTAATTTTTCGAATTTAATTGATATTAGCAATAGACAAACTTGTTGTTTTTGATCAAACTCAAGTTTCTGTCCAAAATAACTTGAACTACTCGATTAGTGCTCCAACTAATCGAGTAGTACAAGCAATTTCAGATAGATCACAGATTTGCAGCAGGAACACGACAACGCCAAAAATCAAGATAATTATCCTAGGGTTCAGAGATGCAACAAAGACAGAATAAAGGAAAGCAATAAAGAGATAGAAACGAGGAATTTTATACTGTTTCACGTACTCTCAAATCTTGAGAGCTACATCCAGTCATCCCTAAACCTTAGGGAGCCTTTATTGGCAATCAATTAAATTGGATACAAACATGATTAATTAGTGAATCTCACTCAATCTAATCCTAACCCTTTCAAGAGTGTATCAAACTCTTGAAATCTTACCCCAATTTCAATTGATTCACTGTTGAAGAACCTCTTCAACCTTCCACAAAGGGAGCTTCTTGAAACCTTCAAGAACACCTTCTCTCTTTTGCAATAGAGCCCCTTGAAACCTTCAATAGCTGCTTCTCCAAGCTTTAATGGCAACAATAATATGAATAACAATGGCTCCAAAACACACTCAATTAATATGATATGAAAATACGAGAACTAATTGAGTACATGATCTATGACTTAAGAGAGGGATTGATATGAATAAAACGAGTTTTCTTGTATCAGCTTCTCTCAATGAGAGTTGGAAGAGGCAGCAAGATATAGTCTCCAAAAATCCCCAAGAATCAGAGAGGAGCCCAGGCAGCATATTAGAAATGATTTCTCCCATGATTACCTCTCCGATAGTCATATTTGGATCAGATTTACTAATGAAGATGACTCATGCTAATTGAGTAGTTGAGGCACTACTCGATTAGTTTGAGCAAACAGAAATATTGACATTTTTCTGTTTAGCAGACTACTCGAGTAGTGCAAGAGCTACTTGATTAGTTATTGTTATTTTCTTAAAAATAAGTTTTCCAAATATGTTAAAATAACCAATCCCTTTCTACCATTTTTCAAATATTTAACTCAACTAGAATTCATACTAACTAATTCATATTTGCTTGAGTTAAACCTAAGTCTACCACTATCACTAAATAGGGAGAGACTGCACTTTGCAGTGCAAAGTTTCATCGATTCTCACCTTTCGGATTTTATCAATTTGCAGCCCAGGCCTGGTTATGATATATTTGGGCCCTAGGGCGAAATTATTTTTTGGGCCCTAATAATTTGTTAATAAATTTTTTTATGGAAAATAAATCAATAAAAACATGCAATGTATTTATACTTCCTTTTTCCTATAAAGATGGTAAAAATAGTAAATTTTTTTTGTCTCAAACTAAAATTAAAGTAATTAATGAAAATGCTTAAAACTTGTAAACTTTGTATTGTGATTAGTTGATGTGATTAGTTGATTAATGCAAAATGCATTAAATTAGTTGTTTTGATAATTGGTTGATGTATTAGACAAACCATTAAATGCATATTTGCTTTAACTTTTTTACTTTTGCAAGTTTTCACAAGTATTTAATTTTTAAAATAGCAGCAATAACCAAAAAAAAAAAACAAATAGTAATAGGCTATTTTTTTTAGACGATTAAAAGTACCATTTTAGTAATTGAGTTTTTTTCTCATTTTTTGTGCATAAGCTATTTATTAGAAACAAATATTGAGAGAAGGTGTTCCACACTAAGATTATGACTTCAAATATGTATTAATGATGCTTCTCAGTTCTCACATCTGTGTATGTGAGTGGAACCAGCGGAAGTTCAAAAGCTAATAAAAATAAGCACAAATTAAAGTTGAAGGGCCCCTTCTTGCTGCAAGTGTACAACTAAACAAGCAGTCAAAAGGAGTAATAATTTTGTTTAAGATGAGAAGTACCAAAAAAAATGGGACCCCTTAATTTCTTGGGCTCAGGGCCGGCGCCCCTATTGCCCCTACCCTGGGCCGGTTGCAACCTAGCATTTCATGAAGTTGCAATCTTATTCTAAAGACTATGACAAAAATCAATATTTATACTACTCCCTCCGGTCTTATTTATGATTTTTTCTTTTTGGCTCCCACGTTTTATTCTTTGACCTCTATTTGGTTTTAAAAGGATGTCGTTGTTCTTATTGTACCGACTGAGACAAGGCGGAAGTTACTTTCCGATTTTAAATAGGCGGAAACAAATAAAATAATTTTCCGATTTTAAAAAGGCGGAATTTCAGAGTCGGAATTTTTTTCCGACGGGAGAGAGTCGGATAATTATTTTGTAGCATTTGGACTATATAGTCTTGTTATTTTTATATGTGCATGCATTCTTTTCTTCTATCATAACCTCCTTTTTCCATAGTCCCTTCAAATCCATGTATCTTTGAACTTGCATTGACCTGTGAAAGCACTCTGCCACTTAGCACAGCACAGCATAGCTTATAGCAGGTACCAACTTGTATGTGCAACTATTCAACCGAGTCTTGTGCTTTGCGAGACTTTGGCTTGTTCATTTAAGCTTGAGAAATTGCCTGCTCAAGATATTTTCTGATATTTTGAGATGCCCATTAACCAGAAATCAAAATTCTCCACTGTAACTATCTCTATGTACTACTGTTTTGGCTTATCAACATTTTCACTTTGGTTCAACGACTTTATCTTCTGCACTGGAATGACAACCTGCACATAAACATGACATATAGATAAAACTTCTAAAATGGATTACAAATCTAGAATTAAGGGAAACCGACATTCATTAAAGTAGAAGTTTATCACTTCTCGACTATTTACCTTATAACGGATTCTACACATTTGGCCTTTACCGACTCTCAACAGTCGGAAATTTTTTCCATTTCGTCATTTTAAAATCGGAAAAACTGTTTTATTTGTTTTCGCCTATTTAAAATCGGAAAGTAACTTCCATCTTGTTTCAGTCGGTACCATAAGGGCAACTACGTCCTTTTAAAACCAAATGGGAGCCAAAGAGTAAAACGTGGGGGCCAACAAGAAAAAGTCCTATTTGTAAGACCGTTTTTTAATTTGGTCCTATTTATAAGACCCATTTTCAAATTTCAATAACATTTAGTTACTTCTTTCACTAACATCCCTATAAAGTCAACACTTTTTGGAGTTCCAATAATAATTATAGGGGTAATTTTGAAAAGGTATATAAAATTTTTACATTTACAATGTCACTAATAAATTTATCCACTCTCCTTCGTGAGAGTAAAAAACCCCAAAAAAATTTTATGAATAGGATAAGAGAGAATATTTTACTTGAGTTTGTGAATGTATCATATTCCATAGCTAGGATTATTACAATGTGATACTCCGTATGTACTTGCTTGTTTGTTTGTTTTTTTTTTATATATATACATATATTTTGAAAAACATTCCCTTTACCCAATAAAAAATTCCGCTCATTCTCTCCCACCGTCTTTTTTTTTTTTTTTTTTGACAGTCGCCCACCCACTAAAAACTTCTGCCCATTTCCTTCCATTTTTTTTTTTGTTTTAGATTTCCTTCACCCACTGAAAAATCCCGCCCATTCCCTTCCACCCACCCGCATCCCCCTTTTGACTATCTTGTTCAAACAGTATAAAGGTGCTTCTATCATGCACCAGTTTTTTGGTGTTTCGGCTCTTTTTTTTTTGTTTTTTTATTTTAATAAATCTAATATGTTAAAAAAAATATGTACTGGGTTTTTTGTGTTCTTTTTATGTTCATGTTTTTGTTATTTGGATTTGAAGTTTTCTTTATTATATGCTTCCTGACACAGCTAATGACCTTAACAAGTAAAATATAAAATAAGGGTGCTTTTACCATGTACTGGTTTTTGGTGTTCCGGCTTTTTTTTTATTTTAAAAAATATAATATATTAAAAAAATATGCTTTGGATTTTCTGTGTTCTTTTTATGTTCATGCTTTTGTTATTTGGATTTAAATTTATAATGTCATTAATTACTTGTTTTCAAAAACACTTTTATTCACTTTTTTTTAAAGGGGAATTTTTTAGTTTAAAAATATTACATACAAGAATGTTAATCGATTCCAATTTATTGACTCTTTCGTAAATAATATTATTAATCGACTCCTTCTTAAGCAATTTTTCAAGAATGTTTACATTATTATACTTTATTTACACTTAATTATTCATATCAAAATTCCTCGTAACTATTCAATAATAAATTAAAACTAATATTAGTTGTAACTTTGTGAAATGTTTTATCAATACATTACAACTAATATTAATTGCAATTTTAAAAAATGTTTTATCAATTTCGTATTTCTCTCGTGCATCGCACGGGATTGGGGTATAGTAAAGTTTTAAAAGGTCAATCTTCGGCAAGCCACGATTCAAATCTCAAAACAGTGTTGCCTGCTCACCGGTCAATGTTACATCACGTTTTTGTTCTTCTAGTTCTAAGTTTTAGCCAACGCGGTTATGAACGTCAGTTACGAGTGTCTGTCGTCACTGCCACTTATATGAAGGTTGCACTTGCACATCCCCCGAGTTAAACCTATGACTTTATTTTTATTTTTTTTTTTGGTGAACAAACCTATGACTTTAGATTACGCTCCTATGGTTCATCTCAGATATTTTGACAACCCACCCCTCCGTCTTATCATTTTAGACTTTTATTTTTTCATATATTTATAAGATCATATGTTACCTTCGTCCTTAAATATAAAACCTCTTGACATTTTTATTTGTTCCTATTTATAAAATCTCATGTCAATTTTTAATGATCGTTAATTACTTTTTTTCACAAACACCCCTATTTATTTGACACTTCTTAGATTCCCAATAGTATTAATAGGGGTAATTTTGAAATTACATATCAAAAGTTCACATTTCCAATACAATTAACTAAATTATTCCATTTTTTTAATGGACGTGAAATCCCCCAAAGAGGCTTTATATTTAGGGACGGAGGGAGTATTAAATTTTAATGATAATTTATTACAAAGCGATGATTTAGAGACCTACATAAACAGATATACTCACACGTTAGGATCTTGACATTTGTCATTTAAGTTCTTTTATTTAATTTTTCTAACTTGAAAATAACAAGTGTCATGATCTTATATGTAAGTTTGTAGACTTGTATGTTTGTAGGTTTCTAAATCATTTTTCTTAATTACAGTACTTCTTTCTATAAATATCATATTTACTTAACACTTGTTAGATTCTCAATACTATTAATATGAATTATTTTGAAAATACATATCAAACATTCTAATTTCCAATACAATTAACTAAATTAATCAACTTGCTTAATAGAAATAAAATCTACCAAAAGTGTATTATATATAATAACAAAGGGAGTATTTAAAATCCCAAATTAACTTAGAGCCATTTTAAAGAGTCCGAAGTAATCTACAAAATCAAGGGAGTTTATGTTTTGATCCTCCCATCTACAAAATAGCTCATGTGTAATTTTTTTTCCAGTTTGCTAAGTTAATTTGGAGGTAAAAAATAAAATTCCGAAATTAAAAACCACAGTCATAGCCTAGTTGATAAATTGCAGGAGGAGCCTAAAGTTTCGTGCATGATCATTGCCTAAGTTGAACATATTTCGATCTATAGGGAGAATGCTCGAGTGATTAGGTGGATACTTCCCCAAATTTAACAAGATTCGTCATGTCCAATGTGATTGGATGAATCCGAGATTTTAGATATAAAAAAGAGTTTTTGATTGACACACCATATATTCTCAAGTATATTGTTTACTCTTTCCCGTTCTAAATATAAATTTCTTCGATTAAAGTCTACATCTTTTAAGTAAGTTTGTTAGTATTATTAATTTTACATTGTTGATATAATTTTTCAAAATTGCCCTTATCATTATAAAGATTATAAAAAATATTGAATAAATAAAGATGCTTGTTTAAAAGAATTAATTAATATAATTAAAAATTGAAAACAAAACTAACATAAAAACAAATATATATATATATATATATATATATATATATATATATATGTATGTATGGAACTTAGATATAAAACCTGAGGATATCTTTCAATATCTATGTATATAGCATGTTCGGTTAATTGAAAATAAAATAAAAATAATGTTCAATTGTTGAACAATACTCCCTTCGGGTTTGTTTATATGTATACATGACACCTTCTACTCATAAATTATTTTGTATATTTTTTATAAGATATTATTGTTTTTTTATTTTATTAATCTTTCATTCATTAATGTGAAGCAAAGTATTTATGTAATTTTTTAATAAAATTTAAAATATCTTTTTAAAACTTTTCAAAAAATGTAACCACATTTGATATTTGTAATATAGTTAAGTATAATCTATAATAATAATAAAAAAAAAGTGTTGAGTAGAAATAATTGCTACATTAACAATAGCATTTTTTATACTTCTTCTTATCCTATTTATAAGTTGTCTTTTCGAAGAATTCATCGGTTATATTTATAAGTCATTTTATACTTTCTAATAATCATTTATTGTTATTTTATCTTATTTTCTTTTATTTTTTATTTGGTCATTAATGTGAAATAATACTATAGTGTGCCAATATTATCGAGAGCCCAAATGCCAAGTGATGACAAGGATATATCAATTAACAGACACCACGGTGTGTTATTGAGATTGTAGTGTACCAATATTAAAAACGTTACATCGTCAATGCACACTCATTAATCTCTAATTATTTATCGGAATAAAAACAGCGATAGGAAGGGAAAACGTGACTAATTAAAAGTGTTGGAATCCAATAGAATCTAAAGGGAAGTATTATATATTTAAATTAAGAGTTTTGTTTTCTTTATTTCAGTTCTTACGATTGATGAGTTGATAATAAGAACTTTGAAATAGATACTTTTCTGTTTTACATGGCTGGTAAAAAATTAACAATAAAAATGAGAGAGATACTATACTCCCTCCGTTCCGCATTTTATAGAAAAATTAAATACTTAATTTTTTTTAGATAAGGAAAAAATATATTAAAGACCAAGAGGCACTTAATCTTATTTTTTCAAAATATCTTTCCTCAATAAAAATGATCTATTTATGAATTTTTAACTTCAGCCCTAAAAATTTTTCTAAATCAATTAATAAAAAGTTTAGAAATTGCACTTTAATTATTGAACATTATTTTTAATGAAAAGTTAAATTTAATATCTCAAACTAAAGTTAAATTAATTAATGCAAAATTTAGAAATTGTAAACTTTGAATTGTGATTGGTTGATCAATATAAGATGTATTAAATTAGTGCTTAATAATTAATTGATGTGTTAAAAAATCATTAAATACATATCTCTTTATTTTTTTTTACTTTCTGAATTTAATATCATCCTTATATAACGAAGAAAGTACTTAAATTGAAGAAAGTACTTCCATTAAGAACCGAAGTAAAAAAACCATTTAAAAGTCTTGTCGTCCAAACTTAAAACTTTCCACGAAATCTCGAATAATAGTAGCAAATTAAAGTGTTATAATAAGAGCCATATATATATATATGGCTCTTATATATATATATATATATATATATCTGTGTGTGTGGGGACTGCTAACATCCACCTATGTAGGAGGATTTTAGCAATGTCCACCAAAATATTTGGACAAAATTACCCTTCCTTTTATAACATGAGTAACTTATTTTTTTAAGGGTGTTTATGTAATTAGATTATTAATTAATTTAAAAAAAAAATCATCCCCACCTTCCGTTGACCACCATTGATCGTCGTTGACCACCGTTGACCGTCGTTGACCGGCGCCGTTGACCGTCGCCGTCGCTGACCGGCGTTGACCGCCGCCACCGCCACCACTAAACCCTAAGACCCTAGACCCTAAACCCTAAAACCCTAAGACCCTAAACCCTAAGACCCTAAACACTAAACTCTCCCTAAACCCTAAACCCAAATTACAGAAATACCCTTAAAAATTAACCTATCCAAGTTAAAAGATGGAGGGTAATTTTATCCAAATATTTAGGTGGACATTGCTAAAATCCTTCACACATTGAAGGATGTTAGCATTCCCCTGTATGTATGTATGTATATATATATATATATATATAGCTAGTCTTATATGAGCCATAATAATTCCGTGAGGTAATGCATTGTTCGTGCCCAATACACCTCATATTTCTCTTATAAATCTAAGCTAAGAAAACTATTAGGTTGAAGATATGATAAAGGAAAATGCTAATAATGTACTTGGGTTAAGAAATTAAAAGACATAATTTTATCTTGAAAAATGTTAAATTTAAAACATCGATATGAAAAAGGAAAATGTTAATAAGTTTCTTAGAACAATAGTTAAAAAATTAGAAAAGACAATTCTATATTGAAAAATGTTAAATTTAAAACATTAATGAATGATGAATTTAGATTTTCAATGTAAATTTTCAGTTAAGATATGGAAAAACAAAATGTTACTCCTTCGTTTCTTATATGTTCTTTTTTGGAGAGATTTTTTGTGTTTTTTATCTGTCTTTTTGAGAATTTCAAGAGTATAATAAATGTTATTTTTCATGTTTGCCCCTATTTAATATGTTTTGGTTTACGTAAGTAGTGGAAAAAAAATTATTAGTGATTATAGAAAGAAAAAGGGTATAATGGAAAAAACATACTCTCTCCATCCCTAAATATAAGATCCTTTTGGGGTGTTTCACGTCCATTAAGAAAGTGGAATAATTTAGTTAATTGTATTGGACATGTGAACTTTTGATATGTATTTTCAAAATTACCCCTATTAATATTATTGGGAATGTAAAAAGTGTTAAATAAATAGGTGTGTTTGTGAAAAAAAGTAATTAATGATCATTAAAAATTGGTATATGATCTTATAAATAAGAACAAAATAAAAGTGTTAAAAGAGTCTTATAATTAGGGACGGAGGGAGTAATTAATGTATTGGAAATCTAATAAGTACAATAATAATTAGATTTTTTAAAGAGAGTGTTTTGTTTGAAATAAGACAGATAAATAGGGACCAATTAAGTAAGAACATCTCCAACCCAGTCTCATATTAGATTTCAAATGAAGAACCTGAAGAACCGGAGGCAAGAAACCATGAGGCATTGGAGCTTGCCTACATGGCAGCTCTTGCAAGAGACAGGCTCTTGCTGGAGAGGCGTATCTTGAGGGCCAGTGGTGGACCCTCCACTGTACGGAGGACAGAGATAAAGATTAAAAAAAATAGTCAGACAACAAAACATACAATCAACACAAAACAACCCTTCATTCATTTACAATTGGAGTCCAAAACAGAGAAAAAAAATCAATTTTACATATTTGAAAATTAAGAAGAGAAGAAGGAAAAGGGATTATGCAAACCCTAGAATCTCAATTCGTGAATCCAACTTAAAGTTGATGTTGGGGGAGGTGAAATCCACCACATTCAGAGCCATTTTGATGGATTTGAGGCGTTTGAAGACTCGATTTCGTGGATTTGAGGGGCCACCGTGATAGGAGAAGAAGTCGTGGCCATGGAGGAAGGGGGTGAGTGGTCGTGGGGGAGGATGAAGAAGAAGTCGTGGCCATGGAGGAAGGAGGGTGAGAAGGTCGTGTGTCACGAGGGAAGGAAGTGGTGATGGTGGCAATCGTGGATCAGAGAAGAATAGTGGTGATGGTGTGACGCTGACGCTGGCGGAGAAGAAGAGTGGTGATGGTGTGAGGCTGAGGACTTGGGTGGCCATGAGTGGTGATGTTGAGTGGTGATGGTGTGTGTCGTGAGTGGTGAGGCAGAGAAGAACTAACGAAGAAAAAGAGGCTAGGTTTGAGGGGTCAACGAGAATGAGGGAGTTTATCATGTGTTTGTATTTTCAATTGATTAATAGTTAATAATTAATAATAGTAGTAGTCAGTAGAAAATATTAGAAGAAGGTAGAATATAGTCGTTCGAGTGGTGATAAATTGACCGTTTGAATTGAAAAAATTACCGATATAAATTATTTGTATAAACATGCATGTATTGTATCAAAATTTCACAACCAAATTTTCATTCTTCTTCTTACTGAAATGGATCCCAATCAAAATTATTATAATGCTTACTTTAATTTCTTACAAAATCATCCACATTCACCAAATAATACAGATGGTAGTTGTTCAAACACTATAAATTTTTATGTATTTTAGTAATTTTAAATTATTGTTGTTGAATTATTGGTATTAATTGATTTACAATTTAATTTTTATTATAAAATGTACTCCCTCCATCCCTAAATATAAAGCCTCTTCGGGGGATTTTATGTCCATTAAGAAAATGAAATAATTTAGTTAATTGTATTGAAAATGTGAACTTTTGATATGTAATTTCAAAATTACCCTTATTAATATTAATGAGAATCTAAAAAGTGTTAAATAAATAGAGGTGTTTGTGGAAAAATGTAATTAATGATCATTGAAAATTGGTATGAGGCTTTATAAATAGGGGCTAAATAAAAGTGTTAAGAGAGCTTTATATTTAGGGACAAAGGTAGTAATATTTAAATAATATGTAAAAAGTAATGTGAGGTAGGGTGTGAGATCCATTCAAGAACCATGATTGAGTTCTTGGGGTTGGAATAAATTTGTGTTGAGTATTTTGGGATATGAAGAAGTGTAAAATAAATAAAATATGTTATGATGACCATCCAAAAACCAAAAACAGATAAAACAGATAAATGGTTCTTAGGGTTGGAGATGCTCTAAAAATGGCTAGGATCGTAGAATCGTAGATAAAACAGATGGATGCCTGGCTGCTGTATCAGAAATGGATCCCCTAAAATTTCAATCCCGATACTAGTAAAATGAGTCTCTCCAATCGGTGCTTAAAAAATGTACTCCTCGTCTCCTCCTGTATTTTTTTTTTTTTTTTCATTTGAAATACGAGATTTTTTTTTTATTTAAAATACAATAAAAAGTTAATTACTACTAGTTTTTTATTTTTTTCTATTTTTTTGTATATTTTTATTATATTCAATGATACTGTTATTTTTTAAAATGCATTTATTTATTGTATAAATTTGAGAAAATTAAATACAATTAATTAACTTTCTTATAATTTATATTACTCACTCTGTCCCTAATTATAAGGCTCTCTTAACACTTTTATTTTGTCCCTATTTATAAGGCCCTTTACCAATTTTCAATGAGCATTAATTATTTTTTTCCACAAACACCCCTATTTATTTAACACTTTTTAGATTCCCAATAATATTAATAGGGGTAATTTTGAAAATACATATCAAAAGTTCACATTTCCAATACAATTAACTAAATTATTCCACTTTCTTAATAGACGTGAAATCTTCCAAGAGGGCCTTATAATTAGGGACGGAGGTAATAAAAATCAAAGGAAGTACTAGTTCCTATTGATTGTTAAATGATTAAAAAAAATATGTAATGATTGGCTACAAATCAATTCCTTAACATACGGTATGCATGGGAGGAAGTTATAAGAAACTGAAAAGGTGAAGGTACTACGTAGAATGCAGCCTGCAATCCCCGCATAAAACAGTGTGCCATGCATTTGCTGACTTTTGTTGAAGAAACTTTGTTCTTTCCCAGGGATGTGAATTTGAGGAGTTTGCTTGAAGAAGCATTGTTGTCCTTTCTTAAACCTTAGTCAGAAAAAGAGTGCCACCAACGTTCATGCTATCACTAACTACGAAGTGTGTTTGAATTACTCCCTCCGTTCTTATGATTTGTCGATTTTTGAGAGATTTTTTGTTTTTTTATCTGTCGTATCGAGGATTTAAAAGTGTAATAAATGTTATTTTTCATATTTGTCCTTATTTAATATCTTGGTTTATGTAAGTAGTGGAAAAAAATTAATGATTACTCCATCCGTTTCACTTTAAGTGTCTTTTTGGACTTTTGCACATAGATTAAGAAAATGTTGATTATGATGATTATTGTAAGTTTTATGTATATTTTGTCAAAAATACCCCTATTTAATATTTTTATTTTATCAATGCATAATTACTAGTATTACAAATTTCAAAACTAAAACAACATTAAATGTAAGGGTAAATAAGGAAAAACAGTATTAAATGTTGCCTAGATTTGGTAGAAAGACACTTATTTTGAAACAAAATTTTGATGTTAAAAATACACTTAAAGTGAAACGGATGAAGTATAAAAAGAGAAAGGGTATAATGAATAAAAACATAATTAATGTATTGAAAATATGAGTAATGATTAAATTTCTTAAAATGTGTGTTTTATTTAAAATATGACAGATAAATAGGAACGGAAGGATTACTCCATTCTTAAATAATGACATACTCATACCAAAGGAATAATAATGAGTTAATGACCGAGGAAGGTGTGTCTATTTTTTTATTTTTTTAAATAATATTCTAAAATTATTTGTTGACATTTTTAAAAGTTATAATATTCTAAAATAATGAGATACTCATGCCAAAGGAATACTCCTTCCGGTCCTATATATAGGTCACATTCTATAAAGTTATTTCGGTCCTAATTATAAGTCACTTTATATTTTCTATGCATCATTTATTAATTTTTCTCTTTTTTGTCATTATTAAATGCTTTGACTATCTATGTGTTTTTTGTTATTCATTAATGAGTGTCAATTTTCCAAGAAAAATTAAGGGGGTAAAATTATAATGTTACAATATATTATCATAGAATTCATAAAATCAACCACTTTCCTTGGTATGTGTAATTCGATTAAATATGCCATATAATAAAGATCAGAGAGAGTAATAATAAATTAATGACCGAGGAAGAGGCCTAGCGGTGATGTGAAGAGGTGTTAACATAAATTAAAGTAAAGAAAGCTCACAACTCATGAGGAAATAAAGTCAACCATTGCAACTAGTAGTATTCCACCAAATTTTGAAAATAACTGCATCATATGGATAGCAATGGGTCCGGGTAATGGCGTATCTGCACCCGAACTCATTCATAAATTACTCGATCCGGATTCGCACGGGTATCCGCTGCAGGTTTTTGGGTATCCAGACGGGTTTTGCGTGTACCCATTAGCAATTTTTTAAAGAAAATTATTTTTTAAATTAATTTCTATGTTTTTTTTATATAAACCGAGGGATCCTTAATACATCATTACACACTATACTTAATATTAATCCCTATAACCATTAAACACTCGTAAACATCAAAAAAATTCTCTTGTTAAACACAAATATACTAAAATTATATATATATATATATATATATATATATATATATATATATATATATATATATATATATATATATATGGGGATTGCTAACATGAGTCCACTCTTATTTTAGAAGGATCATGTTAGCATAGTGTACCAAATTTTCAAGACAAAAAGACTCTTTTCAGCTTTAAAAAAATAAAATTAATATCAGGGTTATTTTAGTAAAATGTTATTATTCTAATTAAAGAATTTATAAAAAAAAATCTTTCATATCTCCCAAACCCCGATCAGAACCTAATTTCTCTCAAATCTTAAATCATACCCTCTCCCTCACTCACTCTCACCCAACCTTAGCCTCCTTCAAGCAGCAGCCACCGCCGCTGCTCACCGCTCCACTTATCGCTCCTAGCCACGCTCACCGTCTACCCCACGCCGTTCACTTCCCCCGCTTGCGGCATCGTTCTCTGCCGCACCATCGCTCCTAGCCACCCTCACCGCCGTCTCCTCCTCGTCGTTCGCTTCTCCCCCTCGCCGTCATCGCCCTCCACCTCTCACCACAGACCCACGACGCCTGGAACTCTCTCGTTGTCACCGTCATATCAGACCCATGCGACTGATGCTCGCCCAAAGCAAGTCTCCGCCATCAACTGCTTCTGCCGCCCGCCATTGCCTCGTTGTTCGACTCCTCGTCGTCATTCTCTGTCTCAAGAAAAAGCATTCGTACCAAATGATTTTCTCTGATATGGCAGATTCTCTGATCATTCTTGAGTGCATTTGGAAAAACTATTCTTATTGATTCTGCATATGTAAAAACAATAATCATAGTAATCTGATGGTGGATTCTCCAATCATTCTTGAGTGCATTTGGAAAAAAACTATTCCTATTGATTCTGCATATGTAAAATAGAATAGTAATCTAGATATGTAGTGCTCCTCTATACAATTATTTTTGGATATGTAGTGCTTCCCTGTACAATTATTTTCTCTGCAAAATTTAGCAGATAGGATATGATTTTGTTCTGTAAGCACGATTGATTTTTAGGTGTGGTATATTTTGTATCTTTGTATTATCCAAAAGTTGATAGTCATTGGATAATGGTTGAAATGATAATGTTTAATGAATCTTATTTCATACGCTGCTGAGTATGATTGCTTCCTTTTTTTAATCAATTTGTATTATTCAAAAGTTGAAATGATAATCTTTCGATAATGGTTGAAATGATAATCTATTGATAATGTTTAATGATAATCTTGTTGCGTATGCTGCTAAGTATGCTTATATTGGAAGAAAACTGTTGCTATTCATTGGTCTCATGTTTTTCCATCACCTTCAATACCTTAAATTTCCTATTGTAATAAAGAAAAGAAAAAAAATCAGCTTAATTTTGACATTAAGAGTTATACTTTTGATAGGCATGCAGCTAGAGTAATAATTTGATATCTAGCTTCATCTTGTTTTTTGCTATCATATTTTGAATAATACTTTTGATAGGCATGCAGCTAGAGTAATAGTATGAAAAAAATAACAATTACTACTTATACTTTTGAACCAGATAATAAAAACAACTTTTTTTCTTAAATGAAACAAACAAATTGAAACAGATAAAGCACATGCTTGGCTGCTCAACCTTCTTGGGCATCAAAAACAAGTGATAAAAACACACACCCTTTTCACTAAAGAGCATATTTTTCTTATTTCAAAGTTTGTCTTTTGTTTGGTGTTTTTGATAGAAACTGCTTCATCCTTTTATGATATGTATCATTCTTTAATGTGTCATGTTACAGCTCTGCCATCTCTCTTTCCATTCCTTTATTTTACATTGAGTTTCACTGTCTACTTGGTTTACAGTGTTACCTTCCATATGAGGCAAACTCTGATATAGTCAGTCATATTGTTATTTCTTTTAGGTAATTAGGTTCCCTGAACATTGAACATATATGCACCAGTATGAGTTTGCACTTTGATTTCAATGTGTAAATTGAACTTTTCTGTGTTGGAAGTGAAATTAAATATAATAGACTTGGTGCATGGTGATTATTTTTCAGGTACCTAATGTAATTATCTTATGTTAGAAGACTTAGTTTTGGCTTTTACTCACTTCCTTACTTCCTGTTACATGTCAATGACAAAGCAAAAACTAAAGTCACCTAGACTTAAAAGTTAAAAGTACGTTTATGTGTGCAAATGCAATGGTGAAGAATAAATGTTATTCCCATACAATCCTAGGAAATTATCTATGAACAGATTTATGCCATTGAATTATTATTGCCCTTTGACAGTTACATATGTAAAATGAAGCATAAACATTAGCTAAACCAGTGCATAAAAACTTTACTTACATGGATAAGTGATATATAGGTCTGATATAGATTCACAGCAGTGTGTATCCATCAAAGTGTGTATCCATCTAAATGATAAACTTCAGGAAGTAAGTAAAAGTGCCAATTAATCTTGTCATAAGGAAGTAAGTAAAAGCCAAAACTAAGTCTTCCAACTTAAGATAATTACAGAGAACAGAAGGGGAAATCCAATTTGGGGAAATTTGGCTTTTAAGGAAAATCCAATCCAATCTATTAAAATAATTACACAAAATAATAATTACACAAAATAATTGCACAAAAAAGGGGCAATACAATTTGGGGAAAATTGCTTTTTTAGGGAAATCCAATCCAATCTATTAAAATTAAGGTTCTTCACAAAGGAATAGCATTGAGCCCTTGAGCCCTTGACAGAAGGAAGAAGATAGACACAATGAGGAAGAGGGGGACAACGACGTTAGGAGCAGAGGATGGCGGCGACGACCGACACGGAGGATTACAGCGACCTGTGTTGAAGAACGAGAGAGACAGAGAACACGAAAACGTGAGGTGGACGACAGAGAAAGAGCGACGCGGGGAAGAGTCGTGGCGCGAGTGGAAGAAAGTCACGACGGTGGAGAAGGGTAATGATGGAGAGGGGCGACAGTGGCTTGTGATGTGTTGAAGGTGGCTGGAGAGAGTGTTTGGTTCTATAGTGATAGGCGGAGGGAAAGAACTTACTAGGGTTGAGAGAGAATAATTACTTTTTCTTTTTTTAATTTGAGCAATAACCATTTTACTAATATAACCCTGGTATTAAATTTATATCTTCAAAACTAAAAAGGTTTTTTTGTCTTAAAGTTTTGGAACATAATGCTAACATGATCCTTCTAAAAAAGGAGTGTACCCATGTTAGCATTCCCATATATATATATATATATATATATATATATATATATATATATATATATATATATAAATGCATATATGTAAATATGGACGAGTTCGAATACCCACGGGTCTGGATAACTCAGTCCCGGACCTAGACACATTCAAAACGGGTACCCAGACGGGTCCATTATTTGGACCCACGGGTCTCTTTTGGACCCAAATCCTGATTCGCTGCGGATATTACCCACGGGTCCAATTGCCATCCCTGCATCATTCGGTTCAAGGTTGTTTTCACACATAAGTAGTACTCCCTCCGTGGTCCCTTTTAATATAAGTCGCTTTTATCTAATTCACAGCTATTAAGAAAAGTAATTATTACTCTCAAATTTATCAAAAAATATGATGTCATTTCAAAGCTACCTATATTTAAAACTTTACAACACTATTCATTTCTCTCTATTGTAATTCTTACTCTATCACCCCTATGTAATTATGAGGGATGTATTTGGAATAAACTTTTTAATACTACCTAGATATTCAAAAATGACTTATAAAAAGGGACAAGAAATCTTCCAAAATGGTGCCCTATATTAAGAGACAAAGGGAGTATTAAAATAAGAATTTCATAACCTCAATTTTAGGTTCGAGGATAAGTACTAAACAAGTAAAGATAAGTTTTTTTTGTAAATCAGACATTTCACGTTTGTTTTAAAAGACATTTCCCATTTGTTTCGGAACAAATGTTCTTATGGGAGATGTAGATAGTTACGATTTTTCGCATCACTTTTTAAAAACAGATACGAAATGTCGAAACTTTCTGCATCACTTATATAACTTATACGAAAAGTACATATAACTGATGCAGAATGTATACTTTCCACATCACTTATTTTATAACAGATGTGGAAAGTATTTATAACTGATGCTCAATTATATAATAACTTATGCAAAAAGTTCATTTTCCGCATCAGTTATATATAAATAACAGAACATATGTTATTTATAACAAATATCCCTACGGGATAATCGCGCTTTCTCTGAAAGGGCCGGTCTCTCTCGTATTCCTTCATTCGGTATTACTACGTAATACCTCAATCAAACATATTTCGAGAGACCTCAGACAAGCTCGCTCAGAGGTCTTCGCTGCGTATTTTCAAACTTCGCTCAACCTCTTCGCTCGACCCCTCTGATGGTATGACCATCTCCGGGGCCCTCGAAACATTTCTCGACTTCGCTCTTGCCTCAAATTTCATTTTACGGCAAGAGTTAGTCACCACGTTTTCCCTTCAAAGATAACGCTCTTATCCCTTCGGAATATTCGCTTGTGCAAAAAGTACACTTTCCGCATCATTTATAAATAACAGATGCTCAGTTATATTTTGTAACAGATGCGGAAAATGCACTTTTTCCGCATTTTCCGCATCAGATGCGGAATGTGGATTTTATTTTATTTTTTTGCAATTTTTATAATTTATATCTAGTGACATTCATTCTTTGCCTTGACTACCAAAAATAAAATTTTAAAACAAATGAATCCAAAAAGCAAAATATATCCAATAATTTCAATACAACTACAAATTCTACCAAAACTAATTCAATTCTACCCAAATCATTCGCATCAAATATAACTTCATTCCAACATCAATGTTACATTACAATGTCAATTTCTAGCAAGGGTTATCAACTCAACATAATCCAAATCAATTACAATAAGAAATAGCCTAATTGAATAAAAATAGTACTATTTCTCCACTCTCTACACCTAGGAAACTACTCTATTCGGTCCTATTTATAATACCCTTTTGCGGTTTATATTTTGTCCTATTCATAAGACCCTTTTGTGGTTTATATTTTGATCTTATTTATAAGACTCCTTTTCAATTTTCAATAACATTTAATTACTTCTTTCCACCGACACTCCTATAAAGTCAACACTTTTTAGAATTCCAATAATAATTATAGGAGTAGTTTTGAAAAAGTATATCAAATTTTCATATTTCCAATGTCACTAATATATTTATCCACTTTCTTTGGTGGGAGTGAAAAACCCCGAAAGGGTCTTATAAATAAGACCGGAGGGAGTAGTTTAGTAATTGAAGCACCGGACTTGTATGCTCTTCCCTACGTCCAAATTCAATGTACATATCCTGCAACACTTTTGAGGCATTTCAAAGTTTATGACCCATTCAGTAACAAGAGGTAGCATAAACTAAATGACAAATGAATAGCTCACTCTTCCAATGAAACCATGATACAAACAGATGAAATCTTTCATACTGTATAGAATTCTTGCTAAAATGACAAAAAAAAAAGGCTTAATTATGTCACAGGTCCCCGAAGTTTGTGGTACTTTGGTCAGATACCCTTATTCTTATTTTTTCAATTTCTCACTCCCCGAAATTACTTTTGGGTTTGTCATATACCCCTAATACCAATTGTGACCAATTTTGCTGACATGTAATATCGTAATCCTGGTCAGACGTAGGAGGTTAGGCACGTGGTACCCCGTGGGCGAAGATCCTCTTTTTCTTTAAATTAAATAACTAGAAAACTTAATATTTTTATATTTTTAGTTAAATAAAAAAAGAAAAAAAAAAGGAATAAAGAGAGTGGTCGTCTTCGCCCATGTGACATCACGCGACACCATATGACCAACCTTCTGCAATTCCGATGTTACATGTCAACAAAATTGGCCAGAATTGATAATAGGGGTATATGACAAACTCAGAAGTAAACTTCGGGGAGTCAAACATTGAAAAAATAAGAATAAGGTTATCTGGCAAAAGTACCCCAAACTTCAAGGACTTGTGACATAATTAAGCCAAAAAAAAAACAATAAATTCAAATATATGCATATTAGACATTAGGGTCACATCACATGAGAGTTGAATAACAATCACATGAGAACACTATCAAACTTCGGTTCATTTACAATCTTAACATATACAGCCCTACTTGGAACAATGGTCATACATATGCCCAGGGGAACATTGCCATTTTCTTAGGAGAAATGAAAATAAGCATGAAACTACGAAGAAAAAGAGATCATACCTAATATTTGTTTATAGATGTAATAAAAACTCACCTGAACAGCATCTGCTGCTGCATATCCTGCAGCTTGACCTCCCATAAATTGGAGGCCATTCCTAAATCCGCAAAGGAGACCAGCCAACAAGGCCCAGCCTCTGCCGTTCCGGTCTCCCAAATAAGCCTTCAATGATGACTTAGGCAAGTTTAAGACAGGGTAGTATAAGAAGGTGATGTCCAGAATTATGCCAATAACAAAACAAGAGACTGAAAAATAGAAGAAGGCTGTATAAACAGTCAAATGGGGAACTTTGTGGCTAACCACTAAATCTGCAATGCAGCACTTTAATCCTTTATGTGGTAAATTTGTTGCAGGAAAACTAAAGATAAAGACACTCCACAATCCAAAACCAGATTCAAAGTCATGTCATGTGTATTGCAATATCAAAACAACACTTAAACTTACAAAGATAATAATATAACATGATTTCTATTATTAACAAACTTAGAGCTACAAAGCTGTATGTGCAAAAAAATGGTGGTCAGCTAGTAGATTTATCCAATCTCTAATGGCCATGGAAATTCAACAAAAATAACAAACACTAAGTCTAATTTTTGTGTCAGGCCGTATAACCACATAACAAATGTATATCCTGCATCTTAAAACAAACAAGGGAAGCAAAGATTAATCCAAACAGATCCAAGATTATCATTATTTCATTTTTTCCAATTCCCCCTTAGTACCTTTTATTTATTTAGCACTCATAAATTACCAATGATGCCACATTTATATCTCTTATATATTCAAATTTAAAAAAGGTATTGACAATTTAACTTAAACCTCAACTATGAACTATTAATAAAGAGAATGTGAACATAATTTTGAAGATTTAGTTTGTCCCAAAAGTTCTTAAACAGTTCTTAGCTCATTCAGACCTTTGTTCAATAAACTAAGAAAATTTGAGGCTGTAAAGATTAACCTCCAACTTAACTCTCTACTGTCCTTATTATACAATAAATTTATCTACGCGTGGACCTCTACTTTTCCTTTTATATCCACCATCTTTTATCTTAATTGAACTAGAACAAGTCTTTATTTTGCTTATATGCCCACAAAAAATCCGTGAGTAAAAAAAGACAACTCTTAAACATCACATACGAACAGTCGAACACTACTGATAATAGTTCATAAACGAAAAGTGTGAATGAGAAATATAATCACCACTCAGTTTAATGGCAAAGATATAAGGTCAAAAGTCAAGACCTGATTGGATGAGTTGCAAGCAACTATACAATGCAAGTAGTCCGAGTGCCCCTTGAATACCATTTTTACTTTACTAGTTTCCTACATGCATTAACACACATTAGTCAAGGCACAACCCAGGTAAAACTAAAAATCAAGTTATCACTAAACTTCCTACTCAAATATTATATTCACCTTCCGTGAATACATACCACATCCCAACAATATGAGCAAGAATCACCAGAAGCAGCGAAAACAGATCCCCCCCTACAATTAAACAGGAAAATATAAGCACAAAGTCAATCAAATAATAACAAACATTACTATGACAAAAGGTTTAAAAAATTATAAACCTGAGTATTAACAACAATAGCATTATTCTCAGGGATAGGTGGAAGTGCACCCCAAGGACCTCTGAAAGACAGCACTCAGCAGTAACATGAACATTGGAAAAGGAAGAATTAGCACAGAGGACGGGAATTTGAAGAAGTATAGCAGTCCATCACTAAAAGTGAGGCATACAGAGGAGAATCAAACAACCACAAATAGACGAACAACATTACTGCAGACACTATATAATAAGCTACTCCCTCCGGTCCTATTTATAGGACCGTTTTGGAGTTTTCACTCCCACCAAGGACAATGATTAAAGTTGTTAGTGGCATAGGAAATGTGAAAATTTGATGCACTTTTTCAAAACTACCCCTAAAATTATTATTGGAAATATTAAAAGTGTTGACTTAATAGGGGTATTCGTGGAAAGAAGTAATTAAATGCTATTGAAAATTGAAATGGGGTCTTATAAATAAGACCAAAATAAAAACCCCAAAAGGGTCTTATAAATAGGAACGGAGGAAGTACAAATTTTATGTGCATGCCCAAATAGCGATAAAAATCTCCTTTTTTGACAGGTTTCAAGTCATTGATATTGGCAATGGTTAAGTGTGTAAGATAAGCAAAAAATGTATACATCCGAGTTTATCTCCAACATGTAAAAGGGGAATGTACAAGAAATATGGACCAAATATTGGAATCAAGAAGGAAATGACTCCTCAAGTTATGCAGTAATTATAGCAAAGAAGTGGCTAACGACACTAAAGTATGCATATATTCTTCTAAAACTCACCTGTGTTGAGGGGTCACCAGGTCAAGTATAGGCTTGATATCATTTCCTGAAATATTAAGGGACCACATGCATTACACAATGAAAAGATCGTCAATTCAAAAGTAAAAACAAGAAATAAGATGGCAAAGAAGAACTAAGTGGAGGTGAACAGAACAAAATCCAAATCAAATCAAATAACAATAAGGGAGGGGTATGTAGAAAAAAAGACAGAAAAATTCATGCAGGGGATAAAAGAACATCATCACGGACAATGGACAAACATAGAAACTTAAGCTTAACCATAATTTATCTATATTTATGATCAAGGTTAAAACCCTTTTCTGCTTCACATCAATCGTCTTGATTCTCTAAATTCTTACTCGAGAAAATGAAAAGCAAGGTCGAACTGTTAGAACATTAAGATTCTTCGTCTTAGTACCTGAATCTGAAATAAAGCATCATCAACTAAAGTAAAGATTGAAGAAAAATGGCAACTTAGGCATTTTATCAAACATAAAATGTGCATCTCGTGTAAAGACTTAGGGCTTGTGCAAATCGAAATTACAAATTAAAGGCTCAGGGTTTGTGCAAATTGAAATCGTAAACCAAGGACTTAGGGTTCATGAAAATCAAAATCGCAGTACCAAACCCTTACCAGTGGCAGCGACGTGGAAGAGCGACGGGAGAATGCAGCGCCGTGGGATAACGGAGAATGCAGCGATGGGAGAAGACGAAGGGCGTTAATGATGGAGAAGACGAACTCGAGAATGATTTTGGAAGAAGGGCGGTACTGAACTGAACCAAGAAGAACTGAAGAAGAAAGCTAAGGAAGAATGATTTTGGAATTTAGGTTATAATAATAAAAACAAGACATTATGCATCAGTTAAATAAAAATTGATATGTAAAGTGTAAGAAAACAAGTGTTTATTACTTAAATTTTTAATTTATAAAAATATTGATACGGAAAATTTATTACTTAAATTTTTAATTTATAAGTTTGTCACCGCATTAACATTTGGTATCACTTATTTAAATCCTAATGCGGAAAGTAGGAAAATTAAAATACTCCGCATCTGTTAACAAAAAATAGATGTGGAATATTCAAAAAACTATGACTTTCAGCATCAGTTTTTTTACTGATGCGAAAAGTTTTTCTTCTTAAACTTAATAACAAGTTTGCCACCGCTTTATTATTTTACATCTGTTTTAGAAAACAGATGATAATTAACCGATATAAAATCCTTTTTTTTTACTAGTATTTTAAAAAATAAAGTTCCTAAAAACATCATTTTTTTTTTATCAAACCTTTACTATTTTTATGTTTTTGTCCTTAATTTTAAGATTGAGTTAAACAAACCCTTAAAAATATATTCAATACTAGCTCTTACAATGTGTAATGCTATTATAACATGTTAAAGAATAAATATCTATACTTATGTGGGTTCCTTTAGGGGAAAAAATTTGATCATATTTGTAAATCTTTATTCTAATTTCTAATAACATTTAATTACTTCTTTTCAAAAACATCATTATTAAGTCAACATTTTCAGAATCTCGATAAGAATTATATACATAATTTTGAAAAAGTATATTAAATGTTTATATTCCATGTACCGCTAACAACCTTAAGGGAAAAAATTTATACTTGTGTAGGTTCCTTTAGGAAAAAAAAATTGATCATATTTGTTAAATCCATATTCTAATTTTCAATAACATTCAATTATTTCTTTCGAAAACACCTTTATTAAGTCAACATTTTTAAGAATCTCGATAACAATTATACATGTAATTTTGAAAAAGTATATTAAATGTTTATATTTCTTATACCACTAACAACTTTAATCCACTTTCTTGATGGAGGTAAGAGTCTTCCATATAAAATCAGGGGAAATACTCTCTCTGATCCTATTTATAAGACCCTT
This sequence comes from Crotalaria pallida, assembly GCA_037953625.1. Lineage (NCBI taxonomy): Eukaryota > Viridiplantae > Streptophyta > Magnoliopsida > Fabales > Fabaceae > Crotalaria > Crotalaria pallida. The sequence goes on from CM075649.1 coordinate 185,257,313, forward strand.
TTGGAATTTTTCACTCTCACACAAGAAAGTAATTAAATTAGTTAGTATCATTAGAAATGTAAAAAATTGATATACTTTTTCAAAACTACCCCTATGATTATGATTATTATTGGAATTCTAAAAGGTGTTAACTTAATAAGGATGTTTGTGGAAATAAGTAATTAAATGCTATTGAAAATTGGAGCGAAATCTTATAAATAGGACCGAAATAAAAACCCAAAAAGATTTTATAAATAAGACATAAAAGAATATATTTTAAGTATTAATATTAAATATTTTAACGAGTTGTTAATGACAAATATCTAATGAATTTAGTTAATATGGCTGCAACAACCAAATATCAACTAATTAGTTTTAAACAATTGTAATAGAAAAAAATTAATGAACCAACGTGGATTGGTTAAGGGGTAGTTCACTTGGTCTTTAATCAATTGGTCTCGAGTTCGAGTCTTGGGTATGAAGCAACTCCCGTAGGGAGACCCCCGTAGGGAGACCCCTACCGCTTAGTGCAAGCTCAATTGAGTCGGACCGAATGAGTCGAATTTTGGGTAAACCACCATATCGTGTCCCGATAGATATATACTCTAACAAAGAAAATTAATGATTGTACATGCATGTGTGATATCAGACGGATTATTGGATACTATATTACTCTCTATGCTCGCACTCGTATCCGTAGATTTTCGTAATTATTCATTTTTATATCCTTTTCCATTTAGTGTGTAAATACTCTTTCCATGCATCGTGCATGGCTAATTTATGCGGGTAAATTAACTTAGTTGATAATTAATGAGTATGGATCCACCTCTCATCCCTGTTCAAAGAGAATATCTAAAAACTAGCTCTTACCTCGTGCAATGCACGGGTTGTTGATATTTTAATTTTTTTATATTAAATATTTTAAGTTAAAGATTATTATTAAACAATAACAAAAAATAATTATTAAAAAGGTAGAAGTTCAAACCAAATCCTACACTTAAAAAGATAATCTAAATGATCTTGTTGAAAAATGTTGTACTTCCTCATAAATTTTAATAAATTAAGGATAATGATTTCACAGATAAGATTAAATCAATTTGAATTATTTATTTAATTTTCGATAACTAAGGATAATGATTTCACATACAGATAATTTATTTAATTTCAAATTATAATTTTGATCAGAAATAATTTTATTTACCTATGAACGCTCTGGTGTGAGTATTATTTGGTGACCAAATAATTTGTAAAAATTAAATAAGGAATGGTAATCATGTGTGAACAACTAATATACTAATATATTGATGTGTGAATTTTACTTGATACGGTTAAAGTAACACTCTCTTGTCACATCATTATTTACATTTAACAAATCTAGACTAAAGATAAAGAGCTAAAGATAAGGACCTAAATTAAATGGTCGACCCCAATCATAGTTCTTCACGCAACAATGAAGCATGAGTTGTTGCGAATTCATTGCTATAGATGAAGCTTCTGCCAATGCAAAATGACAATGGTGATGAATGCGTGCAGTGAGATTGCAACTTATATGGTGACACATTGGAAGAGGCGGTGGTTCATGAACAATGAAAAAGAGAGGAGAATGATAAAGAAGATGACTTTCATGACTTGAGAAATCATCATATTTATATTTTGAAATATGTGATAACTAAAAAGATATTTGGGTTTATCATGAACTCAAGCATAATCTCTTTAGGTTTATCAATCTTTTTGAGGATAATGATTCTTTTTTAACAAAATGAGGATAATGATTCCACATATTCCACATATAGATAATTTATTTAATTTTCAATATTAATTTTGGACAGATAATTTATTTAATTTTAAATTATAATTTTGATTAAAGACGATATTATCTACCTACAAATGCTCTGGTGCGAGTATTCCTTAAGCGGACGAACATGGTACCTCGAAAATTTCTCCGATAAATATGGTGCCTCGAAAAGGGATCTTTTTATATAAGTATACTAGCTCTTACCCCGTGCAATGCACGGGTTGTTGATATTAAATTTTTTTATATTAAATATTTTAAATTAAAGATTATTATTATTTTCAGATTATTATTAAATAATAACAAAAATAATTATAAAAAAGGATTATTCAATATACTTTATTATGATAAATAAAAAATTATTATTATTATTTTTTTTTTTTTTTGTTTGATGGTATTATGATAATAATTAATGATAAATCATAATATCCCTTATTTCATTGGACATGAATTCATTGGAAGATAATGACAGTTCGTTTTTTAATATATTTATTTATGTATAGATCAATATTAAATTAATGTATTCCTTGTTTAGTTGATCGATAATTAGCATGTTTTATTAATTAGAGTGAAATCAAAATTAAACTTTTTTATTTTTATCCTGTGCAATGCACGGATTATTAATATTTAAATATTTTAGAGTAAAGATTATTATTAAATAACAATAAAAAATGAGCTTGTTGAAAAATTTTGTACTTCCTTATATAAATAAGGAGTAACATTTTTTATCTGAGATTTTCGTTATTTATTCAATAGATAAATTAACATTATTAACTTCATTATGATGAATCAAAAGTAAATCAGAATTAAATATTCCTTATTTATTTAATAGATAAATTGATATTTTTATATGATTATCAACTTTATTATGATAATTAAAAACAAATCAGAATTAAATATTTTGATCTTTTTTGTTTAATGGTATTATGAGAAAATTTAAGATAAATTGGAATGTCCACTATCATCTCTTTAGGTTTATCAATTTTTTTGAGGATAATGATTCTTTTTTAACAAAATGAGGATAATGATTCCACATATTCCACATATAGATAATTTATTTAATTTTAAATATTAATTTTGGACAGATAATTTATTTAATTTTAAATTATAATTTTGATTAAAGACGATATTATCTACCTACAAATGCTCTGGTGCGAGTATTCCTTAAGCGGACGAACATGGTACCTCAAAAATTTCTCTGATAAATATGGTACCTCGAAAAGGAATCTTTTTATATAAGTATAGTAGATCATCTAAGTTGATAAACTTATCAGATATAGTATATCAAATCCGGATTCGTCTGTCCCTCTCCATTAAAAAGAAAAATAAAAAAACAATGTTTGACTATTAATAGAAAGAAATTAAACTTGACGGTTAGTAAATAGCATTGTGAATAGAAATATTTTCCTATGTTTGTACAATATTTTCCTATGTTCCGACTCCTTATCTTGAGTCACTTCTCTGCATGTTAAAAAGTGGAATTTTTATCGGATGCATAGAAGAATTAAAGAATTGCGGAGTATTTTTTAATTTATTAAATGTTCCAATTTTCAACAAATACTTAATAAAAAATGTTAAAAATACCATTAAAGCATTGTTTAAGAATATAAAAGAAGCAATTTTGTTTTGAAAAAAATGTTTAATTTATAACATCAAAAATTAGTAAACTTAAATTTCCAATATAAAATTCCTTTAGTATATTTCTTAACCAATATCCTTAGCGCATTAGTTAGCAAAATACATACCTAATTTATTACTCCTTCCGTTCCAAAAAATGGTACTTCAAGAGAAGCATAAAATTTCTTGTTTCAAGCTAAAGATAAAATAATAAATAAAAAGTTTAAAAATTGTAAATTTTGAATTGTGATTAATTGATCAATACAAAATTCATTAAATTAGATGTTTGTTAAATAAATTATTAAATGGATTTGCAATAAATTAAACACATTTAACTAACTTTCTTAATAATAATAGTTTTTTTATTTATATGTTTTTCTCATATTTCAAAAGATTTTAGTTCACTAAAATTTACCGAGAGAGAGCTTTTACCATTTAAATTTAAAAAGGTTTCGATCAATAATAGTTTCTTTTTTTCAACATTAAAAAAAAATTAAAAAAAAAAGAACTTTACTTCTTATTTGTCTTTGTTAGGGAAAAGAGAAAAATTATAAAGCTTCATTTCCTACTGCAAAAATAACAGAGATTAATAAAAATGACAAAAATTATAGCTTTACTTCCCCACATCTTCATATCCTAACTAGTAAAAATAATACTACAAAACAAATTCATCTACTTGAAGACAAATTCATCTGCTCCATATTCAACTTACTGCAAAAACAGTTTATTTATTGTTAAAACAAACAGCAGTTAACTTACAAAGGGTTTCATTCTTCAACCACATCCATTTGCAAAGGTAATAAAAGACCTTAAGAGAAACAAAAACAACTCAAACTTAATTACAGTTTCTCATCTACAACATAAAATTCACTCTTCCATTACTTCATCATCATCCATTTCCTCAATCTTCAACTTCTTAACTGCTTGAGCAGCTTCAGATTTTGTTGGTCCATTAGGTATCTGGATCAATATCTCTGACTTCTGTCCTGTTGCAGGATTAACAACTCCTCCATTCTTTTCAACACGGTACACCAACTCAGTACCCTTGGCCCCAGCATCTATGTAAACTGTTGAATTCTCATCAATTTCTTCCCTCACAAGCATTCTTGATAGCTCTGTCACCACCTTCCTCTCAAGCCACCTCCTTATTGGTCTAGCACCATACACCTGCCAAGTAACAAAAACAATATTCAGCACTCATTTCATGTTACCAATCATATTCATAGAGTAACAAAAACTATATATTATTATAGCAGACAAAGATGTTATGTTATAACAATGGTACTTACAGGATCATAGCTCTCAGCAAGTATGTAGTCTAATGCAGCATCTGTGACTGCCAAAGCAATTCCTCTCTCAGCAAGACGACTAGCAACATCTTTCATTTGCAACCTTGCAACCTTCCTCAGTTGATCATGTGAAAGAGGGTCAAACACAACAATTTCATCAAGTCGGTTCAATAGCTCTGGCCTGAAATGCCTTCTCACCTGTTAAAGTAAGAACACATGTATGTTAGTATAAACAGTAACAACAAGGAGCACATAAACATTATCATGTTGTATATAGCCTTCAAATTATATACCTCCTGCATTACTCTATCACGTGCAACTTGCATGGTACATTTTCCTGAAAGTCCAGCAAGGAGGTGTTCTGCTCCGAGATTTGAAGTCATGATGATAACAGTGTTTCTGAAGTCCACAGTACGGCCTTGGCCATCAGTTAACCTCCCATCATCTAAGACTTGAAGAAGGGTATTGAATACTGATGTATGTGCCTTCTCCACTTCATCAAATAGTACCACACTGTAGGGCCTTCTCCTTACAGCTTCAGTTAACTGACCTCCTTCCTCATGTCCAACATACCTGAAAGTCCAATACGTATAATAGAGTGAGAGTGCATTCTAACAACCAAAAACATATAACAAACAAATCAAATTTACCAATGCACTTACCCTGGTGGTGCACCAATCAATCTTGAAACTGAATGCTGCTCCATGTATTCAGACATGTCGATTCTCACCAACTGGTTTTCATCATCAAATAGTTGCTCTGCAAGAGCCTTAGCCAGTTCAGTTTTACCAACACCAGTTGGACCTAAGAACAGGAATGAACCAGTTGGCTGTTGCGGTCTTCCTAATCCTGCCCTTGATCTGAGCACCGCCTCAGCAACAGCATTAACTGCTTGGTTTTGTCCTACAACTCTGTTGTGTAATCTGTCACCAAGTCCAATAAGCCTTTCTTTGTCATTTTGGCCAAGCCTTGTGACTGGTATCCCGGTCCAGCGGCTCACAACCTCAGCTATTTGCTCTGGTCCAACAGTTTCAGTCAACATCAAGTTCTCCTCGGTGCTCCCTTCAAGTTGTTGTATTGCAGTTTCCACCTCCTGAATCGCACCGTATCTCAGATCTGCAGCTCTAGCTAGATCATACCGTCTCTCGGCCTCTTGCAGAGCAAAGAGAAGCTCCTCTCTTTTCTTTTTGAGCCTTCGAATCTCATCAACCCTCTCCTTTTCTTTTCTGTACTTCATCATCAAAGGTTGTAGCTTGTCTCTCAAGTCATCAAGTTCTCTCCTCACCTGAACATAACAGAGAAATTAGAACCATCAAGGAAATGAGCAATAAAAGGAACACATTAAAAGTTTCATCAGCATGAGAAATCAACAGTGTACTAAGACTGATACTCACATCTACAAGACGTGCTTTGCTTGCTTTGTCCTTCTCTTTCTCCAAAGCATGAAGTTCCACTTCTAGCTGCATCCTCTTTCTTTCAAGATTGTCAATTTCTTCGGGCTGACTATCAAGTTGAACTCTCACATTTGCACAAGCCTCATCAACTAAATCAATTGCCTTATCAGGAAGATGACGTCCTGAACAAACAAAGTAAATGTAAGCATCTCAAGATAACAGAAACATCATAAACCGTGCATTTTCAAAACATAGATAAGTCAACTAACTCAAACCAGAAGTTCATACATACCAGTTATGTACCGGCTAGACAACTGAGCGGCTACAACCAGCGCACGGTCCTGAATCCGAACACCATGATGTCCTTCATATCGCTCCTTTAGACCTCGAAGGATGCTAATGGTGTCAACCACACTAGGTTCAGCAACATAAACCTGTTGGAACCTTCTTTCAAATGCTGCATCCTTTTCAACATACTTCCTATATTCCTCGAGTGTGGTGGCACCAATGCATCGAAGCTGGCCACGAGCAAGCATAGGCTTGAACAGGTTAGCAGCATCCATTGATCCTTCAGTTCTACCGGCACCAAGAACCAAATGGATTTCATCAATAAACAAAATGACTTTTCCCTCAGCCTCCTCCACTTCTTTCAGAACAGCCTTCAATCTCTCTTCAAATTCTCCTCTGTACTTGGCACCAGCAACCAATGCTCCCATATCCAATGCTATGAGCCTAACCTCAGCAAGGTTGCTAGGAACATCACCTCGAACAATCCTTTGTGCCAAACCTTCCACCACAGCTGTTTTACCAACTCCTGGCTCTCCAATCAACACAGGATTATTCTTGGTCCTCCTTGACAAAATCCTCACAACCCTTCTTATCTCTTCATCACGCCCGATCACAGGATCAAGTTTCCCTGCTTGCTCAACCAAGTCCCTTCCATAAGTCTTGAGAGCCTGAAAAGTGGTGTCACCTGTAGCACTCTCAACCTTTTTCCCTTCCTTCCCGCGAAGCTTCTCAACCTCTGATCTAACCCTTGCAGTGGCAACACCAGCTTCTTTCAACAAGTCTCCGATCTGAGAATCTTCTAGGATACCAAGAACCAATTGATCAACTGCCAAGTGTGTATCACCACGCGATTTCTGCGCGGCCTGTGCTCTTCTAATGGCTTTGATGAGGGTTGAGCTTGCCGGTATTTCATCAGGAGGAGGAGATTGGGATGGTAACTTCTTCAAGGCTTGGTTAAACACTCTTTCTGCAGCACGCGCTGATTCTTCACCAGAAGCATTGGAAATAGCTTGGAAGAAGATGCCACTGGGATCAGAAATAAGAGTGGATGCAAGGTGGAGAGGAGTGAATTGAGCATGGCCAGATTCCATTGCAAGCAGATGAGCCCCAGCAAGAGCCTCATTGGTCTTGTGTGTGAACTTGTCAGGATTCATTTGGAACCTGCATTAGATTACATGACAAAAACAGAATAAAAATCAGAACTTGAACATAACCCAGGATTTGTGAAATGATATTCTACAACAACAACATCAACAACAACTCCTTAATTGTTTCGTTTATAATTTTTCTTGACCTCCTTCTACCTCTAACAATCAGAATAACCTCATGTTGATCTACTCTCCTTTTACCTAAGCTACTATTGGTCCCTTCCCTACGTACCTAAACCACCTGAGGTGAGATTATATCATCTTTTCTGCAATAGGAACTATCTCAATTTTCTCTCTAGTGCACCGATTCTAGTGTGTTCACTCATCCAGTGCAACATCTCTAATTCCACTAACAACAAAATCAAGGGACCCCGATTGTTATAACTTGTAATTAAATCTACCGTTGTGTCTAATCGCAATATAAAAGCTCTGTTTTGTGTTTTTTTTTTTTTTTTGTTGCTAGTTTTCACACTTAAACATTAGTGTGGCCTCATGATATTTTGGTTATTTTCAAGAGCATGTTTATAGCAATATCTAATCATACTAGTTTTGGAGTTGCAGAAATAACTCAAATAAGGGTATGTATGTATTATAATTATAATTATAATGATTAAAAATCAAAATTCTAAAGAGTAAATAACACTGTTCAAAATAAACTCAGGAGAAAAACAGAGCGAGGGCTGGGAATAACAACCATGGAAAGAGTGTTAACATACCTTTAGATGATAAAGATGAAAGCTTTACGAGAATGTGAGAATGGGTATAAAAGAAGAGCGAGGACGTAAGTGAAGCCGATGAGAATTGAACGAAAAATAATAAATAAGAAATAAGAAGTGTCTTTAGAGTGGTTTGCTGAAAACGAAGAGCTTGTGTTTAGTGTCGTGTTGTGAAATGTTGAGTCGGTATTCGGTGTATAAAGAAGAAGGGAAAGGTGAGTGGGGGTATTTGTTAAGGGGAAAAGATGAATCTGAATGGTTCGCGACGTTTCCGAATAATGATGCAGTAGCAGTAGAAGAAGAAGAAAGTGCTAGAACCCTCCATCTTTTTCTGGTTTTTTCTTTTTCCTTTTTTTTTTTTTTTTTTTCTTTTTACGTCTTTTGCTCTATTCTACTATTATTTTTTTTACCTATTTATTCTTTTTCTTTTTCCTTTTCCTCAAAAATTAATTTTTCCTCATAAATTATCTCCAAGTCTATAATAATCTAGGGCTACACCGATTTTTTTTTTTAATGAATGGGTCAAATTTAGATTTTTTTTTTAGAAATCTAGAATGTGGATCTTATAAAATAGAACCAAATTCCATAATTTTAAATAATCCCAAAAATAACTTTTTTTTTCTTATTTCTCCTTTTTTTTTTTTCTTCTTTCTTTTCCACCTTTTTCCTGTACTACCGTATCATAAGGATCGAGAACCAATCTAGAACCCATAAAAAGACTTAACATAAATTTGAAATTAACACTACATCATTCATGACAAAACCCCTATATATAATAGACGACTTTAGTAGCATAATCAGTCCACAATGTTGTCCTTCTCACTCCCCCTCATGCTTGCGAGCCACCCTTAAGTCAAGATCAACCATCATCGCCAATATGGGTATAACGATCCGGTTCGGTCTGATTTTTATGGACATCAGTGCTCGAACCGATTAAATTTACATGGTCTGGTCCAAACGTTTTTAATGTACAAAGATCGAATCGAACCGCAACGATCCGGACCATTCTGATCCAGTCTATTTAGACCATAATTACATGACAATAAAAAAAATTTGATCGAAGAGACATATTAAAGGGGAAAATCCAATTGAAAACCTAATTAAGGGGAAAATTAACAAATTACAACAACATCATGAAACGAATTACAGCAAAAAAAATGAATAGTAAGATCTGCTGGAACCTAATTGCTAAAACGAATTACAGCAAAAAAAAACGATTAGTAAGATCTGGAACTAATTGACATGCTTACTTGATGAGAGACGAATACGGCTTCGATGGAGACGAGAGATGGCTTCGATGGAATGGAGACGAGAGACGGCTTCAATGGAGACAAAGACGCGAGCGATGGCAACAACGAGACGGCTTCGATCGATCGTGAGAGCTGTGTGGCTGTGCTAGCTATCGGTCTTCGTCGAGTAGGAGTGATTCTGGTAGCAGTACATTAGGGAAATTCACGTTGGTTGTGTGGCAGGCTAGGTTATGTCCGTGAGTGTTAGATTTACGTTATTATGTATGCGGTCCGGTCCGGTCCGGTCTGAACGATCTCAAAAACATAGAGACCGTGGACCGGACTATGTAACATCGGTCCAAAAATTTTGGGATCGGACCGGATCATGAGATCAGACCAGACTGTATTTTTCGGTCAGGTCCGATCCGACCGGTCACACGGTCTCGGACCGGATCGCTTACACCTCTAATCGCCAAATCCAAATCATTGTTGTTGTAGATTCGCCCTCACCAGACCTCAGTGCCTTTATTCGTGTTTGCATATGCCACCTAACCATTGCACCGTTGTTTCTGCAACCGTGAGTTTGCTTCATTTTTTTGACAAAACCTCGTTTGAAAAAAATACATTTTTATGAGGTTCGGACATAAAAAATTCAATGGAATTCAATCGGAGAAAAAATACATTCGCCTTAAACGCTAGTTTTTTTTAATGCAAGGTATTAAAAAAAATTCGACACTTTCGAGTCAGGAAAAAAAAACAAGTAAAGGGCTTTTCAGATTTTCACGCTTAAAATGGGGTTTGGTTCCAATTTTGATGGAGTTTGTATTTCAAAAATCTTTTAAAAAACTTATTTAGCTTAACGGATAAATAGATCAAATTTAAGCTAGTTGATTTATCATGTACTAGTAATTTTACCCGTGTATCGCACGGGTTTGATTTTTTTTTTAATTCACTATAGATTTTGGAAATATGTCTTTTTAAATAATAAGTTAATATGAACTTTTTATAGAATGATTTACATGTATTTAGAAATGAATAGTCATAAACATTAACCTTTGAATCTAGTTTCAGCTACCAACTTTTTCATTAATAAAAATTTACTAATAATGTATCAACTATGCGATTTCTAATTATAATTAACAACATAATTTCTTATATTAAAAAAAATCCAACTCATTTTGATTTTTGTTTTATTAATCCATCATTCCAAATGCATTTTGTTAGTAATTCGTTTTGCAATTTCAAATGCACCTATTTTTTTACCATATATCATCATCATCATCATTATTACATCTGTCCCAAAATATAAGACATGTTTTCACACTTTTAATTAATTCGTGTTTATAAGATTCGAACTTTCAAATTACTTGCTTGTATTAGAACTTCATAGTTGCAAATAAGTATATTGTCTAAAGTATAAAATAACGCATCATTATTTTTCACAATTTAAATTGCAACATATTGTATAAATTTTTGGATTTTTTTTTAAATTTGAATTCATGACTGAGTAAATATTTGATTGTATTAAGCTAAATCATTATACCAAATTATAGCTCATCTTTAATATTTATATATCCGTTTTTTTCGTTGTACCCAAAATTTATTATTCATAATGATGCTCTGTTTAAATGTTTAATACCAATTTGCCTATATTATGACTTGTTTGTATTAGAATTTTTGAAATTACAACATTATATTCGCTTTTTTTTTTCTGGTTAATTATCATATGACGGGTCGTTTAGGCATTATATATTTTTTATGTCAATATTTGATTCAAATTATTTCCTTTTGAAAAGATCATTAATAACCCGTGCAAATTGTAATAATATCGAAATGCAAATTGTATGTTTGTGGGCAATTTTTATATTTATGTGTAATCCAAATTGTACTAATAAAAATTTACTAAAAATAACTTAAGATAAATATTTATTCCCGTGCGATGCACGGACAAACAAATTTGGAGGGAAAAGCAAGGATGAATGAGGGAAAATGAAAATGACAAAAATACCTTCAACTTCTCCTATTTTATAATATGTTGATGATTAGATTACGATTGATAAAAAAAAAGAAGAAATAACAGTCGAGGTTCAACCAGAAACTCTTATTCTTTTTATATAGTACAAGAATCTCATATCCAAGGAAAATTATTTTTTTAAAAAAGAAAGATATAAGAAGAAAATAATGTGATAAAGAAATAAGTTGAAATAAAAAAAATGTAGTAAAATAAGAATATCATTTTTTTTCATAAGAGAAATCGAATGTCGTTATTGTTTTTCATTTGAATTTCTATATTGGACGTAGGTATTAGGTTTCGATGAATTTTTTCCTCGACTTCCTTAAAAAAATTTCTCAAAAATTTTGTCAAGGAATATGTTTTGCTTTTAGTTTTATGTTTCATATGCCAAGGGAATATTTTGGAAAAACCCTTAACTTATCAACTTTAAAAGCACAAAAAGAAAAGAAAAAAAAAGTTTTTGAAAGGCATTTGAGGGGAAAAAAAAAACTCGGGGATCAATTAGTAAAATAAAAGGAAAAAAAATGAAGAGTTCTAATTTGTTTGACCCATTATTGATTTTGGTCCAAATTTTAACTTTGAACACTCGACGTTAAATATTTAAAGACTTCGGAATGTCTGAATATTAAAAAAATACATTTCTAGCAAACACTTGTGAAATGATTATTAGATGGGTTAGAAAAAAAAGAATATTAGATGAGTTTTGGAAGTGCAATTTTTTTTACCCTTTTGTTCTGTAGTAGAATTACCAGATTTAGGCTATCCGGTTAAGTATCAGACAATCCTACTTTTGATGTCAGATTTGAAGTGGGCACCTTCCGATAACTAAGTCTCGAAACGAATATTAGATGGATCGAAAAAAAGGCTTTCAACATGTCATTCTCAAAATTGTATTCCAAAAAGATAGTGTCACGTGTAGGAATTTCTTAACCCATGTAAATATGTAATTCATGTATAATACTCTGTCTTGTTTCAGTTAGAAAAAAAGAAAAGAAAAGAAAGTTAAATGGCAAAATGAGAATAGCGATTAATCTTGATTAATAGGAGATATCAAATAGTGAAAGTAAACTATAAGAGATGCTGAGCAATTATAACCTTTTTAAATAAGATTTTTCTGTGTTGTTTAGCTCATCCTACAAAAATCTACATGAGTATATTTAGAAATACGTTGGATATCAGATTTAAATGTCAATTTTAATTTGAACACTGTATTAACTTATATTTTTTTTTTTGTCGTTCATTACCATAATTTGAACCTTGATTTCAATATTTCATATCCGTTTCATAATTTTATCAATTAAGCTAAGATGACTATTAGAAGTTAGATTTTTTAATTTGTCTAATCAAGGCATAAATTTGAACTTGAACATTCAAAACTCCATCAATGTTTCAATAATTGCATTAACATTTATTTTTTTTAAAAAAATTACTAAGCTAAAGGTGATATTGAAATCTTGAATAAAAGAAATGTTTTTGTTTTGAATAAAAAAATAAATATTAGGTGTTATATATATTTAATAATTTTTTTGGAGATCAGGTTTTGAATGTCTTATCCAATACAATTATGGAAGTTGGCTTGTTGGTTTTGCTAATACATGGGTATTTCTGACAATATTCATGCAAATTTTACAGCGATAGTAGGCATGGCAACGGGGCGGTGCGGGGACGGATTATGCACATCCCACACCCGCCCCTGTCTCAAAAAATTGCCCCCGCTCTCGTCCCCGTCGGTGGTCGGGTAAAACCGCACCGCACCCGCTTCCGCTTTTCTTTCAAAAACAACTTTTCTAAAAGAGCTTTTCTTTTATAATATACCAATTTTTTCTTTTAAAAACAGCTTTTCTAAAAGAGTATTTTCCACAAGTGATTTTTATTAAGAGTCAAAACATTATTTTTAATATTTTTTTATTACTATTATTATAAATTATATATAATATACATATATAGTGTGAGCGGGTCGGTTTCGGGGCCGGGTGCGGGGCGGATAGTAGAATTACCACACCCGCCCCCGCCCCGATACCCGATTAAAACGGTTTTTCCCCGCTAATGGCGGACCGGGTTCGGGCGAATGCCCGAGGTTCTGGTTTTTTTTGCCATGCCTAAGCAATAGTATGTTTTAACTTTTTTTTTTTAATAACCCAAAACCTGGACCCCACTGCGTCCTTGGAACACAAGGTGACTTGCCAAATTGGGGAGAGATATCTACCCGGTCCCAAGAGCGCCTCCCTCATAAATCATGGGAAAGTTCGCACTAGCGGTGAGTCGAACACGCGATCCCACAGATCAACGCCTTCGCCCTTTACCAGCTGGGCTAGACCCAGGGGACTAGTATGTTTTAACTTACTAACAATAAATATTATATTTTATTTTTCAACTAGCTTTCACCTCGTGCAATGCACGGGTTATTGATAATTTAATTTTTTATATTAAATATTTTAAAGTGAAGATTGTTTTTATTTTAAAGTAAAGATTATTATTACACAACAATAAAAAAAATTATACAAAAAGGCAGATACTTAAATCAAACACTACACTTGAAAAAATTAATTTAAGTGAGTTTGTTGAGAAATATTGTACTTTCTTGTATAAATAAAAAGTAACACTTTTTATCTTATATCTTCCTTATTTATTTAATAAATAAATTAACATTTTTATATGATTATCAACTTTACTTTAAAGAATCAAAAGTAAATCATATTTAAATATTTTCATCTTTTTTGTTTGGTGGTATTATCAGTAAATTTAAGGATAAATTAAAATATTCCGTATTTCATAGGACATAAAGATGATATTGAACTTGTTATTCTTGACTGTCTTGATTAATTAACACATTGCATTTTAAAAGGAATATAATGACTTCTCTTTTTTTATATTTTTAATATTATATTTGTTATGTATAGATGAGTATTAAATTAATGTATTTCTTATTTAGCTAATCGATGAAGTAACACTTTTTATATATCATTATTACATTTATTATGATATTATGAATAATTGGAGTGGAATCAAAATTAAACTTTTTTTTTAATATTTTTTTGTTTGATGGTATTATGAGTATATTTAAGGATAAATCAAAATATTTCCTATTTGATGAGACATGAAAATTTAGTATTTTTTGAATATAAATTATCATTTTTTAAATATGATTATCACATTTATTATTATTATTATTCATATTTAAATATTTTGATATTTTTATCATTTATCTTATCTCAAATTAATCATAAGATTTGATCCTACAAAATCTTTATCATAATTGTTCTAATCATCTTGAATTTTTTTTTTCAATTTTTGAAATGTATGTACCTTTGTTTTTAATCTATTACATTTTTTTGTTGAGATTATAACAACTAAAGTATTTATCTATTGCAAACATTTTACAAAATGATAATTATTATATTTAATCATATATTCATATTATTTGTAATGTTTGAAAAAAAATCTATACTTTATTAGTATTTAATTTGTTTTACTTTAAAAAAAATATCGGAATATTCTCAATTTCGATATTGCAACCTATACAGATTTATGATCTCTCCATGGATTACGTGAAAATTTTTAGATGAGACATGCAAACTCTTTTTCTTCTTATATGTTTTATAAGTATTGAATCTATCTCCTTTTTGTAATTTGTGGATAGCATCAAAAATTTTTATTCCCGAATATCCTAACCAAATAATTCCTAAGTTTTTTTTTATAGATTAATCCCTTAGTTTTTTAATATAACACTTTTTATATTAATTATTATTTTTTCATAATTATTGTGATAAAAAAACAAATAAATTTATCTCGATAATACATTTAGATAAAGTGATTACAAAAAAAGTAGGAAGAGATTTAGATTGAATTTAGTTGTTTTTATCTTTGGGTCTGTAGTTTGTATCTTGTTTTTTTTAATGTTGTTGTTATCTTTTAATATACATTCAGATAAGTTGTTTTTTTTAATGTTGTTGTTAATCTAGTTCCTTGCCTTATGTTATCAATTTATTTGATACCTCTGGTTGAACATTATTTTCATAAAATGAATTTGGGTCCTATTAAATTTGACACGTCTTTTCTTTCTAATTGGCTCCGTGGAATTTATGTTTAATTTACTTGCACTGTTTTACTGAATCGAGTATTATATGATTATTGAAGGGAGTTTGTTTACCCAAAATCAAAGGTAGAACCATGCTAAGGAGGAATTAAATATTTATATTTTTAATTAATTAATAATACATCCAACGGTGTGGATGTAGGCGGGACCATTGGTCCCGGATCATACAATAATTTTCCCATGCTAAGGGTGATCGACTGATCGGGATCATTGCACCCTCGATGTTAACAATTTTGTGTGTCAAAGTTTCTCAAAATTTTTGGGTCTGTAGTTTATATCTTTTTTTTTTAATGTTGTTGTTATCTTTTAATATATTATGAGACTTATTTATAAGATTTTAATTTTAATTTAATTATTAAATAGAATTAATGATGATATTTTAATGTTGTTGGAAGAATGATGTGAAAAATTTGAATAATCTATTTCACTTAATTTTTTCATGTACCAAATTGTCGTGAAAGCAAGATTTTCAAATGTTATTTTAAAAATAATGAATTATGTTTTGAGGACGATAATATTTAATTTCTTATATATTTAGATTATAAGTATACCTTATAAACAAATAAAAATCCAAACAAAGGTGAACATACTTGGGGTTACTACCATAGTGACTTTCTTCAAATTCTCAATACCCGAATCTACCTTCATAGAACTGAAATATTCTACCATTCATTCGCGGTATGAATTTTCGGAGTTACCACTCTCCCTACAACGGTTCAAAAAAGATAATTCTTTCTCATGTGTAAACCATGACAAAGAAACCAAATCAAAATTTTTCATGGATGCATGTTGGTACACATAATTATCCTCTGAGATATGAAGAAAATCTTTGCAAGTTAATTTAACTTTTTACATGTCTGAGATAGAAGCGATGTCACCCTTGCAAGAACCTCTACCACCAACTCTTTTGGAGGAGCTTTGATTGTAGAAGAAGAAGACTTCTCCTTCTTCATATTATTTTTTCCTTTCTTCACTCCAAAATCACACATGCTCCTGAAAAGAAACTTGATTGTATTTGTTTAGAATCTTGAGATTATTAGGATTGAGAATATGAATATTGAATAAAAATATGAATATAAAATAAGAAATAAATAATTAGGAACATAAAATACGAAATAATAAAATTAGAGAATTCTTGAAAGTAAAGAGATCTGAACGTAAAACAAAGGTAAAGAATGAAAGTGATATCATGTTATATATAGTGATTTTTTTAGGATAATGATTACTTCTTTTTCAACAAACCGAGGATAACGATTTCACATACAGATAATACTCAAGCATCATCTCTTTGTATTTATCGATCTTTTTGAGGATAATGATTTTTTTTAACAAAATGAGGATAATGATTCAACATATTCCACGTATAGATAATTTATTTAATTTTAAATTTAATTTTGAACAGATAATTTATTTATTTTAAATTATAATTTTGATTAAGGACGATATTATCTACCTACAAATGCTCTTGTACGAGTATTCCTTAAGCGAACAAACGTGTTGCCTCAAAAATTTCTCCGACAAACGTGGTATCTCGAAAAAAAAGGATGTTTTTATATAAGTATAGTAGATTACTCATTACCTACTTGTTTATTTTTTCAAATTACTTATTTATTTATTATTCCTTAAAAATTATAATAAAATAATTAATTTATAGTTTTTTTGAGAAAATTTATAGTTAATTATCATTTGTTTGATTATTTATTTATTAATTTGTAAAGTATAAAAATAATTTAATTTAAGTTAACATTAAAAAAGTATGACTAATTATTTAATTAATTTATGTCTAATACAAAATTCATTTTATGTTAACTATCAAATAGCATGATGTTTATTTAAATTGTAGTATGATGAATAAAATTGATTTTTATCAATCCAGAAATAATGTTTTTCTATTAATGTTTACATCAATACTCAAGTGGATTGGCCTTGTGGAAACTGGTTAGGTGTTTAGGGATTTCAGGATCAAAGGCTTGAGTCCCAGTGAGGCAACAATTCCTAGGAAGAATTCATACCGTTGAATCAAAGACTCGCACAGTTCGCGAATCCGAGATAGATTAGTTGAACCACAAAAAATGTGAAGCGCAGATACCACCTGGTTTCGATTTAAAAAAAATGTTTACATCAATAAATTTAACATTAGGAGGGATGGATTTCTATTAATGTTTTTTACTCACATGCTTAATAGGTATTTTTTGTTAACCTATTAACATAGTATTTTTATTTTAGAACAAATAATAATATCCATCTGTTCCTATACGTACATCCTAGAAGAATTGTTTATTTTTAGGATGTACTATATTTCATTATTCATTCCTAAACCACCCGTATTAATTGAGCATTCTGATTAACTTTATTCAATTCCTCAATGAAAAAATTAATATAAGTAAAATGAGTAAAAATGTAAAATAGATATATATATATATTTTAAAAAAATAAAAATAAAAATTTAATTACTCACCTTAATCAATACATTTAAGTTAAGTGTAACTTATAAATAAAAGGGAAAAAATATATAATTTAAGGCTATATTAGTTTTTGAAATATAATTTAAATATTTTTTTTGAAAATTAGCTTTCAACTTCTTTTTCAAAACATACTAACTCTATTCAATTCATGTTCATCCAACATCCAATAACACTGCTAGTTAATTTAGTTAACAAAATGATACAAGGTAAAAAAAAAAATCGTGTTAACGAATTTTTTAAAACACTCTTTAAGAAATATAAATAAAATGATTTATTATTAAAAAACTAAATTCAAAACGTCTTGATATACAAAATATATCATTTTTTTGCCATAAAAAAAAACAAAATATAGTATCATTTTTCAATACAAAATTACATTTTTTTTTAAAATCTCTTTAAATACCTTAAAAACACACGTTAACGTTAAAAAAAAAAAACAAAAGTGAGTGTTGTTGAGCACTTCCAAGAAAAATATGATTTGCAATAAAATAGTGGAATTCGTGGTGCCATCATTTAACACGTGTCCAAATTTAATTGGATAGTCCACCTACCCTCAACAACTCCTTTTAGATGCCTCTTGTGGGCTTGTGTGCACCCACAAGACCCATTTCGAAAGCAGAAAACGGCCCAGCCCTGGTTCCGAACGACGAACCTCCCTCTCCGAACCTGAGCTTCGGGCCGAACCTCACCTTCGTTGCTCTGTTCGTTGAAAATTTCGCACTATTTCGATCACTTTATCTGTGTGAGCTCAAAGAGACTCTCTCTTCTTCTCTCTTCTCTTCCTTTGTTGTCGCCCCCCTTCACCGCTTTCAAACCCTAGCCTTCTCCCTCCTCCGCACTCTCCCAGGATCGATTCTCAGCTCCAATGGTGGATCCTCAATGTCACTGTGAGTTCACGGACTTCCTTTCTCTCTCTGTAAACCCTAGTTCCTGTCAATAGGAACCTTTTTCCAACCAAAAAATTTAAAAATTTAATTCAAAATCAAATCTATGGTTGCATCTCTCGTGTTTCGTGTTGGGCGCAATTTATGAAGCTCGTGTAGTTGTTTTGTGCTGTGTTCTCAATTTCAATGCTGATTTTGAGCTCGAATTTTGGTGTGTTTCCGATCTTATTCGTTTTGGGGATAAATTTAAGATTTTGGAGTGATTTTCGGTTTTTTGATGAGCTCAGCTGCTTGGAATTTCACTTTTGTGTATTTTGCCTGTTGTCATTTGTTTTACAAGTGCAAATTTTCAGCTGCTAGGTAAATTTTGTGTATTTGATTGGATTTCGTTTTTTTTTTGGTTGTGGTTTTCTCTTCCAAATCTCATAGTGTTTGCTTCAAAATCTTGTTCGTAAGATTTGGTTTAAGCTTGTATTGGGAAGGAGAGTGTGAATTCTTGGCACCCCTATTGTAACTATCTACCTACCCTTTTGTATTCGATGGAAAACGTAGATGAGTTTCTTGCACTGACAATTTCTGTCGTAGATTTATAGTTGATTTTAGGTTAGTTATTGAAGATAGGTTTTGCACTTCAAATTTTATCCTTGTGGATTCCATGAGTCCAGTGGGTATGATCACAGATGATGCTTTTCTTTTTGTGGTGACCCTATTTGCATAGATGTGGTTGAAGTGTGTGTATAGCCGTTTACACATCAAACTGTAAGGAAAAAAGTTTAAGAGCGGAAATGGTTTGAAGTTTTTGGATCTTTATTGGTTGGGAGTTTCTATTGACACCCGCCTTTTTTAGTTTCACGCTCAACCCATATTTACGGATAGCCAGTTCAAAACGCTTTTTAATTTCAATCCAAAATTTTTGCACTTTTGGACAATCTATCCAATGAGTCCAAAACACAAAACCATGGGAGTCTATAGGAACTTCTCTATTGGTTGTAATGAATTGGAGTTTTCTAGAATGACTTCTAGTTGCCGAGAATTTGATACACTGATACATTTCTCAATTGTCTTGAAGATATTAAGTTATAGGAATAGGTAAAACTTGGGGGGTGTAAGTATGTCATTACACAGATAATAATATTGGATGCCGTTACTAGACTAACGCCCATTTGTCTATCGAAAAGAAGGAGCATCGTATAGGGAATATGAAATATAAGCATTGCAATGGGGTTCGTCCTCCCATATTTCAATGGCTATGGTTTTGCTGACACATAACTTTGCAACAATACCTTTAAGGCTCTGCATTTCTATTTCAGAAGTGTGTTTCTTTCTTTCTTAAGATTCTTTCACAAGTGTGGTTGGTTTGGAAGTTGCCGCATCCTGTTTAAATAAATATTCCCCATTTTTATCCATCTTTTGCAACAATCATTCAGTTGGCTTAGAGATTTGAAATCTGAGGCTTAGCATATTTGGTCATTTATTTATTTATTTGGCTGTGAGCATTGTTGTCTCTTATGTCTAGAAGGCGACAATCTTACTTTTGGAGAAGGACCATTTCTGTTTGTACCTTTTTTTTTAGGATTTGAAGACTGAGCTAGGGTGTTAGTACTTAGTAATAGTATATGTATGGAACAACATTCTCTACTCAAGAAAAAATCAAAAATATTTGAAAAAAAAAATAACTACAGCCTATGCTTAGAATGCGTCACATAAGAAATGAATCAATATTTTGAAATTGGAAATAACATGGTGCTTATGATTGATATTGATTGAGCATGGCATCTTTTGTGAGATGTCAGTTATTGTTATTCTGTTGTGTCTATTCACAACTCTTTTATTTGGTAATATACACCAAATAAATTTTTACATGCATGCTAATTTATTTTCCTTAAATGCTTTCCAGGAATAAATGGTAGTTGCTCAGAAATGTGTTTTTAAACATCATAGTATTTGGAGAAATTTGATCTTCAGTGATCCACTTAGTCTTCTTATAATAGTTCTCTGCTGAAAAATTGTGGATTGGGTTATCTATGCCTGGAAACGAAGTAGGAGACAGGGTCCATAATTTTTTTGGTCAAGAGAACTTATCCCAGGGCCAGTATCATTCACAGGCAGTTGACGGGAACTGGCCAGGACTAAGCAACAATCTGTGGGCCGGTAGCCAGAGGGCAGCTGGTTCACCTTTTATACCCAATTTGAAGAACTTTAATCTACAGCAATCAGGTAGAAACACTTATAATCTTTAAAGTTTTCTCTTAATTATTTATCCATACAATGTTTTTACTTGTAGCTGCACTTTTCTATCCACCTCTGTCTCTATTGGTTTACATAACTAATAACTGTGATTTTGAAGTTTAACTATGATACATGGTTTGGTTTTTCCATTACTAATCGTTTTTCCTTTTACTTGCACCAAGATCCTGAGCAGGGACAATCAAGCTCTCAACATTTGCGACATGGTTTCAACCTGGCACAACCAAACCGGAGGCCAGACTCTGGCAGAAATCAGCCCCCAAGCCAACAAACAGCTGTTAATGGCTATATGCAGGGACATCAGGTTTTCCAGTCTAGGCAAAATGAATCAAACATTTTGGGAGTGGATACAGAAGCTGATTTGCATGGCATATCTGGCCTATCTAGAGGAATATCAGTGCTAGAGTCACAACAAGGGGCTGGTCTTGAACTCTATAAGAAAAACTTGACTAGGACTGATGCCACTGAATCTCCTGTCAATTTTGATTTTTTTGGAAATCAACAGCAAATAAGTGGTCGAAATTTGGGCATGCTTCAGTCCCTGCCTAGACAGCCACCAGGGATAAATGATATGAATCTCTTACAACAGCAAGTGATGCTCAACCAGATGCAAGAACTTCAGAGGCAGCAACAATTTCATCAACTAGAAGCAAGACAACAGAGTTCTATGATTCCGGCTTCCTCTACTGCCAGACAGACAGTTCAAAGCCATTCTACATCTCTTATCAATGGCATTCCCATCAATGAGGCATCTAACCTTCTGTGGCAACCTGAAGTTATGGCAACTAATGCAAATTGGCTCCAGCGTGGTGCATCTCAAGTTATGCAAGGATCCTCTAATGGACTTGTGTTATCTCCAGAACAAGTGCGCCTGATGGGTTTGGTTCCTAATCAGGGAGATCAATCTCTTTATGGGCTTCCAATTTCTGGCTCAAGAGGTACATCTAACCTGTATCCTCATGCTCAAGCAGATAAGCCTGCAGTGTCTCCAGTTTCTATGCCACACCAGTATTCTCACATTCAAGGGGACAAGTCTCCATCGCCACACATATCAGCCGGTGGTAATTCATTTGCGGCTCATCAGTATAATGCATTTTCAGATCAAGCTCACACAAATGAAGGGACACCGGTTTCAAGACAGGATATTCAAGGAAAAAGTATGTTTGGTTCTATTGCTCAAAGTATGAATAGCGGACTAAATATGGAGAACTTGCAGCAAGTGAATTCTGAGCAAAGAAATGCACCAATTGATGATTTTCATGGGAGGCAAGAATTAGGTGCATCATCAGAAACTTCACAGGACAAGGTGGTAATGCAGTTTGCTCCTTCACAGAATGTGGCTACCCTAGATCCAACTGAAGAGAAGATTTTGTTTGGTTCAGATGACAGCCTGTGGGATGGATTTGGCAGGAATGCAGGTTTCAATATGCTGGACAGTACTGATAGTTTTAATGGATTGCCATCTATTCAAAGTGGGAGTTGGAGTGCACTTATGCAATCTGCTGTTGCTGAAACTACCAGTAGTGAAACAGGTATACAAGAAGAATGGAGTGGCCTAAATTTCCAGAGTGCTGAGCGTTCATCTGGAAATGAGCAGCCGTCAACCATTGATAGCAGCAAACAACAATCACTCTGGGCTGACAATAACTTGCAGTCAGCACCCAATATAAATTCAAGACCTTTTCCCCGACCGGATGATGTTAGCCGACCCAATACCACTGTAAACTATTCCGTTGCTGGATTTCAACAGTCAGGTGTTGATACTTCCCAAGAACAGCGTGACAGGTTACAAACTGATTCTTCTCAGAGATCAATTCCACAGTTTTTAGAAAGAGGCAAATGGTTAGATTGCAACCCTCAGCAAAAACCAAATGCTGAAGGGAGTCACATTTACGGAAATCCTGCTAATTCTTCAGGTTTAGAAATAAATGAGAAGGTTATTTCAGATTCTTGGGCCCATCAACAGACACTACCATCCCCTAATAGCAGTGGTGAGCCATTCAATAGAGCTAATGGGTGGAATGCTACCAAATCAGCCCAACCTGATAACAATTCTACTTTGAAAACCCGCGAGGAAGCTATGCAAGAGATGGGTCAAGTTCCTGCCATGTGGGAGCATGATTCTGACACTAATTCATCTGTTGGGTTGGAACATGCAAAGTCTGCCAGTAATATGCAGGTTTATGGGGAAGATTCTGGTATGAATGGTATTGCTGCTATACCAAATTCAGGTGCTACGTGGGTAAGCCGGCAAAGCAACCAGCAGGTCCCTAATGTTGATGGATGGAGACATTCTGATTCTGTGGGCTATAGAAGAAATGAAGGTCCAGTAAAATATAGGCATCATATGGAGAAGAACCCGTTAGTTTTGGAGTCATCAAAAAATGAAAAGTTTGATGGTGAGGCACATGATATGCAGAACTCCAACAAAAGGGAAAAATCATCAGATAGTCTTGGCCCTAATCCTTCACATCATAGACCTGGTGTTATGAGAGAAAATCCCAGTTTTGATGGAAGTGATTCGCGTAGTCCAAAGTTCTCTGGTCAGGGCAATCGAAGACCTCCCGTAAATCGTAAATTTCAGTATCATCCAATGGGGGATGTTGGTGTTGACATGGAATCCTATGGGAACAAACATGCCTTAAATTCGCAGCCTATGCCCCATCAACCGTTTGGAGCACTTAAATGTCAGGATCAAAGCTATCCTGGGCAGGCAAAGTATGGTCATTTTGATGGCAATTATTCTGAAATGGAGAAGGTAGTTTTGAAATTTTACTCTTACTATACAAGTGTCACTTCAATTGCAAAAAATTTTCTCTACTTATTGGAGAATTCAAAGTCGTTTATATCCTTTAATTAGTGACAGAGGCATGGGCTTGCTTTTCAGGGTGATTCCAAAAGCTTGGATGATAATGCTTCAAAAGGTGTATCGCCTAGTCATATACCAAAGACATTGACTTCATCTGATAGAAGTGTTGGTAATTATGTCTTGAACAAGACTGCTTCACCCAGGTAGTTGAACAACATTAGAAAAATTTCTTCTTGCTTTTGTTTCGAGCTCGTGAACTGTCGTAGTTCCTTTTTTAATTATTGTGTTTTCAAATATTCTGTCTTTTTTTAGGGAGGTAGCACCCATGACTTGTTTATTTTATACTATTGCATGCTACCTTTTGCTCTAATTGGCACTGATATCTCTTTTACTTGCTTATCTTTCTTTCTTTCTTTTTCCTACTACTCTAGCTCAACTGTGTTCTTTGATTTGTTAAAACTATTGTAGTCAAAATATTCTTGAGCTTCTTCATAAAGTGGATCAGTCAGGGGAGCATGGCATTGCGACAAACACAAGCACTTCTAACCGCCATTTCTCTTCCAGGGTGCCGGATACTAAATCTTCCGATGTATCTGTAGTACATCCTCAACAATATCAGAGTTCTTCGACTCAGGGTTTTGGTTTACAATTGGCTCCTCCGACTCAAAGGCTTCATATGGCATCGTCTCATGCTTCACCACATGTTGCATCTGAGACTGTTGATATGGGTCATACATGGATGGCTACTACTCAGACTTTTCCTTCTAGAGAGCCATCTCATGAGCTTAGGAATAACATTTCTGGTTCCCCAGGACAAACCTTTGATAAAGCCTCACAGTTCAGTGTGATGGGAAATATTCCACAGGCTTTCACATCTGGCTTTCCTTTCTCCAGGATCCATACTCAAAATCAGAACATGGCTAATACTCAATGTGCCAATGAAACTTCTGTTGATCGGACTGCTTCCATGAATAAGATAGATGACCATTCTGAAAGAGCTCAAAGTAGTCATTCTGAATTGGCATCTGCTCCAGGAGAGTCTTCCATGAAGATTTCAGCATTGGAGGGTAGCACAGCTCCTCATCCTTCCGTTACATTTAATGCATCTCTGCATGACACCCCTTCAAAAGTTGTGCACAATGTATGGACCAGTGTTTCTAGCAAGCAACATCCTAATACTTCAATGATTCCTTCACGTCCCCTACCAGTTAATGTTTGTGAAACCACCCCTGGGCCACAGAAGGCTGGTATTGAAGATTCAGTGAGGGATGGTAATGACCTCTCGGGGCAGCAGATATTGCCTGGGAGTGTTGATGCTGCTGAAGAGAGCGCTAGTGCATCACATATGAAATCTACACATGACGCATCTCAATCTAGTCCTGCTGCTACCCCCAGAGATATTGAAGATTTTGGCAGGTCTTTAAGACCAAACAATTTTTTGCATCAGAATTTCTCTTTGAAAAATATGGATATTGATCCTAGTAAACGAGATGTGAAGAGATTCAAAATTTCAGATAATGTGATGGACAACCAGCAGGTAGATTCCAACCATGGACAGCAGTCATATGGATATGATAACTTGGTTAAAGATGTAGCAGGTAATCATGCTTCTGTGCCATCATCAGATCCTAATGTACTGAGCTTTTCAACAAAGCCAGGTGATGGACGAGACACTAATGCATCTTCGCAAGAGGTGGTTGGCTATGGTCAGAGAAATGCTCTTAATCTCTCCAACAGTAGCAAAACAACTTCGGTTAGAAGCGAACATTCTCTGATTAATCCTCAGATGGCTCCATCATGGTTTGAGCAATATGGAACTTTTAAAAATGGCAAGATGTTGCCAATGTATGATGTACAAACAATGACTCCTCCAAAAATTATGGATCAACCTTTTGTCGTAAGGAGCCAATCTGATAATTTGCATCTCGGTAAATCAACGGAGCAAGTAAATAGCCTCAGTGATGCTGCTCAGCTTGGTAATGCAAGGCAAACTCTATTGCCTACTTCAGTTGCAACAGAGCTTATTGCTTCTCAGTTACTGCCTCCTGCTGTTGAACCTGATTTGCTTATCACGAGACCAAAAAAGCGTGAAAGTGCCACCTCTGAATTCATCCCATGGCATAAAGAATTGAGTCAGGGTTCTGAAAGGCTTCGTGATATTAGGTACTGGCAAATTTACATGATTTGGAACATGTTTGTATTAATTTTTACAAAAAAACAGAATTTCAGCAAAACACCCTGCTTAATTTGTTTATAAGCTTTTATAAACTCAAAATAAGCTAATCTAAAAGCATATTTAATTCACTTACGATTATTGCTACTGCTGTTGATGACTTGATGCTGGAAAAGATTGTCTTTCAGGTTTCAGTTGTTTGTACGTGTTTTCCATTACTTTGAAAGTATATATGCCTTTTGATTTTGCTACATGAATATATTTTAGTCCTGTTTTATGTTTCATCAACTTGTTACAGCTTTTTTTTTACTCTTTAGAAGACTGAGGTTCCTTGTTTTTTGGCAGTGTGGCAGAATTTGAATGGGCCCAAGTTGCAAATAGATTGGTTGAGAAGGTCTGGTCATAACCAAATAACTCTACAACTGAATCTCTTAAGTATTTTGTTAATGAGGAGTTTATGTTCCTACATTTTAATTTTAGGTTGAAGACGAGGCTGAGCCTGTCGAAGATTTACCAACATTGAAAGCAAAAAGAAGACTTGTCTTGACTACACAGCTCATGCAGCAACTACTTAACCCTCCTCCTGCTGCAGTTCTGTCTGCAGATGTTAAGTTGGATCATGAAAGTGTGGTCTTCTCTGTTGCAAGATTAGCATTAGGAGATGCATGTCGATCACTCCCATCGTCTGGAAGTGATACACTAATGCCCCCTGGCAGCCAAAAGCTGTAAGTTTTTTTTTTTCATCTTTTGAAGTGAGCATCTGATTGTTTTGAAGGATCATGCGTGTGTTTGTGTGTGTGTATATATATCCTGCTTTGTATAACAACTGAATTTTTTTTATTGGTATATCTGTGCAGCCTGCCCAATAAGCTTAGATCATCCCACAAAATTGACCAATACATTTTGAAAGTGGAAGACTTTGTTGCTAGAGCAAAGAAACTCGAAAATGATATATCAAGGTAACACCAGTGTTAGGTTTGGCATTTCCAATCCTTTATTTTATTTTCTTCATGGCCTTGGCAAGTAGTATGACTGGTCTATGAGTAACAAAGTTCATACCCAGGCTCATATATGAATACAGATGAACAGATGCTTTTGTATTGTGTAAAAATTTTTAATGGCTTTTACAAGAGTTGTTGCCTTTTTATCCTGATTGCTTTTTGTTTATGTTTACATGATAGCTAAATTTTTGTCGCAATCTCCTCTCTTATTTTATGCTATTTTTCATCTCAATTGTGCAGATTGGATAGCAGAGCATCAATTTTGGACTTAAGAGTGGAATGTCAAGATTTAGAAAGATTTTCTGTCATCAATCGATTTGCTAAGTTTCATGGACGAGGGCAAAATGATGGGGCAGAGACCTCATCATCCTCTGATGGAACTGCAAATGTGCAGAAACCGTGCCCCCAGAAATATGTTACTGCAGTTCCGATGCCTAGAAATCTCCCTGACAGGGTACAATGTCTTTCACTTTGACAATTAATTAATTCATTGTTCCATCTTTTTTGGTCATTTGTCTCGACAACCTCCTGTTTCTGGTCCTTTTCTTTCGACTTGCTTATATTATTGCACTTCATCGTGCCATAGAACCATACTACTGGCAATCAATGTAGGAGAAGAATGGTACTAGATTGCCTCCTCAACCAACGGAGGCTGTTAGATCTTTGCAATCTATATATTATGTATGTATGTATGTCTAGATCTTTGCAATCTAGTTATCTTTTACTTTTGGTTTCAGGTTGCAAGCCTTTTGTATATAGTAAGATTATATATGCAGTCTTGTTAGTTTTAACCATACCATTTGACTGGACGTTTCTCTGATTTGATTAGAGCATAAACTGTTTACTCGTTTTTATTCAGTAATATATGCAGTCTACTGATAGTTGGTTAGCTTAAGCTCGGCTTCACTCTTTTCTCCTTTTCAAGTCATTGTCCCTGAGACCCTGAAGCCTTTCTCGTGATATAATAATAATAATAATAAAAATAGTAATAATGATATCTGATACTAACTTAGTGGCATGAATCAGTAAAGTGTTGGAGTTTGGTAGGTGCTTGTGATTTCTGCAATCAATATTATATGGTCCAAATAAGGTATCACCTATACAAGTGAGTGCGCACTTCCCAATTCCCATAGGCCCCTTTTTATGGTTGGAGCAATTCCCCTAACCACGTGACTATATTTGTACCTCCTGTTGTTAACAAGACAACATTCTGAGCAATGTGTTACTGGTCCCTGACGTTACTAAGATTTTTTTGTCTTTGCAAACGTAATCATCAATTAAACAAACAAACATGCCAAGGGACAGACAGGGTCAAAGACAATAACATCATCGTATCTGACAGTTACTTTTCTTTCTGTCTAAAATAATGAAATTTGACATGTACAATATTCGTCCTTTACGGCTTTACCATTGGAATAAAAATATCGTCACGTGTTCAGCTTTTTGCGTAGTCCCAAAAAATTAAAATTTGTCGGACCTGCACACATCAATGTAAAGCATTGAAAAGTGTAATACCAAAAAGAACAAAACTTAAGAATCATGATAATTTATATCATGGAAAAGGAAATTTATTATTTGCTGTCAGCCTGTCACACTGATAACGAATATTTTTAAGTACGAAACATTGCATATGGAGATTGGACAGAATATGGATTTATTCAGTAGAAAGTGACGTCGCACGAAACAGTTCTCCATGAAATTGACACTCAAATATGATAAAACAGGAACTTTAAAAACGGGCAACTGTCACCATTTTACTTGGTATATAATACAGTAGCGACAAAAATATTACTAGTAGTACTTTTTTTTTTCCCGATAAATATTACCAGTAGTACTTTCAAAGCAAATTACTCCCTCCGGTCCATATTATAAGCACCATTTATAATATGGACCGGAGGGAGTATTTAACAAGCCTTCAAAAAAGAAAAATTTAAAAAGCTACTTGCTGCTTTAGATTTTAAAATCTCTTATTTTAATGGCGGAGCCGGGCACAAATACCACATTCATTCCTATAGCAATTTACCGTTTTAAATTGCACCAATTCAACCGCCAATTTAAAATTAACCCAAAAGGTTGACGGTTTAGACTTTCCCTCCCCACTTTGTCTCCAAGCAACACTTGACAGTCTCGTTTTATTCAGCCGAGTCTCTTGCTTGCACTCCGCTCCTTCCTCCTAAAGTTTCATCTCTCTCTCTCAATCCCAAGAGCATTGTGCCAACATGACATTTAGAGACAAATTATATGAACATTATCTATCTCAAGGTTTATTCTCATGCAATTGATCCTATTATAATTGCATGTTCATGTTCAATTGATGATTTTAATGTCTAGTTCGCTTGGGAGTAAGCTTACAAACATTTTTTTACACATCGACTCTTGAGCTCAAACATTTTTTTTTTAACATACACACGTTTGGAAGTCAGATTATATGCATTACTAGTTTTTAGCCCGTGCAATGCATGGGTTGTTTATTATTAGTTAATTATTTATTAGTTAATTAATTATCTTGGGAGATATAAAAAAAATTATTTTTGAATTTTTTTAGTAATTCTAATAACTGATAATTATTTTGGGTTGAAGAATTGAATCGTTACCAGTTATTTGTTGCAAACATAAAATATTTTATTTAAAACTCAAGTGATTAAATTCAAAATTCAGGAAAGCATAGAACTTAATAATAGGCATGGAGATTGAAAACTCGAAATCAAGAAATTCAAATAAAAATGGGCTAGATAATGGATGGTAAATTCTAAGTATTATTTCCTTCAACAAATTTAGCTCATCGTTCATTAGTTCAGATTTAAGATATAATCTTCACTAAATAAAAAATTTCATGTACCCCATAATCATAGCAAAAAAAGCCAAAAATTAAAAATAAAAGTATGAAAAGAAAAAAAAAACGAAAGAGCAGAAAGATTCTAAATTAAAAAAATGGAAGTAAAAAACAAAAGTAAAACTTCCATTAACATGCAAAATTCTAAATTCTGAAAAAAATAAAATATTCAAATAATTTTATTTTATATATAAAAAAAGGATATATATATGTATATATATATATAATATAAATTTTTTAACCTTTCCTTATTGATTATAGCATATATATTTTTTATTATCCTTTAATCCTTTATAGGTGAGACGTGATATATTGATTAACGAATATATTTGTTGAATATATTAATTGTGTCAAATTTGTTATGACATTTAAAATACAAATTTCAAAATGCTATTCATTTTCCTAATCACACATGGCTTTCATTCTATACTATCTATGTTTGCCTCCTTTTTTGTATCATAATTTTAATCAAATTAGCATATAGGTACAGCAAGAAAACCAAAATGAAATATTGGACCTTATCAGGAAATTCAAAAAGTAAGTAACAAAGTAAGGACGATAGACAATTACTCCTTTACGTTAATAATTAAAAAATAAATCATTAATTATTTACTTCTACAAACATTTTTTTTTACATAATCTTGAGGGTCAACTTACACACATTTTTTCCACATGCTAATCCAGGAGCTCACAAACATTTTTTTATACATAACTTGAGAATCAACTTACAAACATTTTTTACATATATGGTTACCCCTCAGCTCATTATAACAAAAAAAGTATTTTCGGGTTTTTATGAAAAAAAGTTCAGAACTAAAAAAGGGGTTTGAAAACTAGATCCCTTCATATAATAGCCTTTAGTTTGTAGGAAATTGCTTTTTAGCTCCCATTTTAGACTTTTTGGCCCCCATTTTTATTTTCCAAGGACAAAAATACCCTAAGCGTTTTAATTTTTCCGGTTCTACAAACTCGGAAAGGTAATTTCGGTACTACAAAGACGAAATACACTTATTTCATATTTCCGGTTTTGCTAAAACGAAATATTATTTCCGGTTTTGTGGAATCGGAAAAATTAATAATTTCCGTCTCTGTAAAGACGGAAATGATTTTGGGAACATGAATGGTGTGTCTGTTCACTCCATCAAGAAGGTTATAGTTCAGCGGAGTCTCAGAGTCAACATGGGAGACACCATTGAGTGCATAACGAAGCTTACCGCTTCCCCTGCTAACCGAGTTCACGAGCTTGATGGTTCGAGTGATGTTGATCTGACCATAATGGTAAGAGCCCTGTGGGTTAGGTCTTGCAGCACTTGCGGTGAGGTTCCAACAGAAGGAGCGGAACTGGTTAAGAGACCATGCCCATCCAACGGGAGCCTCCGAGAGCTCTGCTGAGGCAGGGCCCTTGCCGTTGGTGTAGCGGATGATGCCTTTGCCAGTGAGAAGGGTCTTGGTGAAACGTGTGGAGGCCACCATGTAGTAGTCCTTTGGTGTGGCATCTCTGTAATATGAAATAGCAAGTACAACATCATTTCCGTCTCCACAGAGATAAAAATTATTAATCTTTCCGGTTCCGCAAAACCGGAAACCATATTCTGTTTTAGCAAAACCGGAAATATAAAATAAATGTATTTCGTCTTTGTAGTACCGAAATTACTTTTCCGAGTTTGTAGAACTGGAAAGATTAAAACGCTTAGGGTATTCTTGTCCTTGAAAAATAAAAATGGGGGCCAAAAAATCTAAAGTGGGGGCCAAAAAGCAACTTTCTAGTTTGTAACCATTGGGTTTCGATTAAGCCCAAATTTAAGACCCAAACATTTATCTACTCAAAAAGCCTTTAACCACTATTAAAGCAGACAGTTAATACCTTAAAAAAAAAAAAAAAAAAAAAAAACAGACAGTTAATGTTTTATCTATGGAAAAAAAGCCATATAAAAGTAGTTTAGTACCTCTTCCATATTTACAATTTAGTTGGAGCATATCATACATCCAACATAGGCACGCCCTTCTGCTTGGTTTGCCTTTATGCAAACTTCATCAGCATGAGAAAATCCTGTCCACAATTTGTTATTGGGTGACATGATACTAAAACTTATATCCATCCACGTCTTGGTTATAATATTTTGCTGCAGTAGCAAGCAATTAACAAGCTAGCTCTCGACATAGACAAGCTTGACAAATGTCTTCAAAGATCTAACCATTCAGTCTGACACAACGATAACATCTGCATCAACCAGCACCAAGACATCATTCTAATTAATCCATGGAAGCTTGTGTCTTTACCCAGGATAGTAGCTTTAACATAAGTTAACATGCATTTCTTCCCCAACAATCTCGAATATCTCATTCACCCTGTGGATAGGAGGGAAGGAAATGGCGGTGAGATGAAGTTGCATTTGGACACATTTATATGAATTTGCACTTTGATTTCATTGCAATCTTACCTGAAAGTGTCTATGTTCACCTCAGCAAGCCACGTTGTTAAATAGACCTGTGTGATGCATAATAAAATTCAGGCAACCTTGTGACAGCAAGGAAACTGTGACTAGCTTAAGTATTCTGTGGTAAGGTTAAAAAGCAAGGAACGTTGATAATTCCTGCAGTATCCCTATGTGAACCAGTTTTGAACCAGCAATATCAGTAAGTGCACAGGTCAATTTACCATTTCTTTCCATGTCCAAATGCAAGTACTGTCCTTTATGTTTATTTTTTTAATCAGAAAGAGAGGGATGGACTACGAATATTCAATCAACTTTTATAGACAGTATACTGCATTACTATAGACAGAAATACTCTATCATTTTTTTTTTATCAGCAACAATACTCTATCATGTTAGCTTACAAAGAAGTTCAGTCCATGCAATTCACAGATGCCTGAGATATTTATTCTCCTACACCTTAAAATGATACCCAAAAAGGAAAAAATAAAGGCAAAAGAAGTTTTGAGGCAACTAAAACAGTCTGAACCAGAACTTGTGAGAATTAAAAAAAATCCATATTGTAGTGTAGCTTTGGAGTGTCAAACTGATAGCTAACATGATATATTATCAGTCTCATATTTTTAATATACCACAAAATGCTACAACTGGATGTTAAAGACGATGACAATCAAAGTGCTAAACAATCTAAGTGATAAAATATGTCTTAAACCTCAAATATGGGCACTTCATGATGAATTAGTGTGCATATATGGCATTAAACATAATACCTGTAAAACCTCAGGGTTGGGTTGGTCATCAAACCTTAAACCAGATATGTCAGATTTCCCATCCCTCAATCTTGGTGGAATTGGCCCACGGGTCTCCTGACAGTATAGATTGCAGTCTCTTAAATCATCAAACTCACCGGCATAAAGTTGAGTTGACCAATGCAACTGGTTTTCTGGTGAAGTGTCATAACCAATGGACAAAAATTCAAGAACTAGTAACCGCTGCTCGTTTGAAATGAGTTCCATAATAACAGCCAACAAAAATCAGAAAATCAGGGATCAAATATGAGATGAAACAAGCGCGCACACACACAGAGCAATCAGAAAAATTGCAATTCACCTTCAGACAAAGTTCCAAGCTATACATCTGGATCAGCTCCCCAGCAAATTTCTCTGAGATTACAAAACTTGTAACTTTGCAGTGAAGTGCATAAAACTATTATGTCAGGTAATACAATGCACTCACATTTCCCCACCCCCATGGTTTATATTACGGGAAACAAAGAAAAAAATGATAATGGTTAGTTAGTAGAAGGAACTTTGTTCTCATTCAATAATTATTTTCCAGATTTATAGCACAACTCTTCTGCAGGAGCTTCTAATCATGATTTCAAGCATTTTCTCATTTTCATTTATGCTTCTCTATATATCCTTGCATTCGCTATGGGGCTCCAATATTCTACTATATTTAGGTTAGGCAACACTTCAATCTAAAGTTAATAGTCTAACCGTGCATAGTACATTTAAGAACTACTCTGTCAGAAAGATATATAAAGAAGCCTGTTTTCTGTAAATTTCTCTTTTTCTTTAACGGATAATATTACAATCTTCGCCAAACTTAAAGGGGAGAAAATAGAAACAAAGTCTCAGAGTGAGAACTATATAATAAAGGGCGGCCCATTGCTCAAGGCTCCCACCTAGCAGGTTTTGGCAAGGGGAAAATGTACGCCACCTTACCCTCGTAAGCTGAGAGACTGTTTCCATGTTTAAAAGAAAATTAGCAGTTCTTAAAATGCAAGCATTGTTATACCATGCGAAGAGATAGGCAAGAATGCAAATACTGGAATCCCGTCCCCATCTCCAGAGTCAGTCTTGTCTTGAGAGTAACAAGAAAATTGTAACAGTGGAGTGTTGCTTGCACCTTTGAAATAACACCTCATTAATCTGCTAGCTTTGGACATGTCACTTACAATGCGCACCTGATATGACAAGAAAGTTTGTTAAAAAGACATAAAACAGGGGTATATAAGTTAGTTGTTATATATAAAACATACCATGTTCTTATAAGACAACGATAATTTGGTCCTTTGCAGTTCCTGAAACATGACATGACATTGGCAAGTGAATGAAAGAGGCAAGAGTTGAATAAGTGGGAAATAGAAAGGAAGAAGTGGCGGATACCTGTTGGTTAGATAATTTGAAAGAGGCTCTGGTTCGGATGAGAGGCATGTCTGGTTCCATAGCCTCGGTTGTTGGGAATCGCTGTTTCTAGAAGGAGAAGGAGAAGGAGTGGATGTTGCTGAGTCAGCTAGGGTTTCCATTGTTTTGTTGAATTCAACTGCCGAGGTGGAGAACAAGGGAGGAAGGAAGGAAGGAACGAGGAGAAAAACATAAATCAAAACCAAATTACCAAAATGAAATGAAAAGTAAGGTGCATAATCCCTTGACAATTAATAAAAATCTGGGCACCAAAATTAAAATTACATTTATATTATCCTAAATCATAATGGATGATGGAACCAGTTAAAACAAAGATCAAAACTAAAAAAAAATACTCCCTCTCATCCTATTTATAGGGCATATTTAACTATATCACACAGATCAAGGAGGGTAGTTAAGTTTCTTGAAACTTTAAAAAAATACTTCAACATTACAATTTTACCCTCTTAACTTGCATTGGGAATTTCACAATGTATTATTTCACATTAATGATCAAAGGGCAAATAAGAGAAAATAACAATAAATGCCTCCTAGAAAATACAAAGTGACTTATAAATAGGACCAAAGAATCCTTCTACATTGTGACCTATAAATAGGACCGGAGGGAGTACTTCTTTTTGTCCTATATATAGGGCACTTTCTATAATAAATTTTTGTCCTATAAATAGGGTACTTTATGCTACCTTCGTTCCTAATTATAAGACCCTCTTGGGAGATTTCACATCCATTAAGAAAGTGGAATAATTTAGTTAATTGTATTGGAAATGTGAACTTTTGATATGTATTTTCAAAATTATCCCTATTAATATTATTCGGAATCTAAAAAATGTTAAATAAATATGGTTGTTTGTGAAAAAAAATAATTAATGTTCATTGGAAATTGGTAAAGGGCCTTATAAATAGGGACAAAATAAAAGTGTTAAGAGGGTCTTATAATTAGGGACGGAAGGAGTATTTCTGATGCATCATTAATTGTTTTTCTCTTTTTTGTCCTTATTAAATGTTTTGAGTGACTATATTTTTTTGTTATTCATTAATGAATGTGAACTTTCCAAGTAAAGTGGAAGGGGTAAAATTGTAATGTTATAATATATTCTCATAAAATTCACAAAACTAACCACTTTCCTTGGTCCGGAGAATACGGTTAAGTATGCCCTATATATAAGACCGGAGCGAGTATATAAAATGCAATAACTAATTTAAAAAAGGGTCATATTTATAAAAACCAATTTAGTATTTAAGACATACTAAATTATTGTTGCTTTTGATTACAAGATAAACTAAAACAATTTTTATTGAATTAATTTTTTCCCATAAATTTAATAAAAAAGCATGAAAAAATTTGTTTCAAATTAAAATTAAGGTATTAAATAAAAAAATTGAAATTGAACATTATATTTTATGATTGGTTGATTAAGAAAACATGCATTAAATTATTGCTTTGTAGTTGGTTAATTTGATAAACAATACATTAAAAGTGTGGTGGACTAAACCTCTGGCCGAGATCACAGGGCACGAAACCCTATCTGACCAAGATCGTACTACTCCACCCGCCACTGCTGACAGGCCGAGATCGAAGTCTCTCAGGCACACAGGCATAAGCGAGACGGGTTGAGCTTGTTCCCCAACTCGGCGCTTACGTCCCTCAAGCCGACAAGGACAGGATAACGACCAGTAAACCCACTCGGTCATATCCTCTTACGGCTCATAACGGGCTGGATCGTTTGGGCCACAGCTCATCTGTCCCATTAGGGCATCCAGCCACCCCTATAAGTAGTACAGTGCTACATGGGGCTCAGGTACGTATTCTAACCGTAAACTCACACTACACACACTTTGTAATTAGGGCAACCCAGGTAATCCTAGTGAATACATGTGAGAACTCATAGAATCACTCATCAACCCTAGATTGAGCCACTTCACTAGGTCTTCCCTGTGACCATAGTGACTGCTCCAATCTACTACACTTCAAAAAGCATGTCTCTATTTATTTTTACTGAATTTTCAAAATTTTATTAAATTTATGGGATGAGGGGAGTATAAAATAAATAAATAAAAATTCACATTTTTTATATATAAAAAAATAAGATTATTTTTTGACATGAAAAATAAATTCCAAAAATAAAAATTTTAGACTTTACACTCTTCTTAAATATTTTGACATGGAAAGAAGTGAACAGTAAAAGGAGAAGCTGACGAGAGAGAAAAAGTTGAAAAAAATAAGTAAATTTGTTATTGTTGGTAAAAAATAATAAGAAAAATAAAGTTATTTTTTCCTTTTTTTATTTTTTTTAATTTTGCAAAAAAAAATAAAAATTATAGGCCAATTTTTACGTCCGCTCATTTTCTCTTCTCTAACAAATAAAAATAATATTACATTTTTTTATTCATTCTCTCTTTTCAAAATTTATCAAACCAAATTAATCAAAAAAAATCCAGCCCTTAGCTTAAGAAGCAAGGGAGCTCGAGGAAGCGTGGAGCATGTACAAAGCATGTGTGATGTGTCGGCTTCGTTGAAAACGACGATGGATCACATTGCCGACGAAGAAGCATACATAGGAATCTAGTTACACGTGTAATACCCTGGATGCTGCTTCATATATTAAATGTTTTTCTCTGTCCATCACGTGGAAGTCCATTGCTACTCAAAGAATCCGATTCGTGTCTAGATTTTATTTTTAGATATATTTTTTCAAAATTTTTCTATAATTATTGTTGAGATTTTAAAAAATACTTCTTATTAAAAATTGAAATAAAAATTTATATTTAAGAAGTAAGAGAAACCTATTATCATGCTTATATTTAGACACAGAGATCGTCTGTTATATAAAAAGAAAATATTAAACTTTTTTGTTTTGAATTAAAATGAAAGTAATTAAAAAATACTTAAAAATTACAAATCTTAAATTTTAATTATTGATTAATGAAAAATATATTAAATTATTTATTTAATAAATTAAATAAATTATTAATTATTTAATACTATATATGTATCTCGAAATATATATATATATATATATATTCGTTCCAGCTTGAAATATAAGCAACAAAAAAACATATCTCTCTTTCTACCAAAAAAAACACATCTATCTTGATTTAAAATATAAACAAAACTAACCAACTTTCTTAAATTTTATTTCATTCCAATGTCACTTTCCAAAAACATCTCTAGAAAATTGTTATCTTATTTAATTTTTGTTTCATTCTCAATGCAACTTTTTTGAGAAAATTAAATACAATCAACTAACCTTCTTATTAAGCGTAAAATTGGTTGATTTTGCTTATAATTCGAGGCGGAAAGAATATTTAATACTACTATAATTTTATTTTTTTTACTATGGTTACGTGAGTGAGGGAGAGGGAGTATTATATTTTGGCATTTGCTCTCACTCTGTGTTAGTATTTGTCTGTCTTCCCTTTAAGGCTTAAGCTGTGGGTTATTCCTTTCGTCCGTTATTTGTATCTGTCTCTCACAATTTCGCTCCATCTCCTCCAACTTTAACAAACGCGCTCTCTCTCTCTCTCTCTCTCTCTATATTTATATATATATATATATATATATATATATATATATCCATCGATCAAACTAGGGTTACTGTTTCCGATCCCGTTCTCTTCATCTCGATCTCCTTTCCCTAACCGCACCGGTAAGCTACTTTCGGTTATGTCATCAATCAACATATAATATAATATAATATAATAATCGATTCTTAAAATTATTTTAATTTATTTGATTCTATAGCTGCTGATTAGGGGTGAGGTTAACGTGTCTGTTAGGTTTGGTAGAAACTGATAGTAGTGCTTTCACTATCCATTTTGGTTTTTAATTAAATAAAACGTGTCATTATTCGGTTTTATTAAGTAAATGTTTAAGTTATTACTAATGTTTCACGAAGATCAATCACTAACACGCATTGTTAACTTATCACAGTAGATTTGTAATTTGTTTTGCTTATTTATTTAGTATTTATTTGCTTTGTGCAGGTGTTCTGAATGTTTGTTGTTCATACATTTACTACTAGGAGGTTTAAAGTTTGAAGATGCTTTGGAGAAAATTCGGCCATGAAGAACGACTTTCTACTTTAATACGTTTTTTGAGAAAGCCTCGGTGGTGTATAGTTGTATATCACACAGCTCATCATTGCCTACCATATATATGAAGTTGTTGTTGTAATTTTTTGATGAAGAATTCGACACATGGAGTATAAATTCAAAGTGTTGTTTATACACACCGATGTTTATAATTTTGGTTAGCATTTATTAGAGTTAAATTGGCTGGTCGCAACCAATCAATTTTTACTTCCCTTACAGTTGCCCAGGCTTTTGTAGAATTTTTGTTTAGGAATGGATGACGACAGAGATTACGATGTGCTACTTGACAGTTGGAATACCAAGAATCCAATTGATAGGCTTTTCATTGTATCCTGTTTTATCGCTGCCCTTGTTGGGATTTTGACGATAGCCTATACCGCCTTTCAGTGGCGGAGGAACATCAATTTAAGCTGGATGAAAGCTGTAGCTAGGTCCAAGAAAAACCCTAAGGCAAGGCACAAAGTTCCTCTGGCCCATCATACTTGGATTCTAGAATCTGTATCTCGTGCGAAAAATTTAAACTGCTGTGTATGCTTTAAGTCCATGTCGCCTTCTCAAACTCTAGGGCCTATAGTAGCTTCAGACAGTTTTATCCACCGATGTGGTATTTGTGGTGCGGTATCTCATCTAAGCTGTTCTTCTAGTGCCCACAAGGACTGTAAGTGTGTCTCGATGATTGGATATGAGCATGTCATGCACCAATGGGCTGTTCGTTGGACAGACCTTGGTGATCAATCCGACGAAACTACTTTCTGTAGTTACTGTGAAGAGCCGTGTGGTGGCACGTTCCTCAGTGGTTCCCCAATATGGTCTTGCTTGTGGTGTCAACGTTTAGTGCATGTTGATTGTCATAGCACAATGTCTAACGAAACTGGTGATATATGTGATTTAGGGCCATTGAAAAGATTGGTACTCTCACCATTATACGTCAAGGAATTGAACAAGAACTTGCCTGGGGGATTTTTGAGCTCAATAACTCACGGAGCAAATGAGATAGCATCTACAGTTCGGGCAAGTATTAGGAACCAAAGCAAAAAGTACAAGCATGGAAATGAACCATCAGTTGAATCTGGGAATAATGAGAGCACTGGTGAAATATCCACAGAAAGCACCGCTGATAGTCATCAAATAGTTAATGGCCATCATGAAGTGGAGGGAAAAAACGATGCTGGCACAAATAAGGAGGCTCGACATCAAGACCCCGATGTAGATAACAAGATGGACAGAAAACCAAGTCTTGGGCGCAATTCATCAGTCAATCAGAGGGACGAGTTAGGAGTGAAACAGAGATATGAGCTGATTGATTTGCCTCCAGACTCAAGACCGTTGTTGGTTTTTATAAACAAGAAGAGTGGTGCCCAGCGTGGAGATTCACTTAGGTTACGTCTGAATATTCTTTTAAATCCTGTCCAGGTCTGTCACTCTACCACATATTACAATTACCAGTTATCATTTGTGTGTCTATTTTTATGAATTTACAAAACTTGACAAGACTACAAAATAGTTGCTATCTTCTAAGGATATACATCAAATCCTCCTAAAAATTGCTAAAATAGCCCATTTGCCTTTTTTAAACACACTGACTGTGATTTATCAAACCTTTCTCTGTTCTGTTTAGGTGTTTGAGTTAAGTTCCGGTCAGGGGCCAGAGTTGGGACTTTATTTATTTAGAAAGGTGCCTCACTTCAGAATTCTTGTATGTGGGGGAGATGGCACTGTTGGTTGGGTCCTAAATGCAATAGACAAGCAAAATTTTGTTTCTCCTCCTCCAGTTGCTATACTTCCTGCTGGTACAGGAAATGATCTTGCTAGAGTTCTATCTTGGGGAGGTGGCTTGGGTCCAGTGGAGAGGCAAGGGGGCCTTAGCACATTTTTGCATCACATAGAACATGCCGCAGTTACTATTCTTGACCGATGGAAGGTAACTGTCAGCAATCCACAAGGAAAGCAACAGCTCCGACCACCAATGTTTATGAACAACTACCTTGGTATGTGATAGTATTTCTTTCATGATTACTGTAATTAGATTAAAGTTTGTTGGTTTGAAGCATCTGGCAGCTTGGTAAACTTTATTACGCATGCATGCATAGAGGGCTAGGTTCCTTTTGGATGGAGAGAGAGATGCCTTTAGGAGTCTGGTGCTTGATGTCATGATCTGGTGGTACTCTGGTTTGACTGCGAATCTTGTTGAAGCAAATTCAAGGTTGATTTGGTTGTGTGGATAGTTGCACTAATATGGTCAATCTACTTGTTTATCCTTTGAAGTCAGATTCTACTCGCATTGGTTTGGATTGAGAGGATAGTTGACGTGAGGTGCAGCATATATGAATTTGAGTATTCAACTTAGGCACAAAGTTGGTTTTCTTCATCAGCCTGTTTATTGTGAACCCTTAAATAGATATTGGATGTATATTGCCTATTTTCTATTATAGTACCTGTTGATTGTCAAGCCATGAATTTCA
Organism: Crotalaria pallida; assembly: GCA_037953625.1. NCBI lineage: Eukaryota > Viridiplantae > Streptophyta > Magnoliopsida > Fabales > Fabaceae > Crotalaria > Crotalaria pallida. The sequence continues at coordinate 185,298,486 of CM075649.1, forward strand.
CTTGCATCATTCTTGACTAGTTTTGAATCTTTCAATTATTTGGTTGTAGGAATTGGTTGTGATGCTAAGGTTGCTTTGGACATTCATAACCTGCGGGAGGAGAATCCTGACAAGTTTTATAACCAGGTATTTAATGTCTAATTGAAATTGTATTTTGAAATGTTAGGCACTTTGAAGCTTCAATTTAAGTAAGACCAGAAGTTTATTAAAATAGGAGCCCATTTTGTGCTGTTAAATTGCTTCATCTTTTAGTGAATGGGAACATATTTACATTGAGTTGGTTTTAGTATAATGTTAAAAGAGTGACTCTTAGCTCTAGACATTTTGTTACTCTGTTCCTGGAAAAACATGGAGAAAGATATGTGCTGTTAAATATAGAAAAAGCAACACGTGATAATATTGTTTGAGTTTCATTATTTCTTTTGTTGGTTTTTTTTATTCTTCCATTCATTGGCGTTTCCTTTATTGGCGCTGATTAAAGGTGGCATCTATTTATTAGTTTGTGACCTATATTTGTAAATTAATGCAAATGAAACAGTTACATCATTCCATGCTGCTTTACTAGTTTCTGGTACTAGTCAAATTTAAATCCTATAAGCAGCCATAGCTTCTGTTGTTGCTCTCCCGGGTCTAATTCATTGCGCTTTGTTGAGCTTGTCGAGTAATGATCTCGAGGCGTTTAGATACCCTTGCATGTGATGAATGGTCTTTACTTTCAAGTTTGTTATATTGACATGTAAAATAATGTCTGACGAATTTATATGAAAGTGATATTACATGAATTTTACAATTCAGAACCTTGAAGTAGAGAGTTCAGTATCACTGTTAATATGGGTTGTTGTGTTGTCCCATAGTTATCTTAATTTGTTTGCAATGATATGTATTGGAGCTTTAAGATTCTAAAATTACATTGACATCTGCAGTTTATGAACAAAGTTCTATATGCAAGAGAAGGTGCTAAAGGTATTATGGATAGGACATTTGCGGATTTCCCTTGGCAGATTCGAGTTGAGGTGGATGGAGTTGAAATTGAGGTCCCTGAGGTGAGTCTGTTAAGTCTAAAATAACCTTTATGTAGGTGCTCATTTCTCTTTCTAACATAGTTGCTTTATTTCCCTTTTCGTTGCCCTTTTCGTTTGAGCAACGTACTCTAATCATATGATAATGGTATTGGTAGGCACTAGGCAGTAGGTTTTGAGAGTAAATTACTCGTGCTTCTCTTCCTGTCCCTAAACTTAACCTACACCTTTACCCCCTATATCTCTAGTATATGTGAATCAGTTTGTAACCTCACGAAGTATTATGTCCTTTTATTTTTTTAATTATGAAAAAAGAAATATTATTCGAATAGAAGGGAGAATATTACAAGAAGAGGATAAGAAATCCTCAGAAGAACAAAAGTATTACCTAAAAACTATGCAAATGGGTCATGCAGCACAACGTGCTAATCTCTAGTATCTGTGCTTAAGTTTTCATGACGATAACCTTTTGACTAAAAGTTAATGGAAGGGGGCTACTTGTCAATTGCCTGTTAAAATTCAAATCAGGAGCTGTGCTTGTAGTTTTTGATGACAGAGGGGCCACAGGTGTATGTTTAAGCTTTGGGATGGGAGGTTCAAGTACTTTACTCTTTATATTATATATATATATATATATATATATATATATATATATATATATAAATATTAGAAGTTCTTGTAATTTCTCATACACTGCAGACTGCACAGCCAATCCGCACTAAAAATAACAGCAAGGCATAGCCCTTTTCTGAATTATACAATATGGTTGATATTCTAATTCATTCAGGATGCAGAAGGTGTGCTTGTTGCAAATATTGGAAGCTACATGGGAGGCGTAGATTTGTGGCAAAATGACGATGAAAATTATGATAATTTTGACCCACAATCTATGCATGATAAGGTACTTGAAGTTGTGAGCATATCTGGAACATGGCACCTCGGGAAGCTTCAGGTAATAAACCCATACTCATTCTGTACAACTCTAGAGTTTTCATCATGCTGTATCTAGAGTCTATTTGTTGAGATTTGATATAAAGAATATGAAGGTAGCCAACCTTTTTCCCCTTCTTTGCTTGAATTGAATGTAAACAAAAATATTGGATTTAAGAATTAACGTTTGGAAATGCTTTTTGCTTTTTTTGATCATGTTTTGCATGCAGACTGAAGCATTATAGTTTAGCTATCCTAGATTTTAGATGGACATGCTTTTACTAGGACATTTCTTTTCTTTGTATAGATCAAGTTCTAGGGATTATTTGAACTATGAAGTTATGCATGCTCATATCCTTTGCCAATGACACTGTCAAAACAGGTTGGGCTTTCTCGAGCTAGAAGACTTGCACAAGGACAATCAATTAAGATACAACTGTTTGCTTCATTTCCTGTTCAAATTGATGGAGAGCCTTGGTTTCAGCAACCCTGTACTATTTCCATAACCCATCATGGCCAGGTTATCACTCTAAAACTCTTCTACTTTGCATAACATTGCAGTACCACTTTGTGTTAACTATCACTTGTTTTGCATTTTGATATACTTATTTCTGTATTTTACACTGTTCATGTAACTGAAATTCAATCTTTATTGTGGTCCTGTATAAACTGGCAGGCATATATTTTAGTACGATGGAATGTGATTTTGACTCATTTTTTAGTAGTGTTAATTTCTGATGCCCTTGCATTATTTGTTTTCTTTCAAACTATTCAAACAACTAGATAAATTAACAGCCGTTGGCTTATTTTTTCCTTCTCTGTGGTTGTTCAGGCATTCATGTTGAAGAGGGCAGCTGAGGAACCTCTTGGTCATGCAGCTGCAATAATCACCGACGTGCTTGAGAATGCTGAAACAAATAGTGTAATTAATGCTTCACAGAAGCGAGCTCTTCTTCATGAAATGGCATTGAGGCTATCCTAAAACTTTTATCCTTTCCACAGTGTGATTAGAGATTTTGTAGCAGTTGCCCTGGATATATTTTGCATACTCGGTGTACTTCTTTTCCTTTGAACACTTTTTGTTGTAACTTGCTGATGCTACTAAAGCAGGCTTGTATATTGTGAATATTACACATCATGAGAAAGAGTGCAATCGGAAAGGTTTTCAGTTGATTTCGACAAATTCCATTAGTGTGGAACACATGTAGCATATGCAGTTATTAGTGAAGGATTGTTATTATTTGGATTCTATAGAAGGAAAAAGATTACAAGCTGTCATATATTTTATTGAACAGGATAGTACATTGTTGCATTTCAGAAGGAACTGTAAAGTATATGAATCTGTTACATATTGCCTTAGTCTCTGTTGCTCCCTGAATTGGAAACTTTTATGACCTGAGATTTCAGTGTCACCTTGTTACTTCTCGATATGCTTGCTACAGTCTTTTTTCCCCTTCACTTTCATTCTTATTTTTAAGCAAACCTTTAACCTTCAACCACACACGTGTTACAAAACCTTTTTCTGTTGTTCCTATTCCACATGCTTGTTTATCTGGTGCTCGAGGACCTAAAATTCTTCTTGGTGGTGGCGTTGAATTTTCTCTATAAATACGGTTCAACTGGCGTTGATAAAAGGGGGAGTTTAGTTGGAAAACATAAAATGGCGATGAGGCATTTGAGCCCCGAATGGCCTTGTTGAGGTGGTGAGCTGGGGAAGATGCATTTGAGGTCTGAATGGCCTTGTTGAGTTGTTGAGTCATCTGTCTGAACTCAAACGAATCATACAAATCACTGCCATTGTACTGAAAGTTGGGTCTTCTTGTAGGAGTCACTGGTCCCTGATGCTCTAGATTTTCCATGGAAGAGGAAGGATGAGTTAAAATTTACATCAACACTCAAAAAAATTCAGACCATACTGCAGTTTCTCGTTTGACTGTTGAGATTAGAAAATTTGGAATGTGCACTATTCAAGAGAGGTGGAAGGTTGTTGCCTTGCCTTGAAAGTAACGTTCAGCAATGTGATTGCGTTCTTTTCTATGTTCTTCTCAATTGTCATGTACTAGTTGTACTAGTACCATCTGAATTGTATCTAATCAACCAGGCCTTTACAAAATTCAGTGACCTAACCTATGTTACAACAGTTCCAAAGGTCGGGCAAGTTGCATGCAACTTCTCGCATATTCTTAACATGATGCACCTTACAAGTTTATCTGTTATTACGGGTCATCTATTGTTTACCATCTTCAAATAAAGGAGTTGTTGCTACTTGAGCATATTTAAGGTAAAATGGAAACAAAAGGTCTTGGATTCTTTTTCCCCTGTCATGTAAATGGCACTCTGAAATGAGACTTCAGTACTTCATGCGCTATTGGAGTACAAGGCAAATCATACTTTTAAGGAAAAAGAACTTGCAACTTTCTTAACTTTTGATTGGCATGTAAAAAAAATAATAAGGTTTAAATATCAAATTGATCTATATAAATATTGACTTTTTTTTTTTAAATTAGTCCCTACATTTTGTTTTTTTTTTTTTGGTCTCTGTTTCTCCGTTCGTTTTGGTTTTGATTTCCATCGTTAATTTTGGATTAAAAATGCGAAAGTGACTTAACGAAATAGGGACCAAAACCAAAACGAAACGGAAAAACATGGATCAAAATTAAAACAAAATGGAAAATAGAAACCAAAACTCCAGACAATGAAAATATGGGGATCAAAATCAAAACTATATATATTTGCATTATCTTAAATCATAGTTGAAAGCGGGGCCTAAAATCAAAACGGAAGAGTAGGGATCAAAATCCAAAAAATAAAAGGTAAAGATTAATTTTAAATAGGTCAATATTTGTAGGGATCAATTTGGTTTTTGAGATTTATTATTATTATTATTATCAAAATTTAAGAAAGTTGCAAGTTCTTTTTCCTAAATAATTTTCTTAATTTATTTTATTTATTAATAATAAAATATCAATAAAAATAGTGTTCAAAATTAAATAATTAAGTAAAAAATAATTCCGATAACCAAAAAAAATAGTTAGTCTCCTTCAAAAAAAAATTTATTTCATCAATTTTCTTAATTATTGCGAACTGTTTAAAACAAAAAATGGGGGAAAAAAAACATGGTATAACAAAGCTAATTTGGTTTTGACCTCTTGTCCAACCTTCTTCGAACAAACTACTCCATTTTAAACACTATCGCAATTTGCAACGTCGAGTACAATCTTTATCGTAGCGCAGAAATGAAGTCACTAGCCAGACACTTGTTGATGTGTGTCCTTTTTTTTCCATGGAAAAGATGAAAGCGTTCCCTTTTCCTTTTGTTTTCTACAATGTACACTGAATCGAGCACACTTGGAAATTTTGAGAACCATTTTCACTTTTGACTGCAAAAAAAGAGACTTGAGTAGTTAGTTATCATTATCATCAATGTTATAAATAAAAGTATAAAGAAAAGAAAAGATATTATGTTTAACATCCCAAATGATAATTGTGTATTACATTTAAAAAAAAAAAAAGTGTTTGATAAACTTACAAAATTAACTTATAAATAAATTTTGAAAATTGACTTAGTCAAACTAAATTCCTACATTTACATAACTACCTAACATAATAACTTATCCCAACTAATGAATGAATTGATGGGATAACTATGCATAATCCTATTCCTACCAATACAAGGATAAACCTGTTATCCATATACATATAACCCTATACAGGTAGCTTCGCCACACATACACAGTTACCATCTTGGAAACTTGGTGGACAAAGACATTTCACCTGTATAAAAATTGACAAATAACAACAACAACTCCTTATTCGAATCCTATCATTTATACACTACCCACCCCTCCCTTTTTCTTGTGTCCACTGCTTTGATCTTGAAGGCTTGAACATCTGAGGCAAAGATTGATTACAAATATAAGGTACTTTGGTTTTTTCTTTTTTAACTCTTATGATTCCCTTAATTTATCCTATCTTACTCATCTTTATGATATTTGTGAATTTGTCTGTACATGCATGAGATCATTATTTCCCACACATTCGTTTTCATGCTGTGAAATGTTGCTGTTCTGGTCTGTTGTTAGTGTTAGAAATAGAGAAAAGGAACAAAGCTAGTGAGAGATTTAGGAGAAAAAGGTAAAGCAAAATATAGTATTGATGTCTTGAGATTTAGGACAAGCATATAATAAGACACATGTAGCTAAATGATACTAATATAAAAGCATAGTGGAACATAGTTGAACTTAACACTAGTTAATCATAAACCAAACTAAAGTTAGTTGTCTGAAACTAGTCTGGTTCATTTTTTTATCTTTAACTTACAAATAAAACAAGGAGTTTTTCATAATTAAAAATAAGGAGATTCACATATTGATCTTAGTGTCTGATCTGGCTCAATTTCTTAGTTAAAACTTGTTTGAGCTCAAATTAAAAGTGTATCACACATGCTTCACAGGTTGAAGAAAATGGTGAAGATATGTGGGATTGGAGCTGGTTATGTAGGGGGTCCAACAATGGCAGTTATTGCTCTCAAGTGTCCCTCAATTGAAGTAGCCGTGGTTGACATCTCTCACTCTAGAATATCAGCTTGGAATAGTGACAAACTCCCTATTTATGAACCTGGGCTAGAAGAAGTGGTGAAGCAGTGTAGAGGAAAGAACTTACTCTTCAGCACTGATGTAGAAAAGCACATTTCTGAGGCAGATATAATCTTTGTTTCAGTGAACACCCCAACAAAAAGTGGTGGCCTTGGAGCTGGAAAAGCTGCAGATTTAACTTATTGGGAAAGTGCAGCTAGGATGGTTGCTGATGTGTCAAAGTCAAACAAAATTGTTGTTGAGAAATCCACTGTGCCAGTTAGAACAGCTGAGGCAATTGAGAAAATTCTAACACACAATAGCAGCAAGGGTGTCAAGTTTCAGATCCTGTCAAATCCTGAGTTTCTTTCTGAGGGGACTGCAATTCAGGACCTTATAAAACCTGATAGGGTTCTTATTGGAGGGAGGGATGGTCCTGAAGGCCAAGAGGCTATCCTTAAATTGAAGGGTATATATGATCATTGGGTGCCAGAAGATAGAATCATAACAACAAATCTTTGGTCAGCAGAATTGTCAAAGTTAGCTGACAATGCCTTTTTGGCTCAGAGGATTTCATCTATCAATGCTATGTCAGCTTTATGTGAGGTCACCGGAGCAGAAGTTTCACAGGTTTCTCATGCTCTCAGCAAAAACACCAAAATTGGACCAAAATTCCTAAATGCTAGTGTTGGTTTTGGTGGCTCTTGCTTTCAAAAAGATATACTCAACTTGGTCTATATTTGTGAGAGCAATGGCCTAATAGAAGTGGCAAATTACTGGAAACAAGTGATTAAGGTGAATGATTACCAAAAGAGTAGGTTTGTTAACAGGGTTGTGTCCTCGATGTTCAACACAGTTTCAGGTAAGAAGATCGCGGTGTTGGGATTTGCATTCAAGAAAGACACTAGTGACACTAGGAAAACTCCTGCTATAGATGTTTGCAAAGGTCTTTTGGGAGATAATGCTTGCTTGAGCATATATGATCCTAAGGTTAGTGAGGAACAGATTCTAAAAGATTTGTCATTGAGTTCTGCTGCTACTACTACTGTGAAACAAGTTAATATTGTTAGGGATGCTTATGAGGCAACAAAAGATGCTCATGGAATCTGCATTCTTACAGAGTGGGATGAGTTTAAGACACTTGATTATCAAAAAGTATTTGACAATATGCAGAAACCAGCATTTGTTTTTGATGGTAGAAACATATTGAATGTTGACAAGCTGAGAGAGATTGGATTCATTGTGTATTCAATTGGGAGGCCATTACACCAGTGGCAGGACAACATGCCTCAGCCTCAGCAGGCATGATCAAATGCTGAATGAATGTGAATTAAGCAATGTGAAATGTCACCCTTATCTATTTTAATGAATTTGTAGATCCTTATAGCCGTTAAGATCCTAGTATGTGATTTCATTAGCAGATATGAAATTTTCCTTCTTTCAATAATTTAATTTAGGTATGCACGGGCAGTGTATAGTGGCATTGTTGGTGGATCCTATACACTGCCCAAATAAAAATGCCAATTGATAGTTGAGACTATTATTTACAGTATTATTTATTATTTATTATTCTTCAATAAAAATATACAACACTACTGAATAAAAAATATCATATCTCATCTACAAATTTAAAATAAAAACTGGCATATTATCCATCAGATCTGATACTGTCTTACTAAAGGATAAAAGAAAAAAATTGATAAATCAAAGGAGGGGTTGGGATGGTTTGGGTTTTATATAATCCTTTTATAAATAAAACAAATCTTTTTAATAAAAAAAATTATCTTTATTCTCACAAAAACTTATCAAATCTTTTACCAAAAACACATTTTTATCTTATCTTTTTTTTTAATTTCGTTTTTTTTATTTTTTACACAAAAAACTTTTTTTTTTCAAAATCTTTTCTTATTTTTTTTATTCTTATTTTTTATCCTTTTTTTTTTAAAATAAAACATTTTTTATAATTTTTTATTTTATTTTGTTTGGGGGGACAAAATTGGGTATCTACACAAACTAATAAATAGATACATAATCTAACTAATAAATACATTAAAAAAACCTAACAACATATAAATAAAAATTCTAAATGATAAATACATAAAAAATTATAACTACCTAATATATCAAAAATCTAACTAAAAAATTTAAGTAATAAATAAATAAAAAAATATAAAATCTAATTGATAAATAGATAAAAAAAATCTAACTATAAATACATAAAGAATTCTAACTAACTAATAAATCAAAAATCTAACTAAAAATTCTAAGTAATAAATATATAAAAAATTCTAACTAATAAATAAAAAAAATCTAACTAATAAATACATAAAAAAATCTAACTAATAAATAAATTAAAAGTTTACCTCGGAAAATATATTAAAGATTCGTGTAGAACAATGAACGATAATTGACAAGAAAATAAATATTCTTACAAAATATCTGAAGTAGGAGTGAATTGTGTATGCTGGAATGTGATAAGAAAAATACAGTGAGCGAAATTGCACTGGTGGGAAGAGAAAATATACAGAGGGAGGGAGTGTTTGCAAATATAATGAGAAAATATACTGAGGGAGGAAATTGCACTGAAGGGAAGTTTGCTTAGGGAGGGAGACCACTGAAGGGAAGTTTGCTTAGGGAGGGAGTCTGGTGGTCTTTGGTTGGTGTTTGTTTGTACCAAGAATAGAACCCTTGACTTGGTAGTAAGATTCTTAGACTTTGTTTAAGACCACCAAGCTAGAAGGCTCAATTGGTGTATATATAATATAGGAGATAGGATAAGGGGGGGTTATATTTACCAGGTAATGGGGTGGGCTGTGGGGGGGGGGGATTGGGTAAAAATCCGGTGCTGAGGCGTGGGGACCGGGGGGACACGGGCGCCACGTGGCGCAACCCTGTGGTTGCATCACTGCGGCTGACTCTACGTGTTGCGTCAATCGCAGTTAGGGGTGGAAACAGGCCAGGCCAAGCCAGGCTTTGGCCTTAAACAGGCTCGACCTATATAAATTATTCAAGCCTGACCTAGCCTATTAGCCTATTTAAATTAATTTTACAAGCCTGAGCCTGGCCTGTTACAAAGCCTGGCCTGGCCTATAAGCCTATTTACAAAGCCTACATATTCTAAAATTGTTAACTAGACAAAAAACCGGACCAAACCAACCGTTTCAACCAAAAAAATCAGTGAACCGACCATAATACATATTTCCTATGTTACTAGAACTGTTCAATGATTGAACCAGCTCTAAACCAATAAAAACGGTCAAAAACCAAAAAATTAAAGGTTCAAGCAGCTTTCCCAAAAAATAAAAAAATTCTTGAATAATTTTTTCAAACTTTTAAGCTATCCCAAATAAGCCAAGTGGCCCAATTAGAGAATGAAGGTCATAGAAGCTCTAGTTTACCATGAAGTTGTAAAAGTGATCAATTTTATATGGAAAGGCACAATCTTCAACTTTCTAACTAGACTATGTGGGACTTCTACTATGAAATGAACAATGTGGGACTTGTGCTTCTAGTCTCCTACTGTGAAAGGACTTTCTAACTAGACTATGTGGGACTTCTATTATGAAATGAACAATGTGGGACTTGTGCTTCTAGTCTCCTACTATGAGAGGACTTTCTAACTAGACTATGTGAGACTTCTAGTTTTGCTCTTGTATTATAATAATATGCAAGTCCCACATCGATCATTTCATTGAGTAATTGCCTTGTGCTTGGCTATAAAACCAAATGCAATCACTTGTTATGATTACTAATATTTAATATTATGTATATATGTATATATATATATAGATATATTATAATATTATATATATATATATATATTATGATTATAATAATAAGATTATATAAGCCAGTCTGTTAAGCTAAATAGGCTTTCATGAAAGCTTAGGCCTGGCTTGTTTAGGTTATATAAGCTTTTTCAATAGCCTGAGCTTGGCCTATTTGCAAAAAAAGTTTGGCTTGGCTTGTTATTCGGCCTGTCATAGGCCCCTGTAAGCTGGCCTGGCCTGTTTCCACCCCTAATCGCAGTGACGCAACCACAGGGTTGCACCACGTGACGCGAGTGTTGGCTGCTTTTTTTTTAATAATTTTATCCAGAAAAAATCTTCCCACCCAATTAAAGAGTGACACGTGTCACCTGGGTTAAGTCATCTCACATGACTTCTTAGACCTTTTTTTTTACTTTGACTGCCCCATTTGCGTAAATAGTTTTGTTGACTGCCCCATGTTACGTAAATAGTTTCAAAACTACCATTTTTTCGTAAATTGTTTGTAAAGCTACCCCACTTAGGTAAAAAAACCGTATATTTAGAATAAATCAAAATATTTCATATTTAATGGGACATGATAATTTAGTATTTTTTAAATATAAATTATCATCTTTTTAATATGATTATCACATTTATTATTATTATTATTCATATTTAAATATTTTGATATTTTTCATCGTTTATCTTATCTCAAGTTAATCATAAGATTTGATTCTAAAAAATCTTTATCCTAATTTTTCTAATTATCTTGAATTTTTTTTCAATTTTTGAAATATATGTACCTTTGTTTTTAATCTTTCATAGTTTTTTTTAGAGATTATAACAACTAAAGTATTTATCCATTGCCAACTTTTTACAAAATGATAATCATTATATTTAATCATATATCCATATTATTTGTAATGTTTGAAAAAATCTATACTTTTATTTAATTTGTTTTACTTTTAAAAAAATATTGAAATATTATCAATTTCGATATTACAATAGTGATAAAATATTGTTACGGTTGCATGGATTGCAAATATTGTTACGGTTGCATGGATTGCTTCATTTACTGTAATTGTGGATTTGTGGGAAAATATATTCGACGCCGCTGTAATTAGAGTTGGATCACCAAAAGTCCAAAACTGTTATATTGTGACCAGGACCGCGATTTACACCTTTGGCTCCTTCTTTCGTTTTCGTAGTTTTGTTTAATAATTACAACTTCACTGGGCTTTGTTTGATTCCTGTGGGACATGAACATTGGGAGGCATGTGAATCAGTTGCGGAAGCATTCCTCATGTGATGTTAGGATTTTTTTTTGATATGTTACAATAAATAAAATAAAAAAAAAATTATTTATAAAATAAATTGCAACTCCATGCTGAACAGTTTGGGATTTCTGAGTGATTGATCTAGTAACAATTTCTTCATCAATTTTCACGCTCTTTTGGGGTTTTCAATTGACGTCTCATCATTAACACAAAGCGTTTTCATGCTCTCTTATGCCACAAACACACAACAAAAATCAAATATAAAATAAGAAATAAATAATTAAGAACATAAAATACGAAATAATAAAAGAAGAGAATTTTTGAAAGTAGAAAGATCTGAATGTGAAACAAAGGTAAAAAATGAAGGTGAGATCATGTTATATATAGTGATTTTTTTAAATATTTTTTTTAAGGATAATGATTACTTCTTTTTTCAACAAAATGAGGATAATGATTTCACATACAGATAATGATTAAATAAATTTCAAAAATATATTTAATCTCAGATTGTAATTTTGGTTAGAGATAATCATTAAATAAATTTGAATAATTTATTTAATTTCACATTTTAATTTTGATTAGAGATAATCATTAAATAAATTTGAATAATTTATTTAATTTCAAATTGTAATTTTGGTTGGAAATAATGATTATTTACCTACAAACACTCTGATGATGCGAGGATTGTTTCAGGCGACAAACATGGTGCCTCGAAAAGAGATCTTTTTATATAAGTACTAGCTCTTACCCCGTGCAATGCACGGGTTACTGATAATTTAATTTTTTTATATTAAATATTTTAGAGTAAAGATTTTTTTTAATTTTAAAGTAAAAATTATTATTACACAACAATAAAAAATATTCAAAAAGACAGAGACTCAAATCAAACCCTACACTTAAAAAAAATTAATTTGAATGAGTTTGTTGAGAATTTTGTCCTTTCTTGTATAAATAAAAAGTAACACTTTTTATGTGATATCTTCCTTATTTATTTAATGGATAAATTAACATTTTTATATGATTATCAACTTTATTTTGAAGAATCAAAAGTAAATTATATTTAAATATTTTCATCTTTTTGTTTGGTGGTATTATGAGTAAATTTAAGGATAAATTAGAATATTCAGTATTTCATGGGACATGAAAATGACATTGAACTAATTGTTATTCTTGACTGTCTTGATTAACACATTGCATTTTATAAGGAATATAACGACTGCCCTTTTTTTATATTTTTATTATTATATTTGTCTATGTATAGATGAATATTAACTTAATGTATTTCTTATTTAGTTTATCGATGAAGTAACAAGTTTTTATATACGTTTATTATGATATTATGATTAATCGGAGTGGAATCAAAATTAAAATTTTTTTTAATATTTTTTTGTTTGATGGTATTATGAGTATATTTAAAGATAAATCAAAATATTTCCTATTTCATGGGACATGATAATTTAGTATCTTTTGAATATAAATTATTATCTTTTTAATATGATTATCACATTTATTATTATTACTATTATTATTCATATTTAAATATTTTGATATTTTTTTATCGTTTATCTTATCTTAAGTTAATCATAAGATTTTATCCTAAAAAATTTTTATCTTAATTGTTCTAATCATCTTGAATTAATTTTTTTTTTCAATTTTTGAAATGTATGTACCTTTGTTTTCAATCTGTTACTTTTTTTTTAGAGATTATAACAACTAAAGTATTTATCCATTGCAAACTTTTTACAACATGATAATCATTATATTTAATCATATATCCATATTATTTGTAATGTTTGAAAAGATCTATACTTTTTAATATTTAATTTGTTTTAATTTTAAAAAAATATTGGAATACTCTCAATTTCGATATTGTAATACTCATAAAATATTGGTATGTAAATAAATTTGTCATTTTTATAAGATAATGATTTCATATACAGATAATGATAAATAAATTGGAATAATGATAATGATTTCATATACAGATAATGATTTCATATACAGATAATGATAAATAGATTGGAATAATGATAATGATAATGATAATGATTTCATATACAAATAATGATTTCATTATCCTTAGTATATCCATATTGCATACTATATATAATGATTTTATATACAGATAATGATAAATAAATTGGAATAATTTATTTAATTTCAAATTGTAATTTTTGTTGTAAATAATGATTATCTTTTTATATAAGTATAGTAGATAAATGTATGGCATTAACATCTAAAATTTGAGTGATATATATATATATATATATATATATATATATATATGGAAAACAAAATATTCCCTAAAAAAACTTATCAAACCATTATTTAAATATTTTAGCCAAACATAATTATCTTATTAAAAATATATATGATTAATTTTTTTAACTATTTTTATACATTAGTTAATTTTTTCCAAAAATTTTACTTATAATTCCCTATAATTATAAATTTTCAAAATTGGTCCTCATCAAACATTCCTTTTTCCTTCTAATTTACTATTTGAAGCTCAAATTTGGCATTATTTATTAGAGGATAAGATTTACGCTTTTTTATATCACACTATTAATCTTTTTTTTGTCTTTTTTTTCCTATTTCTCTCGTTGTAAGAGTATGATTTTTATATTTGTTATATTACTTTTGAGTGGATGGATTACTTCAAAATATATAGATGGGAATACATGTCTTTGGAAGAACTAATTTAAAAAATTTCTAAAAATTAAAAAATAAAGCAGGTTAAAAACATTTCAAATATATTTATCTATTTAAGTCTTTATCAAAACACGGATTTATTTCCAATGTTTAAAATACATGTACCATAACAATCTTATACATATCTTATACGTACCACAATATTATTGAGGAGTCATCAAATACATATTGCATACTACATATAATGATTTGAAAAACTTGTCAAACTAAAGATAATGATTTAACAGATAAGATTAAATAAATTTTAAATCTAAGGATAATGATTTCACTGAAAAGAATAAATAAATTTTAAAACTAAGGATTGTGAATTCAATGCTCCTAATTAGGTGGATTATGTTTTGATGATGACAAAATAATTAACAAATCATGCCTTGAAGATATTGCAACATCAACAAGAAGTCAAGAAAAGAAGACAAGTGCCCAATCATTCTCAATCAAATATTAATTGTAAATTTCTAATTTATGTTGAGAGTGGTTGAAAGTGGGTAGAAATAGTTAGTCTCTTCTAGGAATAAATTTTTATATGTTTATTAAGTTGAGATTGACCAAAAATTAATACTTGAGAGGAAAAATAAAATTGAAAAATAATTTTTCCCATATCTGATCAAAATACTCGAGTATTTTGATAAAGACTCGAGTATATACTCGAGTATTTATAGAAAAACTCGAGTATTTGTGCCAGGTCAGCAAATATGACCGTTAGTCTGGTTCGTGCACCAATTCACTCGTGACCGACCAAAAAGACTCGAGTATTTACCAAAAGACTCGAGTATTTTTGTCCAGTCAGCAAAAATGAACGTTGGAGAGACTCAAAAACCCAATTGAGGACATTTGAGTCTCATCCAACCCCAAGAGAGTATTCTGAACCTTATTGTAAAATTGCTCTTTGAATTTGTGCAAGAACAAACAAGACAACAACACATTATTGATCACAAGCTTTCATAATTTCCTTTTCTCAAGTGTTAATTCCCAAAAAGCTCAACTTCTCACTCATATTGTCATTTTATTCCAAGTTGAGTTTTAGGCCTCAATTCTTACATTGAGCTGTGCTTATTTGTGCTAATCCATTGTGAGATTAGTAATACACATACAAAAAGCTTGATTATTCAAAGTCTTGGATTGTTCCCAAGCAAACCCTAAGTGGCTTAGGGTGTTGGAAGTCTTGAGAGGTTCTCAAGCACAAGACTAGGAGGTTCCTAGCCCGGTGGAGTTTCTTGAAGGGAGTTCAAGGAAGCTTTGTGAAGAGTTCTTCAATCACCGGAATCAAATTGGGGTAGAAATCAAGAGTTTGGTACACTCTTGAAGGGTTAGGTTGAGTGAGGCCATTCTCAAGCAATCCTTTGTAATTTCTAACAATTTGATTATTAGTAGAAACTCCTAAGTGATTAGGAGGACTGGATGTAGCTCATTGTTGGAGTGAACCAGGATAAAATTGCTTGAGTGTTGGTTTATTGCTTTTAATCTACTTTCTAGCTCAATAGACTTAAGTCATTTAATCAATTAGGATTTATACAATTAGGTAGCAAGTTCAAGGAATCTTTGTGTTTAAAAGTTATTTAGATTGCTTGCTATTCTGTTGGATAAGTTCCTGTTTAATATTGAATTGATTTGAGTTGAAATTGCTGAATTTTCGTTTCTGGTTTTTCTGCTATCTGATAGGAAAAACTCGAGTATTTCAGAAAAGACTCGAGTTGTTCATCACTGAAAAACTCGAGTATTTCACAAAAGACTCGAGTCTTTTGTGTCTGATTTCAGAAATTCAGTCTTAGCTCCATTCTTCAATTACCAATCGAAATATTTGGTATTAGTGCTTCAAAATACTATTCACCCCCCCCCCCTCTAGTATTTGCTTAGCCCGCTTGTTGGTTTCCAACAAGTGGTATCAGAATTCGGTCGAAAGATCGAGTGTAACAACTTTTTCGAAAAAGATCCTTTTGGAAACTTAATGGGCTCTAGCAATAACTTTGGTGGAGAAGGAGCTTCAATAAACCGTCCTCCACTATTTAATGGTGAAGGATATGTTTATTGGAAAACTCGCATGAAAGTTTTTATTGAAGCAATTGATATGGATATTTGGGATGCAATTGAAAATGGTCCTTTCATTCCCAAAAAGAAAATAAATGATGAAATTGTTGAAATTCCAAGGAGTAGTTGGAATGATGATGAAAAGAGAAAAGTCTCATTTGATTTAAAAGCTAAAAACATCATCTTTTCGGCTCTATCCCATGATGAATTTTATAGAGTTTCCCAATGTAAATCGGCAAAAGAAATGTGGGATACTTTGCAAGTCACACATGAGGGAACAAGTGAGGTTAGAGATGCAAGATTGAATTCTCTAACTCACGAATATGAATTGTTCCACATGTTGCCAAATGAAACCATTAGTGACTTGCAAAAGCGATTCTCTCACATTGTTAATCATTTGATTTCCTTGGGAAAAGTATTTCGCAATGGTGAAACTACTAACAAAATTCTGAGATGTCTTGATAGGAGTTGGCAACCCAAGGTAACCGCCATCAAGGAATCAAGAGACATAAATAGCATGGACTTAGCCACTTTGTTTGGCAAACTCCAAGAGCATGAGATGGAACTTACAAGACTTGGGATGCATGAGGAATCAGACAAAAAGAAAAAGAGCATAGCACTCAAAGCTTCAACCAAAGCTACAAAAGAAGTTGAAGAATGCTCTACAAGTGGAGATTCCGATGGTGAACCAAATCAAGAAGAATTTGGGATGTTTGTGAAAAGATTCAACAAATTCTTCAAAGGGAAGAAAGGTGGATCTTCATCCAATTTCAAGAGAACCAAAGACTCCAAACAAAGAGAAAAGAGTACCAATGATGGAGTTAAGTGTCATGAATGTGGTGGGGTTGGTCACATAAGAATGGAATGTGCCACATTCTTGAAGAAGAATGACAAGAAGACCCAAGAGACCAAAGGGAAGCGTGCATACATTGTTTGGGATGCACCGGAGAAGAGCAATGAATCATCTTCAAGTAGCTCCGGTGATGAAAATGCAAACCTTTGTCTCATGGCCAAGAACAATCATGAGTCCTCATCAAGAGCTAATCATGGCATGAGTGAAAGTGATGATGAGGTAACCTCTAGCTCTTCTTGTTCATCTTCAAACTCCATTTCATATGATGATTTGCAAGAAGCTTACAATGAAATGTTAATTCAATTTAAAAGGCTTGCTAAAATTAATAAGGAAAAAGGAAAGAAAATTTTGGAGTTTCAACATGAAATTGATGAATTGCAAAAATCTATAAATGAGTTGAAACTTCAAAATGAATCCTTGGAACTTATTAATTCTAGTCATCAAAGTGATTGTGCAAATCATGAGGAAATTATCACTTCATGTGAGAGATGTGATGATCTTGAAAAAGAAGTGAAAGAGTTGAAAAACAAACTCACAATCTCACATAGTGATAGAAACCTCAACCGGTTGTTGAACTCTCAAAGACATAATCACAACAAAACCGGTTTAGGATATGTTCATAAAAAGGACAAAAAGTACAAGGTGGTTGGAACATTTTCTAAGAAAAACTCATCAAAGAGACCAACTTGTACTTATTGTGGAAAAGTTGGGCATATCAACATTGAGTGCCATATTAAGAAGTTTGAAATGAATAAGGGCACTTATATGTGGATTAAGAAGGGAGAAAGTCCCAACACTAACCCTAAGGGACCCAACATTGTTTGGGTACCCAAAGTGAACAAGTGATTTCATTTTGTAGGTGTGTTTTCGAACGGGAAAACAATTGTGGTATCTTGATAGTGGATGTTCGAAGCACATGACGGGAGATAAGCGGCACTTCATTGAGCTTACTCCAAAGGAAAAGGGTTATGTCACTTATGGGGACAACAACAAAGGCAAAATCCTTGGTATTGGTAAAATCGGAAACTCTTCAAACTTGATTATTGATAATGTGCTCTATGTTCAAGGATTAGAACATAATCTCTTGAGCATAAGCCAATTATGTGATGTTGGTAATCATGTAGTTTTTACCTCTACCCATTGCCTCATTAAAAGTGACAAAGATGAATCAATCAAATTTGTTGGTAGAAGGTCAAATAATACTTACTTAGTTGATTTGAACAAAGTCACTTCTTTGGTCTCTACTTGTTTAGTGAGCAAAGAAAATGACACTTGGTTATGGCATCGTAGGACCACTCATATTAATGTAAACCAATTGAAGAAAATACAATCTAAAGATCTAGTAGTTGGTTTACCAAAGCTAAATTTTTCTATTGAAGGTGTTTGTTCTCCTTGCAAGAAATGTAAACAAACTAAAAACACCTTTGGATCAAAAATGGTGATGTCCACATCAAGGCCATTAGAAATGCTTCATATGGACTTGTTTGGACCATCACAAGTAAAAAGCTTTGGTGGCAACTATTATGCATTGGTAATTGTTGATGACTTCTCTAGGTTTACATGGACTTTATTCTTAACTACTAAGAGTGAGACCTACAAATCTTTTAAACATCATGTCAAACTTTTGCAAAACCAAGTAAATCAAAAAGTAATTATTATTCGTACCGATCATGGTGGAGAATTTGAAAACCACAAATTTGATAGATTTTGTGCTAAAAATGGTATTGAGCACCAATTCTCCGCACCAAGAACTCCGGAACAAAATGGAGTGGTAGAGCGGAAAAATAGGGTGCTAGAGGAACTTGCTAGAACTATGCTAAATGATTCTAGAGTACCTCAATATTTTTGGGCCGATGCCGTCAATACGGCTTGTTATGTTTTAAATCGTATTTTGATAAGGCCCTCTTTGAATAAAACCCCTATGAACTTTACAAGGGAAGAAAGCCAAATATATCTCATTTTCATGTCTTCGGATGCCAAGTTTTTGTTTTAAATAATGGAAAAGAACACATTGGCAAGTTTGATTCCAAATCCGATGAAGGCATATTTTTAGGCTATTCTTCTCATAGTAAAGCTTATAGAATTTTCAATAAAAGAACTTTAACTATTGAGGAATCAATTCATGTGGTTTTTAATGAGTCTTCAAAAGAAGATAGTGTTTTATGTGATGCTAGTGAAGATGGCATTATCTTTTCAAAAGAAGAAAAAGAGAGAGAGAATTCAAAAGTTGATGAAGGAGAAGTAAGGGAAGAACTTCCTCCAACTTGGAAATCGGTCAAGGCTCATCCTATAGACAAAGTCATAGGAGATATGTCAAAGGGAGTACTTACTCGTAGGTCTATTCAAAACATTTGCCACTATGTCTCATTTGTTTCTCAAATTGAACCCGATTCAATTAAAAAGGCCATTGAGGATGATCATTGGGTTCTTGCTATGCAAGAAGAATTAAACCAATTTGAAAGAAATGAAGTTTGGGATCTAGTCCCTAAACCCGATGATCATACCATAATTGGTACTAAATGGATTTATAGAAACAAACTTGATGAATCCGGGTTGAATATAAGAAACAAAGCTAGACTAGTAGCTCAAGGGTACAACCAAGAGGAAGGTATCGATTATGATGAGACCTTTGCTCCGGTTGCACGTCTTGAAGCAATCCGAATTTTACTTGCTTATGCTTCAATCATGAAATTCACTTTATATCAAATGGATGTTAAAAGTGCTTTCTTGAATGGGTTTATAAATGAAGAAGTGTATGTCAAACAACCCCCCGGTTTTGAAAATAGTGAATTTCCAAACCATGTTTATAAATTGAAAAAGGCACTCTATGGATTGAAACAAGCTCCTAGAGCTTGGTATGATCGATTGAGTTCCTTTCTATTAGAAAACAAGTTTCAAAGAGGGAAGGTTGATAATACATTATTTATTTATAAAACCAAGGATGAAATTTTGTTAGTACAAATCTATGTTGATGATATCATTTTCGGTGCTACTAACGTGTCTCTTTGTAGAAAGTTTTCAAATTTGATGAAAAAGGAATTTGAAATGTCAATGATGGGAGAACTCAAGTTCTTCCTAGGCTTACAAATAAAGCAAGTCAGGGAGGGGATATTTGTGCATCAAGGGAAATATTGCAAAGAGCTCCTTGAAAAATTCGGATTGGACAAGTGCAAGGAAGCCTACACTCCAATGAGCACATCATGCTACCTAGACAAGGATGAACAAGGTACACCGGTTGATGTTAGTAAGTATAGGGGTATGATAGGTAGTCTCCTATATCTCACTGCATCTAGACCGGATATTATGTTTAGTGTATGCATGTGTGCTAGATTTCAAGCTAATCCTAAAGAATCTCACCTATCCGCAGTTAAACATATATTTAAGTATCTAAAAGGAACAATTAACACTGGTTTATGGTATCCTGCTGATGCCAATCTTAGTCTAGTTGGTTACTCGGATTCCGACTTCGCCGGATGCAAGCTTGATCGCAAAAGCACCAGTGGTACTTGCCATTTCTTGGGAAGTTCATTGGTGTCATGGTTTTCTAAAAAGCAAACTTGTGTCGCTCTTTCTACCGCCGAAGCGGAATATATCGCAGCCGGTAGTTGTTGTGCTCAACTGTTATGGATGAAACAACAATTATCGGATTTTGGTTTGAAACTTGAAAATATTCCGATTAGATGCGATAACACGAGTGCAATCAATTTGACTAAGAATCCGGTGTATCACTCAAGAACTAAACACATTGAAATAAGACTTCATTTTTTAAGAGATCATGTACAAAAGGGTGATTGCACAATTGAATTTGTTAGTACCACAAATCAATTAGCCGACATTTTTACAAAACCTCTACCATGGGACACCTTTTATCATATTAGGAGAGAACTTGGTATTTTAGATGAAGCTAATATAGGCTAATTGCATTGTGTGTCATTTTTGGAAAATCACCATATTAGTCTTACTCTAATGTGTTATTGATTCTTAGTTAAATTGTCCTTGATGATATTTGAAATTGTATATGTTAATTGTGTGTGATTTTGTACTGTATTCCAAGTTGGTAGTGAAGCATTTGTATTTGATTTGTGTTTGGTCTTTTAAAACTGAGTTTTTACTTTCTGTTCTGTCAAAATACTCGAGTTTTTCCAAAAACACTCGAGTATTTTAATTCAAAATTAAATCAGTTTTAAATTGAAAATTTTTTTAATCAGGGTCTAAGAAAAATACTCGAGTGATTCTCAAAACACTCGAGTCTTTATTAAAATACTCGAGTGTTTCTCAAAAAACTCGAGTCTTTCGAAACCCCCAATTTTTGAACTTTCAGACCAAACTCGAGTATTTTCCAAAAACTCGAGTATTTTGCCTTTCCCTGAAATTTGAACTTTCGGACCAAACTCGAGTGTTTAAGTTTTTACTCGAGTTTTCTAGGGAAATCTGGGCTGAGTCACGACCGACTCGAGTATATTTTCAAAAACTCGAGTATATCCTAAAGAACAACTCGAGTATTTATGAATATACTCGAGTATTTTGAACTGTTTATATATACTCTCAGACTCGAGTTTTTGCGACCCTCTTCTCTCTCGGTTTTCTCATATCTCTCTCCTCAAAACTCAGATTTTCCTCAAAGTTTTGTCAAATCTTACTAGTTTTTCATCCTCTAAACTCTTCTCTCGGTTTTATTCTCCTCCAGATGCTCCAGCTCCTTCGATGTTTTGATGATGTTGACCTTTGGATTTTATCTTAGTTTTCATTCTGTTTTTATCATGTTGGTCTTTGTTACATTTTCTGTATTTTGAGAACTTGGTGTTTTGAGACTTTGGGTTTATTATTGCACCTTTGATTTGGACCTTTTATGATGCTTTTATGTTAATGAATTTGGTCTTCATTATGATGTTTGTGCAAAGCTTCAGGGGGAGCTCTTTATCGTTATTATATCTCCGTTTTATTTGCATAGTTGGTTATGGGGTTTTCCGATTATGCACCTCTCCTCCCTTGATCTTTTTCCTAAATTGTTACATCTTTTTTGGCGTATGACAAAAAGGGGGAGAGATATTATACACTTGTCTTGATATTGTTGCACCTAAAATTCTCTAATTATGGTATATACTCTGATAATTGTTAAATACTCTAATACCATAGGCTTGGTGCTAAAATTAAATTGTCATAACATCTTGCTCAAGCTGAATTTTTAGATAGGTGAAAAGTATCATATAGTGAGGGGGAGTTGCTTCTCCAAGTGGATCAAGCTCAACAAATGGATCAAGTGTTAATTATTTTTGTCATCACCAAAAAGGGGGAGATTGTGAATTCAATGCTCCTAATTAGGTGGATTATGTTTTGATGATGACAAAATAATTAACAAATCATGCCTTGAAGATATTGCAACATCAACATCAACAAGAAGTCAAGAAAAGAAGACAAGTGCCCAATCATTCTCAATCAAATATTAATTGTAAATTTCTAATTTATGTTGAGAGTGGTTGAAAGTGGGTAGAAATAGTTAGTCTCTTCTAGGAATAAATTTTTATATGTTTATTAAGTTGAGATTGACCAAAAATTAATACTTGAGAGGAAAAATAAAATTGAAAAATAATTTTTCCCATATCTGATCAAAATACTCGAGTATTTTGATAAAGACTCGAGTATATACTCGAGTATTTATAGAAAAACTCGAGTATTTGTGCCAGGTCAGCAAATATGACCGTTAGTCTGGTTCGTGCACCAATTCACTCGTGACCGACCAAAAAGACTCGAGTATTTACCAAAAGACTCGAGTATTTTTGTCCAGTCAGCAAAAATGAACGTTGGAGAGACTCAAAAACCCAATTGAGGACATTTGAGTCTCATCCAACCCCAAGAGAGTATTCTGAACCTTATTGTAAAATTGCTCTTTGAATTTGTGCAAGAACAAACAAGACAACAACACATTATTGATCACAAGCTTTCATAATTTCCTTTTCTCAAGTGTTAATTCCCAAAAAGCTCAACTTCTCACTCATATTGTCATTTTATTCCAAGTTGAGTTTTAGGCCTCAATTCTTACATTGAGCTGTGCTTATTTGTGCTAATCCATTGTGAGATTAGTAATACACATACAAAAAGCTTGATTATTCAAAGTCTTGGATTGTTCCCAAGCAAACCCTAAGTGGCTTAGGGTGTTGGAAGTCTTGAGAGGTTCTCAAGCACAAGACTAGGAGGTTCCTAGCCCGGTGGAGTTTCTTGAAGGGAGTTCAAGGAAGCTTTGTGAAGAGTTCTTCAATCACCGGAATCAAATTGGGGTAGAAATCAAGAGTTTGGTACACTCTTGAAGGGTTAGGTTGAGTGAGGCCATTCTCAAGCAATCCTTTGTAATTTCTAACAATTTGATTATTAGTAGAAACTCCTAAGTGATTAGGAGGACTGGATGTAGCTCATTGTTGGAGTGAACCAGGATAAAATTGCTTGAATGTTGGTTTATTGCTTTTAATCTACTTTCTAGCTCAATAGACTTAAGTCATTTCAATCAATTAGGATTTATACAATTAGGTAGCAAGTTCAAGGAATCTTTGTGTTTAAAAGTTATTTAGATTGCTTGCTATTCTGTTGGATAAGTTCCTGTTTAATATTGAATTGATTTGAGTTAAAATTGCTGAATTTTCGTTTCCGGTTTTTCTGCTATCTGATAGGAAAAACTCGAGTATTTCAGAAAAGACTCGAGTTGTTCATCACTGAAAAACTCGAGTATTTCACAAAAGACTCGAGTCTTTTGTGTCTGATTCCAGAAATTCAGTCTTAGCTCCATTCTTCAATTACCAATCGAAATATTTGGTATTAGTGCTTCAAAATACTATTCACCCCCCTCTAGTATTTGCTTAGCCCGCTTGTTGGTTTCCAACAAGGATAACGATTTCACAGATAAGATTAAATAAATTTGAATTATTTATTTAATTTTCAACAACTAAAGATAATTATTTCACATATAGATAATGATTATTTTCCTAAAATCACTCTAGTGCGAGTATTCCTTAAGCGAACAAACGTGGTGTCTCGAAAATTTCTCCGACAAACGTGGTGCCTCGAAAAGGGATGTGTTTATATAAGTAATAATAGATTTATTGTTGTTTAAGGATCATTTGAGGATAATAATTACGTTTTTTTTTATTTCAATAAACTTTTGTTAGATGTTTGAGCTTATCATAAATTCTTTAATATGATTATAGAAGTCTCATCTCTTTGGGTTTATCTTTTTGAGGATAATGATTATTTTTTTAACAAAATGATATTTTTAAAGTCTGCTCATCACACAAAATTAATTATAAGCAAATATATCAATCTTTTTTGGATATATATAAACTTTTATTAGATGTTTGGGTTTATGATGCATGTACTCTTTATTATGATCATAGAAGTCTCATCTATTTGGGTTTAGCTATTTTTAATTTTTTTTTTGTTGATTCAGAGTTTTGCTTGGGTGGGGGCTCCGAAAAAAAGTTTAAAAATTTAAAATTCAAATCAAGTTAATTTAAACTCTAAAGTACAGGTTAACTCTAGAGTACGTGTAGGGTTTGATTTGATTTCCTACTTTTTTATATAATATTTTTTATTGTGTTTTAATAATAATCTTTACTTGATAATAAAAATAAAAATAATCTTTAATTTAAATATCTACTACTATCTATCTATCTATATATATATATATATATATATATATATATAAAAGAATTAAAATATCAACAATTTGTGCATTGCAAGGGGTAAGAGCAAGTTATTAAATAAAAAGAAAGTTAGAAGAATAAGTCAACAATAAAATCCCCAAAGGACTCAACCTCTCACCGAATAAATTTCCAAACTTTGCATGCGTCATTCATTTTAGTTTCGGATATTATCAAGATTACTCAACAATTTATTATATTGATAACCATATTTATGTTAATTTTAGTTATTTTGACTGCAACATTGATTCAAATATAATAACCAATTTTATGATTTAATAGTTAACACAATTATCTGGAATTTGAGTTTAGTGGTAAGACATAAGAGAACATCATCAACCAAGCACAATATATTATAATAAATAATTGAAGAATTTATTATTGGTTATTTGGTGACCAAATAATTTGTAAAAATTAAATAACAAAGATAATGAAAATCATGTGTGAACAACTAATATATTGATGTGTGAGTTTTACTTCACATGGTTAAAGTAACACTCCCTTGCCACATCATTATTTACATTATTTAACAAATCTAGACTAATGATAAAGATCTAAATATCTAGACTAATGAAATCATAATTCTTCACCTAAATATCTAGACTAATGAAATCATAATTCTTCACGCAACAATGAAGCATATGAAGTTTGTTGTTCTTCCCTGTTGTTGGAAATTCATTGCTATAGACAACTTATTATATGGTGACACATTGGAAGAGACGGTGGTTTATGAACAATAAAAAAGAGAGGAGAATGATGAAAAATGTGACTTTCATGATTTGAGAAATCATCATATTTATAGTTTGAAATATGTGATAACTAAAAAGATATTTGGGTTTATCATGAATTCAAGCATCATTTCTTTGAGTTTATCGATCTTTTTGAGGATAATGATTCCACATATTCCACATATAGATAATTTATTTAATTTTAAATATTAATTTTGGATAGATAATTTATTTAATTTAAATTATTATTATTTTGATTAAAGATGATGTTATATACCTACAAATGCTTTTGTGCGAATATTCTTTAAGCGAACAAACGTGGTGCCTCAAAAATTTCTCCAACAAACGTGGTGCCTCGAAAAATGATGTCTTTATATAAGTATAGTAGATAGTAGATAGTAGATTAGTTTAATTGAGATAATAAAATAAAAATAACTAATATCGTTTTTAAAAAATTAATATTTTTTATATTTTGAAATGAAAAATATTTTCTAGACAAGAATTTGGACCGAGGAGTAAAAACCGGCCACCAAAAGATTAATGGGCCAAGAAAAGACCCAAATTTAATAATAAGCCACGTGTCACTATGCCGTGGGATATCCCCTGATTCAGAATCTACCGCCACCGCGAAGCAGCTGTCAAGACCAAATTATATATACCGCATTCTAACACTCGCTTCTGTCCTCACATTACCATAGGGCATTCACCGTAATTACAATAAATACACGTGTCGTTTTTTCATTCGGTTCCTTTCTCGGACCAACCACTCACGTAACAGAAATTAAGGTAACCCTACTTAGGTTTCCCCCTTTTCGTTTTAACCCGTGTTTTTCGATCTCGTTTTCTTTCTTCTTCGATTCGCTCTCCAATTCCCCAACCAACTCTTCAATTGATTCCAGATTCGGTCAGTTCTTAATTTTCTGCTTCGATTGATCCCAATTTTTGGTCCTTTCGGTTCTTGTTATCCTTTATTTGGGATTAGGGTTCAGAATATTCTTTATCTATCTTCTCCGAAACGGATCTGAGAAAAAGTCTTCGTTTTTTGTTTGATTTGGGTTCTGGGTAGGTATCTTCCATCCCATTAATTTTTTTTCTCTCCTGGATCTTAAGTTAGGGTTTGTCGAAATTGAGGATTTTCTTGTTTTTGGGGAAAAAGGAATTTAATCGAGCAATTCGAATTTATTATTTTCAATTCGAGCTGTTATTATCCGATTCAGCAATCTGCTGTTTTTTACTTTTAAAAAAATTTGTTTTTTTTCCTCATGTTTTATTTTTTAATTAATTTTTTTTTTTTCGCATTTGGTCTGTTATTTTTCAACGCACGGGCTTCTCTTATTTTAACCAATGTATATTTACCAAACTGTCCTTACATATAAGAATATAATGAATTACTTAATTAATAACTGATTTATCGGCTCTGTTCATGCTTGAGTGATTCTGCCTGGCCCACCAGCCAATCATCAATCATCAATCAATAATTAAAACAAATGTGAAGAGTCACATAACATGTGTTAGTACTAGTAGTTCACTAGTCAGTCCCTTTAGAATTTTTGGTTGGATAAATGCCTTAGGTTCTTAATTTATTATTTCATTAATTAATTTCTACCTCTTGAGGGTAATCTGATATAAGTTATATCCAAACTCAACATTTATATCTTCGTTTGGTCTGGGCTTTTGTATGTTATGGAATATTCTTTAGTGTGCACAAGTGATTCAATTGTACTAGTAGTAGTTTTCATTATTGGAAGATTCCTTCTTTTTTGTGTGTGTACAAGTAATGGGCGCATAAAATTGGAGCGTCTTTCATTGGATAATGCTTAAGATAGGTTTAAGTTTGTTAACATTGGTTTCAGTAGTTTGCAGACAAATGTTGTTTAATGCTCCATCCCTACAGCTAAAAATATGTTACCTCGTTATGAGCTTTTAACCATCTTAGTGGTTGCTTTGGTGCATTAATACCAAATAGTTACTTTGATGGTTCAAGTGTGAGGCAAACCTGTTCTTTCTTGCAGATAATCATGGTGCAGAAGCGTCCTTTCGATGTTGAGGAAGTGCTTGAGGTTTCCTTCAAGCACCCAAAACAAGCAGGACCTAGTGATCAGCTTGTTTCATTTTCAGAATCTGCTTTTCCCGAGGCTGCTTGCCAGATACCCAAAACATCAGGTGGGAATTTGAGGAACCCTCTCTCCCAAAATAATGTTTGGAAATCAATTATGAAATGTCAGCAGTCTTATGTTTTTTTTTTTAATTGAAAAAAATTTCAAATCCTATACTTTTCCAGCAGTTCGACTTTAGTGGTCATTGAACTTTTGAGACAGTACTTGTGGTTCAACTCTGTTGTAGTTGCATTAGTTGAATGTGTCCTGTTTTCATCCTTTTGTTTGCTGAAGTGGTTTCTTCAATATGGAAGTTTGTGTTAGGTTTAGGCTGTTAACTTGCATTTTTTAAATTAATATTTTTCTGTCAAAATTTTTTGGATCATTAATACATTACTTCTTGAACATGAAAAAGCTTCTGAAAATATAAGTAGGCATTTGAGTGGTACCGTCTTCTGACATTAGATTGTGATTATCAGGAGATTAGTAAGATGGATAATTTGATTTTTATTTTCTTTTTGCAAAATGCATTTTGACCTACAATATTTCCTAATCCGTGGAAGGTTAAATGCTGACAAGGCAGTAGTTAAAGGTAGCTGATGATATTTTTGTTGAACAGTTGAACTTCCAAAGGGAGCTGTGGACTTAGAAACAAGCTTACCTGGGGGTCTTTCTGTTCCTTCTCAGGCCTCCATCAACATTGGCGAAGAAGATGTCCGATTAGAACCACCTGTACATCAACCTTTTGTTCCTGAGTATTTCAGTCCAGAACGTCCAATGAAGACAATAGTTCGCTATGAGGACATCTATTCCTTACTTCTTGAAAACCCTCCGCACAAACTTGTACAAATTGGAGCCAGTCATCAAGCTGATGTTCCAGCATGGGATTCTAGTTCCAGTAGTAGGCCAAATGTCTCTGATGCTGTTCCGGATGAAGTTGAAGCAAGACTGATGGGAACCTGTATAATCCCTATGCCTCAAATGGAGTTGTCTGTCTATGATAATGACGAAGTTGGAAAAGGCAGAACTGATTGTAGCTGTGAAGACAAGGGTTCTGTCAGATGTGTCAGACAACATATAGTGGAAGCAAGAGAGAAACTTATGACAACCATTGGGCATGAGAGATTCACCGACTTGGGGCTGTCTGACATGGGAGAGCAAGTGGCAGACAAATGGAGCGCAGAGGAAGAGCAACTATTTTGTGAGGTCATTTTCACTAATCCTGTAACCCTTGGCAGAAACTTCTGGGACTATCTTTCCATTGCTTTTCCTTTGAAAACCAAAAAGGAGATAGTTAGTTACTACTTTAATGTGTTCATGCTTCGAAAACGGGCCGAGCAGAACAGAAACAGCTTTTTGAACATTGACAGTGATGATGATGAATGGCAAGGTGGTGATGGAAATGAAATTTCAACTCAAGAGGAAGATGAGGACCCTATTGCTGAATCCCCTGTACATGAGGATGGTGCATTTTTTGCTGGTTCCCATGACAACGATCTGCAAGATAGTGACGAGTATGCCTCAGATGACGACACTTGTGCTGCTAATGGAACTGCAGATTTTACCAAGAGGAACGTTGATGATGATTTGAAATATGATCCTGCAGCGAATCCTCATTCCGTTTGTTCTCCTCATATCCAATCCCAGGATCAACCTGTTTGGCAAGAGAAGTGTGATGAAGAAGTTCAGTATACTTCATGTACATCGTGTGATACAGGGGTTGTCTCGCAGGAGACCCAGGTGAAGAGTGACAATGGTGATCATTGGTGTGGTAACTATAATGGAGTATGCAAGGAGCCTTGTGATTCAAAAGTCTGGGGTTCTGGCTCTGTCTTGCTCTAAAAATAAGATTGACTTATTATCTACGTGCAGCATGAATGCATGATCAAAGAGACTTTTGGAGATGGATGAAGCAAATAAATGAGGAGCTTGAGCTAGTAATATGCTTGTTTAATTTGGGAAAGATCTGCATTGGAGACTTTTATGTCTTGGGAATCTCTGATTAGCACTCTTTGCTAAGTGCATTGAACGTTCAACTTTTCCTTTGTATGTTAGGCATAATATTGAAAAAGGAGCCTTCATTGTAAAATAGTGTTTTGGAAGGTGATCTGGATTCTGAGTTAGTTCCAATTTATTCATCTCTAGTCCTTTTAGAACTGTAAAATTCTTTAATTCTATTCCATCGGAGGTTCCACTTTGTGGTGGGATTGTTTGTGGAGAAAATAGTTAATAGAAAGTAGAAACCATCATGGATGTAAGCACGTCCAATTTAGATTTCATGATGTAATGTTGCATTAGTAAATCCTTAATAAAAACTCTCCAGTCCAATATTTCATTTCATTCAATTGAAGTTTGGAATTTAGGTGAACAGTTCTCTACTGTTTGTAATTGCCTTATTGATATGCTGAGCTTCTCTATTATCCAACCTATAATCAAACCATTCTTAAAGATTTTATAGGATTATTGTTTGAAATAGTTGCCACCATGCTTGACTTGCAACTAGGACTGCTTTTCTTGTCTCTGAATGGAGTTCCTTGTCATTATTCTTCTGTTGTGGAACGTAATTCACTGATTCCAGATGGATCAAAAGAAACAAGACCATGCAAGTGTTTGTATCTTTTTTCTTGTCTGTATTAAACAAATTCTGCTCTCTCTTCCTTTCTTTCTCGTACAGGTGGCTTAGTGATTAAAAACTCTCAGATATTAGAAAATTGATATAGACTCTTTTTTGTTTGATGCTGGAAACCGTGTTTGAAACAGTATCTCTTAACGACCACTTTCCTGGATAACAAGAATGCATGTGATGTAATATGTATTTTTCTGTCAATGAACTAGTGGACTCGCTACTTCTTACTAGTTGTGATTTATTTTGTAAACGTTTGAAACCTGTGTGATCCTGTTCGTGACTAAAGAACCTGATTTACTGATTGTCACATTTTACTTGAGGCTTGTCCAATAAGTAAATTAATAACTTCTAGAACATGACTGCTTGAGGATGAAAATAACAAACTTTTAGCTTCAAGGGCAGTAATATTCACGAGATATCAACACTTCTAAAAGATGGCAAATTCTTTGAATTGTGCAAATCTCTCACTCTTCTCCTTTGTCTTACAAACCTTGCTATTATTTCTATTTATATCTTGAAGGTTAAAAGTATATGAATGTCAAGGTAGTGACAAGTGACAACCCAATGAGCTTTGAATTGGATTGAGGTTAGGCCAGAACATTTCAAATGTGAAAGTCACACATTTTAAGAGCGGAAGGTTAGGTAAATCATAAATGTAATATGTGGAATTTAGGCTAGTACTATTGCAAGTATAGTAGAGTTATGGTGATTTTGTGAGTGGACTAAAGAACTCCACATGCACTGATTTGAAGATGAGGACTCCTAGCAGAACAGTTTGCTCATAATATCTTCATATTGACCTTTTTTTTTTAATGATTAATGATTCCCATGCCCATATGACTTTGATTAGGCCAAAATAACTTGGCATGGCACATTTTGCGTTGTTAGCATTTAAGTAGTTAAACCAATTGGACTAAAGTACAAAGGTAGAATTGAGATGATGGTGCTCTTCTATACCAAACCACACTTGCCATATAAAAGAAGGTTATATCACTGGTCCCACATGATCATAAACCTTCATTTTATTTCTCACAGAAATTTCTCTTTTCTTAAATGATAATATAGTAACTCTTTTTGAGTATCCTCAAAGCATTTCTGGTGAGAACTTTCACTCTAACATATGTACCATTATTACTTGTATGAAGCAACACATGCACCTTTTATATATGGTGAAGAAAAAAGAAAAAGAAATGGAGTTTAAGGTTTTACAAGTTTATGGTTTCATTTTCCACTACCCCTCTGTCATCATCTATTTTTTTTAAAATTTATTTATCTTTGAGGGGGTAATCAATTATTTTATAACTGAACTTTTCTGAAAGGGAAGTTGATCTGTATGGTTCCAACTGCCAAAATATACTAGCTTGAGATTTGATTAAAGCTCATCATGCTTATAACAAATTAATATGTTCTATCTAATCACCCACCAAAGAAAAAGAAAGTGCTACTTTCTAATCATTTTTTGAACTTGCAATCACTGATATCTTTCAGTCACATCTGAACTGACTAATAAAAAATTGAAACCTTAGCAAAGTGGCTAAGATATCTATTACATCTTCAACCAACTTTTGTCTAACTTTTTATATTGTATTTGCCCTGCCTTCTGATAATTACACTAAGAGAGTGTACACAAAGATGCTTAAAACCCCCCTAGTGAATATTGATATGGAAAAAATTATTGGTAAAGAAAGGTTCAAAATCAAGTGCTTGGCAGTAATTATGTGCACTGCATTTACCTATGTAGGCCATTGAGAATCATTTACTCTCTTGTACACTATCAAACCTCATCAAGAGATATGAAGGTAATTTCAACAAAAGCAACTTTAGGGTGGTTAAAGAAATTAATTAGTACACAAGTGAATTTATATCTATGATATATTTTTTTTTAAATACGAAATTGATACTTATAAATATTAATTTCTTTGAAATTAATCTTTACATTTTATTTTTTGGGTTTTCGTCCCTGTTTTTTCATTCCGTTTTGGTTTTGATACTCACCGTCAACTATGTTTTAAGATAATGCAAATCAATTTTGATTTTGGTCCATGCTTTTCTGTTTCGTTTTGGTTTTGTTTCCTATCTCGTTAGGTCACGTTAGCATTTTTCATCCATAGATGACGGTAGGAACCAAAACTAAAATAGAATGAAAAAAACATGAATCAAAATTCAAAAAATACAAGGTAAAAACTAATTTTAAAAAATCAATATTTATAAAGATGGATTTGGTATTTAAGTTTTTTTAAAATAAAAATAATTAAAAAAAAACACAGCTAGTGGAAGAGCTAAGCAAGGGTAATAATATGTGTCTAAACACTAATGCATGCATGTGTAAACCTCACTGGCACTGCCACTGCCACAGCCACCGACAGTGATTGTATGAATTGATCACGGGGGTAGCTAGCAAATGGAATGGTTGAACAACTAGCATAAACCTTAAGAAAAGCATCTTACACTGAATAAGCAACAGTCTATAGTATAGAGTGGAGCACAAGTAGTGTGACTCTCGTGAAGTTCCAAACTTTTTTTAACTTGGGTTGGGTTGGGTTGTATATATATTTGTTGTTACTTTTGGAGAAGCCAACAATCTTCCCTCTTAAGTGAAGCTTCTTGTGGCGCCATACAGAGACTGACACATCCTCAGACGCTTTATTTATTTCGATCAGGACCATAGATATAAACAAATCTGCTGTATGATTCATCTGTACATGGTACTCTTGAGTTTATTGTATAATAACACTATAACTGTAACATTTTGCTACATAGCTTAATTAAACATTTATTGAATGAAGAACCTTTTTGAAATAAACTAAAGAGACTTTATTTTCACAACTTTTTTCTTTTCTAATAAACATTTTGAAAATAAGTCTAAATAAGCTAAGCTCTTCCTAACCCCCTTAGGAGCTCAATCAATTCTAAACAGACTATAAGCTAAGCTGTGTACTCTATCAATTTTAAATTAGGTTCATTTTTTTTCTTTGGTGGACCCAAAAAGTTTGGATTTGCATGTGAGTTTTGTTAGATTTGGATGCTTATTATCGCATTTAGCAATACCAGCTAACATATATACATGCTTTTAGTATCTTTTAGTGTTACTTCTAGTGACTAGTGCTCTATAAATTTGATGTTAATATGACCATTTCCTCGGTAAATTTGGGATTTTTGTTTTTTAGGTGTTGTTAATAAGTGCTTTTGGGGCACTTGTAAAGGTTACTATGAATGGTAAAAAAACATGAATAAGCATTAATTACTTCTCGAAAATCTCAAAATAACATTTTTCTATAACAATAGACCACTATTAGTACCATAACTTGTTAGCATTTTCCTTATTTTTTTTACACAGTGATATGAATATGTGAACTAATTAAATGGCCGGCCTTCATCAAATTATTCAAATATCTTACCTTGTGCACTGAGTAGTTTCTCAAGCAACTTACAAAAAACAGTGTTTACTACTCCTTCTCCTACACACATGTTTGCTTGAAAGCTCCAAATTGGAACTATGGGAAAACACGCTGCGCAAACGGGCTACCAAACGGACGCATGTATGAAGTCAGTAGTACTATCGTATTAATAACAAATAATTGGATAATATATTACATCTTAACTAAAAGATGTGAAGTGCACATCGATCGAGTGAAGGTGTACTAGCTGCTAGGCACACACCACTCCACACCACACACATTATGCGCATGCACATGTTCCCAAATTATAATATTAGTATTAGTATTATCTAATTCTGGTGATCAAAAAGTTCAATCATATATATATATATATATATATTATACATATGAAGCATCGTATACGTATATTTAATTAGCATTTCTAATCTTTACATGTACTGATTCTTATTATAAATCATATTTAATTATATTCAAACAAAGTTATATTTTTTAAAACTTTAAAATGTATTTTAAAGTTATAATTTGCATTGAAAATTTCACAAATATATAGTTTTAAATTATGAACAAATGATAAATAAGAGGAAAAAAATAATAAATGACTCATAGAAAATAAAAAATAATTTATAAATAGGATTAAATTTTTTTTCAAGAATGCAACTTATAAATAAGAGAGAAAGAAATTGTAAAACTTATCTTTTATTTATGAATCATCCATTAAAAAATTACTACCTCAAAGAGGAAAATTAAAACAAACAAAAGTGATGATCATAAACTACTGTACTGATAAAAATACAGCTAACCATTGTACTAATTAGTTGCCGACAAAAAGGGGCAAGTTAAGTAAGGGAGTAATTACTGTGAAGCTGTTTGAGTTGAGTTACATGTTACGGGTAATGCAAAGAAGCTGGCCGGCTTGTAATAATGAAAAATTGCCGGCACAACATCAAGGCTTAATATTGAGTCTTGACGCTTTTAAAGTTTGTCATGCTGGCTAATAACGTGTGAGAATATTATATATAGTCACAAATTGTGCATGAACTAAGATCCAATGCTCCCTAATCTAGTCTTAAAATAACAAGGCAGTCACAACGGTTAGACAACTTGTACTAGTAGTTTATTCATGAAATTGGTGGTGATGCCTAATCTAATTAGATTCCTTAAACTAATATAGCTTTTAATCATTGATCTCTGCACCTAGTTTTTTTCGTATTTCATCATCTACTTTGATCTCTCTATTGGAATGATTAGCTAAGGTACCGTATGCATGTAATATGCATAGAGACATGCATGATGTACACACACCGACTCTGACACATGCACCCAATTTAGATTCATTTCTTCAATTCGTACAGGTCGATCGAGATTTTCTGGATATATATATATATATATATTATATTAACAAAAGGTGTTTAAATACTAATTAGTTTTTAATAACAACTAAATAAGGCATAATTTATACTTATATATTCATCTTTAGTTGTTGTCCCTTTTATTATCTTGTCCGACTTGAAACCAGATTAATCGATTTCCTTGTGATGCATGTCTGGATAATTTAAAAAATCCTTGTTTGAAAAGGTATTGCATTTTTTATTTGCAGGCAATAATGTATGTATAGGACTATATTCAATTTTATTCATTATGAATATGTCCTAATAAAACTTGAGAACGTTTCAGATAGAGTTATATTCTGATTTTGTTATAAAGGAGAAATGTAGCTTCATAATGGATTCAAGCTTCAGCAACAAGTTCACATCCTCGTCGTATAAAGCCAAGCCAGTTCCAATTGATGAGCTATAGTACACATAATTTTCTGTGAAATAATTTTTAAATTTCAACTAAACCAATTGTTTTTTCCCGGCTAATGAAGATCAATTCATTTGGTCAAGTTGTTGCTCATCATTATAACATAACTACACTCTGATTTAAATTCATTCTATAGGTGATGATATTTGTAATAAGAAAAGATAAAATACGAGGATTTTTAATTTGCAATTATACCATGCTTTCTTATCAATTCTCTAGTTGAACTAGCTTTGACCTGCATATTTTCTCCAATTCTGCTGTGACGTGTATTAGTAAAGACTTTTCAATAAATAGAGGGAGAATACAATTAATTTTTTTTTTGGGTGAACGGGAGAATACAAATTAAATTTAGCATTTGATAAATTCCATCAAATACCTGATTTCAGACTACAGCGACTTTATTAAAAAATAAATTCCTGATACTGTGTGGGTGTGACTTTTATTTGGGATATACTGTGTAATACAACACAGGCATCACAAATTAAAGTTGATCTATTGAGCAAAATTCAAATTCAAGTGACAAGAGTTCGTAGCCCAATTGGCATTATAATGTTATGCGCCATGTTAAATTATTTCTTTACATATTCTCATTCACGTGCTTTCGCTCCTTTTTTTTTTTTTTTTTTTTTAACAAATCCAAGTTATGAGCATATATAATTTATTTGATAAATGAGCTACACAATGTTAATATTTGACAAATGAACATAATAATTCAATATATTAGAAACTTAACTATGAGTTTCAATTTGATAAAATATTTGATGGTGCATTACAACTTATAAACTAAGTATTGTATCATTTTATATCTTTAGGCTAATTTATTTTATCAATTAATATCATTAAACAATCATGATTCAATCAGTTAATTTTTAAATTTTTAACTAACTTACTAACTGATACACGAGCCAATTTTAAATAGCTTATTCACTAATCCAAAACCCAAATTAGAAAATAAAATCGATTCACATTTTTTTATCATCTTTTACTAAATACCCTTACAACGTAGACAGAATTATTATGTATCACAATAACATTCTTTCCAATAAGTTAAAAAACAAAGCAAGGTAAATAAGTGAGAGTTCACTTGGATTACTTCTCTGTTTATTTTTACCAACAAAGGATCAAGTGTCCAAGTGTCATACCGAGAAGGCATTAACTGATTAACACTACTCCTCTAATGACTAATGAGTAACCTCCAACTCCAAGTTCTTAATATGGATCCGATAAGCATTTTTTAAAAGCTACCTAACCAATTTAAACAATTCCTGTCATGCCAAGAGAATTTAGCTGTATCATTGTGGTGACTCTTGGAATAAAAGTTGGCATTTACAATACTTTATATCGTGGATCCCAAAAGGATATTTTATATATTAAAATTAAAACAAAACAAGATAGTAGAAGTACACTATAAAGAGGCAGATCATCATGGTGATACACTCGTGGACGCAAATAAATGTGCTGATTTTTGGTTGCATTACTTACTCGATCGATCTCTTAACTCCTCCTCTGCTCAGCTAGTCCCTGGCGTGAATCATTTGTTGGTATTACATATATACTTCAACCATGCCTCATGCCTGCAACCAAAAAGTTAAAAAAAAAAAAACTTTATATTATATTAAATTAAGAGAAAAAAACTAAGATAGCACAAGCCACACTTAATATAATGAATTGCCCAACGTTTGAGAACATTTACTTCACCAAATTGCCCTCCTCTATCAAGAAAGTTTGCATGGTAGTAGATGATTTTCCCCACTTTGATTAGGTATAATGTTTTTAAATTTCAAACACATCATTCGATGCAACCGAGAAAATGTTAGTGTGGCGATTATGGTAATTATATCACCGAGTAATTATAGTATAAACTTGAATCGTAATGATATAAATCATATTTAACTTATCACAACCACATCGAATTGAATTGCACTCGCTATTGTATTGTTAAAATAAAAAATTAGTGGGTTCGATCCCTGCCGTGTGGGTATGAAAAAAACTTTGTTGATGGAGGCAAAACCCACTTCGATGATTTCTATGCCTCGGAGGATTAGTCTTCGGCTGTCGGCTGGGGATACCCTTGATGTAAAAAAAAAAATAAAAGAAAAAATTAGTGTACATATAATTAATGACCTGACCAACCAAATAATTAGATAAAACTTCAAAATTTGAGCATTACGGTTAAAGTGGACTTGATAGTATTGAGCATGTAACAGAGTTTTGATTGGAATATGAAGCAACTGGATCTGGATATAGTAGCAGGGTAACCCTTGGCAGGGGGGGTCCACATAAAAATCTTTTTATAATGCAACAAAATAAAAACCATTCACTACTAATAGAAAGTCTAGAAAGAATAACGGCCGGAGAGTGGAAGCTTTCACTCGAAGAGTGTGTGTAAGAGAGAGAGAAAGAGTGGAAGCATTTTATTTTTTTTTGGGTGCATATAGCTTTTGCTTAATAACAAGACAAAGGAAGGAATAGTTGGGAGTGAAGTTAGTTTTGGTAGGTTCCTCTTTCTCTCTCCTGAACCATAGGGGTACTTACATAACATAACATCCATGAGAAAGGGTGTGCTTTGCTTAGTTGGACAAATCAGAAGCCGTTGGATCAAGAGTGGCGTAGTATCCTCAGTTGAGTACACGTGCTGCTATCACTCTCTTCTTTGCTTCCATGCATGGATTTCTCCTCCAAATATAGCACTCATCAAGTTGTGACTGAAAACAGAGAAAACAGAGAGAGAAAGAGAGAAATAAAAGATTGCATTTTTCTTTCTTTCTTTCTCCCTTGGCTTGTTCATCGCCATCATTAGCAACAAAGGTAACTACTCTTACTCAAGTTTTAATCTTTTCTTCAAAATTCAACTACCCGTGAAGCTAGTTAGTAGCTTTGCTTAATTGCTTTACTACTCTTTCTCTTTTCTTTTTTTTCCCTTCTTCTTTTTCTGTGCCTTAGATCTTGCACTTGCTTGTAATTCTGTTCTAACCAATAGATTTCATTAGATCATCTGTTCCTTTTTCTCTTTTGCAGTGAGTATGTGTAAAAAGTGATTGAATTGTGAATTTCAGTTCCATATTCTGATCCAGTTCTTGCTCATTTTCGTTTAGTGAGATCGATGAATTCAGCATTCTTGGATATTCTCTGATTCAGCATCGAACAGAACAGAACAGAACAGAACAAGCCTTTTGCTTCTGTGATCAGTGATCGGTATTGGTTAGTTTTCTGAAGCGGTTGAACTGAGAATTCAATGGAAGAAGATCAAGAATTGATGATGAAACAACAACAGCAGCAACACTTGTGCAAGTTCTGCAGCAAGAGCTTCCCTTGTGGTAGATCATTGGGGGGTCACATGAGGTCTCATATCACAAACAACACGTCTTCATCAGCTGAAACTGAATACAAAGAAAAAGAAAAAGTTGTTGCTTCTGAAGCTGGAACTGGAAGTGGAACTGGCTATGGTTTGAGGGAGAATCCAAAGAAGACTTGGAGGATTGCAGATTCAAGTGGTGAAGACACTTTGTTCACTCTCACTGCTGACAAGTTCTGCAAAGAGTGTGGCAAAGGGTTTCACTCTTGGAAAGCCTTGTTTGGTCACATGAAGTGTCACTCTGACAAAGAAAGAGTTTCCATTAATAACAACAACAACAACCACAGCTTGGTGGAAGATCAAGATTCTGTAACTAACAACAACAATGCTCAGAAGCTGGTTATGGACAGCCAATCTGATAATGAAGCAACTGCTCCAAGTAAGAGAAGAAGATCAAAGAGAAGAAGAACAAGGTACATGGTTCCTGCTACTAATCCTTCTTCTTCTTCTTCTGTTCATGAAGTTGAGCAAGAGCAAGAAGAAGTTGCTATGAGCTTGATCTTGCTTAGCAGGGATTTGAGTCCTTGGAGTGGTCTTAGTAATCCTGTTGCTGCTGATTTCTCTGATAATAATTCTGCTTACTTCAAACCTTCATGTTCAGTTCAAACTGAGATTGAGATTAAGATGAAGTCTGTCAACAATGGCTCTGAGATTACAAAAGTGATAAAGCAAAGTGAGAAGAAGTTGGAGTTTGGCAATTTGGTTTCTGCAAATGTCAACTCCAAAGGGAAAAGTTCTGAACTTTTGGCTGATGAGTTCATCAAGAGTGAGAAAGCTAACAAGTGTGAGCTTGATTATGTGTCTGCATTGGAGGGTTGTGAAGACGAACAGGGGAAAAACAGAGTCAATGGAACAGAATCAGTTTTATCAAAGTCTACTATCACTAACAAGTACAGTTCAATCAAGACAAGGTTTTTCGGTTCTGAATTGAAGTCAAAGTCCCTTAAGATTTGGATAAGCAAGCCTTCAGAAGAAGCTGAATTCAGCAAGAATTCTCACAAGAGAGGCAAGTTTGAGTGTACAACTTGCAACAAAATCTTCCACTCATACCAAGCTCTTGGAGGTCATAGAGCTAGTCACAAGAGAAACAAAAGCTGTTTTGTTTCAAAGAATGAGAGCAGTGAGAACAGCATTGAAACTGAGCTCTCTCCTGATCCAACAACTGAAAGCAAGCTCATGAAGAATAGTGAAAGTGAGTATATAGCTGAACCTGAAGTGGATGCTACTGATTTTAATAATGAGGTAGCAGACACAGTTAATGAGTCTAAGAAAAACAAAGTGCATGAGTGTCCAATTTGCTTAAAGGTTTTTCAATCAGGACAAGCCTTGGGTGGGCACAAGAGATCTCATGTGGCTGCCAGTGGTTCTGAGAGTACTAAAAACTTTCAAAAAGTGGAACAAGTCCCAGAAATTAGGGAGTTCCTTGATCTCAATCTTCCTGCTGCTACAGAAGAGGAAAGTGGTACTAGCCATGCTGATTCTAGCAGACCCTGGTGGTTAGTAGAAAGCAATCACAAGCAGGAGGCACTTGTAGGCCTCATGTCTAGCTAAACCTCATAGCTCATCATTGTGGTTCAACTTCAGATTTCACAGTGAAGATTTAAACTGTATAGAAATGTTTCTGCATTCATTTCATTAATTCTTTACTACAGGATTTTCAATGTCTTCTTTTTTCAAGGTGTTTCTGTTTTGCTCAGATTTTTCAACTAGTTCATAACATTGAGATGAACTTTCAATATGTTCTCTTTTCATTTTTCTGTTAATTTGGATGGATGCTATATGATATGATATTAGTTTGTTAATAGAATC
The DNA here is from genome assembly GCA_037953625.1 of Crotalaria pallida. Lineage (NCBI taxonomy): Eukaryota > Viridiplantae > Streptophyta > Magnoliopsida > Fabales > Fabaceae > Crotalaria > Crotalaria pallida. The sequence continues at coordinate 185,339,128 of CM075649.1, forward strand.
TTAATTTCAATTTCTGCAAATCAAATTTTATTATGTTCTCTAAAGAATGAATTGTAACAGATTTCTATAGTTATGTGACTTTTACTCTCTATCCTATAGAGATGTATGTAATGTATGTCTACTAGTACTTTGGTTTTATAAATTCCAAAAGTGACATGGTTTGTGGGGTAATTAGTTTACTTTGCATCAAAGAGAAATTAATGAGGTGTTGAAAAATTGGGATAGGTAACAAGAAGTGTCATTACACACATAAGGAGATAGATAGAAAGGTTGATTTTTATGAAACACGCACATAAAGAAGGCATGTGAGGGGTTAAGGTGGTTGTTTAGTCACCTACCACAAAACCTGACCACCCATCCATTTATCCCTTGCTTCCTTTCTCTTACTTGGCACACAAGTGGTGTGTTAATAAATCCTTCTCACTAATCACTAGGTATATGTTCTCTCTCTCTCACTCGGTACCAATTATCATAATAATTCATCAAGTAAGAGACTGAGGCAGGTGTGGTTGGACCACTTTGTGAAATTACATTACAGCAGCTCAAACTTGACGTAAAGTGCAGCTCAGTTGCTATAAATTCAGCTAAATGAAACATCACGCTCTCTCTTTTTTCTTTCTTTTCTATTAGTATTGGTATGACCTCAATTTTGTGACAGATTATAGAATATACTTTCATTGGTTTCTGAATAATAATTTTGTACTCTCCGATCCTTATTATAAGTTTCATTTCTCTCTCACAAAAAGGGTGTTTATAACAAGGATTAGAGGGAGTAAGATTTACGTATATTAAATTAAAAAATTGAATAATTAGCTTTGATTTTGGCTAAAATACAAAAATATATTTGATTGAATTTCTTCAATCAAAATATGCAGCTTTCATCAAGTGGAAATGAAAAACAGGAGATAGAATAAAATGTGAATTTAATAATAGGGTGTGAGATGCACGAATATTTGTGCTCTAACAATGGAAAGAAAGTGGAGGTGGATCTATCAATAGTACATATGTGACTCTTTATTTTTCATATGTCATGCACAACACTCTCTTTTTATATAAACAGTGCTTACGTACTTAGTGTTAGGCGGCTATATATTTCAAAGGATGCCTTTTTTTTTTTTTTCTCTCTGAGAGTTAACCAATTCCCTTACTCATTGTTTTCCATTTATTGTTATGTATATCTTCTTCTTTCCTTTAGCAACATATGTATATCATTTTTTTTAGTCTAATAGTAACTTACCCGTGAATCGTGATCGGAATCAAATCCCTTTTACAAACCATGTTCACAATCCTATCTCCAATCAATCACATTTTTATGGACTTCCTAAGTGTTATGACAATTTTGTAATATTTAATGGAATATGATTGGTTGGAGACATGGTTTGAGACAGAAGATCTTGTCCTTGGTAATTACTGTGAATTATATTTTATGAAAAATAAAGCCCAAGTTAAAGTAATAAAGAAACTTTCTAAAAAAAAAAGAAAAAAAAAAACTCAATGATGGTGCTTTAGTTTTCAAAATTCTTGTATATATGTTGTATCCACGTATCAGCCTTGCGTATGGGCATGGGGGAAACCGAAAAGAAATTTATTAAAAGTAATAGGTAAAGTCTTTTTCGGATCGAAGCAAGAATGCTAAAATACTTGGCTACTTGGCAGTCTATTCAACTTAGTTTATAGAGTCAACGGCATTCGTTTTATTTTTTTTTCCATGACCGGAATGTCCACCGCCGACCGCAGTGATTAATCTCCTTGCTGGCTTGTAGGCACCTCTAATGGGTGGGACAACTGACCCCGAGATTTAACGCTGCTGCATGCACAAGGCAGGATTCGAACACCTGACATTGCTTAAGCGTGGATCAATCCCTACCACTGAACCACACGCTCGAGGTTAACGACAATCGTTTTAGAAGATACTCCCTCTAGTCCTATATATAGGGCACATTTTAGAAGAAATGTTTGGTCCTATATATAGTGCATTTTATATTTCCTATGCATCATTAATTTTTTTTAATCTTTTTTGTCTTTATTAAATGTTTTGACTAATTATGTTTTTTTGTTATTCATTAATTAGTGTGAACTTTCCAAGTAAAGTGCATGAGATAAAATTGTAATGTTACAATATATTCTCATACAATTCACAAAACTAACTATTTTCCTTAATCCGAAAAATACGGTTAAGTATGACCTATATATAGAATCGGAAGGAGTAGTATATATATACCATAATAATGGAATAATTCTAAATAATTTACCAAAATCCATATAATATTGATGTTTTGAAAGGGTATTTAATTTGAAACATGTTATCACATATAAGTTGGAAAATCATTTGAAAAATATGAAGGTTAAGATAAGGAACACTCTTATAGATCACAATGTGGCTCTGTTACTGTAAATTGGACATGTGGCAATTATCTCGTCACATGGTAGGTATCCTGATGTGAACAACAAATGATAAGTTGAGCTTTTATTGGATCCTGGGTTCGACCAATGCTAACTGTACAAATTTTTCCATTCCCTATTTACTACAGAAAACTATGGAATGAACTTACTACTTTCGAAGGCAACCGTGTTTGGCCGTTAAGCAATTTATGTAATGGGGTTGCAACGCCCTTCCCAGATGAAGTTTGACAAAAAAACAAATCTGGCTAATTGAATATATTTATATTTAAGTAAAGAATGACATAGCCAATTCTGGTCAATGTTTGGCATAACATCATATCCATACAGAACAGCAACAACAAAACCTTATATTACGATTCTCCTCTCATTAATTGAGTCTGATAACACTATTGAAAGTTAGAAAGGAAAGGAAAAAAAAAAGATAACACTATTGAAAGGCTTATGAATCACTCAACATTATCATATATAGTATATGTTATCGTTGTGTCTCTTTGATTGATCAATATGATACTGTAATTTTTTATGTCCTAAATGTAAATTCATTTTACCGAAAAACATATATTTTAAAAAAGTTAGTCGGTTATTATTAGAGGTATTGAGAATGTAAATATTTTATACACTTTTTTTTTCAAAATTCTTTTTATAATTATTATTAAGATTGAAAAAATGTTGAGTAAATAATAATGTTTATGGAAATGAAATAATAATGCCATTAATAATTATATTATTATTTACTTAATGATTTTTAAAGACTCGTTATATTTATAAATATAATTTTAAAAAATATATTAAATATTATCAATTTAAATATCATTAGTAATACTACTCCTTTTAGAGTTTTAGTCCTTATTGTGAGTCATCTTCTATAATATTTTTTTTTAATTACTAATCACTTTATATTTTCTATGCATCATTTACTATTTTTTTTTTATTTTTTGTCCTTATTTAATACTTTGATTAATTATGTTTTTTTTCTTATTCATTAATAAATAAATGTGAATTTTTAATAAAAAAAATTAATAAAATAAAATTGTAATGTTATAATATAATATTTTTTAAAAATTTATAAAACTAACTATAACTTTACGAGCAATTCAATTAAGTATATTAAGCATGTCCAATAATAATGGCATGTTAAGTATGTCATATTTCCTATAACAGAGGAAGGAGGGTATGTTTTTACGAGTAACTTCCGTCGCCTACTTATGTCTCTGCTACCACTGTAACTTGCAACTCACGTAGGTGTTGCCACCATTTTCGCCAAAGCCATTGCAGCAACGAGTGAGATGACGATTATAGAAACTCGGTATTTGGAGTTTAAGAAGGGTGAATTTGAGTGAAGGAAGAAAGGGGAGTGAGATTGGCCACTATGCTATTGCTAGCTGCCGCTCCCTTTTTTTTTCTTCCAAACTCGTGAAGGTGTTAAGAAATAGGACTCTTTGGGAAAAGTTGTTAATTTTGTGAATTTTACGAGAATATATTGTAACATTACAAAATTTTACGCTCTTCACTTTACTTGGAAAGTTTACATTCATTAATGAATAATAACAAAAAAACATAGTTAGTCAAAACAATTAATGATGCATAGGAAATATAAAGTACCCTATCTATAAGACCAAAGATTTCTTCTAGAAGGTGCCCTATATATATATGATCATAGAGAGTAGTAAAGTAGGTACTAGGCAGCAATATTCTAGCAGTGAAACATTTATTTATTTTTTTAGGTATTCTACATAGAAGATAAAAGTAGAATTACAATTGCTTGTACAAAAATAACTAATGAGAAGTAAAAGAGATGATTGAAAGAACTCAAAAAAAGATTAAAATTGAAAAAAAAAATATATTTATGTATTGAAATAGTGAAATGACAAAAGTTTTTGAAGAGAAAAAAAAAACCTAAAAGACTTAAAAATTTGGAATAGAGGAAGTAAGTGGAAAACATTAATAACTCTTTTCCGTCTCACAAAGATAGTACAAAATGATAAAGTTTTTTGACCCAAACTAAATAATCAATGAAAAACTTAGAAATTGAAAACTTTGAATTATAATTGGTTGATCGATGAAAATTGCATTAAATCGGGTGCTTGATAATTTGTCTAATATGTCAAACAAACCATTAAATACATGTCTCTTTAATTTTTTGACCTTTTCAATTTGTTATCATTCTTGTGTGATAGAGGGAGGGAGTAATAATTGATGAAAAAATAAAAGTTAAATATAAAAATTTATATGAATAAGTGGAATTAATTAATTTTATTGGGTTGTAAATTATTTTTTCCAAAATAAACTTATAGAAAAATGAAAAAGGAGTTAGTACCTACTGTTCACCCGATAGTCCAAAATATAAGACTTACCTTTTAGTATATTTCATAAAATTTTTTTTGTTAATTTAGTTAATGATATTGGAAATGTTTATATTTGATATGTATTTTCAAAACTATCCTTATTAATATAATTGAAAATATAAAAAATGTTTAGTAAATAAGAATACTTGTATAAAGAAATAATGAATTATCATTGAAAATTGGTATAAAGTCTTATATATAGGGATCGGGAAAGTAATAAGTTACTCCCTCCGTCATTATATATAAGACCCTCTTGGTAAGTTTCACCTCTATCAAGAAAGTTGGTTAATTAGTTTTTTTTTGAAGTGTGGTTAATAAGTTAATTGTATTAAAAATGTGAATGTTTAATATGTATTTTCAAAATTACCTATTAATAATATTGTAAATCTAAAAAAATATTAAGTAAATAGAAGTATTTGTGAAAATAGATAATTAATTTTCATTAAAAATTGATATAAAATTTTATTAACAGGACAAAATAAAAATATTAAGAAAGTGTTACGAATAATCACGGAAGTAGAACTTTCTTCCTCTCTCTCAAACTTTCCGTTGCCATGTGTGCAGAACATTTTTAAATTTTTGCTTTGATTAGTAATGACCGGATATACAGGTTCCCAGTTCAAACAATAGCCGTCGATGCACAATCATAAAAAAATAAATGGTTAATATAAAAGATGAGTAAAAGTGGACAGGTCCAAAAAACTTACCCTCTCTCTATACTCGCATTCTGATTTCTGATTCGGTTTCACCCTCAAAGCTCAAATTTTTACGTCACCCCAATCCTCCTTTCACTCTCTTTCTTCAATTCAACTCCCTCCTCAATTGAATTCAGGGCAAAGCATCGCATGGCAAGCTCTCAATCCACTAACCTCAGGGTTTTCATTTTCATTTTTTAAATTAATGGAATTATTATTATTATTATTATTATTATTATTATTATTATTATTATTATTATTATTATTATTATTATAAATCTTAGCACTACTGTTTGTGTTTTGTTTCTGGTGGCTTTCATGTTTCACCTGGAATATGTACTATTGTTAATTAGTATTATTAATAATTGCTTCATTGACTTCAATTTCGATTCCCCATTTAATAATTAATAGTTGCTAAGTTTTGCCATGCATGCCTCTGTTAAAAAGTGTAGGCACATTGAATTTAGGCTTATTTATGGTTTTAGTTCCTAAAAGTTCAATTGTTTTAGTTTTAGTTTTAGAAGTTATTTTGACTGGGACTAGTCTTAAATTTTCAAACATTTTGGTTTTGATCACTTCCATTAGTAAAAATTCGTTATTTGTTTATGTGGTTAGCGAAACATCACATCAGCAATCCATGTGATCTGGGGTGACACCAAATAAGTGATATGACGTGGATGATACAAATCCAATGGTCCAATACGCAAAATAGTCCCGTACGCAAAATTTTGAGTTCATGGCCTTGAATCATCCATGTCACATCACTTATTTGGCGCTACCTCATACCACGTGGCTGCTGGTGTGTATTTTCATTAACCATGTCAGCAAATAACAGATTTTTACTAATGGAAGGGACCAAAATCAAAATGTTTGAAAATTTAAGGACTAGTCTCGGTCAAAATAACTTCTAGGAACTAAAACCAAAACACGCTGAACTTTTAGGGACTAAAACCATAAATAAGCCTTGAATTTATTATTATTATTATTTTTTTTTGTTGTAGAATCATTTCTATCACTCTTGTGTTTTACTGTTGTAAAATTTTAACATGATTTTTCTGCTGATGAATATCAATCAATCAGGTACCTTTCCTTCCTCCTGTGCACTTGTTGTGTTGAATTTGCTTGCTTAATAGTACTAATGTCAAATACTTCAACAAGTGCTTGTGATACTACTCCCTCAGAACTTGTTAAAGTTGGAACAAGATTTAGAGAGGTACTCTTTTCAACTTATGTTCATCCTAAGTATGTTCCTTTATGATTGGCTTAGGCCCCGTAATTTGTTTGTTTAAAAAAAAAAAAGAAAAGAAAAGAAAGTGTGTTCCTTTATGTTTTTATTTTTTGGTGATGTTGTAAGCTTTTCAAATATTGGTTAGGTTTGCCATACTGTTTATAAGTGTAATTTATGCCCCATTTTTCCATTTACCAATAAATTTCTTGTCTGTGATTCTCAGCTTAGAATAGAGAAGGATGTCTTGGAAACTTCTCAATCCCAAACCTTCCAACTAATCCAGGTATGCTCTATTCTAGGTTGGTTTCAAGATATCATTATACATCATTATACCAGGAAGAACTTGCTTCTTAAATTTTGGCATTTTCATGTGTTATATTTATTAACTTTTAGAGTTGAAGTTCCCCAGAAATTGGCTCTATTCGAGGGAAAAAAAAGGTGATATTGTGCAATTCTATAACTATATTTGGTTGGCTGGTTGCTGTAGCTAATTCGAAGGCGACAATGTGAGGTTGTAATGCTTGTTGATTCATTATGCACAGCTCCCCGTGTACTTATTCTCCTGTGTGGAATTCTTATTTTATTATTTCCATCTGCAAGATAGAATTATGACATGCAACTTTGTAGGTGATTGAAGTTCTAGAGAGTTTTCAGCAGAATGTGTATCAGCAGAATGTGTATATTCTCCAGTAACCAGCAAATACCTATTATCAATTATTAACTTGCTCAGTAACATGCGAACCCTTTTACACCCAAAGTAGACTGGTAAAAGAGAAAGGAAAGACCAACATATGATAATGGAACAATAAAAAGTGAATTTGAACCCTGCATAGACTCACTTTCTCTTCGTTTCTTAACTCTTGCCAGTACTTGTAATGTAAGTATAGATGCATGAAATGGCTATGAATTATTTAAAATCGACCTTTTTTTTTTCCTTCTAGCAGACACTTATACGAATCTGATTTATGACAATGCTGCAGATACCAGAACGACAGGACAATCCAATGTCAGAAACTCATCATACTGAAGATAAGAAGCACATTCAAAGATTGGAAAAAGAACTGCTGAATTGTTCTCAAGAAATAGGTTGGTTGTCCTGTCTCAACTCCTACCATATGAAAGTAATCAAAGCTTTGCATTTGCATACGATTGCTAGATCAAAACAAATAAATAAATAAACAGAAGTCTTGATTTGTACTATTTTATGGTGTACAAGCAGCAGTGTGGATAAACATATTGCATTAGTGGACTTTCATTGGTAAACCATTTTTGTGATTGATGTTTGACATGGAAGAGTAGTGCTTTTCTTTTCTTTTTAGATGTCTTTTTTCCCTGAAAATTAATTTGTAATAGTTGTTGAATTCCCATGGAAAGCATTTATTAATTGAATCTGCACTTCTTTTATAGGTTTTACTACCCTTTCATTGGCTTAATTTAATCATACTGTATACAGATTATCTTCGGGATCGACTCAGTACAAGGAACGAAGAGGTCAACCATCTGGAAAAGCGTGTTCGCTGCCTTGAATTGAAATTAGAGGAGATGGAAGATTTACAAGAGGTTTCCAGTTTAAGGGAGGAGCTGCAGAGATCCAATTCAAAGCAGTTTTCCTTGATGAAGGAACTAGAGGCTAAAGAAGTGGAATTGGAGATGTCAACTTTGTCCGTAGAGAAACTGGAGGAATCAATTTCATCCATGGCTTTAGAGTCTCAATTTGAAGTAGAGAGTATGAAGCTTGATATGATGGCCTTGGAACAGGGTCTTTTTGAGGCCAAGAAAATCCAGGATGAAACTCTAGAAGAAAATAATAGAATGGATAAATTGATTGATGAACTCCAAGTTGCATTTCAGGGAGCACAAAAAATCATCATCTCTCTAAATGAGGAAAATAGGGAACTTAAAGAGAAGCTCAATACTGCCAACATGAACACTAGAGTTTTTTCTGAAAAGGTCGAAGACTGGCTGAAAAACAAGGATAGATCACAACTCAACAGTCAGCCTTCCCTGAGGGAAAAAGCGAGTAATTCTACCATATTAGAGAACATAAGGTACATATTTTGAAGTTTTGTGCAGATTTTTTTACATCCGACCAGTTATGTATAGGAAAAGAGTTACTTATGTGATTTTTTTCACTAATTATTGGTGAATGGGGATAGTAAAGGTGTTTGATAGTCTCCTTTTTGTTGTATTTATAATTTTATAATTTGATAAGACCAAGAATGAATGAATTAAAAGGACAGCAGATCTGGCACCTATTGTGGAATATACGGTGAAATCATGCCTTAGATTAGCTCGTTAGAAGAGTGTGTCAGACACTCAGATGCAGGATTCACCCGTAATCAGGGAGGAGGGCCACGGAAAATTATAGGTGAAACCATTAACAATGAGTTAGACCTAAATAGTCTATGGGAGAATAAGGTGTTTGTTAGAATACAGTAACACTGTTTTGATATGTGTAGCCAATCCCACCTAGTGGAAAAAAATTTTGATTGTTGCTGTATAATTTTTTAAACTTGAAGTGTTCTTTGTCTAAACTTTCTTTGAATGTTTTCATAATGTTTCCTCAGCATTTACGGAGAAGTATTGGGTCCGCTCCTTGAAAAATTGGCAATGATAGTAGATCCAGCTGCAGTTTTAAAGGGGAAGATGGAGATGTCACTTCAGATTCAAGAATATGAATCTCTTGTGAAGAAACTTAAGGTATGGCCATCCAACTAAGCTTAATCTTAGATTGGTCTATGTAAATTTGTTCAACAGAAGACAACAATACTCGTGTGACATAACTCCATTGATTCAAATAAATTTTTTAAATTGGAATTTTATATGGAATTTTGACTTACTTTACTAGGAAGAATTACGAGAGGAAAAGTTGAAGGCCAAAGAAGAAGCAGAGGACTTAGCTCAGGAAATGGCAGAGCTGAGATACCAATTTACAGGTTTGCTAGAAGAAGAATGTAAGCGTCGTGCTTGCATTGAACAGGCATCTTTGCAAAGAATTGCCCAATTAGAGGCACAGGTTTGAATTTAGAAGCTACAAATCTCTTCTTTTTTTCTTCTTTGCTTGAAGTCATGCAAAAGTGTAACTTTTTTCCTTTTTTTCTCTTTTCTTGTTTTTATTGTAGCTTCAAAGAGAGCATAAAAACCCTTAATTTCTGTCAACCATCTCCCTGAAGCATAGAGGCTTGCATTGTTAAGAGTATTTCAGGATCTGCGGTAGAGAATCACATCAAAGGTTTGTTTCAATACATCTCATAGGTTGCCCTCTCAACATTATAGTTTCTTAAGTAATTATGTCATCAAAGTGGAACTCATCATATAGCTTCTTAGATTGAGTTCAATCACGTGCATTTCTCAGCCGTGCGACCTGGTCAGCAGCCTTTGACCGAATTCCCTTGTATACTGAAGGGGGAATTTTTCCATTCCTGCTTGTTATGCCGTACACATGAGTTTACCTTTCTCCCTTCCCTTCGTCTCAACTGTTAAAAAATGAAGCTACATTTTTTAATAGTAACATATTCGAGCTGGTTTTTACTACATTTATGTACTATTGGAGGTCTTCTTTCCTTTGTGTCTCTTTTAAGCGTTCTACAGGATCACTTTCTAATATGAACCGTTATTAATTATTATTTCTCAGGGTGTATAGTTTGAAAGCATCTTGGCAAGAAAATTGTTATATTGTGGACAGTAACGGTGTTTTTCCTCTGAAGGAAAACTGAAACATAGGATGTGTTCCATGGTCTCAAAGATTTATTTGAAGCCAAAACAAAGAAAGTGGTTATGTCTTCCACTTGAAATTAAGGGGTACATAAGGTAGGACACTACAGAAAGTGAGTTGTATAGAAGAGCAGAGAACATTTAAGGCCTTGTAATTGGCAAGGTTTTGCAATATTGGGTCCAAGGACTTTTATATGTAGTAGACATGGCCAAATATTTGAGCAGATGCTTTATATTTTTGTTCTGGTTATTTAGTTATTTTTGTTGTGGAGTGGAGTGGAGGGGTGTGATGAGCAATTGCACTTTATCAACTGAATGTTATGGTGGATCTGATCTAGTCAATCTAGTCATTTGGATCTGACTTGGTAGCTTTTGTCTCCTGCCATCTTCCTTTGACCACTTGTCTTTCTTTTAAGGGTTTTTATCCATTCCACGTGGAAATGGGTTTCTGTGGAAAATGTAAATCCTACTATTGGCATTCTGAATTATTTATTCCATTTGTTTATTAATCAAACACGTGTTTCCTTTTTAATTTTATTAAATTATTATTGGTTAATAAAAATGCGAGTAAGCAATAATAATGATAATAATAAAAGAATATTATTAGCTTCACCTGTGTCAAAAATTGATCTGTCAGCTGTGGAAATTTGAAGGCAGCTATATAACCTGAAAATAATACCTAGCGAAGTTATTCTTCAACTCATATTTCTTATCGTTGATTTATTTTAAGAGGAAAAATATCAATTTAGCTGTTAAATTCTTATCTTCATCTCAAATCAAGGATCAATACCCATCTATAAAAGAATAGTCGATGCTCAATACAAACACAGCATCAACATGATCCTTGTATTATTTTTTTTTAATTTTTTTTTATAAGTAATCCTTGTTGTATTTCTTGCGAGGGAAACTTAACCAATAATATTTTTGGTTATCAACCAATAATATAGTAATGTGCAATACTTAAAACAAATATCTACAAATTTACTAGTAAATGGCTTCCAGCATTTTTTTTATTATTTAGAATGTTTGTTTATTACAGAAGAATAAAGAATAATGTCAAGATGAAGAAAAAAAACAGTTTAATTATGTAACATGAGTAATGGATGATACTTTTAAGACGGAAAAATGAAGAAGTTATACTTAGTGCAACACTTGTTATGTTCTAAAAAAACTACTGCAAAGAGAAAAATGAATAATTCCCTCTATTTATTAATTTTTGGCTTTTAACAATTGTGCATACATATTAAGAAAAAATATTGATTGGTGTAAATTTCTTTTTTTGGTATACTTGATTGGTGTAAATTTATACTACTTCTTTCGTTCGTTTTTAAATATAAGATCTTTTTGAGATTTTTATTTTTTCCTATTTATAAGATTATATATCAATTTTTAAAGATAATTAATTACTTTTTTTGATAAACACTCATATTTATTTAATATTTTTTAAATTTTCAATACTATTAATAGGTGTAGTTTTGAAAATACATCTCAAATGCTCACATTTTCAATATCATTAACTAAATTGATTAATATTCTCAATGGACGTGAAATCTATTAAAATATAGTAATATATACCGTCACGGAGGGAGTATATGTTTTGTTCAAGATGTTTTTATTTAATCCTTATTGAAAATTGTGATAATATTTAATTTTATTAAAAAAATGTGTTCATTAATTAATACTGCCTCCGGTCCTTATTATAGGTTACATTGTAGAAGATTTTCTTGGTTCTAATTATAAGTTACTTTATATTTCCTTTGCATCATTTATTTTTTTTCTTTTTTGCCATTATTAAATATTTTGACTATCTATGTTTTTTTCATTAATGAGTGTGAATTTTTCGAGAAAAATTAAGTGGGTAAAATTGTAATGCTACAATACATTATCATAGAATTCATAAAACTAACAATTTTCCTTAGTCCGTATAATTCGGTTAATATGGATCAAAGGGAATACTGTATACAGAGTAGTAGTTTAAAGATGAGAGAAAAGATAAAAATGAAATTGATGATAAATAAAAATTATAATTGAATAAATATTTAAAATTGAAAAAAATAATTACATTGAATTTGTAAAAAAACAAAATTATGGAAAAAAATCAAAAATTAAAAAACAAAAGCGTGTAATAAGAAGTTGTCAATGTTGTACTTATGATGCCTTTAGGGTGTTGAAAAGGACTCCAACAAAGCAACACATCTTGAAAATGAAAAGTTGCCCCACCCCAATTCTCACTCCACCATTCGGATTGGATTCATTCAACAACGTTCCAATTCAAACAATCCCAACAGTAAGCGGTAAAAAATCAGTAAAGATAATGCTAACAAGTGCTTTCAGAACATTAGTTAAAGCATGTAAATTTAATAAATAAAATGTAGTTGAAAAATGTGTTTTTTTAAATTTTCGAAAAATAAAGTATAATAGATTTATAATTAAATTTTATTTTACGATAATATTAACAAGTGACTTGTTAGTAAGACCCAAATATAAAATAAAAAATACTCTCTCTCTTTCCATGTATGTATATATATATATATATTTATATAAAATCCTTTTGTAAATTTTATGTTATTTAAGAAAATTTATTAATTTAATTAATTTTTTTAAATGAATTTAATATATATATTTTTAAAATTATCTTTGCTAATAGTATTGAAATTTTAAAAAGTATTAAATAAAAATAAGTATTTATGAAAAAAAATAATTAATTATTATTAAAAATTGATATATAATCTTATAAAAGATAAGGCAGTAAAAGATAAATAAAAAAAAAAGGAGAGCCCCGAAAAAACACGTCGCTCTGAATTGTGCTAAGGAGTAAGTACGACTTTCTCAACCCTTTCCACCAATTCCCTTCTTCTCTTTCTCCCTTCTTCCTCTGACTTTTCTTGACGCGATTTTGCATACTCCATTTCCATTCCTTCATTTCTTCTTTCCTTCTAGATTACCAAACTTGTTTGTTTAAAACTATCCCTCTTCTCCGCTTGCTTTCACTTCGATTAATCCATTATAGTGTATCTCTACACCCTTCTCCAAAATCTACTTTCTTTCTTTTCTCGTTCTTCACCTCCACAATCTATCGCTCGATTTCACTTCTCCAGGTACCCACTCACCTCTCTTCTACAAGTTTTTATTTTTATTGTTCTCCCTCTCATTTCAGCCCTTAACCCTATCTGGGTCACTCTCGATTTTCCCATCTGTTATCATCGTCTACTTCTGTATCTTCTAACGGTCATTTTTCCACTTGTACTATTTGGTTTCTTCTGCTATTCTTTTAATAGATCTTCTGTTTACTTTTCTGATCATCATCCTAACTCAATAATTCATTTGCTGTTAGCTCTCTCGGTTGTAACGCTTCTTCTTTCTTTGCTTTTATCGTCTCCACCTCACGAATCTTTTATGCTTTTTTTATTTTTTTTAAAAAAAAAAATCAATTTTTCGTTGTTGGTGATGATTCTTTCCCTTTCTTTCTCTCTTGTTTCACTGTTTGTTGTTGTTTTTGCTGTTGCTGTTGTCCTTCTAATTTGTTAAAGCTCTGCACTTTATGTTATGACTTATGTATATGGTTTGTTTCTTTCTTGGCTTAATAAAAACAATTGCTTTTGTGATGGGTAGACCATGAATTTGATATTTAAGGTTCCTTTTGCTACAATCATTGAATATCAATTGCTTGCCTTTGCCTTTTTCAGGGAGAAGCTTATCTTCCGAGACATCTTAGTTCTGTGATAAGAGACAGAATGTTTCATTCAAAGAGATCTCCTCTTAAAGCTGCTGCTGATGCCAAACCTAGCCCTGTTAAATCTGGACCCAACCCATTTGATTCTGATGATGAGGTGAAGGATAACAAAAACTATAACTCTTCGAGGAAGACTTCCTCGGAACGTGCGCTAGTTGCTGTCGAAGCCAATAACACTAACCCTTTTGATGACATTGATGTCAATAAGAAGAGCTCTTCATCAGCATCATCTTTCTATGCCCTTCAATCTGCAGACCGGAACAGGTATAAGAATGATTTCCGTGACTCTGGGGGAGTAGAGAATCAGTCGGTGCAAGAATTGGAGGGTTATGCTGTTTACAAGGCTGAAGAGACCACGAAATCTGTCAACAATTGTTTGAAGATAGCAGAGAACATAAGAGAGGATGCTACCAAAACTTTGGTTACCCTTCATCAACAAGGCGAACAAATTACCAGGAGCCACTATGTTGCTGCTGACATTGATAATGATTTAAGTCGGGTATGATCTTGCTATGCAAGAGTTAATTAATACCAACTGGTGTAATTAATGCTCCTATAAGAGTGGTTTATTCATGTTGTTTTGTCTTTGTGATGAAAAACATTGTGTTGCTTCATCGCATTCTTTCGTTATGTAACTAGCCCTCAGAAAATAGCTTTCAATTTTCATTCTGCACTAAGAATCACTTAATTTTGACTGCTCTTGTCGCTGCCTACAGGGAGAAAAGCTTTTGGGAAGCCTTGGTGGGCTATTCTCCAAAACATGGAAACCGAAGAAGACACATGCGATAAGAGGCCCCGTTATTTTTGGAGGTTAATATTTTATCTGCATTTACTGGCCTTTTTAATTTCAATATTGTTCGGTTGCATAGAAATAATGTGTTTCATGACATATGCAGATGATCCAGTCAGAAGTAAGGGCAACCATTTGGAGCAGAGAGAGAAGTTGGGACTGACTTCTGCTCCGAAAGGGCAGTCCAAGCAGCGGACACCACCTCCCGAACCAACAAATGCACTTGAAAAAGTTGAGGTTTGTATCAATTATGTGAAAGATTAAACTGATGTTTAAAACCAGCTAAACATGACAAAGCTTAGTTTCCTTGTGATTTTTAAGATGTCATTAATCTATTTTGGTGATTCTTTTCTATAGCATAGTTCTAATAACAAAATTTATTTATAATGAATGGTAATTTTGCGCACACTTCATCTTTCTTCCATTATTATAATCTGGTCATTGTAATTTTCTTTTTTGCACTTTTCCTCTTTGCCTTGCCTTGCATGTCATTCTCTTTATTGTTAATATTGAACTCAGCTAGCTATGTCCTGAAACAGGTTGAAAAGGGGAAGCAAGATGATGCTCTGTCAGGTTTAAGTGATATATTGGGAGAGCTGAAAGAAATGGCTATTGACATGGGATCTGAAATTGAGAGGTTAGTCATATTGCAAATTTCTGTTCATTTATTTCTCTAATTTTACTTTCTTTTTTTTTTTTTTTTTTTTTTTTTTTTGTGATTCTTGAACATTACTTGGCCTTTCCTCACAAGGATCTTTCACTTGTTGATTGCAGGCATAACAAAGCCTTGGGTCATCTAGATTATGATATGGATGAGTTGAATTCCCGTGTGAAAGGTGCCAATCAACGCACTCGTCGTTTACTTGGAAAATAAGATCCCATCGTTTCATTTCAAAGTCTCATGATTCTTTTCTGATAATGTAATGGATCTATCATATGGAGATGGGATAAGACAAATTTTTTGTATTGCTATGATGTTGTAAAAACTTTGCTTACTTTTAAATGCACCAAATTATAGTTTCATTTTACTCTTCTGTCTTGGTGGTTCCCAAGGTATGCTTTTTGGATGAATATGTATTAATCAAAAATCATGCAACCAGGTATATTTTCCGACTTACATTAGTATTACAAAAGGTTTATGCCATGTTAACGAGTACTCCAAGAATTTTATGATAGATGGCTTGACTCTTTATATACAATGCGACTGGCAAAGCTTCTTTGCCACAAGTTTTTGGTCAATGATAATAATACATTCTTCTTCCTCTTCCACCTTCTGACGGGTTATTTTATTTATAATATCAAGGTTTCAATATGTTATATGTAAATATAAATTGGTTGCAACTTGGATGATGAAGAAAATCTCCTAACCCAGTTTTTGTGTGATTCTTAACAGAATTTTTCTTCAACCCTTGGATCACTTTAAATTTCATTAAATCTAAACTATTAAAAATATTTAATGGCTGAAATTTGTGAGTTAGAAAAATGCCAAGTTAAAAGAACTAGAATATCTATCCAAATCCGTTCGCTTCATCCAAGTGAAATAGGAATAATTTGAATAAATAATGCATTCTCCGGTCAGTGATGTATCGTGTATGTTTCTTCCATAATCCATATTGCAATTTGCAAAGGCTGCTATAAACTACTTAGAGCATCTCCACCGGGCAAATCCTTTTGTCCATAAAAAAGTTTAGTACGTCCCTAACCGGTGGAGGGAGAAATGCTTTTGTCCATAGATATCATTTGTCTATAATTAAGGACAAATGAATAGTAAGAAATGTGGGGTAATATGTGAGAAAAAGTTATAAAATATTAAGGACTAAAACGAGTTCATGGGTGTAGAGAAAAAATGTGTTTGTCCTTAAAAGTGTAGAAAAATGTGAAGAATAATAAAATAATATGTAGGATCCATTTAAGGACAAAATCTGTGTCCACGGGTGGAGATGCTCTTACAATTACAATTGCAGTCCTAATGCCTAATCTACTAGATTCAAGTAGTACCTTTGCATTACAGTTTCCTATGCCCATTACAAGCTGGTGCATCAAAGTTGGGATACACAATAAATGCAATGGATAAAGGAGCTACGTATATTGGAGAATGTACATTACTTTGTACTGGAACCATTGTTGGAATTTCTCCATCATTTGTTAACTCTAGTGGGGTACCGTTCAGCATCATGGTTTGGCTTCTAAGGTTATCATCTTCTGGAGTTAAATGATACTCCTCCCTGGATGTGACATCTGATCCTTTTCTTCCAACCCAAGAAAATGTCCTCTTTAGATGATGAAAGAATGAATTTTCTACATGAATGTTTTTGGCATCTTCATCTTTTCCACTACTTACACTCTCAAAGTCATGAACTGAGAGTATGAAATGAGTCTGATTGCTTAAGTTGATAAGCAGTAATGTTATACCATCCTGTAGAGCGAAATTGAGAAGAATGTCAAACATCATATACTACATAACAATGAACCTTAAATTCACATTCTTCTATACACTGTATCATTCTATAAATTGAACTAGGTCAGTGCACTTACTCTTCCTTTTGAACAATGTGCATAAGTGCGTAAAAAAGGCGAAAGAACATCACTAGATGCTGCAAGAACACTCTTCCCCATTAGCTGATGCCACAAAAGTGCACTGCTCAGAAACAAGACCCCAGCATAGGATTAGATATGTTAACTGTTTAGCAATGATATATCATAAATTATAATAACTATTTTTCGTTCCCTTCATTTTACATTTATTTATTTATTTATTTTGCATTTTACACTTGCCTGTAGTAGTCAGGATTTGGAGTGAAAGTGGTGGTATTGAGAAGACCATAGTTTCCTCCAATTAAGGTCTGCCTGCAATAAACTTTGGTGTTGTATCTGGATGCTATTCCAAGTTGATCTAAGTACCTGCAAGAAATTTAAATTTCAGAAACTATAAATTAATTTCAATATCTCTTTTGTGATCATTACTGTAAAACTTTAAAAAAAGAAATGTGATGGAAAGAACCATGATTACCAAAAGCTATCCACAAATGTGTTAGAAACATAACGGCCACCACTGTTGTATGCGCCACCAGCTTCTCCTACCCATGCAGAAGACCAAGGACCATATTTTTGAATGCTTTCTGAAAGATTGCTAAAAATTGATTCCACCTTGCTCAAGCGCTCAGGATCTAGAATCTTGCTTTCAAGATGCTCATCACTACCTGAAAAAAGAGAAATTAACTTATAAGCTAATAAGGAAGGACAGAGACAGAAAATAGCATTTTCCATGCTAGTAAACAAAATATATAAATATATTATACAAGATAAGTTCAAATATTTAATTCACTATACGAAGTTGCCACTGCATGTTTTTCAATGTCCAGGAAAGTTGGCATTTATATGAAAGAATTAGAATAAAATACTTTCACCCTTTCCATCTAACTGCTTTCTTTTACATCCATTATCTAGATATGTTACAATGTTTAATATTCTCTAAGAATGAATATAGTAGAAAGAATAAGGTAAATGAGAAGCAAACCTGGGCCTAAATTATATATGTGGTGACTCAGCACATCAATTGTGCCTGAACCTGAAACTTGAAGAAGCTTATCAAACCATTCCTTTTGATAGAATCCTCCTGGTGCTATAAGTGAAGGTTTGAACTTTGAGTTATGGTATAATGTTTGCAGAATTTGTTTAACATTTTTCAAGTCTTTCCCATATTGTGCAGCATCAACACTAGCACCAATGCCCTTCCCACTCAACTCATTACCTGTGACAGCATATGCAGGAATAAGGTCCAAATCCAATGAAAAAAAGTTAATAACAAGACTAATAGTTCTGTCTGTTTTCATACCAAATTCCCATGAATCGATTTTGTATCTCTTCGAAATAGTGTAATTTATTAAATCTTTAGCATTCGTCGGATCCCAATCTCCTCCCCAAACAGTCTGACTAATTTTGTGCCTCCCACGGAGCGCATTCAGGCCAAATGTCACAATGGCCCTGCAAATGAATGTTATGACTCTGTTATATATTACCATACAAAAAAGACCTAATTTTATTTTTCACAATTTTGTTTAGGCGTGAAGGAAACGGAGGAGGGAGTTGGTGAAGTAAACAACAATCTCAATGCTAAAAGTTCTCACCCAGTCTCATTGAAAAAATGATTCAGCTCATCCCATCTTTTCATGTGTAAACATCCCTTCGAAAAACCAAACAATCCACCTTTCATCTTTTGAAATGAATGACAAGGGGACTTCAAATTTCCTACCTCATACAGCACCTGATCTTGCAAAGAACCTCCAATTCTTATCCTTAAAGGCTTCAGAGCTATCCTTGAAAGCACATTGTTGAAAGATCATCATGGCGAAGTAAATATTCCGAAAACGATACAACTCATAAAAGTACATTTTAACGTTAGGAAGCCCCCAAAAACAGTATAATGCCATCAAGTAAACAATTTTGTAAATCATACACAGACCTTGGATTGCCTTGGAAAGCAAAGGATGAGTTAAGTCCTGAAAAAACAAATCCAAATTGAATAATGATTAAAACTGCTTCTAAGCTTTCTAGAGTTCTAAGTGAGGGATTGGGAGTGGGAGGGACATATAAATCCTCTCTTCTCATTTCATTTAGTATACATTGATAAAAGTGACAAAATACTCACCAAATTTATGGCAGATGAATATCCCCAGGGGCAATAATTGTAGTCGCACTTATCATGAGGCCACCAATCAATAGTAGCACAGACAAAGTTATCATCAGTTTCAGCTATTGCCTGAGCTCCGTATACTTGAATCGAACCGTGGATAACGTCTAGACTTAAAGTCAAATGAAGAGAGGCCAGAAAGAGAAACAAGACGAGGTAGAATCCCATTAGTAGATCAGCTGCAACAACACAACTTATCTTAATTAATTGCTGGAAAAAAAAAAAAAAAGAGTATTCAATATTCAGTTACATACAGATCCTTTGAAGCTATATTAATTGCAATTTTCTGTATCTGATAGTTTGAAGATAAGGAACTAAGCTTTCAATTGAGGAAGTTTTACTACCTAATGATTATTAGTCCATGGTTAAACTAGAAACCATAAGATAAGATCATAAGATAGATTAAAAGGAGAATGGATTTATGATTTTCTAATTGCATTTGCCATACATTGCGCTGCAAGTGGTATGGTAAACGGTTAACAAATGTAGATACCAATCAGTGAGCTAACTTGTCAAATTCATTATGTTATATAGTAAATTAGTACTAGTGGATGGCAATGGTGGTGGTGATGAGAAACACCTACACCGGTGTTTATTATGCTGTGTCATTGTCATGAGATTACAGTAAGGAATTTGTGCTATTATTCTAAACACTTCATTGTACACATAGAAGATTGAGACAAGAAGCAAGAATAAAATTAAGACTTGCTTCTCAATATTGAATATCACATTAACTAAAAAAAATTGCAAAGTCAAATTGTTTTGGATCCATTAATTAATTATGGTCCCTAATATATTTTTGTTTTCAGGCTTAAAGATGCAGATAACCTTAAAGTTTTGGATTCAAATTGTTAGCAAAAAAACATAATTTATTTATTTTATAGGTACCCACTTGGCCACTGGTAACTATTAACTGTCTTATTATTTTACAGGTTACTAGCAGCAGAAGTAAAAGAAACGCCACCAACAATGACAGATCTAAGAAACTTAAATAGGCATGATAAGTAGACCATACATGAATATATAATAATATATAACACAGATGAATAAGGAACACTGGTTTTTCCTGAATGGTGAATATAATATATATATATATATATATATATATATATATATATAGAGAGAGAGAGAGAGAGAGAGAGAGTCATGTTAAAGAAGAGCAAGATAGAGAAATGAAGAGAAAGTAAGGCAGGATTACCTTAATCTTGTTTTGTTTGGAATGAAGGTCATGTAATGTGGCCGGCACCACTATTACTAATAATAATGATGAGAGAAATGAATGAAGGGGTGGTGGTGTGTTAATTAAGTGTTAACTGTTGCTAAAGAAAAGGAAGGAATGAGGCAGTGGCAGTGATGATATAATGATGAAGTTGTATGTAGTAGTTGAAGTAGAGAAGAGAACTAACATACATGAATGATGTTGGCTAGGTAGTTGAGTTGAGTTGAGGTGGGTTAGATATGCCTGTCTCAGATGTGGACACTCTTCACATGACACACCAGCTATGTTATGTTATGTTATGTTGTGTTTGGCTAATAATAACTTAGCTGAGGTGTGTGATTTCTCAATCACGACATTGCTGCTAGCTTCCAAACTTCCATATGCTACTTAGCCTTATTCTGGAATCCTTCAAGCCTTCAACTTCAAGCAACTCTCTTTTACATTTTCAATCGGTCAAGAAAGTCAACAAAATCTTTTTTTTTTTTAAATTATAGTTCATAGGAGTTAATTGTCACAAGTTCGACTGATTTTAAGTTTTCACTCCTACAATGAAATAATTGTGTATTTTATTATATTATTATATTATTAAAAGAGCTTTTTTTTTTTTAAATTCATGCATCTATGTGTGTAAACAATGATAAAGAGTAAACGTGTATTGGAAAGGCAAAACATCCTTGCATCATTTTCGCATAGAAATTTGTTTTTTTTTTCAAATTTTTTAATTTTATACATATGATACATAAGTTTTTTTTTTTAAAAAAAAATCATTGCTAAAAATATTTAATAAATGACTATATTTTTTAAGCTTAAGCACAATATCGGGATTGGTTCGATTCCAACTATATACGATAAAAATATTTTGTTAATAAAAATAAATCTCAAGTGATTTTAATAAATAAAAACAAAAAATATATTAGTCTTGCTATTGATCGGTGATAATTTTGCTGCACACCAAAGATGTTTAAATGCAAATAAACGAGTAATAATGAAAAAATGGAAAAAAAAGAAAAAACACTCATAAAATTGAGTAGTGGCTTGTATGAATTTGCTGATATTGCAAGTCGTCTCTAGCTTGCCTTGTCTTACGGGGAAACTATACCTTCTTCCACAGAACCATATTCCTTAGAGCAAGTTTTTGTTTTTTTTCTTCCCTTAGCTTGTTTGCTTTTGATGCCAGCAAGAGTGTTGTTGGTTTGGGTTAATAATGGGTTTGATATTTCGCTTAACACATAATTCGTGATAGGATTCATTTTTTTCATCCATTAAAAAGTGAAAGAAAGTGCCGATTCAATATCGAGTTTGGTCATACTCATTAGTTCAACAAATATGTTCCTCCTGTGATAATTTCATATAATTGAAGAGAAAAAAATCATATATTAAAAGTTAAGACTTCAGACTAATTAATTGTCAAAGTCAAAATGACACAATATATTACAATAATTGTTGGATGATTCCTCCACCAGCAAGTCCTGCGTTCTTGGTTATACATTTTCAACAGCTCCACCGGAGAAAGCAAATGGTGACATTTGCATCTCATCCTAAAATTTGAGTATAGAAATCCCTTATCTTTGGTATGTATTCGGGGTATTTCTCCACTGATAATTGTAGATTTTTTTTTTAAGTGTAGAGATTATTGAAGTGAATTTTGTCTTTACCAACAAAACACTTTCTATATACATGATACGGAGATGTCGAAATCCCTTAACTTATTATTCTATTCGATTAAAAAAAAACCCTCTAAATAACATTCGAAGAGTTAGAAAAAAGAAAAATAATTGTTGAAAAAAAATATTCCATTTACCGCAATTTAAACTCACGAGATTTAATGTGAAGTTTAGGTGAATTAAAGGTTTTCAAGCTTTAAAAAAAATAATAGGATATGTACTTATGGATTTTTCACTCATGAGATCAGGAAGTCAACATCGGAATTTAAACTCACGATTTTGTGAATTATAACTTTTAGACCATATAAGCTTTTTTTTTTACTAACCCATTATTCGAACCAATGAAAACATAAAATAAATTTCATGAATAAATTAAGACCATATAAGCTTTCCCTTAACTCCTTAAGAAACGCCATGCAAAGATTTATTACATTAAGACCGTTATTCGAACCAATAAAAACATAAAATAAATTTCATGAATAATTCACGTTAAACAAGCAAGTTCGTACATGTGTACACTCATCAAATATAGATAAACATTTGGTGTGGTTGTTTAGTTGTAATTTATTTATATATTTATATTCGATGTTAGATTAAAATCAAAGACTCAATTGAATCCAAAATTTTATACATAAGTAATTCAAACTCTATCGATTTGTATCAACATACATTCATCTGCGTTGTGACTAACTAAAAACATAAGACACTTGATTAAATGAAAATAATAATCTGTATGAGAAAATACAAGCAAGTTTTTCATATGATAGTATCATATCAGCCCATTACTTATAATGAAAACTAGGGCTGCACATGGTTGGTTTGTAAAACCCAAGTAACCCAAATATCGTTGGTTTGGTTCTTGGATTTGTGTTTGGTTGAAACCAAAAATTGCCAGAATCAATCAATCTAACTAACTATTTAATTTTCATGGCAATTGATTATTTAAGGCAACATTGACTAATCTTCGTTGATTAATCTTATACTTAAGGCCTAATTTCATTCGAATTTATCAATCTTATATAAAATTGACCAATCAAAAAAACAATTGATTAACACGAGCCAAAGATAACTTGGCAGAAAAAAATTCAAATTGGTGGGTGGACGTATTATTAAAAAAAAGGTCGACATTATATTTTAGTGTTAGACTTGGCTTAGTTAATGAAATGGAAAGCATAAAATATGAGTGTCTAAAATCAAAAATTTGAAAGTACATTACAACCTTTTTTCATTACTCTTGTAAAATTTATTACAAACCTCCACTAAAAAATAATGTAAAATAGAATATTATTAATCCAATCAAAGAAATATTAATTCTTAACAAATATAAATGCTATTCCCTGTTAAAATAAAATGGTATATTTCCAAAATAAATATATAAAATAAATAATATTTCCAATATCTCTTTGGTTTAGTATTTTGAAAACATATATGTATCCATCATTACTATTAAAAAATTCATTTGCATTGAGCATACATCACATAAATTTCAGAGAGTTTTGTTTTTAAATCAGATAATATTGAAATTCTTTTTTAGTACACCGGGATTTTAAAGAGATAATTGAGATTATTATTTTTTGAGACATATAAGTAACCATAACGTTTTATACTAAAAAGAAATCGAATACACATAATCTCAATTAAGAAAAGCAATAAATTTTGATGAAATGAATAAGAATAACCTTTATTGCAATCATATAATATAATCATGTTAATGTCATAAAATATAAAAGCGATTTTTTTTCTAAAAAAATTTTAAAATAAAACCGACTTAGTAATTAGATAGTTAGTTAAAACTTTGTTGATTTAACTCGACCTTTGAATTTTGTGATTAAGATATTGACTTAGTTAAACTCAACAAAATTACTAATTTGGTGAAAGCATTAGGAGTGAAGAGAGAACAACACCAAGAAGAAAAGACAAAACCTTTTGTTTTTTGTCCCCACCTTTTACTCTTGGTCCCCATTCGTGTTTATTATGAACAAAGTTGTTTTTATTTTACCGACTTAAACAAGGCGGAAAATCATTTCCGATTTAAACAAGACGGGAACAAATATTAATATATTTCCGCTTACCAACAGGCGGAAGACATTTATAATCTTTCGATTATCTAGTGTCAGTGACAAATCCGTTACAGAAAATACCAAGTTAGAAGAAGAAGGAAAAACACCATATGCCAAAGCTGCTTTATTATTATCTCTTCCTCCATAAAACAAGCTTTCCTTTGTTTCTGCTTATTTCAACAAACACATGCTCTCTGTGTTGTTAGCGGAAATATATTAATATTTGTTTCCGCTTTGTTTAAATCGTAAATAATTTTTTGCCTTGTTTAAGTCAATAAAATAAGAGTAACTTCCTTTATAATAAACACGAACCAGAGCCAAAGAGCAAAGATGGGAAAAAAGCAAAGGTCAAAGGCAAAAGAAAGGTCGATGATTTTGCGTTGCAATGCTGCGCTGTTGCTCCTCAACTTAAACTCCCTTCCCTCCCTCCCTCCCTTTTTTTTCCTTTCTTTTTTCTATTTCTTTTTTCTTTATATTTTTCTTATTCTTTTTTTGTCCTTTTATAATAAATAAATAATAAATCATCCTCAAAACCCTAAATTATCAAAATCCCCTCTTCCCTCATTGCACTTTCCAATTCAATTGTTTCCCACTCACTCTTCTTCACTTCCGTTTCGGCAACCACCTCGTCTTTTTTCTCACTCTCAATTTCGTGAAATTCTTATTTCCAACGTGGAGTTGTGATTTCGCGGAAATCGTGAATTTGAATTTGGAAGAGTCAGTCCCCAATTGATGATTATAACATTTTTTTTTTTTGGTTCAGCTTGTATGAGTTAGTTACTGTATGTGGGAATTATGAGAAATGGTAACCTAAATCACTCACTGCGTTCATCATCATCATTTCGATGATGGAGGATAATAATAGTAATAGTGAAGTAGTAGATGATCAGAACTCTGGATGGTTCCAAGTTAAAAAGGTTTTCCATCCAATTTTTTATTTTTTCAATTATTAATCTTGTTTTCATACATTTATTTTCATTTGTCTAATTATTCATTCACAGAAAGCAAAAGGTGTGTGTTTTAACTTCTATACATATATCCTTCCTAGTTTGTAATTAGTTCCAGGCTTGGTAGCATTCTTGTAAGTTTTAACTCTTAGTTTTTGCTCTGGGTGGGTTTCCTTTTTTTTTTTTTTGCTTGTTTTGTTAACAGCTTATGGTATGCATTATTTGGTTATTTAGGGTCTTCCTTCCATCACACTTATTAATTTCATTTCTGTGTTGCTTGTTGTACACGAGTATACGCTGAATCTCGTGCTGTTTCCTTGCTTTCCAGAAGCACAGAAATATTTCAAAATTCTCTTTGCAAAGCTGGGTGGGAGGACTTTCTGGGAAAATTGGTTCCATCCCTCATCGTACTCAGCATTCCCATAGCAAGCAGAAAACTCATCATTCAAGATCCGGGGATCACTTTTTAAAGAACCCTGTCCCTGGGAGTTCAACAAGTTCTCTTTCTGTGCCCAATGAAGGAGAGGGCACAAGTTCTCTTTCTGCTTCTAATACGAGTGTGGTTAAACATGATAGTGAAAGTCAGAAATCAGCTCCAGTACTTGCTACGGATTCTCAAGGTAAACCGGAAGAAGTTAGGAAATTGCCCCAAATCGATAAGCCTGACACTGGCCATAAAACCAAATGGGGTGATTTAGAGGATGGGGGCTTGGCACTGGCACCTGAAAACCTGTTTGGAGTTGGAATCAAGTTTGGTAGTATTGGAGATGATAGTTTGCTTAGCTGTAGAAAGCATGAGAAAATTTCTGAAGTGATTCCTTGTGGTTCTTATCATGGCCAAGAAAAGGGCTTGACGGCAACTACTTTTGATGCAGAAGTTTCTCATCAGATCCCATCGTTGAGATGTGAGGATGAAACATTTGCAGAGAATGATAAGGATAACGATGTTAAGAACATATCTTTGGAACCTTTAAAAAATCAAGAAATGAATGGGGGAAAAACTGATACAGAAGATGATATGGTATACTGTGATGAGAAAAATGAAGTTATTATAACAGCGGATGATAGTGAAACCAGTGATTTTTTGTCTGCCAAAGATGCTGTGGTGGTTGCTGATAAAGCACATGCCCTTATCAATGTGGAAAGTGATATCAACATTTCTGAAGTATACTGTGATTATACAGAAGATGATATAGTATACTGTGATGAGAAAAATGAAGTTATTATAACAGCGGATGATAGTGAAACCAGTGATTTTTTGTCTGCCAAAGATGCTGTGGTGGTTGCTGATAAAGCACATGCCCTTATAAATGTGGAAAGTGATATCATCATTTCTGATGTGCCCGAACAAAATGGCAGCCCAAGCAAAGCTGTTACTGCCCATGGTACTGAGTCGGAAGCGCCTGGAAGTGGACCTGAAATTGCAGGCGATTCTGTAGCTTCTGTTGAAGAGGTTAGCGGTCCACAGGTTGTAAATGTGGAAAACGTTGTTTCATACTCGCATAATATGAGTGCTCTTGAAGAAGGTCATTCAAATGAAAGCAAAGAAAGGTTCAGGCAGAGACTTTGGTGTTTTCTATTTGAGAATCTTAATAGGTCTGTGGATGAATTGTATCTTCTTTGTGAACTAGAATGCGATTTGGATCAGATGAAAGAGGCAATTCTTGTTCTCGAGGAGGCTGCGTCTGATTTTAAAGAGCTAATCACTAGAGTTGAGGAATTCGAAAATGTTAAAAAGTCTTCACAAGTAATTGATGGAGTTCCTGTCACCTTGAAAAGTGATCATCGCAGGCCACATGCTCTCTCATGGGAGGTATAGGCAATTAAACATTGTTGCTATTAGTTTGATTCCTTCTATTGTTCAGGTTCATATTTTTGTGGTTCTAAGATATTGGAATGAACCATTCATAAATTTTATATGCTTTGTCTGAGAACTTTAGAACCTATTCTAAAGAAAAAGATGTTTATTCAACATTTACTGAATAATTAAAATGTCTATAATTTGCCCCTGCATCTTGTTAAGCAGATGTTTATTAATCTGATAGGTCTTCTCATTCTTAGGAAGGATCAATGTTAAAGAAAACTATACTTATATCATGGAACATGACAGACGATGTGAGTGTTATGTTATGTGCTTGTGTACCTATACTCAAAGGGGAATAACTGCTCACCGAGTGACATGATATATGCACAATCATTTTACTATACTGTCCTGTTTTTTTATTTGGTTGAATGTGAGGTACGGAGATGGTACAATTCAATAGAAGTTTATTCCTTTTTTCTGTATGTGGCAAATTTCAGAGGGGCGGAAAACTTATTGGGATGAATCTGTCCATCTTCATGTGCATCTGTAACTCTGCAAATATACGTAGCTGTGTGATTGAGTGTGTATGTATTTGGAATTTCTCATCTTTGTATGACGAGTCTATAGAGGCCAGGATCAAATCAAATAAGTGCAAACTTACTACACTGACACTGTACAAGATCTCGCCCTGCATTTTTTAATAATTTATGCATGATGAAATTCATGTCATGCTAACTGGGTTCACTTATCAATTAGTTATTGAACACTGTTGTAGTTTAGACTTACAGTTATTAGTTTATCTTCATATCTTGGACTGTGGCAAAAAGAAGATATAAATAAAACACAACATTTAAGCTGATTTCTGGTTTTCGAAAGGCTTGTCTATTCGCTTCACGTTTGAGTGTTACCTGTTAGAAAACTGTTTCATCTGGCTTACTTATGCTAAAGATGTTTGGTTACTGTTTTTTTTTATGCCAGGTCCGGCGGATGACAACTTCACCTCACAGGGCAGATATACTATCTTCATCACTCGAGGCTTTTAGAAAGATCCAACAAGAAAGGAGTAATAACACAGAAAATGTCATGTCTAAATGTTTGAGCTCTAAGTCTGGTGGCAATCTGAAAAAATCTAGGAGCAGTGATGGTACACACAATGCCAAAGATTCAGTGACAAAGGTAAGAAAGCATATTGGACCTTCAGATGCTAACCAAGGGAATCTTAATGGAAAAAAGCATAATATTGAAGGGGGGAAACCATGTGATGCAGTCGCAATGCATAATGGGTGCAGCCCACCAAAAAGCATGTCATCTTCGGAAGTTAACTTTTCTAAATTACCTCCCTTGGAAAGTTCTGCTTCTTTTGCCACCACTAAGAGTAAAAGAGACCAAGTTGGATCTGGAGCTGAGAAGATGCTTTCTAAGAAAGATAAGCTGCCAACAGAAGTTTTTAATGAGAAAAACCCCAGATCCATAGATAACCTTCAGAGGCAAATACCTCTGCCTGAAAAAGATAGGGAAAGGAGAAGTACTGCTCCGGGAAAATCCATGAATGCTTGGAAGGAGAAGAGGAATTGGGAGGACATACTTTCATCTCCATTCCGTGTCTCTTCCCGCATGTCATATTCACCAAGTATGAGCAGGAAAAGTGCTGAGCGTGTACGTACTCTTCATGATAAACTAATGTCTCCCGACAAAAGGAAGAAAACCACTTCTGACTTAAAAAAGGAAGCAGAAGAAAAGCATGCCCGTGCTATGAGAATCAGAAGTGAGCTGGAGAATGAGAGAGTCCAAAAGCTTCAACGTACATCACAAAAATTAAATCGTGTCAATGAATGGCATGCTGTTCGTCATATGAAGTTAAGAGAGGGAATGCATGCTCGTCATCAACGCAGTGAAACTCGTCATGAAGCTTTTCTAGCTCAAGTGGTGAGGAGAGCTGGTGATGAAAGTAGCAAGGTAAATGAGGTTCGGTTTATCACTTCCTTAAATGAAGAAAATAAAAAATTGATTTTGCGTCAGAAGCTTCACGAGTCAGAGTTGAGGAGAGCTGAAAAGCTTCAGGTGATAAAATCTAAGCAAAAGGAGGATTTGGCTAGGGAAGAAGCTGTCCTAGAGCGCCGAAGGCTCATTGAGGCTGAAAAGTTACAGCGTCTTGCTGAGATGCAGCGGAAAAAGGAGGAGGCTCAAGTCAGAAGGGAAGAGGAAAGAAAAGCATCAAGTGCTGCACGGGAAGCAAGGGCTATTGAACAGCTTCGAAGAAAGGAAGAAAGAGTCAAAGCACAACAAGAGGAAGCTGAACTTTTGGCCCAGAAATTAGCAGAAAGGCTTAATGAAAGTGAACAACGTCGTAAGATTTACCTGGAGCAAATTCGGGAGAGGGCGAATTTGAGGGATCAATCATCCCCTTTGCTGCGTCGATCATTAAATAAAGAGGGGCAAGGTAGATCTACACCTACAAACATCAGCGATGATTCTCAAACAAACATTCCACCTGACATAGGTTCTTGTCTTGGAATTGGCAATATCACATCGCAGCAGTCAATAAAGAGAAGAATTAAGAGAATTCGACAAAGGCTTATGGCTTTAAAGCATGAGTATACTGAGCCTCCTCTTGGCGGTGAAAGTGTTGGCATTGGATATAGAGTTGCAGTGGGTGCTGCTAGGGCAAAAGTTGGCCGATGGCTTCAAGAACTTCAAAGACTTAGGCAAGCAAGAAAAGAAGGGGCTACAAGTATAGGGCTAATAATTTCTGAAATGATCAAGGTATTCTTTTCTCATTTGCTGGATTAGTGTTATTATTTATGATTTCAAAGTTTCATTGGAAACTATATCTTTCCTTATCTATGGATTCCAAAAAAAAAGTTAACACCTTGTTTTAAGCTTAAGAACATTGCGTCGTGGGATAAAATTTTATATTCATTGAGTTTTTGTCTACACTATGAAATATGAATCTTGTGCTAATTAGTACAGCAATTCTTGTGGAGCTCTTCTTTGATAGCAATTAAATATTTGACCAGAAAAATCACCTACTCTTGTTTATTTGTTTCTAGTTATTGCCGAGCTTCACTATGCCCTTTCCTCATTGATTCTTGCATTTGCTTTTTTTTTCGATTTCTGTTTAATCAGAAACCAACTTTTATATACCAGTTCCAACTAACTCCTTGTTCCTAACTAGATGTTGATCCGAGTTCCTCTTTCTTACGCTATATTTACAGTCTAGATGTGTGTTGCCCCTTCATATTGTGGAATTTATGTTAGTATTCTTTTAATTTTTCAATTGCTATATATATTTTTTGAAGTTGTGCTTATGTTCATTTATTCATTTATTTAATGTTTTCTAGTATTTGGAGGGGAAGGATCCCGAGCTACAAGCATCTCGTCAAGCTGGACTACTTGATTTTATTGCTTCTGCCCTGCCTGCTTCTCACACATCAAAACCTGAAGCATGCCAGGTTACATTGAACTTGTTAAAACTTCTGAAAGTAGTGCTATCTACACCTGCAAATAGGAGCTATTTTCTTGCACAAAATCTGTTGCCACCAATAATCCCGATGCTGTCAGCTGCTATTGAGAACTATATAAAGATTGCAGCATCTTTAAGTATTCCTGGTAACTTCATTGTCCCATCAAATAAAGCATCAGTTGATAACTTCGAATCAATTTCTGAAATATTAAATAATTTTTTGTGGACCGTAACTGCAATTTTGGGCCATATAAGCTCAGAAGAAAGACAGCTCCAGATGCGGGATGGCTTGCTGGAGTTATTGATTTCCTATCAAGTGATTCACCGGTTAAGAGATCTTTTTGCACTTCATGATAGACCTCAAATGGAAGGGTCAGCATTTCCTGCCCCTATCCTCTTAAGCATACATCTTTTGGTGGTTTTGACCTCCAGACCTGGAACAATGAGTTATATTGACTGGGAATCTTCACCTGTGGCAGCGGAGCAGGAATTTGGCAACGAAGTGGCTAATTTTGTAGATTCTGCACATTCTATAGTGAATAACTCCAGGGGAGATTACAATCCCTTACCCGATGTCCCAGAGGACAGACCATTGGATGTAATACTTAAGGTGAACGGGAGTGATGAATCTACTGCTAATGGCAACGATTGTGAATCAGCACAGATTGATAGTTCTGTTAAATTGAAAAATAATGACATGGAAAAGATAGATGATCCAGATGAATCCAAGAAAAATCAAAATGGGGATATTGCTAATTCTTCTGTTCCGCAGAAGGACGAAAAACATGCATTGGTAATTGTTAAAGCACAGAAAAATGAGAAAGTGCCAACTTTGGCTCAGCCAGTTGTATTTCTTCTTTCGGCCATTTCTGAAACAGGACTTGTCAGTCTCCCTTCCCTTTTGACGGCTGTTTTGCTTCAGGCTAACAATAGATCATCCTCTGAACAGGCAAGTTTTCTGCCACATGCAAATTCATTCATAACAGTAGTTATATTTCATTATTTTTTTCATCTAAATAGCTCAATGAATTATAACACCCCTCCCCCACACACAACTTCTTCTTCTTTCTTTCTTTCTTTATTTTCTTCTCTTTTCTTTTCTTCTTCTTCTTCTTCTTCTTCTTCTTCTTTTTTTTTTTTTTTTTTTTTTTTTTCCGTTATATGCTTCTCTTCTCTATCCTGGTAATAAGTATTTGTTATGTTTTTCATTTCTCTATATCTAAGTTGAACAACTTCATTTTCTTCTAGGCGTCATTTATCCTTCCATCTAATTTTGAAGAGGTAGCAGCTGGAGTACTGAAGGTGCTCAACAATGTGGCTCTTTTGGATCTTGTATTTTTGCAACGAATGCTGGTAACTTTGCTGATTCCACTTATAATTTTCTACTTTTTAAAGCAGGTGTATGTTAAAAGTAATATTACTTAGGTATTTAAGTTTGATTTGGTGATATAATCTTTATTTGATCTCACTTTTTCCTGATACTGGTTCTTGCTGATTTATTTATTCCTATTTTGCTCACAGGCTAGGCCAGATCTGAAAATGGAAATTTTCCATTTGATGAGTTTCCTTCTTTCTCATTGTGCTAGCAGGTGGAAAACTCCCAATGATCAGGTGAATCATCAACCACGCAAAAAAAAACAAACAAAAAAATCTGAAAGTAAAGACTATCTTAGCTTCAATGCTTTTGACTGAAGAAAGACTATCTTAGCCTCGGTGTCCCTGGCTTGCCTAACTATATGACTCCTAAAATGAAATATCTTTGACCTTTCATTTAGCGTCAGTGTCAAGTAGACAACACGGGAAGGGTAACTCACTAGTGTTCTAGGTGTTTGTGAGTTGAAGCTTGCAAACAAAAGTGGGAATCCTGAGATTTCATAAAATTACCCAAATCTCCCGTGTTTCGTTTGAAATTACAGTAAGCTCATTTACTTAGTAGTGCCACTTGACTAATTCTTCTCTTTCCCTTTTGCACTTGTAATTTCGAAAACTAATGGGATAGTTCAGTGTAATTACATATAAACCCAAGGAATGTCAAATATAATTTGCCCATCAAAATAAAAATGAAAGTTAGTGGTCACGAGTGCAGTGCATGGGAAGCATTTATAGTTACAATTGAACTCTTTGCCTTTATCTATATGCAATTTTTTGGGATTTAGGTGCTTTAGTGTATTTCTTTTATTACATTACAAAGCTACAATTAATTTAAGTCCAATCTCTGGAATGTTCGCAGGTTGGTTCACTTATGCTTGAATCTCTATCACTTCTTGGTCACTTTGCATTGTTTCATCCTGGAAATCAAGCTGTCCTTCGGTGGGGAAAGAGTCCCACCATCCTCCATAAGGTCTGTGCGAATATTTAAGAATTTTTGTTTTATTTGCTCAAATTTTATTTAGGCAATCTAATATTCATCTGTAAGAAAACAGGTATGCGATCTGCCCTTCATTTTCTTCAGTGACCCCGAGTTGATGCCAATCTTGGCTGGCACATTAGTTGCTGCATGCTATGGGTGTGAGCAGAACAAGTTCGTAGTTCAGCAAGAACTGAGCATCGACATGCTACTTTCCTTGCTAAGATCATGCAGAAGTGCTGTACCTGCATCCCAACTTATTTCAACCTCGGACAATTCCCCAACAGACGAATCTAGTGAATGTAATCAACCAGGTACTGAATTTAGAAAGCCTCAAGTGGACAGTGCTATAAAGTACAGCCGTTCAAATGGCAAAAGTACTCGGGCTTCCCTGGGAAAGAGTGGTGCTTTGGGAAATAGCATAAAAAATGGCAGGGTAAGAAACCCACGTGATGGCAAATCAACTAAGACTTCTGAAGAATCGGCTCCTAAGCATAACCTATCTGCTCCAGAGACCTCACCTTTAATGTTGCATTGTAGATTTCCTCAAAGCTTCATTGATAAAGTTGAGCAGTTCTTTTCGACAGAAATTGATGCAGTCTGAGTTTAATTAAACACTGTAAACTCATTTTGTAGATAAATTTGAGGGATCTTCACAGATGTGGCTGAAGATGTATCTTGAAAAATGTATCACTCTGCAAATACAGGCCACATGAATATCCAAAAGGCTGACGTAGCTTCGAACATTTGAGAACATATACATACCGATGAGATTTTTTGTAATATGTAGTAATAGAAAAATGGCTGGTGAAAATGGTTGTCGTTGACTACCATAGCTATAATTGTAGCTAATATGGTGGTGCGAGGGCAACATTACTCCAGCTATCAATTTGTTTTGTGGACTGCAAACAAACTTTTTTTTTTTTTTTTGAAAAGTTGATTTTGTGCCAATAATGTCTTTATGGGCAAAAAGCCAAAAAGCAAGCAAGCAGCTAAAAAGGCTGACAAGTTAACGATGGAGGTTTATGAGCATGTGGGTGTAGTTTGCAGAAACAGGGAAAAATAGATCCTTTGCATCCTCTGTAAAGCCTATTTTACTTTGCTTGTCTGCAAGTTGTTCTGCTTTTATGAATAAGCCCTACTCTCATAGTTCATATTCAATAAATCATAACTTCATAAGGCTTGGAAAGTAGGAGAAGTTAACCAATTTTCGGAAAGAATGGAAAATAGGATCCATCAAAGAAGGTATATGGTTTCCTAACTGAAAACTGTGTTGCCACTCGATAATCATTTTATTTAATTTTTTTTTACTGTAGTCTCATTCAGCAACTTTATTGTCAACTGTATGTTTCTTTCACAACACTTCTTTTTTTTCTCTCCTTTTAATTAACCATATCACTGATTATTAATGAAAAATCACTGGTTTTATATTCTAGAGTGTCATTTTCTGATACACAATCACCAAAACATCATGGGTCTAGCGGCAGTAGAAATGATAGCGCTTGGAACTGGCTCCAATGGATATCTTTTCATGATGGCGATATAAGAGATGATGAACATATAACTTCAGTTGCAGCTGCTGCATTTGCCATTCATTCCCTAGAAGAAGCCGAGTTACGTAATTCTCAAAAGATGAGAGAGGTCCCCAAATCTTCAAGGACCCAAACCACGAGAAGGAAAGAGGATAACATATCTAGGCGACCAAGTTATGGTAACTAAAACATTTCCGGATTGCATAATTATGCTCAAGTTTCTTAGCTAACCGAGTTATGAAGAATTGTTATGTTTTACTTGTAATGATGTTGATGTAGCAGGGGAAATTTCAATAAAAAGGTCATTTGCACTAGACCCTAGGACAACAGCGAATGCTTCTCCGGTTAAGCGTCTAAGTGGCATATCCTCATCAAGGTCTGTATCTCCGATACATCGCAAAAATGTCAAAACCAGACCAGAAACTTGGGAAAAGGCCATGATAGAAAAGATTCAAAAGTGGTAATGCAAATTGCACGAGCAGCTTAATCAGTGATGGTTTTATTCTGTAAAAGATATTCCTATCGTGTAAACATGGTTGTTGAATGGGACCTGTATTTAGTTTTCTTCTTATATATATAATTATATATGTAATAAAAATTCCAGGTATGAGAAGCTAAAGTCCAAAGTTCTTTCCTGGAAGTGTGTGAAAAAGATTCAGGGCAAGCACCAGGTTGAAAGTAAGATTTGCCTCAATTCTTTTCTTGGAGTTGTAATTTTCAAATTTGTCAACATGAATAATAACATTGCTGGTGGAACTGCAGAGAGGACTAGCCGACTAGAGCACAGAAGAGCTATGGAAAAGCAAAATTGCCGGAACAGGATATCGAAGGAAGATATGATAGCACGGTTGGAAGACAAAAGAAGGAAACAAGAGTCTGAGGGGAGAGAGAAAGTAAATGAAATCCGAAAGACAGGCAAGGTCCCTGTGAAATGTTCTTGCTTCAATTCATAATAAGATAAAGTCTTGGACACAAGAAAATGGCCCTGGAAACAGAAACTAGTAGTAAATATAATGCTGGTTCCAATCATTTCTTCTATAACCTGACTTTGGAAATTCAATTACAACACACATAGCTAAGATTGATTTTATATAAGATGAGATGACATCAAACTTTGTTGATTTAACTGTTCTTATTTTTATTACTAATGTAACGATTGCTAGCATACTGAATTTGTTTTGGTTGTAAAGCATTCATTACTCGAATAAAATCTTCAATATTTCAAAGGTTATAACCTTTCAAGGTCAGTTTCCAGATATGTTGGCCACGCTTCCATTCGAAACTAACTTTTCCATTTTAATTCATCGCACCTTTTACACAAACCTTTAATATTCTTGTTATTTTAATTTGTTTGATTAGTTTGGAGGGAGCAATAGTTGAATTTGTATTTGGTTCAAGATCATAATCGTGGAACAATTATTGATTATCATAGGCTGGATGCCCTGTTGCAAATATTTGAAATATTTGAATGATTATCAAATCACTCATTCCTTTCAACTTTTCATTGCAAGTCGCATATTCAATCTCAGGGTGTTTCCCATCATACCCACACCCTGCTTCTTCTTATGCACAAGACAAGTGA
Organism: Crotalaria pallida; assembly: GCA_037953625.1. Taxonomy (NCBI): domain Eukaryota; kingdom Viridiplantae; phylum Streptophyta; class Magnoliopsida; order Fabales; family Fabaceae; genus Crotalaria; species Crotalaria pallida. The sequence continues at coordinate 185,375,344 of CM075649.1, forward strand.
ACCAACACAAATAATGATAATTAATAATTACATAAATCTGTGTGTTACTCTCCAGTCTCCACCATCTCTGTCTTATGACCTATATGGTATTTAAAGTGATATTGTATCAGTTATTCATTGATGTACACAAGAATTTGTCATTAGAGTAACTAGGAATTTGGTTGAGATATTAAAATGTGAATGAAGTAAACACAACCACACATGGTGCTCTTGTAATATTATCTGTAGCATAACAGGTATCATATATCCTGAAATTTAAACCAAAAACACTATGTATTTACCAAAATACAAACCCTATATCAATAACGACGATCAGTTTAACACATACCAGTGAAATCGTCTCAATTAACCAAATCTTAAAGACATCAAGGGAAACAGTAAAACACAGGAAACAACATTGACAATCCAAGCCTCAAACAGTTGCAATTTCACAAAGCTTAGGACCAAACTCACTTTCACAACCACGCCTTCCTTCTTGCACATTTCTCCCAATGTCCCACATATAGTTATCATTATATACATAACAGTTATAAAGTGTTGAAGTTGAAAATGTAACATGATCTGAGGTAACTCAACAGTGTGTGCTTACTTCCGCTGCTGTGACCTCTGCTCGGGGAGAATCAAGAGATATGACAGTCTCAAATGCACCAACTAGAGCCTTCACTTTGCTCTTCCTTAACTCAGCAAGCTTGCTTGCAGTCTCTTCAATTACATTATTATACAAACGCGGGTTTACTTTCTTCCCTTCAACATCTCGATGCCTCAAAACCACTTTCTCTGATCCTAATTTTGAACCATCTATCTTGCTTCTGTCTCCACTGACCTTCCTCACAATGATTCTTCTTTTACTTCCTTCCACAGTTAGATGTTTGTGCACAGCTTTTTCAGGTTTGATATTGACAGCATTTGACTCACTGTTATCACCTTCTTTACTTGAAATGATCCTTTTTCTAGCACCATTTATATCTTTTTGGAAGTCATCACCAAGCAGGCGCACTGGTCTGAATTTGAGTCTCCTTGGAATGCTATTGCTCTCAGGTGGAAGTTCAATTACTCTACCTCTCCTAAAAGTCAACTTCCAGGCCGGGACAACCTTGTTTGCTGCCCCGAATTTTGTGCTCAGTTTTGGTCTGATTTTGTATCCCACCTTCACACTTTCACCTTGAGAACTATGTCCTGCTTTCTTGGACTTAGAAGAAGTAGCAACATTTTGTTTTCCACGGGAAGTGATGGACAAGGAAATAGATGATAGTACTGATGGTGATCGCGAAGCACTACCCGTTTTAAGTCCTGTTTTGCTGAGCTTAGCACTAGCAGCACTTTGTCTCCCAAGGGAAGAGTTGGATGAGGAAAGGGATGATCGTACTGATGGTGTTCTTGAAGCACTACCAGTTTTATGCAACATGTTTCTCTTGCCTTTGTCCTCAGAGGATAGATGAGATACATTTGAACGTGTTCCATGTCTAAGGCCCTTACTTGAAGATGCGGCAGATACACCTGACTTGCTAGTTTTCTTAATGGTCTGCTTCAAACTTTTGTCCCCTGACGATGAAGGTGGCAGTGAAGGAAACTTAGTTGCATCACGAGCCTGAGTAGGTTCCTCACATAAATTTGAATTTATAGGTTCAATGACATGCAAAATTTTGACTGGAAGATTCTCATTGCTTTCAGGTTCTTCAGGTTTAGCTTTTTCTACATTCTTGTGACTTTTCAGAGAAGAAGACACTTCTATCATGTTCTTGGCATTCTTAGCTCTTGAGCTTGAAGGTTTTTTGAGATTTTGTGTTGAATACAAAGGATTACTTGGCGGCTTTGATTTTTCCTTGCCACCAGTTAAAGATGTCCTTTTCTGTTTGCTTCTGCTTTCGATTGCAGTTTCCTTTCTGCTGCTTGAACCAAAAGCACATTTGTTTTTAACTATTTCCTTTTTTGTTTGATATTTTGAACCCTCCTGCGCTGAAAGAGAAGGTGGATGAGAATGTGCTTGCCTCATGTCACAGTTATTAAGCTCTATGGAAACATCTGTTTCCTCGGAAGGTGTTGAGTTTTTATCTGAAGTGACTATTTTCTCATGTATTACTTCCTTAATCACAACAGGAGCACTGGAGTTTCCATTTTTTGAAATTAGAGAAGAATTTGAACTGCTTCCTGATTTCTTGTTCCCTGCCAAACAAGTTACATTTTCTTCGGAAACTTCGATTTTTCTTTGCCTTGTTGTACTTGTGGCTACTCTTTTCTTTGCTCTTAACCATGGCTTGGCTTCAATGGCATGCTCAATGCCATATTTGCAAATATCATGGCAGGAACCCTTTGGACCAGTAAGATAGCGCGAAGCAATCTTATGTGGACCCTTTTTTATTATTAATCCCTCCATCGGATTTGCTTTCTCATCACCATCTTCTTCTTCAGGCTCAATTTTCTCAGACATCACCTGTTCAATAGTACTTTCCTCTGTCATCATTGATCAAAAATGAAGCAATTGAGTTCAGAGACCCCTGCAAAAGATAAGAATCTTTTAACATCAAAGACTCATAGCAAGTTAGCAACACAAGAGATGTATACAATTTTATACATTGAAGGTAGTAATTAACATGAAAACATATCAAAGACGTGAATTGAGAACTAGAATGTGCAACGAATACCATGTCCCGTCTCCATCAAGATTTGCATCCATTTATTGAGCACCGCTTGTCAAACCTGAAAACTCGAAACATAACAATAAGAATCGCCGAAGGCTCGACATAAATTGAATGGAAATGATTAAAATATTTGCAATGAGATGTGTTACTTTAAACATACTAGTATACCTTCCTGCACACAATGATACATTTTGAACTTCCTATTCCTGTTGATTTTATTTAGAAAAATGTTGCAAAGAGACTCAATGGATATTGTTCTAATGAAACAAACTTAAGGATTTGTATGAAACAGAACATTGAAATGACACTACCTGAAGGATTTCACCAACACTAAATATCCTTCTTACAAAGTTTTACATCAATTACTACTTTTGTTTCCGAGACTTGATAGCTTTGTTTTGCAGTTCAGCAATAAATTTTAACCCATATAAAAGTATGTGAAATAATAAATTTATCAATTGACGAAACAGAAACTTTGCCTTTGCCTTTGGCGATAAAAATGTGCAGAAGGTTAAAAAAAGGGAAGGGGGGGGATTAAAATGCAAAAATTGGTGAGAAGAACATTTTACAATTTGAAACAAGGCCACAAAATCAATCATATAGGAAGGCAGAAAATTAACTCAGCCCTGGTTTCAATATGTAACAACATCAACTTTGAATTAGATTTTCTCTTAATCATCCTAGTTATGATCTGATCATAGAAGCGTGACATAAGATTTTATATAATCATAACATATTTATATCCTCAACGAATTTGCGTTTGTTATCAATCATGTTATTCTTTTAACGTGAAAAAGGAAAGAAAGAAATAAAACAGGCCAGGCAGCATGAGACAGCCGTTATTAGCAGATAAAAAGGTTGTTATAGTGACCAAAAAAAATAAAAGGAAAATGCATGGCATGGGATAATGGGGGGTGAAGAGGCATACCTTGTTCAATCTAACTCTGGTTGATGTTAAAAAGAAAGGGATGAAAGAAAGAACCCAATAAAGGAATCTGCTGCAATTCTGAGTCAAGAATAGTTGGATGCAAACGCAAAAAGGGTGGTATGTTGTTGTGTTGGATTGGTTTCCAAAGCGCGTTTGTTGGGAGTAAAGAAAAGAAAGAAAAAGACCCACCACAAGGTATAACACTCTGTCAAACCAAACCAAGCAACCCCTTAACCATGCAATAATATTATCATTACAAGAAAGAAGAATTAAGAAGGCACGTCAACATCCATTATCCCTGCCTTTCTCTCTACAACACCAACTTTCCTATATATAGCTCTTTACAAAAATGATACTCTTACTCACGTTTATGTAATGATACCCAAGATCAAAATCATGCGTCAGATGGTCAACTTCAAGAGACATTATCACATATATATACACACTCCATTTATACTAAACATTCAATTAATCTTTTATTAATAATTAATATCACTAGCTAGTTACGTTTCAAATTCATAAACAATGGTTACAAAATCAACAAGACGTTAATATTGTTGTATGAATGAGGTGTTACATCAAAAGAAGTATTCATAAACAAAAGGTTCCCATCATAATATCATATAAATAATTTGGGCTAACATTTCAAGACGGAAAAGGGTAAAGGGTAACATGATGAACAAAAATTAAAATATAAAATAATATTATATTAGTTTACCTATATAATGTGGAATGTAGAACAGTAATAGAATGGATAAAGAAGAAAAAAATATTTACATAGAGATTTACCAACCTCTTCTTTGAATGTTTGAAAAGGCAGGTAAGTGATCAACAAAGCCCAGCACAGTTGGTAAATAGCTGGGTTCCTTAATCATGATGTCAGGGATTCGACTCCTGCTGTGGGTATGGAAAAGGCTTTGTTGGAAGACTCCGCCTCGAAAGGAATTAGTCTCCGGCCGATGAGGACACCCTTGGTTCAAACAAAAAAAAACAAGTAAGTATTAATAAAGAAAATAAAATAAGGTGATAAGGTATTACATGTATATACTATTCAAATGTTAGAGCCAAGTTTGAAATTTTGGTTTCAAAAAAAGTTTCTTCCAAAGTTATATATATATATATATATATATATATATAATGGGTCTAAAAAATAAATTAATTAAAAAGTGAGCGGTTCGAACTCATGTCTCCCTTTTTGTTTACACATTATTTTGTTTTTTGGTAGTATTTCAGTAAGATATCTTACATTTACAAGAGCCAAGAATTGAATACCGACCCCAACTACTTGCTTAAGTAATAACAAATTCCTTACTATATGCTAGACTCCAATAGTATACTAATATTACTTCAACCTTATGTTGAAAAATATAAATTCATTAACAAGTAACAACTATAACAAAACCAAACATTAATTTACAAGACCGGATAACACCATAAATAAATTTTTTACGCTCGCATTATCTTTATTTTTGAAAGGATCTTAAAATTAACCTATTGATGAGACAAATCAAAGATTTTATAGTATGACATACAAAACAGTGAGTTCTTGTATTTCATAAAAATAAATGAACGTCCCAGATATTGTAATTATATCGCCAAGAGAGCTGACGTAGCTCATAATTAATTGTTGATCATGAGGGTGAAAGAATTTTGTGACGACCGATTACACTTCAACTAATTGTAGGGACGTGATCTTTCTTTGTTTTAACTAAAAAAATTGCTAAAAAAAGATTTTAAAAGTTGTACGTAAATAAAATTATTTTTTCAAAGCAAATAATATTATTAAATTAAGGGTTAAATATTAACTTAGTCCCTTAATTTTTTTTAATGAATCAACTTAATCTCTGAAAAATTATAAATTTATATTTAGTCCCTCAATATTTTTGGTTGTACTAATTTGGTCTCCCAAAATTTTCAGATGTATCAATTTGATTCTTAAAACATAAGGGATCAAGTTGGTATATAAGAAAATATTGAGAGTTACATCCAAAAATCTTAAAAGACTAAATGTGTATTTATAAATTTTAAAGAACTAAGTTGATATAGTAAAAATGTATCGGAAACTGAATTGATACTTCACCCTTATATTTAAAAAAAAAAAAAAAAAAAAAAAAACTTAAAAACAAATTTCTCAATATCACATTAAAAAAACATCCACCAAAATCCAACAAGCAACATCCAAAAAGCCCCCAACAACAATAAAGTGACTACACCAAACCGGAAGAAAAAGAACCTTCCAAAACAAAATCCAAACCAAAAGAAGAAAGCTAAAAAACTTTTTAAAAAACCAAAAATATCAATGAAAATCATAAAAAAAGATCTAAGGGCATTTATCACCACAACAAAGTCTTAACACCAGACTCTCATGTTTACATCAACATTTTGTTATAAGACTCAATTTCAGACTTTTCATATCTTTCATCATAGCATAATCTTTAACACAAAACTCACAAAACTCATGCATTAGCATTCCAATCATCATGTACTTTTAAACATAATTTTATTTTAATATTAATTACCTACAATTTATAAAACTAATCTCAAATAATATTTAAATATTAAAATTGAATAAAAGCAAACATTACAATAATTGAAGTTAATTTTACCTACTAAAAATTATAAAGTGCATAAAAAAATAAAACATAATGTCGAATAATGCAATGGAACGTTATTTTAACGGCTCTTTATTTGAAATTATTAATTTATTTATTTGAATATAAAATATTTATTTTTCCATAACAAAAAAATATATTTAAGAATAAAAGAGAAAAAACATATATATATGTATATTATTTTTTATTATTTAAAAAATATTATTATTATTTATTATTAATTCATTTATATTATTATTTATTTATTTATTATTATTTATTATTAATTTATTGTTATTATTTATTTATTATTTATTAGGGTATTATAAAGTAAAAAGAGATAAAAGAATAAAAGACAATATATTTAAGAATAAAAGAGAAAAAATATATATTTAAAAATGCCATTTTTATTTTTTAAAAAATAATATTATTATTATTTATTATTTATTATTATTATTATTATTAGTATTATTATTATTATTATTTGTTTATTAGGTTACGAAGTAAAAAGGAAGAAATGACAAAAAAATTGGGTCCCACAAAATCTTAAGTTGAGTCTCTTATCTTACTTAATCAACTTAAGACTCCCCACCAAAATTTGAAGATTAGCAAAATCTTAAAAAAAATCGGATAAAAAAAAATCTGAACTTTGAACTCTCTTCCCAACCCTGACCAGACTCATACTCTATGCTGTGGATGGCCGACACCCCAAACAACAAAACCAAAAGAATAGGGAGAGCCTCCAATAACTATAGCATCGAAAGCTCTGATAATTTGCCATACTGGATTAGTGGATTTCAAAGCCATCATTAAGAATACCACATAGTATGTATTTCTAAAAAGCAAAGTGCGAAAAGAGATTTAAAAGGTTGTATATCATGTTTAGAATTTACGGGACCTCAAAGTCGTCATTAACAATATATTTTTTTTAAAATGTCATGTGAATATTCAGCTATCAAATATTTGACTTGTTTTATATGCAAAATTGATAAAATAGAAATTTTATTTTATAATTTCTTATATAAAACATGTCAAATATTTTATCCAAATATTAATAAATCTGAATGTAAAAAAAAATTGTGCTTAATGGCTATAAAAGTAATGGCTAATGGTTTAACCATATATTTCTGCCATATATGTTTGTATTAAAAAACAAAGCGATAAAAGAGATCTAAAAAGTTGTAAATCATGATTAAGCTTTGTTGGATCTCAAAGCCATCATTAGCAATCTTTATTTATTAGTGGGCTTGTCGGAACATTTCTTTGTTAAAAAAAAGAAAAAGCTAAAGAGTGCCCTTAGGGCATTAGATAAGAAAACAAAAGAGGTAATTTTATCTTGAAAAAATGTCGAATTTAAAACGTCGAGAACTAGTGGACTTAAATTTCCAATGCAAGTTTTTCCTTGATGGATTCCTTAAACAATGCTCTCAGGGCATTGTTAGCAATACCCTTAAAAAAAAGTACTAGTCCCCGGTCCCATATTTTTCGGTGGGGTTTTGTCGGAACATTTTTTTATATTCCCGAGTCGGAAAAATACATTTTTCGACTTTAAAATGAATTTTTTAATAAGAGAGTAATCGGAAAAATATATTTTCCAGCTCAACTATATTATAAAATATTTCGACTGAAACCCCTAAAAAAATGGAGGTTGGGGACTAAAAAACGGATCCGAGGCCTAAAGCTCTTAAAAAAAATGTAGTTAATATGAAAATTATGCATTCAGCCCTTAAACTCTTATCACTATTTAAGCAAGTTTAAGCAAGCCCTTAAACTCTTATCACTAAACTTCAGCACCTAGTTTCCCGGGTTTTTTTTTTTTTTTTTTTTGGGGGGGGTAATCCAAGTTTCCAGTTTTATTAGGCACACGGCACACCCTATCTTTAACGGATTGCTTTGCTTTTTTCTCATGACAGTACCAGGCAGCAAGGAGGTTTGATTGTGCTTCCCTTGGATATCACTGGATACATTTTCCAACAAGTAAACAAGGAGATAAAAGATATTCCACATGAATAGAAACAATTCCAAAAACAACCGTACATATATTAAAGTTCTTTTTCTATCCTTCAGCTACCATACTTTATATTATATTGTGTATATGTGACATTTACAAGACCATCCTATAATTCACGAAAAAAAAAACTCATCCAATGTCCATGAACATAGTCTTTGAATCAGTTATATACTTCTCAAAATAAACTTGGGATTAGTGGTGGGAATTCTCTGCCCCCTTCTCTTTCTGCATGTCTTTCCCCAACTTATTAGGACCCTTTTCTCATTGCCCAATCGAGTAGCATTATCGGTTAGCTTTTTCATGTCTGTGCTGTTAGAAGTTGATGCACGGGATCGTTTCTTCCCTCTAGCCAAGGCATTTCTACCTGCATTTCTTTGAGAACCTGTTTCTGAGTGAGTACCAGAAGCTACAAGACCTCCTATAGTCTGAAGATCCTCGGTAACCTCGTACCTTGACAGAGAAGCAAGGCTTGGGAGGATTTCACTTTGAAAGTCCTTCCGCCACCTCACCCTGTTCGTCCGGCCCTTCCTTTGCCCAGTTGGTGAAGTTGACCCACTTACTTGCTTAGTGTGGCCAATACTCTTACAGCAGCAATCTTTGACCTTTGTCTCGGTCAAATTTAAGGTCATGAACTCAAAGTAATCCATGTCAGAAAGCAGAAAGTCCTCAAGGTCGTTCGCCTTACTGAAATCCTCGTTAATCTCATTCTCTGGATGATTCACTGTTGCGGAAACAATTCCGGCAAACCACCACAGAGGACTACTTATGAAAGATTCAGATGAGGAACAAGTTGTCACTTGCAGACTATTATGGGCCACAAATCCTGATATGGAAACCAAAGATTCTGCTGCAATTTTGACTAGCTCCTCCTCTTGCACTTCTGGATCCTCTTGCTCCGATGATTGAACAGGCACTTCAAGCTGGTTTTCATCAGATTCTCCTCTTGGTGGAGAGCATTCCTTGTTCTCTGGACTTACAGGGGCCTTGAAATTGACATCCATTGGCATATTCTCATCCTCAATCATACATGAATTTAGGTCAATAATACCTACTAAAGATTCATGTTTCTTCTGCCCATCAGAAGGTATCTGGTGCCCCAAGTGAGGCACATGAATAGGAGGTGAGTTTACATCAGGTATGCAACCTCTCTCAATTTCTTCAATACTTTGATTTTTGGATTGGTTCTGGAAGACTTCAGAGGGCAAGACATCAAAAGATTGCAGATCGGATGACATGTGAGGCTTTCCTTTGCAGACAGGATTTTCTTTAAGCTGTGGCAAGCCCCTAATTGAAGAATCCTGAAATTTATTTTCTTCACTTGTAATCTGAATGCTTTGAGACGCTGTTGTATCAGAATAATCAGTAGGTGTAATATTCAGGTTTAGATTCTTGGGGCTCCCCATATCTTCAGAAGCCTTGACATACTTCCGAAGCTCATCATTATCTGATGAACCACTGTTATGAATTTTGTTTGGATCATTGGTACCAAAGAATGGAAGACCCAAAAGTTTGGACTTACTGCAAAAGCTGCTTCCTAGAAGAAAGTTTTGGTTATCTAAACTATGGCCAGATTCAGCACTCATACACTGATAAAGTTCATTTCGGGTGAACCCAGAAATCCTCATCAAAGAATTAGAACTTTGATCCAATGATGTAGAAGAGCTAAAACAAGGGAGTTCTTGAACTGCTATGGAGCGTTGCCCAAAGTTAGATACAGGTGGTTTCCATATCCCTGCCGGTGAAATACCAGAACGTACCATATCAGCCCCAGAAACAATATGAAATGAAGAACATGTACGTGATGCACTGCCTGGTCCAAGAAACCCGTTACTAGTGGAATCTTGAGTTCGTACAGAGCTCTCAGCACTAGAAAATTTTCTCTCTGTACAAAAAGGTCCTTGGTCAATTTGATGTAATGATCTAAAAGATTGAAGACCATTAAGTTCTTGCAGATTCTTACTTAATGACTCAACTGAAACAGGTTGCTTTTCTGTGTAAATACCTTTGGCAAAAGAATCCAAAGCCCTACCAGTTTGCTCTGAAAAATAAAGGACTCAATATTCAACATACTTTTAAAGTTATAATTTTACATGTGTATGAACTGACTAAGTTCTAACAGTTGAAGACAAATCTGAAGATAAAAGTATATAATACAATCTTGGAGACAAGTACTTACCACCACTGTTACCAGAGGACCACCAACCATGTTTTTTCTCCAGGTTTGGTTGCGGGTTAGATGAGCAAGCTTCAAGATCTTGTCTCTTGTTCAATTTCTGGATGACATCATTGGGAAAATTTTGATATCCAAAATCTGTTCTTCTCGACAGATCATAAAAGGGATTGTTCCTATGATATGCAGCGGCCCCCAAATCATAAGACTTTGCAGCTGCTGCTTCTTTGAGGTTACAACATACATCTAAGTCAGCAAAACCATGAGATTTAGTTTCATGTGGTTTCTCAAAACTGTCATGCACAACCTGAGAAACTCTATTTGAAGAGTAACCTGACACCTGGAGCACTTCAGTAACCCTTTCATTTTCTAAACATTCACTGTCAATGTATTCATCAGCAGGAAGTTGAAGATCCAATACTTTTTTACCAACTTTTCTGTACTTGGACTCTGACGGTTTAGGATCTTTTAAAGATTCTTCCATTACAGTTGGAGCAGGAGCAGGAGCGAGACATATTTGCCAGCTCTTTTGTGGTACAGAAGCCAGTGGTAACTGGATAGTTTCAGCAATTAAAACAGATGATTGACCATTTGACCAAGGCAAGTTTGGTGAGAAACATATCTTTTGGCCATTTTTAGATGACAAAGCGGGATTTGACCTTAATGCCTCCAACCTTAAATTATGATTAAATAATTCATTCCTTTTAATTTCATCCATCAATTCCCTCTGTTTGTGGTAAACACGGTGGAGCTCGTGAATCTGAAAAGCAGTACATAGTTTCAAAGACATAAGAAATAGTTAAGAGTTTGATGAAGCCTACCTGGAGAGCCACATTCTCAGAAACAACAAAGTACAAACTATCATGAACAACGACAACTAACTAAGCATGGTAATAAAATGAATCAATGATAATCTGTTTTCAAAATCATTTTGATTGACTAAATAAGGTTCCCGTTTTGCTCCACACTTTTTATTCATAGTGCAATCATTACTCTAACATACAAGAAAAAACGGTTTTCTTTATCCATATTATTCATCTATATGATTGAATTTCCAACTTAAAATCCACTTTGTCCATTTCTTATAAAAGCACTGCCTCAGACCCTTAAGGATATGCATGAGAACTCTTTTCCACCATCTCAATTCTCAATGCATTATAGAGTCTACCTTATTCAAGATGCCAGCTACCAGAAGATATTAGGACATTTTTAATCTCATGTTTAACAAAATTTAGAATATCAAGGGTTGAGTATAGGAGAAAACTTAGTTAAAGTTCTTTGGGTGCTTGTGGGTTATTCTCCAATATGTATACTATTCTTTAAGCTTATCAAGGAAGCTTAAAAGAAGTGAAGATGTGTTATGTTTTTATCAGACAAGAGCACCACAAGCACCCGAACAACTTTACCTAAGTTTTACACCACAAATCATATTTTTTTGACGAAAATACAAAAAAAAATCTTCAGGGCAGTTGTTAGCAGAAATGAACTGGACAAAAAATCACCACAGAATCAAATCCAAGAATAGAAGTCATTAGGTTAACATACTTGTTCCCTGAACATGGATTCGTGCTTGAGTATCGTCTGCTTCAGAAGTTCCTTATTGTAGCCTAAAAGGTTACAAGGTGATGATACTGGCAAGGAACCAATGTGGTGGCAGTCATTCTTTAGTTCACCATTAACATTAGAGGAGGTCCATGTGCTGCCTTCTGAGTCAAAGATGAGGCCCTTTGTTGAACAATACCCCGGAAAATAGCCATTGCATTGCACATTTGCACCCATTTCCAACAATGCCATAAATGAAATTGTAGAGGTTTCAATTAAACAAGATATAGCATAGTACTAGCCTCAGTTCCAATGAAAGGAAAACCTGAACAAAAAACAAAAAAGAAAGGCCAGACAATGTTAATTTGATTTTTAAGTGAATCATTGGAAAAACAATGTTGTCAGTTATATTTTTCTAGGTGAATGATAAGTATACCCAAGTTAGAAAATTCAATTGGACTTTTTTTTTTTAATCCTGGAGACAGAACCTACATCATCATACGGTTAAATTAAATAATAGAATTTGCAAGCACCGATTAATTCTATATCACAACAAGTCCATATGACTCCATAGCAATCAAGTATCCTCCACATCATAATTTGGTATAGATCTATGCACTTTATTCTCTAAGGAACCCCACCTTCCAAATAAACAGCACTTTTTACATAATAAAAATTTAACAATGATCTGCAAAAAGCCAAAATCAATATCCGTCAAGCCTGTTGCTACAAATGAGAGATTACCAGGTGTCTTCACCTAAACAACTTTCCCTGCCCCCTCTACCAGGCTTAAATATACTTTAAGTAAAGACAAAGGAGTCCACGGTTGCCTTCACAAAGAGAGGGGATCAGTTAGGAAAAGGGTGCATTTACTAAAGACGGCTCTTGCAAAACTAGGATCGTCTTAATATGGAGTAGGTCATAGATAGGAATCCAAAACACCCCCGCGTATGCATTTCATATTGAAGCTGATGAGCACTAACTACTGAAATAATTTTCTCCTTTATCATTGTAATAAGTAATAGATTATTTGATAAGGTCAATGATGGTGACCGTTAGATTTCTGAGAAAAAGGAGATATATTACTTAGGACACATATCAAAAGGCTTATGTCACAGAACAATGTAGCATTTTCAGTTCACTAACAAGAGTATATACAGAAGGTGAGTACATTACCTCCCAATAAGAACAGAATTTACTTAAAAATCAATGCTCACAAATACTCAATGTACCATTCATCCAGGACAGAAGAGTAGTATACACCAAGTTTATATAAAAGTGGTAAACAAACCGCAAATTACAGCCATAAAAACATAAGCGTTGCAGTAAGGGTGATCATAAGAACATCCACAGCAGTTAATGGGCATTGAAGTCAAATTCCAATACCTGTATTTGTAGGAGACTGATGGAACAGGAATAAAGGGAAAAAACACACACACACACAATGGAGACGAAAGGGAAAGAATTGGATGTGATTGAATTATCAAACCACAAGAAAAGTCTCAATGATACAAATCTCCCTTTCCCAAGCAAATAAGAATTAGATACCCAACACAATGGTATCATATTTTATCAAAATCAAATCCATCAAAATAATCAAGCCATGGGAAGAAAGAATAAAAAAGAAAAAAGTAGCACTTGTTCTCCAAGATTAAGAAAAGGACTTTTCCGATATTAAAGGCTCAATCAAAAACCGTACTTCCAAAATGATAGAAAATCAATAAAACCAAACAAGCTCAACCACACAAAAATAAATTAAAAAAAAGTTTTTAAAAAATAAATAAACTGATATCACTTCACTTGGGGTGTTGAACAAAACTAGTGGAGTAGTATAGAGAGAAAATCTACAACATGAGGAAAAATGAAGTGCATGCAGGACATGAACAGAAACTAATTAAACTCACCAGATGAAGAAAACTAGAACATGTTTCACAGTACTCATTGTGTAGGACACTAGCTTCCTAGCATATTGCAGAGAAACAGAAGCAGCTGAAGAAGAAGAAGAACATGAATCTAGAAGAGAAAACAAAGCGACCCAGAAGAGCTAATGAATTAAAAAAGAGATTTTTATTATAGTTAAGAGTAGTTGAGAGAAGAATGAAGCATATAATAATAATAATAATTAAAAGAAAAGTAGATAAAATGGGGATTTGGATCTGCAGTGCTGCTGGGCCATTCTCTCAATGAAGATTTCAGAGAGAGAAAAAGAAAGAGAAAGATCCCAAAAAATGAAATCTACGGAACCAAACGAAACTTACATTAGAAGGGACATTAAAGTTGTCAACATCTTCGTCTCTTTCTCTTTTCTTTCTTCCCTTTCTTTTTTTTTTTTTTTTTTTTTTTTTGTATTTTCTGCCTTCACAAGAAAAAATATATTACTAATATATTTTTGCATGCTCTTCTAGATTCTCTCCACCACCATACTTAGGGCCTAACCATACTTGCTTCTTCTTTAAATCAATTAATTAATTGAATACAATTAGTTACTGTAGTTCTAATTACAACTAAATTCAATTTATTGCTACTTTAAATTTTATAGAACTCAGAAGAAAGATTTCAAAATCTACCCTTGTTAGAAAATATAATCACTAATAACTTTAAAAAAAATTAGTGACTTGGAATTAAAAAATAAAATAATTACCAACATTTATTAGTATTATGTATTGCAACAAGGAAGAATCAGAAATAATATTTTGAACTACTACTAGTACCTTGATATTTCCAATTTTAATTTTTTTTTTTAATAGAGTTTGTTTGTTTGCTTTGTTTGTTGCATCCTCTGATGTGTGTGTTTTTTATTAGTTCGTATAAGAGCAGCAGTGAGCAGTGGGGTCCACCATCCTATATTTGAAGGAAGCCATATCCAGCGGGGCAGGAGCAGCAGCATGCATATTTTGTGGGCTCTTCTGCTTACATTTTCTGCCCTCTACTTCACCATTATTACAATTTTGCACTCACATTCTTCTGATCTGAAATACAGTAGTCGTCTCATTTCTCAACAACTGGAAGGCAGAATAATTATTGGAAGGTGAAGTATTGTCATCACCTTATTTTAATGATTAATGCAAGCTAAAACGTCACTGTTTTAGGGGATTAATACTACAGTATCACTTTTATTTTTATCCATATAATAATATACTCCTACTTGTTAATTACGTAGTACAGTACATTAACAGGCAAAAAATATATACATTTTTTTATATATTTTCTTTATAAAATACCAAAAACATTTAAAGGCAAAAAATATATACTTTTTTTTTTTTGAAAATATAGGATAAAATATTGTCACCAAAATTTTGAATTCACAATCCAACGCTTCATATCCCATTCCTCTACCAATTGATTTGGTTTCTAATAACATTTAAAATATATTATAAATCTCCTGCATTTTGGCTCCGATTTGGTAATTTCACTTGTTTATTGTAGATTCATAATTTCATTATAGATCATGGACAATCACATTCAAAAATATCATCATCATTCTTTAACTAGTCATCAATCTATCCCGTTTAATAACTTTAATTCTATATTTAATTAATTTATATGCACTGTTATCCAATAAGGTGCATTATACATTTATACTAGTACTGTCACTATGATTTTCTTTTTTTTAAACATCAATGGTATCTTTCGACCGACAACCGAAAACTAATCTTCTCTGAAACGTAGAAATCACCGAAATGAGTTTTGTCTCTATCAACAAAACATTTTTTTCATACTCACGGCAATTATTTACCAATTGTGTTAGGCTTTGTTGATTAAATTTATCTATTTATTTATCACCGATTATAATAATTATTTAAAATAATACTCCCTCCGATCTCAATTATGAAAAAAAAATAATTTCACACTTATTAAGGAAGTCAGTTGAGTGCATTTAATTTTCTTGAAATAATGAAGAAATAGATTACTTTAGGAAACATGTATTAGGAATGAAACAAAAATTAAATGATACAACCACTTTATTGAGTTATTTTAGGAATAATTGTATTGGGTAAAGAAAGAAAATTAGTTAAATTTTGCTTATATTTGCAACTACAAATAAGATGTTTTTATTTGTTTATAATTGAGACCAGATGAGTATTATATAATCACTGTTATAGAAAATGTTTACATGGCATTAGCTTTTAGCCTTTTACTATATGACAGAAGACAAGAAGTTGAAAATTGGTAAACAAATTTTTAGAAAAATTTAGTTTCCTGTATTTAAAATATTTAATACTCCCTCCGTTTTATAATGTTTGGTCTTTTAGACTTTTTTCCTTGTTTCACAATGTTTGGCCTTTTACATTTTCAATACACAAACATTTTTTTTTCCGATATTAACCTTTCATTCAATCATTTATCTTACTCCTCATTAATTCTACTTTTATCATCTCTTTCATCTCTAAATCACTATACATTAATTGATGGACACACTTACTAATAAAAATTAAATACTATTACAATTTTCAATAAGGATTAAATAGGGGCATTTTAGACAAACTATACATAATACTTACAATAATTAACATTTTCTTAATCTGTGTGCCTAGACCTAAAAGGCCAAATATTGTGAAACGGAGGGAGTACTACCTTTGTCTTTATATATGAGACTTTCTATTTTTTTTTTATTTAAAGAAAGTGTTAATTATTGTAGGTATTATGTATAATATGTCCAAAATACTCCTATTTAATCTTTATTGAAAATTGTAGTAGTATTTAATTTTTATTAGTAAATGTGCTCATTAATTAATGTATAGTGGTTTAGAGATGAGAGAGATGATAAAAGTAGTATTAATGAGGAGAAAGAGAAATGAATGAATGAAAAGTTAAAATTGGAAAAAAAAAATGTTTGTGTATTGAAAATGTAAAAGGTCAAACTTTGCGAAACAAGAAAAAAAAAAGCCTAAAAGGCCAAACTTTCTGAAACGGAGGGAGTATTATATAATACTCTCTCCGGCTTGAAATATAAGCAACAAAAAAACATATCTCTCTTGATTTAAAATATAAGCAAAACTAACCAACTTTCTTAAATTTTATTTCATTCTCAATGCCACTTTCCAAAAACATCACTAGAAAATTGTTATCTTATTTAATTTTTATTTCATTCTCAATGCAACTTTCTTAAAATACCTCTATTCTTTTATAAATTTGAGAAAATTAAATACAATCAACTAATCTCCTTAATAAGTATATGTTATAATTATTGATAGGATTGGCAGCCGTCACCCAAGAGGAGGGGTGAATTGGGTGTTTATGAAAACATTGGAAAATATTTTCTTTAAAACTTTTTCAACAAACTTAAAGAGATTTTGCAGCGGAAAACAATATAATGTTGAAAAACGATTGCGCTTAGGCGAATAATATTAATACTATTATGAAAAACTAATATGCGCAGATACGAATTAAATAAGAACAATGAAAACCGTTACCACGCTTATTATTTTAAATTCGCTTAAAATAGATTATTACGAAAATAGTTGTTATGATGCACAACAAATAAATATAACAACAGAATATAAAAGAGATAGGGATAGAAGAGATTGCACCGGAGATTTTATCCTGGTTCGGCAAACCTGGCCTACTCCAGTCCCCAAGCGACCCGCTTGAGCTTTTCACTAAACCAAGACGCCACGCGTCCCCAAGTACAACCAGAGCGCCCCGCAAGCTACTAGGAACCTCCTTTCGCTAGGGACCTCAACAACCAGATAGCCTAACTACTAGGTGACCCACCGTTCGTCTAGCACTACCCAATACACAAGGGTTCCTCACCCTACAACCACGAACGCAGCACGTCCGCACTAGGAGATCCACTCCCTAATCACTAAGGGTTACACACCCCTTACACAAATGGTTTTCGGATAAGAGATTGAGTACAACCACTATAATGCACTCTTCTTAGTGCTGATACAACAATTTGGCTCTCTAACAAAAGTGTGTTCTAATCAATACTAATACAACAATATAAGCTCTAGTAGTGGTGCTGAATTTAAATCACAAGTATTATGGCCAAGAAAAGGTTTTCTTCTCAAATAGATATTAACAATAAAACCAGAGAATTGGAGAAGGAGAAGAGGAAGAAGAAGCGATCAGAAAAAAAGGTTGGATCAGAAAATAGAAAATGATCAAATCATTTTAAACACATTTTTAACACATGTTTAAAATCAAAAACCAATCTTAAAGATTTAAGAATTAAAACCAATGATTTGAAAATATTTGAAATTCAAATTTTGAATTTGAAAATAAAATCGGAATCAAATCAAAAATGATTTTGGAAATAAATCAAATTTAAAATAAGAATGAAATAAAATCCGGAAATATTCAAAAATGATTTTCTGAAATCAAAAAAGTAAAATAATATTTTTGAAATCAAAATCAAATCAAATAGATTTAAAGAATAAAATAAAATAGAATAAAATCAATTTTGAAATCAGAAACAAATAAAATAGATTTAAGGAATAAAATAAAAGATTTGAATCTTAAACCAAAAAGGAATATTTTCAAAACTAAAATCAAATTCGAATTTTGAAAATAAATCAGAATCAATTATGTAAAAACAAATCAGGAAATAAATCAAAATGATTCTGACACGTTTTTCAATAAAATTTGAGGTAATCGATTACTTCAAGAAGATAATCGATTATCCCTTTAAAAATAGAAACTTTTAAATTCTTTTGAAAAATCAGTAATCGATTACAACATAGAATTTAATCGATTACTTCACTTCTGTTTAATATATGATGCAACTGATATAATCGATTATCACTGGTCAAATAATCGATTACACAGCCTCTGAAAAATATATGATGCAACTCCAGTAATCGATTATCTGTGCCAAGTAATCGATTACTTTCACACAAAAAGTAATGGATTAGCCAGGTTCAAATACTCGATTACACTCTCTCTGGATTTTCTATGATGCAACATAAATAATTGATTATCTTGAAAGAGTAATCGATTATCTCTGTCAAAACTTGTCTTAACAGATTTTCACAATTTAGAGAAATCCAGCTAGAGGTTGTCAAGATATATTTTCACAGTGAATCAGTTAAGTCTTTAAAAAATATGTTTTTAGAAAAACTATTTTCGCAATTAAAAACATTTTTCATAAACTAAGTTAAAAACAGATTTTCATGAAAACATATTTTGCAATTAAAACATTTTTCATAAAAAGTTCTTTTCTTCTCCTTAACATGAAAAACTAATTTTGGCCATTAGACACTTGTAATAAAAATTCATTACCTTACAAATTTCCTATGGGCCAGGCTATACTAAACTTGAACATGAAGCTTGAGCCTTGACTTTAGCCTTGAAATTTGATGCTTGAACTTGATGCAGCTTGATGCTTGAAACTTTGAATCTTGTTTGTAATCATCAAAACATTATCTTCTAGAATCCTTCTAGCATTACTCTTTACGTCCTTTGGGGCAAGCTTGACTTTCAACAGTATAAAATTAGTTAGTTTTGCTTATAATTCGAGTCGAAGGATTACTAATTAGTAACATTAAAATCAAATAAAGTATGATAGTGCATGATTAACTTACCAATCAGCCCCACTTTAATTTGGGTCTTTTGGTATTATTTTTCTTATATACCAACCGGTACCCGGATCTGGTTTATCAAGAATCTGACTCATATGATCTGACTCAATTGAGCTCGCATTAAGCGGTAGGAGTCTCACAGCGGGGATTGCTCCATTCCGAGACTTGAACTCGAGACTAGTTGGTTAAGAGACCAAGTGAGCTGCCACTTGACCAACCCCATGTTGGTGGGTCTTTTGATACTTGATTAGGGATGAGCAAAATATCCATGCCAGTGGATACCCGCAACGGGTACCCACACTATTCCCATGCGGCTGGGGACGGGTATTATGATACCCGCCCCGCGGGTACCCGCATATATAAAATAATATTTTATTAATAAATATTATATATTAATATTTTTTATTACTTTGAGAACATATAAATTTTATTTTATTTATATTTCATATTGAATTTTAAAGATAAAATTATAATGATAAACATTTATCATATGTATGTAATTCTTCATCTTATAATTATTTTTATGTATATTGATTATTTTCAAAATATATAATTATATAATAAAAGTTTAAAACCCGTGGGTACCCATAGGTATCCGTTACACGCACAATACCCATAAATACCCGTGGGTATAGGCATGGATATGAGTATGCACTACCCGTGCCCTTGGATACCCATACCCATCCATATACTTGATAGACATAAAGTAGCACATTACCTTAAAAAAATAATAATAATAATAATAATAATATCAGATTAAGTAAAAGGAAAATGCTAAGGGTGCCCTTACGGCATTAGGGCATTGATTAAGGAAACAAAAGAGACAGTTTTATTTTGAAAAATGGTGAATTTAAAACTTTGAAAATTAATGAACTTAGATTTTCAATGCAAGTTTTCCTTTAGTGTATTCCTTAACCAATGCCTTAGGGCACTGGTTAACAATACCCAAAAACTAATATACTTTATGAAAATTGAAAATGCTTTAGGATCTCTTTGCTAAAATTAGTTGAAAATTGTTTGTCAAAAATTAGTTGTAAACTGCATAAATTTGTTAAATGACTTTTATAAAAAAAAATATTACTCCATCTGTCTCTATATATAAGACTCTCTCGGTAGATTTCACGTTCATTAAAAAAATTGTTAGTTAAATTAATTATATTGAAAATGTGAATATTTGATATGTATTTTCAAAATTACCCCTATTAATAGTATTGAAAATCTAAAAATTGTTAGATAAATATGGGTATCTGTGGAAATGAGTAACCAATGGTCATTAAAAATTGATATAGAGTCTTATAAATAAATAAATAAAAGTATCAAAAAGTCTTATATATCAAGACGGATGTAATAATATATATTGTGATGAAGGTAAAAATTATCTTTTGCTATAATTTTAAGTGATGAAAATAAAAAAGCAATTATTGTTCTCAACACAAGCTTATACATTTGCGAAAACTACGACTTCCTCCGTTTCATATTTAATTATGTTTTAGCATTTGTTTTAGTATTTGTATCTTGGAACAAGGAAATCAAATGAAACAGGAATATGATATTATCCGACATGGGATGCTCATGGTCTGTGCCTCTGTGGGGGGTGGTGTGAGCTTTCATTTCTGAAAGCTAAAGTTAACTATTCTTTTTGCACCACTTTGCCCTTCTTGATCATATTCCTTCCCACCCTTTGCTTTTCAATCAAAAAAAAATATGAGAAGCGTTTCATCATATATCTTTTTCCCTCTCTAAATCTAAATCGTGTCTTTATTATCATATCTGATACTTCATTATTATTCTTACCTATACTTTTCTTCTCTCTATTTTCCTTAATTATTATTTTGACATATGCAGAATATATATAAAAATATTATAGGAGTATTTGTCATGCAATCAGATAGTTATGAAATTTTTAAAATGAAGTGAGGCTGATGTGACTTGACAGATTCTCCAGGAAGAGGAGCAAGAAATCATTAACATCCTCATTCACTCCTCGTGGGCCTTGAGCCCATGATGCGCTTCAAGTTTGTTCTCGAGATGGGCACAATTGCTCAAGTTCTTGGAGTCCAAATATTATCACAAGCTATAATATGTTCTGTTTTTTCTGTTCTTTAATCACCCCATAATTCAACATAAACATCCAAAAACTTATTTTATTTGCCCATAAAACTCTCTCCATGTCATGATAAAGATTAGCATTATGCTACTCCCACTCATTCTTAATATAAAACTTTTTTAAATTTTTTAAGTCCTATTTACTGTATAAGATATCATCTCAATTTTCGTTATCATTTAATTAATATTTTTTCATAAATATTTTTATTTATTCATAATTTTTTATTATCGATAATAACATTATGGTAATTTTGAAAAGGTGTATAAAATATATATTAATATTTTTTATATCACTAACTATATTGATTAACTTTATTTATGAATGTTTTTTTTAAAGAGATTAATGGATATGCATTGACGGTATAAAGTTTTTTACACCATCAGTCCATCATCTAACATTTATTTGGATTACTTTAATTTAAAAGTCAACAACCATAAACGGATAAATGGTGGATGATGCACTGATCGTGTTGGTGCATTACCTATTTTCTCTTTTTTAAAACATTCTTATATTAAAAATCAGAGAGAGTATTTCGTGGTTGAATACAAAAACTCCAAAAATGTAAACACTCCTATATTCTTCACGTTATCATGGTTGATAATAATTCATTGAACAAACGAACCACCATCTTTTACTAATAATATAAATCAATTCCATGAACCTGCTATTAGCCCGTTTGGATTCGCGGTGCAGGGCTTTGAAACGCGCGCCAACTCTACAGAGACAAAGCTTTTGCGTTTGAACCTCCCAAACGCGTATACAAACACTCTCTATGTTAAACGTGGTTATTTTATATCATATTCATTATTCTTGAAGCACATTTGAACAAAATCCTTGTGCTTAATATATGTTGCAACCCGAACAAATCGGCCACGGTAATAAAGTCCCAGGCTGCCAAACTAGCCAGCCGAAACTCAAACTCATTTTATACTTTACAGTTTCCACCTCTTTCATTGTTTTTTTTTTTTTTAAAGAAAAAGGTTTTGTGTGTGCCCTTCTATTTAGTGCTACTACTTACGAAAAGGGCACGCAATTAGAGTATGATTATTTTTTTTAACGGCAATTAAAGTATGATTTTGTTTTAGACTTTCAGTTTATAATCAAAGGCCGGTAATCCCTGACAATAATAAACAATGGTTATTTATATAGTACTATTATTTATTGGGTTTGCAAGATAGAGAACAATAATTGGTAAATTTTGAAGTCTTAAGTACACTCAATCAGTTTTAGGAAGAAAGCAAATGTAGAGCCCCATTTGAGCATTTACCAAATCGATCACCCAAAGTGTGTGACCTGGTGCTACCAAGTTAGAAAGGGATGGGGCCTCTTCCGACATCAAATTTTAAGTCGCCACATCTTCAAGCTTATAAGCTCATGCCAATCAATAATTCAATGATTATTTTATCAGAAATAGGTGTTGGAGTATAAGCATGCTTTCATAGCTGAAGGTGTTTGACAAAAACATAATCCATTTGTTTTCCTCCTTAGGTAGAAAATATATGTTACTCCGGATAAATTATTGTAAGTTTCATTATCAACAGTCATATGCTATGCTTGGATTCGCGTTCCTCATTCACTTTTATCCAAATAATTACATTTTGGATGAAGCAACTATATGAAGCTTCTGAATTTCAAACTTGCCTTGGGCCATTTCTACCATAGTCCCAAATGGTAAAAAAAAAAAAGTTTTTATATATTTGTCTCGTTTACAAGTCCAAGAGGAGTAATAGTTACTGTTTTTCATATGAGTTATAGATTCCAAACCCCATGAAGTATCCCCAAACCCCAATTTTAACATGAAAATTATCAAATTATCCTAATTAAAAAATTAATAGGATATAAACCCCATATATTATTCACAAACCTCATCTTCTTCCTCTAATCATAAACCTCATAACTACCTTATCTTCTTCCTTCCTCTATCACCTCCACTGAACTACAAATTCCCACCCCCATCACTCATCCCGTTTCATCGTTTTTCTATGTTCCCTCCTTGTCCTGCATTTTTTTTTCCTTGTGGCTCAAAACAGGGTCTCGACATATGTACCCAAAAATCACTACAGAACAGTGTATATACTGCAGAAGCCCAATGTGAAAGCGAAGCACAACATATTGCCTTTTTATATAGAAAAATAAATCTTATTAGAGAGAATGCAACAAGGCTACCTAGTACATTTGCATATCCCAAATAACTACTCCCATCCTATAAACCAGTCATGAACAGGACACCAAGAGAAACGAAAATCCTCTCTAGTAAAAAATATGGGGGTAATGAGAGAGGTAAAGATGTGATTCAAACCGGTGCACCATTGCATACATGGCACGATGCCATAAAAATAAGCCTCCATATATTTCCTAATGCAGAGACCACCCGTTTTGAGCCACAAGGAAAAAAAAAACGCAGGACAAGGAGGGAACATAGAAAAACGATAAAAAGGGATGAGTGATGGGGGTGGGAATTTGTAGTTCAATGGAGGTGATAGAGGAAGGAAGAAGATAAGGTAGTTATGGGGTTTATGATTAGAGGAAGAAGATGAGGTTTGTGAATAATATATGAGGTTTATATCCTATTAATTTTTTAATTAGGATAATTTGGTAATTTCCATGTTAAAATTGGGGTTTGGGATACTTCATGAAGTTTGGAATCTATAACTCTTTTCATATCTATCCATATTGAATAAGGTTTTTCTTTTTTAAGTAATGGAGAAAAATTAATAATTAAAAAAATATGACATAATTCATGTATTAGAAAATAAAAAAAATCATTATATTTTTTAAAAGATTTGTTTTTTGAAATGTGACAAACAATTAAACAAATAAGATGGTAGGGAGCAATGTTTTATAGAATTGGAATCATTTATTTTAAATCATGAGTTTTCGAATTTTTTTTATTATTATTATTTTAAATTATGCAATAATTCCTTGTTACTGAGGCGGTTAATCGGCTAAAAGAGTACTTTTTCTTATTATGTATTAGGCTTTTATTATTATTATTATTAGCTCTTGATATTGTATTAGGGACTGATTATTACCCCTTCTTATTGTATCAGGGTCGTAATATTTTCATGTGCCGCAATGGTCATCAACTTCAACCATAAGTTTTATGAGGAAAAATAAAGGCAAAATCCACCTTGCAAAAACATAATTTCAATCTAATAAATCAACATCCAGCTTTACAGGTTTTGTTAATTGAGAACATAAATGATGACGATAATGCATTGATGCTAAATTGCTAATGATACAGCAAAACAATGCATTTTCTGTTGAATAGTTACGCGCTTACTAAATAGACACTCTACTGCCCAAGAGGGTTGGCTGGGATGCTAAGGGAGTTCTGAGTCAAAGGCTCGACTCCTGCCTGAGACAATAATTTCTGGGTAGATCCCGTACCATAGAGTCTTTACTCCAAGGGATCAGGTGGATTAATTAGACTACAAAAAGTGAAGCCCAAACACCACCTGCGAAAAAAAAAAAATAGACACTCTACTAAAATTTTCTGCAATACATATGGCTAAGACTAATGACATCTAATTAACAGTATATGAATGAATAAATAAGAGTGTAATGTTTATGGTAAGCAAGTGGCTGCCCAATAATCACACCAAATAATCAGATGACACAAATTATCAATATTTATTATTGCTTCTTCAAGGATTTGTTCTTACACAGCCAAGGGAGTAACCAAAATTAAAAACAAAACAGTAAGAAAAGTAATAAACTGTGACATGATTTTTATTTGTAAGTAGCACACTATCGCATGAAGAAAAATTGGCAGGGGAAAATAAGAGCTAGTTGGAGGTAGAAGTGGGATTGTGGTCAGTAATAACAGTAGTAGCAGGGTATTTCTTAGCATTCTTGACTATTTTAGTGAGTGCTGCTTGTCCAAGATCTAGTCCACAAACATCAGCAAGACGCACTAGATATAGCAAAACATCCGAAAGCTCTTCCTCTAAGTGTTCTTTATCATCACAACTCCAATTTGGTAATCCCTTTGCAACTTCTCCTTTCCACTGGAATATCTCTGATAACTCTCCCACCTCTCCAACCTGCATAAACCACCACAAATTAAAACTAAAATGTCCATTAACTATATAGATTAATATTATACGTATAACAAATCCGGATAACATTTTCGAACAACTTTACTTTTTTACTAATGAAAAATTTTCAATATCAATGTTACATAATAGCAATACAGAGTGGAGAGCCCAAATATAGAAGGCCCAAGTATAGTGTTAGTATAATGTAATGAGAATTAATATGTTAAGTATAGTTGATGAATTATTGTTAATTTGGTATTTTGTTAGGGACCTATTGGCAATGTAAGTTCTCTTTATATATTCCTTCGTGATAAATGAAAAAGGGAAGCAAAAAGTTAAGTCTATTCTCTTCTTTATCAATTTCTTAAGAGGTACTCTGTCCTCGAAACAGAGATTGTCCCGTTCATAACAATCGATCAATTTAAGCATATGAGACTTACAAGTGCTAAAAGAAGATTTCTAGGACTGTGATATTGATCCCATCCTCTAACTTCAGCAAACTCAGCAAGCCTTCTGCTGAGGTCATGAAGAGAAACATCTCTAGTTGTTCTAGTATACTCATTATTAGAGTACTCCATATTCTTTGCTAGTTTATTTCTCTTGTTTATGTTTCATACAAAGGCACTTGCAAGTCCAATTTATAGACAACCTTACCTGAGAGTGGAGCTATAAGATAGAGATCAGAAAGGAAGAGAGAGGAGGATAAAGATTTGATAGGATTCTTGTTTTTTTGTATCCTGTATACTGCTCTAACTAATATATGCACAAGTTGTTATTGTAGTGGAGGAGCACTTGAGTGGTTTTTATCTGTTGGATGGTAATCAAACTAATCATGTCAGGTATGGCAAATATGCTTCCATCTTTATATTCATGACTTGAAGTCACTAACACTTAAAAACAATTTTGGCCCGAAAATGAACAGAAATTTGTACTAATCCTCTAGCTACACCCATATATACACGTGCATCTCTATAGAATCCAATTTTTGGCGCATGGAATCGGCGTGGAGCCGTGGACCAACAAACATTAGGAATAGAAGATTGGGATAACATTTATTCTTAGTGAATATTTTTTAAATTTTGCTATAGCTTATAGAATTACGTCTTATCTGAAAATTTGGAAAAAAACAACAAGACCAATTTCACTTGAGAAAAATGGAGTTATGCTTTGCAGGTTGGCAAGCACCAAGATGTTTGAGCCAGTTCTGTCATGTAAAACTTTGGACAGTCATAACAATCAAGCCAACGTTTTGAAAATCCTTGTCATGTATGGCCAATTCCATCTGTGTGGATGATATTATTCCCTTGGAGGTTTATAAATAATAATTTTAAAGATAAAACTTGGATGCTTGGCCTAGTACACTCTACATAAAGAAAGTGTTATGGTTCTTCAGAAAATATTATTTTACTTCCGTCTTGATATATAAGATCATTTTGAGACTTTTATTTTGTCTCTATTTATAAGACTTTGTACCAATTTTCAATGTCAATTAATTACTTATTTCTACAAACACCCATATTTATTTAACACATTTTAGATGCTCAATATTATTAACAGAGGTAGTTTTGAAAATATATATCAAATATTCATATTTTTCATTAAATTAACTAAATTAATTAAGTTTCTTAATGAACATAAAATCTATCAAAATGATCTTATATACAGAGACAAAGGGAGTATATTATTATCTATAGACGAACCTTAGACAATTATTTATCTCAAACAATCCCCTGCATTTTTTAGATTTGAGTTGCAAACGTGCTTCAGTCACACCGTAAGTCATTTATGAAGTGGGGAGCAAGACAGTCTAACTCAGCCATGTATGCATACATAACATAGCAATGATTTCAGCCAAACACTAATGGTTTTAGTTAAATGGAAATGCCTATAGGCATTGCCTCCGCACTCAATATTCTTTAAAGTACACCACAGCCACGACATTTTGAAATAGAAATCTTTTTTATAGTGCTCCACATCATTTAGCTTGTTTTTTTCTTGAAATATAAATTTGAAACGATATATTAATGGACCGACACTTCAAGAAAAATACAAAATGTTATTTTATATTTTAGGCTTAATTATGTCACAAATCTCTGAAGTTTGGGGTACTTTTGCTAGATATCCTTGTTTTTTTTTTCTTCAATATTTGACTCCCCGAAATTATTTTTGGGTTTGTTATATTTCCCTACTATCAATTCTGACCAATTTTGGTGACACGTAACATCAAAATCCTAGTCAGAATAGAATTGGTAGTAGGGGTATATGACAAACCTAGAAGTAACTTCGGGGAGTCAGACATTGAAAAAAAAAAAGAATAAGGATATCTGGCAAAAGTACCTCAAACTTGAGTAACGGGTGACATAATTAACCCTATATTTTATCATAGTTAGAAATATGCAAAAAATTGTCATGCAACATTGAGAGATCTTCACAAACAGCCTCAAGGTGAAGTAAACTTTTACCCGTGATAACACCAACTATAGCATGCAAGGCTGCAACATGTGATGTAGCAAACAGTAAGTGAAATACATAGGTAGGGTGCATGATTCTGTAGTACAAATATCAATTGTACATGTTTAAACTATGGGCCGAAGAAAGAATTTTATTTCCTGTGTAGAATTACAAATCATGACAAGAACAAAGTGCTAAATAATGAATACTCTATCAAAAGGGGAACACAAAAAGCAAAGTAACTACAAAAACAAAATTGAGCAACTTCCTCAACATAATGAATGAAGTTTTCTGTATACAAAAGAAGAATCAACTGTGCATGACATTTTTTTTCTATGTAATTGCAACTATGTTACACCTTAAAACTATGCACTCTTTTTCTAAACACAATTGACTAACCAAAGTGTCCATGATTTGAGTCTTCCTTGAGATCAGATATCCTAATCAGCATGGCTAGAACCTCCTTCATGTTAGGCCTAACCTGCGGTGCCTCGGACGTGCACTTCACCCCAATCCTTAGCAGCTCAGCCATCTCCTCAGCCCCACCAACTAGCCCAGAACCCATCAACATAACCGGTATAGAACGGCTGCTTAACCCATGATGTAGTCTTCCATAACCCATGACACGCCTGCCCCATTCCACCAAACATTCTTCCCCTCCATCCACTGCTCTTCTTCCTGTTGCAAGCTCCATAACCAACACCCCAAAACTATACACATCTCCTTTTGTGGTAGCTTGCCATGTTTGTCCATACTCTGGTGCAACATAACCAACTGTGCCAGCCACCATTGTGCTCACATGGCTATCCCCAGCATCAACCACTCTAGCGAGTCCGAAATCTGTAACCTTGGCCTTACCATCTTTGTCTAGTAAAACATTGCTAGCCTTCACATCTCTATGCACAATAGAAGGGTAGCATTCATGGTGCAAATAGAGTAGTGCTCTAGCCACATCAATTGCCACTTCTAGCCTCCTCCTCCATGTGAAACGTGTTCTATCGGTCACTAGATCCTCCAAGCTTCCACCTTCTATGAACTCATAAACCAGTATCTTCTCAGAACCATTTAGGCACCAACCATAGAGTGTGACCAGATTAGGATGAGGCCAACCAAAACCATGACCACACAGAACCTCCATTTCGGCCCGGAATTCCTTTTCGCCCTCAAGTCCTTCCCTCTGGAGCTTCTTCACAGCCACCACTCTACCATCAGGAAACACTCCCTTGTAAACTGTTCCAAACCCTCCTTTTCCTATGACCCTGTCCTCTGAGAAGCTGCAAGTTGCTTTCAAGATGTCATCATGTGTAAAAGCTGTCTTGTCCAAGCGGATGACCTTAACTGTATCAGACAACCAAGGTGAGGATCCAGAGCTACTTGAATCATTCCACTGTTTTGTGTCCCTCAAGAGGTATCCTGGTTCCTGAGATGGGCTTTTCAACATTACACAGACTATAATAGTAAGAATCCCAAATATCATGAAAGCCAGTGTTATAGCCAAAAAAACCAAAAGCACAGACAATTTTGAAGTCCTTTTCCGGCTTTCATTGCGATTGGTCATGTTTTTATTATTTGTGTTGTTCGCATCAATGAAGCTGGGAAGAATCAAGAGGGGGTCCCCGAAATATGAATCTCTACCGAAAGTAGCAATTTGTCCGGTAGTCGGGACTGCACCAGATATGAAGGGGTTGTATGAGATGTTGAACTTGTTAAGCCCATCCAGGTTGTTCAACCTTGTGGGAAACAAGCCAGAGAAATTGTTGTAAGACAAATCCAGATTGAGCATACATTGCCAGTTGTCAATTTCCATGGGAAGCTCACCTGAAAATTGATTTCTAGTGATGTTCAAGACCACAAGGGGCATACCTCCCATCTCGGGAGGGAATTCCCCAGAGAAATTGTTGAGCCCCAAGTGCAACATGCTGAAGTTCACCATTGTCCCAATAGCTGGAGGGACTTCACCACTGAGCTGGTTCCCACTTAGCTGAACATACCCTGATATCTGAGGTGTGCTATGGGAGGAGCCAGGTGAACAAAATGGGAAAAGACCATATCCTTTGAGCAACTTGTCCCAAAGGCCTCTACAATTCTTCCTTGTTAAGATGCTATATACAAAGCTGAATGGAGGATAATCTGCAGGGATCCATCTCTTCATTGCTAAACATTCACCAGAACCAGCAATCATTATATGCACTTTCCTATTTGCTTCGAATGTGGCGGTGGCGTTCCTTCCTATTTTGGACAATTCAGAAGGCAACTTCCCAGAGAGCTTGTTGTTAGCAAGGTTTAACCATAGCAAGCTTGAGCAGTTTCCCAACTCGGGGGGGATTTCTCCGGTTAACGAGTTATTTGCTAGCATTAACCATAAGAGGGAACTCAAGTTTCCAAGGCTTTTAGGTATTGACCCATTCAAATTGTTGAAGCCAATGTCAAGTGCTTGGAGGCGCCGCATGTTACCAAATTCAGGTGGAATAGATCCACTGAATTGGTTATAAGATAACATTAAGAACTTCAGACTTGGCATTTGAGAGATTTCAACAGGTAATGGACCTGAAAAGTTATTGTAGCTTAGGTCTAACCGAACTACGTTTGGCAATTTAAGAATTCCTGATGAATTCAATCCTCCGGTGTAAGAATTTGAGTGCAATAGAAGAAAGCTCACTTGCTTGAATTTCCCAAATATATCTTGTATTTCTTCACCAAATCCATTTCTGCTCAAATCCAAGAAATCCAATTTAGTCAAGTTCAAAAGGGTGTCTGGAAGATCTCTTGAAAAGCTATTGTTCCCCAAGTACAATCCCCGGAGGCCTGAAATGGATCCAATTTCAATGGGAATACTACCATTAAAATGGTTACTAGAAAGATTCAGAGTGGTCAAGTTCTTGCAGTTAGCAACACCCTTTGGTGCATCACCAACAAATCCATTTTGTGAAAGGTCTAACTCTTCAAGGTTACAATTCCCTACTGGAAAAGCTTCAGAAGGAATAGTCCCATTGAGATTGTTCTCTGCAACAGAAAACCTTCTCAGCCTCGCAAATTGCATCCATATTCCCCCACTCAGATTGTTGGTGCTCAAATCCAAGTACTGCAACTTGAGACATCCATCAAAGATGTTATTATCAATCCTACCAGTCAAGTTGTTACCTGAGACATTCAAAGCAACCAAATCATGACAAATTTCTGGGAAATTAAAGCCAAACTCCCCCTCCATTCTGTTGGTAGACAAGTCCAGTGTTTGCAAACTTGTCAATCCAGTCAAATTAAGCTCTCCTGTGAGAATATTATGAGACAAGTTGAGATGCAAGAGCTTCTGGCACTGCCTCAAATCATCTGGAATCTCACCAGAGAGGGTATTGGCAGAGAGATCAAGGTGTGTAAGCTGAGTGAACATAGAGAAATTGGCGAATATCTTGCCGGTGATGTCATTGGAAGAGAGGTCTATGCCAACCACTCTCATGTTGGTGCATGAGATTCCTGGCCATTCACAAGGATTGGTGCTGTTCTTGTTCCAATATGTGTACCTTCCCTGGTCTGCAGCAGTTTGGTTGTCCAAGTAGGATTTCAGCATCAACAGAACTTGTTTATCAGTCTCCAAAGAATCCTCGGCAACAACAACTATGCCTATTAAAAACCAAACACAAAAACATAATTTGCATTGGTAAACGGCAAAAAAAAAAGACAACTTTGTATAACAGAAACATCAACATAGGAAACACAAAATAAAACAGTACTAGAACTCAATAACCGTTTCCAAATAGCAAAAAAAAAAAAAAAAAAAAAAAAAAAAGCAGCATACATGGTTGAATGTTGATAATGAATTAATGATCATTGATTTTACTAAGAGCTTTAGTCATTATGAATAAGAAACTTATCAAAAATAAGAATAAAAGAGAGAAATTTTGAGAAGTGGGTACCTGAAAGAAGGACCAAGGAAAAGACTAATAAGAAGTGGCAGGAATATGATTCCTGCTGTGACATTTAGGTTCTCGTTGCCACTTCCTTTTGTTTGTTTTTTTTTTGTTTCCTTCTGTTCTTGTGCTACTTGTAGGTGTGTTTTTCTTTATTGAGCAAAACACAAATCCTGATTATTCCTCTTGGGATGTGTGAGTTGGTTGGAGAGTTAGAACATGGTGGTGCTTCCTTGGCATTTTTGTTCTTTTGTTTTGTGGGTTTTGCTTGTTGTTGGTATGTGTAGAAGGGTGGTTATTTATTTATTTATTACTATATGAAATGAAAATAAATGAATGGTTGATACCTTCAATAATAGTAATAGTAATAGTAATAATAATAATAATGACGAAAAGGGGGTTTGCTTGATGAAGGGGGAAAGTATGAGTTTCAGAGAATGTATGGTTCTGGTTATAACTACTGGTAGTTTCTAGTTTATACTACAAGTTTGTTTATTGAAGTAGTAAGTCAGAGGGAATGAAGGAAGGGAACAGAGAAACTGAGAGTCACAGGGGCATTTGCATTACGACGTGAGGGTGCGGCGGTCGAGCCGCCCTTGCTGACCGGTTTGCGTTTGACTCAACTCAATTCAATAGAGAACACGGCCGCGGTTTATGCATTTGTTTTTATTATTATTATTATTATTATTATTATTATTATTATTTAACGCAGATATTATCTTTTTGGGCTGGTTTAGTGAAGATGATAAGAAAGACATGATAAAAAATACTCCTTTGTCTCGTTGATCCTATATATAGGACACTTTACTGAACATATATCATTTGTCTCGTTGTCTTGGTAAAAAAATGCAAAAAAATTTGTCTCATATTAAAGTAAAAAAATAAATAAAAAATCTTAAAGATAGTATATTGTATCGATAATTGATAAGTAATTAAGGAAAACATATTTAAAGATTTTTTTTGGAGGCAATATTACAATATGTATTAATTGTAATGATATGAAAATTTGTATAATATCAATTTGTAATTAATGAGTGAATCATGCATTATATTAAACAGATATTATCTTATTTTCATTGAATTGTTTGACTTTTACTTAGATAATGGGACGAAGGAAGTAAATATGATATGTGTCACTTGTGAACCAATTATTAATAAGGTAAGTATCACCCAATAACATAGGCCTACGTAATTAAAAGGATTTCTAAAGCTAATTTGTTGGGGAAAAAAATATAGTATTGCTTTAAAAATTAAAAAAAAAAATTGTACCGAAGGAACCCAAATACACATTCATTTTAAAAATGAATATCTATTTGTCCTCGTAAGATAGCCCAGTTGGTGGCTGCAGGGACATTTAGGATTTTCCCTTTCCCATATCATGGGTTCTAGTCACAGACCTCCCATGCAAACCAAAAAAAAAATATCTATTTCTTTTTTTGGTAGACTTCGAATATCTATTTCTAATGTAAAATGTATCCTTCCATCGTCACACCTTGATAAAATTGGATAGAGGCAAGCGTGGGTCGGACCGAGAATGGATATAAAGGAGAATAATCAAGGTTCAGAGTTTTTCATCATGCATATATCGTGTATAATTACCTATATATATATATATATATAGTTTTTTTTAATGTAAAAAAATATCTCAATTTTTACTATGCCTATATATATATAAGTATATCTTTTTTTCATATATTTTGTACAACTAATTATGTGTTTGTATTATTTTTTTAATGACTAAATATAAAAAATTATTTGTTACATCTATGTATTGAATTTTACTTATTATATACGGACTCCTCCCTCTAATTAATAACTTCTTCATCCGTCACTAGGTTTGGTTTGGAATGAGTTTAGCCTAACTCAAATCCGGTCCAAAAGCTAAATTGAAAAATTTGCTTAAACCCTAATCAAGATCCAATCTTGACTTAACGAGACTTGAGATGAATCGGGATCAACCAAACATATTAATATAATAGATAAATTTAAACATTTTGTATAACTAAATCATAAAATTAAAGAAATCAAAGTTTAAACTAAAGTATACATTGCAATATTATGCAAACTATAAAAGTATTAATAACTATACATTTAAAAAAATTAGGAATTTAAGTCAATAAAATTTATTTACCGCACTTTATTGGAATATATAAATATATACTTCATCCAGCTCGAATTATAAACATAACAAAAAACATATTTTTCTTGATTTAAAATATAAACAAAATTAACTAACTTTATCAAATTTTGTTTCATTCACAATACCACTTTCCTAAATCATCTCTAGAAAATTGTGATCTTATTTAATTTTTGTTTCATTTACAATACTACTTTTCTAAAATACCTCTACTTTTTATAAATTTGATAAAATTAAATACAATCAATTAACTTCCTTAATAAGCGTAAAAATAGTTAAATTTGCTTATAATTCGAGCCGGATGGAGTATATATGTATATTCAAAAAAATGTAAATATTGAAATAGGTTAATTAGAATAACCCGAATCATAATCAGAATCCAACCTAAAATTACAATTTTTATTTTATTTTTTTAAATGGACCTAAAATTACATTGAAACTAGCTTTTTTTTTCTTTTCAACACAAACCCACTAAAATGAGCTTTGGATAAAATCGAACTGGTAAGACATGTTGAGTCTCGATCACTCCTAAAACTGCATATCATGGTTTTTGACTGGGCATCCAAGTGAGTTAGTATTAATTAAATTAAATTATAAAGTGGCTGTGGTGGTGGTTAAGATAAAAGATTTCCCGACTAGTAAATTATAGGTTTCAGAAATTCATCGACACCACCAACCACTTTGAGTAAAGGAGGGTGACATGGTTAAAAGTTAAAGCCGCAAGATAGAAAATGACATCGCTGAGTATTATATACTTTATGTAAATTTCGTGGGAAATTTGGCAACGATTAAAGTTAGGGAAGGAGTTACTAAAACATATGTAGTATACGCCCGCGGTTTTAGACTGAAGAAAAAGTTGGATGAGATTCCCCTCAAAGTATGTAGTGGTAAATAAATGTATGGAAGGAAATGTCGTGGTCACGTACTGATGGTGCAAGCTGAGTTTGGATAGCGATGAACGTCCCAATCGTGAAGCAAGTAATGAAAATGTGAACAAATACATACAAAGTAGCTAGCTAGCTCTAAATAAAGGTACCTAATGCACCTCCATTTTTGGTATAACTGTATATATAAGTAAGTAATAATAATGCAATATTAATCAACATCTTGCCTGGCTAATATCACCTTCTGCTACCAACAAATTCCATTTTAACATTTTTACTATATATATGAGCTACGCTTATTGATCAATGAAAACCTTTTTTTCTATTATTTGTCATCTATATACGAAGTTTGATATTAATAAAAAAAAATATCTTTATATTTTTTTTAATTTAAAAATAATAAATACTATATCCATGAATACCAATCAAAGTAGGAAAAAAAAAGAGTTAAAAGATGTATTAAATATCTGACCTCGTATTTTAGAATATCTTATGCATGATTGATTTATCCTATTTATTGGAAATATTGCAAATGTCACATTTCTACTTCAAATATGAAATTTAGTAGTCAGGGCTAGCTGGAGCTTAGAAGGTAAGTTATTTGATATTAGTAATGCATATTTACTTGAATTTTGAACTTCTGACATCATCTGTGTTCTGTATAACCGAGAACAGCTTAATTTTAATTTATCAAAAATAATTGAGATTAATTAATTTACTAACATTTCACGTTTTGAATTGAAAAGTGCATTAAAATAATATGAGTAGAAGTTCGGTTCTGATTTTATTGTTTTGACGTATACTACATATTTAATGAGAAGATTTATCGGCACCATAATTTAAAATTATTTGTGCACAATCTATTTTTCTTTACTACTATTGCATGCACCAAAGAAAAAATAATCTATCTATTGTATTGTATTGCACTTGCACCCAACTCAATCAATATTCTAATGTCAAACTTGACTTTTAGTTTTTGGTTTCTTCCTATGATAAAAGTGTAAATACAAAATAAACAAAAGAGTAGTAAAAAATGGGTTTTCTTAATCTCAACCATTATAATTGAAAATAAGATCGAATCCAATAAAAAAATATATATTTTATGAGAAATGATGAATTTAATAAATATAAAAACTTATACTTTTATTTTTCCCATAAAAAAACTACAGTAAGGTTTAATCAAATAAGTTTATAGTACTTACTTTGTTGTACACATAAATTAATAAATAAGTAAATAATGTAAGAAATTGATATATTTTAACTAAATTACTCTTATTTAATAAGTAGGAGAGAGTAATAATAAATGTATGAAGATTATATTGAAAAGAGACGAAGAAATAAATAATGAAAGAGAAAATGTAATAAAAACAAGCATATACTTGAAAAAAGAAATATAAATAAGTATTAATTTTCTAAAAATGCATAACTTCTGAAATAAAATAAAATGTATAAATATACATAATTTATTGAACAAATGGAGTACTAGTATTTCTCTGTTTGTTCATGAATTGATTACTAATATTAAATTTGGTTCCTAAATTTCAAAAGTTTGCAATTAAGTCAATGAACTTCAAAATCACATACAATTGGGTCTCAAATCAATAGTAGGGTTTTATTACTCTCTTAGTGATGTTATTGATGTTTACCTATTTATTTTATCTTATAAGTTATGTACTTCTAAAAATTCAATATTCATTTATATTTATATTTTTAATATATCATGATTTATTATATTATTTTTTTCACTATTCATTTTTTATATCTGTACCAAATTCATACATCACCTACTCATTTTTTAATTTATGTGCACTTTCTAAATTAACATAACTTACGGAAGCATTGAGAGTGATGATTTCAAGGTTAAGTTTCACCTAGTTAATTAATTAATACTCCCTTCATGCCGTATATTTTGGTATTTTAGGTTTTTTTTATTCCATATTTTTTGTTTTTAATACAATTTTAATGCATAAATATATTTTATTTTTTTCTCCAATTTTAACATTTATTCAATCATTTTTCTTACTTTTCATTAATTCTACTTTTATCTTCTCTCATCTCTAAATCACTACACATTAATTAATGGACAATCTTCCTAATAAAAATTAAAAATCTGTTTCATGCAGTAAACTAACACATGGTTCATTTTGAAATTGGTACTGAACAATTCAGTGCGTTTTTCCATCCACGTTTTCGAATGATCCACAAATTAAACTTAACTTTTTTTTAAAAGAAAAAAGAATCAAGTAATACACACAACACATCCCTAAGTCCCTAACCCCTTTCACGAAAAGTAGGCGTGGACTCAAATAGGTTCCGTATACTTGCTCAGGTAAATTATTGTCTTTTCCATTTTTTTTTCCCAAATGTTTCTATATAGGAGGATTATCAATTATCAAGTGGTAAAAAGAAATTGATGTCTCCTTCAGAGTTTGTTGGATTACTCAATACTAGTACTCCTCTTTTCTTTTTTTTTTTTTTTTTTTTTTTTTACATAAACGTATATTGTTTTCTGTTTAAGCTAAGAAGAGAATCTCTCATCAATCATCATCCCCGCGGGTTGTGGTCCAAGCAAGAAACAAACGCTTTTTATTATAAACTCGTAATTAAATGAAATGGCCATTTTCACTACGTAGCTAGCAAGCACTTTTCAAGAGGTCAATGAAATTCATATTTGACAAATGGAGGCATCGTTGAATAACGACCATTGCTAATCAATGGTTGGTGAGCAAACGACACACGTGCCGGCCTCCGTCGCACCCTTAGATTTGCCTTTAAGGCAACCTTTATTACGCCCACTCATTATAAATTTATAACTATTGACATGTGATTGTTAATTTCTGTTTTCTAAAATTTTTAATTGATACTCCAAGTCTCCAACCGATGCTAAATATTCCGCATAAGACTTCTTTGAAAACTTTTTTTTTTAATATAAGTCACATTTTTAATTTTTAAAGGTATTAATTATTTATTTTTCACAAACACCTTTATTTAATCAACATTTTGTAAATTATCAATAATAACTATAAGGAAACTTTTGAAAAAGTATATAGTAGTACCAAATATTTATATTTCCAATATCAATAACAATATTAAGTATTAACTAATTTTCTCAAAAGTTGTGAAAATTGGTCAAAAAAGCTTATAACTAATTTATTTAATGATTCAATTTTCAAAAGAAATATTAGATAATTTTACTATAATATCCTCAATTTTATTTAATTAAATAAAATAATTTTTATTTAATTTTATTTTTTGAATAAAAAATCTCAACCAAACACACTCTTACTTAGCTTTAATATTGCACGTACATACATTCGTCTAGGAGAAGTCTCTTGATCATTTATATTCCATGAAATTACCAACGTTCGTTCCTCTAATCATCTTATCACTATTAGTCATGTGAACTACGTATACTAGCCATAGCATTTTTTTTTTCCTCCCCTCAAGTTTACATATATTCACTAAAATATTACATACTTCATCACAAACCATGTACGAATTTTCAAATAGTTCGGAAGCCAAATCTAATCCGTTAACCTCGAAGCAGGTCAACGATTACGTGCCTAACCCAACTTTAGTACCAAACCGGGAGTAGTGGACCATCTTATATAATCTCAAAGGATTAGTGCCCCAGTGCCCCTGTTCTTGCTTACTTTAGATAGAAATTCAACAGCAATTTCAAGCTATAATAGTTTAGTTATTATTATTATTTATTTATTTATATTTTTGACTATGAGAGGAAGGAAAAAATTATACACATATTATTATTAGTTATTTATGCTTGTATTTTATGTATCGCAACTCTACTAAGTTTGAGGATATACTCCTTCTAGTCTTAAATATAAGAAGAAAAAAATAACTTCACACTGATTAAAGAAGTTAGTTGAGTGCAATTAATTTTCTCGAATTCATAAAAAAATAGACTACTTTAGAAAACATGCATAGTCTCGAATTCATAAAAAAATAGACTACTTTAGAAAACATGCATAGAGAATGGAACAAAATTAAATGATATAGCCACTTTTTTTTGGTTGCCCATCCGGTTCCCCAAGTACTACGTAGGTACATCTGGATCCGACCCGGATTGTTAGGACTTAAACACACGAGGAGAGCCAAACCCAAAAGACTAGTCCATTAGGTGGGAGAGTCTCATGGCTTAAGTACCACATTGAGATTCCTAGGCTATTCAATGTGGGACTCTTAACATTGCTGCCCCCTTTAAGGGCCAACGTCCACGGCGGCTTTCACTCTATCGACACTGACATGATGGTAGCACTTTCTCTCTTGGCGGGTATAATCCAGCCTATAGGTAGCCCTTTCCGTGGTTCAACCTCTCAATGACTTAAACACATGAGGAGAGCCCACCCAAAAGACTAGTGGGTGGGAGAGCCTCATGGCTTAAGTACCACGTTGAGTTTCCTAGGCTACTCAATGTGGGACTCCTAACACGGATCGTGTGTCTGACTATGGTAGGTGAGTCTCCCAACATGAATTTTTTGCATCCACAACCCGACACCTTGATTAAACGAGACCGAGCTGCTTACCACTCGTTCCAACCCATGTTGGTAATGATATAACCATTTTACGATATTTAAGAAATGATTATATTGATAATAAAAAGTTAGTTAAGTTTTATTTATATTTTAGACAACTAATAAAGTGTTTCTATTTACTTATATTTAAGAGAGTAGTGATTATAGGAGTGTTTGTTTATTAGTATTTTAAAATATTAAATAAGTCTCCCCTACACTTGAAAATTACTCTCAAAAACATTTCTCTAGTCAAAATTCACGTTGGATTCTCACATATAGTCGTTGTTTTTTGTTTCATACAATCTTGGTTGGCTCACGTGCACAAATATTCAACCAATGGGGATTTGTGGAGAAAAAATATATTCCTTATGACCCATAAAGTTAGTAAAAAACATAGAAATTTTTTGTCCTAAATTTAGGTTAAAATAATGAATAAAAAAAATTAAAAATTGCATTATATATTTTGTGATTGATTAATTGAGAAAACATGTACTACCTCCGTCCCTAATTATAAGGCCCTCTTGGGAGATTTCACGTCCATTAAGAAAGTGAAATAATTTAGTTAATTGTATTGGAAATGTGAACTTTTGATATGTATTTTCAAAATTACCCCTATTAATATTATTGAGAATCTAAAAAGTGTTAAATAAATAGGGTTGTATGTTTGTGGAAAAAAATAATTAATGCTCATTGAAAATTGGTAAATGGTCTTATAAATAGGGACAAAATAAAAGTGTCAAGAGGACCTTATAATTAAGGACGGAGGAAATATTAAATATTTGCTTTAATAATTTGTTGATTTGAGGGATAATACATTAAAAGTATGTTTCTTTATATTTGTTGAATTTTAAAAAATTTAAAAACTTTTTTAGATGGAGGGTGTATAACCTTTGAGGTTCAGATGCCCCGAAGGAGATAAACACATGCCTTGGACTGAAAGTTACTCTTGTCCCCGCACGTACGTGTAGTGTAATATTCAATAATATTAATTATTGACCATACAAATATAACCAAATTTGCTTGCACTTCCTGACATAAACCGGTCTTTATTAAAACCATGCATATAGACCAAATGAATGTTTCCAACAAAGGTTTGAAAAATACTTCTCCGACTCGAATTATAAGCAAAATCAATTAATTTTACGTTTATTAAGGAGGTTAGTTGATTGTATTTAATTTTCTCAATTTTATAAAAGAATAGAGGTATTTTAGGAAAGTTGCATTCAGAATGAAACAAAAATTAAATAAAATAACAATTTTCTAGGGATATTTTAAAAAAATGACATTGGGAATGAAATAAAATTTAAAATATTTTAAACCAAAAGATGTATGTTTTTTGTTGCTTATATTTCGAGGATTACTATTATTATCCCAATTTTTTTTAATAAACCGATTAGTGTAATGAACAAAACCAAACTAATTCGGAATCGAGTTTGGTAATGACAAAACTTTTCCTATCAACTATTTAACGCAGTTACACACCGAGAGTTAAAAGCTCTATCTTATTCAACTAAATCATTTTGCGTCAGCTAATAAATAAATGAACAAATCTATGACTGTACATGTTACTATAAGTTAATGGACAAATATTGACTCTAAGATATATTCCCCCCCTCTTTTTTGGACAATACCACGAAGACGGTGAAGTGGAATCTGAAATAATATTGTTACTACTATTTTCTAGGACATACAAAGACCGATGACTAGATGATGGGTGCATAAATTGATGAAATTGGTCTAATTTTAGCAATTGACCAGCACACGCTTCTGGAAAATTGAAAACCAAAAAATATCCCATGTCATGCATGCCGTCCATTAACTTGCCCAGCCTGGAAGAAACATTTTGCCTTTCCCTTTCAAATGGCGACCAAAGACTAAAGAATGTAAGTTGAGTGTCTAACTTGCCTTTTTGCCTCAACTCTCTTGTTCTGTTTTTGTCAACTAGCACCTATAACTCTTATGTCTTTAAAAACCACCGGAAGCAACTGGACTTCATGGCCCCAAAAGCCCTTTTGGTATACGTGAGTGTAAACAAGGCTAAACAAATGGCCCAAAAAAAAAAAAAAACTGAATAGAACTAGCTGGCCTTATTATTTACTATTTATTTATTTATTTTGTACATAGAATTGATTGATCAAAATTTGTGTTTGTAATATTAAACTAATCAAAATCATGTATAAATGGTCATATTCAAGTATATCTTTCGTTGTTGTTATAAATAAATGAAATAAGAAAATTGATAAATAGTTAAATTTTCAATAATTATTGTAAATTTTGAATTAACCACTTATCAATTAAATTAACAAATTAACTTACACAGCATATAATATCTTTCAATGTGTAACATAACAGGCTTAACTTGTGAAACACACATTATCTTTTGATAAGATAATGCTATAGCCTTATGTATATGCAATTCAAAATTGATCAAACTGCTGATCCTGCTGCTAGATACATTAAATATTGCAGAAATACTAAAACTAATAGTAAGTAGTAGCTACTCACATGGTCACATACACTTGAGTGAAGTAAATAAGCAACACACCAGTGAGACTCTTACAATTTCATATTGAGAACCTTACCTAATGGCTGATACGTTTTAGGTGTTGTTCCATAAGATGTGGAAGGACTAAATGGTTTAGGGGTAGATTCTTCTTTAAGTGCAGTTATAGCAGCCCTTCTTTTTTGCCTTTGCTCCCTGTGTCTCCTTATTTTATCCTCTAACGCTGCCTTAGCATTCTCAGCTAACTCGGCCCTGCTGAGAGCTTGTTCTGCCCGCGCCCTTAGCTCCGCAATTTTCGCCGAAGCATTTTCCAGTTCCTTTTTCATCAATGCTAATTCTGACTTGCTTCCAATTTCATTTGCCTTCTCTGCCTCTCTAACTAAGTAGTTGTAATCTTCCAAAGAGATTGTGATATGGTCATTATTATTATTCTCATTGTTTTTCTCTTTAGCTTCTTCGATCTCTTCAGAAGGATTCTGAGGTTGGATTTCGGTAACATATCCATCATTGTAAGCCAGCAATCTATGTTCCTGAAGCCGAGATTTCAGCAGTGCAATCTCCACCTGTGCTTCAATGTCTCTCTCCTTTTTCATGTTCACTTCAGCTTTAGCCTTCTTTAACTCACTAGTGAGTGATTCAATAGTAGTATTCAATCCATTTATTTCTTCCTTTGCACTCGTAAGCTCTTGTTTTAACAGATTCAATTCCGTTTCTAGTGCCTCGATGTAGACAGATTTATCCATGATCTTTCTTTCCTTTTGTTCCATGTCAATGTGAAACTGGTTCGAGTTGTTTATGGCACTGGAAGCAAAATTGTCAGGTAAAATGAGCGAGTCACTAAGTTTCTTAAGTTCCAATGAAAGAGAATCAACCTGTGTAGACTTTTCCATTAGCTGATTTTCTAATTCCTGCATCATTTCTAATTGCTTTCTCATATCTTCCAACTGTTTTTGTGCTTTAGCAGTAGCTTTTATAGCTAACTCAATTTCCTCATCTTTCTCGGACAACATAGCAAACATCTCTTTCTCAGCATTGATTGCAGCAAATTTTGAACTATGTATTGCATGATTAAGCTCTTTCAATTGCTGCAGGAGTTCTTCTTTGTGTTCCTTTTCAATCTTCAAGGCATTTTCCAACTTCTCTGCATTCGTCAAGGCGTTCAGTTCCGAATCTCTAGCAGCAACAAGTTCTGTTTCTTTGCTAAGCAGTTCCCTTTGTGTGGCCTTCAATTCACTTAAAACATGTGAAAGCTGGTCCCTGACCTTCGCAGTTTCCAAGTTCTGTTCAGCCATCTTGGATTCAAGTTCATCTATGCGAGCTTTTCCTTCAGCATACTCATTCATGTACTTGTTTCTCTCAATGTCAGACTTCCTCAGCAGGGTAGACAACTCATGAGTCATCTTTTGGTTGTTTTCCAGCTTAAGTAGTGCTTGCATATGTGCACCATGCTTTGCTTCCA
This sequence comes from Crotalaria pallida, assembly GCA_037953625.1. Taxonomy (NCBI): domain Eukaryota; kingdom Viridiplantae; phylum Streptophyta; class Magnoliopsida; order Fabales; family Fabaceae; genus Crotalaria; species Crotalaria pallida. The sequence goes on from CM075649.1 coordinate 185,418,766, forward strand.
ATTGCACCTTGCAGTTGGCTAATTCCTTTGTCAAGTCTGCAAGCTCTTTTTCACAATCACGCTGCAAACAAATAAAGCAAAATCATGGATTAGATTACAGACATTCAAATGCATGCATAAACAGTATTCAATTAATCATATCAGAGTACATGGATGAAATCTACAAGAGTGAGAGAGACTAATAATTTAAAGGCATGTTCTGTATAGGAAACTGACACAAATGTTACTATAGCTTGTGTATAAGATGAAACTTCTCAATTTGGTCCCTATCACTACATTCCTTACTTATCTTACCTTACTTCCGGTGCCCATAAGTTGATATTTCTTCTGATCACCTTTATCTCCAAAAAAGGAGAGGGCGGTCTGTACCGAATCAATTGGTTTAGTATCAATTTCACCACCCATGATTTTGCAAAACAAAATTTGCACAGCAGTGTCCCAAGGAAGTCAAAACCACAAAATCTCCGGGAAATAATTTGAAACTGGAATTAAAAAAACCATAATAATATTAGAATAGATACATATGCCATAGAAAGCATGGTAATTCACAAAGTTAACCAGCAACCGAGAAATCAAATAAGAACTCCAAAATATATGTTCATGTCTCTATATCATAATTCAAAATTCAAACACTTCACTAATGAACTTGATGAAATTATAAAACGTAGGTGTTGCTATCTAGATTTATGGTGTTGTTTTTCAATAAGGGTATAAGTGTATAACATGTGCAACAATTCACTAGTGAAAAATATAACCTATTACACTTAAAAGAACACAAAGAAAAGATATGCTAAATATAGCAACACCTGAGTTTTATCCTGGTGCGAATCATGTGATGCATACATAAAAAAAAATGTCACTAGAAGTAATGTTAGGTCCTATTGCCAAAAAATAAAGAACTAGATTGAAGCTATTAAACATTTCACAAAGGCAACGATAATCCATAAAATTTGACAAGTGCTCATAAAGAAGATAAACAGATACCTGTAATTTGAGGGTAGCAGGTTGTGATGCATGTAAATGGGGAGAAAAAAGCTAAGCGAGAGAATATGATGAAGGAAGGCAAAAAAAAAGGGTGAAAATGAACATGAATGAAACAACGTTGTGGATTGTGGAAGTTGTATTAAAGGGTATTGCATTGCGGAGAGCACGATGGTGTGGTGTTTGTCCCGAAGTGCAGTGGCCGTCGAGGAAATATTCTAGTTATTGGTTTTTCTTCCTTGGAATTGTCGGAGGAAGGAAAAAACCCTACACTCTAAGCACGAAGGAATTCAATACAGTACTAGTATATATATATATATATATGCAAATATATGAATTTATTGGCTGTGTATATACAGAATGGCATGCATGCAGCAATGATTTTGTGTTCATGGAAAAGGCTCTCCCATAGTGGTGTAGTATTCCGGTTTATTTGGTTCCATTTTTTGGAAAAGGAATTGAACAAATAAAATTTTTTATGGATTCACTTAACTTTCAGATAAGTCGATGATAAGAAACTAAATAAAGAAATTTTGCATTAAAAAAATAAAGATTTAATACTGTAAATACTTCTATTAGATTTTTTTTTACACACCAACCGATACCCGGATTTGGTTTATCCAGAATCCGACTCATCCGGTCCGAGCACTAAGCGGTAGGGGTCTCCCAGCGGGGGTTGCTCCATACCCGAGACTCGAACTCGAGAACAGTTGGTTAAAGGACCAAGTGAGCTACCACTTGACCAACCTCACGTTGGTTACTTCTATTAGATTTACTTTCTCAAGTGTTTTTATTATTTTTTATCTCTTAACCTCCTGTCTTAAGACATATGTATCATATATAAGTGCAAAAATTGTTCATTTGAACCTCATTTAAATATTTTATTTATAAAATTTATATTTATATTGACGTTCTTGTACCTTAATTTTTTGAAAAACCTCGTATTACTTTATCCGTATTCGATAATGCAATAAAGATACAATATACTAACTTATTTCATGATAAAAGACCGAATTGAAGCAAACCAAATTGAACACATATGGTTTCGTTTGGTTGGGTTGAATAGTTTAATTGCTTTTCAAATAAAATTTTCTTGCAAAAGCTGTAAAAGTAAAACTCGTTGCAGACAGCCAGACACGCAATATTGTCAATTGTAGCACACAGACACAGTTCAACTACTTGCTGAAGTACTCCATTATACGATTAGGGATACCGAAGGCCCAGATTCTCCCAGTCATTATTCAAAACTCAAAACCAAACCCATGTTCATTATTTGAAAAAAGAAGCTTAACAGGTTGTACACAAAGACCCAACAATCCATTTTACAACATGAAAAAAAAATACCAAAGAAACCATCGTGAAGAGCTTATAACCAAGCGAATCAGATAAATGACGGAACTGGAGCAAACACACGGACACGGTTGATCTAAAAAGAAACGGTGGAGTATATTGTGGTGGATCTGAAATGAAAACAGTAACGGGGCGGTTGCCGGAGCTGAAAGTGAAATCGTGAAACAGGAGAGACGAGGGAAGGTGGGGCGGACTGCGAGGGTCTGGACTCTTGAGAGCTAATAATGTGAAAGTGAGAGTCAAGACCATGCATTAGGATTCAGGGTTTTCTTGGTCAGTGATCGGTTTTCGTAGTTTATACAATTGTGGGAACAATGAATTGAACTAAAGTACTAAAATGTCAAATTGAACTGAACTACATTTTCACTTCACTTCTGTTCAGTTATATTGGTTTTGAAATTCAATCTGGAATCACAGTTCTATTTATCGGTTCTGTCCAATTATATCATATAATCCAATATATTCCAATCTAAGATTTCGGTTAGATTCGATCCGATTTTAAGTTAATTAAAACTTTTATATAACTTTTATAAAAATTAATTATTAGGTCCTAAACATATACTCCCTCCGTCCCTAGTTATAAGACCCTTTTGGGGGATTTCACGTCCATTAAGAAAGTTGACTAATTTAGTTAATTGTAATGGAAATGTGAATTTTTGATATGTATTTTCTAAATTACCCTTATTAATATTATTGGGAATCTAAAATCTTTAAATAAATAGGGGTGTTTGTGGAAAAAAGTAATTAATGGACATTGAAAATTGGTATAATGTCTTATAAATAGGAATCAAATAAAAGTGCGAAAAGGGTCTTATATTTAGGGACAGATGGAGTATATGTTTTTTGCTACAAGTCATAAACATATATAAATGAAAGAAACTATTTTTATTGGTGACACTCCTAATTAGCACAAATTGAGATAACGTTGTTCATATGTGTAGTGTGCGCGTAAGTATTAATCCTAAACCAATATATTTTGGTGTATATATTTATTACTAGCAGTTCGATTCGGTCCAATTTGGTTTTAAGAATTAAAACCAAAAACCAATTGGTTTTTCAATAATCAATTCAAAAACATCCAAACAAATTCGGTTTTTTGTGATTTTCAATTTTTTTATCGATTTGCGGGTTTTTTTGATCGGTTTGGATCTGAACACTCCTACTTATGAGTCGGATATATATTGGGATTCTTGAGCATCAAATCTTTCAAATTATAACCCTCTTACAAAGGACGCCCTAACACTCACCCCAATAAAATACCATAGTAATATTTAAGCATAGTTTAAATTTCAATAAAAATTAAATAATTAAGTTTAAACTCACATGTTTATCAATAGTTCTCTCGATATTCTATTGATTAAATGATTGTTGTACTCTTTTCATGTGTCCTAATAAAAGCATCACGTGTTTTTTATGTCACGTCAGCTGCATATATATATATATATATAATTATAAATTTTGTAATTAAATCCTGGGTCATTTGCGTAAAAATAATATTTTTAGTCTATGATTTGTCCAAAATAGCTTCATTCTTAAACAATTTATTTAACATTAGATTCTAAATAAAACGGTGATATTATCCTCTTAATCCACCAACAAAAAATAGTTGTGGGAAGCTTGAGACCCTGGACATACATAATTTCCATTGGAGTGGTTTTGTGTACAGTGGTTTGCTACGTTGTATACGTTTTCATATATCGAATCCCTTTGATGAGTTGTAGGTGATGGCTGCAACAAGAAGCATCACTTTGTTCGAATTTAAGGAAGATGTCGAAGTCTCACGACAAAAAAACCATAATTATTTAATTTCACAAATGTTTTTTTTTTAACTTTTCGTTTTGATACTTAGGATTAGGGTTCCAAAAAATCACTTCGACTCAAAATTTAAATTTGTCATTATTGCTGGCTATCTTCTTCCTTCGTCACATTATCTTCTTTTGTTGATAAAGTGGTTGTTCAATGTGTATTGGTGTTCAATGCGAATTGCAACTATCAATTGATTGGGTACGTGCACATGCTTTGCTTCGTTTATACATATGTTGTATAGACGAGCTATAAGTATGGACTCATTCGGTTACTAGATGTTGAAAATTAAACCTGTCAACTTTATTGTCACATTAATTTGTTCTGTAACAATTGTAAGTGTGAGAGATGGCACGTGTGAGAGGTTTGTATTTCATTTTTAGTCTTAATTCGTTTCTCTCACCCGTCCCACTAAAATATATACTGGTTCAAAACATGTCCTGAGCATGGGAAAAATTTGTTGGTGAAGGCAAAATCTCTACGTATCGGGATGGATTCGACTATCAGCTAAATAATATCATTGATACACATTAAATTATACTCTTTTGCTTGATATATATTTGACATTAACATAGTTAAATGTTGATTCTTTCTAAATCCTAACACTTTTCTAAATGATGATTATTGTGAATTTGAAAAATGTTTACACTACATTTGCATGAAATAATTCATGTTGTATTAACTCTTTCACATAGCAAATAAAATGGTACATGCATGGTTGCTAATAATAATCTTTTGTGACTACAAGTATTCAACCATATTTGCATGATTGATAAACATAGAATTTAATGCATGAATTTGAAATGTTCAGCTTTTACATTTTTTTCCCTTTCTTTTTTCTCGTAATAAGGGTTTCTTCATCCAATAGGATCAAATTACTTAGATCATTGACTTGACTTTTGTCTCTATCAACAAAATATTTTTTATTTTTAGTTTAATTTGTTCTCAATTAAAAAAAATATATCCGCACGTTACTGCTAGAGGTGTGAGAGGTTTTGAATTGAACCACAAAACTGATGAAATTGTACGAAACCAAGCTGAAAATTGGAATTCGGTTCATTTTCATGGTTTGGTTTAGTTATTTTTATGAAAAACGTATGACATTTGGTTTGATTCACTTTTTCATACTTTGGAAAATCGCATGAACCAAACAGAACCACAACCACTTATACTAATTAAAACATAATTTCCTTTTTTTTTTTTTCAAACTGCGACAACTTCCTTCTTCCTATTGCATTTTGTTCTCACTATTGGTGCCCAACATGGAACACCTAGTCTAATTTATCATACACAAACTATATTGTAAAATGAAAGCATCCTTCTCCCTATTTTGTTTTGTTCTCATATGCAAATAAAAGCATCCACCAAAACACCACATACAAATTAAAAAAAAAAAATCTACTCTAAACAGGTGAGACAACCAATATTACTTTTAACAAATATAAGAGATATTATGTTCTTAGTCTAAATACGTAGGAAAGTAAAGTTACCCTAAATTAGACTTATTCTACTTTTAATCTAATTAATCAACATTCTTCTTGTAGAGACACAACAAAAAACTTATTAGGAGGCTTTAGAGCTGAGACAACCACTACCACTGAGGATCCAAACGTCATATGTATGTTCTCTTCAAACAATAATTCTCTTTGTTCTCTCTCCATTCATCGCAACACACCTAACTCTCTCTATTTTCTCTCTTCATCGCATAAGACTCGACTCTTATCACCTTTCTGTCACAGTTGCAACTAGTCTTGTCATCCCCTCGCCTCTCGGTGTCACGTTTTGCAACAACATTTTTTGGGTTGTAAGTTGTAACATTTTCAAAAGAGGTCGCAACAACATTTTTCAAACAAGGGAGGTTCTTGAGGGTAACAACTTAGGACCCAAAAATTTTAGGGACACATAAATTTTTTCAATAGTATATTTATTTTTTAAAAAAAAAAATAGTTGCATTTTTGCCTTTAAGTTATTAATGGTTTCAGCATTATATCTTAATTTTTTTTATTTGTTCATTTTATTTATAAATAAGTGAACTACTTAACTTTATTTTTATAACATACTCCATATGTTCCTAAATATAACATCATTTCCCACTAAAAACATCCGGTTGAGAGAACCAACCATGAGCTCACTCCGGATCAGTCTCAAGGGCTCTTTGGTATTAAGGGTGTTGTTGGTGATATCGGTGGTTCCGCAAAGAATACGGACCAAATTAAAAAAAATAAATATAACATCGTTTTGAGTATTTTATTTTGCCTATATTTATAAGACTTTATACCACCAATTTTCAATGACAATTAAGTACTTTTTCCACAAACCCCCATATTTAACCCGTGTTTGGTATAACTGTTAAAATTATATTATGATTATTTTTATAAGTGATTATAATCTAGTATAAAACTATAATCTATTTATGTTTGAGTTTCTTAACTGAAAAATGAATTTAAGCTAAGTTGTTTTGTTTGGATATTGTAAAGAATATTATTTTTACTGAGTAAATTACAAAAAAGGGTATGGAGTGATAAGGGGTAGTTAATGTTGTTGGAGTGATAAGGTTAAAATAGGAAATTGCATGTGCTTAGAAAAATAATCTTACAAAAAATAATTTACGGCTCTTATGAGAGATCTTAGATTTTGATTATTTTTCTAATAATATAATCTAACTTTATAATTTGTATTGACAAACAAACACATTAGATTATGATTATTTTTGAAAAATAATCCAAAAACACAATTTTAAGCAAAAACAAACACCCCCTTACTCAACATTTTTTAGATTCTCAATAATACTTATAAGGGCAGTTTTGAAAAAAAAATCAAATGTTCGCACTTCCGATACCATTAACTAAATTAACCAACCTTCTTAATGGATGTGAATTCAACCAAAAATGTTTTATATATAAGGACGTAAGGAGTAACATGAAAAAATGTTTTTATTACTTATTTAAATAATACTTAAAAAAAATTCAGCTTTATTTTATTTAACACTTATTTTTATTATTGATTGTTATCATTGTTTTAATTGATTAAATATACAAAGACTCCATGTTTTAATTGATTTATTTTTAATAAATTTTTTATGAGTTATGGTCCCAATTTTTTTTTGTCCAAGCTAAGGGCCTAAAATAGATTAGAACTGGACCTAATTACACCCATGTTTACTACATAATCAAATACTTAGTGCGCGTTTGGTACGGCCGCAAACGCGCGTTTCCGCGCAACTCGAAAATGAATCTTCTAAATAAACGCGGAAATCTACTGCGGAAACAAACAGACTCTAAAGTCAAGTGCTGTTGGTCAGGTCATCTTTCGTATGCCACCTTAGCGACTAACATACCAAGATGAACATGGGGATAAACGCTAAAGCTATAGAAGATGCGCAGACTAAAGTCATTTGCTTTTTTCATGAATTACAACAAAATAACCTTTATTTAAAAGGACCAAACATATACTATTTAAGCTTTTATAATGTTTAAATAATACCAAAAGAGCCTAACTCGTCTAGTCAAATACTTAGATTCATTTTTCAATTTCAAGGGTTGATCCCAAATTTAAGTGAGTATTCAAGAGGTTATAAGTATTGTAATTAGTAGTTAAGTTGCAACTAAGCTATACACTTTTGTGAACCATCAGCATAACCACATATCAATCATCTTTCCGTGATTCTTTGTTATGTACGAATGAATTTAATTTGTACATACTAGATTAGTTGTTTATTTCATGATTCTTTGACATGTATTTTGAGATAGAAAGTTTGGAAAAACATAAATATAAATATAATTTATTTTTGAGATTTAATTATTGGTAGTGTAAAAATTTGCACTTTTAATATTAGTGAGTCAAAGCATATTTTTGACCAAGATGTTTTTTTTTTTCAATATTCTGAAATTGAAAATTATTATAATATTTTCACCTTATTATTTTTTTAAATAATATATTTCCATCTTTTTCCTAGATGATTGAGGACAAATATTACATTACGCCATAGGATGGAACATTAAAACTTAATTTTAAGGAATATCTTTTTATTTTTGGGCCGAAGCCCACAAAACAATAGCTTCCATCTAAAGCAAAATTTTTTAACATGAGATTCTATATCTAACGGTGATATACATTCATCTTAATCCAACGGTGACAAAGATTTGTGGAGGATTGAAACCCTAAATATAAATTATTCCCTGGGAGTGGTTTTGTGTGTGCGGTGGTTTGCTAGGTTTTTTGAGTTTCCAGATATCAAATTCCTCTTGAATCAGTGAGTTGCGGGTGGTGGCTGCCATGTCTGACGAGGAACATCACTTCGAGTCCAAGGGAGATGCCGGAGCCTCCAAGACCTTTCCCCAGCAAGCCGGTACCATCCGTAAGAATGGTTACATAGTCATCAAGGGTCGTCCCTGCAAGGTTTCCTTTCATTCTTGCTTTTTATTAAAGATCCAAATGATATCAATTCAATTCATCTTTTCGTTGAAGTCTCCTTGATTTGATTTAGGAATCAATCGCTTTGTTGTTTCATTTTATTGTTTAGGTTATCTGCCTCTTATAATTAATTTGACTTTTATTCGTTTTGATTCATCGTTTATGGTTAATTTATATAAGGTGATTTTGCAGATTCTATTGTTCTTTCACAAGGACCTAATTTCCTTGGATTTATTGGGCTTAAGGATCGATTTCTTGTTCTTTTTGTGTATTGGTAATTACGAGTATTCCTTTTGTTAAATCCATGGTTTTTTGTGTGGACACAGGTTGTTGAAGTTTCGACTTCCAAGACTGGTAAGCACGGACATGCTAAGTGCCACTTTGTTGGGATTGATATTTTCACTGCCAAGAAGCTTGAGGATATTGTGCCCTCTTCCCACAATTGTGATGTATGTGTATTTATCTCGATTTTGTTTTTTTATTACTATTGACTGTGTTATTTCTTTTAATACTCATTGTGCCTTTTGTAATTTTAATTTATTTTGTCAGGTTCCTCACGTGAATCGTACTGATTACCAGCTCATTGATATCGCTGAGGATGGATTTGTGAGTTGTCCTTTTTATTTTTTGTGTTAACTGTTAGTTTGATTCCCCCAATAATTAATCTTGCAATGCATTCTGATTGCTGATTGCTGTTATCAAATTATGTAATATAGCTGAGTCTGCTTACTGAAAATGGAAACACCAAGGATGACCTCAAGCTTCCCACTGATGAAACTCTGCTTGCTCAGGTTTGTGGAAATCCATGTGCTGTTTGTTAGCATTTTTTCTGTTGGATTATAGCTTCAGATTTTATGTTTCAAACTGCTTGTGTTATTTTCCCTGTTGTTCTAATTGGGGTATATATGATTGACTGGTCTATGCAGATTAAGGATGGATTTGCTGAGGGGAAGGACCTTGTTGTTTCTGTTATGTCTGCCATGGGCGAGGAACAGATCTGTGCTCTGAAGGACATTGGTCCAAAGAACTAGTTTCAACTGCTGCAGTGTTTGTTGTTGTTTCCATTTAAGCAAAAGATATTTCTGTGTAAGCCTTTATAGCTATTTGTTGGAGACTGGGCTTTATAAACTCTAGTCAGACTAGTATTCTTACCAAGGCTGTTTATGGAATGTGGTGACAAAAACTATATCACAATTTTCTGTTTTTTATTTTTTTCTCTTGTTGTCCCTGTCCTTGTCCTTGTCCTTGTCCTTGTCCTGTGACTTCCTTACGAAGGAGGACTTCTCTTATGAGAAGTTTATCTTTGTTTTGACTGCAAAGTGATAATGGGATCTGTGATATGTACGTGTAGCTCATTACAAAGCATTTATTATTGCCATATAAGAACCTAGGTTCAAATAAACTGATCAAGTTTTCTTAATATTTTTTGCATAGACATGACTGTGATTTGCTGTGCTTATTCATACTTTCTAGCAAGTCTTGGGGGAATTCTATGGTTTGTATTTTTTGTTGGTTATTTTTTGCTTTTTCCATGTTTAATAAATAAACGGGTGGTTTTATGATGCAACCATACGACCCTTTATAAAATATTTTTACACGATAATTAGCAAATGTTAAGCATATAGTAATGCTCTAAACTCGGGAAGCAATGCAATTAGTTCAACTTGTTAAATATTTAAATCTTGTTTTTCTATTAACTCGGCATAGAATAGAAGGCCGTTCGTGTGGGACATCATCTGGAAGGAGCCTGGTTATAGGATAAGGTTGTTTCTGTGGAAAGATAGGAACCTGGTCACTGATTCTGCATCCTTGCAACTGAAATCCTTATTTCTAGTTCGTGGTTTCTGTTGGTTTTTTGGTGAATAAAAGAAAATTTTAAAGATGAAGGAACCAAAAATTCTCAATTTTCATTTGTGTAATACTCCTAGCAGTAGTATTATTTTATGTTGGTATAAAGTTAAGGAGATTATGAAATTAAACCTTATCTATAAAGTCGAAGAGTACTTATTATCCATTGACACATTAAAACCTGAAAGTAAAAGCATCCACATTGGTGGATTCTTAACTTGTTCTTACTTCTTAGACATGCTACCATAATTGTTGTTACTTCTTAGACATGCTACCTTAATTGCCCATTAAAATGTGTTTTTAATTTTTTTTTATTTTTAAAATTTTTTAATCATTCTTTTGTTATGTAGCCAATGGAAGGAATACTTTACCAATATTTAAATTTAGTTTCATAGACATAGGATGTACCAATTAAACTTTAATCTTGATTAAATACTCCTATAATAAACATCCTGACAATTGTATTATGGATAATTACTTCCTTTTTTTTTTATTTACGAAGGATATAAAAGTTACTTATTTTTCTTTGTAGACCATTTTTTAAAAATTTTCTACCGAATATGCTCTTTTTTTTTCTAGAAAAACTATTTTCCTTTTTATATTCCAAATAAATTGAAGTCTTTTCTTTTAAAAAAAATTAAAAGAAAAATTATATATTCTTCTAACAAAATCAATTTAAAATCCTTGTAATTATGTCTACTCCTTCGTCCTATTATCTTGATAAAAATAAATACAAAAGGTTTTATTTCGAATTGAAGTAAAAATATAATCAAATATCTTAAAAATAATATATTATGTTTATGATTGAGTAATTAAGGAATTCTTTAAAACAATACAGTATATGATTCATTAATAATAAAAAAGATTAATGATAAAAATACAGCACAGTATAGTTTCTATTTGTAATTAATGAATTACAATAATTGTTATCTTTGACTTTTCAATATTTTACCAAAATAATAAAACATAAAGAGTATAAAATAAGTGACATATGAGGAGAATATATTATTAAAAAAATGTCACGTCTGAGGGTTTTTTTTTTTTTTTTTAAAGTGTAATTTAACTTGATATATAAAATAAAAAAAAAAAAAAAGGTACTCCGTAATTCGTGTTCTCTTTGCTTTTCCCTCTCTGTACTTTGTAGCTAGTACTACTTGTGAATTGAAGGAGAGAGTGATGAGTAGTAGTAGTACTTCTTCTTCCCCAAACCACTCTAATGGAAACAACGGAGGCGAGAAGCGACCCAGATTCTTCGACCAAAAAGCGAAGGCTCTCTGTTGGGCTAAGGCTGACACCGTCCCTGGCCGTCATCCTGAGCGGTGGCGCAAAGACTCTGCCGGCAACATTGTCTGTAAACGCTTTTTCAACTGCCTCGGTTGTCTCTGCTACGAGTATGATCACATCCTTCCCTTTTCCAAAGGTTCCATTTTTTTCTTCTTCTTTTTCTTTTTATTTTTTCTTCTTTTGATTATCTCAGGTTACAATTTTACTTTGTAAAATATGAGTCTTTCATTTGGCTCTAATCTATAGTTTTGTTAATACATACTTTCTTTTGGGGTAGAGAGAAGTACAATACAATGTAGTTGCATTAGGGTTATTCATCACTTGAACATAGTATACTACTACAACAATTTGATATTAGGTCATTTGATTATTGATCGATTTGATTTGATTTGATTTGATTTGATTTGATGTGATGTGATGTTGTGTTGCGTTGTAGGTGGTGAATCCACTGCTGATAATTGTCAGATACTTCAATCTAGAGTTAACAGATTCAAATCGGACAAAGTTCAGGTTGATTCGGATGAGTTAAAGAACTACTCTTGTGATATTAATTTTACTGGTATGTTATATGTGATGCTTCTTTCTTTGTCTTAATTTGAGTTCGACTTTTCCGTTCATCCATTATGCATTTTACTTATCCTTGTCTTTGTTGAGTCCTTTATGCATCCTTGTTCTTCATAGGAAACAAAATGTTAATGTATATTTAGAGACTAAAAATCACAATTTATATTCCAAACCCTAGCCCATGCTCTATTGAAAAGATTACAAGCTGGAGTTTCCTAGACGGAGAACCCGAAATCCAAAATGTTTTAGTAATCATAGTTTATTTCAATTCCCGGTTTTTGTAGTTTATAGATTGCATTTGTTGAAGAGTATCTTCGAACTTTATGTTTGCCATTCCTGTTCAGACTAGATAGACTTACCTTTTGTTCGCACGTGAGCTGAGGCCCCCACATGTGGGCCGGGCTTAATCGACCACACACGAGCTGGGATGCCCTTCGTTAACGAGGGTCGAACTAGTCAAGCAATGTAGGCTCTCAATAGTACCCATTGGCCGAACTTGAACCAGCACAAATCAATGTCGTAACATCACCTATAAGCTCTAGACTTTCCTGTCCACACGCTCAACAGGTGGCCTCAAGGGCGAAGCAGAGAATGACCATCTGAGATTCTCTATTCATTTATTCTTTTCTTGGTTTTCATTTATGTGGGACATTTGAATATGCGTTTCTGGTAGGCAATTCATTTCCAGCCACTGTCCCTTATTTCTATTAGGATGGTAATTTTTGTTCTATTCAAAGAATTGATATCAAGAGACAAATGAAGAATTGTTTAGAAACAGAAAGAATCGTGAACAAGAGTGGTTGAGAGAGAAGGTAGAATTTGCAGAAACTGAATTTTGAATTTCATTGAATGAATAGAATTACAACTAGTTCTGATATTTATACATTTTACAAAATGAACTAGCTAACACTCTAACTGAATCCAATTGGTTAGTGACGACTGATGAGTCAGCAGCACGCTAAACGTACACTAACTATCTATGCGAACACTCTAACATTCTCCCCTTGATTCAATGGTCCACTGCTAGCAGAATTATTCTTGCTGACTTCAGTATGATATAGACTCCTACATGTTCATTGCGTCCATTAAGAAGAATTTCATTGCAAAACTTAGGATCTCGTTCTGTTAGATGCTGAGAGGTGACCCATAATTGACACATGTTTATGTCATTGTCATACATTTACCCCTGCAATTTGTTTTAGATATAGAATTTTGCCAGGAGAGTATGATAGTGCTCATATTTCTCCTATTGTTCATGTTTCTTATTGCACACTCTTCTTGTTATGAACGATTTGCAGATAAGGAGCTAGATGTAATTGAGATGGCTGTTTATGGTGATGTGATCCGGCCAGGGAACCAGTGTCGTTGCAAAACTATTGCTGAAAAGCTTGGCAAATTCAAGTCAAAAGACAAGGCAGATGCGTGTAAGTTGCCACAGGATGATAATTTTTTGTTGTAGCAAACAATTATACAAGATTGTTTTTTATTGTTGATTGGATGGTACCAGCATTTGAATCCAAAGCATCTTGGTATATTCGACAATCGACAACTACCACAGAGACCAGGGATGCTAATACTATACAAGATTGTTACTTTGATACTTTCTGTCATTCGGTCTTGTGTAACTGTAATATCAATATTTATAGGCTAAATTACCAACTCACTAGAGCTTAAGCTCATTGGAAAGGGTTAGCAAAAACCTGCTAACCTGCTAAGAGAATAATAGACTTTGATGCTGATGACATACATATTTTACAATTTACAAGATGCATTTCAAGCTCGTAAAGATGTCTAATTTATTTACATCTCATCCTCTGTATGAGAAGTGTTTTTCTTTTTCTTTCAATATTTATAGACAATACTTGATTTATGTGGGAGTAAATATCCAGGTATGTGTTTAAATGTATGTCAAATACTGTATAAGATGGTGTCCCAAATGGTGTCCAAATATATTGTAAAAACAAAATCTTATAAGCTTAAACTATGATATTGCAAAAGCTTGAGGAATGATAATTGACATTAAAAGAAGGGTAAAGCATGCCACATTACAAAAATAGTAATAATTAAAAAGGGTGTAGGTTTAGGTCTGCCGTGTTTTTTACTTTTTGTAATTTCAAAAGAAACAGGAGGGCTTTTTACTTACCTATTTCTTTTTCCCCTCATCACATTATGTGTTTTTTTTTTTTTTTTTTTTTTTTTTTTATAAAAATCTTTTACCAAAAGTTAAAACAAGCATGCATGTTGCATTGCCGTCAACATCTTTGAAGCATGAAACTAGTAGGCTAGTAGCCCGTTAGTAGATTAATTGGGTTGTTGATATATTAACCCAATCCCATTAACTCCCACAAATCCATACCCCACCTGCTCCATTAAGTTAATTTTAAACGAGAAAGATTGTGTTGGAAAAAAAAATGGATGTGAGATGATGATTTTTCAACAAATTAAACTTTATTAAGTATTAACCATATAAAACTTGGAGTAAATTAGCCTGGTTGAAGGAGGAAAAAAGGAATACAGTATTATGATTCACTAAGCAAATGTAGTTTCTCCCAACTATGTCGTTTCTGAGTTCTAACTAAACCAGTTATAAAGCAAATCCTGACATGCACCCCACTCGTGTTTAATGAAGCTTATTGACATATTTGGATAGTGACACCTTGTGACCAACCTTTGACCTACCACAACCACCTCCCATTGTTCTTCAATTGATTACTCTTTATTGTTTTTAATTATTACTGCTGGTTTTTGGTTGTGTGTGTTTTTTTCTTTCTTTCTTTTTTTTGTGTGTGGAGAAGGATAAGCTATCTGCACCAAATATCAAATGAACTGAAACACTAAACACTAGAGTTCAATTCTCGTGTTGTGTTCTACATCACATTTACTTACTTGTGCTTCACTTGGTGTGCATTAGCTCAATTGTTTGAGTTGATTCCATATTTAAAAAGAAAATCCTTTAAAAATTAATCTTGGTTAGGTGCTCTCGCTTTTCTTCCATGTTTCTTGCCATTAGCCATTTAGCTGCATTTAAAAAGCAAAGTATACTGAAACATAAGTCCCACTAAGGCACTAATATCTTTTCCCATCATCACCAAGCCAACTTTGTCGAAATGTTTGAAGTATTTAAATAATGCACATAGGAGGGGAAACGAAAAAAGATTTCCGATATGGTATACATTTTTTTTTTTAAATGTGGACTTTATTGCTCTGTTTTTAACCCTGCTGTGAATAAAAGGCAGCTCGTGGTCTTGATTTTTCTTATAACCTGACTATAAAGTAGAATGAAACATTTTTAGGGAACTATAGGTTCACTTTTGTAAAAGATAAAATAATTGCCTGTTTGTTAATCCAAAAAAAAGAATTTGCCTGTTTTAGCTTTGCAATTATTCTCCTCCATTTTAAGTGTTTGTTTACAAAATGTTATACATTTTTACTCTAAGTAAGATTTTTAATAAGTGTCTTAAAAACACTTGTTAATATTTAATTTTGAATAATACAGATAAATACTCACTCCGTTCTACTAATTTATTTGTTATTTTATCATTTTCAACTTATTCCAAATTTTTGTTGCTTTAAAAATTTGAGGATGCATTGTCCGCGTAAGACAGTTCAGTTGGTGGCTGCAGGGACACTTAGGATTTTCCCCTCCCCCAGGTCATGGGTTCTAGTCCCAGACTTCCCATGTAAACCAAAAAAAATAAAATAAAATAAAAATTTGAGGATGCATTAACTAATTTTTTTCAACTTTAATTTTGCGTTTAAATATTTTGAAATATGTACTACCTCCGGCCCTAAATATAAAGTCTTCTTGACACTTTTATTTTGCCCCTAATTATAAAGCCTCATACCAATTTTCAATGATCATTAATTATTTTTTTTCACAAACACCCTTATTTATTTAACGTTTTTTAGATTTCCAATAATATTAATAGGGGTAATTTTGAAATTACATAAATTATTTCACTTTCTTAATAGATGTGAAATCCCCAAAAAGGCTTTATATTTAGAGACGGAGTGAGTATTAATTAATATAGTGTAAGTGTAAGGATAATATAATAAAGTTTTTTTTTAAAAAAAATCAAAGTACTGTATTAAATAATTTTTTTTATTTTATATAAAAAATTTAAAGTGATGGATAAATTGGAATGGGATAATTAAAAAACAAACAGATGGTAAAGAAAGGTGGAGTAGTTATAACTTGAGTAATGATTGCTTCTGAGTGCTCCACCATGCTTTGAGAGAAATCATGATTAGATCACGGGAAGCACGAGGCAGCTATTATGACTTATTTTTCAGAGTAGTCATCTATTCACATCTTATTTTACTATTACTACTGCTGCTGCTACTTTATTAGTACAATTTATAATGTCTAATTATAAGTAGTCTAATTTAATTTATTTTGCACATTTGTGTATCCGTAATGTAAGACTATTTCCATTAAAAAAAATGTAAGACTATTTGATGTACATACAGCTAGCAGTTTACTCATAAAAGTGGCTAAGGCTCGGATGCAAATTATTCACAACCATGCATCAGTGCATGTCTTTATTTCTGGGTTTTTTATTTATTTTTTTAAAATTTAATCAATTAAAAAATATTCTATGTATTTTCTTTTTTTACGGATATGAAGTGATTTTTATAATTTGGATTTTTTTTTTACTCTATGTTCTTAAAAAACAGTATTGAGTAAAACTGTATTCAAAATTTACAGATTCTAATAAATCTATATACAAACTTGTGTTAAAAAATATTCTGAATAAATCTATATTAAAAAAATTTGAAAAACAAAAAAAAAATTAAATCATGCATAACCATGCACGGGAGCCTTTCCTCATAAAAAGTGTATTATATAGCTTTGAACGATGACGCAGACACATCACATGTAAAACTTGATAGAACAAAACATGTACTCTATGTAACTTCATAACTAATGGGAAAAAATTGCATTAAAAATCACAATTTATGAAACTTCATAACCAAGGGACAAAGAAGTTGCATTAAAAAATTACAATTTTTTTCTCCACTTAAAAAAATAATTACAACATTCTTTCCATCTATTTATCAAAACCAAATTTGGTGCGAGAAAGATTGTTATAGATAGTTCTGAATCTTTAGTTAAAACTTAAAAGAACATAATTTGACTTTGTGCAATTGAGGTTACCATTTGTTATACTATTGCTTTTATTTCTGTTGCTAATTATGCATTTCAACCCAAAAGTGTTGTCGCATCCCAGTCACGCCCTTAGAGATTAATTTGGTTCTATCATCATTAAACCCCTCACCTAAGAGCTTTATTTCCTCAAATTTCGATTTTCAACTATGGTCCCTCTCTCCCGGTGGCTTGAGGGAAAGGTTCATCGACAAAATAATTGCAAGACATAATCTAGGTTCATAACTGCACAAACCATGGTAAATCTAGGTAAATAACAAGACCTGCAAAAAAAAGGAAAAGTTATTCACTTATTCTACTTTATCCTTAAATGTAACTCTAGGATTCCAGATTGCCTGTAAACTAGTACTAATATATTTTATTTTTAGTGATAAGGGTGTATATAAATGCTGACTTTCCTTTTCTCAAAAAGAAAAAGATAGTGGGGCATAAACACAATTTTTCTCTCTCTCTCAGGTTACTAAAGAAACAGAATACTGAAAATAAGGTGGGTATATTAATAGGGATTCACATCATCATAGAGTGATATCTTTTGCCTGAGTCAGCTGTGAATACTCCATGCCTAATCATTTCTAATGTTTCCAAAACTCTATTAATTGTACCAAATCAAATCCTAAATGCATTAGAAAATCATCATTAATATTTAAAAACCCAACATTCCTTCTTGTTGTCTTGATGTTAAACAGTTTATCTAAATCAAAACTAAAATTAGACATTTTGGGCTAGCTAATTGTCTGATTTTGTTACTCTCAATTTATTTGTTAATGCAAGTTGACTCGTCTGCTCGCCGCTTAACTTTCCGCTCATGACATTGGGATCCTCCATTAATTAAGTGGGTCACTTATAATTGAATTGTACTAATATAATCCCACTTTAAAATAAGAATAATCTTCATTCACCCTAAATTTTCTCTCTTTATGAATATATATTATATACTCCCTCCCATACTTAATATAAGCACTTTTGACCAATGTCACTCCTTCTAAGAAAGTTAGTTAGTGACATTAGAAATGTAAATATTTGGTATTATTTTCAAAAGTACCCCTATAATTATTATTGAAAATGTAAAAAGTGTTAAGTAAATAGGGGTGTTTGTGGAAAAAAGTAATTAATGTCATTGAAAATTGAAAATGTGGCTTATATTAAGGACAAAAAAAATTCTTGAAAGGGGGCTTATATATAGGACCAGAGGGAGTATAAAAAAACTCTGAATGTAGGGGATGGGCATGGGTACCCATGGGCGCGGGTAGTGCATACCATGTCCATACCCGTTTGCGGATATTTACGGGTATTTGTACGGGTAGCTGGTACCCACATATTTTAAACTTTTATTATATAATTATATATTTTGTAATAATCATTATACATAAAAATAATTAAAAGATGAAGAATTACATACATATGATAAATGTTTATCACTATAATTTTATCTTTAAAATTCAATATGAAATATAAATAAAATAAAATTTATATGTTCTCAAAATAATAAAAAAATATTAATATATATAATATTTATTAATAAAATATTATTTTATATATACGAATATCCGCGGATCGAATATCATAATATCCATCTCCATCTGAAAAAAAAAATGGTGCGGATATTTTTGTGGGCACCCACGAGCATGAGTATTTTGCCCATCAGTCCTACCCCCGTAATGAGTTGGCTTTGTTCCCACTAAGAAAAATCCAACATTCCAAAGCGTTATCTCTAAGAAAGAGAGAGGTGTGGTCAAGATCAAGATGTAGGATAGGAAGATAGACTAATATTTTCATTTCCAGGGTGTCATGTCAAAACCAGGAAGAATTTTCTAGCATATACTAACTATGTAGAGTAGAGGTGCCTGCCCCATTATTATTATTATTATTGTTTCAACCTTTCAAAATCAAAACCTATATTGCGTGCTCTAAAAGTTACAACAGTGATGAAGAAAGTGAATATAAAATCTCATCTGTAAATACAGTAGGTAAAGTAAGCAAATTTTACAAATTTATTTATTATTTATTATTATAAATATAAATATAAATTTTTTTCCAAAATATTATCTCACTCGATTGATGAAATATTATTATTCCTTTTCACTTTGATTAACATATATTGGTAATATGAAAACACAAATTTAATTTATTGGTTTAAATTGAATGACCCACATGCATATTAAAATCTCCCCTTTATTGTTTTCTGTTATACCATACCTCATTGTCTTGTCCCCATATGCACGGAGTATGAAACAACAAAACATGTTCAAACCTTAAATTCAAAGAAAGTGGAAAATTGAAACCAATTACATACAGATTACAGAAAAATCCATTAGCAATTAATGATTAAATCAACAAACACAATAACAAGGACCTAGTACCATTTACCAGTGTAACTAGCTAGATGGAGTACTAGTTTACCATTTATTATTAGTAGTTAGCAATGGCACTCAATAACACAAACAAAAGCAGAAAAAAAACACAGCCAAAAAACTACTAGTATTTTGCACTCACATTCCAAGAAAGGCAAATACACACTACACACAAACCAAAAAAAAAAAAAAAAACACAAACACAAACACAGCACAACTTTCATAATGTTTCCGCTGATTTCGGTGCTGTCATAGATGTTTCTGTGAGACTAATTAAGACCCCTGCCAACATTCTCCATTAGCCGCAATTGGTGCAATGGAACGCAAAAGTGAGAAAGTGAAACAAAACAAAGTTGTATGACTATGTCTGTGTCTGTTCTGGTGTATGTTATGCAGTGATGAGTTTAAAACACCAAACCAGTTTTCCCTTATTATGCTCTTAAACAGTTTCTGAGGCTATCTATCATAATAATGGGGTGTGTGTTTGTGAAGCAAGGGGTGTCAGTGACCCCTGCCATTGATAACTCAGTTGAGTCAGATAGGAACAGCAATAATAATAATAATAATAATAAGAATAAGAAGAGGAATGAGTCAGTGAGAGGAAGTTGGAGTGAGGTGGGTGAGTCAGGGAGGGGGAGTGAGTCCTTGAGCTTCAGGTTGGGGAATCTGAATAAGTATGTTGAAGGGGAGCAAGCTGCTGCAGGCTGGCCCTCTTGGCTCAGCGCCGTCGCCGCCGAAGCCATTCATGGTTGGGTTCCTCTTCATGCTGATGCATTTGAGAAACTTGAAAAGGTTCATATTTCATAATTAACCAAACACATAATTTATTTTTCTTTATTTCCTTTAATTTTTAATTTTATGATTTAAGGATAATCTTGATGCATTATAAAGTGAGAATTTAGTATGAAGTTTCTTTCTAGTAGCTGATTCCATTTAGAAAATATCTCAATTGAAGGATTAATTAGACATGTCAATTTTGTTGTAATGGATTGCCTTTTTTTTTTCCTTTCTTTCTTTTCAATTTTGTAATTTGGAAACTGCATGAGTAGATTGGGCAGGGTACATACAGCAGTGTTTTTAGAGCGAAGGAGCTTGAAACTGGGAAGATAGTGGCTCTGAAGAAGGTGAGGTTTGACAACTTTGAGCCAGAAAGTGTAAGGTTTATGGCACGAGAGATAATGATTCTAAGAAGGCTTGATCATCCAAACATCATTAAATTGGAGGGCTTGATTACTTCCAGATTGTCTTGTAGCATATACCTTGTTTTTGAGTACATGCAGCATGACATCACAGGTCTCTTGTCTAGACCTGAAATCAAGTTTAGTGAATCACAGGTATTCTAATTTAGCCCTCTCATCATTGTCAATATTGCATGTCTTTTGATTTATTTCTCATACACCATAGAGTTGAGTTGAATTTGTTATGCAATCTTGTTTATTGCTTTGTTATAAAAAGGGAGAATAATTTTGTTGTGCAGATTAAATGCTACATGAAGCAGTTGTTATCTGGTCTTGAGCAATGTCACTCGCGGGGTGTAATGCACCGAGACATCAAAGGATCAAATCTTCTGGTGAATAATGAAGGGATATTAAAAGTGGCAGATTTTGGATTGGCAAACTACTTCAACTCCGGGAAGAATCAGCCCCTAACCAGTCGTGTTGTCACCTTATGGTACCGTCCTCCAGAACTTTTGCTCGGCTCAACAGATTATGGTCCAGCTGTGGATCTCTGGAGTGTTGGCTGTGTATTTGCAGAACTACTGGTTGGAAAGCCTATACTTCAAGGGAGAACTGAGGTAGAGAACTTTTCAAAATTTATAGACATTTTTCCATCCCCATTTTGTGTGTTCAGATTCCCTTAGAGTGTGTTCATTATTTCAAGTCTTAAAGTTGAGTAGTTCTTATTAGAGAAACAACAAATCACTTCTCTATTAAAAGTTTTCTGTTTTCATTATAACTGCTAACTTTTAAGGATTAGGCGGTTTGTGCCATACTAACCATATGCTCTCTTCAGAGAATGTCTTTAACATCAATCAAGACTTAAAACGTATGTTACTTGGATATCAGTCTCAACTCTTTGTTTTCCATCTCTCAAAAAGTGATGCACTGATGTTTACCAACTTTTTTCAGCTTTATTAGTTGTTTCTGACATATTACCATTCTAAGTTGCAATTGTAAATCTTAAAACTAATCCTACGTAGTTGCGGTCTACAATTAAACAGAGAAGAAATTTTGGTCTCATACCTGTTAGCTGTAGTTTTGTGGCAATCTAACAATAGTTCTATTTGACATTGATGCTGTCATTGTGTGTTCAGTTAAGACACTATTTCACGAATCAGCTAGAAATTGACACCTATAATATTTTGTTTTTAACTGTTCTTAGGTTGAACAATTGCACAAAATCTTCAAGCTTTGTGGTTCCCCGCCTGAAGAATACTGGAAAAAGACCAAACTCCCTCATGCAACTTTGTTCAAGCCACAGCAACCATATGATAGTTGCCTCCAGGAGACATTTAAAGATTTGCCTGCAACCAGTGTAAATCTGCTACAAACCCTTCTTTCTGTCGAACCAAACAAACGTGGGACTGCCTCATCAGCTCTCTCGTCAGAGGTAGGTTAATTTAGCAGAGTCGACTTTATATTTGTTGAAAATTGCTAAAAAGTTCTTTTCCCAGTGACTAATTCAAATTATTATGGAAAACAGCTTACTGATCAATCAATCTCTGTTGCAGAACAATAGAACATAGACTATTTCTCAATTTTGAATTTGATAATATTTATGGAGCAATTTTATTCTTAGTCCATATAGTTTTTTCTTAAGATATTATTAGTCCTAGGCACAAGTCTGTTCCATCCACATCATGCATGTGCATAAACTATGTGATGCATTGATATATGGTTTTGAACATTGCTACTTGCTAGTCTTCTGATGCAACAACTTCTCACTTTCAGTATTTCAAAACAAAACCTTATGCATGCGATCCATCAAGCTTGCCAACATACCCACCTAGCAAGGAGATTGATGTAAAACATCACGAGGAACCAAGAAGGTGAAAATCGTTTTCACTGTCTATTTTCTGTTATGCAGTCATTGTCAATGAAAGTTTGGATTGTCACATATGAACTGGTGCCTCTAGAAATGGATTTCCTCTTATGTCATATGGTCAATGTGAGAATATCTTCCTCATGCTTTCACTTGGTTGAGTCTATGACCATACTTCAATTTCATATGCTGATGCATAAGAGAGTTGTTAGTTTGTTTAATATTTGATTCTTTTGGCAGTAGAATGCCACAGAAGACAGGATAGGTTCTTTGTCTTTCAAATGTCATTTCAATGAGATTACTTGTGCAGTAAATAAACAATGGAAGGTCAATTATTGAGACCAGAACTATATGTTTTCATATGACCAGAAAAACAAATCTTTGTTGTTTTTGTCATAATAACATGAATATATATCAAAGGACTAATTCCAGTTACAAGGGAGGCTGGAATGTTCAGTTTTGTTTTATATTTTTTTCAGCCTTTTCATTAAATCATATGCTGTCCAACTTTCAGGAAAAAGATTGGCGGGCGAGCTTGTGGAAATGAAACAAGAAAACCATCAAGAAAGCCACTAGGAGTAGGACTCAGTAAATTAACCCCAGCAGAGGTCTATCTTGCTTTCCTTCTTCTTGCATGATTGTGTTTACACTGATTTACAGCAGTCCCCTAATTGCCAAAAATCAATCCTCACTTAGGCATATTATTCTTCTCTTACAGGATTTGAAAATTAAAACTCAAACTTCACATAAGGTTGATGATAGATTTGTCCACATCCTTAAAGAAGAGAAGTCTGACACTGGTGAAGATGCATCAAAGCCATCTAGTGGTAAACCAGAAGATGCTTCCCTTTTGAAGAATGCATCTCAAGTAGATACTCACAATGTTCCCTTTCCTGGACAATTACAAGTTTCAAAATCAAGTGGCTTTGCTTGGGCAAAAAGGCGTAAAGACGACAATTTAGTTAGATCGCGTTGCCGAACTATTTCTAGAGGGCATATATTTAATTCATTAGAAAATTGTACGCTAAATTCAAGGAATGATTCTGACTCCAGAAACCACGAAAATAAGGAATTTTTGGGGGGGCGCAGTAACTCTAGGGGACATGACGTGATTGAAATATCTAGGCTCGCAATGCAAAAACAATGGAGCAAGTTTGATCGTCCTGATTCATTTGATACTTCTGACGAGTACCATTCACAAGAACTATCCATGGCGCTTTATCATAGAGAAGATTCGATGTCCAAGAGAAGTAACCAGGTAAATTTATAAGTTAGTCATATTCATCGATATGTTGTTAAACATTAGATATCATCTGCTGAGGACTCTTTCTGCATTGTGTTCTGTGTCCAAATTCGGAGATCGACATGGCATTGCAATTTGAAAGACAAAAATAGGTGTCCTTGCCTAGACCTGAATAACTCTTGCATGTTTCCCTCCTTGCAGAGCTATCAGGATCAAGGAGAAAAGGTTGAATTTTCAGGACCCCTACTATCTCAAATGCATACAGTTGATGAGCTCTTAGAAAGACACGAGCGTCACATTCGGAGTATTGTCAGAAGATCATGGTTTCAGAAAGGTATAACAGTAATAATATCAAGCAGATATATAGTTACCAACTTACCATAAGAAGCATCAGTTTGTTGTGTGTTACTTTAGTTCTATCTTTTCTCCCTCATTTTTGTGCCTTGACTTCTTGAAATCATTATTAATTAAAATAATATTAACGAACTTTGCTTCTCCGAAGTTAATCGGTTGAGAATGTTAGCGAGCATGGCATTTCTTTTTTAAGGTGTGATCGATCCTTGCGTTACAGGTAAGAAGCATGGGAAGCAATTGCAAAGCTAAGTATTCAGGAAAGGCAGAGAGACCTACAACATCATATCATAATCAGACAAAGACTTCACAAAGAGTCCTTCTATAAGGACCATCATCACCATTCTCCAAGCACACTGCTATTCCTATGAGTAACAAATGATCATTAACATCAACGTGTACAAATAATCGAAGACACATTATCCATATGGTGGGAAACTCGTTGATTTGATCATTAGAGTTAGGAAAAAAAGAGAAATTCTTTTTACCATGGATTCTCTATTTTTGGTAAATTGTAATAGATGAAAATTATTTCTGTATGAGTATGATCTTTAAAATTCCCCTCGTTTCCCTGGCTTGCAAGTCTCATCCAGCAATGTATATATATGAATTGATATTGTGACTGGCTAGAGTATATATAGTCTTGTCACCATTGTTCACTTATTATTCTTTAGGCATCAATGGAATCAAGTGTAGCAATTTTATTTTTTTCCAATCAAGGAAGCAAGGAGCCCATTTTTGCACGATTATCTCCAAATTTCTACTGTTTCATCGATTAATTCAGACTCCAAAATAAAAAAAATAAAAAAAAAAAAAAAAAAAAAAAACTCATTTCTCACCCTTGTTGAGATATAAGCATGTAATTCTTCAATATTTTTTACCAAAAAAAAAAAGGGTTAAAAATTATAATTTTGCTTGTTTGGTAAATCACTCCTTATAATTTGTGTTGGCAAAATAATTAGATGGGCAAGAGAATGAACCGAGATTCTTAAATCAACATTATTACACATATATCTTTTTACTTCAGAAAAGTCCTGATTCTCAATTAAGAATTGTAAAGGAAAAAAGCATACACTTCTTTTCAGAGTAGAAGAAAGTCTTTCTCTCTTTCCAAAGTAAATTAGTAATACAGAACCAATAGGTATGAATATATTAGGATTTGCAAATGATATCCTTGAAAAAAAAAATTGGTAAATCCTTTTGTTGGGTTTAATTGTATTTTGGTCTTTTACCATATTTTGAAATCTCAATTTTAGCTGTACCCAAAAAAAAAAAAGAAAAAAAAGAAATCTCAATTTTATCCTTATTTTCTTTTTTTTTAAACATTTTTTTTTTGTCAACAACACTATAGCAGTGCCAAATTCTAGGTTTTTCTAGCTGATTTCTGCACCTTTTTTTGTTTGACCCGAGTCAATCATCTCCCTCTTTTTTCTCTCTTTTTTTTTTTTTTTTACATGGGAGGTCTGGGACTAGAACCCATGACCTAGGGGAGGGGGAAATCCTAAATGTTCCTGCAACCACCAACTGGGCTGTCTTACGAGGACTTTTCTCTCTATTTTAATCTTAAAACATACTAGTACAAACTTCATACCCAAATTAAATCTTTTCAACATATATTAAAATAGGTGAAGTTGAGGAGTATTTTTTACTTTCCCTCCATGATAGTTTTTTCCTCCAAATTTGTTTCTAATCCTAGCCATCCATTGTAAATAAATCACATCCGTTCATATCCCTCCTAAATTTCATTCTAATCCTAGTCATCCATTGCAAGTAAATCACATTCGTCCATATATTTTTAATCTTTTCATTTTCCTTTCATTTTATGACTGCTTACAATTGAAACAGTTAGTATTTTTCATTATTTCCTTTCAATGTGCGATGTAACAAATGTTATTCTGACCGCTTACAATTGATAGTCATGGAAAGCTTGAAAAGTGACAAGGTTACATTAAGCATATGAACAGTTAATAATTTTTTTTTTTAATTGATAGAAAGTTTTCCTTTCAATTATTATTTTTTCCATTTTTTTTGGTATTTTTAAGTGTTTGAATTTTGCTCAAACATTTCTTAATACAGAGACTTGAGACTTGATGGTGCACAAAAGAAGATCAAAGAATGTGAAGAAGTAAGTGAAATTCTTTTCAATATTGCGTTGATCTTTAACACAATATTTCTTCTCAATATTTCTTTTTTTATAATATGTTGATCATGAAAGACTTCCTTTCAATTTATCATTTGAATTTTTGTTTAAACATATTACCTTGATGATTTCAATGAAATTCACTTCTTTGGTGATCAAACTTACAAGGTAGTCCATCGGATTATTATTTTCAAATTTTTATTTTATCAAAGCTACTATGTGCACCATCGTATATTTCCTGCCCCTCTAGGCCTCTACAATCTGCATATATATTTATAAATGCTTGGTCATTTTGTTTTCTATTTAAAGCTTATTTGTTACCGGCCTTTCGTCTTTCAATGGGAAATTTTTTTTTTAATTTTTGGTATCAAAATGCCACTTGCAAAAAAAAACGTATAAAGAAGGAAACCTTGGTTGTTTGAGTATATGAACAGTTAGTATTTTTTTATTTTTTATTTTTTAAATTGGTGGAAAGCCTTCATTTCACTGAAATTATTTCCTTATTAAGTATATTTTATTTCCTTATTTATCATAAACATTAAGCATATGAACAGTTAGTATTATTTTTTTTTAATTGGTAGCTAGAAAGCTTTTTCATTTTTTTTGGGTATTTTTAACTTTTAAGTGTTTGAATTTTGCTCAAACATTTCTTAATACAGGGACTTAAGACTTGATGGTGCACAAAACAAGATCAAAGAATGTGAAGAAATAAGTTAAATTCTTTTCAATATTGCGTTGATCTTTAACACAATATTTCTTCTCAATATTTATTTTTTTGTAATATGTTGATCATGAAAGTCTTCCTTCCAATTTATCATTTAAATTTTTGATTAAACATATTACCTTGATGATTTCAATTATTATTATTATTTTATTTTTTTTTAATCAAAATGCTTCAAGTTGCCTCACAAAAGTTGTTGTAAGTTGTAACATGCAAGCTGTTGGCATTTTTACCCAATTCTGGATGCTGACACGAATCCTCTTTCTTGCTTTAAATTATTCCTTTAATGCCCAAATAACTGTAAACGTGTGTGTATAATAATATTTCTTTTCAATATTGTGTTGATCTTTAACACAATATTTCTTCTCAATATTTCTTTTTTTATAATATGTTGATCATGAAAGCCTTCCTTTCAATTTATCATTTCAATTTATTCAATCACATGTAAATAAAATTAATGTTTAATGTTTGAACAAATGGAAAACCCTTAAAAAAATAGGAAAGATAACAAAATTTAAGACCCGTGCATCGCACGGGCAATTTTCCTAGTATTTTAAAAAAGTTGATCACATTGATTTATTTAAAACAAAATTACTTAAAGAATCAAATTGAATCATTTGAAAATAAAATGAGTTATTTATTAATTAAAGGATTTAATTACTAATATTTTGAAATAATAAGGGCTTGTCCATTTCCTTAAAAAAAATAGAGTGGATCTTGACTCATAGTATCATTAAGTATCAAAAATAGTGAAAAGTCATTGAAAAATATTTTTTTTAAATTTTCAAGAGATCCAACTATTTGAATTTTAAATTACTACTAACTTTTTACTTCCAATAACTCTAACAAGTGTACTACCAATACCATATAATTTAAGTCTATTATATCAAGATTGCATTTTTATTTTTTTTGAAGTAGATCAAGATTGTATTACTTCTTTACTTCAAAAAATAATAAATACGGAGTAAATAAATAAAAGATTGTATTACTTCTTCACTCCTTGGGCCGACGGCAGTTTATATGCATCCTTTAGCTTCAGCCCAACGTTATGAACTTGGGATTTTCTCTCCCTTGAATTTTTGAAAAAAGAGAAAGAGCTGCTATGATGCTTTTCTTTTTCAGTCCACCAGTTGCACATCATTACTGAACATAACTCACTTGAGGCAAGGATTAAATTCAAATTTTATTAAGTTTGTGAGATTCAAAGTTTCAAACCGAATTAATAAAATTGTAGACAATAAAATCAAAAGTGGTCATATGTATACATGAATAATTTACTTGGTTAAAGCCTTAAACTAAACCCTTAATAATTTGATAATTATCAATACTTTTTTATCTATTAATGTACTACAGAAGATTGGTGTTAGTTTTTAATATTATTTGCATAGTGTTTTGACACAAATATAGGCCAGGTAAGGCAATTTCAAATGGTCAATTAATATATATTGCAATAATATTTATTTTTTAAAAAATAATTTTTCATAGTTTTTTCAAGTATATCTTGAAAAGTAAAAAGGATAAAGTAACTCTGTGTTGATTGTATTCTAAGTTTAAGCTTTCCTTTTCCGCATGCAAAAATAAATGAATAAGAATATCAATCAATTTACGGGGAAATTTTGTTGATAAACATAGATGATGTCACATGAGTTTTAACTTTTGAGTATGAAAGTAGGGGTTTTTTTTTCCTATTAATCAATGGTATCTTTACTCTGTGAGCAAAAAATTAATCTTTTTTGAGGTGTCCGAGTATATTTGGGGATCTAGCAAAACTTTACATCACTGGATCAACTCATAATCAGTTATTTGAATAGGAAACTAGTTGATTGTCAATAAAGTTAATTTACATTTTAATTTACTAAAAAAAAGATAAATTAAATTGAAAATTGATATGATGAACACAGTAATATTGATGTATGTACACAAATTATTTTATAAATTTATAAATTTGGTCACCATAAACAAAAAATTGAATCTATCTTATGATAAATTAGAAATTATCAATGATTTTCACAGTTAGCGGATAGCTGAGTTTTTTAACTATAATGTCAGGTGTTCGATCTCTGCCGTGAATATGGAAAAAGACTTTGTTGGTAGAGGCAAAACTCACTTAAGTGATCTTTACGCCTCGGAGGGGTTTAGTCTTCGACTATCAGCGAGAAATACCCTTAGTGCACATCACATCAAGAATTTAGTTTAAGAAAAATGGCGTTAATTAGAATCATATCCAACTTTTGGTGTTAAAGAAAACGTTATATTTCCTAAAAAATATTTGGGTATCTACATAATATTTGCCCCTAATAATATCCTATAGTTATAGCAAAGAAAATATTAATTAATTGTCAACATTTTTTAGTAGAATCTTTTCACAATACCCAAACTCTTCACCGTTTAATGCCAGTCACCTAATTATTAATCGTAGCCTCTTATCGAAAAAAAAATTATTATTCTCTGGGGTCCTATATATAGGGCACCTTCTAGAATAAATCTTTGGTCCTATATATAGAACATTTTATATTTCCTATGCATTATTAATTGTTTTTTCTTTTTTTGCCCTTATTAAATGTTTTGACTATCTATGTTTTTTTGTTATTCATTAATGAATATGAACTTTCCAAGTAAAGTGGAGGGAATAAAATTGTAATGTTACGATACATTCTCATGAAGTTCACAAAACTAATCACTTTCCTTAATCCGGGAAATACGGTTAAGTATGCCCTATATACATAACCGGAGGGAGTAGTCGTAGCCTAATAAGTAGTTGGAATGGATAATTTGATTAATAAAGAAAATCAATAATCTAATTACGTTAACACAACCAAGCTACTATATATATAGTATAGACGTAGATTAGAAACCTGCTATGATAGATAGCCTTTTATTTAATTTGTTTTAGGCTTTTGTCGTGGAAATGATATTATGATAGTATGCATGCATGCAAGAAAAATAAGCTGGACTGAATTGAATATGGATACAATTAGTTAGTTCCAAATCCAACTTCTGAGTTTTGTCATTGTCAATAAAAATGGTAAGTTAGCGAAGAAAAAAACATTGGAATCGGACAAGATATATACTAAGTCCAGACATATTAGCATTTTTCTTTGCATTGAGAGGATTCATTTTCTTGTTTTTTATATTTTGTTTGAAATGATTGTGTTTTTATTTTTTTATTTTTTAGTTGTCAATTTTAAAATAGATGGATGCATGCATGGCCGTGATGATGAAAGTGAGAGAGCTAGGGACCATTATTGGGCATATGCATATCTTATCATGTCGATTAGATCACATATGCCACTATATATGTACTGTCACTGGAAAAAAGGAAATTAAAGCTGGTCATCACTGTGGGAACCCTTGAATCATATGGCCTAAGGGGGTTCTGGGTTAGTGGCCGGGTTTTCAACCTTACTTAGACGTTAGCTTGCCTTGAATAATAAATTATCCTTTTACTTATTTTAATATGAGTCTTTCTATCGGGTGCATAGGATAATGAAACCTTAAGAGAAAAATATTTCTTAGAAACTTATATATTTAAATGAATTAAAAAATAATTATTTAATTTTCTAATATAATTTTATCATTAATGTTCTCTTATCCTATACACCTATGCATAGGATAGAAGAACCGTTTTAATATTACCTCACAATTTTTGCCCCGTTAATGATCAGTTTCAAACATTGCATTAAACACAAAATAATTAGATGAGTATATATACTTTACTTTGGTGTCTATCATTAAAAAAAAAAAAATTAACATAGAAATGACAGTCAGAGAATTGAATATCATATCTATCATTTCTTCATATCATATCATACCTTCCTGCATATATGATTGGCTTTTTCCCTAAACATAACAGCATACATCTATATATATAATGTTATTATTGATAGTACATATCAGTCGCTTGAGTCCGTAGTATTATTGTTTTTCAACAGCTATATAATTGGACCACTCCATGGTAAATGAATTGATGTATCATTTATTTACACTTATTTTTATTTATACCATTTGATTATGATTATATTGATGAACTCATCATCATCACTCTTTTTATGTTTACATTCCAAGTTTACTGCATACATAAACGAGACTGTTACAAATGACAGTACATACTTACGAGCAAATACTAATATTTTTCTACGAGAGAAGAAGTTGGAAAAAAAAAAAGGCTTTTTCTTAGATTACATGGAATGTTTACAACCAGAGAATGTGAAAAAGAAAAAGAAACTCCCTTCATCCCTTAATATAAGATTTATTATGAATTTTTTGTTTTATATTTACAAGATTTTATTCCAATTTTTAATGATATTTAATTATTTTTTTCACATACACTTTTATTTACTAAATATTTTTTTGAGTTTCAAACATAATTATAAGAATAATTTTGAAAAAAAAAATATTAAATGTTTACTTTTTTAATATCATTAATAACAATATTAATTACATTCTTCAATGAATGTGGGTTGTCCTAAAATAATTTTATTTTAAGAAAAAGAAAAATTATGTCATAGGAATTGAAAAATTTCAAACTTTATTTAGCATTTTATATCAAAACAAACTTATAACCAAAAATAAATAAGTTAATTATAATATTATAGAATATAGTTTTACTTCACTCTTGACTTGAGAACCCAGAATTCCCATTTCAAATTTCCTTTTTAAAAAAAAAAAGAAAAAAAGAAAGAAAGAAAAAGAAAAGAAAAAAAGAGTACAGGATCCCAAACTCACCTAGCTATGTATTCCATCATCCTCCCCATTTTATGATATATTCTCCCTCAGACAATGTTGGCTGAACAGAGTGGTCACAATCATTTTGTGGACACCACTTTGCACCAATTATTAACATCTCCGTATCGTCTCACCATTTATTATGTTGACTTCCCCCCGTGATGACCAACAATCACATGGCAAAGTATTACAGTAGTACTATGTATGTACACAGATAAGATCAGAGGTGGAGGGAATAGAGAGAGGCATATATATATCTTGTGACTGTGAATCTTGGAAAATAAGGTACCTTTGATTGCAAGAGATATGATGGTCAATGGAGATGGCTGAGCAACCAGGCCTGTGATTAAATTGCTCGTCACTTTATTGGCACATCTCTCCGGTGAAATACACACGCTCTAAGCCTCCAACACACGATCTTAGTTACAGTATTAATAACATCTTACTAGTTTAGGTTTTTTTTTTATAAATTTATTTTATTTTTTTAGGGTACATGTGATTGGTACTCGTGTATCATTTGGTATGTTATTTATTGAATATCGTAAAATAAATTTCATGGTTTGCTTAATTTTATTTTGAAAAAAGATTAATTTATTATTTATAAAATATTATATTTTTATTTTTTATTTGATTACTTTTTATTTAATTTCTTATTTTCAGTTCTGAGATTAAAAAAATCATAAATTTCAAACTAAATAGTATATGCCAAGTTTTGGTCTAAATTACAAATATTTTTTATTATTAAAAGGAAAAGCTTTTACCATCTAAACATATGGTATTAATTTAGGAAACGACATCTTCTATTTTAAAACATAGTTTAATATATATGCATCATCCACTATGTAAAGTTTTTTACACCGTCGATGCATCATCCACTATTCATATAAATTACTTTTACTTATAAGTCAACTATTGCTAACTCATCAACGCTGAATGATATCCTGACGGTGTAAAAAATACACTGTCAGTGCATATACTATTTTTTCTTTAAAAAATATGTTATTTCATGTGTCATTTATTGTGATTAATTGAAAAAATATTATTTATTAATTTTTTATTTAAACATTATTTTTTTAACTGATCACAACAAACAGTACACTCTTTTTTTGGTACAAAGGAAAACAAAAAGAAAACTAGAACCGCGGGAAAGCAACTCCCATTGAATCAGCTAGAAGAAAAGTAAATAACGCCGCAGGCGGAGCATCAAAGACCAGAAAATCACAATCCACAGTTGCTCCATGCTTAGCCATCAGGTCCGCACAATGATTCCCTTCCCTTAAAGTGTGCACTAACGAAACCTGCCAATCCCTCTTTAGCATATCTTGAATACAAGCAACTAGAGAAGCATACACATGAAATCTGCTAACAGTATGAATAAGGGACAAAGCCTCTAAGCAGTCAGTCCTGCACTCCACCAACCTATAACCTCTACTCCAAGCAAGACTTAACCCATGAAAGATTGCCAAAAGCTCCATATGGATATTGTTCGAGATGCCAAAATACCCCGCAAAACCGCAAACCCAAACACCGTCCTTATTCCGGATTAGACCCCCGTACCCTGCAGGTCCCGGATTACCTCTCACACTCCCATCCACATTCAAGACAATGCCATCATTATCAATAGATTTCCAAGCCACCCATCTCAGCTGCTTAGAAGACTGAGGCGAGCCCCCGAAACAACTCTTAATATCTTCATGCATAGAAAAAGCATGGTGCAACACCTCCGGAACAGCGTAATCAATTTTCCAAATACTCTCAGAACAACGGGCTCTCCAAATCCACCAAACCAAAGCTACAAAGGTTGTGTCCAAGTCTCTAATTCCATTTCTAATCCAGATAACAAT
This sequence comes from Crotalaria pallida, assembly GCA_037953625.1. Lineage (NCBI taxonomy): Eukaryota > Viridiplantae > Streptophyta > Magnoliopsida > Fabales > Fabaceae > Crotalaria > Crotalaria pallida. The sequence continues at coordinate 185,452,593 of CM075649.1, forward strand.
GTTGTCTTCCTCCCAGAACCACCTTTTATCTTGAAGCTGGAGTTTAAGCCAAACGGCTTTGGCCTTAACACAATCACGCAGGCAATGAAAGACAGTCTCAGGCAAGATTCCACATCTACCACAAACAGCAGAACTTGCACAATGTCTCTTAAGCCGCAAAACATTCGTAGGAATGGCAGAATGTCAAACCAACCAGATGAAGAAGTTCAATTTCTGAGGAGTCTTCAATTTCCAAATCCAGCTCCAACTATTAGTGTTTAGGTCGTTTAAACCACTATCCAGCAGCCAAGCATAGCCCGAAGAAGCACTATAAACACCATTTATACCCCCTTTCCAAATTATGCAGTCTGGAATTCCTACATTAATCATCACACCACTCCCTAAAATTTCGTTCTTCACCTCCAGAGGCAGGATTGTGTACAGAGAAATCAAACGCCAACAACCGTGCTCCCAGACGTCTTTTACCTTCAGCGTCGTGTCTTGTATGGCAACCCAAGGAACCAATCTACAAAGTGGCTCATCACGCAACCAATTATCAAAGAAAAACGAAGCTTCACCCGCTCCAATCCTCAACTGAAAACCACTGTGCAACATAATATTGGCTTTGCCAATGGCCCGCCAAACCGAAGAACCTTTAGGCTTAATTTTGGATAAATCAAAGCCATTTGGAGCATATTTTGACAGCACCACCCTAACTCAAAGCTTGTCATTGTCATGTAACAAACTCCAAATCAATTTGCCCAGTAAAGAAACATTTTGAAGTCTAGCCACTCGAATGCCTAAACCACCATGGCACTTGGGTCTGATACAAGTCTTCCAATTTACCAAATGCAAGCCTTTATCTTCATTACCTAAACAGTACACTCTTTGACACAACAAATGTGATATCTCCTAATTTAGTATTCTGATTGGTAGATGTGGTATGTACCGTTAAATGATATAAATGTGGTTACATGGTTTTAAATTTACTTTACAATCTATAAAGTGTAGTTAAAAGAATTCTTAGCTTCCACGCACTCCCTCCCTGTTCCCAACCAATTTAGATTCTGAAATACACAATTTATAGAGGTATGTTTAATTATTTACATCTTTGTTCTTTTCATTTAAAAACGCTTTTAATAAAATTTAGCCAAAAGTATTGATTTTGTCTTTTAAATTATTTTTGGATTTTATATTTGTCATAAAAATCATTTTATTTCAATTTGTCAATGATTGTATAGGATAAAGTTAATGGGCACATAAGATAAATATAAAATGACAAAAATTACCATTGTGAAAAACGTTATTAGGCTCGTATTGAAAAAAACATTTAGAACTGATTTGAAATTAAAAATAATTTAAAAGGTGAAAACTTTATTTTTACCTAATTTTTTTTTATAATAAACGGGCTAAAGCCCAAAAAACAAATTACACTTAGATTGCAATAAAGGAATTGTGACTATATATTTTTTTTTTATAATATGTTTAATGCTTATTATCAAAACACGTCAGTAATTTTTTTTTTCAAGAGAATGAGGAAAAAAAATTAATGTAAGCAAATCCAATTTCAAACTCGATAATCATGTTTCTCCACCTCCTCCTAAAAAAATTGCATACAAAAAATTATTTAAAAAAAAAGTCACGAAAATTTGTCATAAAAAATAGCCAACTAACCTTACAATTCAGTGGTTTTTTAAAATTATCAGCGAGATTAATGTCTAACAATTATAATAAACAAACTAGGCATGTAAAAGCAAACCCGCGCACATATGGTAAAAATAAAAATAAAAAAAAATCACCCATACTCCTCAAACACTAGCTGAACGAGGTCAAGGGGTCTTTTAAAGATGTACTCCGTAATAGTCTATCTTATTATGTTACAATCCAAAATTTGGTGACTTGGCATCACAAAACAAGGTTATCTTGAAAGTATATCATATCCTGTTCATTAAGTAAATATATATATTTTTTAATCATTTGAGTGAATTAGAGCTAGGTTGACAATCAACTGGATAAAATAGTATCCCCGTTTTAGAAGGATGGCAAAGAAGAGTAAATCTTTTTGTTTGTCTCAAACTAAAGTTAAAGTAATTAATGAAAAAAAATTGAAATGTGCTAGGTTGATCAATTCAAAATGCATTTAATTAGTTATTTGATAATTGGTTAATGTATTAGACAAACCATTAAATACATGTTTCCTTAATTTTTTGACTTTCGCAATTTTTCACCATATTTGTGCAATGGAGGGAATACAATCTTTCTTTTTATACTCTCATACATTCATACGTTAACACCACACTACCATTACCACATACACCACCACATCAAATATCATTGTTATTTAGAGTGCACCAAACATTAATCATGATAAAAGTAGTCATACATGCTCTTATATATATTACTCTCTATCCTATTATTATGTCATTATATTATTTTGATCGATCACCAAACTTACCTTAAGAGGGATCACTAGGAAAATACAAGAGAAATGACCACCACGAGACACATTGACAAAAAAAACCTGCACATCTATCAACCTTACATTTTTTTTTTAAAGTGTTGTGATTTAATTATAGGATATTATCTAGTTGCAAACATAAATAAAGACAGGGTTTTGAAGTCACGTATTTACGGTGGGGGAAAAAAAAAACTAAAAAAAGTCACGTACTTATCCATTTATTACTAATGATTTGACCTTTCCTTTTGGGACTTTACCAAGCATTGGAGGCGTACGTCCGTTTATGTTTTGGATGCATGATGATAATGATATTATTAGAGGCAAGCCAAGGGTACGGTGCATGGGTTGTATGTAGATCTCGTGTGTCCTTTCCAATTGATATGCATTTTTAACTCAACAGCACCAGAAGATATCACGCAGCGATTGGTGCCTTCCTTTCGCTGTGAGTGGTGCAATCAGGCACTACCGTACCCCACCACTTGATGATCCTTAGCTTCTTCATGTTCATTTAGCAAGGAGTTAGGATGTACACTGTACTACATTTTTATGATTTATAAAATCAAAATTTAGGGTTGAATGAGTAACGGTTTCTTCCTACAGTCAAGATACAACCTTTAACTACTTGTTTAGTTTATTTCGTAGAAGCCTAGGGAAAAAAATAAAAAATCAAAATAAGCGATATTCCGGTAAACCTGAAAATGTGAAGGGAGCTAAAATTAGGATAATACTAATTTTAATAAGAGTGTAATAGGTATGTATTGGTGGTGTAAAGTTTTTTATATTATCTATCCATCATGTGTTATGCTTTTGGTTTAGAGTTAATGATAAATGCTACATGAATGATAGATAATGTGCGTCGTCAATGGTGTAAAGAATCTTTACACGTCGGTACACCACCGATTTTTTCTTTTAATATATTTTTTTCTCCTAGATACAAGATTCTTTTGTGAATTTTTCGGTCCTATTTGTAATATTTCACTCCAATTTCCAATAAAACATTTAATTATTTTTTTCTCCAAAAATTCCTTTTTAATTGAACAATTTTTAGAATTCCGGTACAAATTATAATGATAGTTTTGAAAAAATATATTGAGTGTTTATATTTCAAATACAGCTAATAATAAAATTAACTTATTTTATTGGTGAACATAAATTTTTCCAAACATATCTTGCGTATAAGATCAAAAGGAATAATTCTTAACCTTAATTATAAAACTTATTTATGCATATAATTGAAGGTATATATGATGCACATGGCTGGAGAAATGATACAATTTAAATAAGATTACATGCATGCTTGCATAGCTATCACGGTCACTTATGCCAACTTTATAACCATGGAATCAACCGAGCTTAACACAATTGGTTTATATAGGACTGTGTCACTTAAGCAAGTGATTGGAGGTTCGATCCCTAACTCTTGAGAATATGAAGAATTTTGGTTGGGAGAGTCACCTTCGAATAGGTTTGGCAATTGGACCCGGACCTGCGGGTACCCACGATTATCCGTGGGTAATACCCTAACGGGTCCGAGTCCAAATCCAGAAAATGGACCTGCGGATATGTAAAAACGGGTATCCATGAGTAATATTCAGAATGGGTTCGGGTACGGGTAATGGGGTATTGGACGCGTGTGTACCCGAACTCGCAAAAAAAAAATACTTATTATCAATTTTGGAATTTAAGTATGTTTGTGTGAGATGATTTGTTTCTAAGTTAATATATTTTGTTTCTAGTGAATTTGTTTGTGAATTGTTTAATGATATATCAAGTGATTGACAAATAAAAATAGGGAATTTTTATGTTAGTTTAGAAAAAAAATAAGCTTAAAATTTTAATATATATTTTTAAAGATAATAGGTACCCGTGAACTCGTTTGGGTACCCGAAGACCCGCTGACTCGCGTAACCGCGTGGCTCCAGGTCCGGATATGCATGATTGTCATCCCTACCCCCAAAAGGGTCAAATCGTACCTGAATGATTAGTCATCGTGCTTGGGCCAGTAAATACCTAAAAAACAAAAAAAAAATAAAAAATTTACAACCATTGTCACCATCCTTGCCGCTTCGCAAATGCCAGCAAACCTTGCCACCATCATGGCATTGTCATTGTCACAACCACTTTTCTATTGGTGACATTGGATCATCGTCTTCACCAACATTATATTGTCGCAATTATCATCACCACCCTACAAATTTAACCACTAAGTAAATTTTAATATATTTTAAATTATCCAAACATAAAATTTAGTACTCGATTAGCTTATTATAAACATAAATCAAGAGTGTTTAGGTTTAAATCGAATGAAGTGAGTGCAGTCTTTTAAAAAACAAATATATATTTGCATTAGAAAAATTAAACAATTTCACGTTCCATATGCAACCTAACCCTCCTAGAATAATGCTAGTTAAAAAGGGAAAAAAATTAGCAAACAGAAACAATGTAAAGTGGAGTATGTAAATCATTTTAAAAAAAGTTAGAATTCGAAGATATCATGTGTAAGTTTTGAACATTTACCTTTTGAATAATTTTTTATATATTATAAAATTAAACAATATAATTATCGAGTTTAATATTCAAATCAAGTAGATCATAATTACATTTTTTTTTCGAATATAAAAATTAGTTAATGGTTCATCACATCATTTTATTTAACACGTAATATGTTATTTGAAATATATTACACACTTACAAAACTTCAAATAATCCAAATTTTGGTGTGTATATATATACACACACATACACCCTTCGTTATTTATTATCTGTCGTTTTTTGGAGAGATTTTTTGTTTCTTTTAATGTGTTGTATTGAGGATGGATTTCAAAAGTGTAATAAATGCTATTTTTCATATTTGCCCATATTTAATATGTCTTGGTTTATGTAAGTAGTGGAAAAAATCAATGCTTATAGAGAGAGAAATTGTATAGTGAGAAAAAACATAATTAATGTATTGGAAATCTGAGTAATGATTAAATTTATTAAAAAATATGTTTTGTTGAAATATGACAGATAAATAGGAACAGAAAAAGTATATAATATCCTATAATTCAACGAATGAAGGAATTAATTTCATAATATATAAAAAGTTATTCAAATATATACCTATATCAAGGAGTCCTCACTCATAAAAAAATTTGCATGAGTATAAATTAAAATGAAAATAAATAAAAAAAAAAAATTAAAGAAAAAAAACGTGCAGGGTTATATTCCACGTCTCGAACCACGTAGGCATGGTTGCATCCATGATGAATCCAACCCCTGCAATCAAACTATGTTGTCGTTACAGACATCGAGACCTCGAGACATAGACAGAGAAAGAAAGAGAAAGTCACTTATTGTCGCCGCTGTTGTAAGAAGAAAGAGAGTTCTTCTCTCCCTTTTCAGTCCACTACGCTTCTTCTTCTTCTTCTTCTTCTTCTTCTTCTCATTCTAATCATCCATCCCTTCCTCCCTTCTCTCCGCATTTTCACCTCCCCCCTCTTTCTTTCTTTTTTTAAAATAAATAAATAAATAAAAAGAGGGTTTACCTTTTTATACCCACGTCACGTACTTTTCACTTCACTTCTTCTAATCCAATTTTCCCTTCTACTTTCCCCCCTCCCCTCAATTCATTCTTCTTCTTCGTCTTATTATTATTTTTATTATTTGATTTTCACCTTTTCTCCCTTTTGGAATTCAATTCCTTTGACTATTATTATTGTCATTATTCTCACTTTCTTTCCTCCTTCATTGGATCATCATCATCATCATCTCCTAGCTGCTCTCTCTCTTACCCCCATTAATTGGGATTTGGGTAACCTCATCAAGATCTAATCTGGCTGTCAAAGTATTGATCTTTGTGGTTGGGTTTGAAATTGGCGGTTTGGATCCGATCGGGGTAGAAACAGCGCCATCTCATGGCGCTGTTCAGAAGGTTCTTCTACCGCAAGCCCCCGGATCGGCTTCTTGAGATCTCCGAGAGAGTTTATGGTAACCCCCACCCTTTCACCTTCTATTTTTATCATTACTCTTTTTTTTTTTAAATTTTTATTATTATTATTTGCATATGTTGAGCTCAACAATACATGAATAATAACTTCAAAGCAGTAACCGTTACTTACTTCTTTCCTACTCTAAAGGCCAGCTGCTGAATTTAGAGCTTTGCTTTTCAGGGTTCATTTAATAAATGTTTACAAAGCTAGGTTGGTTGGTTGGTTCTACTTGAAACACTGCCACAACAATGTGGTCTTTTTTATTTTCTCTCTTTGCTAGTACTTTCTTCTACTAGGAATTAAATACTAGCGAATTTCTCCTAAGAAATGGGAATCATGACAGAAAAAAATAATAATAAAACAAAGTAGTATCCGATTCACTATAGTTGGTTGTTCATCAGTTGGGGGGATTGCTAGTTGTAGTTGATGAACTTTGGAAGATTTTTTTGTAAAAGGAGACTATTGTCCTTTACGACATTGTATTTTATTTATGGCTTGCAAGTTTCAGAATTTGCTTTCTTGATTTCTGTTTTACTCCTAAATATAACTGGTCGAATGAAATGGCCTCCTATGTTATTTTTGAGTTGTCTGGGCTTTACCTTCTTAAAGCGTCTGTGTAACAAATTCATCTCGCTTGTGCTTAACGTTGTCGTTGTGTTTTTCTTCTAACTTACTATTAATATCAAAATATGAATTTTGAAGTTGGGAAGCAGTTTTCTAGTTCCATGCTCCTGCTTTACCATATTACTGACTCTTCCTTCTTTGCTGTTTCAGTTTTTGATTGTTGCTTCTCCACGGATGTCTTGGAAGAAGACGAGTACAGAGTTTATATGGGAGGAATTGTGGCTCAGCTGCAGGATCACTTTCCAGATGCTTCTTTCATGGTATTCAACTTCAAAGAAGGGGAAAGGCGCAGCCAAATCTCAGACATATTTTCTCAGTATGACATGACAGTTATGGAATATCCTCGCCAATATGAGGGTTGTCCACTTCTGCCTTTGGAGATGGTCCATCACTTTCTTCGATCAAGTGAAAGCTGGTTGTCTTTGGAGGGGCAACAAAATGTGCTTTTGATGCACTGTGAAAGGGGAGGTTGGCCCGTGCTGGCGTTTATGCTAGCAGGTCTCCTTTTATTCCGGAAACAGTACAGTGGGGAGCAGAAGACTCTTGAAATGGTCTACAAGCAAGCCCCCAGAGAACTTCTGCACCTTTTATCTCCTTTGAACCCGCAACCTTCTCAGTTCAGATATCTTCAATATATTTCCAGGAGACATTTGGGTTCCGAGTGGCCCCCATCAGACACACCCTTGTATTTGGATTGTTTGATTCTTAGAGACCTTCCATTATTTGATGAAGGAAAAGGTTGCCGGCCTGTTGTACGTGTTTATGGTCCGGACCCTTCAAAACCTGCCAATAGAAGTTCAAAGCTTCTTTTTTCAACGTCAAAACCCAAAAAGCATATTCGACACTACTCACAGGTGCTATATGATTTACACTTTTGATACTGAATTGTGAATTAACTAGATAAAATGTTTTCTTAATAAATTTTAATCACAGGCAGAGTGTATGCTGGTTAAAATTGATATCCATTGTCATGTTCAAGGGGATGTAGTTCTCGAGTGCATACATTTAAATGAAGATTTTACTCATGAAGAGATGATGCTTAGAGTCATGTTCCATACTGCATTTGTGCGGTCGAATATATTGATACTGAGCCGCGAGGACATTGATATTTTGTGGGATGCAAAGGATCAATTTCCCAAGGACTTCAAAGCAGAGGTAAGTTATTGTTACTCTTTGCGAAATTCATTTTCTGAAGCAGTTGGAGTTGATCATATACTCATATCTGTATCAGGTGCTTTTTTTGGACGCTGATGCCGTTACACCTGATCTAACCGCAGTCCCGGTGAGTGAAGATGCGAATGAGACTGAAAGTGCTGAGACCGAAAGTGCTTCCCCTGAGGAATTCTATGAAGTGGAAGAGATTTTCAGCAACATGATTGATACACAGGAAGGAAAGGGTGAGTATGATTCTCCTGCTTTCCATGGCAATGCAGTGGAAAATAATAAAGAGGTCTGGAAGGAGGAGGTGGATCTTCATGCTTATCAAGATTGTCCACCAAGTGATGTGAATAATAAACAGGTTGGGAAGATGGATGCTGGTATTAATGAGGTGAAAGACATATCTGTTGATGATGTGAAGTACAGGCTCAACAAGAGTGTGGATTTGGATATTCACGCAGTGAAGGACATTGTTGTGGATGAAGGAGAACTTAAGTCAATTTCCACTGCAATGAGTTCTGATAAAATTCTGGAAACAACGGAAGTCACCTTGGATGTGAATGGGGAATTGGCACTTGGGCTAAACAAAAATGACATAGCAACTGAAAAGGAATTAGACTCCAAGGCTGGGCAGCAGATGCCTGATCTTTCCAAACCTAAATCTGGAAAACTGCTTCCATCTGCTGGAAAGAAACAACTTTCATCAAACTCAAAGCCAGTGGGAGATACACTTCCAACAAAACCAAAGACTAAACAGCTAGAATCACCAGGTTTTCAGGTAAAACAAGCTAAACCGAATGCAGTAACTAGGTGGATTCCTTCTAACAAGGGTTCTTACACAAGTTCAATGCATGTATATTATCCACCAACAAGGATTAATAGTGCACCAGCTGCTCTGTCGAAATTTACTGCTTCAAAGGAGAAAATGGAAGATTCCAAAGGAAGGTCTTTATCTGCTCCTGTTGTCTCTGCAGCAGTTGTTTCTATTGACATGACAAATGACCTGAAAAGTCGTAAAGTGGCCACTTCAAAATCTTCAAGCCACATAGTACCAGAAGCTGATGCAAGCTGCCCACCATCACCATTACCGCCAGGTAAAGAGACATCTCATCAGTCAGCTACTCAAACACAACAACTGAGCTCAGAGCAAGTGCTTCAGCCTCGTCCACCGCCTCCACCTCCACCTCTGCCTCCGCCTCTGCTTCCAACTCATGCCAGAAACCCTTCTTTAGATGTTTATGAACCCTTATCGATACAGGATGATCCATCACCTAAAGCCCCTCCATCGCAACCGCTATTACCATCTTCCTCATTGGGTGGAAAGGTATCTACTACACCTTCGCCACCACCACCACCAACCTTAACACCATTTACGGGACAGAAAGTAGGGGTGAACTTTCAAACAGCAACTTCTCCTCCTCCCCCTCCCCCACCCCCTCCACCCCCACCCTCATTTTTTGGGCAAAATAATGGGAGCTTCCTACCTTCTTCATCCCCTTGGAAGTCTGTCTATTCATCAATGGCCATAGTTGGAGAGACTAGCAATTCTATACCACTCCCCTCTTCCTGCAGTGAAAATTTATCAAAAGTTTCTGAAGTGCTTACTGTAGTATCCCCTCCACCACCACCACCACCACCACCTTTGCCTCCAGCAAGGTACGGAGTTTCATCCATTCCTCCTCCCCCTCCCCCTCCCCCTCTGCCTACATCTTCCACACATTGGACTTCACCCCCTCCTTCTCCACCACGCCCAACAACGTCACATAAAGCTCCATCAGCACCCCCTCCTCCCCCTCCCCCTCCGCCTCCTTTTAGTAATGCTCCAAATCCTCCTCTTCCACCTCCTTTTAGCAGAGCTCCACCACCACCACCACCACCTCCACCTCCTTATAGCAGTGCTCCACCACCACCACCTCCACCTCCTTATAGCAGTGCTCCACCACCACCACCTCCACCTCCACCTCCTTATAGCAGTGCTCCACCACCACCACCTCCACCTCCTTATAGTAGTGCTCCACCACCACCACCACCTCCTCCGCCTCCTTATAGTAGTGCTCCACCACCACCACCACCACCACCTCCTTATAGTAGTGCTCCACCACCACCGCCTCCTCCTCCTTTTAGTAAAGCTCCCCCACCACCACCTCCACCTCCTTATAGTAGTGCTCCACCACCACCACCTCCTCCTCCTTTTAGTAAAGCTCCCCCGCCACCGCCTCCACCTCCTTATAGTAGTGCTCCACCTCCACCACCTCCTCCTCCATTTGGTAGAGCTCCACCACCCCCACCACCACCTCCATCAAGTGGAGGCCCACCTCCACCACCACCTCCTCCATTTTCTAGAGGCCCACCTCCACCACCTCCACCAGCTCGTGGTGCACCACCACCACCTCCTCCTCCAATGCATGGAGTCCCACCTCCTCCGCCCCCTCCCGGTGGTCGAGGTCCACCTCCTCCGCCCCCTCCTGGTGGTCGAGGCCCACCTCCCCCACCTCCTCCTGGTGCTCCTGGTGCTCCTCCTCCTCCTAGACCTCCTGGTGGTGCACCTCCACCACCTCCACTCAAAGGTGCAATTGGAGCTGATCCAAGAGGGAGAGGGCGTGGTGGATTTGCACGTCCTGGAGGAGCTGGTGCAATGGCAGCCCGGCGATCCTCCTTAAAGCCTTTGCATTGGAGTAAGGTTACAAGGGCATTGCAAGGAAGCTTATGGGAAGAATTACAAAGAAATGGAGAACCTCAAATGTAATTTGTCTTGTCTGCTATTGCATGTCTTTGTCTGAATCATATCATATTTGTATAATTGTACACTCTGATTTCTATATCCTTATGTTTTGAATTGACTGGTTTTATATCTGTCTTAGTGCACCAGAGTTTGATGTTTCAGAGTTAGAGAAGCTTTTCGCTGTGAATGTTCCAAAACCTGCTGATTCAGATGGTAAAGCTGGAGGGCGGCGCAAATCTGTTGGATCTAAACCTGACAAAGTTCACTTGGTATTCTTCTATGTTACTAATATTCTTGAAGTTTGATATTTGAAATATGGGAGGTGTTTGCCAAACTCATAAAACCAAAATAAGTTGGTATTGTGTAGTGGGTTTTAAAATATTTAGTGTTTGATAAGCAGAAGACAGTTTAAAAACTAGTACTTATCTACATTTTTATGCTAAAACTAGTTCAGGAAAAATAAACTAATATAAAGTTGGTTTTATTGTATTCCATTTTATTAATGGCTCCGAATTTTTTCTAAATGTTTGTTTGAGTTTTTTCACATTATTTCGTTACTTTATCTATCTGTTGTTTCTCTATCAACATTTAAATTTTAAATTTATTTATAATTTCATAATTTTAGAACTAGTTTTAGACAAGTCTTAACCAAACTGACAATAAACTAAAAACTAGTAATAAAATAACCTGAGTTTATATTGTATTACTAGTTTGTCGTAAACAGTTCTGTCGAATCTAAACTGTTTTTGAGGATTGACAAACTTCTCCTTGGTATTTCCTTGTAGAAATGTAATTCAGCATGATTTGCAATTTTACTTCACAAAGGTTGCTAAAATTTATCACTATATTTATATTTAAATTGGAATTGGATGCCATTTATTTGTATACTTAGTAATTTCTTTGTTCAAAGGGTCATCTTCCTTGTGATCTGATTTGAATGATCTGGTACTTGCTCTTAATTTGTGAAGGAAACAAATGTATGCTTTCCTTAGTTTTTTCACGTCAATTAAAATGTCCAGCATGCTTACATTAAGGATTGTTGGAAGTCCCAAATTGCTTGCTTCATTCTCTGTGGTATGGTTTAAATACTTATTGGGCGATTCCTCTCATTGCCTCTTGGTTTTGATATGGAACCTTAACAAGGGTTAAGCATTGTTGACCTGTATTGATTAAATCTCTTGGCACAAAATTTATTGTTCTGTTACTGTCCCTTAACTATCTTTTCTTTGTTCTAAAAATTAAAAATTCTGAAGCTGCAAAATTAATAAATTGTGAGGAGCATTATGGTGCAGCTATTTTTTCTTAAAGCCAATATATGCATTGAAGCCAATATTTGTTAAAAACTTATTTGTTTAGTACTTTCCTAATAAGTGATCAATAACTTCTGTATTTGTATTATTGATTGTAGATTGACCTGAGGAGGGCTAATAATACTGAAATTATGCTCACCAAGGTTAAGATGCCACTTCCTGATATGATGGTAAGCTGATACTTTGTGGAGATCCCCTAAACTTGTTGTCTTTTGCAAATTTCATGAACTTATTTTTCTTCCTAATTACCCCTTAAACTTTAACCATTAGTGAAATTAGTCCTTCTCCATTGAGTCAATGCCAAGTTATTGAATCTCAACCATTCCTTTTGTTTTAATCTAAACCATTAATTCATTATCAATTAATTTTAATTGTTTTTTTTATTCCAATGTCACATTATTATCCCCATTATACTTGAAATATATTGATTATCAATTACATTATTAATTGTTAAACCGCTGCCACTAAAATACAATTAATGTTTTGTGATTAATTAGTATGTAGAAGTGTAAAATCAGTAGGTGATGTGAGATGAGGCATTCGAATCAAACTGTTATGAGAAGAAAAGGAGAAATGAATTTCTAGTTTAATGCGTAATATTGTAAAATTGGAATTAAAAATAATTAAGATTAATTGATAATGAACTAATTGTATAGATTAAAACATACTCCCTCCGGTCTCAATTATAAGCAAAAAAAGACACTTCATTAATGGTCTCAAATATAAGCAAAAACTAACTAACTTTCTATTCCAATACAATCATTCCTAAAATATCCTAAAGTGGTTGAATCATTAATTTTTGTTTCATTCCCGATACAAGTTTACTAAACAAACCAGTATACTTTTTATAAATTTGAGAAAATTAAATGCATCTAACTATATTTTTCTTAATACCTGTGCCGGTAGTTATTTTTGCTAATAAACAAGATCGGAGGGAGTAAGATTCAATGGAGGGACTAATTTCATCAATAGTTAGAGTTTAAGGGGTAATCAGGAAGAAAAAATAGTTCATGGTGGCTATTTGCAAAAGGCATTACGTTTATGGGGTCTTTATGATGCTCTTTTCCCAGCATTTTATAATGAAAAAGAATATTCTTTTGCAAAAACCATGACAGTGTTTTTTTTTATTTTTTTTTAAAGAGGGTGAGCCTTGGCGCAACGGTAAGGTTGTTGCTTAATGGCCAAGTGGAGCCTCGTGCATTGGGTCGCCTTTTTTTTTTGTTTAAATATGTTTTTGGTTCCTGAAAATTTAGCGACTTTTGGTTTTAGTCCCTAGAAAATTTTTTTCGTTTGGTTTGGTCCTTAAATGTTCCAAAATTTTGGTTTTACTCCCTAGTAATGATGCGGCTAACTCTCACATCTGACATCTGGCATGAAAATTGCTGATGTGGTCAATTGAGGTGTGACACATCATTCACAAGAACTAAAATAAAAAATTTGGAATATTTAAGAACTAGAACCAAAGAAAAAAAATTCTAGGAACCAAAACCAAAAGTCTGTAAGTTTTAAGAACCAAAAATATATTTAAACCTTTTTTCTGTCAAGAACCAACTCTCCCAAAAGCTTAAGCAGGATGCTGTTGGATGAATACACATGAATGATTTTATATATTTAACCATAGTTATTAAAACCAAACCGGACCCATGACCGATACGGTTGTTCAATAGACTGAACATGCATTTGAACCGTTGAAATTGGTAAAAAACTGGACTATTTCGCCATTCCGGTTTGAACCGAACCAGAGTCAAAGTGGAAGTCGACACATATTGTTTGTTGTTTCAAGGAAAAATTGGATTTTATTATAAAATGTTCGCAGTGGGTATCGAACAAGTTCCCACCATACTTACAGACACTGCCACCACTTGTGCCAGGAAGTTCTTGTGTAATGTTTTGTCAATAATTATTTTTTATTAATAAGTTTTGTTTTTTGTTAAAATTACTGCACCACCTTGCTATATTTATTATATACTAATACTAATATAAATATAAATATGTAATATGACGGGTATGCGGTTTAACTAATGTCTCACTGGTTGAACCATTAAACCAGTATCTCAGTACCTTGACCGGTTCAATCATCGGTATGGTTTCAATGACACTGTATTTAACAATTAACACCCCCTCATGCAATAGCCCCCTTGGCTTGAGGCGTGGAATATGCACATGTCCATTATTCCTTGTGTTGAAATTTAACTTTTTTAATTTATTTAAAAGAATGGGGATGGCAAGGATTGAACTACTGACCACTTGGATATAGAGGCTTTGATACCATGTCAAAACTAACTCTCCCAAAGCTTAAGCTATAGGGTGAAGGGACATGAATGATGTTATATATCTAACACTAATTTGTATTGATGATGGTTCTTGAAATAATTTTATATTTGGGTGGTTTATACTAAAGCTGTTGATAGTGGATACTGACAGCGACAATTTTTTGCCATATCATGTCTGCTTCCTCCGAAATTTGCTCCTGTAACTATCAGTGGTAATTGGTATGTATTATCTAACATGTTAAAATTGATATTTTCAGGCTGCTGTGCTGGCTTTGGATGATTCAGTATTAGATGCTGATCAGGTGGAAAATCTCATCAAGTTTTGTCCTACCAAAGAGGAGATGGAACTTTTGAAGGTGAAGCTTAAAAAATTGATCCATATTTCTCAAATCCCTTTTCAGCAATTAAGGGTTCAAATTCCTGGCATCTTCCGTTACACTGGAAACATTCTTTATCCTTATTTGTTTCCTTTTCTAATTTTAATTCCTCTTGTTTATGATTATTTAGGGCTACACAGGAGACAAGGAGAACTTGGGGAAGTGTGAACAGGTGTGCAATTATTTATTTAAGTGATATATCCTTATACGTGATAGTTATTAACAAGGGAACATTGTAGAGTTATCAAGTTTACATGAAGGATGATAGATCTGTTTTCAAAGTAAAATTCTGTTTAGTGTATTAATAGAAAGGATGACTCACTGCACGTGGTTGAGAGGGTATATGTACGCAGCCTTACAAGGCAATGCATATGAATTCAAAGTTCTTATATTAATGTAATGGCAGTTTTGTTGCTGGTGCCCGGTTGGTTGTGGAAGAAAATGTTATTTTAGAATTTATGTTACTCCAGTTTTCCCTTTAATGATGGGTTATAAATAAGTTCTTATGGTCTTTGATAATTTATGATCCTCTTATATATACGTATGTATAATCATATTCTTCTATATATATTTGGTTCTTTTTCAGTTTTTTTTGGAATTGATGAAGGTGCCACGGGTGGAATCAAAATTAAGAGTATTCTCTTTCAAGATTCAGTTTGGGTCTCAGGTTTGGTGGTGTCAGTAATTTTTCTGAATGTTTTGTGGATAGGTCTTCTGCTTCTGTTATCATATTTTTCCTCTCCATGCAGGTTACAGAATTTAAGAAGAGTTTAAACACTGTGAATTCTGCCTGTGAAGAGGTGCTTTGCTTATGAACTAATAAACTTCCTGCCGCTTGTATTTTTTCTCTGACCTTGCATTTTTCTTGGTAATAGGTTCGAAATTCTGTCAAACTGAAGGAGATCATGAAGAAAATTCTTTTTTTAGGTAATACATTGAATCAAGGAACAGCAAGGGGTAAGTCTTTTTAAATTGTGGTAATGTTCTTATCATTATTTGTTTCTGGATGTTAGATATAAAACCATTAGAGTGTCTTCACTAAAATATAGTTCATGTGCCTTTACGTTACAATTTTGAGGTTTTGGTAGAGCTTGTTCTCAACACCAGATATAGTATAAATATATGGTTCTAGCTCTCTGTTATTAACATTTAGATAATGACTGACCTTCGTTTTTGATAGCACAGTCAAACTCTAATGTGGTTTTTTAGATCTTGTGTAATGTAAAATTCCATTTTATGACTAAATATTTGTATCAAATGTTTTAATTTTATGCAGGGTCTGCAGTTGGGTTCAAGTTGGATAGTCTCTTAAAGCTCACTGACACTCGTGCTACTAACAATAAGATGACACTAATGCATTATCTTTGCAAGGTACTGGTGCCAATAGAAATTAGCAATAAACAAAGATGTTATTTGGTCACTTGCTGTCTTTTTATTTTTTCCTATTTGGGCTTTAGGTCCTTGCTGAAAAGTCGCCTGGACTCCTTGATTTTCACAAAGACCTTGTTAGCCTGGAAGCTGCCACCAAGGTGATTATCTATTTTTGGCTATTTATAGTAAAAACTAGTCAACTGTACGAACATGGTTTATTGGTCCAATTTCACTTCCCCCCTTATTTGTAAAATGAGCACATTCCCTTCTGTTTTAATGACTTCTTGCAATGGCCCATCTGTCGTCCAAATTAAGAATATAACTTCTAGAAGCTCGTGAGCAGGAAAGTGACTCAAACAAGTTGAATTTACCTTCAGTGATCATCTATCATATCCATAGGAGGCAAAATCTCATCACTTTAGCGTAATCATTAGGTCTTTTGTGTCCTTTACTTGCCAAAAAATCATACTGGACGGGACTTTGCAAGAACGTGTTAAATTAAAGTGAGAATTTACTTAACATTGTACATTATGAGGGTAAGTGCAAATAATCCGCTTCAACTTTGGCCCTTTGGCTAGTATCCCCTATGGTTTCAATTTTGATGATTAATCCAATTAAATTTTTACGTGGAAAATATTCCCCTTGATTCCTTAAGTGCGCAAATTTAGAAGCATTAATTAAATTTGCTATTTCCTATAATCAGAAAATAAAGAGAAATTTCTCCTAAAAGCACACTTTAATCAAGTTCGAGCAAAATCCCTATTCACTTGATACATTCTTTTTCTCACTTGCACTTCTAATGGATGGTGGGGATATTTTCTATATGTTGAATAAAGTGGGTTATTGCACCTCTCGTTTACTTAAGGATCGAAGTTAAGTGGTTATATGCATTTAACCAAAAGGAAGTGCAGTTGGGACTACCTAACTTCCAGTATTAGTTAATTGGTTTACGGGATTACAATGTGCATTGAAGTATTGATTGTGAACGCACCTTTTTGCAGATACAATTGAAGTCATTAGCAGAAGAGATGCAGGCAATCACCAAGGGGTTAGAAAAGGTTAAACAAGAGCTTGCTGCATCTGTAAATGATGGACCTGTGTCCGAAGTTTTCCGTAAGGTGTTTAGCTTTTTGTGCCAGGCTTATGATTTTTCATTATATCACGGGGAAAACAATTAATTGACAAAAAGTTAAATTTCTATATTGAATTCATATTCTGGATTTTTTGACATACATGATACAATAATATTTATATTTGATAAATGTAAATGAACACCTTATCTTTGTGCAAGGAGTCGTCAAATGAATGATTGAAAATACATATGCATTATTACTATAAATTTTTCAGCATATTACATTCACACGTACAAACCTAATGCTACTTTATATGGTTTGTTACTTTGTTATGTGATTTACATCATTTGACTCTTTTTTTTCAATGTTCTTTTCAGACATTGAAAGGTTTCATAGATGTAGCTGAGTCAGAGGTGGCATCTCTAACAAACCTATATTCTGTGGTGGTAATATGCTTAACCATCTTTTGGGTACATTATGCACCAATACAAAGAGATAAAAAGGTTGTATAATTTGACTATGGACAGGGTAGAAATGCAGATGCACTTGCACTCTATTTTGGTGAGGATCCCACTCGATTCCCATTTGAGCAACGTAAGTTGAGGATTAATACTTATTTATGTTGCAGTATGACATACATTACTCTTCTTACCGGTGACTTATTTTATCAGATTTTAGTTCATTAACTTCATTTAACAGTACATTGTTATGGCCATTTATGGTTGGGAGCTGGGCATGTGTGTATTGTCTAGAAATTAGGCTGATTCAGAAGTGTGGTTTTTTGTCCAGGGTTAAGGAAGGTGCATGTACATTCTTCTTAATGCTTCTAATGTTATCTGAACCAAGCTACTTCAAAGCTTTGTTTAGAGTGATAGATCTGCTAATATATTTCCCCTGACATGTGTTATTATGGTGTGAATTAAAAGCAAAGTAGCAAAATTCTCGTGGCATTTGCAATCTTTGCCTGTCTTTGGTGTTTCTAATTGGAGTGCTATTCTCTCACCTTTAAACAAATTTCTTTAGATGAGCAGCTTCTTTGCACAAATTAGGCATTTTTCTTCTACTTGGTGATCTCATGGGCATTTTAGAGGGATATCTGACATATGTTGTGAGATTGGATTATCTTTGCTTAGTTGATGTTTTTTGTTCTCTTTTGGTTGACATTTTTGTATTTTATCTTTTCTATAATACTCAAGCTAACATCTTATTGTTGCTCGTATGGTTGCAGTTACCGTTACTCTCTTAAATTTTACGAGGTTGTTTCGGAAAGCACATGAAGAGAATTGCAAACAAGCAGAGTTAGAGAAGAAGAAAGCTGAAAAAGAGGCTGAAATGGAGAAGGCTAAGGGCATTAGCTTGACAAAGAAGAGTGCAAAAGATAGTTGACAATTGTGTTTTTCACTTCTTTGCATTGACATCATGCTCTTGCCGAAGAGCATGAAACTACCTATGGGTAGGGGGACTGCTTCGAAGACCAATTAAGAAGCCTCCCCAGCCCATCGTGACGATTATGTGAAAAATAGCATTTCAAGCTGAACTATTGAGGTGGAATAGCAAATTCCTGCCACCGTCGGACCCTTGAACACACAGCAGGCTTAGGAGTTGATTCTTTGATGGTGTGCTGTTGAATCAGAATTACAAGGCCAATTGATTTTTATCATCAGAATATTCTGGAAAGTCCGAATTTAGTCGCAGGATGGATGCTTACTGTGATTGCTTGCTATGCCATCTGCATCCAGTGTATATATGGAAATGATGGATCTGGTACACCTCTCACGTTGTTTAAAGAAGAAATTTTGTAGAAGAGCATATTTTGTGTGGCGCCAGAGCATATTGCTTTTTGGACTTTTAAAGCAATGAAGTCCAACACCAGAACCATGAAACCTTGTACATAGCTCTAACCCTTTTCTAGGATCCAATTCTTTGTCTTGTAACATAGAAATTAGTTTCCTTTTTGATAGATATTTTTGGTAGGTACCCTCAAGGAAATGTTGTATAGCTGTCAGCTAGGTTAAGAGAGAAATAGGTATCAGGTCATTGTATTGTAACTGTAATATAAGTGAAGAGCAGGCCAGGCTAGAAATGCTAGTTTCATTTTTCATGTGAAATACTGTATGTATGTATGCATGTAGTGAGGTGTAAAATGTTCTTGTTACATTCTGTTGTCAAAGCTCATGGAATTACCACTCGGGATTATATGTGCCCACATTTGCTAAATATAGTGAACATTTAGAGGTATTGCAGCCATTCAATGGTTCAGTGCAAAGGTCTACCTCACTAGTTACATCCTTATTTGCATGCTGAGAGTCATTTTGGAACTGTAATACCATCAATGATACCTGCTGAAATTTCATTTGGTGCAGACATTCATTACCAATTGTTTCATTTAAGGCTTTTACTGCAGCAAAATAACCAAATTTTTTCTTTCAAGATTTTTGGCCTAACATATAAAAAGCACACTGGTAAGCAAACCACCGTGCCTTTCTCACAGGGAATTGTGGCTACGTTAACAATCAGGTGTAGTTGAGTTTGGTTTGATTTTGAACGAAAAAGGCCACCTAAATCAAACTTAAATCAGTTTAGTTTCGATTGGACAAGCATAATCAAACCAAATATTAACAAGTTTAATCTATTTAGTCAAAACAGTTATTTATTTTACATTTTTTATTGAATGAACTAAAATTTAGTTTCACTTCTTGAGTTTTTAAAGATCCAATAATCAACAATAAATTTGTCTCAAAAGTTGAATAAGAACCGAGTAACAATGACCATTCTTCGTCAATATTGACAGTCTTACACAAGTTAATCCTAATCTCAATTGGAGCAACTTCATGTAAGATTGAACCATGAGAAGAAAAAATTAACCACTCTTGCATAGAGTTGAAAAAGTATTTTTTGGTTTACCCATGTATATTTCAGTTATGAACACCCTTGTCTCACCCCTTTTTATTTATTTTGTGAAACAATAGGATGGTAGTACTCATCCAGCTACAAAGTCCAAAAAGCAATTAATTAATCATTAATGAGAAACCTTTGTATAATTCACAATTTCACATTGTAAAAAGGATTGCCATTATGCAATCTACAAGGTACAAGTGATGGAATCAAAAGAAGAGACAGAGTTGAAGAATATAAAAGAAAGATATTTATATGAAATGGTGCACTAATCTCTAGGCCTCTAGCATCTTGTTTCTGCACATGGCTGAGCTGATGTTCCTCTATTGACAATCTTTTTATGCCTCCAAAGTTGCTTGATTTCATTCAAGCAACATGAATGAATTTTGTAAATACCTGCTATACTTTTTTTATAAAAATAATAACTGGTAGCTCTTTTTCATTTATGAAATATGAAGAAAAGCCCTGGCCAAATGAATAACTTGCTACCATATATATGTTACTTATGGCAGTTGTTCAAAATGGTCCTCCTCCTCTGGAAATTCAATCCTCAACAAGTGTCTATCCTCCTTTTCAATCCATGATGATCCAGTCTTAAAGCTTTTGTAAAACATGCAGCTCACAATTGTGTCAAGGATGATGAAGATTGAGTACAAGTAAGCAATTAAAATCCCTTCTAAAGCAACAAAAGGCGATGCCTTTCCAGCAATATGGTAAGTCCTAACAACCCTGAAATGGAACAAAGCCTCAATAGCAGCCAGGGCTAGATTCACAGGCAGTGCTAAGAACAAAGCCATTGATGTCCTTTCCTTTATGAGAACACAAGCTTTAAGTATTGCAAGGTATCCTCCGTGTCCTTCGATACCAGATAGAGCCAGCGCCATGTTGCATATGACAAGTGCATTGGCAAGGATCACAGAAAAGAGAATGGCTCCACATGCTGACAATAGGAAGAGGCAAGTAGGAGAAGAGTAGCCAAGTCCTTCACTGCAGTTGAAGGCTAAAAACATGAGACAAAAAGCGGTTGCGTTAGCCGAGAGAATCAAGAAACAGTTGCAGATATAGGTTTGGAGGAGTGGCTTGTAAAGGGATATTATTGAATTGAATGAAGGTGTAAAAGTTGGTTTGTGGTTTTTAAGTGCTTGGATTGTGCATGCTTTTGCAATGAGGAGAAAGGTGAGGGTGAAAGGAAGGGTGAAGATGGAAGAAGTGATTGTTTGAGAAACCTTAAGGTTGAGAATGCTAAACAATTGTGAGGAAGAAGGGAAGCCTGCAGCATCAAAGAGAGTCTTAAGACGAGTGTATATTTGAGGCAAGAGGGTTGAGGAAGGTCCAGTGACTAATGCTTGTGAGAGGAGTATTGAAACTGAGAAAGGAAAAGCAAGAAAAACTGCAGTTGAGGTGAAATAATGATAGTTTTGAAGAAAACTGTGAATTGATCTTCTAAGAATCTTGCTTGAAACTTCCATTTCTCTATATTGAACAAGAGGGTGGTGGTAAAGGGAAGAAGGAAAATGATGAATGGATTTGGTTGCTTCTTGAGTTGTGAGTAATATATAATATATAATATACTAATTCACATACAAGTGCTCACAAGCAAGCTAAATAATAAGGTGTTGGTGTTTCCTTATCTGTCATAGTTTTTCTTAAATGAGTTTGCTCTTTGTTATGGAAAGTGGTTGGTTAGAGAGATTGAAGGAAGGAAGAGAGGGTTGGTGTTTAGAATGATTAGATAGGCCAACAAAGATGAAACTAACCACAGCTGCAAAGGTGGAACAGTTTTGGACTTTGTTTTTACCAGAGATCGATTTTGGACACATTTATGAGTATAATTTGTTTTTCGTAGTGATCCCCACCAAATTAGCTGGTTTAAGAAGGAATAAGCATAGCACCTTTTCTTTGATGTCACGATTTATAATATTAGCAATAAGCCAAATGAATTTGGTGTGGCAGGGCTTTTGGTCTTTGTCTTGATTATTATAGGTCTCATTTTTTTCTTCTTTATAGATTGCTTAAAATGCACATTATTTAGTAGCTTATTATTGCTAGGCTACAACCCTTTTTCGAGTCCTAGAAATATATATTATCAATCATGACAAATGAAGCCTTCAATGTTGGCCCTCATTCATTATCCTTGAAATTCAAGTGTCATTTTTTTAATAAATTTTAAGAGCAATTTATTATTATGATGACATGAATGCAAAACCATCCATAAAAGAAAACAACACCTTGACGAAGAAGGAAAATAGAATTAAATTCAAGTTGCCGTAATATAAAATGAAGATTGTTATAAAGTAGTAACTTGTGATGCATGCCCCTAAATGTAGGACCACGACCCCAGTTTTGGTACTTTTCACATGATGTAAATGAATAATACGTAGCTTATAAGGTTCAGCGATAATATATATCATAAAAGGATTATAAACGTGGTTTACCCTCTACTTCTTCCATCAACAATAATTAGGAAAAAAAGGGACCCCTTAAATATTTTTAATAATTTAATATGAAATTTACTATAATAAACCCAGACGATTAATTTAACATCAAATCACATTCACATCATGCATAGCTAATTATTAATGTCAAATTGAAATGCCACATAAGAAGGGTGGGGTAGCCGTGTAGGCAAAGGCAATGGGATTATGATGTCAATGAACTTGTACTCTAAAATATATGAGTCGAGCCCATTGGTATTTGGTAGCTAGCCAACGAGTGAGAGACGAAACAGGGTATTCTGGACATTCTGGTGTGAGTATGATTTAGTTGGTGAGCGGAACTACCTTGACCGGGTTATTAGTTTTTAAGTTTTTTCCATTGGGATGATGAGGCCTTATCTTAATTGATTATTTGATTTTGTTATTATAATGAGATAACTTTTTTTTTTAAAAAAAAAATTAGGTTTGTGGATAAATACAGGGAGAATATCATGGAATCGAATTAAACAAAATTAAGTATTTTAGTTTAGTTCCACTTTAGTTTGGTTATACTTTCTTTCTTCCCTTGGTAAGATGTCAACACATTTGTTGACATGCCAACTGAAACTTAATTGCAATTAGGTGATGGAAGTATAAAATACTAATAGATCAGACAAGGAAAGTTTGAGACTTTTGAGTACTCCTGATTTCTTCTTTTGTAAAGGAAAAAGAAAAATAAAAACGTACGAAGTCAAAAGAGAGTCCGGACTTAGAAGCATTATGAGAAAAAGCAATTACTACTACTATATACCAAAAAAAAAAAAGTGTCGGTTCCTTTTATTAATTTTTATAATTGATTTAAGAATTAATTGTACTCCCTCCATTCTTCTAATAAAATTTTTATTCTTATTTTAAAAGTTTATTGTGCAATAATTATTATTTTTCATGTCTATTTTTATTCAATA
The DNA here is from genome assembly GCA_037953625.1 of Crotalaria pallida. Classification (NCBI taxonomy): domain Eukaryota; kingdom Viridiplantae; phylum Streptophyta; class Magnoliopsida; order Fabales; family Fabaceae; genus Crotalaria; species Crotalaria pallida. The sequence goes on from CM075649.1 coordinate 185,476,183, forward strand.
AAATTTTGATTTACTTAATTAACGAAGAAAAATTAATGATTACGTAGAAAAATACTCCCTCCCTCCATTCTATATGTTCATTTAGCTATTTTATTTTGTCCAATATAATTAAGTATACCCTTATTTATTACATTCTCTTTTTCACCACACTTTTCTCTGTCTCTCTTCAATATAATTTTCATATATTAATTATTACTCTCTTTTATTATTAAATGGGATAATTTAGTGAAAATATACCAAATTCTTACATCATTTATTCATTTCTTAATTTATGTGCAATTTCTAAATAAATATAACTTATAGAACAAGGAGTAACATATTAGAAAAAGGCATAACTAATTTAGTAAAAATCAATACAATCATTGCATTTATTAGAATGTGTGTTTTTACGTGATAAGACAGATAAATACAAACGAGTGAAGTACATTGATTCTTTATATTGTTTCAAATTGAATTTTTGATTTTTTAATTATTCAAGAAATTCAATTTATGGTTTAAAAAAAAACTAAATCACAAAAGAAATACGAAAAATACAACTTGATATAAGATTAATGACCAAGAGTATAATTAAGTTTTTTTTTTACATCAATGATTTTCCTTGATTGAGGGACAAAACCTTTCCCCCTCCCACATGCAAAGTTTATTGAAGTGAATTTTACCTCGATTAACAAAGTACACACTCCGGTTTTAAATATATGAAAAAAAACTAACTTCACATTTATTAAGGAAGTTAGTTGAATGTATTTAATTTTCTCAAATTCATAAAAAAATTTATTACTTTAGAAAACTTGCATTGAAAATGAAACCAAAATTAAATGTTAGTATAACCACTTTGTATGAATATTTTACAAATGATTGTATTAGAAATGTACAAAGTTAGTTTACTTTTACTTATATACGAGACCATCAATAGAGTTTACTTTTTTTACGTATGTTTGAGACCGAAAGGAGTATTTTTCATATGCACCACAAGAACCGAACATCTAATATTATACTTAAAGAATTCAAATATCTACCAACTATTATGATGGACTTGGTTAAAAGTATAATTAAAATTTAATTAATGCAAGCTTGTTTTAAATTATAATTATATATAATAGCTGTCTAAAAACTAATCAAAGCGATATTTGATCAAACAAAAGTTGGTGGTAGACTTCATTAGTAAAGTCTTTTTGTTTAAAGATGCATTTTTTTCTTTCAGAAAGTTTCTTTTTGATATGTATATTAGTAGTAACATAATCACAAAATGTGGCATAAGTATTTAATAAGAATAAAAAGTGTTATTATTGAACAGACATAATTAAAACCCAAATAATAATACTACTTCATCCGTTCTTATTTATTTGTAATATTTTAAACAAAACACACATTTTAAGAAATTTAATCATTACTTAGATTTTCAATACATTAATTATGTTTTTTCCCACTGTATCTTTTCTTTCTTTATAATTATTAATTTTTCTCACTGCTTACATAAACCAAGACATATTAAATAGGGACAAACATGAAAAATAACATTTATCACACTCTTGAAATCCTCAATACGACGGATAAAAAGAAACAAAAAGTCTCTCAAAAAACAACTGATAATAAAAAACGGAAGGAGTATTAAGTAAAGCACCAATTCATTAGAAGGAGAAAAAAAAGGAGAAGGAGATCCCAATAATACACTTTAATTCAACCCAAATAGATAAATTTGCTCTAAAATTTAGTGCATTTATAAAACTAATTAAATTACTCCATCTGTTTCATATGTAATGTGTTTTAAGATTATGCATGAGTTTTAAGAAACGGTTAAATGATGTAAGGATTTGTTGTATTTTGACTATAATGCCCATATATAATCATTATTGAAGAGAGAGAAATGTATTGGAAGTGAAAAAGAGAATGTAATAAATAAGGGTGTGTTTGGAAAAATTACATTAATTATGTATTGGGTTTATAAAAAAACAAGACTAATGAAACATAGTACAAATGATAAAACAACATTACATACGAAGACGGAGGGAGTAACATGCATCAAAACAAAAACACCAATTCATCAAGAAACAAAAACACCAATTCATCAAGAAGAAGTGGAGGAGACACAGTCACTACAAGTACTCGAATTTTGTTAAGAAAACCCAATTTGATGGAGTTAGGGATCTGGTTTAGGATTTTTGTGACATGTAAATGACATAGCGGGTCAAGTTCAAGAATGAAAATACACATTTTTACCCGACCCTAAAATATACAGTAATATACTAATCAAAATTCTTTTATTTTTCAGCTTTCTTATTTTTCTAAGAGCTTATTTGTTTTTTTTTGGCAATATGAATTGATTTTTATGTTACCTACTTTTCTGAAATTCTCTATCCCCATATTTATTTATTTATTTATTTATTATTTTAGCTCACACGATTCATCTGGAAAAAAATAATTGGACAAGAATATATATTGATCCGATTTTTTATCACACTTATCTACTATCTATATATAAAAGGATCCCTTTTCGAGGCACCACGTTTGCCGGATAAATTTTCAAGATACCACGTTTGTCCCATGAAGCTTTCCTCGCACCAGAGAATTTGTAGGTAAATATTCATTATCTCTAATCAAAATTACAATTTAAAATTAAATAAATTATTTAAATTTATTTAATCATTATATGTTTGTAGGTAAATAACATTATCTCTAACCAAAATTATAATTTGAAATTAAATTAATTATTTAAATTTATATAATCATTATCTGTATGTGAAATCATTATCCTCAATTTGTTGAACAAATCATTATCCTCAACAAAAATATTAAAAAAATATTAAAAAAATCACTATATATATATATATATATATATATATATATATATATAATAGGCTCTCCCATTCAATTTTTAAAGTTCTATCTAATTCTAAGAATTCTCTTCTCCAAACTCTTTCTTTTATTTTTATTTTTTGCCCTCATTCCTCTACTTAAAGCTCTTAATTTTGATTTTTGAATGTTTGATGAATTACTTATTAGATGAACCATATTTTGTTATACTTTTAATTGACTTTTGTTTATTCCTCTACTTAGAGCTCTTAATTTTGATTTTTGAGTGTTTGATGAATTACTTATTAGATGATGCATATTTTGTTATACTTTTAATTGACTTTTGCTTAATGCTAATTTTAGGAAGAATGACATCAATGAGTTACTTCAAACAAGAGCATGACCTTGGTAAGTTATTTTTTTTTTTGAAATTTCGGTGAGAAATAATTTTGGTGAGTCTTTTGCCTATTTGAAGAAACAATGTTTTTCGATTTATTTATGATTTTTTTTTCTTTTTTGTCGTGAGATAAGATAAATGATGAAAAAGATCAAAATATTTAAATATGAATAATAATAATAATAATAAATGTGATAATTATATTAAAAAAATAATAATGGTAAAAAAATATTAATTTATCCATCAAATAAATATAAGAAATATCTTATAATATTATCCAATAAAAAAATCAGAATGTATAATTTTGGTTTAATTATATATAATTTTTCATATTAGATGTGATAATTATATTTAAAATATGCTAAATTATCATGTCTTATGCAATAGAAAATATTTTGATTTATCTTTAAATCTACTCATAATACCATCAAACAAAAAAATATAAAAAAGTTTAATTTTCATTTCACTCTAATAATTAATCATAATATTAATTCATCGATCAACTAAATAAGGAATACATTAATTTAATACTCATCTATACATAGACAAATATAATATTAAATATATAAAAGAAAAGAGCCAACATTATATTCATAATAAAGTGCAATGTGTTAATCAAGATAGTCAAAAATAACAATTTCAATGTCGTCTTAATCTTCTATGAAATAATGGATATTCCAATTTATCCTTGAATTTTCTCATAATACCATTAAACAAAAAAGATCAAAATATTTAATTTTGATTTGTTTTTAATTAACATAATAAAGTTGATAATCATATAAAAATATTAATTTATCTATTATTAAATCTTTTCTATGTTATGTTGTTGTTGTTTTTAATATAAAGATTTATATTATTAAATCTTTTCTATGTTATGTTGTTGTTGATTTTTATATTAATTTTTTTATATTGTTGAGTTCCAAAAAAATAGTCTTCCTCATGGGTCTATTCTTCTATTTCTAAGCTTCAATGACAAATATCCAATTGCTCGCTAATAGATGACATCATCTTTGCAAAAGAAATTTAAATCAAAATGATTAGAACAATAAGAATAAAGATTTTTAGGATTATATCTTATTATTAACTTGAGATAAAATAATCGATGAAAAAATAAAATATTTAATTATGATTAATAAGAATAGATGTGATAATCATATTTAAAAAAAAACTAATTGTAAAAAAAAACTACATTCATCACTTAAATATAAGATTTATCTCATAATATCATCAAACAAAAAAGATCAGAATGTTTAATTCTGATTTAATTTTGATTTATCATAATAAAGTCGATAATCATATATAAAAATGTCAAAGTATGCATAAGATAAATAAGAAATATATGAGATAAAAAGTGTTACATTTTAATTCATATGAAGAAGTACAAAATTTATCAACAAGATCATTTACATTAATTTTTTTTAAGTGTAGGGTTTGGTTTGTTTGAACTCCTACCCTTTTATATAATTATTTTTTATTATTGTTTGATAATAATCTTTACTTTATAATAAAAATAATAATAATCTTTAATTTAAAATATTTAAATAAAAAAATAAAAATATCAATAACCCATGCATTGCACGGGGTAAGAGCTAGTTATATATATGAACAAAATAAGATGCAATTTTGATTCTTTATCATTTCCATATTTTTTTTTAATTGATCCGATGTTATTAAAAGGTGCTGTCACTTTTAATAACATAATCATTTTACCACATATATATATATATATACACATATATATAAATATATATAATTATCAACGCAAAATTGTTATATGCACAATATTTTATTTGATCTTTATTATATGTCACATAAAATCAAATTATACAGATCAGGAAATGTGGTTCAGTTTAGTTACTTCCTTGATTTTATAAAAAGAAAAATAAAAAAAAATACAATAACTACATGTTGACTTTGCTTGAAGAAAAAGTTTACAAAAAATGATATTATAAATTTCAATTAAAGAATATAATGGTGAATAAGTGAAATGAATTAGTTTTTAGTTAATGAAAATAACAGTTTAATATAATTGATAAAATAAATATTCTAAAAGCCAACAATAATTGGCTTAGTTGACAAAAGTTGAGTATAGGATTGTGAAAGATTATGAGTTCAAATTCTATCGATATGATAACGATGTTACTGGATAATTTGTAAATATTTTTTCTGTACCTAAAATATGACCTAAGTATGTTATATTATTTCATACTTATACAATTATTCATGTAATATAATCTCAAAATAAAGAACCCTGCTAATTCCCTTTTTTCTTTGTATCAGTATTCCTCATTTCGCCTTTGATTTAATAGTACATGTCAATCTCAGCATTAGGCTTCGTCATTCTCACTGCCAATCTTTTATTAAGGGTAGAATGAGTAAAAATATTATAGCCTTCAATAACTGATCCCGAAATTCCACATAGTCCATTTGAAGCTGCAACCTCGAATCGCTTATAGATTGGCAATCTCTATAGTTTGCATATAAATTTCACCATTCATTGACAAGTGATCATGAATGAATATATATAAATATATCCTTATATTTATCCTGTTGCAACTTTGAATCAGAAGTACATGTGTGATGTAACTCAAGTTAAAAGATTGCATAGTTAATTATTATATACAATTTTTTTTATTATTCTTTGACCTTTTATCCTCGGTTCTAAAGGATGTAACTCAAGTTGAAAGATTGCTTAGTTAATTGGTGTGCATCAATGATCTTATATTAAGAGATGTAGGAATTAATATAAAAAAAAAAAATCAAATTTACAAGAATGATTAAGGTAAAACAAGATAACCTTATATCCGAGTAAATATAACTTTCTCCTTTTATATGCAACTAGCAGAGTATACTAAAGATACATAATTTTTCCATACCCTATTGAATTTTTTATATTAAAATACCCTATTAAATTTTATCACTACATTTTGAAAGGAAAAAAAAAAGAGAGAATTGATCAAGTTTGCGTGCTTCATGACTATCTGATATATCTCTAATGATTACTCTAGATCACTTCTACAAACTTTTCAACTGATCCATATTTGTAGAGGGGAGGGACTAGTACAACAAATCCAACTCCTTTGTGAAATCCTACCTAACTCTACCTTCCTTGCATTTGGACTACCTGAGAAAAAGTAGAATCAACATCTGTAGTTGTATCAGACGCATTGCTTGCATGAGCAACAGAGTGATCTGCTACCACATTGCTACTTTCGTCTGGATGTCGAACAGTGATCAAGTTGTTTGCAGTTATATCTTCAGGTGCATCAATCCGTGAGGCAGCTTCATGTAGTTGCAAAGCATATTCCAAGTGCCATAACACATCCCCCATGCTAGGCCTATCAACACCATGATCAGCTAGACACTTGTGTGCAGCTTCCACATACTTCTTTAGAGACTCGGCGCTGATAGTGTCAACAATGCGCGGATCAATTACCTTATGGAGCATGCCTCTTCTGTGCTGCTGTATTGCCCAATCAGCTAAGTTGACTTGCTCCCTTGGCAGTGCTGGGCAAATAACAGGCCTTGCGCAAAGAACCTCAATAAGGACTACTCCAAAAGAGTATACATCAGATTTCTGGGTTAGTTGTTGGCTCCTGAAGTACTCAGGGTCAAGGTATCCAAAACTACCCTTCACAGCTGTGCTCACTTGGGCTTTTTCTGGAACAGCTTTTGACAAGCCAAAGTCAGAAACTTTTGCAACATAGTTCTCATCCAAGAGAATGTTTGTTGTCTTCACATCACGGTGTGTGATACTTTGAGCTGCACCGGTGTGTAGATAGTGAAGGCCGCGAGCAGCACCGATGCATATCTCAAGCCTTTGTTGCCATGACAATAAAGGGAGATTGGAGCCATAAAGGTGGGAACGAAAGGGGCCGTTAGCCATATACTCATACACAAGAATCATCTCAGAATTCTCATCACAGAAACCTATAAGTGAGACTAGGTGGCGATGGCGAAGTTGGGAGAGCATGTTTAATTCAGTTCTGAACTCATTGATGCCTTGTTCAGAACTAGCGCTTCCTCGTTTTATAGCAACCTTTGTCCCATCTTCCAAGGTCCCAAGATAAACTTTCCCAAAGCCACCAACACCAATAACTCCTGTTTCATCAAAGTTCTTTGTGGCATGTTGCAATTCATTGAAAGGGAAGAAGCGTCCAGGCCCTTTCGGGGAGTGACCATTCCTGCTCTTGCGGGAACTCATCGTGCTTGAGCTTCTACAACTACTTCTAGTTTTACAGGTTGAATTGATTGGGACTAGCCATGATGAGATACTCTTTCGCTTTTCCCAACCTCGAGGTCTCTTATGCCACCGGATACAAATCACTGTTAGCAACAACATTGCCATCACAGCCAATCCTATGCCAACACTAGCAGCAATTTTTAGTGCCTTGTTTGTTGGTCCTTTATATTCTCCATCCACAGAGAACAAACCATCAAAGCTATCTGCTGAGTTACTCATCTTCATCACTTCAATTCCATTCAGAATTGCATTGGTTGTGCCTTGCTGGAGATTAGCTGGCCCAACCTGAACCAAGATGGTACCATTTGTGATAGCAGATTCCCTGAGCACAAAGTCTTGGTAATATGCCGTGGCTAAAGCTTTGGTTTGAGATGATAGGTCTAACGATGACACACCAACCATCCCATTGATGTACACATTGAAGTACAATTCGTTAAGGGCCTTGCTCACAATGTCACAGAAATGCAATCTTATCAAATAAGAGTAGCTCTTTTCCACATTCATCATCCAACTGAGATTGAAATTGGGTTGCATAACTTTAGGATCCTTCATCTCTATAGCAGTTGCATAAACTAAGTTAGGAGCAATCAAAGGTGTGGCCTCAGTTTGTGGATATTTGATGCTTTTGTTGGACACACTAACATTCTTAGAGCCTCGTGGGAAGACATTGTATGAGGCATCATTTTCCCATGTTCTTGACAAGGTGTCACTATCAGGAGTTATAGCCGGGCCACCAACATTTATTCTATAAGATACTTGAAGAGCAGATTTCAGCAACCCTTTGAATCCTCCAAGTGAGGAAACTGCAGTTGCTGAATCAGATATAAGAGTGTCAGGGGCAGAGATAACCTCAATAGCATTGATAAATGCTAGGGAGTTCTTCATGGGCTTGAATTTAAGAGAGAATCTACTCTCAGAAACATTAACAAGGTATTCCTTGAAAACTAATGTATCATTTTTTGTAACAGAAAACTCATGCAAGAGCACAAAATGAGTAGTGTGGAGAGAAAAAATAGCACTGGTTAGATTATAAGAGGGGTGAGGGAGTGGGAAGAAGTAAAGGCGAATCCAAAGTCGACCGATTTTGGAGATATAAAATGTGTATATGGATTCTTCAGTGAAAATTCTAGCAGTTTGATACAGAGGCAAAGAAGAGGAAGAGACATTATTAGTTATATTAATAGATTCAATTGAAGCTTGGATATCTTCTGTAGTGGATAGGAGAGAAGCGGTTTCACGATCAGATTTGAAGGTTCTACCATCTTTGAGCCTAGTTTTATTTGAGGACCCACAATCAATGAGATAATTAACAGTTGGTGAGAAAGAAGACTCAATGGCAAGGACACAATAGACAAAGATTAATAATAAAAGAAGGGAAATAAAGGGCTGAGGCTTCTCTATTCCCATGTTTTTGTGTCTTTGAGGGTGACATGAAGATGGAGGTGCATCATAAACATGAATAAGAGGATGCTGTCATTAGAGAGGGTGTTGGAGAAGAAAGTGGGCACGGGTTTTGGAGGAATGTTTGTTTGTAAGGAACAAAAAAGGTGCAAGTAGTTGAAGAAACAGAAGAAGAGATGAGTTTGTTAGAAGAAAGTAGTTAACGAGGGGCATGCATGGAGTAGCGTTGGAAAGGAATTTTGTTGAATAGAATTAGTAAATGAATGATGAATGAGACCGAATTATGCGTTACACCTTATATTGTTACTAAGATGTTTGTTCCAAAATACTTCACATCAACCAACAGGCAAGTGTAAACTGATTGGTCATATGCTTCCCTATACTAGACCCTTCTGCGCCTTGTTTGCTAATATTTGTAATTTTATTTTATTAATACCCTTTTCCTCATGGATACAATATTAGGGATTAATACTGGGAGGGGTGAGTATGAGCTCAGATCCCATCATCCCAGGTTAATTTTCTTTTTATGGACACATTATTAGTATAGTTAAAAATAAATAATTTGATTGGAATTTTTTTTTTACATAATCAAATTCTAACTTTTATATGTTTAGCTTGGATTTCTTTTTGCTTCTAACGTTTGAACAATAGCTATATAATTTCTTTTATTTTCTTGTCTCACTTATGCCTTTCACTAACTTTCCAAACACTAATCGATGAATGCATTTGAAATATTAACATATGTTTGGATAAATAATTTTAATTTTTTTAGAATTTTATAAATTTTAAGTTAATTTAAAGCACCCCAAATGTATGTAATTAAAACTTATGAACACCAACATTTTTTTTTATACATACCAATAATTTTAAACCTCAAAACATAATTTAGGTATTTATTACACTCTATTCATCTGTCTCATTTGAATAAATTTTTTGTTTTTATTTATTTGTCACGTATAAAAGTTTAAGAAAACATGTATTAATTGTTGTATTTTTCATGTTTTCCTTATTTAATGCTTTCTTAATTTACAAATGTAGTGAAAAAATTACTAATAAACACATGGAAATAGAACAATGTAATAAATTTATTGTAAATAATAGTTATTATAATAAAAAATGTGGTTTTTTTAAATGGGACAACATAAATAAGACCATGGAGAGTAATAAATAGATTTAGTTTTACCTTATTGATCCAAAGATAGACAAACTACTTCCTCCAATGTACTCTCCTTATTTCATATGCGGTGTGTTTTTAGGTTATGCACGAGTTTTAAGAAATGGTTAAATGATGTAAGAATTTGTTGTATTTTGACTATAATGCCTCTATATAATCATTATTGAAGAGAGATAAAGGTATTGAAAGTGAAAAAGATAGTGTAATAAATAGGGATGTTTTTGGAAAAATACATTAAATATGTATTGAGTTTATAAAAAAACGAGACTTATGAAACATGGTACAAATGCTAAAACAACATTACATATGAAACGGAGGGAGTATTTTATTTGTCGCTTTGTAACTTTTCACAATTTTCATATTATTCGTCACTTTATAAATTTGATGATGCATTTATTGATTTTTTTTTTTCAATCTTTGCTTTTTGTTATTTTTGAAATATGAAATACATGATCAATAGTGAAATTTGGGAATACAATGGTAACATTATCTTATATTTCTTTTTAAAAATTCCAATATTTAATAATTTTCTTAATATGTGAGCATTAACTAAAGTGACAAATAATTTGAAAAGGAAATAGAAAATATCTAATATATACGTGTTGAAATTTTTAGAAAACAATTGTTGGGAGAGATGATAGACATGGATTCTTAGAAAATTAATATTCCTTCTATTCCACTTTATCTATCATTTCAGATAATATGCATAAATCAACAAAGTATTCAAAGTTTAAGAGAAATATAAAGTAATTTTTATCATTATATCTCATACTATATCAATTAGCATGTATTTCACATTTTGAAAATGTGAAAAAAGCAATGATAGAGTTTTTAAAAAAAATCAATTAATGTATTCTTGAATTTCTAAAATGACAAATAACGTAGTATTTGTGAAAAATATCATACCAATATATAGATTGGGAGGGTGAGCTATGCATTGCTGCATTAAAAATTAGAGTGAATGGACACTTTGGTCCATCAAGTTTTTCGACAGGGACAACTTTAGTCCCTCAAGAAATTTAATTCATTTTTAGTCCCTCATGTTTTCCAAAAGTACCAAATTAGTCCCTCATGTTTTCCAAAAGTACCAATTTAGTCCTTCAATGAAGTGACTAACGGAAATAGGACATGGACTAAATTGGTACTTTTGAAAAACTTTGGGGACTAAAAATGAATTAAATTTCTTGAAGGACTAAAGTGTCCCTGTCGAAAAACTTGAGGGACCAAAGTGTCCATTCACTCTAAAAATTATGATATTTCTTCATAACCAAATTTTGAATGCTCGCACGATAAATTATTTTATAAAATAGTGGTTGTCTGAGAAATCATTTAATAAATATATGTCATTATCATGTTAAGTATTCATTGAATAATTTATTTATTAAATTATTATGAAAAGATTGAGGAGCAATTATCCAAAATTTGATTACATAAATTATTATTATTACGATGGAGGATACAATGGTAATGGTAAAAAGCAAAATTAGTTATGTGTTGGTTAAGAAATGATATGATATGATGCAATGATGATGATGATGATGATGGTATAAACAATAAAACAGAGTTACCTCTTCATCTTCTTTCTTGGATGCTGTTGTTGTTGACACCAGCAGCCATCAAAATGAATGATGATGTTGATGTGGATGTGGATGAGGATGACCATCATCATCATCATCATCATGTTGTTCACGCTCCTCTGAATAATAACAATACCAATTCCAATTCAATGGTGGTTATCAGAGATGACGATGAATGTTCTGTGTTCCCACCAATTAACCACGAAAACCTCCAAATCTTGTCTCAACCTCAACCATCACCATCACAATCACCTTCTCCCTCTTCTTCTTCTTCTTCCACTCTGTCTTCGTTTTCGCCTTCTGATTCTGACGCATCTCCATCGCTCTCACCCTCAAATGCAAATGCCCACCGGCTCACGAGAGGAAGCGACTTTGTAGCGTGGATGGGTATGGGCCTCACCATCTTGCGCTCCAAGCTGTTTGCCATTGTTTCCTCTTTCCGAAATCGTGGTGCTTCACAGAGAAGGGCACTTTCGTCATTTGGGCTCCCCGCTGGTGCCGTCGTCATCTCATGCTGGATCTTCATAAGGCTTTGGTATTCGCTCATAAAGATAAAGATGAGGAGAAGAAGGAGCCCTACGCAGAATGAAATTCGTCTCATGAATATCATCAAAGACAAAGATGGGGTATTTATTCCCCTCTTTTTTCTTGCATTTCATCTGTTTGTTAAAATGCTCAACTGAAATTTATTATTATTATTATTATTTTTAAAAATAAAGCTTTCACATTTAAGAACAATTAGTAGTATGTTTTATTTCCTGTGTTGTGTGGCAAAGATAGCTAGACTGCTATTCTCCTGCACTCATTGTTTTTTACCCTGTTGGAAGAGCAAGCCTTGCTAATCTCATTTTAAAACAAGGTTCGGGGTTCAAATCTAATTTCTAATTTCTAGTGGATTGGATAGGATAATTAAAATTATAGGAATGAAGAATAAGCTGACATTGTTTAGTAGTCCTATGGGGAAAAAGCTGCTGCTGGTTTTCTAATGTTCTTACATTTCTGCTTGGCTTCATTGTCTTGAGATGATTGGAATCAGGCAGTGAGAGTGTTATGTATGGTGAGGGTTTTGATGACCATCTATTCAATCGTGTTTTTCTCAGTCTGATTTCTATCAATTCATTCATTGGAAGGCATGCATCTTCTAGCAGTTTATTCTTTTGCTATTGTGTCATTATTCACTAACTTTTGGTACCATTATTTCCAGGTAATTACCCAACTCTTGCACCAGATTGCTCAAATGAATGAAATACTTATTGCTCGTCACAAAGCTTTGGCTGCAAAAGTAGTGGAATGATTGCCTAATGGTTGTCAAAAATATGGTAACTAATGTAAGTCACGTTGCATGATTAAGCTCTCTAACATTGATTGATGCTATCTGATCTGTTTTTTATTTTAATATATCACTACTCACAAGTAGATTTTACATAGCTTCTGCAGATTGCTTGTCCGGTTGTAAATTGATGAAAGAACTAGTTGTGATTCTTTTCGCATATATTTCTGCTACAGCAGAGTGATGGCATGTGTACCCCGAAGTGGCATCTCAAACACCTAATCAAAGGTAGTGGCTGACAAATGAACTTCCAGCTTTGGGGTTATATTATTAATCCTGTAAAGATTAAGAATGGTCCTCAACTCCTCAGATTCATGAATGACGAGCTCAGCAGGGAACACCCACGGAATTAATGCAGGAAAAGTAGCAGAGCACAACAATTGCACTTATGGTTAGCTCACTAAGTTCTTTGTACTCGGATTATACAGCATACGTTGGATTTGTTCAAATCTTTAATGTTAACTTAGTTGCTCCAGCTGGTTTGGCTTAAGGTTTTGTAGCTTTTAGAACCCAAAATCAAGGTCTAGGCAATAGTCTCAGTATACTGCATTTCGTTGTGATTTAGACTCAGTCAGTTCCAACTTGTGATTGTCAGTAGTTTATCTCACCAATTAAGCAAAAAGCAAGTATATCTAATGACTAAATATTGAACCATATTCCAATTAAATTAAGCAAAAAGCAAGTATATCTAATGACTAAATATTGAACCATATTCCAATTAAATATTGGTGACACTGAGTGCCGGTTTTGTTAAGGACGGCTAACAAAAATAAACAATTTATAGTAAAAGTCATTCTTTTTTTTTTTTTGGTTTACAAAGGAGGTCTGGGACTAGAACCCATTATCTGGGGAGGGGGAAATCCTAGATGTCCCTGCAGCCACCAACTGGGCTGTCTTACGCGGACATAGTAAAAAGTCATTCTGATAGCGCATAGAATAAATTAAATCAGACGTATGATTTAGAAGAACCAAGAGCGTGTCATTTAAGTAGCCAGTGTAGGCAAATTCGTTTAATGAGCCAATGTTGCCAAATGGTATAACCCGGTCCATTACTAAGTCTTGATAAATTGTCAAAAGAAAGTGTATACTTTCTCAAATACTCCTACTGTTCTAATTATCTTTATGCAGAATCACGTTTTTTTTTTAAAATTTTTTATTACCACACGGATGTTACATGCATAACGTAGCAAGGAAAAGTGCGATGGCCACTAAAGTTTAAGCAAAACCATGGCCTCATAATTATTCACCGGTGCAACGTACGTAGCACTTCTTCCACATTGTTGAAATCTCTCACTTTACAACTATGCAAATTTTATACCATATATGAATATGATAATAATATCAAAAAGATTTACTTCTGTTCTGTTACACATTAGCTTCTTTGAAAATCATACCTCAATTTCCTTCGCCTTCCCTCAGAATTAAGGAACACACGTTTGAGGCATGGTGGTAAGATAGAGCAGAAATGGAAACCGGTGGTCACCTCCTACTACTGAAACAAATTCAAGTGAAAATGCAGGTATATTAAAATCATGAATTCATGCCCTGGCAGAGAAAATACAAAGGAAGCAGCAGATCTGTATAAACTTTGATTATTGATTGCTCAAACAAGGGGAAAAGAAGATAACTTATGAAAGAATTCTATTCTAACATTCTCAAAAGAAGCAATATAACAAACAGAAGTTACATTTGAACTGCCTACAACATTACCCACTCATTGAACAAGTTTTAATATTACCAAATCATCAAATTCCACTTCTAATCACTGCCTACAACATTACCCACTCATTGAACAAGTTTTTTCTCCCTAGCTTTTGGATTCACATCTCAATGTAGAAGAATGTCTTCGAATATCAAACTGGTCTACAAACTCTAGCGGAGTAGATGTCTCATTTCTGATTCTCTTGATCTTAGGGCTTAACAGACCGCGATGCCTGAACCCGTAGAGTTTGAGCACTTGATTATCAGCAAAATTGAAAGCCCTCTCCATGCTACCAAGGCACCTCTCAACAGGATAATCTCCATAGCTTCCACACGGCTTGCAACCCACAAAGTGCGTCACAAACGGCCACCTCTCATCCCCTAACCCAGGATGATACTTCTCCATCATCTCCTCGTACCGATCGACCAACCCAGCCCAGTAACCATGCAAATAGTACGAGTTCTCGAGGAACGTCTTACCCATCCACCGATCCTTCTTCGACAGCAACAAATAAATCAACGCAGACTGATCATCAGCCTCGAACGCCGGCCTCCCTTTCAAATTCGCGGTCAAGACCTTCCCAGCCTCCTCACGAACCGGACCCTTGGGACCCATCGGAGCCCAATCATCGAGCAAATCCAAAGACCACTGGCAATTCCTAAGAAGAAAACTCCCGGTATTGACTGCAATCCAAGACTTCTGGTCAAACAACAAATCAGGGTACCCATGAAGAACCAAATTATAATCATGGTACTTAGACAAAGGAAGCTGAAAAAGCATGTCAGTGAAAAAGGCATCACTATCCATCCACCAAATCCATTGAACCTCAGGGTGTGACAACATCAACCTTCGAATCATGGGCAATTTGGCCCAATAACCAGCAAGGTCCTTATCCAAATGAGCCATGTTATACACAATCTCAATCCCATGCAATCTGCAATAATCAATCTTGTTCTTAATTGACTTGAGTAAGTAGTGATCCCCAATTGGGTTGTCACAGGGCCTTGGTTGGGAGCCGGTGAGGAGCAAGATTCGAGCTTTACCATTAACGTGATTAGGGTATTGTGGGTTTTGAAGGAGCCATGATTTTCTTTGGAGGTCCCAGTGAGTGATCTTGGGGCCAAGAGAGAAGGTGAGGTTAGGGTTGAAGGGGTCTTCTTCTTCTTCTTCTTCGTCGGAACGGATCTCAGAGAGGATGCGGTTGGTTTCTTCGATGAGGTTGTGGTTGACGGCGTCGGAGGAGGAGGAGAGGTTCACGCCGATGGTGCCACGGAGGACGAGGATGGTGACGAAACCGCAGAGGATGGTGATCTTGATGTTGTTGAATGTTTTGTGAAGCTGGTGGCCGCCACGTGGTACTCTGCCGCAGGGCTTGGTGGTGGTGGTGGGTAAGACGGAGGTGGTGGGTAAGACGGAGGTGGTGGTGGGTAAGACGGAGGTGGTGGTGGTGGTTCTCTTGTGAGCATTTAGCTCTTTCCCCATCCCCGACCGAATAAGGCTCACAAGTGTATAGAAGAATTTAGGAGGGAAAGGAAAGGGAGGTTTAGAATTAAATCAAAGTGGGTTTTCTTTTTTTTTTTTGGGTTGACATCAAAGTGGAGATTTTATAGTACTACTACTTTGTTCAAAGAAAAGTTCAAAGAAAGAGACAATCAAGTTGTTAACCCACTTTCGATTTTATTTCACCATACAAGAAATTACAAAATGAATTTTGATGATATAAGCACCCTAAATTAGAGTACCTTTTAAAAAAATAAAAATAAAATTACTGTATAAAATTTATATTTCTTGGACATATCATTTTTTTTATAAAATTTATACACTTTTAAATGTTTGTTCCCAACCCACCCAAAGCAATAGAATCCTTCAAAAAATTTGACCCATTTGCAAAATCTTTTTTCTTTTTTTTTTTTGCTAAAAAAAATGAATAATATGGGAAGAAATGAGTATTTATATCAAAGAATTTTTCAACTAAGTAAAGACAAAATTTACTTCATACTAATTTCATGAGTGTCCAAAAAATAAATAAAAAATGAGAGTTTGTATCAAAGTAGTTAAGGGGGCATTTATAACAAGATTATCGAGAAAAGGAGGAATTACAACACCCCACGCAAATCTACTACTGTACTATCTACTAGTATTCTGATCTACTAATAGAATATTGGCAAAGTATCCAGCTTTGGTCGTTCTGGCAATGGACCTATGTGCGTGGTCTGTTATTCCAAGTACTCAACACGTTCTTCCCTTCACTTCTTCTATGCATTGCATCTTCCAAGAACCACTACTAGTATATCCATCATCAAAGCAAAGCAAAGCATGCAGGCTATTAGGAAAGTAAGCGCGTGCGTGGACAGTGGACTCCACTTCCATCCATGCTACGTTACATTCACATTTGGCAACAGCCAACAGGGCAACATAGATGAGAAATTAAAATGTGCAATACCCAACTAGGCCCCCCACAGTATCCCCATCTTGGCATGTTGTCCTTGTCTCTTTCCTCTCCTTAGCTTCAGCATCTGCTATGGCCCATGTGAAGGACAAAGTTCTATTATATACTCGTTCGATCTTAAATATAACTTATTGGAATGAATTTGTGCCTAGATTAAAAAAACTAGTTAATATTGTTAGTAGCATTAAAATAAATAATATTTGATATATTTTTTTAAAATTACTTTTATAATTATCATTAAAAAAAGTGTTGAATAAATACAGACGTTGATAAAAAAGAAATAATTGATGCTATTAAAAATTGAATCAAGTCATCATAAAAAGGACCAAAGCACTCCTAACATAACTTATGAAGGGAGTATAAACTGAGGGAGTATTTATTACAACACAGTTATATGTTAAATTAGCCTGCAACTTTGGCCACGTCTCAAGTTTTATATGGGACAGTACCATGTAAAACTTGTAGAAAAGTAGAAAAGGGAATGAGATTCTATGTCATACAAAGGGAATGAGTTCTCAAAGGTAAAAAAGTAAATGAAGAGTGTCTACTGTCTAGTGGCAAATCCAATCATTCATTTTGGATCTACCACTTGAGAGGATCTCCTCTGTTCAATGCTCCCGTTGTTGCCAAAGTTGCAAGAATCTAAAGGTGCAAATAACGTTTTTGATATATATTTATTCACGTGTTGTGGGAGTATGACCCTATTCAACTGAAATTGTATCAGATTTACCTATGATCACACATGCAAAGAGTAATATCATTAAATTGAATGTCAACAGTTGTAAAACTGTAAAGAGTAATAAACCTCAAAACCAAGATTTTGATAGGGGAAATGGGAACAACTATCAACTGTGATAGGCACACCCATTCTGGAATGGCTAGATGCAAGTGCCGTCATTTGGTGCAGGAGTAATGGGCAACGTTTAGTATGGTGCCGTTGGTCAAAGGGACATCCATGGTGCCCTTATATTAAAATGTTAGATTTTGGCTGCATGCTTTCAACGGCCATGATTTTCTACTCCATATGCTCCAGCCGGTTGCATGATTAAACTGTGGTGCTGTTAAAAAAAAATTCACCGTCCCGTTTAGTATGTACTTTTCCGTTCTTGATTTGTCGTTTTCTACTGCCATTGGCCAGGCGGTGGGTACATAATAATTAAATCTTATCTTTGAGCAAAGGCATGTCTTTCTACTGCACATGGCGTGCGTGAAAAGTTATTAGTGGTAAAAAGGGGAGATTATTAAAATTAAGTATGCAGAAAATTGTTGAAAAAAAAGGGGAGATTATTAAAATTTTATACTCCCTCCGATCTTATTTATAAGACCCTTTTGAGGTTTTTATTTTGGTCCTATTTATAAGATCCCTTTTCAAATTTCAATAGCATTTAATTACTTCTTTCCACTAACACTCCTATAAAGTCAACACTTTTTAGAGTTCCTAAAATAATTATAGGGGTATTGAAATTTGAAAAAGTATATCAAATTTTCACATTTCCAATGTCACTAACAAAAGGGTCTTATAAGCAGAAGTGGAGGGAGTATGAACTTATATAATTAATCCTTTTAGGCTTTGAAAATCGAAAAAATGATAATTACAAGTAAAATTAATTATTGTGAGGTAATTTTAACCGTGTAAAGTTTTTTACATCATCAATGTATCATTCACTATTCTTAAGTCGTAAAAGGATGATTGGTGGATGATGCACTGAATTTGAAAAAAAAATAATTATTATGATAATAACCCAAAAAAATATAAATCCTTGTTGTCTTAATCCTTGTTTTCATTGCCACCTACATTAAAAGTAGTGCTACAACTAAGAAATAATACAGTACGATTAATACGGAGTATTATGTAAATTTGGGTTGTGAAACGGTTAATTTATGTTGAAAAAAAATGGGAAAAAAATGACGTATTGTTTTTTTTTTTATGGGAACCCATCAAGTGTTGTTGTTTTTTTTTTTTTTTTGACGTATTGTTTTGAGTTGAAACGTTTTTGGTTAATTAATTATAGTAACCCATCAAGTACTATTCCTCTTCCGTCCCAATACATAAAATCTTTATGGTTAATTAATTATAGTAACTTGCACTTTTTTAATTGTCATTGAATAATTCCTCTGATATGAGGTATTGCCTCGTTTAAGGGTATTGCATCTATTCCTTGTTTGTTAAGGATGAGTCTCCACTTTTATAAATTTCCTTTTCAACGTATTATTATAAAATAGGAGAAGTTGAGGACATTTTTGTCATTTTCAATTTTTCTTCCTTTATCTTTGTTTTTCCCTCCAAATTTGTTTGTCCGTGCATCACACGAGAATAAATATTTATCTTAAGTTATTTTTAGTAAATTTTTATTAGTACAATTTGGATTACACATAAATATAAAAATTGTCCGCAAACATACAATTTGCATTTCGATATTATTACAATTTGCACGGGTTATTAATGATCTTTTCAAAAGGAAATAATTTGAATCAAATATTGACATAAAAATATATAATGCCTAAACGACCCGTCATATGATAATTAACCAGAAAAAAAACGAATATAATGTAATTTCAAAAATTCTAATACAAACAAGTTATAATATAGGCAAATTTGTATTAAAAATTTAAACAAAGCATCATTATGAATAATAAATTTTGGGTACAACGGAAAAAACGGATATATATGTATTAAAGATGAACTATAATTTGGTATAATAATTTAGCTTAATACAATACAATCAAATATTTACTCAGTCATGAATTCAAATTTAAAAAAATCCAAAAATTTATACAATATGTTGCAATTTAAATTGTGAAAAATAATGATGCGTTATTTTATACTTTAGACAATATACTTATTTACAATTATGAAATTCTAATACAAGCAAGTAATTTGAAAGTTCGAATCTTATAAACACAAATTAATTAAAAGTGTGATAACAAGTCTTATATTTTAGGAATGATGTAATAATAATAATGATGATGATATATATGGTAAAAAAAATAGCTGCATTTGGACTTGCAAAACGAATTATTAACAAAATGCATTTGGAATGATGAATTAAATAAAACAAAAATCAAAATGAATTGGAAATTTTTTTAATATAAAAAATTATGTTGTTAATTAAAATTAGAAATCGCATAGTTGATACATTATTAGTTAATTTTTAAAAATTGGTAGCTGAAACTAGATTCAAAGGTTAATGTTTATGACTATTCATTTCTAAATACATGTAAATCATTTTTATAAAAAGTTGATATTAAATTATTATTTAAAAATATATATTTCCAAAATCTATAATCAAATTTAAAAAAAGAAAAATTAAACCTGTGCGATGCACGGGTAAAATTACTAGTTATAATAATTTTTGTTGCAGTTGTAAACGTTAATACCAGTTGTTAACCTTAATACACGTCCATTTTATATTTAAATAATCTGATCTTAGCCTTTATTTTTTCACTATACAAAAAAAATGTTTCGTGACATATACTGCCTCCGTCCCTAATTATAAGGTCCTCTTGGGAGATTTCACGTTCATTAGGAAAGTGAAATAATTTAGTTAATTGTATTGGAAATGTGAACTTTTCATATGTATTTTCAAAATTACCCCTATTAATATTATTGGAAATCTAAAAAGTGTTAAATAAATAGGGGTGTTTGTGAAAAAAATAATTAATGCTCATTGAAAATTGGTAAATGACCTTATAAATAGGGACAAAATAAAAGTGTTAAGAAGACCTTATAATTAGAGACGGAGAGAGTATATTGTATGGGAAAATAGACTTGATGGGAAGTGAAGTGTGTTGCATTCAACGCATAAGAAGTACAGATGTTGACATTACAATAAAACGGAAAACGGGGTTAATTTTTTAACCTTATTGCATTTTCATCCGTTAACCTGTCAACAAACCGGCACCACGATGGTCCCTTTGACTAAGGGCACCATACTAAAAGCCTCCAGGAGTAATGACTTCCCCAATATTTTAAATCTCTGCCTCTTTAATCCAAGGAGAATTCTTCAAGATTTTCCAAGCATGCACTCTCACTTTCTATGCAAACCTGTGTTATCACTTCAAAGTTCGAATGCTTCTTTCCAAAACTATTCCCCAAAAGGTGATTCAAAGACAAACTTGAAAATACGTAAGCACCAAAGTAATTCAGTTACCAGAAAGTGAGACCATTTACTTCCTAAAATCTGGTCTCAAAAACCAGGGTATACGTTAAGAAAGAAGAGGACCGACATAAAGAATATGCTATATGCCAAAGCAAGAAACCTCCTGGCAACTTAAAAGCGGTACATACTGAGTTATTGACTAATAAACTAAGCCAAATGCAGTAAAAATGAAATCCGTAAGAAAACGATGCATATCAGACTATTTGCTTCAAGTTTTACAGTTTTAGATCATCAACTAAGGAAGTTGAGCAGGGCAAAGTATCATACATATAATGATTATATTTTTTTCAAATTATTCAGTGAAAGGTATGAACTATGAGGGGAGGACATGCCGTTGAAGAAAAGGAGCCACATCTCTGAATAAAGTTCAAACAATGTGACATTTTTGTAAGGCTTAATTATGTCACAAGTCCGTGAAGTTTAGATACTTTTGTCAAATGTCCTTATTCTTTTTTTTTTCAATGTCGGGCTTCCCGAAGTTATTTCTAATTTGTCATATACCCCTACTACCAATTCTGCCCAATTTTGGTAACATGTAATATCGAAATCCTAGTCAGACGTATGAGGTTAGGCACGTGGTGTCACGGGGGCGAATATCCCATTTTTTTAAAAATTAAAAAACTAAAAAACTTAATATTTTTATATTTTTATTTAAAGAAAAAAAAAAGATTGAAGAGAGAGGTTATCTTCGCCCATGTGACATCATGCGGCACCACATAGCCAACCTCCTGCGCTTGACTAGGATGGATTCTGATGCTACATGTCAGCAAAATTGGTCAGAATTGGTAATAGGGGTATATGACAAACTCAAAAGTAACTTCGAGGAATCAGACATTGAAAAAAAATAAGGGTATCTAACAAAAGTACCCAAAACTTCAGGGACTTGTGACATGATTAAGCCTTTTTGTAATTATTAGTGAAAAAAAATCAATTGAAAATGAAAAATTAAGGGAGAAAACACACCCCCTTAATTTGACACTTTTGATATCTTCCAAACATATTTTAACACATACAAGGCTGGACAAGGACTACTTAATTTGTGAATTAAGTTGCCACAGTTTGCATTACTTCTTTCTCTTCTTCATTGAAGCTGATTTTTTCCTCATCTTCATTTTGCCCCCAGATTTTCTAACTTTCTGTGGAGACTTGGCTATTGAACTGTCCACGAGGCTAATTTTTTCTGGCCTAGTAGGTTTGAAAACTTTTGTTATTGAAGGATCCAAAACATCCTTTGAGCACTGAAGAGTGATGCCCATACATGTGGCTTCATCCCAAAGCTCTCTCCCCTTTTCAAAATCCCCTCCTCTACAAAGCTTTGGGATGAGCACATCATAAACTGGTCCATAACCACCCAATGAGCTTCCCTTCATTTTCTCAAACAGCTCGAGAGCATGATTTACCCTTTCAACCCCACAGAGAACACCAATCAAGCTGTAGTAAAATTTATGGTTTGGTACCAAACCTTTTCCAATCATTTGATCCACTATCTCTTTCCCTTTACCAAACCTGCCACTCAGAAATAACACCCTTGCCACAAGATAATAGCTGACCCAATCAGGAGCACAACCAGAATTTTCCATTGATTCAAGTATCTGACAAGATTCCTTTACTCTTCTTGTCTTCCCTAGACAAGAAAGCAATATGTTGTAGGTGATTGAGATTGGAAAAACCTTATAAGACCTCATCTCCATCATCACATTTAAAGCTTCAGGTACGAGTCCAGAAGGATTATTTCTTAGATTCCGTTCGCAAAGGCACCTAATCAATGTGTTGTAACATATTAAGTCTGGGATAAAACCATCCGATTTCATCTCTTGAATAATTCTCCTAGCTTCTTTCACATTCCTAAGCACAGACCACCCATAAACAAGACTTCTATATATGCAAGGCATTACACCTATAATCTTGTCTTTGTGATGCAAAACAACCCCTTCAGCCCTCTTAGCATGCCCTCTGAAGCAGAGAGCATTAATGATAGCGGTAACCGTAAATTCATCTATTGGGCACTTATACTTGTCTAAGTTCTTGAATATACCCAATGCTTCATCTTCTTTCCCCAGTATAACCAAAATCTCAGCTACGAGGCCGAAAGTTTGGGCATCCATGACACGACCCTCCTTCTTGAGATCTCCAATTAAGATATCCATTGCTGTGTAGTCTTTCTTTTCAGCAAAAACTTGAAGAGCATAGTTATAATCCTTGTCTTCCAAATTATAACTCAAGTTCTTACTAGACCACAAGAAGAACCGGAGCAATCTTCGAGTGTGCGCCTCATGCTTACTAGAATCAATAGCCTGAGTTACAAGAGATGAAGTTAAAGAATCTCTAAACTTATTCAGACTTAACTCCAGATCATCTAATCCGCCAACATTGCTCGTGACAATGTTGCAGAGCTCTTGCAACTGAGGAGGTGTAGAAATTGGAAGCAATGTGGAGTAAAGGGACTCTGAAAGTCTCGGACTTTGAAGCCAAGAGCGTTTCCACGCAGAATTCGGCAACATATGCACCTTGAATTTCATTTGATAATTTCATCAAGCATGTTATGTGCACTCACCAGTAACTTCAGTCACGTGGGATATGTGATAATCAATCCCCAATTGGAAGTAATCCACAAAATCTAAACTTTATGTGATAATCAATCCCCAATTGAAAGTAATCCACAAAATCTAAACTTTAGGGATAGGTGTTCTCAGATTAATAAAAAAAAATTAGGGTTCAAACTTAATAAGGTTAAAAATTGGGTTGAGGAAGAACAAAACAATTGGGGTTGTTGTGTTAGAAAAAATGAGTCGGGTATTCCAAGGCATTCAGAAAGTATATATATCACCACTTAGTTTATTCTACATCAATCAATAAAATAATAATAATAATAAATATAGATCTACAAAATTAACCACCAATCTATCACCACGGAAAAAAAAAAAAAAGAAAGGGGGGGGGGGGGGGTTTACGCTTACTTTTAATTATTTAACAAATGACACATATCATTTTATTGTAATGTAGGTTGATTTGAAAAATTGATTAATCAATATATAAATCATTACGGAAAGAGTTTAAGGTTCTTTTGAAAACTATGAAAAGTGTTTTTTTTTTTTTAACTATGAAAAGTGTAATTTTGAAAACTATAAATCTTTGGCATGGGGGGGGGGGGGGGGTGGTTTACGCTTACTTTTAATTATTTAACAAATGACACATATCATTTTATTGTAATGTAGGTTGATTTGAAAAATTGATTAATCAATATATAAATCATTACGGAAAGAGTTTAAGGTTCTTTTGAAAACTATGAAAAGTGTTCTTTTTTTTTTAACTATGAAAAGTGTAATTTTGAAAACTATAAATCTTTGGCATTTCTCAATTAAAAATTACCTTTTTAATTTTTTTCCCACAGTTTTAAGTGTTGAGTTTAACATTTTCATTCAATAAATTTTTAGTTAAAAATAATGATGTTTAAAAATAAATAAATAAAAGAATAAAACATCAAAATAGTCTTCTGATTAACTGTCAATTTGATTCTTAAAATTTTAAAAATTTAAAGTGTCCTTGGTTTTGTTCCATCATCACTTAATTTGGTCATTGTGAGAACAGTAATTGTTTTCTTGCCAATGGATTATATTATATTGATTTATAATGTCAAGGATCAAATAGGTTGACTATGTCACTGCAATAAACCAAATTAGCATTTTTCTTTCTCATTATCTCTACTATATAATTCTCGGTGGGGTTTTCCACAGGCGGGAACTTACATTAAGGTAAGTAGTCCTGGATCCCACCGGAGTAGTAGTAAGGATGTATAGTAGTAGTTGGAGGTTGAAATGTTAAGAAGGCTGCTGAAGCGGGAGAATGAAAAATAATTCCCGGTTGAAATGGCATTGATGGTTTAAATTTTGGTTTGAAAAAAGTTGGAAAGGACACGTTGAGGTCACGTGTTCAGACAAGTTGGGAGGAAGTAAACACTCTTCCACTCATTCTTCCTTTTATTTTTCTCTCATCTCACTTTCATCTCTCTCTTCTTATTGCTTCTCTCTATGTTTGTCTGAAGAGGAAGATTGAGACGAAAACAATATGTAAAAAGTATGAGTGGAACAAAATCTAAAAAGTCTCAATCTCACTTTCATCTCTCTCAGTTTTTATTCCTTCTCTCTTCTTATGGTTCTCTCTATGCTTGACTCCCAACAAGATTGAGGCGAAAACAAAATCTCCGTGTAAAAAGCATGGATTCTTTGGTCTTGCTGTTGCTGTGGCAGAGATTGAGCTCAGAAATGAAGATGGATGCTGAAAAGAAGGTTGTGGGGAAGAAACGCAAATGGGATGAGTCATTAGGTATGCACAATTCGGTACCCACCTTCCATTATATTTCATTGTCTGACTTTCATTTTTGTTATTATGTTGGGAGAAGCTTATATGTTAGTTTCACAATTTTAAAAGCTTGAAACATTTCAAGCTAAATGCAGGTGAGGCAATCGTGAGGACCCTCCTATATAGGGCCAATTTAAACCATGTTCCTTGGTTTTCATCCTTCCAACCCGAATTGGTATTATGTGGGTGATTGGCATGACATAATTGTAATTTTAGACTAATGAAATTGTTGTTTGTTGATTCGTCCTTTTTGTACAGGCAACCGGAAATGTAGCTTCTTATGTTTGTTGAGGCAGGACAAATTTGTCATATTAGGAAACAATTGAAAACAGAAAGGGAGTTATTACATGTTCTTACATGGTGTCATACTTATATTGGTATTATGGTTATAAATTAGTCAGCAATACAAATTTGTTATATTTCTATTGCATTTATTTGTTATATTTTGGTTATAAATTTGGAACTGTGTATATTAATGAGTCAGCAATTAATTTATTTTCTTCTTAAGTTAACATGTTCATACGTGTTTTCCAAGGTGATAACAACCTTGAACCGAAAAGCAAAGTTACAGTTCTTCCAGTTGGAAGGACGATTAAATTTGAAAGTGTATTCAATGGTAGAAAAAGAGCCACTGCTGGATATGAAGAGGGAAGCTCAAATTCAGCTGTGGATTCATGCAATAGAAAAAGGCAGTGCAAAATCTCTCTCACGATAAGTAAAGCTTATTCTTCCGTTGCAGTTTAGAGTACTGTTTTAATTATACTTATTATAGATTATAGATTATAGATGATTGTAGTGCAGTACCAAAAATTATGAGTACATTTTAGATTACATTTTACCCTCTCACTTCGTATACAAAGTATGTGCAGACAATCAAAATAAGATTCAGGGCAGAGAAGAGGGTACTCAATGTAGTGAGACAGTCAACGAATGCAATCTGGATGAGCCAATGTCAATATTAACACTGTCAGGTAAATTTGCTTTAACTCAATGGTCTGTATTATGTATGTAATTAGTTTATATTATGAAATACATTTCAATTTCACTATACCAGAGAATGCTATTCGCACAGAGGATGAATAAAATTTAAACCTTGAAAGATTTAATAATTTTATTTATTTAATATGAACACATTATTCAGCATGTAAATTTCGTATATCTGTTATACGAAATTATAACCCACAAGATGGTGTACACATAACCATAAATCATACAACAATAATATATCTGTTTCCTGAATAACCGCTAAAACCCTGCACTCATTATTAAAAAATTCCTCCATTAACAGAATCGAAAGTCATCCATTGATAACACAAGCAACAATGACAGGGATAATTATCTACTACAGCAAAGGAGAGGTATTTAAATTACTCCTATATTTTTTATCTCTGTTTTGAACTTTTTCTTTGTTATACTAATATAGCAAATTGCTCCATATTTTAGGGCCCTAAAAAACTGTCACTGTCAGATTCAGAAATCATTGGCTACGCTCGCTGCAAAACAATAACAGTCGAAGATCCAGTCGGAAGTACCCATGAAATAAGGTTTCGCGGAGATCCTGCTACTCGCAAGCTCACCGTAACAGCAGGGTTGGACATGTTAGCAGACTTCTACGGCTTGAGAGATGTTAACCGATTCGAGATAATATCCTCTTTCAATGACAGATATTATCTGCTAATACCTAACATCCATCGACTTCATAAGGAATACCCTCTTCCAGCGCGCCACACAATTTTGCTCGACTGCACATGCGATTCCTGTTTTTTTGGTATAAACTACAACCTTTACGCTGCTCAAATATCAATATATTAACGAAGTTCAAACCTTTGATTAAATTCCAACTCGATATGCCAATACATCACCACCCCCTACTGACGAATCTGCTCTGCCAGACATCCCACCAATTTTCGAACCACAGGTTCCACCCTCTTACTTCTAATACAATTCCTAACTTCATTTTAGCACTTCCGTAATTTTTCTTCAACATCGCAGTTACTAATGATTCAACCACACACTCAACGGAACATCGCAGCAAATCTCCAACACCAACTTCCTCCTAATATCCAACCTCCACATGCAGATGATGAACCACCACACTTTCATTAGATGAACAACACTATCTCAGGTACTATATTAAACTGCAAAACAATTCTTTATTTAACGAAACACATAATATTTACATACCAATCTTTCATTTGTACAATTACCAATTACTAATTATTAGATATTTGTGCAGGCTACCTGCACAAACATGATCACATCATTCACGTTCTCATTATAAACAATCCGACGTTCCTTTTTATTTCGTTGCTTTTCCTTCTTGATTTGAACTGCTCTAGACATCAAACTTAACTATGTTTCTTACCTTTTCCTCCCACCAATGAGTTAACTATATGTATCACTCTATGACAACTTTCTTATTCTCTCTTTCTGCTATGTGCATACTACACTTCATATAATTTCTTTGCATATGATAGATTCCACTGCATCATTCACTTCAAATTTCACCCAAATCAAAGAACCCTTATAAATACAATGATATTACAACACATTATCCATTACAAATAAATTTTCATCTTATTTTCATCTTCCCCCTCTTTACTTGCCCGTGCGTGGCACGGGCCTCTTTCTAGTATAGTTTAAACATGCACGTAGTTTTTAGTTGGGCTCTCAAATTTAGCTTAGCGAAGTTTATCTTCTGATTTGTTATGCAAAGATATTGGTCCTAGAGTGTTAGTCTGCAAACCCTTACATTAGGCCAAACCCCATTTTAATTGAAAAATTACTAAAATGGCTTTATTATTTATTTTCCCTCCAACAATGAAAAACAAACCCCAAATCCCAATTTTATTTTTAAAAAAAAAAAACAAACAAACTTCAGCCCTTCACCAAAAACAAAACACAAAATAAAAAATAAAAAAAATCAGAATACGAAGAACAAAATAGCAAAAAAAAAATCATGAAACGCAAAAAAAAAACAACAAAATACGAAGAACAAAACCTAAAAACAAAAACAAAATCCTAAAATCAAAATCCCTAAAGCAAGAACAATAAAATGCTAAAATCAAAATCCTTAAAGCAAGAACAACAAAACCAAGAAAGAATAGCATAGAAGAAGAAGAAGAAGAAAGAACAGGAGTAGAAAAAAACGAAGCACCACCTGTTACAGTATGGGTAACAAGGCCTTTGGCATAGCATAGAAGAATCTTGGTGGTGCATCGAGCCTTTTTACTGTAACAAAAAACAGGAGTAGAAAAAACGAAGCATAGCATAGAAGAAGAAGAAAGAAGAACGAGAAACATACCTACAGAGAAGACGATGGAGATGAGGTTGTTGGCGATGGTGATGTGCTTCAAGGTGGTGGCGGAGATGAGGAAACCGGAATGAAAGAGTGGATGGAGTCGGAGACAGAGAGAGAGTGGAGGAAGATCAACCCAAAAAACTAGGAGGCATCAAATAAGAGCATTAGAAGTTGGAGACGTGGAGTTGCTTATTGACCATTCGATCGTAGTATATTACACAGGTCCATGAGTATCTAAAAAAAGGTCACATTAGATTTTGTTAAAATGTTAAGGATTAATTATGGGGTCTGTGAAATTTGGAATATTTTTGTCAGATATCTTTATTTATTTATTTATTTTTTAATGTCTGACCCTTCGAAGTTACTTCTGTATTTGTCATATATTCCTACTACCAGTTTTGCTGACATGTAACGTAGGAGGTTAGGCACGTGGTGCTCCATGGATGAAGATTTTTTTTTAATTAAAAAACTAAAAAACTTATCATTTTTTTTATATTTTTAGTTAAATAAAAAAAGAAATAAAAAAGATTAAATAGTGAGATCATCTTTGCACGTGTGACATCACGTGGCACCAAATAATTAACCTCCTGCGTCTAATTAGGATTCTGAGGTTACATATCAACAAAATTGGCTAGAATTGGTACTAGAGGTATGACAAACCTAGAAGTAATTTCGGGAGTCAAACATTGAATAAAAGAGAATAAGAGTATCTGACAAAAATACCCCAAACTTCAAAGATTTGTGACATAATTAAAACAAATCTTAATCATAAATGCATTGTGAGTTATAGCATGGTGCCGAAAGTCAAGGCACCTGTGGTATCTTTTGACTCAACTTTCACTACAGGTTTATAAATGGGCAAGGAGCAACATGCAATAAAATATAACGTTATTCTTTAATTGTAATTATTTTGAAATCCGTTTTCCGTTCCAACACGTTCCAGCAAATGGGTAACATTCTTCTAACAAAGTCGTAGTGAATTTTTTTTATTTATTTTATTTTTTTTGTTGCATTTCTTCTCATCAAATGGGTTCAGAAGCTTCTCAGCTGGTTGAAGTTCACAGATCTGAGAGTTTGAGCTTCTTCTTCGTCCTAACTCCTAAGGCGATCACTACTACAAATAACAATTTTCAGACCTGTTCAAACCTTGTTTTAAGGCGGTTTCGAATCAGTCTAAAAATCTACGGTGTAAAAACTACATTGTAAATGAGACCGGTTCGGAATTGGTTTCGTTTTACATTAACGAGATTGGTCCCTAACCGCTCTAAAACTAAAAATGGGATCGATCTAAATTTATTTTTTAACCAGTCTTATTTATTATTTTGAATCGGTCTAAATTAATTTTTGAACCAGTCTCGTTCGTTATTTTGAATTGGTCTGAATTAATTTTAAAACCAATCTCGTTTATTATTTTGAACCGGTCTGAACTAATAATTAAAAATGTGATATTTTTTTTTTTACCGAAGGCAACCATGCTTCCTTCTAATTAGTATTAAGATACAAGCCATACAGGTGCGAACGTGCATGAGAGATGGTTTAACTACACTTCGTTAATACTCCCTCTGGTCCTTATTATAAATCCCCTTTTTGTGAGAAAGAAAGAAATGAGACTTATAATTAAGACCGGAGGAAGTAGTTACAAGTGGAAACATGCTTATTTCTAATTAGTATTGAGCTAACGTCATTAATAGTTAACCTAACGTCATTACTATGTAACGTGAAGGCACCAAAAAAATTTAGCATCCCCAAAAAATTTTACGCCAACACATCTCTTATATCGTCAACATTAAACAAAATTAATAAAATAATTTAACTACACATTCACAAAATTAAACATAATTGCATTTTCAACCGTTAAAGAAAAGTTTTATGCTAATATAGTTAGGATTAGAGTTATTGTTAGAGTTAGGGTTCATCAGCAAAGGGTTAGGAAAAAAAAAAAGGTTTAAGGTTATGGTTATTGGTTCCTATTAATTTTTGGTGCAAGTGGCTGCACCTTTAATTTAATACCTAAACCGACTCATCAATCTTACATAAAATAGTATATATTCTTAAAATAGTAAACAAAAAAATTGGAGAGTGCATAAAAAGCACCTCATTCATTGATGGGAGAGTCCCCACCGGTCAGCGATTTGGTTTTATGCATTACACAAGGTGGCACGGACGAGTACTAATTGAATTGGGTACGCGCCTACTCAGCTAAGCTAATAAATGCTGCATAAGAGAGTGGGAGGCCGGCCCCCGCCCATCTGGAGGTGCACACCCTTTTAGGAACATATGCAAAGGGGTAAAGAGAGAAGTCAATGGAGAACTACCAAATCCAATGACTTTGATTTGTTCGTACCATTATGTCATCGATCACTGCTGGGTCGCACCCCAAAGCATCGAGAAAGGTCAAGCATATATGTTTTATTAAACGATCAGCGGTCTCATTTATGCTATGCCCTGCATCGTGTTCGTGTCTTCCCGGGAGGAATTCGATCTCTTAAATCTCGGGATACCACCTAAATAACTGCTGCCAGAGAGTAAAATAGGTAGGGAATAAAGAGTCTGAGGTCGGGTCGGACGACATACAATCTTGGTTGGTTTCACCACCACCAGAGATTGGACATATATATATAACATAAAATAAAATTGAAAGAAGAGATTCTTTATAAATTATAAAGAATTCTATATTAGTTAAATAGCTTGCGAGACCAAAACAAAATGCACATAACACACATTTTCCCAATTATACATAAATAAAAATTAAGAAAATAAGAAAAAAATGAAAAAAAAATGACACTAATAAAAACAAAAAGAATAGTAACTTATGAAAAGTACTTATTCTTTCGAAGAGTTCATATTATTATAAAATGGTCTAAAATTAAAAACTCAAAAATATAATAAGTTATAAAAATAATATATTTTAGACCTTTTTATAATAATATGAACTCTTCGAAAGAATAGTAACTTATGAATAAGTACTTTTCATAAGTTACTATTCTTTCTGTTTTTATTAGTGCCATTTTTTTTTTTCATTTTTCTCTGATTTTCTTAATTTTTATTTATGTATAATTGGGAAAATGTGTGTTATGTAAAATTTATTATTTTTATAACTTATTATATTTTTATGAGTTTTTTATTTTAGACCTTTTTATAATAATATGAACTCTTCAAAAGAATAAGTACTTTTCATAAGTTACTATTCTTTCTGTTTTTATTAGTGTCATTTTTTTTTCATTTTTCTCTGATTTTCTTAATTTTTATTTATGTATAATTGGGAAAATGTGTGTTATGTAAAATTTATTATTTTTATAACTTATTATATTTTTATGAGTTTTTAATTTTAGACCTTTTTATAATAATATGAACTCGTCGAAAGAATAAGTACTTTTCATAAGTTACTATTCTTTCTGTTTTTATTAGTGTCATTTTTTTTTCATTTTTCTCGGATTTTTTTAATTTTTATTTATGTATAATTGGGAAAATGTGTGTTATGTGCATTTTTTTATATATATGTGTGTGCAGTGAAGTGTGTGGATACATAATTTACGGGTTAGCTTATTTGAAAGATAGAACACTGCCATCTCGAAAGAAAGAAACTCCTTTTACATTAAATAGTTTAAATATTTAATCACTGTATGTATTACTTATCATTCTTATAATTTAGGCTAAAATCATTATTTTTTTTATTTAAACTTATAATTATTGCAGTTATATTGCATTTTTTAAAACTAAACTTAACATATAAGTACTGCACCCTTAAAAAAATTAAGCTTAATAAGTGGGCCTCCATTAAAAAGAAAAGAAAAACGACAGACCCAACTAAAGGAAAACGACAAATGAAATAATGGGGCCGAAAAACTAAAATGCAAAGTGAGTACAAAATCTCACCCCTTAGATTAATGCACCAACAATCCGACAATCCTGCGGAATTGGTTAACGTCCTCACAGCTGGTGCCTTGACTTTGGGCACCATGCTCTAACTTGCCTAAATGCATAGTCTCGGTTTTTGATCATAAATGCATAGTCTAATGGTTAGGATTGGGTGTTTGAGAGATACTATTATCATCATCTGAGGGAGGATATGAGCAAGAGTTTGTTTTCACTCCAAATGACAAGGGCAC
Source organism: Crotalaria pallida (assembly GCA_037953625.1). Classification (NCBI taxonomy): domain Eukaryota; kingdom Viridiplantae; phylum Streptophyta; class Magnoliopsida; order Fabales; family Fabaceae; genus Crotalaria; species Crotalaria pallida. The sequence continues at coordinate 185,509,175 of CM075649.1, forward strand.
ACACAGGAATAGGACCAATCTTCCATCTAGGTTCAGGTAGGACCATGCTCATGAATCAAGGCTGGCACACCAATCTTCCATGACAGCAATTAACAATGGCATCTCTTCAACAACACAACTTTAGTGCAGGAAGAAATAGAATGGCCCTTCACCCTTTGGACAAAAGCAATTTGACATTCTCAGCCATCCTTGAGAGAGAAATCTCTTGTTGTATGGTTGTCTTCCTCCTCTTCATAATTTTCATCATCTACTGGCTGTCCATTAAGATCCACATCAACACCATTCAACTTTCTCACAAACTGTCCCCTCACACGAGGCCGCCTCTCGGCAAGTCGTTTCCGATTGACATACCTAATTTTCTTATCGAAACATCGTTCTTTCCTTTTCTGTCTAAACTTCATCAATGCGGCTTCTCTCCTATCAACTTTACTTAAGTTAGCTTCAGATGAACTCGAATTTCCTAACGATGGCCGTGAATGAGGTGTAGAAATCTGACCAGGTTGTAAGTATATATATTGGAAGGATGTCATCCCAGTAGCATGAGGAGGATAGTGTGAAACATGGTTGTACTGTGGAATGATAGATGAACTAGCATGACCCTGCATATCCTGGATATTTTTCTGATACAGTTGGGCTGACGATGGCATCATAGCATGATTAACAACACGTGAAATATAATATGGATAAGCATGTTGAGCATTTATGCCAGATGTTTCAAGCTCAGAACCATGGCTTATATCTCTTCGATGGACCACACCCTGAGGATGTTCATCCTTGTAATGCTTTTGCTGTGAAACTTCCATTGATGCAGGTGGAGTACAAGATCTCTCGATAGAGAAAGAATCGGGAACACTATTGCTGCTGGGTAAGTCATTTTGTGAAAGGCTTTCAAATGTTTCTCCATTTTCATGTCTTTGAAGGCTATCACCCCCTTGTTGGGCAAATGCTTGATTCACTTCTCCTACCCCCACATGTGTGGCAGCATTATTGTCAACATGAGCAATTTCTTTGAAGTTGCTTTTTGGCATTTTTGCCTTGACATAAGTGAAGAAGGCTGATGACTCTCCAATCCTTAGTTCACTCTTCTTTGGACCAGATGAAAAATGTCCTACAAATCATGGAAAATCATAGAGAAAATAATGATAAAAATGAGAAGGTTACTCACATCAGTAAAATTTATTCAACTTCAGGAACTCAAATATCCCTTATTAAAGGGAAGTTGTTTTTAGAATTATAATTATGGAGCTTCTATATAAGGCAAAATAATAAGTGCAAACTACCATCGGTAATTCTGTTGCATGATGGATGCTGCCCCTGGGCACCTGGGCAATATAAGTCACTAAAGCATTAACCAATGTACTTATTTAATTTTTCTAGAAATCGGAGAGACGATACATACACCAAAAACATAATTTACAATTATGTGTCATTTTATGATATTCAGACAAGTTATCGTGTACAATCATATGAAGTACTCCCTCCGTCCCTAATTATAAGACCCTTTTGACACTTTTATTTTGTCCCTATTTATAAACCTCATACCAATTTTCAATGATCATTAATTACTTTTTTCCACAAACACCCTTATTTTATTTAACACTTTTTAGATTCCCAATAATATTAATAGGGGTAATTTTGAAAATACACATCAAAAGTTTACATTTCCAATACAATTAACTAAATTAATCAACTTTCTTAATGGACGTGAAATCTTTTAAAAGGGTCTTATAATTAGGGACGGAGGGAGTAATTAGTTTGGGAAATGGATTCTTTGCAGTCACAGCACTTGTGACTGCATGAAATCCTAGCCTTTAAAAATAATTTCTTTTACAATTAAATTTTAAAGAAAAAATAATGCATGTATTTTCAACCCTTGGATGATTGACTGCATCAAAAGATAAAGTCAGAGAAAATCATTAATATAATTCCAAATCTTGGAAAATAGCAGTTGAAGGAAAAGGAGGGGCATACCTGTTCGGCGATCACTAATTCCAGGCACATCAGGCTGATATTCCGATCCATGTGCATCTCGAATCTCCTCAACATTGTCAGAAGCTACAGCAACATTCGCCTGAAAAAGGTAAACGGTACGCATAAACTATAATGTAACCAACGACTTCTACATCTCTGATCTGCAGACTGCGGTTATTAGCCGGAAATAAGTCAGCTCAGCAATATGTAATCCAATGGCACTTCAACTTTTGTGAAAACAGCATTTTTCCAAAATATAATTTAGTAACTTCCTTAGAGTTTTGTTTCTGGTTTCCATGCCCATGCTATTTAAATTTAGGATACTAATTTATTCAAGACTTTCATCAGAAATGTAGTTCAAGATTCCGGAGTTGAAAATCCACCACGGTTCATTTATTATTACTCAACTTTTTACAGTACCAATAACTTCTTGGGTTCATAATGCAATCACTATAGTACCATCAGAAAATTGACCAGCCCTTTTTATTTGGAAGGCAACATGGAAAGTAAGAAGCATGCAAATATCAAAATTGAAACTCTAAAAGGTAGTAGAATAATTTGCAAAGTAAGCTCAAAGTAGATTTAAAAAAAAAAAAAAACCATTTCTCCATACAATCAATTTAGTTTCAATTTTCAAGGTTCACCATGGTGCACACGGTCATTAATTTCTGCTCATGTCTAACCCATTACTTACTTTCATATTTTCACTACTTAAGTACAGTTTTTCTAACATTCACCTCTTGAACTTGTTGGATTGATATTCCTGCCTCCGGATTGGTGCCTCTTCTGGATTTATCCTCTGTGTCATCAGAGAACAAGGTGGTACTGGTTGTGTTGGCATCACTTGGGTCTGATGCTACCAGATCAAAGTTATAGCTCAAGATGTTGTTTTCTACAAGCCCAAGCTGCCAGCATAGATATAAAACACCCATTTCAATGTCAATTTGAGAAGATCTAAGTCGTGCAACAGAAAAATGCAAATTTGAATGCACAACAGGGAATCACGGTAGAGTAAAAAGGAGGGAGGTCACCCCAAAATTGTATATTATATTAGACCAAGCTGGAGGTTTCTTCACACATGATGAAATCATGTAGCACTTTTTCAGGCAACAATCATGAAGTTCATACTTCCATGAACATTTTATTCGATTTTAACCCAGCTTAACAAAGTAGTCAACAACAAACTTACTAATATTTCCATTTTCCAGGCACACCATGTTTAGAATCATTTACTTTATTTTACTGATAGCAAAATAAAATTTATTAAGAAAGAAAAATAAAAAGAAAGAGGGCAGTGCATCCAGCATCCTCATCATAGAAATAAAACAACAAACGAAAAGTGAAAAGTGAAATAAAACAACAAAAAGATTTAATTCAATCATGTAACAAGGCATGCCGATCTCTTTGCATGTCAGGATCCATTTCACATTGCCTAAAGTTTAAGTACAATATTATGAATGAACACACCTAATGGGCAAATACATACCATGTGTCTCCTTCTCCACATGTGCGTCCACAAATTTAATAGTTCATTGGTACGTAAAGGCTTTACTAGGTAGTCTGCTGCTCCAAGTCTCAAGCACTTGACGACAATGGATACCTCATCTTGTGCAGACATCACTGAACAAAAATAAAAGAAATTTAAAAAAATAAATAAATAAAAATTGATGAACAACATAATATATTTTACTTAATAAAGAGTCTGAAAGCTTACTTATAACGGGAATTCTGCGCAATTCATTATCCCGCGCGATGTACTTCAACATCTTCATGCCCATCTTAATCGGAAGGTCAACTTCAGCTAGTATGATATCGATGTAGCATCCCTCCGCATTCAATGCATCAATTACTTGCCTTGCTGACTTTACTAAAGTAACTGTTATACACACATATATATACATTAATACATATACATAAAAATCCAGTGCTAACCAAATCATATTGATAACAATTAACAACTATGATACTTAGTGGAAATTCTGAATTACTGTAGTTAATTATGATAGTAATAATTAATTAATTGATGATGCAATTAGCCTAGTGCACAAACTATGAGCTGATGAAACTTAATAAGCTTGGCAAAATAAAACAACTACTCATAAATTTAAGTTATTATAATAATAACAGAGGTATAGTTAGTTAAAAAACAGAAAAATTAAAAAAAAAATTATATATAAAAAAAAAAGGAAGGAGTAATTAGTACTACTGTATTGTGTATACAGACCCTGATAGGAGCATCCATGGAGAAGGGTGAAAACCTCTTGAGAACTCTTGGAATCGTTGTCACACAGCAAAATCCTGACCTTGCTTCTGTCTATGAAGCTATCCTCATTAGTCTTGCTCTTCTCAGTACCAATATTATTATTATTATTATTGGCTTCTTTATTCAAATTAATTTCACCACTCTCTTTCTCTGTCCCGGCCTCCATTATTGAATTAAAGAAGCTCCTTCTCCATCTCCTATCTCTTTTATCCTTCACCAGCTATGTATGGATCAGACCGTTGGTTTTGATCTAGCCAAATCCAACGGCTGTGAGTGTGAATGCAATCTCAGCTTCTTTTTATTTGTAGTGTGGAAAACAAAAACCGTAAAAAGGATCGGAGAGTAGTGGTAGGGACTAACGTGAGCCGAAGAAGGTGCAAGGTGCGTAGGATAGGCAAAAAGGGTGTAGGGTCGGGTGACGTGGGGGAAGAGATGAGCATGAGATAGTTGTTGTAGTACTACTGTATTAGATATCAGTGGAGTGGGGTTGGGTGTGTGGCTTGTGCTTTGGGGTGTGGAATGTGGATAGTTTGCTAGAGATACAGAGCCGGCCACGTCACTCCTGGATCTATGATCTTTCTCACCCTTCATACTACACACATATTTCTGTCTGTAGGCCTGCCCATGCCCACCAACAAACCTCCCTCATTTTCACCATCATTGGAGACATGTTTCTTCCTATCCAAATTTAATTTTAGTAGTAATTTTTAGGTTTAAATATATATTCTCCCCGATAGTATATGTAAAACTTTTTTAAGAAAAAAAATATCTTATTTATAAGAACATATTCTAATTTTCAATACTAGCATTTAAATTGTTTTTTTCCAAAAATATCTCTATCAAATCAATACTTTTTGTAATTTTAATAATAATTATCAGAGTAATTTTGAAAAAGTATATTAAATATTTACATTTTCAATACCACTGACAACTTTAATCTATTTTTATGGTAAGTATGAATTTTTCAAACAAAAATCTTGCATATATACGGTAGGAGGAAATATTTTTAATCCCGAAAACATAACAAAAATTTGATTTTAGTTTCCCAACAAATATCATATTTGATGAAAGTTGACCAATCTCATTTTTAAACAAAAATAATTAACTTCACAACTATTAAGAAAAGTTAGTTAAATATATTTAATTTTCTCACATTTATATAAAAAATAGACTAGTTTAGTAAACTTACATTCGGAATGAAACAAAAATTAAATGATTCAACTACTTTATAGAGATATTTTAGGAATAATTGTATTGAGAATAGAAAATCAGTTAATTTTTGCTTATATTTAAAAAAAAGAAATTTTTTTTCTTATAACTAAGACCGGATGGAGTACATCACTATCATTATATATTAAGGGTTTTGCCACATTTGTTAAAAGTTTTCATAATAGGACAAAACTTCACAAGTTTCTATTTATTTTTCTTTCGAAAATATCAAAAACTATACTTTTTGAGATTTTTCAACTACTTTAGACTCTTTAACAAATGCCCTTACTTCATTTTCTATATATTAAAATCAAATTAATATATGTGAAAAAATAAAGTAATTAATACTATTATTAGAAATTTAAAAAAAAGTTTATATTAAAAAACCAAAAAATATCTTTAAAGGAATGCTTATATTTAGTACTGGAGGGGAGTATTTGACTAAGGCTCTGTTCGGCAACACGAGCTATGAGCTTTTTAGCTAACTAGGAGCTTTTAGATTTAGTCAATAAGCTACTAGCCCAGTTCGGTGAACACAAATTAGAATGAGCTTATAACTTTTAAAAAGGGAGCTTGTAGCTTTTGAAAGCTAGCTTTTAGAAAGCTACTTGAAGTAGCTTTCAATAATTCATATACCAATTATACCCTCAAACAAATTTTAAAATTATTTACCTACCCTTAATTATTAATTATAATTTAAAAATTGTTATAATAAATTAATTAACTACATAATTAATAAATAAAGAAAATAAACTAATTTAATTAATTATAATTTAACCATTTCTATACTTTATTTATTAATTAATTAATTAACTATCTATTTAATAAATAAAGAAAAAATGAAAAAAATAAAATATAAATAATATAATGTAGTATGTCTTTTTTGGTCATTTAATAACTTTCAACTACATCAAAAGCTAGTTTTGCCGAACAGCACTATTTCAAATAGTCAGCTAAACAGCTACAAGCTCACAGCTTCTAGCTACCTTAACAGCTACAAGCTCACAACTACAAGTTACAAGCTTATAGCTACAAGCTAGTTTTGCCGAACAGACCCTAAGAAGAAGAAGTTTTTCCATGGAGCTTTAAAGTATAAATAGAATTGAGGACAAACCCATGAATAACCAGAAATTTTAAGTTCAAGGTGTGAACATCAGTTTAACTACAAGCATGAAATGGAACTAAACTTTACAACGCCAACAATTATTAATCTGTAAAACCTGAATGTATCAAATTGACAATGCACCTAACCTACAATTAAATCATCTCAAATTCCTTCTACTTGCAATGAATAAACAATTTTTTGGCAACTAATTTGATCCCTGCATTCTGCTGATAGTCATACGGATCCAAGGTGAAGAACGCATCAATAAATGTCCCCGGCTTGAATAAGGAACCAAGTTCTGCAGCATCAAACTTGCTGAAGATAAGTCTTTGCTCAGCGCCAGATGATTCTTTTTGATATATCTCTGTGGCGTAGATGGCAATGTCACCAACCACTGCTGTAGGTATACTGTAAAAGTAGTGTTACAAAATTCGGTGAAAATTCTCATCAAGAGAAATCTGAAATGGCTTGATGTCAGGCTAATAGCAGAAAGTTTTGGATTAATTTCTCTATTCTGTTGATGGTACTCACAAAGTTATCCTTATCTTTAAGATTTTAACCGGTAAAAATTCCAGTATGCCATCACTACTTTGACTATATAAAGCTCAAAAACAACAAAAGCATATATTGATGCAGTAATTTCTTAGGATATAATAAAACGAGGAAAAGGGACAAGTTTTAATAGAATATTCAAACTCCAACGGCTCGGTGATCATGCAAAACTAAATTCCTGGTTTTAAGAATTTTATCCAACCATTTACAAGCTGGAGTGAGGCAACCATATTCATTGATCAAATAAAACATCAATATGCATGTGTGTATGTAAACAGGCCAAGAACTTACTGTAATCTAACAGTAGGATAGTTGAGGAAGCCATCTTTCCTAATAACAACGGGCCTCCAATCAGAACTGCTACCAGAATCCAAGGATAACTTATGTACAATATTGTCGCATGCATCAAGAACCTTACATAAACTTGGTGATGGATCAACCACAAAATTCAACCGTGGACGGCCTGCCTGATCAACAAATTTTGTGCTTATGCCAAACCTTACTTTCAGACCAGTACAATGAAGCTGAAAGGGGAAACCTTCGTACATTAATTCTATCCTTTGACTTCCACGAAAAAATGGAACAAGAGATGCATCAATAGAAGGTATAGATAGCGCATCAGGTTCTAAAACAACAAAAGAGCTGCTGCTCGTGGTCTGAGACTCTAAAGACGCTGAAGGCACATTAGGTGACTGTTGCATGGGATTTTCATCCATAGCAACATCTGTCTGAATCGATTCTCTTGTTATTTCAGCACCAAGTTCAGACAAGTCAAAAGCGTCCTGTTGAACTAAATTAGGATGTGAAATATTTGGGACGGCCCCTTCTGCATTGCTCATTGTAAGAGAAAGTATAGGATGACTTTCTTCTTTAGTTTCAGTTTGAGGATCCTTATTCATACTTAATGAGACCCCATCTGAGGGAGATTTCCCATTACTACGACTTCTTGTCATAGCATTCGGTGAAACCCAACTATTTTCCGTGAATATATCCGGGAGACTTGACTCCTGTAAGGACAGAGAGATTATCGTTATCTTCATGACAAGTTTTCAACTAATGTTATAAAATGAGTAGTAACAGAGAGGGAAGAATTGAAACTCATATATGTGAAAGATTAAAGAGTAAAAAACATATAAAAAAACATCAATAATGCCAGATAATTGTTACTTAGAACATCCTTCTGATAATTCAGAAGGTAGCCCATGTATCAAGGTTCCTCAATTGAACATTTTCATGGTGATCCACTGTAGGTCCATGGCAAAACCTGATTTTCAAACATATATGGGGTAATATTTCCTTAAAATCAATGAGTATTCTGTTGAAGTGGAAACAGTAAGAGTCTTCTGCAGTATATGAACTTAATGTGGAGACAGTATATTGATTAAACCTTAAAATGCACAAATGGGAGATATAGGCTCCGTTGATGTCACAAGACTTATAATTTATAAAATAGGTTCAAACTAACCCTGGTACTAAAGAATTAAAATTTAATACACTACTATCTGAGAATAATTAATAAATCAAGGTAAGGAAGAGAATCATCATGTTTAGAAGATTGGACAAAGTGTGCAATGCTATCCAAGTATAATAAGCATCTACCCCTAGCTACAAAAAATGTTATATTACCAAATGGAGAAAAACATAATTGAATTTAACAACATCAATAATTTTGAGAGATACACCATTAAAATTCCTCAAGGAACTTACTTCGCCTAGTAAAAGCAATCAAAGTATTGGTGAACTGGCATCAAGTTAATATGTAGTAGCATGATTGTTGCTTGTCACTTATGTTTAGAAAAAACTAAAACAAATATAACATAATAAAGACTTTTAAAATTAAAAATTACCAAGAATAGAACTGTTGCACAGTATTTGAGAACTTCGAGATTCATGCGAACATCATCTAAGCTCCTGAAGATATGTTTGCAGAAAATATTAGGAAAAATAAAGCTATCAAGTTATAATAAATAAATCCTTTTCCTTGCATTTATAGAGTAGAGTTGTTTACCTATGTGTCTGGCGTCCAAGCCCAAAATATGTTGCAAGAGTAGCCATCTGCAAAGGATATACAGAGAGAGACGTGTTATAACTTGAAACTTGCATAAACAAACCTTCCTCTCAAGTGACTGCTGTTTTGAATTTCAATGGTATTACAAGAGATAGAGATAGATACTATTACTACCTTCATGTTACCAGCTCTCCTTCCAAACTTTTGAGTCAACAAGACTAAGGAATCAATAAGACCCTTGGGTTCAGGTGGTGTCTTATTAATCTCACCAAATGCATCTCTCACCCGAACACAGTCAAATCTTATTATATTGTGACCCGCCCATATCCGACCTGCATTGGCATTGCACAAAAGACATAATAATAATAATAATAATAATACATTCAAATTAAATTAATTTGAAAACGAATGAAAATGAAGCAGACATACATACCGTGAAGAAGGTCATAAACGGCATCGGCAATTTCAGCGAAAGTGGGAGCGGAGGAAACAGCGGTGGCGGTGATGCCGTTGCAGCGCTCCGACAAGGGCGAAATGAGTGAAGGGTCGGTGGGTCGGACCAAGGTGCAGTAATTTTGGAGCTCGGTAAGCTTCCTGGGGCAAACGAGAATAGCTCCGAATTCGAGAATGGCAAAGCCCTGACCGGGTCGGGTCGGGACTGTGGTCTCCACGTCGAAGAACACTATCTCCGAACGATCTTCACTCGGACTCGGACTCGGACTCGGACTCATTTCGAATTCAATTCAACTCACTCAATTGTTGAGAGTAATGAGAAATGGATTTGTATGGTTGGTTGATTGATTTAATATTAAACGCGCCAACGTGTGTCGTTTATATATACGAGTAAAAATGATTATGGAAATGAGAACGCGCCGTTATTTTGAGATTGCTTCGTACGCATGCTTTTCTTACTGGGCTTGCTTATCCTCATTGGCCCGTTATTCAATATAAGACGCAATCACCAACCCATCTTTGGTATTATACCTTGCCTTCCCCAATTGCCTTTTTAATTTTATCAAAAGCACACAAAATGGATATTCCTGTTTTACAAGGAATATTGATACAAACATATCCAGAGTCACCTTAGTTGATTGATTAATTTATGAGGCATAATTCGTGTGACTAGGATTCAAGGATTATTCTTTACCATTGTGCTTTTATGAAGCAGCGGCTTCATGTGGCGTGGTGCCGGTGTTTTGTAGATGTGGGAAAAGGAAAGTAAACAACGTGAGGGAAAGAAAGGCACAAGGAATAAAAGGACAATGAATGAAGCATCAAAAAGATCCTTTGAAGGAAATGAGACAATTACCTTTGATGATTTATTTGCTGTTATTTGCAACACAATCACGTTTGTTGTCACTTTTTGTCCTTTGATACAAATGACTAGAAGTGTTAACAAATGAGACGACCACACAAGGAAAGTTTCTAATCAACTTCCCAACTCATTTGCTTCGCACAAAATCACCAATGTGGAAGCCAAATGGGGCCTTAACTCTTAACTCTTGCTCCCTGGGTTTCATATGTAACTCTTAAACCAAAACCACACTATGCATTTGGAACCCACTGCCGAGCATCCCAAAAAAGAACACCAACCACAAAGGATGCCACTCGCAAAGGGTGAGTATCTATCTCACATAATTCAAAGCGGAACTAAAGAAGAGACCCTAACTACCAGTATAAGAGGAATGAATGTTGAATAAAGAATCCAGTCGGTAGAAACAATGGCTCATCCATAAATAATGGACTAATTACAATAACTATGTCAGTTTGCATGTTACAAGATTTTATAAGGAGAAATGTGATATGTTCAAGTTTGGACTACCTAAAAAAAGGTTAAATGTTTATGCAATGCCTGCAAGAAATCTGCATTATTTTCATGGACACGCATGGGAGGATGAAAACTTGTGGTATGATGAGACAAACATTTCTCCTCCAGAATGTTTGACTGATTATAATAGAATTGCCGTATGAAACTAGCACCCGTAGCAATTACTACCAGCCACTTGGAAAACCAAAAAATAAGCATTTTGCCTTCTGAAATCCTTATGCTTTATATCCACCAACATCCAAAGAGAGCTCTGTTATATCTGGTTCATAGCCTTCCTGATGGGCTTGCTTAGTGATCTCACGAAGGATTTCATATATAAAAGACGAATGCTTATGAGTCATATCACCAGCAATAAAATCATGGACATCTCCATTAATTTGGATCCAACTTCGACCTGGAGGCTTTTTAACACCCATCACAAACATTTTCCGTCTCATAGTAATAACATCCTGCCACCTTTTAGCAAAAGCATATATGTTTGACAAGAGCAAAAGATAGCCTGCAGCATGATTTGTGTTGAGCTCGGCTATTACTTTGGTTGCCACTCCTGATGCTAGCTCAGAATTCTTGTGTATTCGACAGCCACCGAGAAGGGCACCCCACACTGCATCATTTGGCTTTAAATGCATACTTTCAATAAGTCCACGCGCTTCATCTAAGAAACCTGCTCGGCTCAAGAGATCAACCATGCATCCATAGTGTTGAATCGTCGGGCTGATTCCCCAAGTTTGGTTCATGGATGCAAAAATTTGGCGTCCTTCATCAACAAATCCGGCATGGCTGCAAGCACAAAGAACTCCAAGGAAGGTTATTTCATCAGGTCTTACTTCATTTACTCCCACACCATCACTAAGCATAGTATTAAATATATCAAGGGCTTCCTTTCCAAGGCCTTGTTTTGCAAAAGCCGTGATGATGCTAGTCCAAGATACGGTGCTTTTCTCTGGCATCATAGTAAACACACGATAAGCCTCATCAATGATGCCGCAGCTACCATACATGTGTATCAGTGCATTGTTCAAACGCACAGAAGGTTGCAGCTGGTTCCTACCAACAAATCTCTGTTTGACATACCAATGTATCCATCTTCCCAACTTCAGGTCCCCTAATTCAGCACATGCCGATAAAGCTGAAACCAATGCCACCTGATCCAATTCCACGCGTGCTCTCCTCATCTCACCAAACAACAACAAAGCCTGTTTACACTTCCCATTCTGAGCACACCCAGCAATCATGGTCGTCCAAGACACAACGTTCCTACTCGGCATCTCATCGAAAACCCTTCTTGCCCCATCAAAATCACAGCATCTGATATACCCAGCAAGTATAGAATTCCAGCTAACAACACTTCTCTCACTCATATTATCAAACACGTGGCGTGCTTTCTCAACAGCACCACCCATGGCATAGAAATTGATCAAATTTGTTTCCACAAACACATTGGAGCAATACCCTTTTACCAAAACTGCCCCATGCACCTGTTCTCCTTCTCTCATCAACGCACCTCGCGCACATGCACTCAAAAGAAACGAGTAAGTGAACCCATCAGGCTCAATCATAGCAGCTACCATTTGGTTGTAAAACTGCAGAGATTTACAAGGCATTTGGGTGCGGGCATAGGCTCTGATCATCTGGTTCCAAAGGGTGGTGTTTGGGTAGTCGATTTTGGAGAAAAGCTTGAGGGCAGGTTGAAGATGACCAGAGGTTACGTAGAAAGAGAGAAGCTTGGCGAGGATGTTGTTCTTTTGAGAGAGGCCATTGAGGATTACTTGGGTGTGAATTTGAATGAGATTTCTTATGTTGTTGCAACTCTGCAATTGTGAGAACAGTCGCTGTTGAACAACTCGATTGCCCCACATCCTTAATCTTCATCGAACCTTAGGGACGTTTATTTTGAGTTATAAAATTGTATTCCATGAATCACATGTAGTAGTTACTAATACTCCCTAATTATAAAGCCTTTTTAGGGATTTCAAGTCAAGTGAAATAATTTACTTAATGATATTGGAAATGTGAATTTTTGATATGTAATTTCAAAATTATCCTTATTAATATTATTGAGAATTTAAAAAGTGTTAAATAAATAGGGGTGTTTGTGGGAAAAAAAAGTAATTAATCATCATTGAAAATTGGTATGAGGCTTTATAAATAGGAACAAAATAAAAGTGTCAAGTGGGCTTTATATTTAAGGAGGTAGTATAAAATATGTCAATGTTTGATACAGTATACTCCCTCCGATCCTATATATAGGGCATATTTAACCGTATTCCCCGCGTCAAGGAAAATAGTTAGTTTTATGGATTTTATTAGAATATATTATAACATTACAATTTTACCCTTCCACTTTACTTGGAAAATACACATTCATTAATGAATAACAAAAAAACACAGTTAGTCAAAGAATTTAATAAGGGCAAAAACGAGAAAAAACAATTAATGACGCATAGAAAATATAAAGTGCCTTATATATAGAAACAAAGATTTATTCTAGAAGGTATCCTGTATATAATACCAGAGGGAGTAAACTATAAAAAAAAAATATATTTCACGTAAATTTTATTCTCACTCTCATGTTCATTCTTATTCATTTTCATTTTCGCGAAGAAGCTTGGGAAAGGGTCATTCACACCTCTCTTTAATTACAAAAATACTTTGTTAACCCTTACTCCATTCGTTCCAATTTAACTGTTACTTTAAAAACTTTACATAGATTAAGAAAGTCATTTAATGTTTCAACTTTCAAGAGAATAATTCGATAAATTTACTATAATATCTTTAAAGTACATTTATTATAACTCATTTCACATATTTCAACACATTAAATGCAATGTTAAAGTTGGGAAAAATCAATTAATACTCCCTCGAATTCCTAAAGTGACAAATAATTTAGAACAAGTTAAAAAGGCTAAAGTGACAAATAAAGTAGAACGAAGGGAGTAATTCCCAATAATCACAGATGTAAACCAAACATGTTTTCTAAAATTCCCGACAATGATATTCCTAGCAATGAGATAGATTCCTGACAATAGGATTCTCGAGAATTCAATTTTACCCCGCGAAACAAACGCCCCCTAACGAGAGTCTTTCCTGTTAATTTTTGGCCTTTATATTTTTTGTTTTTATTTCATAACTTTTGTCCTTTTACAATTTTAATGTTTTTTTTTTTCAATTTTAACTCTTCATTCAATTATTTTTTCATTTTCCTTAATTACATTTTATTTTTTCTCTCATCCCTAAATTATTGTATACTCCCTCCGTCCCTAAATATAAGATCCCTTCAGGGGATTTCACGTCCATTAAGAAAGTGGAATAATTTAGTTAATTGTATTGAAAATGTGAACTTTTTATATGTAATTTCAAAATTTCCTCTATTAATATAATTGGGAATCTAAAAAGTGTTAAATAAATAATGGTGTTTGTGAAAAAAAGTAATTAATGATCATTGAAAATTGGCAAAGGGTCTTATAAATCGAGACAAAATAAAAGTGTCAAAATGTTATTGTATTTAGGGACGGAGAGAGTAATAATTATTGGAGACATTTCTTAATAAAAATTAAGGTCTTGTTAACACTTATTAAGGATACTAATATTGTAAAAACAATCATAAGTGTGCATCTTTTCATGTCTTAAGAATTAAAAAAAACTACATTTTCTTATAAATTTCACTATATTTAGTTTGATTACCTTCTTGACAAGTACATCACGGACATTTATTAGCATTTGCCCAGAAATTAAATACTAGTAACACAATTTTCAAAAAAATGAAATAAGAATTTTTTGGAAAAAACACATAAAATTTAAAGAAGTTAACTATTTATTAATATGTGTGTCATTATTAATAATCGAAAAAATTAAATAATGGAGGGAGAATTGATTGAAAGATACAATAAAAAAATTGCATTAAAAAACTAAATTAATTTCTCCCTCCTTTCAAAAAGAATATACTTCATCTGTTTCAATTTATTTGACGTTTTAGAAATTTCACATGGATTAAGAAAATCATTTAATACTTCAATTTTTAAAAGAAGAATAAAGTAACTTTACTATTTTATTATCACACTGTATTAATTATTACACATTTTACATATTTCAAAATGTTTAAAAGTAAGGTTAAAGTGAAAAAAAATTAATCAATGCACTATTGAATTTTTAAAACAACAAATAATTTAGAATATGTTAAAAATACTAAAATAACATAAAAATCGGAACGGATGGAGTAGTAAAATTTTGAAAAACCAAAAGAAATAATGAAACATATTTTTAATGTTTCGTCTAATAAATCAACTAATTACTTATCCTGTAATTTAATGTATCATTTATTGATTATCCAATCACACATCATAATATACAATTTTCACACATTTTTATTTATTATTGAAACTTTAATTTGAGACAACGTTATTTGTACTTCTTTTGATCTTATTTATAATATCTTTTTGAGATTTTTCTCTTCCACCAAGGAATATAGTTAAACTTGTTAGTGACATTGAAAATATAAATATTTGATATACTTTTTTCAAAACTATCCCTATAATTATTATTGAGACTTTAAAAAGTGTTGAAAATAAAAATAAAAACCATAAAAATATCTTACATACAGACTGGAAAGGGTAATTTTTTACCAATATATTTTTTTTTTTAAAAGACGATGGAGTAGTTCTCAAACCACGTTTGCGGCAATTCTTCCATAGTTCCATAAAAGAAAAAGTTAAAATAAAGAGAGAAGTTGAGAAAAGCAAGTGAAGCACAATCATTCATCCCGGAGAAAAAAATAAAATAAAGAGAGAAGTTAAGAAAAGCAAGTGAAGCATAATAATTCTCCCCGGAAAATAAAAATAGTTAAAGAAAGAGAGAAGTTGGAAAAAGCAAGTGAAACATAATAATGTGGGATAAATTATCGGGTTCATATAAAAACTTTAGATTTTTTTAAAACTTGTCCTAAAACATGTGTTAAGAAATTTATAATTAAGTTAACCCCGAGCGTGTGATTCAGTGGTAGGGATTGATCCACGCTTAAGCAAGGTCAGGTGTTCGAATCTTGCCTTGTGCATGCAGCAGCGTTAAATCTCGGGGCCAGCTGTCTCACCCATTAGAGGTGTCTACAAGAGATTAGTCACTGCGGCCAGTGGTGGACACTTCGATCATGGAAAAAAAAATTATAATTAAGTTAATATAACAACATGTATTGAAAATTTAAATAATAATAGACATAAATTTTATAATTATGTTAATATTCAGTGCAAATTTACACAATATATATTTTTTAGAGTTTTTTTTTTTAACTTTAGTCATAAAGGCTGAAAATAAGTATAAAAAAATTAGGATTTCTTGAAAATGATTTATCGAATAAATCAAAAGACTTATATTTTCATTATTTCAAAAATTTCTAATCCCTTTAAAATATTTATCCTCAATTTTTAAAACGTAGGGTAAAAAAACTAAATTTTTTAATATGTAAGTCATAAAACACACATTAAAAAAACCTTTTATAGGT
Source organism: Crotalaria pallida (assembly GCA_037953625.1). NCBI lineage: Eukaryota > Viridiplantae > Streptophyta > Magnoliopsida > Fabales > Fabaceae > Crotalaria > Crotalaria pallida. The sequence goes on from CM075649.1 coordinate 185,525,605, forward strand.
TGTACTCGGTGTTATATTAAACTGGAATTTTGGCCAAGTTGTTTAAATTATTGGAATGCCTAAAGTGCAAACAAGTAAATTAGTTGAAGACTTCTTGGATCCATTTAAGAACCAACTTGGTGTTACATCATTTTTTGATGTTGGATGGTTGGGACGATGGCGCGTAGGAGAAGGAGGAGGAGGAGAATAGTTTGTGACCAATATTACCTTGGTGTTACATCATTATAATGCTTTAAATGCATAGTTTAAGAAATCTGAAATTTTTAGATGCTAGAGTATAAATGTAACCTTTCAGGAAAAATATTCTCTCTATCCTTAAATACAAGATCCTTTTTCAAGATTTTTATATTATTTTTATTTATTAGATTTTGCACTAATTTTTAATGACAATTAATTACTTTTTTACAAACATCATTATTCTCTTCGATCTGTATTATAAAAAAAGAGTGTATCCACATTTTGGTTACAGATATAAGAAAAAAGTAACTAAGTTTCTATTCCAAATACAATTATTCATAAATATTTTTAAAAATAAGTGATCATTTAATTTTTATTTCATTCTCAATACAACTTTCCAAAAGTAATCATATTTATTATGATTTTGAGAAAATTAAATACATTCAACTGACTTTTTTAATAAATGTGATTTCGGTTATTTTTTCTTATAACAAGGATCGGATGAAGTATTTATTAAAGACTTTTTAAATTTCCAATAATATTAATAGGGGAAGCTTTCAAAATACATATCAAATGTTTACATTTCTAATATTATTAACTAAATTAACAATTTTTTTTTAATAGACGTGAAATCTACTAAAATACTTCATCTGGTCCTATTTATAGGACCCTTTTGGGGTTTTTTTGTCTTATTTATAAAACCTCTTTTCAATTTTCAGTAGCATTTAATTACTTCTTCCACTAATATTGCTACAAATTCAACACTTTTTAGAGTTTCGATAATAATTATAGGGGTAGTTTTGAAAAAGTATATCAAATTTTCACAATGCCACTAACAAATTTATCCACTCTCCTTGATGGGAGTAAAAAACCTCAAAAAAATATTATAAATAGGACCGAAGGGAGTAATATACATAGACAAGGCAATGGGAAAAAAAACAGCATTTTGGAATGCAAATTTCATACATTGGATCCCAAATCTATTTTTTTTTTTTTTTTAAAAAAAACTTAAATTACCCATCCCATCCCATTCTTTTTTTTTTCTTCTTTCTTTGTGTCACCTCCTCCTCCATCCTTTATCACCATATCTTCCACCTCGACCCCACTGTTTGAACAAGCAGCCACCACCACCGTCAGACTTGCAAATTATCCTCCGCCAGCACCCTCCGTTCCAAAATCTTTTTTGTTCCTAATGTTAGATAACTAATAAGTTAAACAAGTGTCACTGGTCAATTAATTAGAACAACATGCTTCTCATCTATTCTTTTCTCTTCTTATTTTGTTTTAGCAAATATCTATCTTGTTTTGTTTTCTCATCACCAAATAACCGGCCTCAAACTCAATTTCTCATTGATATTTACTTTTTCTCTCCATCTCATCATTTTTTTTTACACCGACCGATACCCGAATCCGACTCATCCGGTTTACCAAGAATCCGACTCATCCGGTCTGATCTAATTGAGCTCGCACACTAAGCGGTAGGGATCTCTCGACGGGAGTTACTTCATACCTAAAGCTCGAACTCAAAATTAGTTGGTTAAGGGATCAAGTGAGTTACCACTTGACTAACCCCAACTCTTCTCCTCATCATCCAAAACTCACATTTTCTCTTCTTCATTATTCATTTTCTTCATAAACCCAATTTTTATTTACATAAAAGATCACGATTTTGTTCTTCCAACTAAACCCCATAAAAAAATGTCCGTGTAAGACGGCCCAATTGGTGGCTGCAGGGACACTTAGGATTTTCCCCTCCCCCAAGTCATGGGTTCTAGTCCCAGACCTCCCATGTAAACCAAAAAAAAAAAATAAACCCCATAAAAAAATGCATTTTCTAACGGGTTGAATTAAAAAACTAAGGGATAATTTAAGAATTTTTTTTTTGCGCAAGATCGAAGTGTCTATCGCCGATCGCAATGACTAATCTCCTCGCTGACTTGTAGGCTACTGCATGCACATGGCAGGATTCGAACACCTGACCTTGCTTAAGCGTGGATCAATCTCTACCCCTGAACCACACGCTCGGGGTTGATAATTTAAGATTTTCATATAATGGAGTTTGAGATTTAATATACAAGATTAGTATCCCAAAAAAAATTTCCACCGGTCGTGTACTCGTGTATTTTATAAGACACCTTGAGAAAACTTATGCTTAAAAAGATTTATTAATATTATTAGTAATATTGAATTATTTATTTGAGATATTTTTTTAAAATATTTTTATAATTATTAATGAGATTTATTAATAATTTTATTAAAAAAATTGCTTGAGTGAAAAATAACATCTAAAAAATATACTCCTTTCGGTCTCGATTATAAGTAAAAAAAAAACATCACACTATTGATCTTAAATATAAGAAAAATTTAATTAACTTTTTATTCTCAGTACAATCATTCCTAAAATATATTTATAAAGTGGTTGAATCATTTAATTTTTGTTTTATTTTTCATTCAACTAACTTTTCTTATTACACGTGAAATTGATTATTTTTGGTTATAATCGAGACTGGGAAAGAATACTTAGCATCATTGTTAAATTAGATGAGTATTATTGTACGGATATAAATTTTCAAAAGGTCCTCTCATAGGATTGGAGGGAGTACAGCAACGTGAATGATTTGACTTTCTTACCCTCCATATATAGCACGTGTTTTTTTTTATACTCTTTCTTTTTATACATAAGCCCTTTTGCGACTTTTCTTTTTCATCAATAAAAATAGCTAAATTTATTAATGAAATCGAAAAAATGAAAAAATTTTATATATTTTTTTAAATTATCTTTATAATTATCATTGAAATTTTAAAAAGAGTAGAGTTAATAGGGATGTTTGCAAAAAAAATTAATTAAATGCTATTTAAAATCAAAACAAAATCTTATAAATAAGACCAAAATTATCTTTATATATAGAACCGGACAAAATATATTCTTGTCAAAGTCCTATCCCACTTCTCACTAGGGATGGGCAAAATACCCATGCCCGCGGTTACCCGCATAAATATCCGTGACGGGTACCCGCATTATTCCCTTATGGGTGAGGATGGGTATTATGGTACCCGCGTCCGCGGGTACCCGTATAAATAAAAAAGTATTTTATTAAATATTATATATATTAGTATAAATAATATTTTACTAGTAGTAATTAAAATTGGCGGTACATCTATTGATCTATATACTGATTAAAATCTTCATAGTGTTCGGCTATACATATATATATTATGGGAAGTGGGGAGTTAATTAATTATCATAAGACCATGACTCTAGAACGAAGAAAGATATATAATAAAATGCCCTGTAATTTTAGCAATCATCTCAAACATTTATTTGCTACAGAGATGCACTATGATACTTGAGACCACATTTCTCCTATTATTATGTGGAAGTTCATGTATGCCTGACATGTAGTATAATTGAAGATCCCGTGAGCTTTTTTATCATTAAATTAAAGGAAAAAATAATAAAAGTTCAAAACCCGTGAATACCCGTAAATACCCGTATAAATATCCGCGGATAGGGTAGTGGGTATGCACTACCCGTGCCCGCCCGCACCCGTGCCCATCCCTACTTCCCACTAATACCAGCATCGTATAAGAGCAAATCACTGGAATCAGCCATATCATCACCGTATCTAATTATTGAATCTTGGCCCATTTTTCCACTAATGGGTAGGCATATCTGAAATTGACATCAAACACTAACATTTTCCGTTTAAAAAAAGGAAAAATAAAAAAACTGTTCAATTTTTTTTATTTTTTATTTTTTTTAAAGAAAGGAGCCAAATACGTGGTGCAAAAAACGCGAAGACATAATAATATACTATTAAAATGTTACTTACAGCTATGATCCAAGAACACTTGCCCTTTGCGCCACTCTGAGTCTCTGACACACTCGCACACTCTCAATCCTTATTACTCTGTTGATCATGGAGACTGGAGGTATCCAAGTAGCTGAGGGATTTCAATTTCTGTCCAATTTGGTATCATGTGTCATTTCTGGAGCTCTCACGAGTTGTTTTGCAATCGGTAATCATCAACATGGCTTTTCATTTACGAATATTTCTATTATGCAACCAAATTTTGGATGGTTGTACAACAATCCCTTAAATGAACCAATAATTATTGTTTGACACGTTAGCTAATGAAGTTCTAAGTTACTGTTATGTCAACTCAGATTAACTGATTTGTCAAACAAACATTGATCCACTAAGAGCAACCATCCAAAATTTGGTTGCATGGAGGTAGTGCCCTTCATTTAATTCGCTCGCTCATAATATCTTTTCCAAGCATCATCAAAATCTTTGTTTTAATTAGTTATGTGGTATTTCTATTTCAGCATTTTTAGGGTTCTGGTTGTCCAAAAGTTAGTCATTTTTATTAGATTTGCATTTTTATGTATGTTTCTAATATCGAGTAAATCAACAATTTGATTCATGAAAGATAGGAAGTCGAACTAATATGGGATGGTTAAATGGTAGTTTACTTGGTCTCTTAACTAATTGGTTTCGAGTTTGAGCTTTGAGTATGATGCAACCCACTTGGAAACCCCTATCGCTTAGTGCGAGCTCAGTTTGATAGAATTAGATGAGTCAGATTCTGGGTAAACCAAATCCGAGTACTAGTTGGTGTACACCAAAAAAAAAAAAGTCGAACAATTTAATCTATGGTACTCAAAAAGGATTAAATTGATTATCAAATTAATACTACAACACAAAAGACAAAAGTCTCATCCTAGTGTGTTAGGATTAAATTGCTTGGTGTTCTAGTTTTCATAACAAAGGTCAGCACAATTGGTAAATAGCTGAGTTCCTTAATCATGATGTCACAGGTTTTACTGTATGGGTATGAAAACAACTTTGTTGGTAAAGGCAAAGTCCACTTAGGTGATCTCTACGTCTCGGAAGATATTAGTCTTTGATTATTGGCTAAAAAATATCCTTGTGCGCGAAAAAAAAAACAAATTGGTGATCTATTTCATGATACTCATTCATTAGGCTTGCTGTTAAATTTAAACAAAATCGCACGTAAAAGAATATGCTTTTCTTTATAAAATACTTTTGAAGCTTATACAGGAGAACTGGAGAAGTAATTTGTCTTCAAAAATCAATGTTATGTCAATTTTGTTCTTGTCTTCAAAAAATCAATGCTATGTCAATTTTGTTCCGGTTTTTCCTTTTGGTTTTATTTATTAGAAAATTATTTTCATTTGTTTTGGTTCTTGAAAATTTATATTTTTGTTTTTTACTCATTTGTGTGATGACATGACTAACTCTCGCATATAACAGGATAAATTTTAACGTGATCATATGTGATATTGACGAATCATACACATTAACCAAAACCAAAATTTTGAAATATTTAAGGATTAAAACAATTTTTTTTAGAAACTAAAACCAAATGGCAATAAATTTTTAAAGACCAAAAAATATGTTTACTTTTTTTTTCCCTAAAATTATCCCCTTATTATTTTGTTTTCTTCATTTTCTTCTTTTTTTGTCTCACCTCGACTTTCATCTCTTACCTCGATCCCTTAATTAGAACTGGTAACCATCGCCATCACTAAACTTACAAGTTATCTTTCGCCAGCGCCCTCTATTCCAAAACTCTCCCCTCCCCCATGTAACTCTCTAATATTAGATAGATCATTAATAAATCAAGCAAGTGTCACTCGGTCATCAATAAGAACAACATGTTTTTCATCTCTTATTTTCTCTTCTCATTTTGTTTTAGTAGAACAACTTCAAACTCAGTTTCTCATTCATTTTTACTATTTTTTTTCTTCACTTCATCATCCAAAGCTATCACTTTCTTTGCTTCGAATTCATCTCTCATTTTCTTTGTAAACCTAATTTCTATTCACATAAAAGATCGCAACTTTGTTTTTTTTTTTCAACTAAATCCCATCCATTGGAAAAATGCTTTTTTAACGGGGTCAATCAAAAAATAGCATTTGTCGATGGGTTCAAGCGATTTTTTTTTTTTGGCGAGGCTCGATAAGAAAAATACATTTGTCTAAAAAACTTTTTTTTTAAAAAAAAAAACTCAGATATTAAAAAAATTTGATTTTCATACTTAAAATGAAGTTTGACATCCAATATATCATTATCAAATTAGATGGGTATAATCAACGAGGTTTGGTTCAGTTGGTGTAAGGTCCCAACTGAAATTTTGGAAATGTGATACGGGAACTAGTAGCTTTGGATTAGTCTTAAGGGCTCCCTGGTATTAAGAGTGCTCTTGGGGATACTCTTGGTTCTCCAAAGAATATGGAAAAAAAAAATAGACGGATATAAATACTAATACGGATATTTTTTTTCCTTCAAAAAGTCCTATCATAGGATTGGAGGGAGTACATCAAGGTGAATGATTTGACTTTCTTACCCTCCGTATATTGCACGCGTTTTTTGTTTTCCTATTTTTGTTAGGCATGACAACGGATCGGATTTGGGACGAATTTGGACAATACTAATTCTGCACTCATCAAGAGCGGGGCAGATTCGAGTGCAGGTTTTAGGAGAGCGGGTATGAAAAGTGAAACCAAAACTCATCCTTGTCAGGTTTGGAAAAACCGGCGAGTAACTCATCCAATTATTTTTTAAAATTATCTTTTATTGTATTAAACAAAAATCACAAATAAAATACATTATAATTCAAATAATATATAATAATAAACGTCATTGTTTTAGCTAACTGTGTTAGTTTTACTCTCATTTAACTATATTTGTAATGAAAATTATTTAAATTTTATATTAGAACGAATTTGGGAGCGGGAGCAAGGCGAATACTTAAAATACCAAATTCGCTCACTCCATCTTTTTTTAAAGTGGATTTTGGTTTCGTAATTCTCCAAACCCACTCAAAACGGATTTTCCTCCCTAAAATTGATTCGATGTCAAACTAATGCTGGCAGATTTGGATTTTATTTTCATCCGTGATTTTTGTCAAAATCGTGTCCCACTTCCCACTAATGTCATCGTACAAGAGCAAATCAATGGACTCAGCCATATCATCACCCTATCTAATTATTGAATCTTGACCTTTTTTCTTTTCCACAATGGACTCTTGTTATAAGGCACTTGTATTTTAATAATTTTTTTGTTTTTTTATAAATTGTTTTAAAATATTTAGATAATAGTATTAAAAAGTTTATTTTAAATGTATCCCTCATTATTTTATATGAGTGATAAAATAATAATTATAATAAATAAATAAAGTTATAAAGTTTTAAATATGAGCAGCTTTGAAATGACAACATATTGTTTTTATAAATTTGAGAGTAGTAATTATTTTCTTAATCTCCCTAAATTACATAAAAATGACTTATAATAAAGGATAGATGTAGTAATATTCTTATTAGAGTTGTATAATGAACTAATGAGTGGGTAATACCTGTTTTAAATAATGCACTTGTTAAAAAATTAAAAATGGTAAAAACTCATGAAAGTGCAAAACATTTGGTTAAAAAACGTGCAGACATAATAATATTTTAAAGAAAATGTTAAAGAATATATTTAGGGCATTATTTTTTTTTTTGAAGGGTAGGGCATTGTTTAAATAAAGGAATAAGTAAAAAATGTAATTTTATATATCTTGAAAAATATTTGAATTTAAAACATAAATAATGATAAATTTAGAATTTTAATACATATTTTCACTTAATATATTTCTTAAACAATGCCTTCAGAACGTTTATGAGGGAGACCTGTATTTTAATATGTCACGCCACATAGGAGTATCTCACAGGTCACAGCTGTGGTTCTTCAAGAACACTTGCACTTTGCGCCACTTTTGACACACGCACGCACTGATCATGGAGACCAGAGGAATCCAAGTAGCTGAGGGATTTCGATTTGTGTTCAATTTGGTATCATGTGTCCTTTCTGCAGCTCTCACAAGTTGTTTTGCAATTGGTAATCATCTACATGGCTTTTCATTTAATTCACTCATAATAATCTCTCTTCCTGCATCATCAAAATCTTTGTTTTGATTAGTTATGTGGTATTTCAGCATTTTTAGGATTTTGGTTGTACAAAAGTCAATCATTTTTATTATAGGATTTTCTTAACGTCAACCCTAAGGATTAAGGATAAGAGATTAAAAGAAGTATATTTTTATAGAAAAATTAAACATTTAATGATAATGATAGTGAACTTAGTTGTTTTAAGATTTCTTTACTACATTTAACTTCTTAAAGGCTGAGGTTAAACAAAAACTATACCGGTCTTCAAGACCGGAGCTATCAACCACTCAGCCATCTCTCCAAAAGCCCTTTATTATATTTGCATTTTTATGTTTTCAATATCAAATAAAGTAATTATCAAAAAGGATTAAAGTAATTATCAAACAATTTAATCTATGACAATACAAAAGGATTAAAGTAATCGAACAATTTAATCTACTAAAGTGTTAGGATTAAATTGCTCGGTGTCCTAGTTTCCGGAAAACAAATTGGTGATTTACTTCACGATAATTCATAAGGCTTGATTGCTGTTAATAATATAAATTTAAAAAAAAAAAAAGTAAAAGAATATGTTTTTCTTTATAAAATTCTTTTGAAGCTTATACCAGATATCAAAAACATATTTAAACTTTTTTTTTTACTAGCTATGAACCATTTAATTGTATGCTTGAATTGATTGCAGTCAAATTGATATGGTTTGTTTGATATTTGCTGGTAAAGGTGGTGAACTTTAGGAGTGATGTTGAATGTTACACCAATCAAGCAATCACTCTTTAAGTGTTGTTCAAGCTGTGGCGGTGTTTGCTTCTATTGGTTTCATTTAATTTCAGGTGCTTTTGAACTGCAGTTGGAGCCCTCATAGGAGCATTAGCTGGAGCTTTAGCAGCTACTGCTACTAAGACTAGTTTTCTTCGGGGCACTTCAGTGGGTGCCATTGTTGGGGTTATAATCTCAGTGGAAGTGTTGGAAGCCTCCCGCTCCTACTGGTCTATGGTTGGTGCTCATTTTGCTCTTGATTTTCCTAATTGCTCTCTTTTTATTACTAAAATAACTTGTAATTGCAGAACTTCGGGGCAAAACATGGCTACTTATTTTAATTTGAAAAGGAGGTTGTGTATATCTATCTATCCCAAACCTCGTTAAATGGAAGCCTCGTGTATCTATCTGATTGCCCTTTCATTCGTTTGTACTTGCTTGTTCAATAAGTTGCATAGCATTTTGAGAGGGTGTTTTCAAAGTGGCGGTCTTAATTCATTGTTTTATACCAACTCTTTACCATTTAAATGCAGACAAATGTCATAGAAGAACTTATTGTTCGAGCGAGGGCTGTAGAGGAATCACTAAGACCTGTTGTTTTATCTGCTTACAATTTGCAGGTAATTATTTTACATACATCTCTCTTCTCAAATTTGCCTTTTAAAAGAAATCGCTCTATGTTAGTGGATGTGTATTAATAGTCCATAGACCAAATATCTTAGAGCATCTCGCGTGCTACTCATCTTAAAAAGTACTATATATCTTAAGGCTAAACATATATGCATATAGAAAAATTAATATCAGAGTAAAAATAAAAAATATGCTTGTATAAATATATATATATATATATATATATATATATATGAGTTTGTGTAAGCATATTTGTTTGACAAAAATAATGCTAGCTCTCTTATTGATTAAAAATATATATATGGGAGACATCTCTTAACATATAAAATGTATATTTTTATTATAATGTTAAATTAATTAAAAGAGTATATATTTCTTCTCCTTATGTCATATTAGGAGAGATGAGAATAAGTTAGCGGATTTCATTGCAAAACTAGCTTTTAGTTATGGAGATGTAACCTGGATCGAGGAAATTCCCCCAGGTGCTTTCTCTATTATGTTCTTTGATGTAATTTCCATGGCTAGTGCCGCTTCTTGAATAAATTATTCCCACTTCAAAAAAATAAAATAAAATAAAAATTAAAAGAGTATATATGCTAAAAAAAATAATGACATAAATAGCAAAAAGTGAATTTTAATTGGCAATGGCTTCAGTGCATAGAAAAACATGATATGCATTAAGTGCATATGGGTGTAAATCCAATTTTGCCCGCTTTTCAAAATTTCAATTCCAATTTTATCCCTTTCTTCAACCTAACCTCCCACTAACCATCACCACCACTCCATCAAGATATATCTTGACCCCATCAAAGCAATCCCTGGAGAGGAGAGGATAACTACTGGTAATCATATATTATTGATAAGCAGTGGATCTACTTTACAAAATAGTTTCTGAAACACACAACATTCTTTTGCACAAAAACAAGGTCACCAAGATACAAAGCTCAATACAAAATCAATCTCCTAGTACCAGGATGATCATATTTTGCAATTTTTCTCTGTTCACAATACGAGGAAACAGAACACACATTGAGCTCATTAATGTCAAAGCCTTCCTAATTATTTGTAGCAAACCATGTTATTACAACACCTCTTTTGGCATCAGCAAGAAAAAAACAAAGAAAATATTATCATGAGCAAAGCTCTTTTGCTGTTATGTAAGGGTGTTGAAGTGCTTTGGTGACACTGATCCTCTTTGATGGATCGAAAACAAGCATCTTCACCCGGAGAATATGGAAGTGATTTGATGAACTTCTTTGCCTTTGGATTATCAGTAAATTCCAGATCCTCCTCCCTTTGGCTACCAAGGGCTGGGTGTTGATAATCAGTTTTAGTCGGAGAGGAGATGGTGGCTGATATGGAAGGGTGGAATTGTCATTTTCTTAAACATTTCGTTTTATTCTTAGCCATTGATAATATTTTGTAATAAATCAATGGTGATAATTGTAACATGCGCTGAATGCATGCTATCATTTTTTATGCACCGAAGCCACCGCCATTTTAATTGTATATTCGTTGCTTGGATGGCTTGTTGCACCCTGTCGTGGTGAGTTCGCAGCTTCTATTTTTCAAAACTGCGATCAAAATGCCGCTTCAAGTTTCTGAAACTTGGGACCAAAGAAAACGTCCATCTTGCCCTTATTTTACCCTTACCAGCAACACCTCATTATATATATATATAGTATATATATAGCTTTTTTAAGTTTGAACAGCAGGCTCACCATGCTAATAGAGGCTATGATGAGATTCATGATGGTCATAGCTTAGTAGCATCAAGAGGCCGATTGTCAGGGGATTCATTAAACAAGTCACCACAGCACTTGGTCTTGAAGGACATGAAGGTGGAGGAGGAGAATACCTACTATTGTACAATATGTTTGCAGGTAATTATTCGTTGTAAGGATATGTGAATGTCCTTAACCTTCTTTCTTTTAAGCTTATTTTGATTGCCCGTGAGGAAATAATTACATTAAACCACCATTACAAGTAATTGAATACAATGTTTATCAACTTTTTATGCTGAATTCACTAAATTGGAGCATTTACTTGTTTTGTTTGAGTTATTCATGTGCTATAATTTATAAATTAGTAGTACCTCAAAGAAGCATTGGCTTGCACTGGTATTTGAATCTGGGATGAAATAATTGGTAATGCATTGATCCTAACGATGAGAAGTGAAATTTATTTCAGGATATTAAGGAAGAAGAAAAAGCGAGAAGTTTACCTCGCTGTCGACATATATTTCACTTGATATGTGTGGACAAATGGCTTGCCAGGAATGATTCATGTCCTGTTTGTAGACAGGGTGTGTAACTTGATCCTTGATCATTTCAATTTTTTATTATTGGGTAGATTTATATGGTGTATTATTTTTTACTTTGCATGCCAACTCTGATTAACATAAAGTGGGCAGGGGTATTTGTACAATTTATTGACCATTGGCATTTCGTACCATTTTGTAATATATGTAATTATGTTTGTTCGATGTATAATTTACTGTGTATTTCTCCAAATGTTGGAATCATACACCTTGACGATGCCATGCCTTATGAAGTGGATGATAACAAAGTCATGTAGCTTAACATAGTATGGACATGGCATATTGGCATGAGAGTGGCGTGAATCACCCTTCTCTAATAAAAAATTGCATGTATGACAAGGATCAAAGCTTTTCGGTTATAGTTTCCTTTGCTTGCTATTCACGGAATGTGAGAAGTGTAAGATATTGAAGAATTTCTTGTAACACTATCAGATTGACAATCAGGACTTCGTATGGATTTGGATCTTACAAAGAAGTTCATTAATTAGAGATTACGAATTGTTGAAAACTCTCGTATTAAGAGTTTTAGTGAGAAGTTCAATAGAAGCTTTAAACCATTAACAAATACTCTTTCCTTTCTTTTTTACTTGTTCTATTTTTTTTTATTTATCTTTCCCTTCTTATTTACATGTTCTATTTGATTTTTTTTAATATTTATATTTATTTTTTATTATACAAAGGGGCTAAAAGCCCAACAAACAAAAAAAGAAAGATTAAACTAGAACTTCGCGAGGGAGATAAACTCATATACCATCATTAGCTAAGAGGCTCCTCGGGTCTGGAGCCTGAATGTCATGAAAACCGAATTGTATATGGAAGCTAAGATTAGCGAGATAGTCATCACAAGTATTGCCTTGTCTAAGAGTGTGATTGAAAGAGATATTTATATTTATATTTATTTTTATCTAGTAGTAAGAATATATTCATCTCTATTTTTAATGTTTACCAATATTTATTATTGCCTTAATTTGAGCAAATAATAAAAAAAAAATTATTGACTACAAAAGCAAAAAAAAAGCCATATTAAAAAAATGCGATTAAATTATTGAAATTCGATAGAATCGTTAAATTATTTGGATGATATTATGGTGCTCGGGCTAAGTTTTCTTAAAATGCCTGGGGTTGTTTTTTATTTTTTTAAATGTATTCGGTAATTTAAAAATCATGTTTTGGATTTTCATTTTACTAATATACACATGATTTTGTTATTTTGATTTGAATTTTTTTAATATATGCTCAATGATATAGGTTAAAAAGTATATACAGAGCAAGTCTACAAAATTGACATATTTAAATATTTTATGTTTATTAATTATATCAATTCCTGATACATATTTACCTTTTGTATTAGAAATATTAAAAGGGTTATTAATTGTTTTTAAATGTGCATCATACAAAAGACAAGTATATACCATGAATTGATGTGCATACAAATTTTAAAATATGTCAATTTCTAATATCAATTTATTCAATATATATTTTTAACCTATATCATAAAGTATGTATTAGAAAAATCGAAATTAAAAGAGCAATAAATATATATATATATCAATAACAAGGAAAATCCAAAACATATTTTTAACTTACCAAATATATTAAAAGAAGAGAAACAAAACAGCCGAGAACAAAGAATATAGGAGGATCATCAAAGCACGATCCTTTTTTTTTTTTTTTTTTGAGATGGTGTTTTTGTACGAAACACGTTAGAAGAAGGGAAGACAGGAAAGGGTTTGGTGGACGAAACCAACCCCAACTTGCAAGATGCAAGGTGAATTAATTTTAGTTTGACTTTATTACCCTCCATATACAGCACGTGTTTTTTTACTCGTAATTTTGATCTTGATTCTTGACCAAGTCATGTAGCCAAACATGCAACAGCTAGCACTGACATTATCATCAATTCATCATCATCTCTATCTCATTCCTTTTTCTAAATTCGCATTCTTTAATGTTGTTACCACAAACATCTTAGTATTTACCTTTTCATTTTCACCAATTGCTAACTGCATAGGCTTCTCTCTATAACATACTAGTTCCACGCTGCTTCTTCTTAATTATCCATCGTTGGAAGCAGGTAGGTGGATTCTCACAGAAGGAGGACAGCTACTATGACCCAACAACAACACGAGCACTTTGAACCACTCTGACACACACAACACAACACACTCTCTCTTTCCATCTGCCTTCCTTTGTTCATCATGGACACTGATGTTGGAGGAATTCAAGGAGCTGGTGGATTTCGTTTTCTCTCCAAATTTGTATTATGCTCCATTTCTGCAGCTCTCACTGCCTGTTTTGCCATTGGTAATCAATGAGGCTTTTCATTTTCATTCAGTGATATGATATGATACACTCTTATCCATGCATCATCATTTTTTTTTTTTTAACTTGTGGGGTTTCTCAGCCTTTTTAGGATTCTGATTCCCCAAAAGCTAGTGACTTTTAGTAGTAATAGATTTGGCTTTTTTTATTTTTTGCTGTAATTAAGTAAATCACCAGTTTGGTCTTGAAAGATAGGGTATAGGTTCAATTTGGTCGGTGATAATAAAAAATGATAGTTTTCGTCCCTGAATATTCAAATTTTGATCAATTTAGTCTCTGATCGGTAAAAATTACTATCAAGAACTAGTTTAACTGGTATTTTGTACACTAGGGGCGAAAAGTATTATTTTAGAGTGTTAGATTAAATTGCCCGGTACCCTATTTTTCAGGGACCAAATTGGTGATTTAGTCCCTTGTAATTCACAAGGATTGCTGTTAGGTAGGCACCGGATCGTAAAATAATATGATTTTATTTTTAAAATACTTTTGAAGCTTAAACTCGAGGAGTGATTTGTCTGAAAATATCAATCTTTTTGGTAGGGCTTTTCTTTAATATGAACTGTTTAATTGCATGACTTGAATTGATTGCAGTCAAATTTATGGTTAGTTTGATAATTATTGGTATATATATGGTGATTTTTATTGGTGATGTTGAATGTTTCACCAATCAAGTAATCACTCTTTGAGTATTTCTCAGTTTGTGGTATTTACTTCTGTTGGTTTCATTTCATCTGTTTCAATTGCAGCTGGAGCCCTAACAGGAGCTATAGCTGGTGCTTTAGCAGCTAAGGCTTCTAAGAGTAGTTTTCTCCGGGGCACTTCATTGGGTGCCATTGCTGGGGCTATAATCTCAGTGGAAGTGTTGGAAGCCTCCCGTGCCTACTGGTTTATGGAGCAAACTGGCTCACGGGGCGCATCGTCTATGGTTGGTACTCATTTCGCTCGTGATTTTCCTTGCTCTCTTTACGAGTAAATAACTTGTAACTTGCAAAATTTTGAGGCAAAACGTGGCTACCTTTAGTTTGAAATGGATCTCTAATTTCTATACAGGAAATATTCATGCCTCGTACTTGTTTGTGCTTGCATGTAGCTTAAGTAGCACCTTAAGAACGTACTTTTCAAGTGGCAATGTTAGTTTATAGTTTTATACCAATTCTATACCATTGAAATGCAGGCAGATTTCATCGAGGAACTAGTTCGTGGGCAGCTTGTAGAGGAATCGCTTACACCTGTTATTTTAACTGCTTACAATTTGCAGGTAATTTTCCTATATAGATCTCTCTCTTCCCACATTTTCCTTTTTTTTAAAAAAAGAAATAGCTCAATGTGTCTGTGGATGTGTTTAATAGTCTGTGCAATCACTTAGTTGGCAATAACAGGTTATGTGTGCTTTTATATGTTAATGGTTATGTGTGCTTCTCTTTTGTCCTTTTGTATTTCTACCCTTAAGTCCTGATTATTCTGTTTCACTCTTGTTCAATTTTTGTAACCCCCAATATAGACCATTTTGATTTTCATTTTTAACAAGCCAGGATTTTTATAATTTATTTACGTGCAACTAAAATAAACTTTAAAAATATTTGCTGTGTTGATTGTTCTGTGTGCTATATTACTTTCAGAAGCTTTCTTCTTACAATTCATCTGTTCTGGGATTTCATTATCTATCATGTAATATTAGAATTATCTGGTTTTTAATTTATGAATACTTTTTTTTTTAGTTTGAGCGGGTTCGTGTAGCTAATTCAGGCTATGATGAGATTCATGATGTTCATAGCTTAGTATCATCCAGAGGATTGTCAGGGGATTCATTGGACAAGTTACCGCAACATGTTGTCTTGGAGGACATGAAGGCAGAAAATACCTGCTGTACAATATGTTTGCAGGTGATGTTCTTTCTGAGAATATGTGAATGCCCTAATTTTTTTTTCCCTGTGGTGTTGCTTGTTGCTTCAGTATTACTAGTGCTCTGGAAATACTAAACCATTTCAATTTGAATCCAATGCTTATCAACATCACATGCTGAATTTGATAAATAGGAGCTTTTACTTGTTTTAATGACCTCAAGTTGCATTTGCTTGCATATTCATTGATCCTAACACTGAGAAGTGAAATTTACAGGATATTGAAGTAGGAGAAATCGCAAGAAGATTACCTCGCTGTCACCACACATTTCACTTGATATGCGTGGACAAGTGGCTTGTCAAGAATGATTCATGCCCTGTTTGCAGACAGGGTGTGTAGCTTGATCCTTGATCATTTCCATACTTTATTATTGGGTAGATGTATATGGTGTATTATTTGTTACTTTGCATGCCAACTCAGATTAACATAAAGTGGGCAGGGGCATTTGTACAATTTATTGACCATTGGCATTTTGTACCATTTTGTAACATATGTAATTATGTTAGTTCAATGTATAATTTACTGTGTATTTCTCCAAATATTGGAATCATACACCTTGATGCCATGCCTTATGAAGTGGATGATGACAAAGCCATCTAGTTTAACATAACATGGTATGGATATGGCATGAGAGTGGTGCGAATCACCATTCTCTAATACAAAAATGGATTAATGTCAAGAACAATGCACATATGAGCAAGGTCTCAAGTCATATGTTAACTTCTTAGAGCGATTTCCGAGATTCTTTTTCTAGATATTCTTCTATGTGCCCACCACTCAAGGAAGGAGTAAAGTGGAAGATATGAATCCTAAAAGAGTTAATTATTATTTTTTTTATTTGAAAAATGATTAGAGTATCGTTTAAATCCTACCAAGTGATACGTTAGAGATCAGATTTTCTTGAAGAAACTGATAAGAGTTTTACTAAGAGGTAAAACTCAAATAGTAGTTTATTACCATTTTTATGACACTTTATCGAAAAATTTTATGTTCACATTCATGATAAAACCAACCTGCAATGTAAAATGAATTGACATTCTTACCCCTGTTTCTTTATGTTCAAATTCATGAGCAGGTGTTTATTTCTTGACCAAGTCATGTCCTAAGCAAAAACACAAGACATTCTTGATTCTTTTCTCCAAAGTCGTACTGTTTTATTTGTTTATGTTATCACAAACTACTTCCATTGCTGACTTCGTGCGTAGGCTTCCCCCAAAATTATAGGGGCAGTAACAGGTGGGTACAGATTCTCACACAGGACAGCTATGACCCAACAGCACTTGCACGTTGCACCACTCTGACACACACACAACACACTCTCTCAGGTCTCAATCCATATCCCTTTGTTCATCATCATGGAAACTGGTACTGGAGGAATCCAAGGAGCTGGTGGATTTCGTTTTCTCTCCAAATTTGTATTATGTGCCATTTCTGCAGCTCTCATAGGATGTTTTGCTATTGGTAATCAATAAGGCTTTTCATTTTCATTCAGTGATATGATATGATACACTCTTCTCCATGCATCATCAAATTCTTTGTTTTGATTTGTGGGGTTTCGGCCTTTTTAGGATTCTGATTGCACAAAAGTTAAGTCACTTTTGTTAGATTTGCTTTGTTGTATATCACTGTGAATGAGTTGACCAGCAATTTGGTCTTGAAAGAAAGGGCATGGGACTTTTTAGTTTGTGATGATTAAAAAATGATAATTTTCGTTCTAGAATGTTCAAAACGTTGATCAAATTAGTCTCTGAAAAGTAAAATTGACTATCAAGTTAGTACTACGTACATGACTAATTTAACTGATATTTTGTACACTAGGGACGAAAAGTATCATTTTCGAGTGTTAAGAGACTAAATTTGCCAGTGCCCTATTTTTAAGTCTCCAAATTGGTGACTTAGTCCCTTGTAATTCACAAGGATTGCTGTCAGGTAAAAACAGAATCGTAAAACATTCTTCATTTATTTTTAAAATACTTTTGAAGCTTTAACTGGAGGACTAATATGTCAGAAAATATCAATTTTTTGTTTTTAATGTGAACTGTTTATTTGTATAACTTGAATTGATTGCAGTCAAATTATGGGTAGTTTGATAATTGTTGGTATATATGGTGAAATTTTAGGGGTGATGTTGAATGTTTCACCAATCAAGTAATCACTCTTTAAGTGTTGTTCAGGCTGTGGTGTTTGCTTCTATTGGTTTCATTTCATGTGTTTTTCAACTGCAGCTGGAGCCCTCACAGGAGCTATAGCAGGTGCTTTAGCAGCAAAGGCTTCCAAGAGTAGTTTTCTCCGGGGCACTACATTGGGTGCCATTGTTGGGGCTATAATCTCAGTGGAAGTGTTTGAAGCCTCCCGCACCTACTGGTTTATGGAACGAACTGACTCATGGGACACATCATCTATGGTTGGTACTCCCTTTGCTCTTGATTTTCCTTGCTCTCTTTATAAGTAAAATAACTTGTAATTGCAGAATTTTTGAGCAAAACATGGCTACTTTTACTTTGAAATGGCTTGTCAGTTGTACTAGTATGTGCTTGCAGGTTCATTAAGTTGCTTAGCATTTGAAGAGTGTATTTTCAAAGTGGCAGTCATAATTCATATTTTTATACCAATTCTTTATTATTTAAATGCAGGCAGATTTCATAGAAGAACTTATTGTTCGAGGGAGGGTTGTGGAGGAATCACTTACACCTGTTATTTTAACTGCTTACAATTTGCAGGTAATTTTATAATCTATATATATATCTTCCCAAATTTGCCTTTTAAAAGAAATAGATCTATGTATGTGGATGTGTATTAATAGTGCAAATATCTTAGTTGACAATATCAAGAGCTGTTGCATATGTCCAATTTGAGAAGGGAAACTCACTGATTTATGACTGATTACCATCTTTCTTGGTAAGACCTGTCCTTGTGAGTAATGTGCTGTTTATATATATTTCCAGTGCAGTATGAAAACATGCAAAAATCAACTTTCCATAAGCATCTCCACTAATCTTGAATGGGAAATTAACATCTTTTTTCAGTTTGACCAGGCTCGCCATGCTAATGCAGGCTATGATGAGATTCATGATGTTCATAGCTTAGTAGCATCAAGAGGATTGTCTGGGGATTCATTGAACAAGTTACCACAGCACGTGGTCTTGAAGGACAAGAAGGCAGAGGACAATATCTGTTGTACGATATGTTTGCAGGTGATGATTCAGTTTGGGGTGACGATATGTGAATGTCCTGATCCTTCTTTTTTTAGCTTAATTTGATTGCCATGAGGAAATAATTACAAAGAATAAAGAACAGTTTTGCGATATTACTGAGGAGGATCGCTTAAGTATTACCAGTGCAATTGGAATACTCACATGAAACCATTACAAGTTGAATCCAATGCTTATCAACTTTCTATGCTGAATTCACTAAATAGGTGCCTTTACTTGTTTTGCTCGAGTTATTCATGAGTTTTAAATAACCTCAAAGATGCATTTGCTTGCACCGGTGTTTGAATTTGGGAAGAAACTGGTAATGCAATGATCATAACATTGAGAAGTGAAATTTTTCAGGATATTGAAAAAGGAGAAACTGCAAGAAGCTTACCTCGTTGTCAACATACATTTCACTTGATATGTGTGGACAAATGGCTTGTGAAGAATGATTCATGTCCTGTTTGCAGACAGGGTGTGTAGGTTACTCTTCGGCCATGTTTATATTTTATTACTGGGTAGATATACATGGTGTATTTTTGTTTCTTTGCTTGCAAACTTTGATTAACATATAGTGGACAGGGGCATCTGTACAATTTATTGACCATTGGCATTTTGCACCATTTTGTAATGTACTTATGTTAGTTCAATGTATAATTTACTGTATTTCTCCAAATATAGGAATCATACACCTTGGTGCCATGCCTTGTGAAGTGGTTAATGACAAAGTCATCTAGTTTAATATACTAATATTGATATTTCATGAGGGTGTCGTAAAACCACCAATCTCCATGAAAAAGTGCATGTCAAGAACCATGCATATATGAACAGGGTCTCGGGTCATGAGGTGAGTTTTGATATCTTTGCACGATCTGGGAAAATACAAGCTGCTCTAGAGCAAAGAAATTAATTTCAGTTGTTCATTGTTAGTGTAAGAAATACACGTGCACGCACTCTCTAAACAAGAATCTATATTCATCTTGCAAGGGGTCTTCACCTCGATGCATGAATATAGTTACATTTCGGTTCCAGAATTTTCCATTTGATTAATTTTTAAAAAGAAAACTTGAATTTGAATTATAATAGAAAAATAGATTGAGTCTGTTGTTTGTTAGAACCATCAACACTATTGGAACTTAAGGATGGAAAAAATGGCATCAAATCTGAGCAAACACAGAATGATTTGAGCTGATTTTCTTCACATATTGTTTTCTTAGAAAAGCATAAATGCTTTACAATATGAGGTATGTCAAAATGACAACTGACAAGTTACAAACTGATATAGAGTATCTCAAGTTAAACTTGTTTCAAAACTCCAGGAGATTATACACAAACTATGCAATGCAGCAGCAGCTTTACGTGGACTGATTTCTTATAGGTAATTCCAGATAGGAGCAGTTGCCAGTGTTGATACCAAACAAGGCACCATAATGATGCCCTATAGCCTGCTTACTCTGTTACTCGTGAATATTGTCTGCCAAGTTCAAACAGAGGAAAATAGGCATGAGAACAAGACTGAGATCATGGTCAGTAAATTGCTTTCTACATTTTGTGCATCCAGCTGAGGAATAGTATTGAGTATTTATCAGTCAGATACATGTGATAATTGAGTAACAGTATGACATTAATGTACAATAATTTACGTGTTGAAATGGGCCCATAATCAATGCCTGGTGTTATTTTTTGTGATTATTTCTTTTATTGGCAGTCTATTTTGATGTTCAAGAAGTCAATCAGAAAATAAAATAAGGCAATATTTAACAGAGAAACTTTAATGGGTGAAATATACGGCTTACATTGGAGCATAAAATGAATATGATACCATGGAGACCTTTCACACAGCGACTGGTTCAGGTCTTTTGCTGGTTTTGATTCCTCTTATGGCTACAAGGAAGTTAACAAATGACAATCATCAACATCACATTTGAATTTCCATGCACCTCAATATATAAAAAAAAGGGGAAGGGGGGTGGATACCTTCAGCATAATCTTTGGCTCCAAACACAGCAGAACCAGCAACCAGAGCATTAGCTCCAGCCTCAATCACCTGCCAAATAAGATTATTTTAAAAAGTGGATTTCCCAACTCAAATGGATCTAATGGCATTATTTGCCTTGTTCACATATGAAGCAATCCCAATTCAATAAATAAACAAGCTTGTGCTTCCCCTGATTATTTATTTGCAATTCCTTGTTATAACCAAAAAATAAAGCACTTAAGCAAAAATAGGCTAAATTACTCATTTAGTCTATTACCTTATTTTTCAATTTCAAAATGGTCCCTTACCTTATTTGGTTTCATATTGGTCCTTTATGTTTTTTTTCGCTGTCAATTTGGTCCCAAAATCACTGTTCATCCTACGTGTCAATATCATATTGGTCTACGTATATGTTGTTGGAGAGAGAGAAAGTGACACGTGTCCATAAAATATTGGTCCACATAGGATGAACAGTGATTCTAGGACCAAATTGACAACGAAAAGAAACATAAGGGATCAATATGAAACCAAAAAAACGTAAGGGACCAATTTGAAATTTAAAAATAAGGTAACGGACCAAATGAGTAGTTTAAAATAAGGTTGAAATGTATGATCATTATCTCACATAACACAAGCAGTTGCTAATAATTTTTTACGCTGTGGCCATCCACTCGAAAAAGGCAATTATTGAGCACACAGTAAGAAAAAGTTCAGCATGCTGAAGATTTGTTACAGATCCTTCTAAATTACAAATATATGGAAGACAAATAACCAACCTTGTAAGCATTTTTTGGACCAACTCCACCATCCACTTCAATCCATGGATTGACTCCCTGGAGAGAGAGAGAAAGAGAGCATTAAGAATTTGTGCAAGACCTAAAAGTTCGGAAAAAATAACGGACACACACATAAACGATTGAATGACAGATACCTTCTCCACACACAGTCTTCTCAAATCCGAAATTTTCTTAACTTGACTCTCAATAAAACTTTGGCCACCAAAACCAGGGTTTACGGACATAATTAAGACCAAGTCAACCACTGCCAGCACAATAACAAGATTATCAACTTTAACTCTCTAACTATTAGGACAACACGCAGTTCAATAGACTTAAAAACATTGTGGGAAGAAGCTGTTTGCTTTTTTTTTTTTTAACTTCATTAATGAGGAAAAAAACAACCATGTATTTCTCACAAATATGTAAAATAAATATAAAAAAACTAAATTTTTCATTTCCATCCATTGCTATTAGCACCAATGTTTTGAAACAAGAAATTAGCCGCTTGAATTTCATCAACTGTATGCGGAGTACAAACTACTTAAAAGAGTAAACACAAAATCAGATGCTTAGTGGAATGTTTAATGGAGTCATATATGAAAACAAAGTGTCATTCTTTAAACAACCACTGGTCCAGTGTAATACGCTGGAAATCTAAAATGGTTTGTGTGAATTCTAAAGCTGAAAGTCAACTGTACGTCTGTAACAAACTTAATTACGGAACTACTATGTCCTGCATTGCATATATAATTCCTGAATAAATCCGTCTTTAGTTTATAAAGTTTCAGGTGTACAGCTTTTTCCTTTTAAAAGTATTGTCAGTAGGCAGAAAGCTTCCAACTATGCCCCTAGTCCCCTAAGATAGAGCTCAAATTTAGCACATCGATTTTTTTCAATAATGGAACTTAGTTTACTGACAGCTTCAACAACTTTATTGTTCTAAAATAAGTCCATAATCAAAGCTGGTATTGGTCAATGGCTAATGCTTTAGTAAGCCATATAAAGCAAACGGGGAACCAAAGTCATAAATAACATCATTGATGTTCTCATTATATGGGGAAAAAAGTGGAAGGAAAAATATGAAAGAGGAGAGGGGAGGGGGAAGCAAGGGCTCACCATCAAGGACATATTCTATTGCACTTAGTGGGGTACCAGGGTTTAGAACAACTCCAGCTTTAGCTCCCAGGCTTTTCACCTAAATCATTAGAATGTAGTGAGATTATTCAAATGGAAAAATGAAAGAGGGGTCAAAAGCATGTTTCAAAGTAAAAATTCTAGTATCCAGTGCCTTTGATGACTGCTTTTAAACATTTTTGCCCCCAACAGCATGTAACAACAACCCATGGTTCTGAAAGAAAGAAATCCAACTCTGAAACATATTTACTCAATAATAAGGCTTAGAATTTCATGCCATGGTGCAAACATAACTTCAGACGAAGGAAAACTTGTGAGATGAAAGAAGGCTGCTGAACTCCATCTATTTAGTTAGACACTTAATTTGACATGAAGAGCCAAGCATACCTCATCGGGAATAAAAAGTAGACAACTTCATATAGCTCTAGCCACCTACAAATAGAGACCATGCCTTCTACCACATTTTATCATAAAGTAAATAATAGTAGTTGATTACTAACCCAAACCAAAAAAATAAAAGGATAAAAAAGAGAGATGTGAAATAATTTACCTCACACATCCATCCCCGTATTATAATTATGAGACGATGCAACAGGAAAAAAAAAAAAGATTCTCCATTTTTTAAAAACTTTTAGAAAATGATAAGTTCTTTATTTGGCCAATCCATGTTTAAGATTTTCCTTGATATGACATTTGGCTTTATGTTTCTTAAAAGGATTATAAACACTTTCCAGGCTCAAGTGCTCCCTGTAAAAGGGTGTTTCAGCTTCAATAGTGGCAGCTTGAAGAAAATAATTTAGTCAGGCAAGCTGGTATCTTATCTTAAGTACCATGAAAAATTGCAATGGCCATGAGCCAGCTTTCGGGCTGCTTTTATTAACTCTCCTAAAACATCATAAAGTATATATATATAGACGTAGTAATGTTAGTAGCCAAGAAATTGTAAATTTTATGTGACAATTGTATAATGGCTTTAATTCCTATAAAAAGAATGGTTTAAATATATGTTTGGCTACTCTGATTGTTCCAAAGAATAAGGAGTGTTAATCAGGTTAGTCCCCTTAGTATCAATTTTCAGTTACTGATCAGGAAGGAACCTTACTTGATTAACTGTGCGATGCAAATGGATGGTGGAAGATTGTTCGGCATGAACACTGACTATGTCAGCCCCTGCCTTGATAAAATCTGGCACTCGCTGTTCAGGTTCTACAATCATCTGCAGTGATTTAACAAGAATCAGAAAAAATACTTATGCTTCAATATCAGATTAATTTAATATATGTATAAGGATGAATACCAAGTGCACATCCAAAGGAAGATCTGTCACAGGGCGCAATGCATCAACCACAAGTGGTCCAATTGTAATATTTGGCACAAAGCGACCATCCATCACATCAACATGAATCCAATCACAACCTGCCAATTCCACTGCTTTAACCTACACAATACAAAGCCCAAAATTGCTGAGAATCATAATTCAGAAAGCAAGCTAATAGTGACTTGCTATCAGAATGAAGGATTTACTAGCAAATAGCAATTAGCAAATTGTGATTAGATTAAAATGAATACATTATACATTATAAACAATTTAGATCAATCTAACTAAAGAAAGGGATACAAATTAAAGAATAGAAATATACTGAACCTGCTCTCCCAATTTTGCAAAGTTTGCAGAAAGAATAGATGGAGAAACAATGATATCGCTTTTTGAAAATTTGTCAACACGAGATGAAGCCTTCACGATGGTTGAGATTTTCCTCCTGAACACAATAAATAGCAAGTAAGAAAAGGATATTAATGCGGAGTACATTAAATATCCTTTCGAATACCAAAAAGCCATGTCTAACACAAAATATGTAATAATTGTTGAGAAACAGAGAAAAACATGAGAAATATGAATAAATTTGTCTATTTCATAGTAAACCAAGAGAGCAAAAGGTCTGTCCTATTTATAGGCCAGTAACAAGAGACAGAAGAGTCCTAACATAATCAATTAAATCAGGAAATAAGAAATCATTCCTGAGAATTTGTAAAAATAAAATAAAAATCTTAGGCACGATAAAATAATTGAATTCCGTCTTAAAACCAGTTGGCATTAAGTCAACAGGTACAGAAACCAGACCCCAAGAATTGAGGCAGGCAATGTTGGACTTCCACCAAAACTTCCATAGATGCCTGCCAAAACAAGCGAAAAACAACATAATGACACGGAGATGGGCTCCTCCGCCCATGACAGAACGACAGAGATGGGTTCTGGCTCTGATACCATGTCAAACACAGAGAAGGAAGGTGTGTGTTCTCGATAGAAAAGATTAATATACAAATATGTTTTAATACAATACGATTGTCAGACTTTAAAGTAGCTAAACTACCGTCTACAAACATATCTTACAGCTAGCAGAGCCTAATTAAGGAAAGAATATCAGCTTTACAAATTTTCTGCTGTAACCGCTGGATCTAGGCCACCAGCCTGCTTGCATTAAACGACCTTCTCCTATTAAGGAGAAGTTATCTGTAAACAACAACATTTCGGTCTACAATCCAATGGAAATCAATGTCAAATATGATCACTACTTTTTATCGGAAGCCGGTTGGCGGTCTTATCTACCTAACCATGATGGCTCGAACATATCTTATGCTATCCATACAATCAGAAAGTTCATCCTGCAATCCCCTCAGCATCTCAACCTATCAGCTACAAGCTCACAAGACGCCGATTGGCCAAACACAAAATGGTGTGGCAATGGCTATGAGGGTAATTATTTCCCAAACTCAAGTCAACTCTAACAGTAAGTGTGCAAAGAAACAGAAGCATCTGATATGAGTTCAAATCAAAAAACAGCATAAAAAGACCTAATCTAACTAACATGTACCAAAATGCAACTTGGAAATAATATCCTTATCATAGAACCAGTTATGTTCACACAGCTCCGTGGTTGGTAGAGCTTCTGGGTACCATCCAACACATTTCAACCGTGAAATTCATAATTTTTTTAAAAAATAATAATAATAATAATAATAATAATAATAATAATAACAATAATAATAATAATAAAATGAATAGATTTCCAAAACAAGATAATTGGTTGGCAAGCACACAAAATGAAACGAAATAATAATGAATGATGACCTGGAGAAAGTGAGGGAACGGGGTTGGAAAGGAGAGGTTTTGGGAAGGTGGTTGATTTGGGATTGAACAAGGGTTGTGGTGGTGGTGGTGGTGGTGGTGGATGAACACAACGCAGTTGAAGCCATCTTCTTTTTCTTTTTTGGTTCTTCTTCACCGTGTCCGTGTGATGTCAATTATATATTTCCTTCTAAATTATTTTTTATTTTAATTTTTAATAATATTTATTTTTTTTTTACAATCATTTTTATTCATTCAACATTTTTAAAAAATTTAATAAAAAATATATCAATTTTAATATATTACTACTAAATTTAACTATTTTTTTATGAAAATAAAAAATTTCAAAAAAATCTTAGGTATAATATGGATGAGAGTATTGAACTAATATTTATTATTAATAGTTGATGTGATATAGGAAATTGAAATCCTTAAAAGGAAATTAGATTATAGGAGTGGACATGAGTAGATAACACGTGGTTATGAATTATGATAGCAGGGGATTTGCTTATCTGCAATGGTTGGTTCTCACTGCCTCTATCGCGACCCACCACCATCTTGCTGTTGCTGACCAACCAAGGGCACAACCATAAGGGAGTATAGGGGTATTTTGGGTTTCTCCTCCTCTTTTTTTTGGTTTTGTTCTCCTCCTCTTACTCTTACTTACGGAGAGTACTTATCTATTTCCTCCAACCTAAATATAATATAAAAAAATATTTATTATTGGTTAAGGAATATTTATTAGAGTTTTCGTCCCTCAAGTTTTTCGACAGGGACACTTAAGTCCTTCAAGAAATTTAATTCATTTTTAGTACCCATGCTTTCCAAAAGTACTAATTTAGTCACTCATATTTTCTAAAAGTACCAATTTAGTCCCTCAACGAAGTGGCTAACGGAAATAGGACAGGGACTAAATTGGTATTTTTGGATAATTTTGGGGGCTAAGAATAAATTAAATTTCTTGAGGGACTAAAGTGTCCCTATCAAAAACTTGAGGGATCAAAGTGTTCTTCACTCATTTTATTATTGGTTAAAAAATATTTACGAAGGGTATTGGTTAAGGAAGCAACAAAGGTAGTTTTATCTTGAAAAATGGTGAATTTAAAACTTCGAAAACTTGTAGACTTAAATTTTAAATACAAGTTTTTCTTTAATGTATTCCTTAACCAATAGCCTTAAAGCACTAGTTAGTAATATCCTTATTTTAAATATATCTTTTAATTGTGAGTCACATGGAAAGTTAATTGCCCTCGGTAAAATTTACTGTTAGCAATAGGCAAAGATATGAATATTGGGAAATTTTTCCCACACGCAATAGATATTATTTTTCCTTTAGTACTTTTACAGGTGCATGATTATTGGTTTAACATGGGCAATTATTTTTTTACATAACCAAAAAATGAGGACACCTGTTTTTTCAAAGAAAAAAAATAAAGGAGCAGAAGAAATAAAAATTACCAAAATGTACCTTTTATTATCACTATTGCACTTTCAAAAAAATATTATCACTGCTGCGGTAAAGCAAGGTTCCTTAGCTAATTCAAGTGCTAATTAATTCGGCTAGTTGTACTTTGTGTTCAGACAATCGGACACTTTTACCTCTTTTACGTTCATAAAAAAATACAGTACTGTATTCCTTAATTTCCTTAACGATATTAAAATTTTAAAAAATAATATTTAATATATTTTCTAAAATTTATTTTTATAATTATTATTTGATTTTTAAAAAATGTTGATTAGATAAAAGTAATTGCAAAAGAAATGATTAATTATTATTAAAAATAGAAATAAAATTTTATATATAAAAAAATGGGTTTTACTAACAAGTACCCTAAAGATATTAAAAGTTGAAAAAATTCATAAGTCCAAATTAATATTTACTCTCTCGAGAATAAAAAAAATGCATTTTCTCATAACTTTTAATCATATTTAAGTTCTTAACAAATACCTTAAGAGCACTTTTTAGCATTTTAATAGAAAAATTACTGAAAAAAGGAGAAAATAATCAGTGACTTGGTATTAGAAAGAACTTCATCATCCATTTGAAGATCCTGTCTGATCTGTTTTTAGGCGCGTGGCGAGTGGGAGTCGTGATTCATGCGTGGAGAGGGGCCGAGCTGGAAACAAAGGATAGTCTCCTGAGCAGAGCTCCTCTTGATTTCTTCATCGATCTGGACTGCTGACTACTGACCGAGGTTCCGTTTTTCATTTCTCTCCATGTATTTTTTTTTTTTTTTCTCCGAATTTCTTGTGGAACCACCGGTATCTCCAAGAGCACCCTTAATAGTAGGGAGCCCATGAGATTAATTCGGAGCGAGTTATGTGGCTGACTCTCCCAGCAAGATGTTTTTAGTGGGAATCAAATCCGGGGCTACTTGCACTCTTGTCCCATTCCCAGGATTTCAGTTGGGGCCTTACACCAACTGAACCAAGCCCCGTTGGTTCTCTCCGTGTATTTTATCTATATAATAATAATAATAATAATGATAATAATAATTTCATCATCATCATCATCGTCATCATCATCATCATCATCATCGTCGTCGTGGTTTGCACTTTTACCATATAAATTAGATTAGATATTTAGATAAGCTTAGATCGATCTATTGCATTTTTTTTTTTTTACATAAGAGGTCTGGGACTAGAACCCATGACCTGGAGGGGGAAATCCTATGTGTCTCTGTAGCCACCAACTGGGTTGTCTTACGCGGGCAATCTATTGCATTTTCATGCAAGAGTACGTTAATTTAAGTAAATTTTTTGGGTACAACATAACTTGAACATGCATGCTCTCTTTCACTCTGGCTTGTCTACCTCGTTAATTATACTCTGGCATGAAGCATTCAATTATTGCACTTTGCTTGTAACCAATAACCATGATGGTATTTATCCGTTTGCACATTTTTTTTAGTGTAATTGTCGAACGATTTTAATGTCCACCACTGTTTTTTTTACCCATGATAAAAGGTTTTTGTACTTGGTAAACTTGTAAATATCTGAAAATTAGAGGTTCAATAATTTGTAATTAAAATAATCAAAATTGCCGTGTCCCTACTATACAGTACATGCAATTAGATAATACCAAAGGTTGTTAAGCCCGATTTGGGACCGTATTTAAGCCATAAAACTGTACATTCACCAATTGAATAAAATGTTGGCTTAATTTTTTAAAAAATAAAAATATATAGATGATAAATTAGAACTAAGAAACGTTAATTATCAAAGTTTTTTATTACATGAGTGAGTATTGTATTTGGGATGTTAAAAAAACTTAAATGACATCTTTGTATTTTGAGTGAAATATCATGCATTTTGGCCTCTCAATTTTTAGATGGGACATTTTAGTCCATCAAAATGTGAAAATTTACTTTTAATTTCTGAAGATTTTTATGAGACATTTAAGTCCCTCAAGATTTTTTTATGAGACACTTAAGTTCGCAGTTGAGCCAGTTGGCGGAATGGATGAAGGGACTTAAGTGTCCCATAAAAAATTTTCGAGGACTAAAAGTGAATTTCTACATTTTGAGGGACTAAAGTATCCCATCTAAAAAACATGAGGGACCAAAGTGGTACTTCACTCTTGTATTTTTATCAAAGTTTTATTTTGGTAATTTTTTTAATTTATTTTTACAAATTGTTTTTTTGTCCATGACCGGAGTGTCCACCGCCGGCCGCAGTGACTAATCTCCTCGCTAGCTTGTAGGCACCTCTAATGGGTGGGACAGCTGGTCCCAAGATTTGACGCTGCTGCATGCACAAGGCAGGATTTGAACACCTGACCTTGCTTAAGCGTGGATCAATCCCTACCACTGAACCACACGCTTAATCCTTACGTCAATTACCATAAAAAATTCTAATAGAAACATTTTAAGAAAAATATTGATTTTTATCACAAGATGAATTTGACACTACCAATTTATAACGGTAAACAATGCTTAATTTTTGTGACTAATAATGCACAATTGACACTCATGCAATATTGCATATTTGCATCCCTACCAAACTCAAAGTTTCTAAAAGTAAAAATAGGAGCAAGGCTAAAGTTAAGCAACGCAACGGGGATAATGCTAGTTTACAAATGCAAATACTATTGCTACATTTTTTAAAAATTCTCATGAAATATATTTCCATAAAACATAAAAAATAAAAAAGTCTCACTGAAAATGAAAGGCTTAAATATCAAAATGGATCTTATAAATATCGATCATTCCATAGATTGCTAAAATTTAATTGCTTAATGAGCTAATACAACAATAACTAAAAACATTAAACACTCCTAATTCCTTCCAAACATCACTAACTTCATTAAAGTGTTGGGTTCACTTCATTACAGTGTGGGGTACACATCACTAACTTCATTAAATTGTGGGTTCATCTAATTAAAGTGTGGAGTATAAAATTTAGATTTAATACCTCTCGGTGGGGGGTCAACGAGCATTATAAATTTATAATTTTATAACTTTGGTTGGAGGGTCAGCGAGCTAATCTTTTTTTTGGCTCGCTTACCTCCAACCGAAAACACTGCAACGATGAAAAAAATAACTAACATCGTGTATATTGCTTAATAATAACCACTTCAAACACGTAACGATACCAAAAAAAAACCTTAAAGAATCAAGTTTATTACCATAGATTTACCTTAATGAATGTTCATAAATTGCTTGCAACTGAAAAAAGGTGAAGGAGAAAAGGAGTTTTGGGTTGATGAAGAGTCGAAGAGGCTACTAGTGAGTTAACGTGAAAAAGAAGAAGAGAAGCAAGAAGAAAAATTGGATATTTTATTTTATCGTACGGTTAATAGAGTCTTAAAAAAAACGGAATAACTAATTAAAAGGGTTGGGTCATAAAAATAATTTCATACTCCAATACAAATGGCCCACTATTCAGCAACCCAATAGGCCCAAATTAGTCGACCCGCCCCATCCACCAGAAACGCAAATTGATTGGTGGCTTATATATTACTGGTAGAATTGGACTGAGTAGATCCTGCTTCATGGTGAACCTTATACCTTTCCAACCGGTTTTTCATCTCCACAATCCATTTGTCAAAACGACTACACAGCCGTCCAAAAATCCAGTGGACAGATCCACTGAAATATTTTTCAGTGGACATTAAAACTCGTCGTAATTGTCACAGTTCTCAAGCTTCCCGGAGGCATCAACTAATAGAAATGAAATGGGGTTTTGCCCAATCACAACGTAGATCTAAGTTCCTTTGCATGGTGGTGGTGTGGTAGGAAGGTGAACAATGATTTTTTTTTTATTTTTTCTATTAAACTAATTAAATTAAATTTCATGTAATATCAATGAAAAGTTGACACGTGTCTAAACATTAGCTACATAATTTTAACCGAGAGACAAAATTCATCACAAATTGAAAATGATGAGAGATTAAATTGACTAAATTAATTAAACTAAAATGAGGAGACTAAATTCGTCAAATTAATAAAATTGGAGGACTAAAAGTGCAATTAAGAAAAAAATAATTACAATTTAGAATAAATATTAAAATCACAATTAATCAAATATTCTCTAACTTTAATGATCGGAAAGAGCACATTGCAAGAAAATGTTAAAGGCTTTTTTTTTTAAGTGGAAAATGTTAAAGTTAATGATAACCAAAATTTTGAATTTTTGAACAATTCTATATGCACCCATAATTCTTTATACACGTATTTTTCCATTCCATTATGTTCATTCGTTTTAATTTTACCAAGCTAAACAGTAAACCCAACTTTAAAGACCATGCTGGAGGCCAAGGGCAGTGTTCCATTTTGTGGGCTTTAATTTAAGCCCAATATTAGGAATGTCTTCCTAAATGGGCAAGTGTTTTTTGAATTTAATCTTTATGTAAAGTGCTGGATTCTGAACCCCAATCTTTATCCAAAAAATCCATTTATTTTTTGAAATCCAAAATTACTCTCGTAATTTTTTATAGGTATCTCTCGAAATATTTTTTCGATACCCCCAAGTCAAAAAACAATCATATTAAATCAATATATTTTTCGAAGAGGATCCCTACGAAAAAAAAAATTTGATACCTTCAAGTTGGAAAAATATATAAATTAAGGGCATTTTAGAATTTTTCACCATTAAAATGGAGTTTGTGGATAGAAAGTGGGGTTCAGAATCCAGTACTCCTTTATGTATTATTCTGAAACCTTATTTTTAGAGAAAATGGATGGTGCATTGATGGTGTAAAGTTTTTCATACCATCAGTCCATCAACCACCATTCTATTTATTTGAAAGTCAACGACCAAAAACACATGAATAGTGGATGATGGACTATTGGTGTAAAAAACTTTACACCGTCAATGCACATTCATTAATCCCTTGTTTATATTGTAAAATGACTAAAATATTATAAAATTAATCTTTCAAACCCCAACGTTCATCTTCTTCCTCTAACCTTCACCACCCTAAACCCTGAAACATCCCCACCAAATCGTGCATAACTGTGATTTCAAAGAGAGTTAAGAAGATGAAGAGATGGGGTTTGGAAAAAGACAAAGGATTTTGGATTTGAAGGTTGGGGTTTATAGGAAAAAAATGAACAAGGAAGTGAAAAATTCGAAGGGTGTTTTTAATTTTTCACATTTTTAATGGAATTCAAAACTAATTTTACGAGGTTAAAAGTAAAGGTTTTTTTAACATAAGTCGTTAGGGCTGAGGATAAGCACCCTAAAATGCTTAGGATTTTTTAAAAATGATGCATCTAATAAATTAAAAGCCTTATGTTTTTTATTTTTTCAAAAAATCCTAACCTGTGGAGTGTTTATTTTCAAATTTAAGGACCGAGGTTAAAAAAAACCCTAAAACTAATATGTCATTTATTTTTTGGTGCAACATTCGTATATTTATTAGCGAGCGCAATAAGCCCTTTTCCGTCATTTGGTAGAGAATCATCATATTCTCGCACTAGTGGGAATATACATACACACCACGATAGAAGAAAATTGGTGAATCAAATTCAACATAAAAGCTCATCATGATTGAAGAATACAAGTACATCTTAATCTCATGTGTTTGCCAAAAGTTGAGAAAACACAAAGTCAGGAGGCACTTATCTATCGTATCAAATTCGAATCATTTCCACTCCAAGTCAAAAAGATTAGAGTAGAGGGAGCTTTTGGAAATTGCCAAGAAAGAAAACAATAACATATGTTGTTACGCGTGTTTTCATGTTGCATTCCCATTGTTCAATGCACTTAAACAAGAGATTTTGGATTTAAAACATCATATATATTTGATGTTTGAGTGTACTACAGATAAAAACACATATATAATAAATTATTTATCCATCAAAATAAAATATAGTTGATATTAACATTAACCTAAACAAGAAACTATCATACTTTTCAGTTTTCACATACTGGAGAATATTTGTGTTGTTTTTTTCTGTTAGTTCCTTCACAAAATCTGATCCTTAAATTTAATCACCACTCATCGGTTAATCGTGAGCAAGAGAGAAAATTGCATGTGTGATTGATAGATTATTATAAGTTTTTTTTTTTTTTTTTTACTTCCATCTTTAATTGGGGATACGAGTCTTAAAAAAATACTCATAAATTATTGAAAAACTAAACACATAACTCTTTTATTCTTTCAAAACATCAATTCTCATCCAGTAAAAATTACTCTTTTATAAATTATTATTCTTAGTCCTAAAAATTGAGGTTAATAAAACTGTTATTATTATGTTATTGCTAGAATGTTCAGTAGACAGTGTCTTTTTAATTTAACTTTTTCATTCAAAAATTTGTTTTGTTTTCTAGATTCATTGAATTTATATTTGAAAAACTAAAATTTATATAAGTATTAAAATCTTACTAAAATGTTATTTTTTAGGGTTTTCTTAAATTAAACCCTTATAATTGTGAATAAAAGTTTAAGAGAACGTAAATTTGATATGGAATTTTATATTGAAAAGATAAAATAATTTTGCATTTATTTTTTTCAAAAAAAGATATTCACTTTCAAATTCTTTTCCTCAACCTTTAAAATTGAGATTAAGAAAACAGTTTTTTTATTTTTTTTATTTTTTTATCATAGATATCATTATTCAAACTACAATTAATATTGTACTAACTTACTAAGCCCTCATTCTCGAGATGTAAAAATCAGAATGATGGTTATTGCCTTAACAAATTGCTCGTGTTGGATCTTGTTGATTTGAAAAATAGTAGTATTTTTTTTTTGTTGTACAAAAATAGCAGTATTTAATTTGCAGAGTTTAAAGTTATTTAAAATTTTCATTTAGCCTATGCATGTCAACCTTCCCGATATATAAAAAAAAAAAAATTACAATGTTTTTAGTATCTACTCCGATCCCTCCATATGTATATGTAATTTTTTTTCTGAGATTTTTCACTTCTATCAAATAATATAGTTAAATTTGTCGATGATATTAAAAATGTGAAAATCTGATATACATTTTCAAAAGGCTTATTTAATTTTTTGGTCCCTGAACTTAGGTGCTATTTTGGAATTAGTCCTTAAACATTTTTTCGATGCTTTGAGTAGTCTCTAAACTTTGTTCAAATTTTGGAAATCGTCCTTTTATTACTTAAATGATGATATGACCGAGGCAATGTCACGTCACCTCCGCCACATCGATAGGTAACGTGTCAGATGATGCCACAAAAATTTAAATTTAATAAAAATAATTAAAAATTGTATTTTTTAAAGAAAATTGAATCTTCTAATAATTTTAAAAAGAAAAGATTTTTTAATAAAAAAAATCATGTAGTGTCACGTGACGCTACATAACACGCCACTCGTCGATATTGTGAAAGTGAGGCAGCATATCGTTGGCTATATCATCATTTAAGTGACGAAAGGACCATTTCCAAAAATTGAACAAAGTTTAGGGACTCAAAACATAAAAAAAAAGTTTAAGGGTCAATACCAAAGGTGAACCTAAATTGAAGGATTAAAAAGATAATTAAGCCTTTTTAAAATTACCCTTATAATTATTATCGAGACTCTAAAAAGTGTTAAATAAACAAAAGTATTTGTGGAAATAAATAATTATATTCTATTAAAAATTAAAATGAAATCTTATAAATAAGACCAAAATAAAGTAACGGTGAGATTTTTATATTTATAAGTTTTTAAACTTTAAAATTTAGGTGAGTTGGGTTTTAATGGCTTACATGTTAAGATAGGTCTCACAATTTTACAAGAGTTTACGGATATATTTACAAAATACCTGATAACGATGTCTTATATCAATAACTAAATTATTTAAATTCATCATCTTATGAGTTATGAACTAATTCTTTTCGAACTAAACCAATCATCGTTGGTTGATAAGTTTTTATAAAACAATGATATATTTTACTTCTCTAATAATTTCTATTCAAGATATTATATATTATTTCATACTCCATATTATAAATAAAATTACGAGACGATTAGTGTAATGTAAAAAAGAAATATTGAGAATATCAACACATACACCACCACTGAATCCGACCTCGGCCATATCAACATATCAAAGCAATTGATTGAGGTGATAATCCTGGTACA
This sequence comes from Crotalaria pallida, assembly GCA_037953625.1. NCBI lineage: Eukaryota > Viridiplantae > Streptophyta > Magnoliopsida > Fabales > Fabaceae > Crotalaria > Crotalaria pallida. The sequence continues at coordinate 185,561,410 of CM075649.1, forward strand.
GTAATATACTCCCTTTGGTCCATATTATAAGTATATAATATGGATAGGAGGGAGTATATGCCAAGCACCAATTCTTCCGAAAGTTGACCGTCTTGATTTAGTGTGCCTTGGTGGAAGAAAATTGAAATGGTTGGCATTAATTTACCGGACTATGGGCAAATTGTTACTGTCAAACTTATGTCACACATGCATGCGTTTATACATCACAACTATAAGAGTCCAAATATCAGGTAGCTTTCTCTTCCCGAACAAAAGTCCAGTGAATGTGGTTCAATTTAAGCCTCGATTAAATTTCCCTTATTGCATGGTTATAACTACTCTCATCTTTTCTAAATCAAAACAACATTCTCCTAAGACATTTTGTCTTAGCTTCAACCATGTCACATAATGGTAACCTCGTCGCTTTTGATCGAAGCCAATAGTATGCATTCGTATTGCAAACGACATGATGATGAGATGCATGGACTGAGATAAATGCGTATTAATTTGGTGATCTGGGATTATTTTTTAAACACAATTAGATATGCATAAATGGAATGAATTAACTAACTATATAATTGCTTAATACAGAAAAATGAACAGATGTTCAAAAATGACTTGCTCTCGCATCATGCCACAATCATTTTGAATTGGGTGGTCAGTGGGCAAATAAGTGAGGATAAGATTGACCTTTCCCACACCTTGTTTGGATTAAACTTTGATTATACTTTACACAAAAATATCTCCTTCCATATCCTAATCCCTGTTCATCGTTTGTCTCTTTCTCTTTTTTATTATTTTTCCACTTACTTTTTATGGATATATATATCATGTTGGAAGTACATGTATATATAACAGAGCCAATTAAGTGGTCTCCAGGGTGCTAAATAATTGACATTACCTAATCATAATGGGAATCAATATTGTAGTTTAGACAAGCATAACAATGACACGTGGCAAAGATTATGTCAGACGTCTTTTCTGATGGCCCTTTATTCTTGTACATTTTTCAACTATTTTTATTCTTTCAATTATTTATTTATTCACCTGTCTATATATGAGTGTAATGAGTGATGACCAAAATAAAGAAAGATTACTGATTTTATTATAAATTAATAATCCAAGATATTCTTTTTCTTACAGAAATAAGATTATGTGCAAAATTATTATATAAAAAACGGCAGATTAGGTGCACCCTTTTTTTAATGTTTTGCTTTTTGTCTGTTTTTAAAAGAATGTTGAGATAATGTACTATTCTGTTCATTAATTATGTGTCATTTTTTTATGGAAAAATATAATTCAAAATAACTTGAGATAACCGTAAAATAACTATATATTTTGTTCATTAGTTATGTGTTCATCGGTAAATTTCACCTATATTAAAAAAATTGATTAATTTTGTTAATGATATTGGAAATATGAATATTTTATATGCATTTTCAAAATTACTCCTATCAATATTATTGAGAATATAAAAAGTGTAAAACAAATAGAGATGTTTATGGAAAGAAGTATCAAGCTCGCTAATATTTTATTTCTCTCACTTTATCACTTGAGTTGACTCTCCAAAAATAACATAAACTTGATATCATTTTGGAAGATCCTTATTTGTTACTTCACATGTCTCATAAGTTAAGTTCTTTTATGTCATTGCACATAAATTAAGAATGAGTAAATGATGTGAAAATTTGGTATATTTTTATTAAATTACCCTCATTTAATAATATGAAAGTAAGTAGTAATAAATGTACATATGAAGATTATGTTGAAGAGAGATGAAGAAATGAGTGATGAAAAAGATAATGTAATAAACAAGGGTATGCTTGAAAAAAAAAGTATAAATGAGTATTGAGTTTCTAAAAGACCATAACTTATTAGAAAAAATAAAATTGCTAAATGAACATAGCTTACGAGACAAAGGGAGTAGGATCTTACTTTTTTTTTCTTTTCGTTTTGCTTCATCTTCCCTTGTACCAAAAAAGGTTGTTATCATATTTATTTTCAGGGGGTGACTAGGGGATGATAATAAGAAGTTAAAAATATTAAAAAAATATAAGAAAATTATTTAACTAGTTCATTATTAGCTTAAATATTACTCCATCTATTTCTAAATATAAATACTAAATAGTGAGAATATTTTGATCTTTTTTATAAGCACTTGATCTAAATTTCAGTGATATTAATTACTTATTTTTCATAAACATCCCTGTTTATATAATATTTTTAGTGTCTAAATGATAATTATATAGATCATTTTAAAAAATATAATAAATATTATTAATTTTAATATCACTAACAATATTAACTAACTTATTTAATTCGTGTATATATAAATCCACTTCAAATACTTATAAATTTTGATTGAGGGAGTAGTAAATATTTAATTTTCCATGTGAAGATACTTCCTTTAGCTTTTGTTATTCGTCCTAAGCTCTAGAAAATCCTTATTTTTATACCTCTATTTTTTATGTTAAAATAATAATAATTTTGGTAGAAAAAAAAAGACTTTTTCTTTTTGAGCCTCACAGTTTACTCAATGGCCCCTATCCCTATTTGGGTTTTTATGGACGAAGTTGTCCTTATTTTGCCGACTGAAACTAAGCAGGAATGACTTTCCGATTTTAACAAGGCAGAAAAAAAAGAAATCTATTTCCGACTTATTATAATCGTAATATCTACCGATTATTAAGAGGCGGTAATAATAAAGCAGACATGTAGATAGTCCGATTTAGCTGTTAGCTGCCTATGATTAAAAAAAAACATTCATTCGACTTTTTTTGTGGCATGGCCCCCTGTTTGAGTGGTCATTTCTTGCCTAACATTTTGTTATGTTTTCACGGTGTCAACCGGAAGCAGAATTGAAATTAATAAAAGAAGAGACTGCGAAGAGCTAGGTTCTTTTTCCGCTTATCATAAGGCAGAAAGTCAAAAATTAACTTCCGCCTTTATGAAATCGGTATATTACCGCTTTTGTGTAATCAGAACCTTTAATTTGTACTATTTTCTTTTGCCTTGTTACGATCGGAACGTTACTTCTGTCTTGTTCAGTTGATATAATAAGGGCAGTTTTGTCCAAGAAAAAAACGAATGAGAGCCAACGAGTAAACTATGGGGTTAAAAAAAAATAAAAATAAAAATAAAAAAATAAAAACAGGAGGTGGCGCCGAAAAGTTGCTACTGTTAGGGAACTCGGTGTGGGCAGCAGAACCCGAACTGCATGATGAATGAGCGGTGGAGCCCACTGAACTGCTTAGGTGTCGACAGTTAAAAAGAGCTAACTTTCTCCAAAAACTGACATCAAGCAGAGTGGGACACAAAAATATTTTTTTCCTTGAAAATCGTTCCTTCTTCCTTGTTTTTTAACCTACAATTACATGCTTTTATACAAGGGGTATTTCTATCTTGCAATCCAAAATTGTATGGTTGCTATGCAACTTTTTCTTAAATCAATAAGAAGTTGACACCTATGTCATGTCATTATTTGAAGTAGTTAAAATTAGTTTTTTGCAATTTAGTCCAACATAAAAAGTAAATTAAAAATTTAGTCATTTGTACCTATAGACAAATTATAACTTTTAATTTTAAATTTAGTCACTTGCATTAAGCCTTTTTACACAAGTGACTAATTTTAACTACTTTTAGTTTTTTTTTTAAAATTAAAAGTTATAATTTGTCTATAGATACAAAGGACTAAATTTTTGATTTACTTTTTATATTGGACTAAATTGCAAAAACCTAATTTTAACTAGATTTAAGAAAAGGTTGCATAGCAACCATCCAATTTTGGATTGCATGATAGTAACTCCCTTTATACAGTATGTTATGTAGGATACAATATTGTATGTACTCTCACTGGACTATTCTTTATTTTATTATTATTTAATTATTTAATAAAAAATATAAATAAACATTTTGAAGAGACAATAGTTATTATAATTATGATTTTTACATGATTTTTCTTCTATTTAAATTTGATTTTAAGTTTGATACTTAAGTTTTCGTTAGAGCTGATGAGATTGAGATCATTTAACTAAGTTTTTGTGTCAGTCTTTCTAACTCAGCTTTTTTAATCATTTGATCACTTTAATTTAGTAACTCAAATTTGAAAGAATTTAAAGTCATCTAATAATAATTAAAAAAGTAAATTGAAAAAAGTCACAGAAAAATTAAGTTAAAAGATCTAAATTCGTTAGTATAGCAAGTGAAAAAAGTTGTGAGAGTTAGAATTAACTCTTTTACTCTCCTTAAATGCATTCCTTAACAATCCATTTCCAATCTATAAGTTGGTATCTTCTTCGATATTTTAATCCATTGCATCCAAAAGAAAAAGTCATTAAAATATCGAGAATTTAAAATCAGTTGATCAAATTGAAAATGCATGTAATTTATAGAGTCAAAACAAAATTATGCTTATCCTCTCGCGAACCTTTTCTTTTATTACAAATTGCCTTATGATAAATATAAGAAAAATAGAATACTCAATTTGTAAAATAGAATATTCAACACATTATTAACTAATGATGGACTTGGCATTTCTCAAATCTCAATATACATTTACCCCTCTTTCATTCCTTAGCCCTAGCGAAACCCTTAAGAGTTTTGCATAAACTCTGGATTTATAAATGGAAACAGCCAATAAAGAGTGAAAAGACCCACAGGAAAGGGTGAAGAAAAAAAATCATGTTTGAATTCATATATTAAATGCATTAAATACACTATGCGTCCCATGTGCACAAAAACGCTACGGGTTTGATGACTTTCCTCTAGTTGCTAAGTTTTCATGTTACTCAAATTACTAGTAAGATTGAAAGCGAAAGTATCACATTTCACAACCAAATAGAGTACAATATTTGAAGTTTTTTTTTCTTAATCTTAGCTCTGACTAAAATATCGATAACAAAAAGTCAGAGAATGATAAAAAGAATTAGGAAGTTTAAGTCCATTGTCACTTAAAGATTAATAATATTAAGTTTTTCAATGTTAAAATTTTTCTTTTAACCTTTTTTTTTTCATCGGTCTTAAAAAAATTGTACTATATTTTAGTACTCAATTTTACCGTGAAAGCCCCTACCCCCTAGATCACTAATGTGATGATGAAAAGGTAGTTGGAATTTCTAAACCAGTACTACCTTAATTGCACCAATCAAAGTATGGAGTCTCGAAGCTTATAATACATCCACGAAAGTTAATTTTCTATTTCTATCATATCCCCACACTCCCACAGTATAATATTCTAAATAAAATAAAGACCCCGAAAGAGGGGACCCGAAATTTTCAGAGAGGATGGTGGCGTTGGATCGGGGGAATTACGTCACGAAGAAAATGAAATATAAACAGATAGGTTTATGTTATATTTATTTATTTGCCATCAAAGAGGCCATCCAGTTGAGAGAGAAAAATAGTATTAAAAGAGAGATCGCCAGTGCTTTGACGATATAGTTAAGGATCAAGACGTGCAGGACTCAAATTGGTGGAGTTTTGAGAGGATTTATCATGTGCCTTAAATATAAACAACACATGGATCAAAGAGATACGTATGATATATTTTTGGGCAAAATAAGAAAAAGAGGATCAATGTTCTCATGTCATGCCATTGCAGCTTTAAAACGGAATGCATATATGAAACGGGAAATGAATGATTTGACAAAATCAAATGAATGAATGAATGAATGAAACAATAATAAAAGATCACAAATACAGACATATTTAAACAGCATATTTAGCATTTTTTTAGAGTAATGTTATATGAGTTTCATAAGTATGCATTAAAGTTTTTTATACTATCGGTACATTATTCATCATTTATTTGCATTACTTTATTTAAAAGTCAATGATCATATATTCTTGAATGGTGGATGATGTGCTGACAATGTAAAAAACTTTTACGCTGTCAGTGTGCAAACATAGGCCAACGAAATTAACCTATATCATGAAAAAGTAACATGTGTCACTTGTTAAACAATCAATAATAAGCTAGTAACATATGTCACTCTCTTTGTAATGTAGATTGATTTATAAACTAATTTTATAGGTTTATAAATTATTTTTATTTTTTTATGTAAAAAAAATCATTCCAAAACCAAAATTACAAGATATACTACTTATGAGAAAATAATACAAAAGTACACAAGGAAAAGCTTTATGCCTCGGTCATCTCCACCCCCTAACATGATAAAAGTAGCACATTGGGCATTGGTCGTCGACACATAAAGATTGATTTTTTATTTTTTTTTATTAATTGTATCTTTTACGCTTAATCTATAAACTAATAATTCCGTTTGGTAAACACAGATCAAGGAGTTTAAAAAAATATGCTTATAATTTTTTTAAAATTAGTTTTAAAAAGCTACTTGAGTATTTCAAGAACCTAACTTAACTTTCAATAGTTTATGTGTCAATTACACACTTTTTAATCACTCAAAACACATAAATCCACTTATCTAAATAAAAAGACATAAACCTAATAATTTAAACGTGTTTTAATTTTTCAACCATTTTAAAATAATTTGGTTCTATATTTTTATTGCTTGGAGTTTTGTGAAAAAAAATTTAAAATGCATAGATGACAAATTTATTTTTTAATTAAATGTGTATTTAATTCATTATTAATTATAAATTAATAATTGTGTTATGCTGCACTTATTAATTAATTAACTATGTAGTAATTAACAAATGAAGAACAAAAATTAAAAAAATTAAAATAACGAATAGAAATAATATATATAATGTTGCTTATCTTTTTTAATCATATAATAATTTTCAGTTACTTCCACAACTTATTTTGCCAAACAACTTTATTTTAAACAATCACAGTTATAAGTTTGTATCTACAATCTTACTGCTCTTAACTACCTTCACAACTCACAACTACAAGCTCACATTTATAAGTTAGTTTTACCAGACATACCCTTGAACTTTAAAGAGTTTATGCCCTTCTTGCATATTATAACAAGTCTCTGTTCTTAAATTTTTTTCCCCAATAAATCTATATATTATCTTGAAAAGTGATATATTTTCTTGTTGTGATCAAGGGTATCTTTTAGTTGAAAACAAATTTCTTTCAAGGCATAAAAGATTATTAAAGTAAGTTTTGACTTTATCAATAAATTTTTTTTTACACATGTAATAATGATTGAATTCCACATAATGTTTCATGCTTAAAAAACTCAATCATCTACCATCTATCAATTGTGATGGGCCTTGTTGGTAAAATGTGATATGTATATGTGTTTATATATATATGTTTAATAACATTAAAATATTACCTTTTGTTTTTTTGTAAATATGTTTAAGTTTTTTATTTATGGAATGTTGTGCATTTTTTAAAATTTGGTAACAATAAAGGTGAGAATTAAAAACTTAATTAAGACAAAAAATTATGTTTAGTTAAAGGTGGGAATTAAGGTTGCTAGAAATCGAATTCTCACTTTTGTTATATATTTTAATAATAAAATCACTTAAAATTTACATATTTATAAAATGTTTAAGTGAGAAATTGAATTTTCTAGGACTGAGACATGTATCTTAGGATAAAGTTTCTTCAAATGGTAAATAATTGTATATCTATCTTTAAAAAAAAAATTAATTTTAGTGATTGACATCTTTTCGTAGTTCAAATAAAACAGGGTAATACCCAAAAAAGGGGGTGGACTATAATTTTACTTTGTTTTTGTCTTACTGACGAAGTAAAAAAATGTTCTTAAAAAAAGTCCTTATTTCTCACCACATTTATTTTACATAGTTATCATAAAAGATAAACTCTCTCCTATTTAACTGTTTTTTTTTAGAAGTTTTTGTTTTTTTATATGTTCTTTTGATGATTTGAATAGTATAATAAATGTTATTTTCCATATTTATTCCTATTTAACAGGGTATTGGTTTTTGTAAGTAGTGAAGAAAAATGATTAATTGCTTTACAAAGATAAAAGGCAAAATAAGAAAAACAAACATTAATTTACTAAAAAAGAATTGCATTTAATATATTTCTTAATCCATATATAAATTACACCCTTAAAAAAACATTTGCAAAGAAAAGGATATACCACTCCGTTTTGTAATATACTAAAAAAAACCTAACTTCACACTTATTAAATAGATTAATTGAGTGTATTTAATTTTTTCAAGTTTATAAAAAAATAATAATATTTTTAAAAAGATATGATTAAGATTGAAACAAATAATAAATGACATAACTACTTTATATTTTTTAAAATAAAAATAGCATTAGAATGATTTTTTTTTAAAAGACGAGTTAATTTTTCTTATATCTTTAAAAAAAATTAATGACTTTTTTTCTTATATTATTACAAGGAATACTGAATACTCATGTAGTAATTATTAGCATGCTCTGATTTTCTGTTGAACATGTAAATGGTACTTACTACATACATGTATTTTATTCCTTGTCATATTCAACGTCACGATGGCGGGGGTTGCACTTGGCACAAATTTGTTGTTGTCCTTGACTTTGTCTTGACTACAATCTAAACACGTCGGGTTTATTATTATTCCTACTTGGCAAACAACAATAGTACGTAATTATTATTCCCTCCATTTTGTTTTAGTAATTGTTATTTCAGCACTTTTAAAAGTGTTTCATTTTTTTTAATTCTATTTTTGTCACTTTCAAAAAAAATTATATTTCTGTTTTTATTGTTATAAAAAAAATACAGGTTATAAGGTATTATTTTGATAATGTTATAAGGTATTATTAATGTTGTATAATGATATTACGATAAAATTAGTTTATAATTATTTTGAAATCTAAAGTATTTAATGACTCTTGTTTTATCATTTTTGCAAAAGAAGGAGCAGTAACTCAGTGTTGGTGGATTAGGATTTGGATTTAAGGATGTGGATATCACTTGTGTTCACATCCTTCACATTAATATATCAACGCACTTTTACAGAGATAAATCAGACATGGATATCATGGGACTAGAATTATTTTTCACTAAAGTTCATCAAAATAGAAAAAGAGAAATTCCTGATACAGAAGCAAAGGTAAAAGGATGCATTTAGCAACTTCCGCATATTATGTTTAGGTAAGAAATGTTAGAATTAATGAGTTTGACTCATGAATCATACTGTCTTTTCATTCACACACGCGCGTGTATGTAAATAGAAACTAGAAAGGGAGAGGGGATTAGAGAAGTTCAGAGTCTTTGATTTGTACAGGGACTCGGGTTTCAGAGTAGTAGGTAATTGCAGATACATACAGATAGGTTTGTTTGTAATATTTGTCCATGTCAAAGTACGCGCGTGCACGTGTGACGTGTGTCCAACAAGAGAGAGAGAGAGGTGAGAAAATGAAGAATTGAAGGATTTTGTCAATGGTAACTGTATAGTCCCCACATTCTGAATTGAATATGTAAATCAAATATTAACAGAATCAAGGTCATAGTCATGGTCTCTCAGCACTATTAGCTGGACTCTAGTGACAGTGATGATGATATAGTACAATCCAGAAAAGCAAGACCCATCAACAAGCCAAGGTAACTAATTACTAATGACTCACAATCTAGTACGATTAATTTTTTTAAATCCAAGCTGATACAAAATAATCATATGCTCATGCCAACCACAAGCACCAAATCATAAAAAACACCTTAAATTCTCACAATATTTCTTACAGAGATGACATAATTCTTTAAGGAAAAAAATATATACACAAAGATAACACCATCGGTTAATGCTAGACAATAATAACTAATAACCGGGGCTCATCTTACCCCTATTCAATTTTGTTCCCATTTTTTATATATATATATAAATATTTTGGTTCTAGATGGTCTTCTTTTACATGAATTTGCCCTGGTAATTCCATAAACCATCTAGGTCCATTGGTGCAGCAGCAGAAGCAAGAGCAGGTGAAGGAACAGGAGGGTTGTGCTGATTGTTAAAGGGCCTCCCACACATACCAAAATTTGATACAACAGAAGAAGTATCATGGTTCATGTTTACATCAGTAGTGAGACATGTTTCCTGTGAGACGCTAACCATTTCCCTGTCTGTCTTGAAACCACCATTCATCATGTTTGATCCAGGGTTGTTGTTACTGTTGTTGTTGTCATATAAGTTTCTCATCATGGTCTGAGTCTGATCCTGCATGTTGTAAACAGAACCGGGTAATGGCAAATTTGCTTGAATTGGAGGAGCTTGAACATGAACACCTTGAGTTGGAGAGTAGAATGAGGTAGTGACAGTGGGTGGTGGTGGCACTCTTTGTGGAGGAATCTGTAATGGATTTGATAAAACATTGCCATAAGCAGGGATGTTGAAGGGATCAAAGATCCCTCCTTGGTTGTTGTTTCTTTGAACATTATCAATTTGATTGGAGAAGCAGGGCACGTAAGCAGAATCATTCATTAATTTGGGTGGCATAACAGAACCACCAAATCCATTTGCAAAAGAGTCCATCCTCATTATCCCAGAAATATGAGTTTTCTTCCCAGATGAACTCTTCTGAAACACCCTACAAATAACCCACTCGTTCTGCAAAAAAAAAAAAAAAAAAAAAAAAAAAAAAAAACAAAACAAAACCATCAAATCAAAATCCATTAGTGTTAAACTTGAGAACAGGGGAAACAGGGGGAAAGTGTCATCTTAAAAACAGAGGAAACAGAGTAAATGCTATTATTATTTACCTTTGCAGTTTTGGGGAGGTAGTTAACAGTATATTTACCCTCAAGCCTGTACTCATGCATAACCCAGTTACTTTTCTCTCCTTTTGGTGCTCTTCCTTTATAGAAAACAAGAGTTTTCTTCATTCCAACCAATGATTTTCCTCTGATAATCTCCTTGTCTTTCCCTGTGGCCTTCCAATACCCTGCTTCAGTGGCTCTGTTGGTCCTCAACCCTGTTGGGTATTTTCTGTCCCTCACACAGAAAAAGTACCACTCTTTCTCTCCCATCTTCGCTTTCCCTGCATACAAAAAGTTCTGATTTTTCAATACCATAAAGTAAAACCAATGGTATATCATTTAAAAAAAAAAAAAAAAGGCAAACAAAAAGTTGGTGTGAGAATTAGACTTACAAGGCAAATCCCATGGCTCAGACCTGTTCAAGTCCACCTCTCCAATGGCCCTTGCAGTGAATTTGGTATCAATGACCTTCTTGTAAAGGTAATGACTTATGAGCTCTTCATCAGTTGGGTGAAACCGAAACCCGGGAGGCAAATCCATCTGATCCTCTTGCTTATACATAACTGGAACGTTTTCCATTTCTCTTGCTTTTTTTATACAGTAATAGAAGCTAAGAATCCTAAAACCTTTAAACCTCAAAGCTGTTTTGTTTTTTGTGTAGAGAGGAACTGAATCCAAAAGAGGTTATATATATATAGACAAGGAGTTACTCATGAGGTGTAAAAGAGAAGAAACAAATCCACAAAAAGTGGGAAAAGGAAAAGAAAGGATAGGGATGAAGATGGAGGATGATGATGACATGGAACTAAAGCTGGCTCTGGGAGGATTGAGATTGAAGGAGTGAATGAATATGAGAAGAAAAACAAAGGGAGAAAAAAGGAGCCCCTAAATACTGGTGTTTGGGAGGTGAAAGAAACGTGGAATGTAAGGTAACCGAGGTTGGTTGTTTATAGCCTAAGCCCACCTCTTCAACTTTTCTGGGATAATAATTTTATCCTCATAACCTAATTTGTTCTCACTCAACACACCTTGCCCACGTACCATGCATATAATTATCATCATCTTAAAGTTGTTAATTCGTAAATTTACTTTCAACACTTTACTTTACTCTACGATTTGATTTGATTTTTTTTTTCAACACTTTTAGCATGGAAAAACTATCTTAAATTTCGATTAAACTAAATCAAGTTGAAAATACTTTTTTCGGAAGGTACAGCTTTGTCGAAGATTATTTTCTACTCACATACAATATTTATACCTGAATTAAGACGATTTCGAAAAATGATTATAACTTATGTAATATCTTATCACGATTGTCACTTCTCAAATGTCAAATACTCATTTAAAAAACTTATTCAATACTCGTGAAAATTAAGAAGTTCGAGCTACATGGCCAAGCGAATTTTGCTTTTGAAGTCTTGATATAACCATATTAGATTCATTACTTGCGAAAATAAAATCGTATCTATATATATCCGATTAAAGCTTTTTTTTTTGTGAACTGTATCCCATTAAAGCTTTGAAGTTACTCCCTCCGTTTCAGAACTTTAGGCCTTTTAGACTTGGACACACAAATTAAGAAAATGTTAATTATTGTAAGTGTTATGTATTATTTATCCAAAATGCCCCTATTTAATTTTTATTGAAAGTTGTAGTAGTATTTAATTTTTATAAGTAAGTGTGTCCATTAATTAATGTATAGTGGTTTAGAGATGAGAGAGATGATAAAAGTAGAATTAATGAGGAGTGAATGAAATGATTGGATGAAAGGTTAAAATTGGAAAAGATAATATGTTTGTGTATTGAAAATGTAAAAGGCCTAATGTTCTGAAACAAGAAAAAAAGGCTAAAAGGCCCAATGTTATGAAACGAAGGGAGTATGAGTTACTTCAAAAATATTATCCTTAGGACAATAAATAGCAAAATCCTTATTACATTTAGTTTTCTAGTTTTCTACATCACGTTGTCCTTTATAATCAAATCATGTTCAATCTCATAATGTTAACCCTCCAAGCATGAGTAGATAATAATGAATGTTAAAACTTATATGTATACAAGGATGAAGGGTTAACAAATTTTGCCATTTATGCATATCCAATCATATTTACAGAAAATATCTTTTCAATGTGGGATTTTTTTATTACCCAAAATGTTTGGCCAAACAGAGGCTATTTTATCAACAAGGGTGAATGGACAACAATTTAAATGCAAATTGGTACATGCAATGTTACTAGGTTTCTCGTATCTTGAGGTTAAGATCACGGGAGAACTAAAAGATTTTAGGACGAACAGAGGAATTTTGGGTACAGTAATAGGTTTCTCCTGTTTCAATGGGAATAGAAAAATATAATTATTAAAATTAAATCAAATTTCTGTCACCTTGAAATTTAGAATTTCACAAAAATATAGAATTACTTTTTTTTTTCAATTTGTTTATCCCAGCTGTATGAATAAAGAATAATACCAGCTGTTCTGTACTACTGTATCTGCTTTTAGAAAGTCAGTTTCTTTAATTGATTTTATTTTACATGTTTATTATTATTATTATTATTATTTTTTAAAGTTTTGTAATGTGTGTCCTAAAGCGCGGGTTACCCAAATGAATTGGCCTAGTAGAAATTGGCTGGGCGCTTAGAAAATTCAGAGTCAAAAACTCAAGTTCCAGTTATGCAACAATTCCTGGGGAGGATCCATATCGTTGAGTCAAAGATTAACACAGTTCGCGGATCCGAGATGGATTAGTTGGACCACAAAAAATGTGAAACCTAAACACCACCTGATTTCGACAAAAAAAAATAAAGCGCGGATTAATGATATTTGAAAAAGTTAACTTACATGAGTAATTAGTTTGTCTAATATCTTGGAATATGATTTTTAAAGCTTTTTCATGAATACTTGTTATCAAAAGAATATTTAACATGTATCATAAGGCAATTTTTTTCTCATCGCATGAATTTAGCGTAAATTACTTATTTTTTTTCTCATCACGAATGGGCTAAACTACTCATTTTGTCTTTTTTTTATTATTATTATCATATTGACCCCTTATTTTTTTTTGTATATCTCACAATTTTTTTGTCTATCAAATTGGTTTATGAGTCACTGTTAATATCATATTAGTTCACATTTGCATCGTTGGAAAAACAAATAACGTGTGTATCATATTGATTCACATATGATAAACCGTGACTCAGGAACCAAATTGATATTGAAAAGAAACATGAGAAATTTAAATAATAAAAAAAAATAGAAGACCAATTTGATAAACCGAATCAGAAATTTAGCCTACAAATATGGCCTTCAATATTTTTTAGGGGCATGAAATTGAAAAAAGAGGTTACGCGCTGATGCCTTTTCTTGAAAATATTTCGGAAACCTACATTGCATAGATTTTTCAAGCTAAAATTTTCCAAAATCCAATTCACTGCTCTTACTGGCACCAAAGTCACTGATATCACTCTACCGCATCTCTTTTGCTATTGGCAAAGCCCTCTTGCCATCTTGGCTACTGCCAATTTCATCATGTTGCTGCATCATCAGTCATCACAACTTGCTATTTATCGTAATTTTTTTTTATAATTGATTTTGCATTTATTACCAAGTTGTTGTTGTTGTTATTCGCATAAATAGTTTTAAGCTCTCAATCGAAAAAATCCTTAAAGAATTTAAAAAAAAAATCAGCATTAAACTATGGAGTTAAATAGTTCATTTATCTTAACCATATATTCTCTCCGGCTCGAATTATAAGCAAAATTAACTAATTTTACGCTTATTAAGGAGGTTAGTTGATTATATTTAATTTTTTTAAATTTATAAAAAAATAAAAGTATTTTAGGAAAGTTGCATTGAGAATGAAACAAAAATCAAATAAGATACTCCCTCCGGCTCGAATTATAAGCAATTTTAACCACTTTTACGCTTATTAAGGAGGTTAGTTGATTGTATTTAATTTTATCAAATTTATAAAAAATAGATGTATTTTTGGAAAGTAATATTGAGAATGAAACAAAAATTAATTAAGATTACAATTTTCTAGAGATGTTTTAGGAAAGTGGTATTGGGAATGAAACAAAATTTAATAAAGTTAGTTAGTTTTGCTTATATTTTAAACCAAGAGTAGTATGTTTTTTGTTGCTTATATTTCGAGCCGGAGGGAGTAACAATTTTCTAGAGATGTTTTTGGAAAGTGACATTGAGAATTAAATAAAATTTAAGAAAGTTGGTTAGTTTTACTTATATTTTAAATCAAGATATATATGATTTTTGTTGCTTATATTTCAAGCCGGAAGGAATAATATCATTCTGAACACAAAAGTTAACGGTAATATTTTAGGATGACCTACTATTATGTCTAAGTACGAATGAATCAAAATACAAGACGCATTAGATGTAGAGTCAAAGTAACTAATTGGGTGGTTAATAAAAAAAAAGTAACTAATTGGGTGGATGATGTACAATAATGAGCGTTGGGATGATACTCATAGATATATTATGGTTGCAAAAATGATGGGCAACTTCGTTGGTCTTCCATAAGCTAATTTGTCTACTATATAAAGCAAAGATGTATAATTAACAACTTGACCTGCTTTTTTTGTGTCTATTATAAAAATTACCTTTTCCTTATCTCATTTATTTTAACGAAGTCAAAAACAGGATGGACTTTCCAAGAAAGAAGAATGTGACATGGTACTCCCTCCGTTTTTTTTTTCTTTGGTCTTTTTGGAGTTGTGCACACAGATTAAGAAAGTGTTGATTATGATGATTATTGTAAAGTTTATATGTATTTTGTCAAAACTGCCCCTATTTAATCTTTATTGAAAGTTGTAGTAGTATTTAATTTTTATAAGTAAGTGTGTCCATTAATTAATGTTTAATGGTTTAGAGATGAGAGAGATCATAAAAGTAGAAATAATGAGGAATGAATCAAATGATTGAATGAAAGGTTAAAATATGAAAGAAAAATATGTTTGTGTATTGGAATTGTAAAAGGACCAAAGATATGAAACAAGGAAAAAAGGCCAAAAGGACCAAAGAAAAAAAATGGAGGGAGTAATAACTAATAGAGTATTGCTAACCAGTGTTTTAAGGGCATTGATTAAGGAATCAATTAAGAGAAAACTTGCATTGAAAATCTAAATCCACCAATTCTCCATATTATAAATTCAGCATTTTCCAATACCTCTTTTGTTTTTTTTTTTTTGGTGTAACAAAGGGGCAAAAGCCCGATTTTGTTTTCTTAACCAATGCCTTAAAGATACTCTTTAGCATTTTCCTAACTAATAAGAGATCCAAAACTGTGATTAGGGCATAAACCTCTGTGAGTTTGAATTGCTAATGAAATTAGGGCATATATAGTGCCTTTCCCAGCCATCAAATTAAACCATCGAATTGCTTCAAGAATTATATCTTATGAAATTGATACTGTCATCACACCTAACAAACATATTCGTGTTGGGGAGGAGAGAACACACATAGGTTAGATCAGATAAGCTTATGATTAAGATTAATCAACTGAAAATCCATTTACTTGACTATGTTGATTTAAAAAAGGATTAGATTTTGAGATGAGGCACTAGTGCTGAGGTGGACCCTGTTTCACCTGTTCCGACATGAGGAAACGAAATACACGACCATGTGGAACAGTGCCATTGTTCCAAAAAGCCAGCAAATAAAAAAGCTAGAGATGCTATGCTCGCTTAATGTTACTATTACATGTTAGTATTATAGTATTATTATATATTATATTATTCTGAGTTAGGCAAAGGTCATGCAGATCTGATAGATGAGCCACATGTTAGTTATGTTGAAATCTTTGATTAGCAGATTCATCTGAAACCACTGACTGAACTAATTATTGACCATTTTTCATTGGCTGCCTAACTCTGGGGCTTTAAGGACGGGTAAGGATGGGAATGTGTGAGGATCATGTATATGAATACCATCATCAACATGAGTTATTTCGGATAATGGTACGGACCTATTGTATTTTTTGATTGATAATCTCTTCATTTGGAAATTACATAAATCGCAAATAATAGCATAAAATTGACTTGGAAAGATACATTTAACTATTTAAGCAAAAAATATAATGGAATGGAAAATTAAAGGAACGTTTCTTTTTCAATTCGGCCTTAAATCTTCCTTCCAAATTGTTGAAAAATCGATTAAATGGGAACATACAAATTATGAGGGGAGATCTTCTATGTCGTCGACCTCCATGTATTACTTCTTTTGAGATTAATATAATTGGTTTTTTTTTTATTTTATGCATTTCATACGTATGATAAGAAAATATAAATAGTAAAATTGTACTGAAAAATTAAATAATTATTTTTTAATTTATTTAAGTGTATAAATTTCAAAAAATACTTTTTTTATATTTGATTAGCTTATGTATCAGGTGCATAGGATAGAAAGATCCAATATAAATTTTCAATTTCCAATAAATATACTATGACGAAAAAGATGAGCGTTAGGTGTTGAAATTATGTGAGACAAATGTGAATCTTGAAGCAATAATCAGTTCCCAGCAGAACGACAATTATAATTACTTTTCTCTTAACAGCAGCCAAGCATCCATAAAAAAAATAAAATAAAATAAAACAGCAGCCAAGCAAATAATGGTAATAGAAAAATGCACCATGCCCCTACCAATGGCTACCATGGTCATTTCACTGGAAAGGAGAATTCGCCTAGTGAATTGATTGGTTAACAGGCTTGGGTTAGGCACACTGAATCCCTGATTAGATGCTATTTATATAGTAATTAGTTTCACACAGAAGATGGTGAAACTTCTGTTCAGTGCTCGTCATCCATCCAAATTAATCAATTGTCTTACTCCCTCTGGTCCTATTTATAGGGCATACTTAACCATATCACACAGACCAAGGAGGGTAGTTAAGTTTCTTGAAACTTTAAAAAAATACTTCAACATTACAATCTTACCCTCTTAAATTGGGAATTTCACAATGTATTACTTCACATTAATGGTCAAATGGCAAATAAGAGAAAATAGCAATAAATGCCTCCTAAAAAATACAAAGTGACTTATAAATAGGACCAAAGAATCCTTCTAGAATGTGCAGTCATCGATGAATTAAAAAAGCCTAAATTATTTATTTGGTATAAAGTTGTGCTAGCTTTTTGAGCTCATAGTATTGGTTAATCAACCATTAGATTAAGGTAACAACATTCCCAAATAACTGGGGTACATGTGCAACTTGTAAATATGAAAAAGGGACAATGGCGTAAAGGCATTGCTATTATTATATCGTAGAAACCAGTCATATTTGGACAGCCTAACTAAATCTTGAGTACTAGTTTCCAGCCCCCTATTTTAGTCCCCAACCCCCATTTTTTTTCCATGTCATTCTGTCAGATTATTTTCTAATATCTTCGAGTTGGAAAAATGCATTTTTCGACTTTAAAAATGAATTTTTTTAATAAGAAAGTAATCCAAAAAAATACATTTTTGATTCGGATGTATCGGAAAATATTCCACCCATCGAAAAAAATGGGGGATGGGACTAAAAAAAACAGGCCGAGGACTAAAGCTCCTAAATCTTCCCTATCCAGCCCAACGAATAGGATATGAAGAGATATTCCAACCCAATAGAACTGGTCTGAGATAGCCCAAAGTGTGAATAAGTTTTATTGGGCCTTTTATTTGGGGAGAGATAGCCTCCATTTCTTGTCTCTCTTTTTACATCCTAGCATGGTGTGTAGTGTAACACATCAATAACTTCTATATTATTTAACGTAATCTAACCAAGAGTTATATTTTCTTGAGCTACTTTAAATAAGTTCGATAGAATCACTGTTAAAATAGCACACCCAAAAGTAATTCATCCTTGTAAAACCTGTGTCCTTTCATCATCTCAATTAGGATGCCAAAGTACGTAAACACCCCCAGTCACCCAAAAAAAAAAAAAAAAAGAATACAACAAATCGACAAATCAAAGCTAGCTAGGTCCTATACTTATTAGCTACTAGTCTTGTTGTTCACTTCAATGTTGAGTACAAAGTAGCACCGTCTCTCTACTTTGGTACCTGAAGTTAGCAATTAGCATTACCTTTTTGAAAAAGAGTTTACCATGAAGCATTATTTGAACCAGTGATATGTTAGTATAATAATCCAGGCTAGGTTATATTAACTTTAAATACATAATGGCAATGGAAAAGAGATGGCAGTGCTCTTCTCAAAATTTATATTAAAGAGTGAATGACGGATTAAAAATCCTTACTAAAAATAAGCTAAAAAATTATGTTAATACTTTTGGCCCATGCAGGTCTCGAACCTGCGACCTTCGCGTTATTAGCACGACGCTCTAACCAACTGAGCTAATAGGCCACCATATGACAAAATAAGCCTACAATACATATATAATCGTGAAAAAATCTATTAATTAATTATGAAAGAAGGCGATCTATCTCATTACTGACATAATAGTTGGGGATTCAAAAATTCTCATCTCTAATTTTAATTTGCGTATATACTGCTCATCATCGTAAATAAATTTATATTCACTTATGCTGAAATTTTAAATATGTTAACTTTATTTATGATTATTCAAAAAATTTCTCCCCTATTTTGTTGATAAGTGCTGCATGCTCACTGTTTGCTTTTCCATTTTCATTTTGTTTAAAGAAACAGGATTTATCCACTCTGGGGGATATATAAGTAAAGTTGAACTCTGCTTCTGCAGTATACATCCTAGAAATAATATATATATATATATATATATATATATATATATATATATATATATATATCCCATCCCATAACAACACACCATAAATGAATTTACTCTACATCCATGTTCAAGAGGTCAGGTCAGAGCATGCCTTTCGAGCTCACGTGCTCTACACATTTTTTGTCATTTCAGGATTTGGATTAGATGTATGTATAACTCTCCTAAAAAATCTTGGTCTTGGGCATATGCACCCGTGAAAAGGATTAAAACCGAAAGAAATCCATGATTGGTCTTTTGTTGCCAAAGTAGGTATGGGCAATGTGTGCTCTACATTATTATTGGAAGTGCCCGCGGTTTTTGTTATGTAACGGCCAACGCATATTGTTATTCACACAGTTCAGTGTGCCACACTTATTCGTTATGCTCAGGGGTTAGTGCCACAATAATTATTAATGTGTATTGCACATGTATATTTAATTTTAAAAAATACTATGAGTATTACGTATACTATCCTCTTGATAAATCAATAGCTACGTATGTCACTTTTCTATGATTAAAAATATTTTTAAGTTGATTTTTAAAATGACATCGCGGTTTTCTTTTTATTTTATCGGTGCATGTGCCGTTGGATGACATACAGAGAATGGGGTTACATTCTTTTACTGATCGTTCAATAACAATTTAACATTCATGTAGGAGTACATTATTCCACTTGCTCTTTTATTTTAAACAAAGTTGGTTTACCTTGTTCTTGAGAAATCCTATGTTGAAGGGGCCATCGGAGTCTGTGATGGCAATAAGGCTTAACAAGGCAGCAATTGACCCTTCACATATGGGCATGGGACAATTCAACCCTCACAGAAACCCCTGTATCATACTCTCGTATACTACTCCGATTTGAAATATAAAGAAATAAAAATATTTTATTAATAGTCTTCCATATAAGCAAAAATCAATTAAATTTTTATTTCTAATATAATCATTTCTAAAATATCTCAATAAAATATTATATTATTTAATTTTTATTTCGTTCTCAATACATGTTTTTTAAGGTAGTTTACTTTTTTTTACGAATTCAAAAAAAATTAAATGCACTCAACTAACTTTTTTAATAAACCTTAATAAGTATTAATTTAAATTTTTTTTCTTATATTTAAAATGAGAGAGAGTGTGTAACTTGCAATCCACATAAAAGACTTGCTCATGAAGCAACCGCTCTAGTTGGGTAGTTGGGTAGTTTATACTATTAAGTGTTAATTTTTGTAAATTCTTTAAAAATTAACTTTATATTTTTTTTATTTATTACTCCATCTGTCCTTGATTATAAGATCCTTCTGGGCATTTTTACGTCCACCGATGTTGTTGAATTCTATATTAAAATTGATATGTTTTTCAAAAAATACTCATCTACCAATTATTAGAACACAATAATTTTTTTTATTTTTTCAATAATTAATTTAATTCCTAGATACTTCATCATCTATATTTAATACAGCGAATCAATTTCCAAGTCATTTATAACATTAAACAAGCTCCATTTCATATTCTACTACAATTTTATTTATTTCTTCTCACAAAAACTTAGACCACAATGATTAAATGTAAGATAATTTTGGAAAAAATTACAAGAGGTCTTATATTTAGGACCAAATTTTTTTACCCAAAAGAGACTTATAATTAGGGACGGAGGGAGTATAAATTATCTTTAGCACAATATGTATTTTTTTTTAATGTACAAAAGGTAACATTCGGTCAAAGACTAATCCTCTTCAATAAATCAAATCAATAATATTATATTTAAAAAATTTAATCATCTATGAACTGTGCTGACCTTGTTGATTGTACTTTATCTTTTATTTTCGATGTTTATTTAAGATTATATGATCATACAGATTAGAAATTTAACCAATAGACACTCGAGCCCTCCACTAGAGCATTACCCCATAATAAATGCTACTAAAATAGAATATGGCGGATGTGGATAATGTTTTCTCTTTTTTAGTAACTTTTCCTCATAGATGAAATCATGAAAATGAACGAAGTTCTTTTTTATTTATTTACAAGCAAACTTAGGATAAAGTTAAATATCGAAAGGACCCCACCTTCTAATATTCAATTCTGTATATCAATTGTTCTTTTTCCCTTCTTCTTTTGAGTATCAAAAGGAGGAGAGACAAATGGAAGTAATAATTTTTTTCCTTTTTTTTTTCATTAAGAATATCTTTTACTGATAAAGTTTTGTCTTTATCAGTAAAGCATTTTTCATGTTACGACAGGGATCGAACACCTGATGTCATGCTTAAGGAACTCAATCATCTATTGATTGTATTGAACTTTTTCCATTTTCTAATGTATACATTATGTCCATAAGATAAGTGAATATAAAAAATAAACATATATTAATTAAATATCAATTTTTTATTCATTAAACATTATTTTTCACATAAATTTATTTTTTAAGTTTTGTTTATCATATGTCTTCAATACATAAGTTAAAAAAAAAAACCTAATTTTATTAATCTTGATCAGCCTCATTATAAAAATTATAAAAAAAAACTCTCTGTCTTTCTTTCGTACATTGAGAAAGGGATTTTTTTCTTTGGAACTAAGGATGTTTCACCATTAAAAAAAACCCCTCATGGAAAAAATATAATTTTTGCTGCTCTTAGATAAAAATTTTAACCCATTGTATGTACAAACTTAATATATATTTTAGGAGTACTTATAAAAAAATGTTTTGCATATAAGTTCATTCCGTGTGAGTTTTGAATAATAAATTAGTCATGAGAATTTATATATAAAATTATTCATAAGGGTCTTTTAACCGAGACTATTCCAAACATTTTTTTCTTACATATAATAAGCTTTTAAATCAAATGGAACACAACATATTAATTCATTTATGTTTTGATTAATATTAGTATGATGTGTTTGATGAAGACAAAGCTCATTTCAATAATCAGCCTTAGATAATAAGCATAGAATAATTAATTCAAACAAAAAACTTATATAAATACACATGATAAAATACATATTTAAAAATTTTAGGAAAATATTCATGATCTAAAATTTAATATAACCAAAAGTAATTCAATATTTATCTTAAAATTTACCCCTCCTCAAATCATTCATAAAGAACATTTAGTTTATTCAAGATTTGCACTATTCTTCATTTTGTTTGTTTTCTATTTCCGAGCCTCCAAGTCTAGTTGGCTTTGTACCAAGTTTTGGAATTAAATATAAAAAAATAAACCAGTTCTGATCCAAGAACTGAAAGTCTGAAACAGAGTATTATATTTTTTTTGGATATATAGCCATACCCATTATCCATTCCATCTCATCTTAGATCTCAGTTCCGTAAGATATCTATCTTATCTGGTTTTGATAAAATCATGATTTGTTCCTTGAAAAATGCTCTCTTTGTGCCTGGATTGAATGAAAATATGGTTAGCTCTAATGCCAATACCAAAGTGTTTAGTTTCTCAAAGCCTTGTTCTGTTTCAGTGCATTGCAGTTCCAAAATCACAAGCAATGTTTCCATTCATGTATGACAACAATCTTTGCTTTTTTTTTTTTTTGGTAGTAATTTCAGTTCCAAGCTAGTTTTGTTCTTAACTTTTTCGATCTTAAATCTGTTTCAGGCAGGATCAACAGTTTGCATTAGCCGAGCTTTAAGGTGGTGGGAGAAGACACCGAAGCCTAATAATGTGATTGAGATCCATTCAGCTAAACAACTTGTTCATTGTTTGGTTAATGCTGGTGATGCATTGGTTGTGGTGGGTTTCTATTCCCCTGGTTGTGGTGGCTGCAAAACTCTCCATCCCAAGGTATGCTATATTTTGTTTGCAAATAAAAAAAATAAAATAAAATTGAAGTATTACTTTGATCCTTGGTGTTTTTTACATGAGACACTTTAGTTCTTCAAAATATGTAAATTCACGTTTAGTTCCTTGGTGTTTTTATTCACGTTTTTTATATGTTTATTCACGTTTATATGCTTAAGTGTTCCATAAAAAAATCATCAGGAACTAAAAATTAATTTCCACGTTTTGAGGAATTAAAATATCACATCTAAAAAAATTGTTGAGGCTCTAATTGTTTTTGAAACCAATAATTAGAAGCTAGCTACTACCTTTGTCTCTGTGTATAAACACAACATAATAATGAGTTTATCTTGTCTGTTTTTATTAATTATTATTTTAATTTTCAATAATATTAATTTTTTTTTTCACAAAAATCTCCTATCTACTCAACAATTTTTAGAATCTCACCGATAATTATAAAGACTAATTTTGAAAAAATGTATCAAATATTATCGTTTATAATATAACTAAAAATATTAAATAAATTTTTAATTCACGTAAAAAAAACACCTTAAATGTAATGGTTATATTTAAGGATTTTCTTAAGGGTTGAGGATAAAAGGCTAAAAAATGTTGCGTTTCATTAAAAAACTAAATCTTAAATGTTTAAAAGATGATGAATTTAGATTTTCAAGACTTTGTTATCATTTTTGAAACTCTTATCCTCGGCCCTTAGGTTAAACAATCCGTATATTTAAAGAGGTAAGATTTCTCAAATTAAAGTCAATTATAAACTCATGTGAGACTTTAATACTTTAACAACGTTATTTAATCAAGATTTGTGTGACCAGATATGTCAAATTGCGGGGTTGTATCCAGATGTAATATTTCTTCAAGTCAATTATGAGGAGCTGAAAACCATGTGTCACAGTCTTCACATTCATGTGCTTCCATTCTTCAGATTCTATAGAGGGGCAGAGGGCCGTGTATGTAGCTTCAGCTGCACCAATGCTACTGTAAGACATAAAATGAATGATTGATACAACTAGTCTTTACAATAAGTATTTGCCTATGTCGGTTTATGTATATTTTAATTCCTAACTAATATTGATGCTTAATTAATTATGTTATACTAATGCAGATTAAGAAATTTAAGGATGCCTTAGCAAAGCATGGGAATGAACGTTGTAGTTTAGGCCCAGCAAGAGGTTTAGATGAATCTGAGCTGAAAACCTTGGTCTCAGTTGGTCAAATATCTTCCACCTCTCAATTATTATGCCCCAAGTTAGAGGATATGGCATTAAGAAGCTCTGAATTTTCAAGTGTTTGGAGCAAGGCAAGTAATAGCGGGGAACATATACAGGAGGTTGTACACATATAATGGTTTAGAGTTAAACTTCTAAAGTTGGTGTTATAATATTAGTTTAGTTCTCTGTTTTTTTTTTTTTAATAATTTTAAATTCCAAGCAAATGGAAACAACTTTTGTTGTCCCTTTGATTTTGTGATATTTTTTCAGATGCATGCATGTATGTGCAAGAGACAAAAATTTGTACCTAAAAAATAGATATAATTTTTTTTAATAATAAAATAGATATAATTTTATTTGTTATAAGGGAAAATTATTTACTTCATCTGTCCCCAAAAAATTATTAAATTTTTTAAAATTCAATAAAAATAAGAGAATATGTTTTTAATGTATTGTCTCGCAAATCAACAAATTACCAAAGTAAGTATTTATTGCATGTTTTCTTAATTAAACAATTATAGAAAATACAATCCAATTTTAATTTTTTTATTCACTATTTTAAATTTAATTTAAAACAAAAATTCTTATGTTTTTTTACTTACTTTTTAAAGAAATAGTTTATAACCAATTAACCGTAAACATGTGATGGATAATGCATGAATGATGTAAAAAACTTTTATATTACAGATATATCACATATTTTCTAAAAAAAATAAAAAAAAAAACAAAAATTTATAATTTTAGTAAATATCATTTACTCTAATAATTAGGGACTAAGGTCCTTCCTTTTTGTTTTCTTCTAAAATTTTCAATGAGGTGCATCCGTAATGACTAACACTGAAATATTGATACATTGATGATGAACCATCTGGGTTGAGTAAAAACACATCTCTAGCTAATACATTGAGTTTTCAGTATAATATTTGAGTTTGGATCACTAAATATTTAGTTAACTCATTTATTTGTTTAGGTAAAGAGACACGATTATAAAATAAGAAATTTTTATATTAAGGATTCCTATTTCAATTTATTCTTAAGTTCATACACCTATTCCAATATCCCAAAAATTATAAAATCCTTCAAAGTAATTTACCTCGTGATAAAACAAGCAAAGCAAATTATTTCATTCGGACTTTGTTATAAATCACATCATAAAAAAATTTTATTATCATTTTTATATAGTATCACTTAACAATTAATAAGTAATATTTATTTTTTCTCATATTTGTAATTATTAACTCGAAAATTGGATAAATCAAAAGTATCTGAATAATAAAATAAAATAATTTTTTTAAATTAAAATACAACTTATTGTAAAATACTCCAATATTAAATGAGGACAAAAACATAAAATTTGTAGTATTTAAAAAAAAAAGCAATACACGTAACATTTAATTTTTTTTTTATTTTTTTGTGCCCATCCGGTTTCCCAAGTAACTACCTAGGTAGATCTGGATCCAACCCGGGTCGTGTACCTGACTGTGACACAGGTGAGTCTCCCAACATGAATTTTGTGCATCGAATCCAACCTGAGACCTTGCTTAAACAGGACCGAGTTGATTACCACTAGCCCCAACCCATATTGGTACGTGTTATCTAATTTTATTAACCTTTTGTAACTCTCTTAAAAGTGATTTATAATAAAAAATCCCAAATATATAATTAAATTATGTTAAATGAGATACACACTTCTTAAATTTTAATACTCGAATGTAATAGTAAGTAACATTTATTTACATTTTATATTGAGTAATATATTTGTTATAATGTCGACTTAACATGAGATAATATTTGACCACATTCCATGTTGGTATGTTGCATAACCTTCAATCTGATACTATAATAGTATAATGAGGTCAATTTGGTACGAATAAACATGCGGCTTGGGTCCAAGATTGTACACCTTTCACCCGTGGCAGTGACGAAGATTACACGAATCCTACTCACCATGGCTCCCACAAAATATTGTTAATATTTGTTCTATTCAAATCCAATAAAAGGCTAATAACAAACTCAGTCTTGCTAATCGTATTCTAAAAGACTAAAAGTATTGGTTAAAAAATACAATAAAAAAATTATATTATAAATCTAAGTTTATTAATTTTTAATGTTTTAAATTTAATATTTTTTAAGATAAAATTATCCTTTTTATTCTCTTAAAAGCCTAAAAACTTCCTCTTTTTTTTTTTTTTCATATTCCTAACAAATAATAGGTTTGAATCCTTTCACTTTAATTAATCGCATTGTACACGTTTATGCTTCTATAAAGAAGCTGCATAGTTGTTAAACAATTTTTTTTATATGTCTCGGTGTGAATCAAAGATTATTTGCTGATAGCCAAAAATCATAAATATCATCGAAGTACGTTTCCTACTATCAATCAGGTCTTCTCCAAAAATCAATATTGTCAAATTAAGGATATTAACCTAAGTACAATTTCAGCAGGGATTATAATAATTGAGGTCGAGGAGCATTCTTTGAAGAAATTGACAATAAAAGATTATTTGCACACTTCATAAAACATTAGAAGGTGAAATACCCGTTTTTAAATGTTAGTGGCAAAGGCAACATGCACTTTTCCTCCTTTCAATCCGAAAATATTTTACATTCCTATACAAACAGGTACACTATTAATTTTTTTTAAGGTGCATTATTAACTTATTATATCAGGAATAATCTAAATTTTAAATAATTTGATGACCAAATCATGGAAATTGAGCTGAGCAAGTGATGCATAGTAATATTCACGTTGAAGACCTGCCAAGGCTACTCTTTGAGCAATTATTAGGTTGTCCAACATTGTATGGTTGAGTCCTCTCAAAAAAAAAAAAATAATATGATTTAGGATAATTATCACAATTTATTACTTATTTTTTGAATTTTTTTAACTCAAAAATGAACTATGAACCACTTTTTTAACTAACAAATAAACTATGAACGGTTGAAATAAGTTCTCAACCACAAAAATGAACTATCAATTTCGCCTACTCTTTTATTGTCCGAGGAAAGTCACTTAAGAACCAAACACAAAATTCCCGAAGCTTCCGTTTCTAAACAAATTACTCACACCGTTTCATAAGTTATGTTTTTTTTATTGTTTTAATTTGTTTCATATTTTATTTTATGTTCTTTTAAAAATTTAATATTTATTTATATTTCTTTTTCAAATATACTCTTATTTATTATATTCTCATTTTCACCATTCATTACCCAGTCTCTAATATACAAAATTGTAATAATTCATTCCATATATTCAAAATTTTGACATCACAGTTGATCATTTCTTTATTTCTTAAAGGAAGTAAAAAAATTGTATTAAGAAACAAAAATGTATTTTTTTCTATAATAATTATCGCTTTAGTAAAATAAATTTGTTCTTGAATAATAGTAATTTTATTGTATCAATGCAACACTAATTATAAAATACTTAACAACTCTATCATCATTTATAAAAGAGAAAATAATTAAAAAAGACAATTATTATAAAGAGATAAAATAAATATTGATTTACCCAAATAAAATATATTAAATAAATTTCCTAATCCACAAGTTATAAAAAATTATTAAGGAATCTAAAAAGTAAAAAAAAAAGTTCAAAGAGTAAACAAAGTAATGTGTGATTATATATATAAATAAAAAATGAATTAAATTATTCAAAAAAACACATTAAGTTAATTGTTGAATAATTAATTAATTTTGTCTACATCATTACAAATATATTCCCTTATTATTTTTTTCACTTTACAATATTTTATTAAAAAAATTATCACAATGACACATTTTTTATCCTTGAATAATGATAGGTAATCTATTCGACACATTTTTTATCCTTATATATTTCATATTCGATCCATTTCATATTTTTTGATATTTTAAGCTTTTTGTTTTCATTCCATAACTTTTATACATTTACAAAATCAATAGATAGTATTTTTTCAATTTTTACACTTCAGGGCAGCTTTTTTGAGCCGATGCAAACACATTTCCAAGGCCTACGGGCCACAAGCCCACAACAGTGACATATAAAGACATTTCCCGGAGGTGCTGCTGCTGACTTCTCCCGGCTATCCATAGATGAAATTTTTTCGTTTTTCAGATGAAAATTAATTTTTCATCACATGATAGATTAAAATTTTTTGTCGGGATTAAAATTTTTTGTCTCGTTAGGAACGAAAAAACGACTCCGTCAAGGAAGAAATGGAAAAAAATAACACAAAAGAATAATTTTGTCCACGAAATATTGAAATAAGGGTCAAAATTTCACCTTTGGAAACCAAAAATCAAAATTCTAAAATAATAGGAGTTTTAGATTCCAAACCGAAGAAGAATAACTAAACACCAATTTTAATATGAAAATTACATAATTGTCCTAATTAAAAAAATTTAGATTACAAACACCTAAAAATATTCATCAACCCCATCTTCCAAATCTTATGTCATCCACAGTTTTAGTTTCTTAGAAGCGTTTTCATTTTCAACATACATGAAGATTTTGGTCAGAATGACTGCCGACCGAGCAAATGAATATATAGATTTTGCTCCATCCATCCAGTTTTATTACAAATCGCAAATTAGGGCAAAATGAAAATGAAATTGTACGGGATTCAACATATAGTCAAAGGCAACTGTGGAAAGATTTGCAAAGGAGATTGTGTTTTAACTGTTTGAAAGACATAAAGCATGGAAGAGGAAAGGAAGAAGAAGGTGGTTCATGAAGGAGGGTCAAAATTCATTAATTCTTTTAATAAAGGACATTTTGGATATTTTCAAATTAAAAATGAGGTTTGTGATACTTTATGGAGTTTGAAATCTGAAACATAAATAAAAAGACATCAGAGTGGTAAAATTGAATGATCTCAAATCCCTTTTTTACAATCCTAAACTCCATTTTCATTTTATAAGGTCAGACTTTTTTTTTAAACTACAAACAATGTCCTTTCCGACCTAAAAAATGTATTTTCCAATGAAAAATAATTCGAAAAAATGCACTTACAAAACTCAAAAAAATTCAATTGAACCCCATAAAAAAATAAGGAATGAGATTTCACTAGAGTGTTTGGGGATTAATTCTCAAACTGGATACTCATTTTTGATTAGTGTTAAAACAGCAAGTCGGTCTGCAACAATATCGAACCCACATACTCCTGGATATGCAAATCAAAGCTTTTAAATTGGAAATTGCTTTTTGGCCCCCCTTTTCGACTTTTTGACCCCCATTTCAAATTTTCATAGACCAAAATACTCTTAAGTGTGTTAACACTTCCGACTTTATGAAACCGACTTTTTGGCCCCCATTTCAAATTTTCATAGACCAAAATACCCTTAAGTGTGTTAACACTTCCGACTTTATGAAACCGGAAAAGTATTTCCGGTTTTACTGAACCGAAATTAATTTTCCGGTTATTCTGAACCAGAAATTATATTCCGACTTTGTAGTACCGGAAATATATAATGATTTCCGGTACTACAAAACCGGAAAATTTAAAAAAATATAATATTCCCAAACCGGAGAAGCCAACCTCGGGTTTTCAGAGAAAGAAAGTTCATGAGAAAGAAGAAGGACTAGTAGTCAGAGAGGAAACTACTGAGTTAAAACTAACGGAGAAAGATAAGGCAGATCTAAAAGAAGATTTGGTTATTATTAAAAAAAAAAAAGATTTGGTTTCCAAGATTGCATCTCAGTCGTCCATTCAAAATGCATCTCAGTCTAGTATTGGCCCTGGAAGAAGATGGAAAACAGTTGGCCTCAGATCTACTGAGACAGAAATCGGACCGTTGGAGGTGTAGAAAATCAACGGTCCACATGGAACCGTGTCTGCTGCTGCTGAAGCGTGACTTCTCCATCTCCCTTGGTCAACTCACTTTCCAAGGCACCCTTGAAAGCATATCTAATATCTTTTTTTTTTATTGTAGTCATACGTGGTATATTTGGGAGCCACTCACATGATTCAGAATTGCTTTCAGTTGATTTCAATCAAGTTAAAAAGTCCCACTATGAGTTTCTCGCATCGTTTAACCTTTCCGGTCGTGTTGTACCGTAAAATTTCCGGTTCAGAAAAACCAGAATAGTATTTAAATTGATTTCGGTTCAGTAAAACCGAAAAGACTTTTCCGATTTCATAGAGTCGAAAATGTTAACACACATAAGGATATTTTGGTCTATAAAAATTTGAAATGAGGGCCAAAAAGCAATTTCCTTTAAATTTCATTGCCTGTTGTGCGATGAACAATTTTGAGCCAATTTTTATTTAATAACTTGGGCCAAATTAAAAAATTCATTTAATTTGGTCATCTTCTGTGGCAGAATACAAACAAAAGTGAGGAAAGACCACTAAAAATACTCTACAAGCCTTCATTAATCCCAAGATAGAATGATTTATCACATTCCATGCTTTTGGAGCCCAACGCTAGTCAGGCTTCAACAAAAGAAAGTTCGAATTTCCGTTCTTAGTGACAATCATCAGGCTTTCTTCATAAATTCTAGAAGTAATACGCTTCAAGCAAGAACCACCAACATCGTCATTCACTTGCAAGAAATACAGAGAAGTAAGTTTCTTATTTCTTATCAAAGGAAAATGAAACACTGCAAACATAATTAACACAAAGTTAGATAAAATTACATATGTACAGAAAAAATACCCAGAAAATTTAACTCATGCGGAAAAAACAGATCAAATACTTGAGTCGGAATGTAGTCCAAGACTAATTGTTCGTACGCGGCAAGAACAAGACATGCTGATAAAATATAAAGAGGAACAAAGAAAAATATAATGTTATTCACAAGATTTGGCCTCAGAGGTAGTGACAATTTAATTGAATTATCATCACAATTACATCTGATAATACGTGCAATTTAGTACATCATTGGCCAAATCATATTTTTGTGCCCGAGTAAACAATAGTGCCACATTGCATTCTACAAAAAAACACAAAATAAAAACAAAAGAATTAATTTTCATATCAAGGGCGTCATCAAAAAGATTGTAAGATTGAATACAAAGTACTACAATAACACCGCACAATCAACTTAGAACATACATATATATAGAGACATAACACACAAGTCTAAGAATGATCGGTTGAAAGTATACAAATCAGTACTAAAAAGGCACATAATGTAAGATAATTTTCTGTTCTAAAGTTCATAATGCATCAGAGAGATTCCCATTAGACAAGTCATCATACAAATTCTCCTACGGAGATCTGATGTCCCTGTCTATCTTTGTCATCATTTGCAGATATTAATAAGATTTTGAAAATAAAACACAAACAGCAAAAGAGAAACTTATATGACAAATTAACAGTATTAGATGATTTTTGTGTAAATAAATCATTTATACGACTATAAACGCATCAGAGAGATTCCCAACGACAAATCAACATTCTCTTTATAAGAGTGCTGAGTCCCTGTCTAAGTTGTCATCACTTGCCCATTGCATACATAATCATGGTATCAATCAAAACATGAAATAGTTGAAAGCATTGTATTACGAGTCACAGCAATGTGATCAACGGCTGAAGTAAATACTCACAAATGTAAAACAAAAAAAAATATTTAAAAAAAAACAAAAAAGCACATCAGAGAGATTCCCATTAGACGAGTCATCATTTTGATTCTCCTATGGAGATCTGATGTCCCTGTCTATCTTTGTCATCATCTGCGCATTTTTATCAGATGTTGCAACGCAAAATTTTGAAGGGAATTAAACAGCTATGGCTAAACTGATGGCAAAGCAAAAACCTAGAAGAGTAAAATGGGGTGCCTCAGATGAAAAGTTGAGGTCATTGAAATGAATCTCGGAGTATATTTAACACCATCATAGGCACATCACATCTTAGAGAGAGAGAGAATTGTAATTGTAATTTAAAAAATAAATAAATGAATAAATAAAAAATCAAATCAAGATTGAGTACCAATGCTGCAAACATGTACATCTACATGAGAAGAAGAGTGGAATTAATGACAGAGGGGTGGGAGAAAGAACAACAGAAGAATCGAGAGAAGACATAATCGAGATAGCGCAGTATTGTTCTAGATTCGGCCGTGGAAGATGTTTAGGGTTTAGGATCATCGACATTATATAGACAGAGAGAGAGAGTGTGAAGAGTCGAGAAATTAGGGTTCACTTTGGCATAGGGGTGAGATCTGATGGGTATTATTATTGGATTGGATAGCAACCCTAACTGCTCCAACTCAAATTGGGTCCATCATGATTTGGGTGGGCTTACTTCGATGGATGGATTAGGGATTATAGAAAGCCCGTTTTCTTTTTTTTTTTTTAAGGATCTAGTTTTTGGACCACTGATTAATTTTAGACCTCACAAAAAATTTTATAGTAGAGAATTTTAAACTTTATATTTTTAGCCCAAACTTTATTTTAATATTTTTTTTTCAAAATTACTTTTACATTCTTCAAACCACAAACCCTAAACACTATCTTCCTCAACACACAATCACCACTTTTGCACTCATGGTCCTCCGTCTCGCTTGTTACATTATCTTTCACGGTCTTTTCTCTCACTTGTTACACCCACGTGCATAAATAAAAACAAAGCAAAAAAATGAAGAAGTCGCCGTAGTACCCAATGTTCGCCATCACCTTGACTCGCACCACCATTACCCCATCTGGATACACAGTCCCAACCGTCAATTTCTCCCTCCTTTGTGAGCTCTATATCGTGACTTTCACTCTCTATCTCTCACCCCTCTCAAATTCCCTAATTCGATTAGAGCCATGAATCCCTAATCTCAACAATCCTAATTGGATTCCCAACCATCAATGAGCCACCACTATGGTGCTGCCATGCTCTTTTAGCCAAGGACATAATTGGAAGAAGCAATGATTTCTCTTCCTTTCAATCAATTAGAACCACTATCGTAGCCGTTGGTGGATGTTGTTTGTAGTGATGGTTGTGGTGACAATTACTTCTAGCGGTGATGATGGCTCGCGATTTCTAGTGGTGGTGGTATGTGGAGGAAGAAAGTGTTTAAGATTTGGGGTTTGAAGAATGTAGATAACTTTGCGGAAAAAATTGAGTTTTGGTTCAAAAAGATTCTTTACTCGATCTACAAAAGCCAAAAATATTCATCTTCCAAAGTCCACTCATCATTATTTGAAAAATCATTTCATCTTTTCTAATGCTCTATGAAGCTCATATACTCCAAAAATGGAAACGTATCGATGTTGTATCCGTGTCCAATACTGATACGCGTATAATACTTACCGATACGTGTCACAAAAGTATCCTCAACTTTCTTTTATTTTTTAATTGTTTTCGTAATGATGCTTTTTCGTTACTTGTGTGGTATTTTTCCAATACGGTCAAAATACTTATTTTGACTTTATTTTTATTTTTTTAATATCTTTATTTTTATACATTTAATACGAGAGTGAAGTATCAATTTCGATTTTGGTATTTTTTCAATGTACCAATTTAGTCCCTGAAAATTTAGAAATTTACATTTAGTCCTTCAAGATTTTTGGACGTACCAATTTGGTCTCTCAAGATTTTCTGACATACCAAATTAGGTTTTAAGTTAAAAAAAACCATATGACGCCATGTAACACGTCACCTATTGATATGACGAAAAAGATGTGGCATGTCGTCGATCACATCATCACTTAAGTAAGGAAATGATCATTTCTAAATGTTTGAAAAATGTTCAGGGACCTAAACCAACAAAAAAATAGTTTGAAAACCAATTTAAAAAAGCACATAAGTTGATGGACTTAAAACTAAAACGAGACTATTATTTATCTAATTTTTCACCTTTAATTAATAATGGACACAAATTGTTATAAGTATCATATTTGAGTGTGTATTTATGAGCGTGTCCCACATACCAATAGGTGAAGTCTTATTCCTTTTGTATTTATCAATGTTTTTTTTTACGCCAAACAATCAAATTTCATATGTCATGCATATTAGAGGAATCCTTCTTTAATAAGAAGGCCCGACCCAGGGCAGGGGCAATAGGGTCGCCCGTCCTGGGCCCAAGATTTTAGGAGGCCCCATTTTTTTTTACTCCATATATGTCTGAGCATACTCCCTTTTTTCAGAAAAAAATTGCATGTGTTGAGTACTTGAGTTGAAAGGTCAGATCCGTTGCAAGCTTTCCATGGAGTTAATGTGATAGTGTCTCTTCATTCTCCAAAGCTTATGAATTTCTTCACCATGGTTTCCATTAAATATTTTTCATTCTCCAAATTTCTAGTAATAATGCTTTACTCAATCATCACTCCTACTCACTTTCTCTTCTCTTATTTTCTTTGTTTAACTGCTCTTTGCTCATTGTTGCTTTGTGGTCACTTGCATCGTTGCTGCGTCGGCACCGTTCATTTCCGTCCATTTCGTTGTTCGCTGCTGCCACTCAGCGACTCACCGCCGCCCTCTTTGATGGTCGTTGCTTACTCTGGACTTTGGTGGTCATTGTCACTTGCATCGCTGCTGCGCCGGCGTCACCCACTCCCAGGGACGGAGGCACATATAGAAAAGTGGGGGCACGTGCCCCCACAAAATTTTTAAATAGAATTATTGCTAAACTTATATATATAAATAAATATATAAATGCATATATTATTACTAGAATAATTATAAAACTAGTTTTGGATTGAATATTTTTCTATTTTGAAATTGTATTGTTGTGGCACATTATTATTATTATTATTATTATTATTATTATTATTATTATTATTATTATATGACTTACATTTTTGTAAAGGTTGAGTATCTCTTTGATAACACTAGAAATTAATATGTTTTTTCTTAATTATATTTTATATTGTTTTATAAGCAGTATATTACTCTCTTTGTTAATATTTATAAGTCACACTTAACCAAAACACAAGAATTAAGATAAGCAGTTCACTTGTTTTTTAACAAAAAGATATCTATCAATTTTGCACTTTTACTTATTTTTTATTTATCACTTTTACTTATTTTACTTGCATTACTTTTTTATGATAAATTGAACTTAGTTAATTAGAACACTCATTTAATAATAATAATTTAGTGAAAAAATTAAATACCTCCTAAAAAAAATATAATGTGACCTAATGAAAGAACAAATGAAATATAATTGTAATCTTTTATATTTATATATGTGTCGCCCCCACATCTAAAAATTTCTGGATCCGTCACTGCCCACTCCACACCTTTCGTTGGCCGTTGCTGTTACCCATCGAGTCACCGGTCACTATCGCCGTCGCTGCCTGCTGAGTGCTGTCTCGATCTCTGATTCGTAGTTTACTTGGCTGCCTAGGTTTTTTTTTATTATTATTATGTTGCCTAGATTATTTTACCATAAATGAAAAAGAGAAAACACTTACAGCAATGAAAGAAAAAAAATAGACATTACAACAATTAACCAGAAATGCTATTTAGTTATTTTAATATACATATGAAATTTTGAGTATTTGAATAGAAAAAAAATTCATGGATTAGTTATTTAGTTTTAGATTTTTATAATTTTATAGTTTTAGGGAAAAAAAAGAAAAAACACTTACAACAATGAAAGAAAAAAATAGACACTACAACAATTAACCAAAAATGCTAATTTTTGCTAAGTTCTTATTCTAAAATTATAAGTCAATATATTTGGTTCGATTTTGTTCTTAAATATTTATGTTTTTTAAGGGCCTGTTAATAAGATGTCTGAGTAATCCAACTCCTTAGAGCTGGAATTGAATAGATTCTCATAATAATTGTTATTTGACAATGAAGATAGCTCCTTATATAGTTATTAAGGACATGCACCACCTCCTTGTCAACGAAAAAAGTATGTGTGTCATTGTGTGAGAAAAGTCAGTTCGTACCTGCTTTGCTCTTACCTGACTTATACTACTATAAAGTTTGGGTCGTAAGTGGCATCAAGGATTATTGCCATGACTTTTGAGGATAACTTTATCTAACATACCAAGCGTTTATAACAGACAACTTGGCCAAGTCCATAACAGATTTGGTAGAGACGGTCGTTAGTGTGGAACTTGAAATAGTCAATTAAGATAAGAGACTTAAAAATAGTCCATTCAGGTCAAATCATAATAGATGGTCACACATTTTAATATAAGTTAGTTTATTGATATAAAAAAAAATCAATGATATTATGCTTTAAAAAACTTGATTGTCTAATAAGTATGACTATGTTGAGCCTTGTAATTTGTAAATGCTTAATCAAGTGAACTAGATACCGATAATTGAAATATCATGAGTTATAATATTGCAAGACATATACAATACAAGTGTCCCTTTACGGATGTGTTTACGGTGAGGAGCTGACAGTGAATGATGATGACCCGCAAAATTTGTCTATTTTCACTCGCCATGGTGAGTCACTCCCGTATTGATAAGGCAAGAATAATACTTATCAGAAATGCATATCTATATGTTTCGATTATGCTACATCAAGTATCAACACGCTCTATACAAACACAGTCATTAGTGTGGCTTGTTAGTTTGCCAAATACTAGTATTTTGTAATTGATCATTAAGCTAAGGGGGACAAAACATAGCTTTCATAGTTTGATGTGCCAAATTATGTCGAAAATCATGTCGAAAGCGAGTAATCATGGAAAGGTACTGGCAGTACTCAAAACACGTTATAATTAGAAGAGGAAAACAATAGGACGTAACATATGCAGATTAGTCTATTTTACTGATGCTTGATTGATTTAGATATCAATAAATGTCTTTTTTTTTATTATTTTTTATAACTTATTCTTGTATATAAGATAGTAATTCTTTGATGCTCTTTTTTAAATGATACTCAATGCATCTCTTTAATTTTTTTATTTATGAACTTTCATTATTTTCTCATCTTAAACCTAAATTTTCATTTATCATTTTATCATACATCCATTCTTACAATTAAAGCTTTGGCTTAGGCAACGTTCATTTCACCCTATCACAATTTTGTTGTTAGCCAATACATTTTCACAAAAGGGTGGTGGAGATATTGATGTGGGTTATCAAAAAAAGATAATTACCAAAAAAATAGTGATTGAGTTTGGCTGAGATACGATAGGAATGGTAAAACAGTATGTATTTTTATAAATTTTCATAATTTAATCGAAACTGTTAACATTTTTAATAATAAATCTATGATATTATATATGGAGATCAGAGGAGCATCAAA
Organism: Crotalaria pallida; assembly: GCA_037953625.1. Classification (NCBI taxonomy): domain Eukaryota; kingdom Viridiplantae; phylum Streptophyta; class Magnoliopsida; order Fabales; family Fabaceae; genus Crotalaria; species Crotalaria pallida. The sequence continues at coordinate 185,598,910 of CM075649.1, forward strand.
TCATAAAACTATATATAAAGGGTGTACAAAAGAATCACCCATATTTCTGTATATCAAAATCACTCCTTGTCTTTTTCTTAATTTGTTTCTTAACAATAGTTAACTTTGCAAAATTAGAGTCTACGTTTACTCTTCCGTTCTTTTACACTTGTTAATTTTTAATACACATCTTGTCACCCTCATCGTTTTTTTTTTTTTTTTCAGAGGTCACTCACCGTAGCGTTAATTTTTGCATTATAAAGATTCTAAAAAGTACTTTAAAATATAGAAAGTTAAAGTTATAGTCACAAGTGTGAGTGCTATTACTGTATAATAATAAATGCTATAAATCAATAGACGATAGTACAGGAGTATAGATCTTTAATTACTTATGCTTGGTACACAAAATTTGTTTGAGATTTGATTAATTAGTAGTTGTATAAAAACAACGAGCACCGCATGGCTAACCTTGCACAGATAAAAGATATTGTCATGTAGATTCGTTTCTAGTTGCGTAATTGATTTCTAATATTCACTCCCTCCCTAAATATAAATATAAAGTCATTTTGGGGAATTTCACGTCCATCAAGAAAGTGGAATAATTTAGTTAATTGTATAAAAAATGTGAATTTTTGATGCGTAATTTCAAAATTACCCATATTAATATTATTGAGAATCTAAAAAGTGTTAAATAAATAGAGGTATTTGTGGAAAAAAATAATTAATGATCATTAAAAATTGGTATGGAACTTTATAAATAAAAACAAAATAAAAGTGTCAAGAAGGTTTTATATTTAAAGACAAAGGAAATAGTACTAATTAAGAAGGAAGGGGTTCATGAAGAATTAAAGTGCGGTGGAGATCCATTCACAAGTTACATCCTTGGACAAAGGGATAACGTTCGTTTACGAGCGAGTTCAAAGTGATTACCAGCAGAAGCTGCTGTACTTGTCCGTTAGTATTATTTATTTGTCATATTTTAGACAAAAAATATCTTTTAAGAAATTTAATTATTATTCATATTTTAAATATATTAATTATGTTTTTTCTACTATACCATTTCTCTTTCTATAATCATTAATTTTTTTCACTAATTACATAAACTAAGACATATTAAATAAGGATAAAAATAGAAATAACATTTATTACACTATTGAAATCCTAAATATGATAGATAAAAAGAAACAAAAAATCTCTCAAAAAGCAACAAATAATAATAAACGGAGGGAGTATATGTTTTTCCGATCCGATTCCAAGTCAATGTAGATTTTGTTGTATTTTCATTCAAGCATAGACCCCAAATTTTGTTGATAGATGGGTAAAGATAGTGAGTTAGGATTCGTTGACACTAGATGTAAAACTTAATCACTTGCATCTTCACATCATTTTTTATATATTATGAAATTTATCAATCCATATGTTGAATTATATGTTATTATCATGACGATCATACATACCAAATTTCAGATCATTCGGAGATTCATAGGTATGTAATCTAATAATGCATATTTACTTATATTTTAAATAACGTCCATTAAAATAGAATAGTCGGATGATACCAATGAGGTGTGGCACACCTGGCTCGGGACTTTGTCCTCGGTCCGCAAGAATTTACTCTATGTCTCTATGCATGAGATATTATATATTTAATCCGATGTTACAGATTTAATTTCTAAGTCGTGGGTCATATATTTCTCTAAAACGATAGATTTATTTTAGTCTTCTGTATGTGGTTAGAAATATTACAAGTATGTAATATTACCAATTTGCTAAATGTCATACAGGGGATGTAGCTCAGATGGTAGAGCGCTCGCTTAGCATGCGAGAGGTACGGGGATCGATACCCCGCATCTCCAACTTTTACATATTTTTTCCAGTTTTCGCTATGCGTGCGAATGTTAAACAGGATTTTTGGCATTTTGCCTTGCGAGGAATTTTGATCATGAGTTGCATCTGCTTTTCCGAGTTGTGTCGTCTTCTTATTTGAAAATATCCTTTTTTTTATTATTCACAGAGAACACACCCCGTGCGGTGCACGGGTATAAATGGTAGTAGAGGCAGTTTTTTTTTTCTGCAGTGAAGCTTTCCATTGTACTAAAAATCTGTATCAAATCTAATTATTATTCATTTATTTTATTATAAAGGGTCTTGCTTGCTTACCACTACTCCCTCCGTCACACAATGATGGTAAAATATGATTAAAATTTTTGTCTCAAACTATAGTTAAAATAATTAATAAAAAGTTTAGAAATTGTAAAATTTGAATTGTGATTGGTTGATTCATGCAAAATGCATTAAATTAGTTGTTTGATAATTTGTTGATTTGTTAGACAAAACAATAAATGCATGTCTTCTTACTTTTTTGACTTTTGAGTTTTTAAACCATCATTATGGGACTGAGGAAAAAAATCTTAAAAGTATTAGAGTAGTGATGTATAGAGACCTATATAATGAACCTACATCATAAGAATGTAAAATGTGTCACTTGTTAACCAATCAATTGTAGGCAAATGACATATATCACTCTTTTGATGATGCAAGTTGATTTGTAAACTCATTTTGTAGGTCTCTAAATAATTTTTGAAAATATTATTTCAGAAATATACTTTTGAAAAATTTATATTGAAAATCTTAGTTAATCAGCTTTCAATGTTTTAAATTTTACATTTTTCAAAATAAAACTATTTTTTCTTTAAAAAAGACACTCTCTAGTATTTTCGAAAAAATACTAAAATAAATACTAAAAGTTTCTTCATCCATATGTTTTTATTGTTTACAAACCTAATATATAATTATTTTTTTCCACTTATCCTTTATTTATTACTAATTTCTTTTTCATTTTCAAGTTGTTTTTCTCTTCTCATTAATTAATTATTTTTTCAATCTTGTATGTAAAACTCTTTTGAAAAAATTCACTTCTATCAAGAAAATAGATTAAAGTTGTCAGTGGTATTGAAAATATAAATATTTAATACAACATATTATTTTTAAAATTACCTCTATAATTATTATTGAGATTTTAAAAAATATTTACTTAATGTGAATGTTTTTGAAAAGAAGTAATTAATTATTAAAAATTAGAATAGACTACTATTACAAATAAAACCAATTTTTTTTCTAAAAAAAGTCTTAATATAAGACCGAAGGGTATATATATTACTAGTACAAAAGAGTATTTTAATTAAATTACTTCAATTTTTTATACTACAGTATTATTTATTTAATTCTTAAAAATCATGCATCTTCTATGTAATTAATACTGCTTTCGAATGGAAAGGAGACGAGGAGTAGAAAGTACTCCCTCCGTCCCTAAATATAAAGCTCTCTTGACACTTTTATTTTGTCCCTATTTATAAAGCCAAATACCAATTTTCAATGATCATTAATTACTTTTTTCTACAAACACCCCTATTTATTTAACACTTTTTAGATTCTCAATAATATTAATAGGGGTAATTTTGAAATTACATATGAAAAGTTCACATTTCCAATACAAATAACAAAATTATTCCATTTTCTTAATGGACGTGAAATCCTCCAAAAAAAGCTTTATATTTAGGATGGAGGGAGGAGTAAAAACTACTCCACTGTGCAACTTATATATTACGGGAAATTTAACCACCCATACCGGCAAGGATAGCTTAACTTTTTCAACGATAAACTAGTTAAGAATATTTTCCACATGCCACTGCAACTTTAATAGCTAGTTAGTGATTTCAGCTTTTGAACTAAGCTAAGTAATAAATGAGAATGGATATACTCTTGGTCCTCACAGTGTAAGTAATTAACTTCACGACATAACCGAACCAACATACATCATCCACCGCCTCATTCACGTGCTGTGCACTACCAGTATCTCACTTCTCTCCTCATCTTTAATGTATTAAAGCAGGGGAACTGTTTTTGTAAGCTTATTACCTACCCTGCCATTACTACTTTGATTGAGACTTTGAGAGAGGAGCTGCTTCTGGTTTTCTTTGTGTACTCCCCACCTCAACCCTATGTTAAGATATTCTTATTATCACTCAAATAAATTGAAATGCTGCTTGCTGGTAACACAATCTTCGGATGTAAAAAGCCTTAAGTTATTGGCTGGTTTGAACTTTTAAATTTGGAATATATGCTTTTAGTGGGAGGCACTCTCGGTTGGAGTGGTTAATTAAAGGAAAATGTTCTTAAGTTATTTTTAGAGTATTGTTTGAGAAATTAAAAGTGGTAATTTTATATTATAAAATGTCCAATTTTTAATTTGGAGAAATAATAAATTTAAAATTTTAATACAAATTTTTTAGCCGGTATTTTTTAAACGAGGAATTAACTGGTGATCTGGGATCAATGGTCTCGGATGTATCGTCAATCGTCATCATTATCTATTATTTTCTCCATCCTATAACTTATGTTTATTTAGCAATTTTATTCTGTCTCATAAATTATGTTCTTTTAGAAAGCTAATATTCATTTATAATTTTTTTTTAAACATACCCATATTTATTACATTATCTTTTTCATCACTCGTTTCTTCATCTCTCTTAAAAATAATCTTCAAACATTTATTATTACTCTCTTCTCTATTATTAAATGGGGTAATTTAGTCAAAATACACCAAATTCTTACATCATTTATTTATTTCTTAATCTATGTGCAATGACTTAAAAGAACTTAACTTGTGGACGGAGGGAGTATTACTTTTATTTTTTTATTTTAATGGAAAAATAAGCATTTAACGTAAGAAGGGTTCAATACCATTAATTATGGTCCAATTATAATAATTTTTCCCTTTTAGACACTACAACATCCTTAATTAAGAAATAATTTCTGCTCCCCACAAAAGAAGTTATGGTCGTTTCTCGATTTTAGTAATTTAATCTTAAACCGTTAATCAGAATATTGTGGTTTCATTTTTGATCTTTGAAAACATGCAATCCATATAATTTCTATGCTTGGCAGATACTCCCTCCCACTCGAATTATAAGCAACAAAAAACATATTACTCTTGGTTTAAAATATAAGCAAAACTAACTAACTTTATTAAATTTTGTTTCATTCTCAATGCCACTTTCCTAAAACATCTCTAGAAAATTGTAATCTTAATTAATTTTTGTTTCATTCCCAATACTATTTTCCAAAAATACCTCTATTTTTTATAAATTTAAGAAAATTAAATACAATCAACTAACCTCCTTAATAAGCGTAAAAATGATTAGAATTGCTTATAATTCGAGCCGGAGGGAGTAAGACTCTGGCACGCGAGCATGAACATCTATTTTGGGATCAAAGTTAGTGCTCATACCACACATTTAAGAAAACCAGTTTATGAGCGCAGTCTATTACTCCCTCCGTTTCTATTTATCTGTCATATTTCAAACAAAACACGTCCATTAAGAAATCCAATCATTATTCAAATTTCCAATGCATTAATTATGTTTTTTCCTACTATACCCTTTCTCTCTCTATAATCATTAATTTTTCTCCACTACTTACATAAATCAAGACATATTAAATATGAGCAAACATGGAAAATAACATTTATTACACTCTTGAAATCCTCAATACGACAGATAAAAAGAAACAAAAAATCTCTCAAAAAACGAGAGATAAAAAGGAACGGAGGGAGTACATAGTTTGGTTCAACATGATGACCAAATTTAGAAAAGAAACAAAGATATGTAGTAAAATGGTGCTAGGCATAGCTAGTTGAAATATGTCACTCTTGGCTATATATCTAGTTGCCTTCAACGAGCAAAGACAGGTATCAGCAAACTTTTTTAAATTTTAACTCTACTTAAAGTTTTGAGTAGTACAAAAAAATACACACGCACAGTGACACAGAAAGGGCTCCAAAACCACGTGGTTCGAGGAAAAAAGTGACCTGTCCTTGCATAAAAATTAAGCACCTACACTTGGAGGTTTGAGAGCCCCACACTTCACAACAGTGTCACACTTGGTGTGTGTATTACGTTGGCTAAGCAGAAAGACCTCCCCTTGTCACCCCCCTACAGCAGCATCTATTTATTCCCCACCTATGTGCACTGCTTTTCCTCACAACTTGTTTCCCTTAGCTTTCTCTTTAATAATAACATTGCAGAAAGAGTTACTACTAGCTAGTTAGTGTGAGAATTAAGGAAATATGGGAATTTTGGGGATTGTGTTGGTGGGGATTGTTCTCTGCGTGGGATCATCATCAGGTGTTTATGCTGAGGGTGATGGTTGGGTGGAAGCTCATGCAACTTTCTATGGAGGAGGTGATGCCTCTGGCACAATGGGTATGTCGCACAATGCAACTTACATTGTCTAATGCTTAGTGCTTATTACTGTTATTTGTTTATGCACACAATTAGAATTACAAGGTTTAAAAATTTTAGACATGTTTTTTTTTTTCTTGTAATACGTAATAATTTAATGCAACATTAGGATAACTTTTTGATTTATGCGGGTCTGAATATCAGTATGTTTGAGTAGAATAAAAAACTGAATGTGAATGCGAGATGCTGTTTAAAACAAATATTATTTAATTATACTGTCCAAATAACATTTTCGTTATTTTATATATATTTATAATTTTCCTTAGTTGATGTGTTTGCACTTTGCAAGAGATAAACAGTCCATTTTCTTTGCTGTATCGGCAAACAATTACTAAAAATTAAACCAATTGGGTTGAATTTTTTAAAATATATTATATGTGTAAACCACGAGCTTTAGGAAAGAAAATTATAGATGACTTATTTTTGGTTTTCCTCTGTTTTTTCTATTCATAGTTCTACACTTCTACTTGCTAAATATCTATACTGCACAAGAGTGTTTTTTTGTTATTGACGTTGAGCTAACCTTTTGTGTTCATCACATTAAGTGGAGTTAACATCTTATGTCCCATAATTGTGTAATTTCATGTTTTATTCATTTTTATTGATCCAAAAAATATTAAGTTAATATATATTTAAGGCTTATTCATGTTTTTAATTCCAGAAAATTGAAGGTGTTTTGGTTTTGGTCCCTAAAATTTTTTGACTTTCGTTAATCCTTAATTGCTTTGAAATTTTGGTTTTAGTCTATGCTGTTGGAAAAAATCCATTAACTGCTGATGTGATTAGCGGAATGCCACATCGGCATACATGTGTGCAAGTATTGCATGCCACGGTATGATGACGTGGATGATCCGGACTTGCAAAAGCAAAAGGGCCAAAGTCCAATTCACAAACACATTTGGGTTGTGCTTTGACCCTTTTGGATCCAGATCATCCATGTCAACCCACTAGCGGCACGCGGTACCTGCACATGTGTATGCTATTGTGGTGTTATGTTAAACACGTTAGCAATTAACGGATTTTTCCTAACAGCAAGGACTAAAACCAAAATTTCAAAATAATTAAGGATGAATCAAAGTCAAAAAAATTTTCAAACACCAAAACCAAAATACTCATAACTTTTAGAAACTAAAGACATAAATAAGCCTATATTTAATTTAAAATTCATATTTTAGACCAATAAAAATAAAAATAAGTGACACAAATTATGGAAGAGAAGATGTTCGTTCTCTCTATTATATCCATGAATAAAGGTAGATTGGCAATGCTAATTCTTCGGATTTCATTTATTTTTGTTTTTCTTTTTGTCAAGCAATATATGATGGAAAATATCATCCCACTTCTTTAACAACAACTCCCTACGTAACTACATCATCTTCTTGGATGTGAGTATCATTTTCATAAAACAGTTAATGGGAGGCATAAATCATCTTAATTTAATTTTTGGTGTTAGAAATTACTATATAATAACATTTGTTTTGTCAATTTCCACAATTGATCCATGCTTAGAGCCCCATTTATGCGGTAAGATGTACTCACATGACAAATAAGGCAAGAGTAAAACAACATAATCCTGATTTTTTAGGCGTTTGTTGTAGGTGGAGCTTGTGGATATGGGAATCTGTATAGCCAGGGGTATGGTACTGACACAGCTGCATTGAGTACGGCCTTGTTCAACAATGGTCAGAGCTGTGGGGCATGCTTTGAGATCAAGTGTGTGAATGACCAAAGGTGGTGCCTTCCTGGCTCAATTATGGTCACAGCCACCAACTTCTGCCCACCAAACAATGCCCTCCCAAATAATGCAGGAGGTTGGTGCAACCCTCCCCTTCAACATTTTGATCTCTCTCAACCTGTCTTCCAACAAATTGCTCAATACAGTGCTGGCATAGTACCCGTAGCTTACAGAAGGTAACTGACTTTGTTTTAACTTGCATATTCAACTTCTATTTTTTTTCTTTCAAAATACAAGTTTTATAGCGAAATACCGATAATTTTGTAGGGAAAGGTTAGTTGCTCAAAAATTTAAAGAAAAAATACTGCACAAATCATTATTTTAAATAGTGGTTCACAACCGTAATTGAGATCATGATATTATGATTTTGACGATTTCCACAACAATATCATGATCCGTGATTATTTGCATTTAAGATATGTGCAATTTTGATAGAGATTGCAACCGTAAATTAAAATCTTGCACAAGCAAGGTAAAAAAAAAAGTAAGGAGAGTGAAAAAAGAAGAGTGAATGGTTGGCAAGCATGACTACACGAGACTGTAAAATTTGTGAGCAACTTTATTGTATTATCATCACTCTTTTTTTTTTTGTGCTTGTCAATTTGTCATGATGATATTTTGTGATTCATAGGAATCTACGATTCTAGCAAGAGAATAGCATCAGTTTTATCTTGATGCTCTTTAGATTGCCTAGGTTGTCTTTGTTTAAACCAAACATTCTGATTCTCTCTAATGTTTTTGATAAGCAGGGTAGCATGCCAAAAGAAAGGAGGTATCAGATTCACTATCAATGGCTTCTCATACTTCAACCTAGTCTTAATCACTAACGTTGGTGGTGCTGGTGATGTTCAATCAGTTTCCATCAAAGGTTCAAAAACTGATTGGCAACCAATGTCTAGGAACTGGGGTCAGAATTGGCAAAGCAACTCATACCTTGATGGACAAAGCCTCTCCTTCAAGGTTACCACAAGCGATGGCCGCACCTCGGTCTCTTATGATGTTGCCCCTGCTGGTTGGTCCTTTGGCCAGACCTTCACAGGCCAACAATTTCCTTAAGAGACTGAAGAAGAACATAAACCTCTTTAGTGTAGCTAGTCATTGCAAGTGTTTTTACTTAAAGTCAGTGTACTGTTTGTGGTCACTCATTAGTATTATAATACTTGCATAGTATATTATAGGAGTGAGTTAGTAAAAGCAAATGAGAAGGGCTTATTTTAAGATGGCCCTGGTCATTTGAATTGTGTTGTGAAGAATTCTGCTGCTCTGCTATCTTATTGAAAAATGCAGAGGCAGTTTAGATGGCAGTGGTCAACTTTTAATTTTGTTACAATAGCATGCTATTTTCTTGCCAAGGTAAGAAAATATAGAATAAAAAAGAAAATAAGAAGCAATTTTGCTTCAAATGTCATTGTGTTCAACTTGAAGGCGTTATTTTTTTGTAGTGAATAAATGTAAGTGTTCAAAACATGAATAAAATTATATTTTCAGTTAGCTGTGTGTTTCTCACTTTCTCTACCTCAGCTAATCAACCTCCTTCCCTTGTTTTTGGTCTGTGATTGATTACATTTTTTGGTGAGAAAACTTTCCTATTCCTTATTGCAATTTGGAATGGTCTCCTCCATATTACAATAGCAAAGAATGCTTTGGGATCCAATTTGCTACCACAGAACCAACAACTTCTATATTTAGTATATTTCTTTGCTTTTTTGGATGTATTTTTAAAATGTGTATAAAAAAAAATAAATACAGCAAATGATATATAAAAAATACAAGACATAAATAATACTCTAATAGGATGTTCAAAATGCAATGTACCACTAACAAAACTCAAATGAAAATAAGTATAGCAATTAAGCATAGAAATAGAAATGAAAACAAAGTGTTTGTGTTTTGTCTCTTATTTTCATTTGTCATGTAGGAATGTATAATAGTGAAAGCAAAAAACATAGAAATCAGACAGGCCGATGAGCAGAAGATGACAAGAGCAGAGATTGAAATATTAACAGCAGTGGCTTCAGGCTTGCTTAGAAGAGAATTTTTAACTTGATTTTGGATAAAAATTGTTGCTGGACTTGGAATATTAAATAGAGATGTTGAATAACATTATTTTTTAGGTGTCGTGCAATCATTGAGTGTATTATATTTTGAGTTGATTTTTTCACCTTAAGAAGATACTCCCTTCCATCCTATTTATTTCACCCTTTTAGAATTTTTATTTTTGTCTTATTTATAAGACTCATTTTCAATTTTCAATAGCATTTAATTACTTCTTTCCACTAACACTCCTATAAAATCAACACTTTTTAAAGTTTCAATAATAATTATAAAGATAGTTTTAACTCCAAAAGAGTTTTATAAATAGGACCGGAAGGAGTATATTCCCAAGTGGCACACTATGACCCCACAGTATCAGCCATCAACAATTAATAAATGGATTTTGTGGATAACTCAAGCTAAAAAGATAAGCCAAAATGCACGTGGACCGTCAAATCCTAGATTTCACCCCGCGAACCAACGGTCGCACTCTAAAAGGTGGCAGGATATTAAGAACCCTGGCAGTGTTAACCAAGACCCTATCTTTAAGCAATACAGCTTACCCCCCAATGAGGTTGGATACCCTGGTGGCATCTTCAACCCCTTGAATTTTGCACCAACTCTTGAGGCTAAAGAGAAGGAAATTGCAAATGGTAAATGCTTCTTCATAATCATTCTCCCCATCACCATCTAAACTGCACAAGAGTAGTTTTTATTTATGACATTGAGCAAACCTTGTGTGTTTATATGATGTCCATATATATGTGTATTAAGGAGACTGGCAATGTTGACATTCTTGGGGTTTGTGATTCAGCATAACATAACAGGGAAAGGACCATTTGACAACCTCATGCAGCATATCTCAGATCCATGGCACAACACCATTGTCCAAACACTGAGTGGCTACTAAATTTTGTAACTAAGGACATTAAAACCTATGTCCTTTCTTTGTAATCCTGTACGGATGAATTTTTTAAGAGATTTGGGCATTGTTGCATGGAATCAACCTTTTTTTATGTACACAGGAACTATAAGATGATTTGATATTGTTATTTAGATTCAGGAAATTGCTTAGGAATCAAATATTTTATTTCAAGAAACAATTGGCAAATACCGCCACTAAACTGACTCGAGTACCAAATTAAGTTAAATTACTTTCATTTTCTACCAAATTTAAATATACAGCTTGGATCACTGAATTAGTTACAAAATTCTACCAGTAACCATGTCAGTCAAGATAACTAAAATGATCACTGAATTAATTACAAAAATCTACCAGTGACCAAGTCAATCAAGTAAACTAAAATATTTGTATGCGGACAAACTGCATCCTATATAAGTCATACAATATATACAGCTAGCAGCTAACACGGTCCAACCTTATGAGCTCCACCTAATCCTGTTTTTCTGCAGATATTCATTTACAAGTATTAGCACATCCTTTCTGTTAACATCCTCCACATCAGACAAAAGTTAGCATTGCTGGTAGAGCCAATCAGTTACTGCAGAATACACGAAATTTAATTAGAAACCAGCCACATAAAAGCTTTTTGCTTGAAAACTAGAGACCAAAAGAGCTGGAACGTTAAGCAATTTAGCAAGTTCAAAACCTACCCTATGGAAGCCATTCTCATTATACATAGCAATCCCACAAGACCCAGAACCAGAATTCCAGTACTGATGTTCATTTTCAAACAGTGATCTAGGCAGATCAAAGCTGTTATGAACTTCGTAATCAGTAGAGTTTGGTTTACCATTCATATTTGTGTGATTTTTCATTTCCTCGTTATCTGGTGGTGGATGAGGAGGGTATGCAAACTGCTCACAACGTTGTACATTTAAGCAAGCAGTTCCATTTAACTCGTTCAAGGCACCACCTCCTCCATGGCCCAAAGTAGTGACTTGGGGAGAGCTTCCAACCTCAAGTTTGCTAGTGCTGCCAATATAACCAGAATAGCCTGGGAGTGAAATGTCAGTGGAGCACTCGGCATCTCTATTGGTATTATCACTGTAAGATGAAACACAAGTTGACTATAAATCACTAACAAATAAAATTTGATAAATCAATAATCAAACAAAATATATTAATTAGATGATATCTAATAGCTTGTAAAATTGAAAACATAGAGCTTTCATAGAGAGAATGCAGTTCAGCTTCTGTTAGCACAGAAGTAGCACAAAGCTCAATAGAATGGACAATGCAAGATTCGCTGAGCTGTTAACCCACCTAAATGCCAGAAATTTTGAATCACTGGGTAACATCAACAGGTGATGGTTATCATTATTCAAAAGCCAAGACAGGGGCTGGGACTCGTGCAGACCAGTCATCATCATGGGAGGTAAACTCATCCTTTCCTGTAACTATTAAGCAACATAATCCCAAATAAGATTATTCGGGAAAAAGCAATAAGAGATATAGACACACAGAGAGAGTATAGCATTTCCTACCTGGTGGTTAGCACATTCAAGTGGAATTAGTTGGTGCTTTCCTAAATTTTCCTGCCAATGAAAACAACTTGTCAAGATACACCACTTCATAACTCCTAATAGCAAGGACCCTCTAAGGACAATAGACATGCTAAACTACAAAGATAATATTTTCAGTAGTTATTTAAAAGACTGGTATATTAGTCACGTAATAGTGGCAGAATAACAAGGCTAGCCTACATGAAACAAAATCTTACCTTCTGTAGACACACTCGATTGATGGATTCCCTTAACGAGTCTTCCATTTGCCTAAGTTGTTCCAAGTTATTTATCTTATCTAGATTACTCCAATAGCTGAAAATATTGCAAATGAAACAATATTAGTACATGACGCCCACTCAAAACTTTCACCACCTCCAGTATATGCGTGAGTTTTATATAGCAATATCTGTGCGTTGTGGTCATGTTAGTGCTGGAAAAGGGAAAGTCTGGGAAGAAACTCAGTAAAATTCAATGACATGACAGGAACTGTTCAAATGTATAAAGCAAGCCCCTGTCGCTAACTTTCTCTATGAGAGGGAAAATTTGTACATTCAAGAGAAGTCAACTAGTATAATGGTTTACAGATGCTTTGAAAGCCTATGGAGAGTCCAAGTTTTGACAAAAAATTAATGTAAAATCCACATTCATAAATGGTAGAATGTAGTATTACACAAAAGACGTTCTTTTTGAAGATTTCTCTATAAGAGCATAGAAATAACCAAGTTCCTACAAGAGCATTTTTGTGACAACATGTAAATTAGAATATGTGGCATTTGCGCCATGGTACAAAGGAATTTGACAGAATCCAAATGCGCAAGAAAAAAGATACATACGCATGTTATATAGGGGCATAGAAATAACTCAGTGGTTGCAAAGCACTAAGGCAGAAAGGTTGAGACCAAATGAATAATAATTCGGAAAGATAGCAATAAGATAACACCAAAAAGAAAAAGAAATACTTTAACAACCAAAAGCTCCAAAGTTGCACCTCAGTCTTTGATGCACTTCTGCATGCTGAGATTGTAGAACTCTCACTTGATGAGTTAATTCCTGAAAATGGCAATTCAGCTCAGGACATTTTGGCTGTTTAACTTCTAGGTTAAGATTCTGAAGTTATTATTAACCATGATGATGTTTATAGAGAAACTGTACCTCCGCTGTTTGACTGCTGCAAGAAGGAAAAAGAAGAAAAGTCAGACCCTTTAAAACCTCCTATAAAGTTGATACTTTGATAAACACAACCACGGAATCACGTACCTTGAACCTAAGAAATCTTGTATTTTTACATCATGATCCAACTTCTTGAAGGTTTTCTTCAGAACCTATGTTTTAAAACAAAATAGGACTTTAAGCATCAGCTAAAGTTGAGAGACAACATCAGATATGCACTTGATGCAACAAAAGTAGTATACGTAGAAGATTATGAGAAGAGCAGGTCATCTTACTTCAAGGCTTTCCAACTTCCTGCTCAATTAAATGAGAACAAATGTTAGCTCATTTACTACCAACAAGAGAAAAATGAAAATCATTAACTTCTGTAAATATTTTGGCAAACCTTTTGGCTCTTTCTTGTGGGCTAAGTTGAGCAAATTTTGTAATCACCTCCTCCAGATTGCTGTAAAAAATAACCAATATGTAGAATTATTAAAATCCTGATGTTGATTTCACCACTGCTTTTGAATTTTATACAATTAAAAAAGGAATTTTATATTGATATCCAACAAATACATGAGATTCCTAGAAGTTGGCCTCTTCTACATAATAAAAAGAACTCAATACATCTGTTCCAAGTTCCAATGGTGGATCAGGTTGGAAAGAAAAATAAAATTGTGAAAGTAGGATAACATGTTATGAAACTGCCCAAAGTTATTTAACTTACGAATTCATGCTACGTAACCGCATAGTACGAATAAGGTAACAATGAAGATTCAATGTAACCATCGAGGTACAAGCTATCCCAACACATTACATGATCTAACTACCAAATTCAATTCCACTAAAACTAGGCCTTAAGAGTTAACAGAAAAAATTCCAAGCATTGATAGACAGGTTGTAATGCTGCTATAAACTGCATAATCATGATTTAAGGAGAATGTATTTCCACATTCTTTATTCCCAAAAATTTCAACAAAAAAAGTCCCTCTTATTCAAAATTCACCCTATTGAAGAAATGCTGCAATGTATGAACTCAAATCTAGAATATCTAAAATTCTTAATTTCATATATGAAATATGCCCTTTTCCCCCTCCTACAATGTTCCCTTCATATTATCATATATACCCTAAAATTAAGCAAGTCAGATAAGTTTTTGCTTGTGAGGAGACTTCCTTGTTCCTTAAATAATACTTAAATAGAATCATGCGCACGATTCATGAGATACATTATGTATAAAAACAATATCTCATTATCATCATTTTTTTTCCATTCTAAAAGACGATTTGCAGCCATAGCAAAGGTTGTCTATGTTTCTTGAGATAAAAGGCATAAGAATTATCAAAATTGGCTGTGACTCATACACTAACCAATGCCTAGTATACCAAATACCAATCACCATTGTCTCATAGAAAGGCATGCACATTATAATAGAGTTTCTGGTTAGTACTTCCTCAAAGTCATAAACATTGCAACTCAGTAGCAACAATTCCCCTCCCAGTAATAGTTTTATGATTATTAATAAAATTACCTGCGCTCTCCTTGTAGTAATGTAGGTTTTCCAGTAGGAGAAAACATGAGAAGGGCAATAGGGATGTCACACAGTATTGATAATTCCTTAGCTTTCTTTAAAATCCCACTTTTCCTTTTGGAATAAGTCACTTGCCGGTTGCTTGTGCTCTCCAATTTCTTTATCTTTAGTTTAACTCTCCCCATCCTGCATTCATGTTTTTAAGTATCATTATATGATAATAATGAATCATCATCCCATAGTATATTATACATACAAAATAACACAATGATTCATTGTTATAAAATTATGAAGAATGCATTAAGGAAACACACTTAAATGATCCAAAACATCATATACACATTGAACCTTGACAACGAGGTAAAAATTACAATATTTCCAGGTTTTGATTTTTAAACTTTTTTTTTTTTTTTAAATAAAGAAGGAAAAGAAAGCATCAAGGAAACCCAGATGCAAAAAACGAACCTTGTTGAGACACTGAAGACGTTTTTTTTTAAGGGGGGATAATGAAAAGAGAGGAAGGTGTGAGGTAAGTGAAGAAATGAATGAAGAAAAAAGGGGAAGACATAGAGAGAGAAAGAGGGAGAGAGAGATTGAGGGACATGTAAAAGAGATAAGGAATTGTTGAAGAGACGACGGGTGTAGCTGTTATTTCGGTGGACAATTTTTTTGGGGAACCAGACAAGCTGCTTCTTCTTCTTTTTTTTTTTTCTTTTTTTTTTTGGTTTTTTTGTTTAGGAACGATATTTGAAATTGGACGGACGGATTTCTCATAACCATTGTTGCCACCGTTTGCATTTCTTTGCAACAAAGACAAAAACAAAAAACCCCTCTCTCTGTTCCATTCAGCTTCTTTTGCCACGTTTTTGTTTTGTATCCACGACTCCATCCTAATCCGGACACTTTATTACCTACGAAAAACAACAAACTTTACCACACACCACCCCAACCATTTTATTTACTCTATTTAATTTAATTTGATAAATAATCTCAAAATTAATTTAACTTTACTTTAAAAATATTTTTTTAATTATTTTTCCCTTCCTCCAAATTTATGAACAATTTAAATAAAATTCATTATTTTCCTTTCTTTTTTAAATTATAGTAATATTTTTTTAGGTATGATAAATAAACCTAGAAACAAACTTACACAATGAAAAAATGACATGTATCACTTGTTAATCAATCAATAATAAACAAGTGGTACATGTCATTTTTTTATAATATAAATTTATTTTTAGGTTTATCAATCATTTTTGCAAAAATAAACATGTGCATCCTATCCTAATATTCGTTCAAGTCCTCGTTATAATGCATGCTTAAGTGAATTATTAGTTTTTTATTTTATTTTACGAGAATATATTATAGCATTACAATTTTATAATCGCAATTTTTCATTAAAAAAACCATTCTCATTAATGAAGAAAAAACTTAGATAATCAAAATATATATTATTTATATTAAGAACAAAAAGTGAAAAAAACAATAAAAAATATTAAATATTAGAAAAGAAAATATAACAAGGACACAAGAGGGAGTAAATCTTTTTTTTTTTTTTTTTTTTAATCTTTTATCCTTCGTCTTCCCTCCGATTTCTTCCTAAAAGAAAATAAATGGTTATCCGAAACAGCAGTGGATGAGGAAATGAGTTCTTCTTCTTCATCTACTGCGAGCAGCAGAGACGAAAGGACAAGAAGCAGCAGAAGAAGCCGCACTCCACCGCGCTCATCCTCCCCGCTCAGGGACCGATCCAAAACCGCATCCTCTAGGTTATCTCGTTCATCTTCTGCCACTCTCTTTGAAGACCTTAGCCTTAACCCTAACCCTAATTACAACCCTCGGAGCTTCCCCTACACCGTCAAGCAGCAGTGCTGGGACAAGGCCGCCGAGGTCAAGGGACGGGACCCCGACCGCTGGCGCAGGGATTCCCTCGGTAACATCGTCTTTCGCAAGCTCGTCGGCTGCCCTGGTTGTCTTTGCCACGACTACGATCACATCCTCCCTTATTCCAAGGTACTACTACTACTACTCTATTATTATTATTATCATTGTTGTTGTTTCATATAAATGTTTATTTTTTAATTTTTTATCAACTTCAATATATGATCAAACTTTTTTCGGAGAAGATAGTATTGTGCATTTTAATCTGCATGGTTGAAGAAGAAGCATATTGATGAAGAAGCAGCTTCAATCCGAAATTGCTGTCGGCTTCTTTTCATGAATCGCAATGGTTGTCCCTGTTGACGCCATGCTTAATTTCAGGAATTATCATTTTAGCTTGTGAGATATCTGCAGTTATGTTTTGACAGAGGAAAAAGTACGAGACGGGGGGAGATGATGAGGGATTTCAAGTGATTCTCCAAACCCCCGTCCTATTCATTTTTGTCAATGTTTTAAAGTTCCGTAAAATTTATATTATTGGATATCCAAACAACAAAAGAAGAAAATAGTTACCCAAAAAAATGATTCCTTAAACCCTCCTGCAATGAATATATACGTGTGTGAGTGTGTGTGTGTGTGTGTATTACATTCCTTTCTATTCCTTTTTCCTTTGGTTTCTTCCCTTCCCTTACATCCTTGTATATCCTGATCATCATGGCATCATGGAGTTACCAAACTCATTCACTGTTCTGGTTTTGTTTTTCTTTTTGCTTATTTTTCGTGTGGGTGTTTTGTGAACTTCAGGGAGGGGAAAGCACTTTGGAGAACTGTCAAGTTTTACAGGTATGGTTATTAACTCTCTTCATTTCTCTGTTTTCATTTGGAGAAAGAACATGGAAGGGGCTTAGGACATATTAGGGCTAATGTAATTCGTTTTATTAGATAATAAAGTGCTTTACAGGTATATTTCAACTGAGAGCTTCCTGTTATACTACAATGATACAATAAACTTGTTGCAAGCATTTATTTATCTATTTTTTGTTTACATCAGTGAGCAAAATAGGTTTATTGTTGTCAAGTGCCATTTGCTTAATTGGATACAGAGTTAGTTAACCCATATCTTCTAACTTATTGTGTTTTTGATTTCCAACTTTCTAGGGATGAATCATACAAGGGTTGCCATTAATCTTACAAGACTATTGAACAATTTTCCTCTTCCAATTGATTTGTTCATGTCAGCTTTCATGTAGTTTAGTTTAGGAACTTATCTCCTTGTTAAAGTATGGTTCAGATGGCAAGCACTATTTTATTTTCTGAACAAATATAATTAGTAATGTATTTGTTTTTCTATTTGATTTGATAAAAGTTTCTATCCATCTTTTTTCAGGCAACAGTTAATCGATCAAAGGGTAATCGAACGGATATGTCCAAATCTGAACTTATTCAGAAGAGTCGTTATTGCAAGGTTTCAGGTATGAAAATAATGATTATATTATCTTAACTATTAATTGGAACTTGCTGATGGAGTGCTGGATGTATTACAGACCGTGATATGGATCTCCTGGAAATATCAGCCTACGGCAATGTCCAGCGCGGACCAGATTCTGGGGGTTGTAGAATCCAATGACATTTTTATCCATCATAATTTATTGGATGGTTGATTGGTTGATGAGGGTTAGATGATGACCTTGTAGCTATCGATCTTCACAAATCTTGGGAGGCTTCATTTGCTGTATTGACAATTTGAAACTGCAAAGATCTCTCAGAAATTATATAGATTTAGATCTAAATAGTCTCCTGGAGGATTTGGTTTTTGGGAAAATATTATGGCCAAATTTGATTCGTGTATCTGATTTTACTTTGTAAAAAAAACCTTCGTTGGGACAACATTGAAAGTTGAAACTACATTCAGTACACTTTGAATCACAATGTCCTCAACGGTTTATTTCCCTTCCTCTCTGTGTTGTGGAGATGGTCAGATTCTTTTTGCTCAGGCTTAGCATCCTACAATTGCCATCAAACTTTTGAAGCTTTGCATCAGCGTGAATCTATGACTTTTGCCTGATTTGAACAAAGTCAGTCTTAGAATTTCGTTATGAAACAGGGCTATCTTACATTTTTCTTTGTTGCATTTCTTATAGAGTCAAGATTTTTTCAATTTCTTAAGGAAATGAATAATATTTTAGTTTTTTAAAATAATTTAACAATATTTTAAAATATTTAAATTAAATATTGTTAAAAACATTAGTTATCATTGGATGTGAAGATAGAGAAAAAAAAAAGAAGAGGAACGCCTTTCTATCAATATCAAAGAACAATGCTATTACGTCTAGACCTTTTTTAACTTACCTTTTTTAGCTGAGCTCTTCTGTTTTTTTTTCTTTTCCTGTTTCCTTTTTTAGTGGAATGTTTGATTTTTTTTTCTCACTCCGTTAATGCACAAAAACAAGTAAGATACATATGAATCAATGTTACGATGTGAACAGCAAGCTTTTGTCTTTCTGAGTGCTAAGTGGATGTTTTCTTATTTAGCATTGTTTGTGTCATTCTTGTTCAAAGCAAAGAATAGTCACAATTGTACCCAACAACGAAAATAGCTTTGACATTATATACAAGTTCTACACAAAATTTGCATTTTTTTTGTCGTGAAATTATTTTACAAAAGCTCGAACATATGGACGTTTTATCTTTTAAGTAAGGTAATCAAACTTTAGCAACTAGATTAAGTGAGTTCTTAGTGGGGAGTTGACTTTCGAATAGCTCTCCTTGCTACTTTTAAGTCAACTTGGCTATTCTTCCTAAAACCACGTCCTAAGTGACTATGGTGGGCGGTGGCTTACTCTTTTTCTTTACACTTATAATGCAGATGATGAAAAAGGAGGTGAAAGTGGCTGACCAACTGCATGTTTGAAATCTAATGTTAAAGGTTTAAGCACTTTAAACCAATACCAATAGACCTTGAACCTATTGCAATTGCATTGAACCATTTTGTCAAAAATATAAAACCACTCATGTGCTATGTGCCGTTGCCCAATAGCCAAAAGTTGTGAGACAGTTGGTTTTTGACATGGTATCATACAGAGCCCGAAGAGCTATGCTTAAGCTTTTAGGATAACAGGATAAGGAAGAAAATCAACTAAAAAAAATAATGAATAACAAATGATATCTAATTATCTTCTTTCAATTTTTATTGATTTGTGAATAAGGAGTATATACTTTATATTGTAAATAATAAAATCGTAAAATTACTAATAGTCATACATTTAGCATAATCATGAAATTGAAAAACATTCTAAAATTAGAAATACTTTATAAACTACAGTATTTAATTACTTAATTATCTAATTATAATTATCTTTTTTTTAATATGGACTAAATAATCCATTTTACCATTACTTTACCCAACATCCTATCTTAAGACAATTGTTTCAAGACTCATTTGCATATGGGTGGTCTTAAAAGCACGAAGCATTTTCGTAGTGGCCAGCAATTTTGCAATGATTTGTCATGTTCCAATTGCAAGTGATTTAGACATACCTTTCTATCTTACTTTCCCTTTATCTTTCTTTTTGAACAGAAGCTCACTTTGACGTGTTAAACTGGCTAAACGCATTATAATCGGTTGTAATAGATTTAGGCAGTTTATTTGGGTAACCTCTCTATCTTGGTAGTTACTTGATAGTTTGGAGACAGTACTCTTTGGGGGATGAATGTGTGGTTGTTGGCTGCCAAAACTTTAAGGGACTTGGATCCAATACCAAATATCAATTATGACAATGTGAGGGTCTTTTTCAACTCACAGTCCTAAGAAAATGGTACATGAATAATAATACTGCAGAGTACCCTTAAGTTGTGGGTAACACTATGTTTGGAATGAAGGAGGATAGAGATGATGGAAGTTGCAGCAAGCCATTTTCATTTGTCTTCGCTAGAAATTGACCATGATGTGTACTTCCAATTAATTTAATTAACTCTCTCTCTATATATATATCTTTATTGTTTTGGTTCAATTAATAATTGACATTTGGTGTTGGCATATATGCATGTGGAGGAAAAGAAATGAGCAATAGCTTTCTTTTAGCATAGGAAAAGGTCAAAAAGGTAAAAAGGATGAAAAAGTCAAAAGTAGGGTGGCAGCAAGAGGGAGAAGATATCATCAATTGAGTCATTATTTAGCATTTAAGGGTCCATCAGTACTCACCTTATATTCAAAAAGTGTGGCTTGTATTAGATTCAAGCTGGGAAGTTATCTACTTGTTTCCCAGTGCTTGAACGTGATTGGTTAAGAACACGTGTTGGCCCAAGTTTGATGTAACCATTTAAGTGCTGCACAAGGAAAATTCACGGGCAACGTAATTTAATTTCTAAGTAAGGACTGTCATGACACATGATAAGCTACTTATAAATTCTGATCCTTACTGATTATTTTGGCATTATATCATAGCACACCAGTCCTCAACAGTTAAGTCCAATGGTACAGCTGCATAATGGAACACCTGAATTCATTCGATCCTTGATAACTATACAGAACTTTTATTTTTTTTTACAATAAATAAAAAATACTAATATTATAATATGCATGTGTATGAGAAGAATAAGAATTCACTATCCTTAATCCTTGACTTGTTTGAGGTTGTCTTCTTAATTCTGCACTTTTGTTATGGGATCAAAAGGCAGATACCCCTTTCAACTTAAAAGTTTTTTGTTCAGACAAAGAGGAAGCAAGGGAACTATAATCACAAAGAGAAGCGTCCATTTTTTGAACAAGTATCAAAGCATGTACAAAGGTAGGAAGCGGAAGACTTATCTTCCCGTCCATAAGAAAAATACATCACCTCTCGATTTTTATACATAGCAAAGATATTTTCCACATCTAACCAAGTATTTCACATATATTTTATATATGTACATGAACCCAAACTCACCAAACTAAGAAAATGAAAAGGCAACTATTCAAAGTTTCAAATGAAAAGTAAGACAAAATTAGTTCCTATCACACTAAAACTCCTCGTTCTAGTATATTAGTTCCTTTACTAATATACAAGGTCAATGAAGCCAACCAATATAGCCTCATTACTGAGGGATGGTCATGCATGCATCCCTGAAAGGGTGAGTGCTAATTCAGGAGTTCTCATGAAAATCAAGGGATCTAGACAAAGCTGCAGGGTTAGCTCGCAACACCGGAGATGCTTCAATATGACTCTCTTTGTCCTTCTTGGTTGATTGAAAGGCCTTAAACATTCCTCCCCCACTCAATGATTCATTCTTAATTCCTAGAGTTGCCCATATAGAACTCTTTGCAGCATCACTTGGGTCATCAATTCTTAACGTTTTGGGAACCAAAACAGACCCGTTTCTCTGCTTTGACAACGGTTCGTCTTTGTGCATAGGCTCTTGCTTAATGATGTCACCATCCCTCGAGTGCTTCCCCAAAGTCGGAGAATTTGGACCAGGTGATGAATAATCCAAATTCCCTGGCATGGTGCAGTTCCAAAAAGCAGCAGGATAGAATGGTATAGGAAATGCTGCTGAAGGACACAAAGCAGGTGAGGGGACTTGGAAATTCCAAGGATAAGGCCAAGGAACACTAGGAATGCAAGGAACTTGAGGAATGAAACCATTGTTCCCTAGCACCGGTTCTTGGAAGGTACTTTTGTTACTTTCTCCAATGGAACCTGAAACCGTAATGGAAGATGAATTTGAGTAATCAATGCTATCACTATTATTTTCTCCACTTTTGCAAGGAACGGGAAATCTTCTATCCTCAAAGCCATGAAATTCATTTCTTGTCGCACCATTAAGAACCTTTTTGTCTCCGAGATTCATGGCAGATGCCATGGAATCACAAATCGGTGCATGATCTAATCCAAAGCTGAGGACTCTACCATTGCTTTTCAGCATTTGGTGATGATGAATTCCATTAGGAGCATCAATCCTAGCTCCTTGAAGAGCCTCAGAGATTGTGATATGGGGATAATGTGCAGCGGAATTCTTGTTCTTTCGTCGTCCTGCCCCCACAGGTACATTTCTCATGGTGCCACCGGCAGTCCAGTATCTTTGGCACGCTTTGCAGAAATAGCGTGGCTGGTTGACATTGTAGTTGTTGTAGTAACAGAACTTAGTGTCCATGCTATTGCAGCGGGGACATGGAAGTAATTTATCGGGCTTCTTCAGAGTTTTCTCTGCTGAGCTGCTTGCATCGTTTTGTTCCTTCTGCGACTTGTAGCTTTTTGATTTTTCAGTTTCTTCATCTTCTTCTATAGAAGGTGTTTCTGGATTCACGATAGCTTCAGGTGATGTGCCTGAATTCTTACTCATTTCTGAATTTGAAGAAGGATCGGACTCTCGCTCCTTCTCGGTCGCATTTTCAGCTTCTGGATCCTAATAATTTGACAAAATGTTTTGCTTAATCAATGAAACCAAGGTAAGGTATATATAAAGATTCACAATTTTACGAGTCAAGATTTATAATAACCCTTAGGAATCAGGATACTCTCAATCCTGATATCAAGAACAATAGGAAGGGGCAAGTAAGATGATTGAAAGGAGGGGAAAAAATTAATTATGTCACAAGTCCTTGAAGTTTGGGATCCTTTTGCCAAATACCCTTATACATTTTGTTTCAATGTCTGACTGCTTGAAGTTACTTCTGGTTTGTCATATACCCTACCACCAATTCTGACTAATTTTGCTGACATGTTATATGTCATCAAAATTGGTCAGAATTGGTAGTAGGGGTATATGACAAACCCAGAAGTAAATTTGGGGAGTCAGACATTGAAAAAAAAAGTATAAGGGTATTCGACAAAAATACCCCAAACTTCAAGGACTTAAGACATAATTAAGCCGAAAAAATTGATGGTGCCTGTATCATTCAAGCAAGTCTGTTGAAACCTATCAATTACAGTGTCCTAATTTCTTCTTATATATAAAAAGACATATTACTATAAAATACAATAAGGGTTAAGAGTCTAATTTTTATATATGATCCTTTACATAGCAAATAGAGTTATGAAAATGAAAATTTGATTGGTGAAGAGACAAAATAAATATTTGCAGAGAGATTTGGCTACGGGTAGGAGTAAAGAACTGAAGTATCAGAGAGAATTGTTATTAAGCAATAAAACTAACTGATGGGAAAAGAAATAGTAGTAGTCATGTTCCTCGGACAGGCTTAACAAAAATTAGAATTTGATAGAATTATTATATTTTCTATGATCGGTGGATTGTTATTCCTTTTTATGTGAACACGAAAAGGCAGGCGAATAATAAGTAGAAATTGAGAAATGAGAATAAACACGAAATCATACCATGTCTTGGTCGTTTTTGTCATCCTCCAGTGAGTGGTCACCTGAGACGGTAGAAGCATGAATACGATGATCATCAGCAGCAGCAGCAGCTTTTCCATTGGGAAATGAAATATTGTGACCAAAGAGCATAACTGCAGGGTCTCTCATTTTGTAACAGTAAATAGTTGTTGTTGGAAGTGAAGAGTATGTTAGAGGCAGAAGAGTGTTACAGTACTAAGCTAAGGTTGTTTGGTTTGTTTATGTTTATGTTTTTGGTTGTGATGTGAAAGAGAATTGGGTATTGATGAGTGGAAACATATGGAATGGGATTTTGATCCGTTTATGCTTTAAAAAATCAGACTCGGCTGCCACGTCATCGACTCTTTCCATTCTTAACCACATCTTCTTGTGGCCTCTATTTCATTTTCTTTTCTCCCTTACTCCCTGTTTTTCTTTTTTTATTCATTCCCATTTGCTTTCCATCTCACCACTTTTATCTTTTTGCGTCTCTCTCTCTGTTCAAAAAGGTCGTTTCTCTTACGAGTACTGTTGTCAGACTTAGTACTTAGTACTAATATCTAAGTCAATTACGGGAAAATTTGGCATATTGGATTTTTTATTATACTTTTTCAAGACATTAAAGTTTAATTTGTAAAATAAGATATTCGTTTCAATTTTTTTTAGTTTTTTATAACATTCTAATAATAATATTTAAAAATAGTAATAATAATAATATTCTTTTTAAATAATAAAATAATACTCTTAAATAAATATTTTTTCTATTTTATTCTTAAATATATTATCTTGTTATTATAAAAAAATAAAAATACATATTTTTATATTCATATAAATAATTCTAAATATAGAGTTGTTGAAGCAAAGTTTCATTGCATTATTCAGTATTCTTTTGATATTGTAATGGTAACTTTTATTCAATTTTAATATTTAAATATTATTTGGAATTATTTTTATAAATAGTTGGTAATTAATATTATTGAAATTATATTATAAAAGCATTATTGAAATGAAATCGTGTCTAAAAGTATATAATAATGTAATGCCGATGCAAGAGTTTGATATTGTGGTGGAAGATATAAAATGTCTAAATTTGAGTCTAATACCAGAATAATAATGTAACACTGATGTGTTAGAATTTGATGAGTATGATCTTAAAACTCTATTGTGGATGCCCTAAATCAGAATAAACTTAAAATTATAAATCAGTCTGAAATTTTGGAAATGAATGTTGCGTTACTGCATTTCTCCAAAATTTAAAAAAGAGATTACTTAATCTAAGAATTAAAATATATATATATTAATAAGTAAAATACTTTTGGAAAATCAAATTTATTATCCTTAAAATATTAAATCTTTATTGTTTTCAATGCAACATTAATTTATCATTAAGAATTAAAAAATAATAATTTTTATAATTTTTTATCATTAAGAAATTTATACTAAAAATAATCGTTAACATTTGTTTTTTTTTAATTATCACAATTGATATTATTTTTTTATTAATTTAATAAAATAAAATCAATTTGTTTGAATTCATTTTTTTTTCTTACTCATTTGAAATCATTTTAAAAATAATCGAAGCACGTATTATAATTTATAGTGCTATATATTTATTATATTTTGAAACTATATATTTACTTTAATTTATGTCTTTTTTATATAAGAATTTTTCTAATATATAGATGTTTAGGATAAATTAGTATAAGAATTATCCAATTGTTTGAAGTTTGTTATATTCCTTTCGACTTAAAATATTATCTTTATGTAGTGCAATTAATCAAATTTAAAAAATATTTTAAATATTCTTTCCATTCTAAAAAATGGTTAAAATGTAAATAAAATTGTCACAACAATAAATAAAAAAATGCTTTGAAATTGTATAATATTATTATGTTCAATAATAAAAAAAATACATGTTAAATGTTTAAAAAAATGAGAGTTTACTCATTAAATGTCAATAGTTTATGATTGTTGATATTTTTTTTGTCCATTAATTATAATGAATATGAGATTATGTGATTAATGAAAAAAATTCTGTAATGCAATTGTAATTTGTGTTAAAAAGTGTTTCCCTAATATTTTTTACGATTCAAATTTATTTATTTATTTTGACAAAGGGAGTATTTAATACTCCAAAAAAGAAACTATTTTTTTAAAGCGGGGAGAGAAAGTGTCGTAACATTTTATATCTTACAATATCACTTGAGCTGCTTTTGGAGTCATGAGAGAACTTCTTGTTTTGTACTATTCAAAAATTAAATAAAATAATAAAAATAAAATTATTTAAGGAATGCTTTATTGATTAATGTATAACATATTTGCATAAAAAATTATCTTACTAAAAGTACTTGTGTACCCGTTAAACTCTTTTTGAAAGCTGTTTAACCCATGCTTTAAAAGCTGTTCTTTTTAAAAAGGTAAAAACAATGAAAAGAAATTATGTTTTTTTTATTCATAAAAGAGAAATGATGTTTTCCACTTTCTTCTCTTTTTATGCTTTTAGATTCCTAACTCGTAGAATTGCAATTTAATTTGTGGCGATATATATACTGTATGTATATGTTTACCTGAGAATATCAATCAAATTGATTATTCACTGTCACTTTGATCGAAAGAATCATAGTTGTTTTGTTTATTTTTATACTATTTGTTTAACAGTTAAAAGGAAAGTCATGTAACTCCAAGACAATAAAAAAGCTCCATACAATACAAAAACAATAACTGATCCATATTCATACTATGTGATCAAACGCCCACATAATACTAGGTTAAGTTGTTAATCCTTTTTTTTAAAGGAAGTTCTAAATTCTTCTTAAATGTTTCTGTTGTGATTTTTCTTGATTTTTCTACATGAGAAAATAGAGAATGCATCGACAGTGTAAAGTTTTTTACACAATCAATGCATCATTCATCATTCATTTGTTTATGGTCGTTGACTTTTAGATTAAAGTAATACAAATGAATAGTGGATGATGAACTGATGATGTAAAAAACTTTAAACCGTCAATACATACTCATTAATCTCTTTCTATATTACTGCGATAACCTCAATATGATCTATTTTTTTATTTAAAATTTTTATTGGTTTTCTTCTTACATGCCTAAACCACCTAAAACTAAAGTAAAATTATCCCCATTTTTTCTCTGAAATACCCATTTCAACTTTCCAAATATTACTAAATTCTTTTATAAAATTCATTTACTCATTCCGTCTCATTATCTTGGTAAAAAAATGCAAAAAAATTGTCTCATATTAAAGTAAAAAGATAATGAAAAATATTTAAAATTGTATATTGTATCAATGATTGATAAGTAAGTAAAAGACACATTTAAAGGATTTTGTTGAAGACAATATTGCAATATGTATTAATTGTAATGATGTGAAAATTTATGTAATAAGCAATTTATAATTAATGAGTGAATCATATATTATATTAAAAATAACATTTTCTTATTTTCATTGATTAGTCAAAATTTAACCAAAATAATGGGTGGGAGGGAGTACATTAACCACCCACAGTGGTCCTATCGGTCCTGATCGAGATGCGGCTCCCGGTGAATTTATGATATCTTTTTTTTTTTTTTTTGTGAACAGGAGATAAAAAGAAACAAGAAACAGAAACAAGAAAAGGGAAACAACTACATCCCTCTCAGCACAAAAGAGCCAGCTAATTAACAATCTTTTTTTTTAATATCATATTTTTTTAAACTCTAATTCTTTTTCCGCAAATTATGGTATCTTTTTAGTGCATATGAAACAACATTTCATTTAAAAAAAATAAAACATTCTTTTTTTTTTTGATAAAAAACGGGGCATCAAGGCCCAAAATAAAACATTCTTTAATTAGTCTTTTGCAATACAATATATGGCCTAATTAAGTACTGAAACTAACTGAAATGGAGATTTTTTTAGTTTTTCTTTATATATTTCGATTTCGTTTTCTCAACAAAATTCTTCTGTTGATGAAAAGCTCAATTTGACTCTCAACAAGTGGCAGACCTGTGTTTTGGAAGCAAGTGTCTAAGTAACAGTGAAGGGAAGAGATATACATTGTTGATAGATTGAAAAAACACAAAGGAAAGCGAAGATCGTGGCTAAACTAAAGGCTAATTTAGTTATGGATTTTCTTAACCTCAGCCCTAAGGCCTTAGGATAAGTACCTTCAAGTTGTTATTATTTTTTGAAAAAAATAAAAGTATAAATCATTTGATTTATTTAATGCATCATTTTCAAGAAATAATAACTACTTTGGACCATAAGGATTGAGGTTAAGAAAAACCCTTTAATTAATTTAGAAGAGAAAGAGAAAATTAAAGGACCAACTGAAAAAGATTGATGTGCCTCCTTAGACACATAAGCTCCATGCATTTTACAATTGATCTCCTTTCTAACCCAGATTATGAAAGTTGAATAAATGGAATTTTAAATATGCACTCAATTCACACGTGGCGCTTGTTAGCCTTTGCACCTAACTCGTTTCAACTTTAAAAACCTGCCTTTCCTAAAGAGAACACGTGTCCGAGTCCAACAAGTAACGATTTTAATTAAGGAACTAAAGTATGCTAAGAGAACATTAAACTAAGATAGATTAACACTAATGTTTTTTTGATGATGCAAGGGGCGGCCGCGTGGGCGGTTGAGGATCAGAGTCACTTAAAAACCCGCTTTTAATTTTAACAATCTTCCAAAAGGTTGATTAGGACTCGCATTGAATTTAGTTATTATATGCCCCTAATTATAACTGGAAATGTAAAACAAAAGTACGGTGACAAGCTAACATAACAAATTCAACTAGAGGACCAAAGGATTATTTTTGTTATGAAGAGGATAAACTACATACCAAAATATCTTCGGCATCTCTTTTCAATTCGTTTATTCTAATATATGAAAAACTTTTTAAGTGTGAATTCCTACAACTATCAATCACTCTCCTTTGATTCACCATATTTCATTCGAACCGTCGACTTTGAGATACCACTGTTGGATCTTTCATTGGGGAGGCTCTAATTATCGCAAAATCACATTGCTTCAAGGTAATGAGAAGTGTGAGGAGCCATTTATAAGTAAAACACCACATCTTTAAAAAAAAAAACCTTAGGGTAATAATGTAAGTAATGGGTCTTACCACTTTATATATCCTCTTGATTATTCCATCTTATCCATTCAATGTAGGACTTTAACTCACATTTGAATATCCAACGAATTCATGATCATATAATAATTTATGCATAAATGAAAGAGGTTAAACATCAATAAGAATTGAAAGGTTCATGATCATTTGAAGCTCATGTGATGCCATAATAGAAATTGAAAATTGTTTGTTTACAAAATATGTGTGAAAGTCCTCTAAATAAAAAAAATGTGAGAGAGTGTAAGAAAATGAATGAGAAAATTGCAAGAAACAAAAGGAAAGTTGAGAGAAATTTTTTTTTTTTTTGATAGAATCTTATGGATTATAGAATTTCTTTGTTGAAATGAGCTTAGAGTCCAAGAGGCAAGAGATATATATTTATAGTAAGCGCTAGCTCTAACCGTTAGCACAGGCGCACAGCTGGCATTTCTAGCTGGTTGATTTAGTCTTACATGCTTGGTGCACAAGAGTCATTTTACAGGTTTATATTCAAACAAATATTGCAGTGCATGCAACGGGATGAGATCATGTCCATTTTTTATTTTTTTTTATATTTAATGATTGTTATGTTTTTAATAATATTAATTTAATATTTTAATTTATTGCTAAATTATTCAACGCTATTTTCTCAAAAAATGAAAAGTATCCTAGATATATTGTTTGCCAATGCCTATTTCATTTCCTTATTGGTCAAAGATATCACGTGATGATGTTGATTAGAAATGTTTTTCTTCTTCTTTTCCTTGTCATCAACTAGATATTTCGTAGATTTTGCTATTTTATAGTAAGTTCATAAAAGGCCTATATAGATTTCCAGAAGGCAACAAAACAAAAGAAATCAATTACTGCAACCTTGTAGCCATGGTGCAGCTCAACAAAAAAAACTTATTGTACATTAAGAAAACTCTGTGGTCAAGAGGGATAAAGACATTACAGTATTATCGCATAACTGGTGGGTTAAGTATGTGATACAGACTGGAAGGTATAGGTAAATATAATTAAGAAATTAAGAAGTTTCCTTCTTATCTTATAACAATAACAAAGTGTGTATATGACTGACTATTAAGACACACTCTAACCATAAATAGAAAATATGTTTAAAGACACTTGCTGTCACAAATGACAAGCAATTACAGCATTAGGCAAGAAAATCTTGTATCATTGGTCATCTGGAGAAGGAGCAGGAGCTGGTGCTTGTGAAGGAGCATCATCATCAACAGGTGCTGGTGAAGGAGCACCTGTTTGATGAACTCCCAGTCCAAATTTCTTGATGAGCTCATTAGCAATTAGCTCATTAGCACTGTCTGTTGGGTGGTACTCATCCCAGAACACATACTTGCTTCTATCTTTGCATAGTGTTGATGCAGGTACACATGTTAGGGCCGGTCGAATTCTCCCAAAGGAACAACATGGTGAATCTGAGTTTTGGAATCCTACAAAACGTAAACATGATTCCAATGGTTATGCTTGTAACACTCAGCAGCAAAGCACACATGCTGATATATATTTAATTTTTTATTGTTTCTTAATGCATGTTGCTAAGTCTTCAGAAAGCTAAGTAAGCATACTAAATTCTTATGATTTATGGACATTATATGCATTGTGCTTTCATTCTTTTTAAGTCTCTCATTTAGATAATTGACAATGGTGTACTGGCATGAAAAGTAACAAAATAACTTACCATACTTATTTGGATAGGTAATCACATCATAAACTACATCATAGGCATCTCCAAATTTAAAGTTTGAATTAGGAAGTTCCTTCACCAAGTCATCTATTAACTTGTTTGTAGCTTTGTTAAACTTTAAGGCCAATTTGTTTGTTTTTTCTTGACAATCTCCAGTTGTAGTAAGCACCCTCTGAAGGGGAATGCAGCCCATTGGACCCAGCCCAAAAACTATCATCTGCCTTGCTCCTAAGCTATGAAGTATCTAAACAGAAACACAGCATAAATTGAAAATATTTTTTTATTATTTGGTGCAGCCACAACAAATAATAATAAATGAAAGAAATCATCATGTTATAGTAAACTAAATAAACCTTCAATTGTTTTCTTAGAGTTCCTACTAAGTAGTCCATGAATGTTTCATCATTGTATGTCCATGAATCACTGTAAAGAGGCATCAAGTAGTTGTTGATGAAGTCATTGCTCCCTAAAGCAACAACATAATTGGATCCTTTGAAAAATTCCTCTGCCTTCTCTTTTCCAATCTTGGTTCTAATTAGTTCTTGTGTCCCCTGAAACAGCTCAATTTGTTTGTAGAGAGAAAACCTTTGGATCTGCAAGAGGCACAAATTTTTCATCCAGAATATATATCAGTGACTTGCTATGCTTGTTTAATGGTGGTAATATAATAAGACACAATTGACATTTGTAACTCACAAAATAGGTGCCAGTTTCATTCAAGATGCCGCCACCCCCGGAAGCATAGTTCACTCCATTTTCTAGTATAACATCAGCAGTTAAAGAAGGGTCCAGGAATGCAGGAGGCCTAGGGAGGCCTAACTTGTCACCTGAAAATGTACACCATCAATATGATTAGTTGATTACAGCCAGCAACAACCTAAAATCGTGTTCTTCTAATAACATGACAAAGACTAATTTCTAATTTGATCGCACATTTGCTTAACTTCAGCTCAATATGAATAAGGACGCCTAGTGTAGGACTCGCACCTATTGGGGTCTGGTGATGGCATATGTACAAGTACACAACCTTATCCACATCCGGAGAAATTTAACACAACATGAATAACCTCAGAAAATCAGAGCTAAACCTTTGCAGCATCATGGGTTTGAACTACATTATTATGCACTCAAAATCAAATGGGAGCAGTTTTTCTTATTTGGCTAAAGAATCTTGTTAAACAAAAAACCAAGTAGCCACATTGTGTATGCTTCTAGTAAATTCGCCTAATTACATGCTGAAATGATCAATTAAGTAAGTTTTGCAATGTCTAGATGTTGCTAAAAAATGAAAAGATTACCTATTATATCAGAAACTGTGCGACCATTACAGAACCTTCCATTAGGTAACCCATTACCCATATCTATACCATACCATGGGAGACTTGCTTGAGCAAGGCTTCTAGGCAGGTACCTGTTATTTCCAACATCAGAGAGTGAGTCTCCAAAAATGAACTGCACAACCTTGCAATTGAATCCTTCTAGCACAATTCCTAAAATGGTGACTGCAATAACAACAAGTGCCAGATTGAGCTTCATGTTTGTCTTGTAAGTTACACCTCTTTGCTCATCCTAAGGGTGTTAATCATTTGAGTCGGTATTTTATAATAGCAAGAAACTTTCAAATCATAGGATGTCACTACCGTAGTACAGTTTGGTGGCCACAATCAGAGAAAGTGCCATGAGCATGCAAAATTGGGAAGTAGATCGTTTGATATACCAACTTTTACTGATTCAAGCCTAACTTCAACTACCCGTATATACTTTGTCACAAAGTTAGCAAGATACTAATTTATAAGTTCATAAATGTTTCCAGAATTTTGTGCATGCTGCAACTCGAAATCTAATCACAAAGAATACGAATTAAGAGTTGGAAAAAAAAAGGGTGACCCTTCAAATTGAATTCTCAACAAACATAGTCGGATATCCTTGGAGTGGATTGTCAGGGTGAGTTCACCAAACAAGAGAATATAATTTCACTCAAAATCCCTACTAATGCCCTACTATATTTCCTTTCAAAAAAAAAAAAAAAAAAAACCCTACTACTTGCACATCACATTCGAAAATAGAGTGTAACGATCCTATCAAATTTGATATTTGAAGAAGATTACAAATTTAATTAATCAAATTATATTGGTCTGGACGTAACTAAATATAAATGGTTTGAATGTTTGATTATGTCTGACTATCCACTAGTTAAATTTATTTGAAAACTTAAAAATTCTTTTTTTTTTTTTTAACAACTACGGAGTACAAATGCTTCCAATCAACAACTTTATTAAATTAAACAATAATGTTAACAACTACATCCAAGCATTCTTGACAAAATAAAAATTCAAGTAAGCCCCAACATAGCTACATAATTTACAAAATATATTATAAAATGATAAAAAAATAATAATAATGAGTTATCGGTTCGATCATCGCACTTTCAAAAGTTGTGAAACTATAAACGGAATTATTGAGTAACGGTTTGAAAAAAAAAATGACATAGACCAAATGGTGTTAGTCCCCAAACCCCATTTTTATCCCCCCCAAACCCCAATTTTTATTTTATTCCATTTTCACCCTTTTCTTCAATCCCAAACCCCAAACCCCAAACCCTCCACCAACACCACCTCTCCTCCTCCACCAACATCAACTCTCCTTCTCCACCTCCACCAACACTACCTCTCCTCCTCCATCACCTCCCTCTCCTTTCATTTTTTCCCCATTGATCTACCCCGGCCCAGAGTTAGGGTTCCCTTTCTGCAGATCAATCAATCAAACAAGTGGGTGAAAGCTTCTTGAATCAAATCAATGGAGAAGAAGCAATTACAAGTGGGTGGTTCACCGATAAAGCAGTTAGCTTGCTGCAAGTCCTTCGCACCCTCTCCAAGTCATGGCTTCTCTCTCTCTCCACTCCCCTTCCCTCTCTCTCCACCCCCTTCAGTTTTTTTTTTAAAAATTTTCGGTACTGTACAAAATTCCGACACACCCGTGACCCACTGGGTGTGTCGGAATTTTGTACAGTACTTATTATATGAAAAACTGAAAAAATTCCGACAAACCAGTGTCGAAAATTTATAATTTTTCCGACACGGGATAGTCGGAAATTGTACAGTTAAATTAAAAAAAAACAGAAAGAGAAGAGCTTTACCTTGAAGAAAAGATATGAACGTCCATTGACATAGATGAGGGGTTTGAGGTTTGGGGTGGGAATTTTTTTTTCCCTGCCGTGTAAGGTGAACAATGGGGTTTGTGGTTTGGGGGTGGGAAGGTGGAAGCTTTTGGTGGAGGGTTTGGGGTTTGGGGTTTGGGATTTGGGGGTGGAAAGGTAGAAGATGAAGAAGGGGCAGTTTTAACTTTACACCATTAAAATGGGGTTTGGGGATAAAAAGGGGATTTGGCGACTAACTCCCTTCAAAGTTCGAACCATTGGTTAGTGGTCCAGTAGTCTAATCCAAGACCACTTACAATCTTTCTTATTCATTATTTTATCAATCCATTTTATACATAACTCATAAGAATTAGTTATTATTGAATTTAAAAAGAATTATCATAGTTAGTTTACCACGAAATATATCACCATCCCCTTAAAAAAATTTTACTTTTTTTGGTACTAAAAAAAGGTTATAATCTTATTTACTTAATATTATTAATATATTGACAAAATAAATGACATACTTAAATTTTTGAGAGGATATTCATTATATTATGTAATGTTTTTAGCTAGAATCTTGTGTGTTTTAAAATGGTTAATTAAGTTTATAATCTTATAAATAGATCAATTTTGTATTTAGTTTTGAAAATGTTTTTGCAATATTTTAATCCTTGCAAAATTCAAAAGTTTGTAATTAGTTCATCCATCTATTCAGTTTAGTTAAGTAATACTAATGTGATAGACGGAAGTTCGCGTTAACACTATGGCCGGTGAATTTCTTAAAATTTTGTATTCAATAAACACAGGAAAAATATGAAAATAATTGGAAAAGATTTAAAAAATCGAAAGTGATGAAAAAAAATATATTTCCCATAATTTATTGCATATAAAAAAGGCTGCGTTAATTAGTGTATAAAGGCACTTTTTAAGGAATACAAATATAATAATTTATTATTAAAAAAATTAAGTCAAGCATTTCTCAATATACAAAACACATTATTTTTCTATGCAAAACTATATTTTTTGTCTTCTTAAATAGAGTAATATCCTAAAAATACTTGTTAACATTCTTAAAAAAAAAAAAATCACGTGTCATAAAGACATTCCCAAGCGGACTTAAAATGGGAATGCAAGAATCCTACTTCTCTAAAAGTAAACTCCACCCAAAATTGAGTATTTCATGTACAAATTGACTAACAAAATTTTATTTTTCCCTGTCAACCCCGGGAAAATAAACTTTATCTCTCCACCTCTTTAAATTTATGAATGAATTTAGAAAAAGTTTTATTTTAAGTGTAATGGTTGAAAACCTTCAAAATGTTAAGTCAATTTAAAAAGAAAAAAAATCCTTTCAGTCTGAAGTATAAGAAAATATAATTATACATATGTGTATTTTGTTTAAAATATAAAAAAAAATTAACTAATTTTCTTAAATTTTGTTTCATTCTTAATACTATTTTCCTAAAACATTCATAGAAAGTTATTATTTCATCTAATTTTTTTCATTTCCAATATTATTTTTTTAAAATACCTTTATTTTTTATAAAATTTAAAAAAATTAAATACTACTCCCTCTGGTCCTATATATAGGGCAACATCTAGAATAAATTTTTGGTCCTATATATAGGGCATTTTATATTTCTTATGCATCATTAATTGTTTTTTCTTTTTTTTTTGCCCTTATTAAATGCTTTGATTATCTATGTTTTTTTTATTCATTAATGAATGTAAACTTTTCAAGTAAAGTGAAAGGGGTAAAATTGTAATGTTACGATATATTCTCATAAAATTCACAAAACTAACCACTTTCCTTGGTCCAGGGAATACGGTTAAGTATGCCCTGTATATAAAACCGGAAGGAGTATCAAATACAGTAATTTTTTTAATGAATGTAATTTTAGTTTTTTTTTTCCTTATATTCCGCTAAATAGAAGGGTGTGTACTCTCAATTTCTTAACCATTGCACTTACAAGTAACAAATTTTTTTTATTAATAGACTTTGTTTGTTTGTCCATTACTTCTTTTCATTATTACTCCGGTAATACGAAGTTGTGATAGCGGGCTGGTACAAAAAGAAGATAATATGGGCTACAAGCCCAAACGAAAAGCTGGAGCACCTTCTTGGGTTAAGGATTTTTATGTTGGCCCTTTTTAATCTTATCATATCAGTGTCATTTTATCTTAGCAAGTTATTTTCAATTCCCTAAAATGGAGTGTCACCTTATGCGTGGACCCATCTTGTACTGCATATAAAAGGCTTTGTCCTTGTTACGGAAAGGAGCAGAAAATATCTGAAATATTTTATTATTTTCTTTAAATTTTGTTCTTTCCCTTTCCCTAGAGAACCCTAATTTTTCTGAATATAAAAGTGTTACCCTATCATTTTGGTGCTTTCATCTCCACTATGCCTCCCACACCAGCTGATAGACAGGTGGATGAAACCCTACTTGATATTTTTGTTGAAAAACTCCGAGATTACCAAACCCAGCAAGATGCAAGGCATGATGCCCTACTTGCTGCCCTTACTAGTCTCACTGATAGGGTAGCCACCATCAACCAACCTAAGCCTGATCCACCACCCCCTTCATCCCCTCCCCACCACTCACAAATGCCCCCTACAACCCTTACCCTAACCCCATTTTCTCACCAACTACAGCAACAAACACTCCCACCTCACTATCAGTATTCACCCCCACCTATATACCCTCCCAACCCCCAACCTAGTCCTCTTTTTGCATCTCCTCCCTTATTTACCAACCCACCTGCCCAATCTTCCTTCCTACGTCCCTCATTTTCCACCCACCAGCACCATGTTCAACCTCCACACATTAAACCCCCTAAACTTAACCTCATTCCTTTTGAGGGAATTGACCCACTTGACTGGTTATTCCAAGCTGAGCAGTATTTTCAGCTCTACCTTGTTCCCCCAGAACACCGGTTAAGCATGGTGGCTTTCTACATGAAAGGTGAAGCTTTAAGTTGGTACAAATGGATGTATCAAAATGGACAGCTATCAAGTTGGTAGTCCTTTACTCGTGATTTAGAGCTGAGATTTGGGCCTTCCTCATATGAGAATCATCAGACCGCACTTTTCAAGCTTAAACAAGTTGGCACTGTTTCTGATTATCAACGTCAATTTGAGCAATTAAGCAATCGCATTTTTGGCTTATCGGGTGAGGTATTACTTAACTGTTTTATTTCTGGTTTAGCTGCTGATATTGGAAAAGAAATGGCAATTCTAAGACCTGGTTCGGTTTCTCAAGCCATTGGTTTAGCTAAACTAGTAGAGGCCAAATTGAAAGATTCCAAACCCAAACCATCTTTTAAATTCCCAGCACCACCTCCCCCACCCAACCCCCTCCATGTACCTGGAACACTTAAATCCAACTCTCCTACACCACTCCCTATCAAATGCCTCACCCCCTCTCAAATGCAAGAGAGACGAGCAAAAGGCCTTTGTTATAACTGTGATGAAAAGTTCATACCTGGCCACAAGTGCCAGACTACTAGATTTCTACTTCTTTTGGTTGATGAGGACACTACCACTAATGACCCTTTAACTACACCTTCTACCGAAGATTGTGACCAGCCACCATATTCTAATGATGCTGTCCATTTTCAACTCTCTAATTAGGCTATAACAGGTTCCCCTTCACCCCAAACTCTTAAATTTCAAGGAATAATTCATGGTCTTCCTGTTACTGTTTTGGTGGACACGGGAAGCTCTCACAACATTATGCAGCCTCGCATTGCCTCTCATCTCATGCTTCCAACGGTCAACACCCCAGCCTTTCCTGTTATGGTAGGCAATGGAGAGCACATTTTTTGTGCAGGACTTTGTAAGGATGTGCCACTCCTTATCCAGCAACACCTATTCACAATTCCATTTTACTTGCTACCTATAGAAGGTGCAGATGTGGTACTTGGGATTGAATGGCTCCGTTCATTGGGATCAATTCTTTCTGACTTTGCAATTCCAAGTATGACATTTGACCACTTAAATTCTAGCATCACTCTTACTGGGAACTCAACTACATTACCTAAACCTACCACTTACAACCAACTACACCACCTATTACAAAAAGACTCTATTGCAACCCTCCACCTAATTTCATTTTTTTCCGCAGATACAATGCCCAATCCCACCTATTTTTCTCTAGACACCACACAACCACCCTTACAAAACCTACCAGAACCTATTACCCACTTAATAGAAAACTACTCAACTGTGTTTTCTAACCCTACTAGCCTTCCACCACAACGCCCTCATGACCACCGTATCCCTCTTCTCCCCAATTCCGCCCCAGTAAACATTAAGCCCTATCGTTACCCCCATTCCCAGAAAGAGGCCATGACCGAAATTATTCAGGACATGCTGTCCACAGGCCTCATAGTTCCCAGTAACAGTCCCTTCTCCTCCCCGGTGTTGTTGGTAAGAAAAAAAGATGGGTCATGGCGCTTTTGCGTGGATGATCGCGCCTTAAATGCTGTAACTATAAAGGACCGTTTTCCCATCCCAACCATTGATGAACTTGGGAATGCTAAGGTTTTTTCCAAAATCGACCTACGTTCAGGTTATCATCAAGTGAGAGTGGCACCAGAAGACACCCACAAAACAGCCTTTCGCACCTTTGATGGCCATTACGAGTTTTTGGTTATGCCGTTTGGGCTAACAAACGCCCCATCGACATTTCAGGCAGCTATGAATGACTTGCTAAGGCCATACTTGAGACATTTTGTGTTGGTATTTTTTGATGACATCTTAATCTACAGTCCTAGCCTTACTACACATGTGGAACACTTAAGATTGGTTTTAGATTTATTATCTTCTAACCAATTTTTTGCCAAGTTGCCTAAATGTGTTTTTGCAGTAAGTTCTGTTGATTACCTGGGCCATATTATTTCACATGGGGTTGTTAAAGCCGATACAGCAAAGGTAAAGGCCATCATGGAGTGGCCTACACCGAATTCCCTTACGACGCTTCGTGGGTTTTTGGGTCTCACAGGATTCTATCGGCGTTTTGTCCGAAATTATGCTACTATTGTCGCTCCTCTCACAGATTCTTTAAGATCCACTACTTTCAAGTGGACACAAGCCGCCGATACAGCATTCACAGAATTAAAGAAGAAAATGACAACAATGCCGGTCCTTGCTCTTCCAGACTTCTCCAAACTCTTTGATGTTGAGACAGATGCATCTGGGACTGCCATTGGTGCTGTCTTGGCCCAGGAGGGGCATCCCTTGGCTTTCTTCAGCAAAAAGCTTTGCCCAAGGATGCAAGCAGCTTCTGTATATGTCCGCGAAATGTATGTTGTCACTGAGGCTGTAAAAAAGTGGCGTCAGTATCTTATAGGAAGGCAATTCCGCATTTTCACAGATCAGAAAAGCCTCAAAAGTCTGCTTTCACAAACTTTTCAGACCCCGGAGCAGCAAAAATGGGCAACTAAGTTACAAGGTTACAGCTTTGAGATTTTTTACAAACCTGGTCGGGATAACAGAGTCGCTGATGCTCTATCTAGAAAGCACTCTGTTGATTCCACCATTTTACTCACTATTTCCTCACCAGTTCCAGAATTAGTGCAGCAACTCCAAGCCTTCTACAAGAATACACCAAGTGGTCAAATGCTAATTGAGAATGCTAGTTCAGATGCTAAAATGCAAACAGTTTACAGTGTTTCACAGGGGATTTTATTATATAAAGGGCGCATGTTCATACCTGCAGAATGCAACCTCCGCCGTTCCTTGTTGCTTGAGTTTCACAACACCCCCATGGCAGGCCATTCTGGAGTCAAGCCTACTATGGCACGCCTTGCAGCCTCCTTCTACTGGCCAGGAATGTACGTTGATGTCAAGAATTTGGTTCGTTCTTGCAGTGTGTGCCAACAAAACAAGTACATGCCACAAAAAAAAAATATGGGTTACTACAACCATTACCAGTACCGAAGCAAGTATGAGAAGAGCTTACAATGGATTTTATTACTCATTTACCTGTTTCATTTGGCCATACAGTTATATGGGTAATATGTGACCGTCTCTCAAAGTTTGCCCACTTCCTAGCTTTGCCTTCCAAATATACAGCATCAGATCTGGCTCATAGGTTCTCTGTAGAGATTTGTAGACTACATGGGATACCGAAATCCATAGTTTCCGATCGTGATCCTGTGTTTTTAAGTGCCTTTTGGAAGGATCTTTTTAAGATCCAGGGTACCACACTCAAGTACAGCACAACCTATCACCCTGAGACTGACGGCCAATCTGAGGTTACTAACAGGGGACTAGAGGCATATCTTCGCTGTTTCACTAGCGACCAACCCCGCAACTGGTTACGGTTCCTTCATTTGGCAGAGTTCTGGCACAATACCTCATATCACACTGCTATTGGCATGACTCCTTTTCTCGCCCTCTATGGGAGAAACCCTCCTATCATTCCGGATTATGTTGCGGGTATGTCCCAGATTCCAGCACTGGATAACTCCCTGCAAGAGCGACAGGACATACTAAGAAGTTTGAAGGAGACTCTGAAAAGGACCAGACAAAGTATGATGGACCAAGCCAATAAGCATAGACTGGACATTACCTTTGAACCAGGGTCATGGGTGTGGCTTCGTCTTCGTCCATACCGCCAGCAAACCGTCTCCAGACGCGTCTCTCAAAAGCTGTCGAAGCGGTTCTATGGCCCCTTCAAGGTCCTCCGCCGCATCGGTGCAGTGGCTTATGAGTTAGCTCTCCCTCCGACTGCCAAGATACACTCAGTGGTCCATGTCTCTCTACTCCGTCCTTACCGTGGGTCGACGCCGGCAGACCACCATCATCCACTTCCTCATGACCTCTCGAATTTTTCTGAGAACGAAGTGGCTTCTAACTCAAAGTCTCTCTCAACTGCGCAAAGTACAAGAGGAAGTATGTCTCAAATGCCTTGTACTTCGGTTACTAAGAATAAAAAGATGCCAGATCCTTTGATTAGTTCTCTGCCGTTGGATGAGCCACTTGCCTCTACCTTAGCTTCAACACAATTCGGGTTGACCAATGGAAGCTCAAATCATCCTCCACGTGGCAAGCCTTATCTCTTTGGCGGTTCCCACTCAAATCCGGATTTCAACCAGCCTCAAATCTGTGTTGATGAGGCTACGAGTTTCAAGGAACCATCACATGGGGTGGGTGACGTGTTTTCCATTAAGCACTCCCCATCACTAGTTGCTCACCAACATGCTACGGTGCAATCCCCACCCTCCATTCAAATTCCTTCTACCCACACTAACCAGAACCTTGAGGACAAGGTTCTCTCTGACCCACCAGGTAGTGATAGCGGGCTGGTACAAAAAGAAGATAATATGGGCTACAAGCCCAAACGAAAAGCTGGAGCACCTTCTTGGGTTAAGGATTTTTATGTTGGCCCTTTTTAATCTTATCATATCAATGTCATTTTATCTTAGCAAGTTATTTTCAATTCCCTAAAATGGAGTGTCACCTTATGCGTGGACCCATCTTGTACTGCATATAAAAGGCTTTGTCCTTGTTACGGAAAGGAGCAGAAAATATTTGAAATATTTTATTATTTTCTTTAAATTTTGTTCTTTCCCTTTCCCTAGAGAACCCTAATTTTTCTGAATATAAAAGTGTTACCCTATCAAGTTGTCAGTTTTGTTTGTATATACATCAACAGTATCTTCAGATGACAATCAAATACTACCAATTCTTTTTAGAATATTTATATAATGCAACAGAAATTTGGATTGTTGCAAAACATTCATTGGATGAACTAATGGTTGTTTGACAAATCATCTAGTTAATCTATATCATTACCACATCAGCTTTATATAAATCAAAATTGAATGCTTGCAATTTGATCCAATATCAAAGTTGAGTTTTTCCAATTTAGTCCTTATCTCATAAAGAGCTGATGTGATAATAACATATTTTTGCTGGATAATTTGTCAAGTAACCATTGGTTTATCAAAAGGTTGTTGTGCAACAATCCAAAATTTGGTTGCATGGAAGTTATGCCCTTTTTTTAAGAGAATTTGATCGAAGCCTTTCAACAAAGTACCGCAGCTTCAATTGCAT
Organism: Crotalaria pallida; assembly: GCA_037953625.1. Lineage (NCBI taxonomy): Eukaryota > Viridiplantae > Streptophyta > Magnoliopsida > Fabales > Fabaceae > Crotalaria > Crotalaria pallida. Next base: position 185,641,323 of record CM075649.1, read on the forward strand.
GATCAAGGATTTTAACCCTGAGCATGCTAAAGGATCCAACCAACCGAGCCTTGGTAGGTAAATTTACCATTTTTAGAGAGCTAACATAAATGATGAAGACGTGTCAATACTCCATTGGTTGCATGTGGAGAAGTGAAAAGATCTTTAAAGAACCCATCCATCCAAGTTACAGAACGTGGCAAAATGCTATCCACTCAAAACCCAAGCACAAGACATCCCGGGACCATCCCAGAAATCCAACTTCCATTATCCACATCAAATCTCAACCCTCCATTCTTTTCATCCAACGCTCACAAACTAACTCAAATCCCAAACCATATCCACCATCAAATCAAACCAAAACACTACAAATAAAAATATCAACCACCACTCTCTCTCACACACACTCCCTCTCTCACTCCGGCAACATGAACTCCATGGCTCTCAAATCCTTCGTCGGACTCCGCCAATCCTCGCCGGAGACACCCCATTTCTCCGTCCAACCCAAACCCATCACTCTCCCACGCAAACTCACGGTCGTCGCCGGAAAGTACAGCCCCAAGTTCCAAGGCCGAAACCTACGTGTCGCCGTCATCGGTGGTGGCCCCGCTGGTGGCGCCGCCGCCGAAACACTAGCAAAGGGTGGCATAGAAACGTTCCTCATCGAACGGAAACTCGACAACTGCAAGCCATGCGGCGGAGCCATTCCACTCTGCATGGTCGGAGAGTTCGACCTTCCGTTAGACATCATCGACCGGCGTGTGACGAAGATGAAGATGATATCGCCGTCGAACGTGGCGGTGGATATAGGGAGGACGCTGAAGGCGCATGAGTACATAGGAATGGTACGGCGTGAGGTGCTTGATGCGTATCTGAGAGAGAGGGCTAAGGAGAATGGAGCTAATGTGATAAATGGGTTGTTCTTGAAAATGGATATGCCCAAGGATAAGGAGTCACCTTACGTGTTGCATTACTCCGGGTATGATAGTAAGAGTGGTGGGGTTGGTGAGAAGAGGACTTTGGAGGTTGATGCTGTGATTGGTGCTGATGGAGCTAACTCTAGAGTTGCTAAGGCTATTGATGCTGGTGACTATGAGTATGCCATTGCTTTTCAGGTATGCTACTACTTTCTCTTTTTCAATCGGGGTGGTGCTAAATGCTAATTGTTCAAAGTTACTAACTTTTTAACACTTGCCAGATTTATTCTTTATTTGTAAATATTGGAGTTTTTGTCTATAATGTCTGCAAAATGTAGTGTAATTGTTCTAGTAAATGCAGTGGATTAGTCTTGATTGAATCTGTTTTTAATATGTTTTAGTCCAATTTAGTTTCCATGTATTTTGTATATAGGGTTCGGTGTATAGTCAAAATGGTTTCTCTTTAGTTCCCCATTGTACTTACTCAATTGTGATTGTGGTGGCAGTTGTGGTTGTGGTTATGTTGTGTGTACCTCAATTGTGATTTGTCAGTAATGATAGCTGCCCATGTGGTAGCAATTGCAGTCGCATTGCAGTTGGGGGACTATTGAAACTGCAATATTCGACTGCGATGGCGACTAGTGGAATTAAATACTACAACATAGAATTAACAGCAGAATACATATGGTCTGTTTTTCCTCATAGTGCTGCCTTTTTGTGTGCAACAAACCTCGATGGCATATACACATCACCATTTTACTCAAGAACATTTTTTAGCATTTGGTTAGAGTTTGGCCTATATTATTTTCTAGATCCCTTCGCTCTATTTCTCTCACACAGCAAGATGTGCCAGTAATTGATCTGCTATTAGTATTTTTCTTTTATGCATGAGTATTATTGTAATTTTGTTGAAGGTAACACCTACATTTGCATGTTTCATTTTGATGGCATGGTTATTCAGGAGAGGATTAAAATTCCAGATGAAAAGATGGTGTATTACGAGAATCTAGCAGAGATGTATGTAGGCGATGATGTTTCACCCGATTTCTATGGGTGGGTGTTTCCAAAATGTGACCATGTGGCTGTTGGCACTGGCACAGTGACACACAAGGGAGACATCAAGAAGTTCCAACTAGCAACAAGGAAAAGAGCCCAGGATAAGATTTTGGGAGGGAAGATCATTCGTGTGGAGGCACACCCTATACCAGAACACCCCCGGCCACGAAGATTGGCAGGTAGAGTGGCACTGGTGGGTGATGCCGCTGGCTATGTCACCAAATGCTCCGGAGAAGGGATCTATTTTGCAGCCAAGAGCGGGAGGATGTGTGCGGAGGCAATCGTGGAAGGTTCAGAGAATGGGAAGAGGATGGTGGATGAAGGGGACTTGAGGAAGTACTTGGAGAAGTGGGATAAGACTTATTGGCCAACTTACAAGGTCTTGGATGTGCTTCAGAAGGTGTTTTACAGGTCCAACCCTGCGAGGGAAGCGTTCGTGGAGATGTGTGCTGATGAGTATGTGCAGAAGATGACCTTTGATAGCTATTTGTACAAGACAGTTGTACCTGGCAATCCTTTGGACGATATCAAGTTGGCTATTAACACCATTGGGAGCTTGGTGAGGGCCAATGCACTTAGGAGGGAGATGAACAAACTCAATGTATGACTAGTTGACTACAGTCAATTATCTGTCTTATATTTATCATTCATTTTTGCAGTGTTTATTTTAAAGTTGACAACATAATATTACTGACAACTATATATGTATTAAATTTTCATACAATCCCACATACTAGCACTTGCTCCATGAGATTGAAGCAAGCATGCAGGGGTTGATTGAAATGCAAGAGCACTTGCAAAAGTATATGGCAATGCGCTGGAATTTTATATTTAGACCCTTAAACTGAGCACGTGGTAGACCTTAATTTTCAATCAGCATATAATTGACTAGTACTTATTTGATTTAGTAGCTTAACCATTCCAATCCAGTCTGATTCATCACATTCTCCTTAAAAAAGATTTACCGAAAGTGACAATTTGAAATGAGGTTATGATTGATGACATCCATACCAAAATGATGTGATCACAGCTATTGGTGGCGCTTAAAGTTTGCCTCTTGGTTATATGTATCTCTACCTTTTGGTTGTATTTAAGAGCCATAAGATCGTTCATAAAATAAGCACCATTGACAACAATCTATTTTTTTCCTTCTTTTTTAATGACCAAGGTTGTATGACTTTCTCTGCTTTTCTTCTTTGCAATCCATTAGCTGATCACACTTTAATTTTAATAATGTAATTTATCAAGTTTTAGTAGCTTTCAGGTTGGCAGTTTATCAGGTACAAACGTAGCTCAGAAATTCAAAAAATATTTCTAAAGGGCATTAAAAATGCACACCTATCTTCACAATTTCACCAACCCCTTTTGAAAATGTGGGCGATGCGCATCACCAACCTTGCTAGTTGCTACTTCCACCATTCCATATTTTTTGATTTTTTAATTTTTATGCCTTTTCTTTTTCCATTCCTAACTTTTTTTTTTTTTACAATTCCAACGTAATTGTGTTTTCTTCTTTTTAATTTTATTCATTCATTTAAGCTTTTTTAATGCTACACTTCCTAATAAAAATAAAATATTATTACAATTTTCAATAAGTATTAAATAAAGACATTTTAGACAAAATACATATAAAAATTACAATAATCAACAATTTCTTAATATATATATCTGAGTCTAAAAGTGCAAAAGATATGAAATCGAAGGAGTAATATATTGTTACTCCGTTACTACTCCCTCCGATCTTATAAAACCCTTTTGGAGTTTTTTATTTTCTTATTTATAAGACATCATTTCAATTTTTAATAGTATTTAATTACATTTTTTTTACAAACACCCGGTTAACTCAACACTTTTTAGAGTCACAATAATAATTCTAGGGGTTTTAATTTTTCAAATTTTCAATGTCACTAACAAATTTAACTATATTCATTGGTGGAAGAGAAAAATCTCAAAATTTTTTTACAAATAGGACAAGAGGGAATAATAGTTCAAGCCTTCAAGGAAAGGGGTTTTATGGACTTGATAATAATAAATTATGAGTTTGCTTGCATAAAAATTAGTAAAAAGGAGTGGATTAGGAGATTAAAAATAATATTTTAATATATTTAGCGGAAAAATATATGAAGAGACATACAGACTACAATGCTAATGAATCTAAACTTGAAGAATTACTTTTAAAAAAAAAAACTACTAGAGAGACCATTTTGAAACCAAAAAATTACTTAGAAAATCAAAGAATCGATTTTGCCTAAATTTTAATAATCATTAAATATTGTAAATAATAAATATCAAGGTCATCCATCAATTTGTTTAACAAAACCTGAAGCTATTTTTTAGGTTTTTTTTTTTTTTTTAATATTATAGGGGGCAAAGTCTAATCTAGTCGCAAAGTTGGTTTTAGTACCTTACCCAAGAGGTTGGATTTGTGGGACAAGCCCCCCTAGACCTAATTAAAGCCTTAATTTTTCCTATCAAAATTGGATTGTTTAATAAAAAGTAAATAAAAAGGTAAAATGGTAAATTTGAAAGAAAAGGGTAAAAGGGTGAGAAGGTAATGGTAAGTGTGAGGGTTTTGGGGATGAGGATGAACGGTGAAGATTAAGAAGAAGCAAGTTGAGAGTTGGGAGGGTAGAATCTGATTCTGGTGCTGTTTGTTTGATGCTGGTGACGTCGATAGCGATTTGTGAGTGGGTAGAGTTGCGTATATATATATTAGAGCTTCGTTCGTCCCCTTTGGCGGAATTTCCAATCACTACTTCGAACACCCCACCCCCAAATTTCTCAATTCTCTCTTTCTCTCTCTCTCTCTCTCTCTCGATTTTCCAGCCCCCACCCCACCCTTTGTTTCGTCTCAGTTAAGGTAGGTGGTACCTCTCCTTCTCCCTCACCCATTCTCCCCTCACTTTTCATTCATTTCTCTTATTCCCTGCTTTCCTTCGTTCCTCCCTCAGATCTGCAGATTCCTATTCAGTTATAATTATTATTTTTATTATTTGCTCTTTCTTTTTTTTATTCTTATTTGTCTTCCATGTTCTATTATGTTGCAATTTATTTTCCTCGTTCAAATTATGCTCTCATTAGTAGTATTTTAAATTTAAATAAATATATCTGTGTCGCGCCTATCTAGTTAGAATTAGATGCATCTTGCTCTGCTTCTCTATGTCGGTGCACCTTATAACCTAGCTCGATTAACCTCCCAGTTTCTTACTATTTCGTTTATGCTTATTGCCCCTTTTCTTTTTCTTTTTATCAGTAACCTATATAAATCATATTACTAATAGAATAGAATTAAGATGATACCTTTTGTTGTTTATCGCAGAGGTTGAAATGGCATCCGCATCAGCGATGGCAGCTAACTTCACAGTTGGAACCGCCAATTCGCTCGCCCAAAGAGGAAGCTCACTTCCTCAATCTAGGTCCTTTGGGTTGAGATTCAACTCCGACAATCATTTGAAGAGCTTCTGTGGTCTCAAGGCCACATCATCTGTTCGATACGAGTCGGAATTATCTTTCTCTGGCAAGGAAACGAGTGCTGCTCTGCATGCATCTTTTGCATCCAAAGCCCATAAGGGAAATCAAAACATCCAGTACCATTTGCAGCCTCAGGCATCATACAAAGTCGCAGTTCTTGGTGCTGCTGGAGGGATCGGTCAGCCTCTTGCACTTCTTATTAAGATGTCCCCGTTAGTGTCTGACTTGCATCTCTATGATATCGCGAATGTCAAGGGTGTTGCTGCTGATCTCAGTCATTGCAACACACCTTCACAAGTTAAGGATTTCACTGGAGCTTCTGAGTTGGCAAATTGTTTGAAGGGCGTGAATGTAGTTGTTATCCCCGCTGGAGTTCCGAGGAAGCCAGGCATGACTCGTGATGACCTCTTCAACATCAATGCTGGTATTGTGAGGGACTTGGTTTCCGCAGTTGCTGATAATTGCCCTGGTGCTTTTATTCACATCATCAGTAACCCTGTAAACTCGACAGTTCCTATTGCTGCTGAAGTCCTTAAACAAAAGGGGGTGTATGATCCTACAAAGCTCTTTGGAGTAACGACACTCGATGTTGTTAGGGCAAACACATTTGTTGCTCAGAAGAAGAACCTGAGGCTGATTGATGTCGATGTCCCAGTTGTTGGTGGCCATGCTGGGATTACCATTCTTCCTCTGTTGTCAAAGACAAGACCCTCGGTAAGTTTCTCTGATGAAGAAATTGAACAGTTAACTGTCAGGATTCAAAACGCAGGAACAGAAGTTGTTGAAGCAAAGGCGGGTGCTGGGTCTGCTACTTTGTCAATGGCATATGCAGCAGCTAGATTTGTTGAATCATCACTCCGTGCACTTGATGGAGATGGGGATGTGTACGAGTGCGCATTTGTACAATCAGATCTGACTGAGCTTCCATTTTTCGCATCAAGGGTGAAGCTTGGTAGGAATGGAGTAGAAGCTTTGATTCCATCTGATCTCCAAGGGTTGACTGAGTATGAGCAGAAAGCTCTGGAAGCACTGAAGCCAGAGCTCAAGGCCAGCATCGAGAAGGGGACCGCTTTTGCTCAGAAACAAGCAGTTGCTGCTTAATTTTCTCTTGTCAAAGCATTTATTCTCAAGTTTTCTTATAAGAGAGTCAAAGGGTGGTTTCTTCGGTTATGGATTTATTTGAGCATAAATACTTCTGCGAGAACTTAGGTTGCGGATGCCGGATTTATTGTAATATCAGTATTGTTTACAGAACTTAGGATGCAAATTTTCCGATTTCCATAGTATGAATTCTGGTTCCAGTTTTGTTAGTAGAACGGGAGGGAGGTTTCTGTTCTCTGTATTGTGCTTTAGCTTTGGTCATAAATCTGAAAATGTCTCTATTACCAAGTAGAATTGGAAAACGTAAGCGTTGTTGTCATTGCTTTTTGAATAACATGGCCTTCTCCTTATTCATAGACAAGTTTTCATTTTTCAATCAAATATGCTGCCCTTATAGAACTCGCAAGCGGCAACACACTCATCATTTGTCTTCAAAGCTATTGGCTATGTTTGATAAGACATACTTATAGCTTATTTAGTAGTTTTTAACTTATTGATTTGGTTAATAAGCTACTAGAGTTGTTTGGTAAACAAAAAAATAAAATGAGTTTATAGCTTTTAAAAATTGAGCTTAGTTTTTGAAAGTTAGCTCACAACTTTCAATCATGTTTTTCTTTTGTCCTTTATTATTTCTTAATTATAATTATATACTAGACCCAAGTTACGTTTTTTTAAGTTTAACATCTAGTCAGTTACAACTATAAGTTAGTTTCGTCAAACAGATAGGTTGAGCTCAAAGAATCTTTCGTCTATTTGGAATCAAATAGATTACAATAACGTTTGATATGCACCTTTGCTCAAACGTAAGTGAATACACTACCCTATTCCTAGCCAAAAGAGCAAGAATGATTTAAACTTCAAAGTAACATATAAAACGCCAACAAGAGCTGCTCTCTAAGAATGCTTAGAAAATCATTTGGCATTATAACATAGTATTAAGTGATTGAAATGGCTTCATTGACTCGTTTGCTGTCCCCTTAACCATGATATACAAACTCCATAAATTTTGATAATCACAGATAAGTTGATTCAGAATTCAAAATCCCCTTAAGTACGGGCGGGCAAACCTTCTATGCCTTATGTCAAATGACACTTCATCAGTATGTTTATACTACTCCAAACTAGACCATCAATGTAAACCAAATTTCCAAAAAATAAAAATCACCAACGAAATTCTCCTGTCAGGCATATAAAATCCTATCGACCCTTTGTCATGTTCCGAACTCACCTTTTTTTATGCTTGTATAGAAGATATCATGTGCATCTAAAAAGAAACAGCCTCAAATAACATCTACCAGCTTAAGACAGAGTCAGGCATAGCCCTTGGTTACAGACTAGCTTGCTGCAAGGAATAATGGGCTTGAATAAAGGCAATGCTGATCTAGCTGCTTGAAATGCAGTTGCAAACCTCCTTAGTAATAGTTATATGCATTGCTGCTTTTAAATTAAGCCATTATTCACGGAGGATAAAATCTTGTTCGACAACAAACCAGCAGCAAGGCATCGCTAGTTTCCATTTGCAGTAGCTCTTGACAGTAATTTCACTAACCCTCAGGCCTCAGGTGATTGGGTTGGCACATCTATCACCAGCCAAAGATACCCCTACCAATAGTCACTACAGGAGCAGCATCCTCCACTGAAATGGTGAAACCGATTATGGTCCCTAAGGATCACATCACGGTTGTAAACCCCAGAGAAAATTTTCATAAAATTGTGGCAATCGACACATATACGGAGATTATTGGCCACCCTCAGTTTTGTGCCAGGTGGAGTGGCAAGAACCCCAAAGGCAATAGCCAATTTTTCACTGTGATAAGAGAGCACATATCCCTTCTCTTTGTCATCTATCTTGTGTAACTCAGATGAAGGCTCAACAACGTAACCAGCAATCTTCAGCTGCTTATTAATCTCATCCAGTGTCTCATAAATCTCACCCTTTCTTGGATGTGAAACATCATCCACAACAAACTCGTGTACTTCTCCTTTCAATTCAATTGTGCTACAACCAGGCGTGGTTTGGATTGCTTTTTCTTTCATTAGTTTTCTCACTTCTGCTACTTTTTCCCAGCGACCAGCTGAAGAATAAATATTTAGAAGTAAAACGTAATCCCCAGCTTCTTGAGCTTTCAATTCAATCAAATGTCCAATTACATGTTCACCAAGAGCAACATTGCCATGAATTCTACAAGCTCCAAGCAAGGTTCTCCATATTGTCGAATCTGGCTCCGCCACCATTGAAGTAATAAGCTGATAAGCCTTATCAAGTAAACCAGCACGACCCAAGAGATCAACCACACATCCATAATGATGGATGTTAGGAGTTATCCCAAACTCTCTGCTCATACGGTCAAAAAATGACATCCCCTCATCCACCAATCCAGAATGACTGCAAGCTGAAAGAACTCCCGTGAAAGTCTGATCATCAGGCCGAATGCCAACTCTCAGCATCTCTTCAAATGCTTCAATAGCCTCTGTCCCATATCCATTTGATGCCAAACCAGAGATCATAGCACTCCACGAAACCACACTCTTATTGCGTATTCCCTTAAACACCTCGTAAGCCTTATCTAAACAACCACACCTCGAATACATAGACATTAAAGAATTAGACAAATTGAGAGCACCCCCATAACCATGTTCCATAACATATCCATGAATTCTTTCACCAAATTCCAAGGCATTCAAATGAGCACAAGCTTGAAGAAGAAGCAAACAAGTAACATCATCAGGCTCACATCTCCAGCTTTCACTCTGCATGACATCAAACAAAATCAACGCATCCCGAGTCCGATTATTACGAATGCAGCAAGAGATCATCACATTCCAAGCAACGGTATCTCTGCGAGGCATTTCATCGAACACCTTACACGCATCATTGGACTTGCGGCACTGGGAATACAAGTCCATGATAGCAGTGAGCAAGAGGGTATCCGATTGATGGCCATCTTTAAAGACATTGCAATGAACCTGGACCCCACCAAGAAGATAGAGAAACTTGACGCAACACTTGATAGCAGAGGTAGATGATAATGGGTCAGGAGCAATGCCTCGAACTCGCATATCTTGATATAAAAAGAGACCCTTTTGAGGGGAGTGGCTCGTGGAGAAGGCTCTGATCATGGTGTTGTAATGAGAAACCAAAGGGTGGTTGATTTGATGGAAGAAACGTTGGGAATAGGTGGGGTCTTGAAGTGGACCAGAGAGAGCTACGCGGGACAAGAATCGGAGAGAAACTGAAGGGTATTCAACGAGGGTAGTGCGGAGAATTTGAGCGTGGATTTGAAGCAAGTGGGTCTTACGGGAAACGGATTTGATGGTAGATATCACTAGTTCGGGGTGGGTTTGATAGTGAGGTGAGAAGGGTGGTGAGGAAGTTGGAGGTTGGAGTGGATGGTGGGGTGCTGTGGTGGTATAAAGAAGAGGAATGCAGGTGGTGGGGGTGAAACGAGGGAGACATAGAGAAGGAAAATGGAAGAGAGTGGATGAAGAAAAACACAAACGGTGAGAGTGTGGGAACCAAACTACCGCCGCCATTGGCATTGGTGTCTAACAATTTCAAATTATCAACATTTTATATGTTAATGTGATGCCTGCTGGGAAACGCACCAAACTCCAAACCATTCCGAGCTTCGTAGGGCTTCAAGAAAAGCTTATTTATGTACTGGCTCTTACCCTAATGCACGGGTTATTGATATTAAATTTTTTTATATTAAATATTTTAAATTAAAAATTATTATTAACCAATAACAAAAATAATTATAAAAAGGGATTATTCAATATACTTTATTATGATAAATCAAAAATTATTATTATTATTATTTTGATTTTTTTTGTTTGATGGTATTATGAGAATAATTAATGATAAATCATAATATCCCTTATTTCATTGGACATGAATTCATTGGAAGATAATGACGATTCGTTTTTTAATATTATATTTATTTATGTATAGATCAATATTAAATTAATGTATTCTTTATTTAGTTGATCGATAATTAGCATGTTTTATTAATTAGAGTGAAATCAAAATTAAACTTTTTTATTTTTATCCTGTGCAATGCACGGATTATTAATATTTAAATATTTTAAAGTAAAGATTATTATTAAACAACAATAAAAAATGAGCTCGGTGAAAAATTTTGTACTTCCTTATATAAATAAAAATAACATTTTTTATCTGAGATTTTCCTTATTTATTCAATGGATAAATTAACATTTTTTTACATGATTATTAACTTTATTATGATGAATCAAAAGTAAATCAGAATTAGATCTTCCTTATTTATTTAATAGATAAATTAATATTTTTATATGATTATCAACTTTATTATAATAATTAAAAACAAATTAGAATTAAATATTTTGATCTTTTTTGTTTAATGGTATTATAAGAAAATTTAAGGATAAATTGAAATATATCCACTATTTCATAGAACATGAAGACGACATTGAAATTGTTATTTTTGACTATCTTGGTTAACACATTGCATTTTATTATGAATATAATGTTGGCTCTTTTTTTAATATATATTTAATATTATATTTGTCTATGTATAGATGAATATTAAATTAATGTATTCCTTATTTGGTTGATCGATGAATTAACACGTTTTATCATGATATTATGATTAATTATTAGAGTGAAATGAAAATTAAACTTTTTCATATTTTTTTGTTTGATGGTATTATGAGTAGATTTAAAAATAAATCAAAATATTTTCTATTGCATAAGACATGATAATTTAGCATATTTTGAATATAATTATCACATCTAATATGAAAAATTATATATAATTAAACCAAAATTATACATTTTTATTTTTTTTATTGGATAATATTATAAGATATTTCTTATATTTATTTGATGGATAAATTAATATTTTTTTTACCATTATTATTTTTTTAATATAATTATCACATTTATTATTATTATTATTATTATTATTATTATTATTTTGATTTTTTCATCATTTATCTTTTCACTGCGGGGCTTATTACACCAAAATTATTTCTCACCGGAATACGATCAAGGTATTTCTTCCTAATCCTAGGAGCCTTAGCCCTTCTCTTCTTTGAAAAGAGAAAATGATCAATTATTTGCATATTCTTTCAACAAAGAATAATCAAAGTAAGTATGTATAACAACTTACCAAAGTTTAAAAAAAAAACAACTTACCAAGATCATGCTCTTTTTTGAAGTAAATCATTGCTGTCATTCTTCCTGAAATCAGCATTAAGCAAAAGTCAATTAAAAGTATAACAAAATATGCAACATCTAATAAGTAATTCATCAAACACTCAAAAATCAAAATTAAGTGCTCTAAGTATAGGAATAAACAAAAGTCAATTAAAAATATAACAAAATATGCATCATCTAATAAGTAATTCATCAAACACTCAAAAATCAAAATTAAGAGCTTTAAGTAGAGGAATGAAGGAAAAAAATAAAAATAAAAGAGAGGATTTGGAGAAGAGAATTCTTAGAATTAGATAGAACTTTAAAAATTGAATGGGAGAGCAAATTATATATATATATATATATAGTGATTTTTTTAATATTTTCTAAATATTTTTGTTGAGGATAATGATTTGTTCAACAAATTGAGGATAATGATTTCACGTACAGATAATGATTAAATAAATTTGTGATTTTTTAATATTTTTTTAAATACTTTTGTTGAGGACAATGATTACTTTTTTTTCCCAACAAATAATTGAGGATAATAATTTTACATACATAAAATGATTAAATAAATTTAAATAATTTATTTAATTTTAAATTGTAATTTTGATTAGAGAGAATGATTATCTACCTACAAACTCTCTGGTGCGAGGAAAGCTTCACGGGACAAACGTGGTGCCTCGAAAATTTCTCCGACAAACGTGATGGCTCGAAAAGGGATTCTTTTATACATAGATAGTAGATTTAGTCTCTCAAAGTTGGAGATGTTTTTACTTTTGCCCTTATAAGTTTTTTTTACATTGATTAATCTTTAATTATTTTGAAAATTTGGTTTTAGTCCATGTTATCCTTAATTATTTTGAAATTTTGATTTTAATCCATGTCATGGTGCCACTTAAGTTTGAAAAGGCATTGGTGCCATTTTCAAACATATCAATCAATAGATGACACGTATGACAATTGAACACAGTGAACATACACAATATTTGATTATGTGTTATATATTAAGGATTATTTTGCAAATTTTCAAAAAATTTAACTTAATCATAATTTTAATTAAAAATTTAAATTTTTTTTTTTAAAAAAACATCATAACATGCATCATCATAGAAGATCCGCCGCCACCACTGTTCATCGATTTGTCGCCCCCGCCGTTCACCAATCTGCGCCTCGTCATCTTGCTTGTTTTGTGATGCGCATCCTCAAGGTTCATGAAGATGGACTTTTTTTTATTATTAATTTTATAATACACTGTTATAAATTTTAACAAATAAATAATGCAAATACAATAACAACGTTGGACATGGTAATAGTTAGAACTTACAATAACTGAGGTCAAAGCTTTTAACTTTATCAATGCATCACTTGATAATTTTAATTATCACTTGTTTTTAAACTTGATATATTCCTAAAATACAATCCAAAGAAGATCTAGTACATAGCCGTGAAAGGAAGGTCACAAGGAGAAAAATCAAAGTGAAAGAAATGGCGAAAGGGATGGCCAACGGTAGGGGCAACGGGTCAACGATGAGTGATGGCTGCTGCTATTTTCTCTCACCATGCTCAACCTTTGTTCTATCTCCCACATTCATACTTAGGTTTTTTGATTTATGATTCAATTTAGGATTTAGGTTTTGATCTAGGATCAAGTTTTGGTTTTCATGAAGTTTAATTTTTGTTTTTGTTGAATTAAAGTTTTTCAAATTTGCAAAATGATGATAAATAACACATAAGTTGATATGACAAATAGACGTTGACTGGATTAAATTGACACATATGTCATGATATGATTGGTTTAAATAAGAAGGCACTAGTGCCATTCATCGTTAGATGGCATGGAAGCTTTCCCCCGTAAAGGTTTACCTAATAACTACTGATGTGGTTAACGAAATGGCACATCAATATACACGTGTGCAAATATTGTATACTCCCGGTATGATGACGTAGATGATTTGGACCCACAGGAGCAAAAGGGCCAAAGTCCAATTCACAAACACATTTGGGTTGGGCTTTGGCCATTTTGCTCTTGAGGGTCCGGATCATCCACGTTATCCTGCTAGTGACACGCAGTACTTGCACACGTGTATATCAATGTGGCGTTCTATTAACCACGTCAGCCATTAACGAATTTTTACTAACAGCAAAGACTAAAACCAAAATTTCAAAACAGTTAAGGATGAGTCAAGGTCAAAAAAATTTTCAGGGACCAAAATCAAAACACTTCCAACTTTCAGGGATTAAAAACATAAATAAGCCTATAATAAAATTAATAAATTAAGTAGAATTTTTCCCTAATTCATTTTTTTACTTCTTGTAATTGTTAATTTTTTTGACATAAAAAATATAAATTATTTCATTGTCAAACTTTAAAAAAAAAAGAACGTAATTTTTTTTCAAATGTGACAGATAAATAAAGAATAAAGTATCAATTTTTTTTGTGTTTTTTGTACTATATTAAGTTAGTTTCTGAAAATATATAAATACACATTTAATTTTTCAAAATTTTCGGATGTACTAATTTGATTCCTTAAAATTTTCTTACATACCAACTTAGTTTCTCATGTTTTTTAGGACCAAATGGGTACATCCGAAAAGATTGAGAGATCAAATTTGTTTATCAAAAAATCTTGATAGACTAAATGTGTACTTGTAAATTTTCAAGAATTAAATTGATATTATAAAAAAATATATATATAAGAGACTAAGTTAGTACTTCACCCATAATTTTTTTTTAAAAAAAATTAGATTATTTTCGAGAAAAATTAACAAGATGCTCATGTTGATTTATGAAATATTATTATATGTATAAATTTAAATTTATTTTAATATTTATCTTAGTTTTATACTCATAAAATTAAGTGAAATATAAAAAAAATATTAAAAAGTAGTTTTAATATTAAAATTTGAAAATAATAAAACCATTTAGGCATTGATAATAAAAGACTTTGGGAATATAAAAATCACTAAAAAGAAAACTAGAATTATTATTATTCTCTTTATCTTTAAATATAACCATTGGTTATATTATGATATTTTCTATTTGTAAGCTCATATTTCAATTTTTAATGACATTATTTTTTTTCACAAATAATGCTTTTATTTAAACAACTTTTTTTAGAGTATCGGCAATATAATTATAAAAATAATTTTTTGAAAAAATATAGCAAATATTATCACAATATTACTAACTAACAATATTAATTAACAATGGCTTTAACATCAAAATATTAAAACGCATTACCCAAATGAGTTTGGCCTAGTGGAAGCATGCTAGGATCATAAGGATATTGAGAACCCATAAGACCATAAGGTTAGAGGCTCGAATCTTTGTGGAGAACATTCCTTGGGGAGGCACCCCATCCATGTTGCTCTAGGTGCCGGGACTGTGAAGTTCTCCTCCACAGTTTTCGTTCACCAAAAAAAATTAAAATGCATTTGCCTAAAATAAATTCACATCTAAGAAAGTTTGAAAATACCAAAGTTTCTGACCTATGTACTTAAGGAATAAGATAAACAAAATTAAAAAACGTGAAAATGTTATGTTTAATGTGAAAAAGAGAGTACAATTTTATTTTCAAAAATTAAAATGATACACTTAATGGATTAAGAAATTGATGTTTTTTATTTTTTTAATATAAGTTTTGTTTGATAGTTTATTTAGAAAAACCCTTCTATTATTACATGCAGTATATTTTATCATATCCTTATTTTAGGTCACTATTTGGAAAATATTTTTTGTCTTAATTATAAATTACTTTATATTTTTTATTCATCATTTATTACTTTTTCTCTTTTTTGCCTTTATTAAATACTTTAGCTATGTATGTTTTTTTTCCTTAATAAAGATGAAAATTGAGAAAGTAAAACTCTACATATTACAATATATTCTCCAAGAATTCAAAACACTTAGTATTATTTTCCTTAATACATTTAATTTGGTTAAGTAAATCTTATAGTAGAAAGCGAAGAAAGTATCTTTTTAGACAAAATTTAACCAAATACATATCCAAATAACATTACTGGTATAATTACGTGTCAATGATTTCAATAAAAAAAATAATTTTCATTAGAAAATGATGTACTGTAATATATGAAAAATGCTAAAAAGAGTCATTATGGTACTTATTAAGAGCTTAAATATGGTTAAAAGTTACTATGAGAAAATGTTATTTTTTAGATTCGTAAATACCTTGGACTTGTGAATTTTTTCTACTTTTAGTATTCTTAGGACACTTGTTAGCAAGACCCATAATATATAGTACACCCTTAAAAACACTTTAAAACATTAACAAAATTTAACTAACTTTTCATTTTCCAATATAATTATTCATAAAACATCTCGATAAAATAATTATATCATTTAATTTTTATCACATTTTTAATACAAATTTTCTAAAATAATTTACTTTTTTATAAAATTAAAAAAATTAAACACAATCAATTAAATTCCTCAATAAAGGTAAATACTCCACTATGTATAGTAGAACAGAAAAGGAACGAATTATAATTTTGTTTTGCATCATGGCAAAAGAAAAGAAAAGATTTACTAGATCAGTATTAAAAAAACTGATTTCCAAACATGTAAGTGCTGGTAAATAATAGTAATATTCCAGATTTTCCAGTTACATGAAACCCATTGTTACAAGACGATCGAGAGAAACTGGAAATCAAGATATACATACTAGTATATAAAGAACTCCGAAATTAAACTATAGCATTATATTGTGTAACTCTCAATACTTGTAGCAGGAGCATTGAGAGAAGCACAAGAAGAAGAAGAAGAAAACTGTGGTTCCATCTGTTCCATGAGCTTCCGCTTCTTGTAACTTGCCTTAAAACATGCTTGCCTAAGTCTCTTTGTCGTATCTTCCAGTTGCATATCTGGCATTTCCTCCAACATCTTCTTTTCCTTCTCCAATATCTTTATCGCATTCCTTAACTTCATTTCACTCTCATGCCCCTCCTCCTTCCCTAGTTCCTACCAAATATAGCATTTTTTTTATATAAAAAAAAGCCCATGAACATTAAATAATTTAAATCGTTACTTATATTAGCATCGAATATATTTTCGATCTGTACTAAAAAAAGATACAGAGAACTCATTTCTTTTTCAAAAAAGAAAGCTAAGTGTTAATTAAAAGTTTGATGTGTTATCATTAGAATAAATAAACAAATATATATATATATATGAGTATTAAATTATTCAATCCAAGGGACGCACCTGAACATTGTTGATCAGAGTTTGAAGGCTCATCAACTTTCTATGAGGCCACCTTCTAATTCCCAACTCCCTGCACCTTTTCTTCAGAAGTGTGAGGCCCACGTTAAGTTCTCTGGCTGCTTGTGTTATTGGCATGTAGAAATACTGAGATATGGTTTTCCTTGACAACATTCTTGTACTGCTATTACTTCTCTCTTCTTTAACCCTCTTACCCTTCCCTCCTTCACCTTCCATCATTATTAATCCCTTTCCACTTTCTTCATTGTTGCTAAATAATTCAGCATCAATTTCATTCCATACGGGTAATCCTTTTCTAATATCATAAAAATCATAATCTGCAGTACATAACATATATTGACAAAATAATTAACCAGTACTAGTATAAAGACTTGATGATGAGAAACAGAAATTCTCTTGTGCTAGCTAACCTTGTACTTGCACACTTGATATTGGTTCAATGGTAGCAGGAGTTTGATACAAAGGATCCGCAGTGTAAAAAGATTCCATAAAAGAGACATTATCAAGATGGTTGTTATCTTGCATGGAAAATTCGGTTGGCCAATTATCCAGTGCAGGGTAGTCATTAACATTTCCACTGATGAGAAAAGATATTACAATGAAAAATGTGGAAAGTTAAACATGGTGTTATCATAAATAATCTGTGTAAGAAGAAAACAAAAAAAATGAGATGTGTAGCAGGAAGTTTCAGAATTTACCTCATGTGGTGATCATATGAATTAGAATTGAATTGGGACGTTAATGGAAATGGATTTTCATCTATTTCATATTTGTACGGCCAAACCGTAAGTGGCTGAGATCCCATTATCATGCTGAAGAAGTAGAAAAGACTAGGATTTAGTGCTGCTCTGATCTATTTAAGTTGCATTGGCACTCTGAGTCTATGGAGGGTTAAGAACGAAGGTTCTCTCGCAGTCCTTAGTCCTTATACAGCAAGTACAGTAGCATGGTGTGATGAGATTTATTTTATTTATATATACGGCATATGAATGAATGTATGATGATAATGACAGTGAATCATTGTGACTGAAGGAGTTACTTGAATAATGTGTGCGTGCCTATTATGCTCTAACGTGCGTGCTTGTGAGAGTTACAAGATCAACTTAATTATGAGGATATATCCAAGGGTCATCTTCATCTCATCCATTCACCTTTTCTCTTTTCTCCTCTTTCTATTTCTAAAATAAATAATAAATAATGAAAAATACCAAGAGGTGTTTGTGCAGTCGTGTCAGGGGCTGCACTTAGTAAGTCTAACCATGGTTCGATCTCCCGCAACAACATTGGAAGAGGAATAAAATCTTAACCTCGGGACCTTCCTCGAACTGGATTAGTTGATCCAATGGGCTGAATACCAGGGTGCGAACCAAAAAAAAAATGTTAATGACTGTCTTTAGAACTCTTTTAAATACGTAAAATATTATTGAGAAATGTTGTATTCACTAAATTGATAAGTTTTATGTGAGTATGTTTTAAATAAAATACTCGTACTATTTTTTATTGATGGCTTAAAAAGTGCCCTTGAAAATTATGTATAAAATTTCAACCCTTGGATTGATGATTAGGCAAGTGACCGCATCAAATCCGAAGTCAAAGAATAATCCACGTCCGAACACACGTTAGCGAGACCCATAAATAAATTCTCAAATTTCTTCCGTTAATACTCACTCTACTTTTAAGTACTCATTCAGTTCCACAAGAATGGTAAAAAAATTACAAATGTTTTTATCACTAGTTAGAATTAAATTAATTAATGAAAAGTTTAGAAAATGAAAATTGTGAATTGTTATTGGTTGATCAATGCAAAATGTGTTAAGTTTGGTGTTTGATAATTGATTGATATGATAGACAAATCATTAAATATACGTCGATTTCCTTAACTTTTTTACTTTTCAGATTTATTATGGGGTAGTGAATCTCTGTCAAGTGCATGATCATATTATATCTTGACTATTTTACTTAACCAAAATTAATAGGTGGTTTAAAGTTTTTAGAGAACATGTTTACTTTTGAGAAAACAAGTTTTTAAATTAATTTTTACAGATCTTAATCGATTAAAGGTTTTGCTTAATCGATTAACAAAATCCTGCTATAGGTCTTAATCGATTAACCTGAAACTTAATTGATTAACCATTGCAGAACAACTTTTTAGATAACGCATTTTCACATTGCAAAACCAGTTTTAAGTTTTCTAAACTTTTGGGTATTCTATATAAATCTTTTCATAATCATTGTGATTAACCAATTTCATTTTTACATCGTTTTAGAAAGATAAAGTCACACTATTCTCTCAACATTCTCTCTCACTTTTACAAAGATCAAAGTTCTTATTTTCATATCTTTGATCAAGAAGTTTTTGAATCTCAAGTTCTAATAGTTCATAATTCTTGAAGGAGATTCAATAGGGTTATTGTTTTTCATTAAGTTGTAATAATCATTTCATTAAGACAAACTCAAATACAACAAGAAGAAGTCTTGGTGTTGTTGTCCATCAAGCAAACAAAGAAGATTGTGGAAATCTTGTTGTGAGGTATCATCAAGCAAGAGAAGAGGTTAGATTAGAAGTTCAATAGGGTTGCAAGACAAAAGTGGGGTATCTTTTGGAGGCTAGCAAGTGGAGTATCTTGAGAGGCAATCGCTTGTAATTTGAGAACTCTAATTTCTAATAATATTGATTACATAATCTTGTCACAAATAATCTTATTTACTCAACATACAATTTTTAGAATATTATAATAATACTTAATAAAAATAATTTTGAAAAAGTATTTCAAATGAGAAACATTATCAATTTCAATATTACTAACAAAATTAATTAACTTTTAATCCGCATACAAAAACATTCCAATGGCTTATATTACCTTTGTTACTTTATACTTCCGTCGATCTTATATCTAAGATCAATTTAGAAAAAATAAATTTGGTGCTATTTGTAAGATGATTTTTCAATTTTCAATAATATTTAATTATTTCTTTTCAAAAATACTCATATTAAATCAACACTTTTTAAAATCTCAATAACAATTATGAGGGTAGTTTTGAAAAAATAAATTATTTAATGTACATTTTCAATTTCACTAACAATTTTAATTCACTTTATTGATGGACGTGAATTTCTTCAAAGAAATTTTACATACTGGATCGAAAGGAATGCACTAGTAACTGTCACTTTAACAAAATTGATTCTTTTTAAAATAATTGTCGTTTTAAAAAGTCGAGCCAGTATTAATTATTATTTTTACAACTTTATCTTTATCTATTATCTATTTATTAAATTAAAAGAGATACGTGGAGAAAAATAATCAATTACTATTACAGAAAAATAAGGGATAAAAATTATAAAACAGACACTAATTAATCGCAAAAAAGATATATTAAATACCTTTTTTTAGTCTACGTAGTATAATCTTAAACGAGAATTATAACAAAATGGAAAATACTCGTAGTATTCAGGAAGAAGGTAGTATAAACAAAGTCGAATATTTCGTATGCAGTGTGTTTTACAATTATGCATGAGCTTTAAGAAATGGTTAAATGTTGTAAGGATTTGTTGTATTTTGATTATAACGCTTCTATATAATCATTATTAAAAAGAGAAAGATATTGGAAGTGAAAAAGAGTGTGTAATAACTAGGGATGTGTTTGAAAAAATAACATTAATTATATATTGAGTTTTGTAAAAGAGCAATACATATGAAATATAAGACAAAATATCAATAAACACTACATATAAAAACACTACATATAGAAATCGATGGAGCAATAATAGTTGTTGAAGGATCAAATGCAATGAAAAAAGATTTTTTGAAAAACGTGGTTTTGGGATTTTCAGGAAGAATTCATGCGTATTTGTGATATTTTTTGATATTTCTAATATCAAAATGATAACAAATGTTTTAAAGAGAAAATTTAAGTTAGTAGAGAAATACTAGTATCCTTATTTTAAAAAATGACTTGGGCAAAACATAATTAATATATAAAAAATTTAAGCAATAATTATATTTTTTTTAACGTATGTGTTTTGTTTGAAACAGGATAGATAAATACGATAAACTGAGTGAATGGTATGTTTAAGTTACACATTAGTATTTCATCCGGCTCACAATAATGGTAAAAAATTTTAATTAAAAAAAATTAAAAAAACATACATTTAATAATTTGTCTAACTTAACAAATAATTATCAAATAATTAATTTAATGCAATTTGCATTTATCAATCGATTATAATTTAAAATTTGATATTTCTAAATTTTTTTATTAATTACTTTAAGGAAAACAAGTAGTACTCTTATTACTCCCTAAGGGAACTTGTTAAAATACTAAACGTGGTTTACTGTTATAGAAAGATGTGATTTTTAGGGTTTTCGAGAGAGTAATTAATATTAATTTATGATTAATTTATCATTCTTAGTAACCTTAACAAGTGAGGCTGAGACAGTATTAGAAGGGTCTTTGTGGTGCATAAGTTAATCATACTTCCTCCGGTCCTATATATAGGGCACATTCTAGAAAGTTTTCTTGGTCCTAATTATAAGTCACTTTATATTTTCTATGCATCAATTTTTCTCTTTTTTGCTCTTATAAATGATTTGACTATCTATGTGTTTTTTGTTGTTCATTAATGAGTATGAATTTTCCAAGAAAAGTTGATGGGGTAAAATTGTAATGTTACAATATATTCTCATAGAATTCATAAAACCAATCACTTTCCTTGGTATGTGTAATTCGGTTAAGTATGCCCTATAATAAGGACTAGAGGGAATACTTTAAATATAAATTATTTGTTGGATATTGAAACATTTAATGAATTAAAAATAATAAATATTTAGTTTTTCAATACAACTGGTCCTATTTGTAAGACCCTTCTAAGTTTTTATTTTGGTTCTATTTATAAGACATTTTTTCAATTTTTAATAGCATTTAATTACTTTTTTTTTCACAAACACCCCTATTAAGTCAACACTTTTTGAGTTCCAATAATAATTATAGGGGTAGTTTTGAAAAAGTATATCAAATTTTCACATTTCCAATGCCACTAACAAATTTAACCATTTTCTTTGGTGGGTGTGAAAAATCTCAAAAGGGTCTTATAAATAGGACCGGAGGAAGTATCAGTCCTATTTATAAGACCCTTTGGGATATATTTTGGTCTTATTTATAAGATTCATTTTTAATTTTCAATAACATTTAATCACTTATTTCCACTAACAACCATATAAAGTAAACACTTTTTAGAGTTTCAATAATAATTATAGGGTTAGTTTTGAAAAAGTATATTAAATTTTCACATTTTCAATGTCACTAACAAATTTATCCATTATCCTTGATGGAAGTGAAAACAATTTCACTAACAAATTTATCCATTCTCCTTGATGGGAGTGAAAATCCAAAAATAGTTTTATAAATAAGACCGAATGGAGTATTATCTCATTCATGAGATACATAAGATAGAAAAACTCATGAGAATTTTGATTTAGCCATGATCCCAACTCCCGAGGCTACGCGTTAATTGATTGATTTAATAGGCTGCGCATTAATTGATTTAGTGATTTTGCTAATTGTACTTTAGCGGCTGGGGCGCGTTATTTGATAAAACGAGTGGATTAGTGGGAATGGATTACCATAATTGATAACGGATAGCCACTTAGTATTATGGCTGTAATTTCCACTGGATATCAAATGAATCGAGGGTCTTCAACCTAGCCTCATAATCATAAGTTCAGGAAATGCTCCTGAGTATCAATTAGTACTAGTACTACTCCGCCAATTTCATCCAATTTGGTAGGTAGTGAATAGGCATGCTTCTTAGCTAGCATCTAACACTATCAACGTCAGTTAAATAAAATCTTCAAATTGGATAGGGATAGGGCTTCCTGACCATGCATGCATGGGTGACACACGTTTAATGTTTTCTTGCAAGCATAGTTGAACACAAGCAAGCGTGAGACTGCTTACAAGTCACTCACTCAAGTTGTAATGCAAAATCACAATCATGAGCCTCTCCGCTAACTTCCTCGACTAGCAATTGTAGTAATCACTTACTCCTACTATTGTACTATCGAAATGAAAAGAAGGGTATTTTTTTTTAAAATTTTTTATTTTGTTTATTATGTGATTAATGTCTGCTTATGAACTTTTACTGAAGGCGAATGAAAGGAACTCACTAGAATGTAACGGACTCATAAAAAAACACTAATCATTGTTCTCTATCGATCTGTTATGAAGTACAGGAGTACCCAACTTGGTGATGGCTGGAGTTACTCTTGATCCATAAATTATTAAAATGTTTAATTCTATTTACTTATGGAAGAGTAGTGGGCTGTTAAAATTTTTTTTACGTCCATTTATTGCAAGACTGAAACGAATATTAATTGACATTTATAACCATTTTTTAATGAAATTTTTAAACCGTTTCGGTAAAGAGATGGTAAGTCTATTTTTCTGCCCAATTTTGTTACTCTGTTTCATTATGTTTGTTCTTTTAGTTTTTTTTTTTTTCATATTGTTTGATATTTTACATTTTCAATACATAAACATTTTTTTTTAATTTTAATCTTTCATTATTTTTCTTACTTCTCATTAATTCTACTTTTATCATCTCTCTCCTCTCTAAACCACCATACATTAATTAATAGACACACTTACTAATAAAAATTAAATACTACTACAATTTTCAAAAAGGATTAAATAGGGGCATTTTGGACAAACTATACCACTGAAACGAAAATTAAGTACTTACAATAATTAACATTTTCTTAATTTGTGTGCCCAAATCTAAAAGGACAAAACATAACGAAACAGAGCGAATACAGTAATACTAACTAAGTAGTAGTACTAAATAATACCGCAACTTGATAATACTAATACGTAACCAAAACAAATGGATTTAGGTACTGCAGATTTCTGAAGAGGAACATAAATGGTGATCTCTCTCCATGTGAGTGTATGTCTTTTTCTTTATACTGTAGTACTCTTTTTGGGACATTAACATGAATGTCTAGAAAAAATTATTTTGTGTTCGATGAAATATTTTTGAGTGTGAATGTGTCTTATACCGTATGCCAAATTTTAATGAATGTACCCTTACTACAAATGTGACTAAAATATCATCATCATATATTCTGAATGTTTATTAGAGCTCTCACTTTCTCCACTTGTCTTATTTGAACTTTGAAGACTACATGACCGGCTACGTCTACAAACATTACATAACCAGTAACTCCACGTGCCCAAGGCAACAGTACTTCCTAAATTCTAGCTACTCAGTGCTCTAACATCGTAGTCCATCATACAGATAAAAAATTTGCGTTAGAAAACCCAAAGAACTTGGATGAAGTAAAGCATCATTTTGCATTGATCATGATTTATATGCAATACAAAACTCAATCTGAAATGTCCAGTCACTCGCAGGAAGCACATAACACAAGCTCTGGTCAAGCAAACAGGAAACATTTTACATCTTAAAACACAACTAAGACCAGCAGTAACTACAGCACTCAAGACCTTCCCCTTTGGCCACGGCCGCCACCACCTTTTCCCGCATGATGCTTTCCGCCACCACCTAATGCCCGGTTCACATCAGGTTTCAATTGCATCTCCTCTGGCAAGGGAAGAATATGATCCACACATTTACGAAAGCTAAAATCATCGGTCGATCCATCCTCCCTGATGAGGAAGAAGCACCTACTTTTCCACGTAGGATGCTTGCGGACTTGGAAAGCACGGATTCCTCCACTGATCTTTTGATCAGGATCTGTATGGCCATTTTTGAGCAATTCCAGCAGCATTATATGTTCATACTGCAACACAAACGCAAAGCCAACAAGAACTAAATTCAGGTTGTGGCTAATGCATCATAGAGAATTCAAGAGAGGCTGATGAGACAACACACAAAGATTAGACTGTTAAAATTAAACCCCAATCCAAACCTTAAAACCTTTGGTTGCAATGAATTTGCATGCAGTTCAATCCTAACATGTAGATATATAAGTGCATGTTTGGAACAAATTCAATTTTGGTCAGAATCGATTCTTCAATGCAGAAGCTACTCTTATCAGCGTTGGAAAAATCAGTTTCGTCACTATTCCAAACTCATGGTGGGCAGTTTCCAATTGCCACATCTACGAGGCATTGGAAAGCATTTCACAAACCTTTGAATTAAAATAACTGATTTAGCACTATGCTTGCAAAGTTGGTGATTGAATTGAACCTTGAAGTAGTTCTATAAGATTTAATGTACAGAGACCACAGCTTTCAGGTGAAAACAGGGCAAGGAATGCTCAAATTGTGTTCAGAAGACAAAATCAATCAAAATTCAAAACAAAAATGGATACAAAATAAGAGAACAATATTATTCAGATGAATAAAACAAAGCACATCAACTGAATTTGAATCACTAGCTGATGAAGAAAGTTAGGGGAATGAAATGGATAACCTTGTTAACATTGAGAAAAGGAGACCAAGAATGGAGAAAATTGTAGAAGTAATCAAACATGTCTATGGAAGACACGAAATCTTTGAGCCCCAATTTGACGGGAGCTGATGGAGAAGAAGGCTTCTTCTCTTCTACACTCTGCTCCTCCTCGTTCTCCACCTTCTGCATCTTAGAAGTTGCACCGTCATTCACATTGTCTTCCTCCCGAGCCCGCTTCTCCTTCGATTCCATGTCCATTTCTGCGGCTACTCAAGGTTTAGCTTAAACCCTAGATTAAAATTCGCCTAAAACATTACAAGTCCTGCCGTCAAATAACTTTAATTTATTTAATTACTTATTTTTAGATGGTAAAAAAAATTAAAATATTTATAAATAAGTAAATATTTAAAAATAATACTAATAATATAATATTACTCATCCAGTTTGAAATATAAGAAAAAAAACACATATTGCTCTTAATTTAAAATATATATATAAAAAATTTAACTAACTTTCTTAAATTTTGTTTTCATTCTCAGGATTACTTTCCTACAACATTTCTAGAAAGTGATCATCTCATCTAATTTTTGTTTCATTTTTAATGTTATTTTTTTAAAATATCTCTATTTTAAAAAATTAAATATAATCAACTAACTCCTTGATAAATGTGAATTATATATTTTTTTTAATATTATATAAGAAGACATATAGACCAATTTATATAAAGAAAATGGATATTACACTCACTATCGATTATTAACTCATCATCTATTATTCATTTCTTAATTATCATTGATTTATTTTTAGTAAAAGTAATTATTATACAAGAATCAATAATGATATATTATCGATGTAAAAAATTTTACATCGTGCATACTCATTAACATTATTTTATAAGCTTAAGTTTTTTAACCACGACTCGTGTTTAATATCTATTGCAGATTTGCAGTATTGCTTGATAAGCACAAGACAACTATGAACTAATGCGTAGGGTTATGCAGCTAAGTTACTCTTCCACTAATATTTTTGTCATATTATTGAATTTAGGATCAAACTCAAAATGTATATTTCAAGGATTCAAACCTTTTTTATTTGTTTGCTACATACTGTTAACTCGGTTAATTTTTAACTTAAGTTTTAATCCTTGAAACATGCATTTTTTATTTCAATCCTAAATCTCGAAACTTCAATACATTTCAGGTAACATATTATGTGATTCTATTGTTATGTCAAAACTCAATTGTTTGTACTTAACGCCCAATCTTCATACATACCTTGTTCAATTTCAGAACTTATCATTCACCTGCCTTGTGCTGTGTGGGATCTATAATTGAACACTAGAAATGTTTGCCACATAGCAAAATCAAAGCTTCTTCTTGAATCTAACATTTATTCTGCATTTTGGACAGCGCTCAACAGTCTTGGTTATTGTTTAGGTTTGAATGATCAACAACTTTTGCCAATCTGCCATTCTAATTGGAAGTTCCTATAGCTGGTTAAAGTTATTAGTTACTATATGCTTATAGTTATATAGTATGGCTCAGACATTTTGTATTAGACATATGAGAATTCAATATAGATTCACCACAGGGTCACTGCACTGTTTCTGATTGTTGTCATTCATATAAGTTATGCATTTGTATGTCATACATTCATTTTCTACAGGATTTTAAAATTTTGAGTTTGTTGATCAGTGATACAGCAGAATAGGCTCTGATAGCACTGTGTCCAGGTTATCTGCGGACAAATGTTACATTTTAATGTTGTCCTCAAAATATTTTCTGAAGTTAAAGCAAATTTCCCTAACTTGTCTTAGAGCTTGGCCTACAGTTTGGGCGAGGCTATTAGTATTACCATTTGCCTATTTACACTCTTCATTGACCAATAATAATTTTATAAACTAAAAATCTAAAACACTGATTGATTAGTGATGAGTGTGGATAGGCAATTTTGGAGTGTCAATAGCATCATCCCTGAATTTTTATTATTTATATGCTTCTTATTGATGAAGCGGTTTATTCTAACATCAACCACTCTAATTTACTATAATTGCTATGCAAATGCAGCTACTCTTTAACACTGATATAGGACACCCTGAGGCCTCTAAGCAGATAAAGGGAAGAAATAAGTAATATTTTGATATTTTCATCGTAGAAGTTATTTGATTCTTCAACAATTGCCACTCTTAAAAATTCATAATGACAAGCTTTGATGCATAAATGAGGCCTGCAGCATGGTAGAGGTAGACCATGGTGCCTTGAAGTTATAAATTTTGTTTTTTTGGTAATCTAGTTTCTACCTTCTGTTAGAATTTCAAGTTTTACTTGGTGGTGGTATGATTTTTCCTCACTTATTCATGAAGCCATGCACTGCGTTTCTTTATTTCTTTGCCTGCTACCCTTTTGGAGTTGTTTGTTTCTTATCCCCTGACTTTACGTCTATGCGTACTGTTTGTTTCTTTGTTGTGAATCCCTATACTACAGTTCAACCCAATTTTCTCTGTCATACTTGGAAACTATTCATGCCTGCCCACTAGACAATTGACATCTGCACCAGATGAAGGCCAATCTTCTTTTATGTGTAGCCAGCTTATCTTATGAGTGTTTACTGCTCCCTTAACATTAAGATATTCAAGTGCTCGGTAGAAATTGAGCATTGTTGTACATCTTTACCCTTTTGTTGATCAATCACTGTAGTCAATGCTGTTGTAGCAGGAGACAGCAATGGAACCAGGACCACTATTACAGATTGCAGATTATACCGTTAACTTGTGATTTTTCCATTCCAATTTGATCTTGTTTTTTTTCTTGCTTTGCATATTCATTTCTATGTATTTACTTGTTTTGGCTATGTGCCGTACCCTCATGGGGACCCAGTGTCTATTGCAAGGTAGTCAAGACATGAAAGAAGTGTTGCTTTGTTTTCAAATAAGTTTTTTGGGATGGCACAAGCTCCATACCTGGTTTTTTAAAATTGATTCTTTTTCAAGATAGGGATAAGATAACTACTAGTATAATAATAGATGAAATAACTGATTTCCTATAAAGGAAATGAAGGTAGTGAACAGAGATCAGCATATGCAAGGTAGTGAATAAGGAATCATTTTGAACTCATTCTGATGGTACAATACTAATTATATGACCATTGATTGATCTGAAAAGCTGTATATGATGTTGAAGGATTAGTTTGGAAAGCAACAGTTCATTTAATTCTTTTACTTTTTTTGCCTAAAAAAAATGGTTAGATATATCTTTTGCTTTAATATACTACAGCTCTAAAGTGGTGGGTCAGAGAGAGTATCTCAGTAGTTGAATAGTCTGTCCTTAGAACAAGATTTATTCCATCCCCCTCCAAGATTCTCTTTTCTTATTCATGGTTTATTTCATGATGAAATATATCAAATTCCTTTGTCTATTTGGACCATAAATTTATGAAATAATAAAAGAAACAGAAAGAGGGTAGCAAGAGATAGGAGGATAGTACATGTTAGAAGCAAGAAAAATAAAAGAAGATGACCAGATTTAGAAGCTAATGGACGTTTTCTTTAAAGCTTTGAATGGGCAATCCAAAGAGAGGTAAGAAAAGCATAAAGGAAGTCCATTAAGCACAAGAAACTGAGACTTCAATTTTTGTTGCATGGAGAGAAGAGCTTGGAATTCTAAAGATAGTTCGAATAAAGAAAGTGCTGAGAACATAAAAGACACTTATTGGTTGGTTTGTTTTTTTGTTTTTCGGGAGTGATTGCTATTCCCCACCCTCTCCCAAAATTCTCTACTTTTAATGGCTTTCTTGTCTATGCTGCATTACAATCCTGAATGAGTCACCCTTGTTTCTGCTAGTCATGTCACCAAAGCAATTGGATTCACGCCTCTTGCATAAATAAAGCAAACTATATTAATTTTCCTTTTTTTTTTCCTTTTAAAAAAACCAGAGTATTGTTAACTGATTTAATGGTGGTAGAAAATGTAATATTTTGCTGTTTTGGATGAAAACAACTTTCATATTTTCTTTGCACATAGTATTATTTTAAGACAAAACTTGGGTAGAATAGTTTGGATGCTTATGAACTATGATGCTCCTTTTCATTAACATGGGAAACATCTCATCAATGAAAACATGACATGTGTAACTACTAACTACATATATGTTCACAACAAATACCCAAAGAATTATACCTAACTTTTGTCCAATATTCAAATGGGTTGAGTTTTAAATAAAACATCTAAAAAAAGTTTTCTCAATGATAAAATAAACTTAGAAGGCTATATATTCGATATTTCAATTAAGCAATATGCACATCTAGCTAGCAAATGTGTTCCGGATAAGACACAAGAAGGACATGTCAACAAGTTCAGATGACATGGCAGGTAAATAAAGTGTTCAAGGCACTGAGTTCGGTCTTTGTTTGGTAAAAAAGAGCAAGGCAAATGATAGGGATGTAGGGAAACTGAATGAAAAGATACTTGGCTTCCCAAGGATATTGTTCCAATGAACTTTTATTCAAACCTGTCAGTGTCTTCTAAAACAGCCTTATATATTTGCTTCTATAGCATGCTTATGATTGAGGTGAATCTAAACATTCCCTACACTTGTGCTTTATGCTTTTGGTCTTCCAAGTCCCATAGAAGATAACTTGCTGGCATGAGTAATAACAAATAGGGAAGTTGCAGCATAAGACACATTACCTTATCTCCTTCTTTGCTTCAAATACACAAGTTTCTGTCATTCTAAATTTCCCCTTATCACAGAAAAAGAACATGAGTCTCTTGACTTATAGAGGGTTCTTTGTTTTAGTTTGTGTTGTTGGGTTTTTAGCTTCTCAACCATTTAAGGTTTCTGCCCTGAGAAGCAAGGATCTCGCTTTGAGATGGGATGAGGGACAATTGCCATTTGTTAGAAGCTTTCGTATCCTAAAGGCTGTCACAACGGAGGACTTGCAATCAAAGCTGGAGTTAGCCCCTGCACCTTCAATAACCTTTGATCCTAATCAATCAAACAAAAGAACAGTTCGAAAAGGATCAGACCCGATCCACAACAGATGTTGAAGTGCTGTGGTTATGTCCAGCTACTATGCTGAGAAATGTTGACAAGAGAATTCCCAATGCAAAGACAAAATCATTGTTCTTTGCTTCCTTAAAGGTTTCTAAAGGAGGTTGGTTGGTTTTCTATGTTTTCTTTTTATATTTTAGTTTTACTTTGAGTCTTTCTGTCAGCTGAAGAATTGCTGCAGCCGAAACTCCTCTTTGAGCCAGCATCGTTTCTAATAGAGTAGAGAAATTATAGGAATTGATCAATAGCTGGATAGTTGATGATCTTGTAAGTTCTTAAATACAGAATATAGTGCATTTTATTTTTTTTACCTGAAAAGAAGATATATATATATGGATTTTGCTCTATTGTTGCTCGTGCTTGTTTCTTCCTATAATCTACTCTTGGAAATTAGGAAACACGCATTCGTTGAAAACAAAACATGTGGTTATATGTAGCATCGGACTAACTTTCCTAATAAAATTTAAATTTAATTGTCAGGTTTATTGCTTCAGACTTCAGAGTGCATGAGACTATGAGAGTTTCTCTTAATTCAGAAACTCTTGTTCCTGCATAATCATTTCATTCCTTTTTGTATTCCATGTATGCCTTCAATAAAATTAAGATAACGTTGGATCAAAGTGCAAAAAGTTTCTCTTTGTTTTCATTCCATACTGCATTGGACATTTAACTTACACATCAATGGCTGTTAAAAGAAATACTACACAAGGCATGGGAAGCACATATGGTGCTCATCAATATGATAACTGCTCTGCACAGGAAATAGAAAATATTGAGATTGTTAATAATTTTAGGAGAGTTACCACTATGTTGCAGACGTGCAGTACCTTTATCCAGTTGTCAGTAGATGACAGACAGTTGGTTTGCTGTTTCATGAATCTCCATAAAATTAATATGCCAAGAAGAGAAGAACAAACCTATGTTATATATGTACTCTTGTATTAGTTGTACTTGATTTGAAAGAATATAGTGGAAAGGGAGAGGAAGGATCTTGCAAGTAGTAGCAAATAAGAATAATCAAGACTGTGCCTCTCCCATTGATATGTTGAATATAACTAAAGTCATGAGAAGACTCCACCTTAACAAAATCTCAGTATTTCAGTCTGTCTTAACAAGCTAAGATCTCTGATATCTATTCTTCCTGTGCAAATTGAACTGCACCAAAGATATCTTATGTGATACTTCCTCCCAAATCATATTCACTGCATCCCCAGGCTGGCTTGGATACTGATACTCAAAGTGCTGTGTAATCTCCTTTAACCTGTTCCACATCTTGGTCCATTGTTCTGGCTTGATTGAATGGAGGAGATTCAGCAGGTAGCCTTTTCTTACAGCATCCGAAGCGCGGAAAAATAAGCTAAATTCTGAGTAGTCCAAGACATCTTCAAACGGTAGCTCAATTTCGTCACTGATGATCACAGGAACACAATGGCTCACTATGGCATCAAAGAGGCGATTGGAGGATGGGGTATCTCCAGCAATGTTTAGGCAGAATTTGGATACAGCCATGCCCTGGCCTGCCTGATTAATCCCGTTTCTTTTGATGCTTCCAAATGCAAAATGCACATCCTTCTCATCTTTGAGGAGATAATATAGCTCTTGGCGAATAGCTCCTCCCTGAAGAGTTTCAACATGACAATTAAATGAACTTAAATAAGTAAAAATTTATCTGGCAGAATAAAATTAGCGATAATAAAATCGGTAATATGATATAACTATATAAGGCAGCATAAGATCATATCACTTCTCACTGCTACGATTATACGAAAAGAAACCATGGCAGTATTTTTTTTTTTTTTTGTTTAACAAAGTTCCTAAGTCATTCACCCAATCTATGCCTGTAGATGTAGAAATTCAAACTGCTTTCTGCCTTGGTAGCATGAAAATGTAATAATTTCATGCAGCACTTTAGAATTGAAGGATGAATCTTACTACTGAGCTAAACGAATGCCATTGTGATGGCAGTGCTGATATCAAATTTATTACAAGCATGAAGTTGTAACTTCTAAATTCAGAAGCTAATCTCACCTTCACATCATGCCAATCAAGCATGCATTTTAACTACCTTAGATGCCTATAATCAATTACCAATTAAGCATAAATCACCAAATAAAACAGGGATTTTTTTTTTACTGGTCAATGCTAATGCATTAAAGAGATAACTTGAGAGTACCACAAACTTACATCTTTCCTATATATGGCCCCTTGGAAATATAGCAGCGTGGAACGTTCGTCATATGATGCAGATTCAGCTCTAGGTATGGTGACTACTAGATGCCTATATGGCGCTATGATATCTTTCTCAATATTTGCTATTTCAAAAGAATACCTTCCAAAATCTGCAAGCACAAACATAGCAGAGCCCAACTTTCTTCTTGCAGCCAGCAAGCTATTAGGATGGTGAGCTACAATTAGATGATCCTTCCCTCCTGAACGTTTCCATTCTTCGCGGCCCAATAGGAACTGTACCAATCTGTCTTGCAACATTTTGTTAATGCTAACTTTTTCCTTTCCATGAAGCTTGGAATGCCGGTTGTAACTCAGAGATGAGAAAAATGGGACAAAAATTAAATCTGCTTGACTTGAGTTGTGCACTCTGATTGCGGTGCAAGGTCGGTTAACTTTGGCAATGTTTGATGACAGAAGATCAAGGGTGAGCCAGTATTCCACGCTGTGCTGTAAATTGAGTCCTCCTGCATATGGTGGGATGTGTTTAGGGTTATTGACATTTGGCCATGTTTGATTTACACTTCCCTTCCAACCCAATAACCCAAAGTGAAATTCTGGTGGCAATTCATACATGAATACCCTTAAGAGAGGGTTAGTTTTGTGACATGCCAATGTCATATTCCTCTGATGCCCTACATAACTTGTTTTCTGACTTGAATTGGAAACCGGACATTCTCTTTGTGATTGAATTATTAGAGGCTGAGAAGGGAAGGGAGGAAATATATTTTGTTCCCTATTGGAGTTGTTGGGTTTGAAGTAAAGTGAAGTGTTATTGAGAGGAATTAGCTCTAACACTGATCTCGGAATGAATGAATGATTAGTCGTCAAGTGTAGGAGAAAAAGGGAAGAGAAAACCAAAAGGAACATGGAAATAATCATAAGACAACATATAAATCTAGAAGGAACCATGCTCATGCTCTTGTCAGACATTGTTGAGGGACAAAGGAATGCAAATTTGAGGGGATTCAACAAAGAGAAAATATAGATAGATATAACTTGTTTACCAAGTAAAGGCAGCAAGGTTTCATATACATTAACAGGTCAAGCCCCACCAATAGGAAAGACAGTATAATAAGAGGCTGCAGCGAATGGAGATAGCATCATAATTCATAAGGTAATCCAGTTAGAGGAAACATAAAAAACTGAAACAATAGAGTATGTGAAAATAAAAATTAAAAAAAGAGCAAGGATGAAGTGGTTAAAGGGTTCAGTCCCCGGTTACCTTCCAATTACTTCATTAGTATCACCATGACCAATCACACTACGCTTTTATTATTGTATCCTTGGTGTGTAATAAGGGTATAGTGAAGGATATACAAAGACTAATTCTTTTCTGAGACGTAGAGATAACGAAGTGTGATTATCTTTATCAACAATTATCTATCAACCTCTAGAGCTTGTTGGTTAATAACTCAACTACTATCTATCTATGAACCTTGTTGTTTAGACGCCCCTTTAACCCAAAAAATAAAAAATAAAAATCTATGAACCTTGTTGGTTAAGAAGCTCAACCATCAACCTCTCCTTCCCTCTTACTGCTATATGGCTTTTAATAGTAATTAGCCATAAACCCTCGCGTGCCTGACAATTTTATTTTAGTAGTTATTAAAGACTTTTTTTTTCCTCTTTCTAAATAAAAAAACCTTTGCAAACTTCGTTTTAGTTTACCTGATAAAAAAAGTTTTTTTTTTTACTTGTGAAGATTTTACAATTGATATTTATAACGTATTATTAGATCCCGTTAATTTTCATGCTAAACAAAGAATATTTCACCATTTGAATAATTTATCTATATGAAAAAATATAAATTTTAATTTTGGTTAAAAAATTGATGATCATTAGACAAAGAAATTAGACATAGAAGAATGGAGAAGTTCTAGGATTACCATGTTTGCCATACCAAGAATTTGTCTTGCATACAGGACAGGATGAAGTTAGAGTAGGGTTGGTAAGGCATGCCATATGGTGAGTGCCTAAATAGATGCAGGCTTGAGCTAAAGAAAGAAAGGCCCATACTCCAACAAATATGAACTAGTCACTGATCTGGGTTTCTAAAAGGGTTCAGCTTTTTGCGCCCAAAGTCGACTTTTTGGGCCTCATTTTCATTTTCAAAGGACTAAAACGCCCCTCAGTGTTTTATACTTCCGATATAATAGAATCGGAAGTGAAATTTCGGTAATGAAGAAACGGAAGGCATTATATTCAAATTTTCGGTTTTGCTTAACCGGAACATTGAATCCGGTTTACTAAAACCGGAAAAATTTATTCGATTCAGGTTCAACAAAACCGGAAAAGTTATAAACTTTTAATATACCCAAACTGCCCCTCCGTGTTTCTACTTCTCCAAACCGTTTCAACTCCTTCTTCAACCCCATTTCTATTCCTCTTTCTCACTTTCACTCACATTCACTTTGTCTCACTTTCACTCAAGCCACGCTTTCTCTCTCTCACTGTGACGGTCTCAAGCTCTCGATTCACTCTCTCACTCTCACGGTTCACATACGGTTGAGGTAAGTTGAAGCCCTTTCCTCTTTTGTGTTGTTTTGATTTGATGTATGTGTGTTTTGTATCCCTGTCCTTGTTTTGATTTGCTGTCTTTGTTGTTTTGGTGTATGTTTTGTTGTTTTGTTGTGTGTTTTGTTGTTTGTCATCCATGTTCTGATTGATCCTTGTGTTGATGTTCGTCGTTGCGTCCCGGATTTGCAAAACCAAACCCTAACTTTTGAATTTTCCGATTTTGCAGATTCGAAATGACTTCCGGTTTAGCAGAGCCGGACATATGCCGGATTTGCAGAGACAAAATCTTTCCGATTTAGCAGAGCCGTAATGAAGTAATAAATAGTGTAGTATTTTAGTAGCTTTGCTGATTCTTAGGTATAAAGATTAATAATTTAATTCCAATACAATATTGAGTAATTATTAATTCGTTAGATTAGTGATTAATAGTGTTTAGTTATTTAATTTTTTTAATAATTTAATATAACTTAAATTATTTGTTTAATCCTTTAGTACGGGTGATTAATCAGTACTAGACCCCAACCCCGTGCATCGCACGGGAGAAATACGAAATCGATAAAAGATTTCATAAAGTTGGAATTAATATTAGTTTTAATGTATTGATAAACATTTCACAAAGTTACAATTAATATTAGTTTTAATTTATTATTGAATAGTTATGAGGAATTTTAATATGAATAATTTTTTAAGTGTAAATAAAGTATAATAATGTAAACATTCTTGTTAAAAAATTGTTTAGGAATGAGTCGATTAATATTATTATTTACGAAAGAGTCGATAAATTGGAGTTGATCAATATTCTTGTATGTAATATTTTTAAACTAAAAAATTCGCTTTTAAAAAAAAGTGAATAAAAGTGTTTTTTGAAAAAGAAGTAATTAATGACATTATAAATCAAAAATAAAATTTATATGAATGACCAAAAAAAAATTATTTTCAGTAATTATTTACTCCTTCCGTTCCATATATTTTTTAATTTAAAAATTCGTTTTTTAAAATTTAAAGAAAAATCGGATTTTTTTGGTAAACCAAACCCGATTTGTACTATTTTTTAAAGTGTAATGCTATTCTTAGTGCAACAAATCTGATTTGTACTAAAAAAGAATTTCATGTACCTTAAAAAGGACCAAAATCCAATGCAACTTCATGCTTCTTCACATTTATTTTTTAGTCTTCCTATTCATTCAATAACTGATCCTTCAAAACAAGAAAAATGAAAGAAATAACATAGGAAAGTGAGGAACCTTTAAAATATTAAACTTTATTTATAAATGAAGTCATTTGAAAAAATATAGAAAATAAGTGTAAAATATCATAGCTTAGTAATTGTACCTATTATTTAAAACCGAACCCTAATTGTTGAATTTTCCAGTTTTGCAGATTCGGAATGACTTCTGGTTTAGCAGAGCCGGACATATGCCGGATTTGCAGAAACGGAATCTTTTCGATTTAGCAGAGCCGTAATGAAGTAATAAATAGTGTAATATTTTAGTAGCTTTGCTAATTCTTAGGTATGAAGATTAATAATTTAATTTCAATACAATAGTGAGTAATTATTAATACGTTAGATTAGTGATTAGTAGTGTCTAGTTATTTAATTTTTTAATAATTTAATATAACTTAGATTATTTGTTTAATCATTTAGTACCGGTGATTAATCACTATAACAATATATTAGTGTTACATCTAATCCAGACAGTTAATATTTTATTACTATAATATTTGATTAGCATTATATTAGATTAATTTGTGTTAAAAATTTACTTTAGTTGCTAATAATTTCATATAAGTTAGATTAATTATTTGTAATAAGTAATATATTAGTATTTTATATTTGTGATTAATTATTAGGGTGTGTTATTATTTATTTATATTGGCTAGTTGTAATTTGTTATGTATAAGTGTATAATTAATTGTTAACATAAGAATTATTTGTGATTTATGTTATTATTATCTATTATTATTTTCAGTGTTTTAATATTTAAATAGTATTTTGTTAGATTAATTTGGGGTAATAATTTACTTTATTTGTTAATAATTTATTAAAAATTAGATTATTTATTTTATATTATATAATGTTACTAGTTTTTATTAGTATTTGTTATTTGTTAGTGTTGTTTGCCATTAGATTAATTAATTGTGATTAATATTATTAGATTTATTATTTGTTTAATTTCACTAATCAATATTTAAATTTTGTTATAATTAATTTTCAGGTATGGTGAGAGTAAAGAATACAGGTAAGAGTGCACCTCCACACACGGCTCATGTTGGTATGAGGCGAGAGCGACCGACTGCTTCAGTGAGGAGGAAGCGGAAGGCAGGTGAGCTTGAGTCGTCATCTTCACAGGTGGCACCACCACCACCACCACCACCACCCCCACCCCATCAGTCACCACCACCACCCCCACCATCCCACCAGTCACCACCACCACCCCATCAGCCACCACCACCACCACCACATCAGTCGACAGCATCGGCAGAGCATCGGTCTACAGCTGCTCAGTTATCATCATCATCATCAGATTCATCAGAGTATTCTTCTTCTGGTTCGGAAGAAGAAGCAGCACCTATAGCAGTGGCACCTCCATTGGTTACATCTTCCACATCATACCAGGTTTCCACATCCGATGATGAATCAGAGGAGGAGGAGCTGCAGCAGGAGAATGTGGGTGATGTGTTAGGAGACGATCTTCAGGATGAGGAGATCGATGACCCACAGGACCGCACTTTGTTACAGTCCTATTCGGACCATGTTGCCAGTGATATATGGCAAGACAAGGTAAGTGTTTGTTTGTTTCTTTGGGTTAAATTATATTTATGATATTCAATAACTTTATTAATATTTACATTTCTTTATATTTCAAGAGCGTGGAGTGATTAGCAGATGCACTTCACGTCGATGGACTTTGCCATTGGTTGAGGAGCTGCCTGAGCAGGTGCGTGAGATAGTGCAGTGTTCCGGGCTAGTGCCTTTGGTTGGCTTGGTTTACGCTTGGGTGGACAAGCGACTACTATCTTCGTTCGTGGAGCGATGGTTCAGCAACACTCACATGTTCCATCTGCCAGTGGGAGAGATGACACCTTCGTTGGATGACGTGTCATCACTGATGCACATACCTGTGACTTGGATGTTTATTTGCTTGACGAAGCCGCAGCAGGATGATGGTGCTATTCTATTGAGAGATACGCTAGGGTTTCCCGAGGCCCTGGCACGTGCGGAGACACGTCAGAATCGGGGTGGTGCTGTTCGATTCACGGTACTTCAGGACCAGTATTATGCGCACGTAGCAGCTCAAGAATGGGTTTTCGATGCACGATGCTACTTATTATTCTTGGTTGGCAGCACGCTCTTTATAGATAAGAGCTTGACGTATGTTGGGTGCTAGTATATTCTCGCTCTGAATGACGTCGATGCCATTGATCAGTATGCATGGGGTGCCTGTGCTTTGGCCCACCTGTATGATGAGCTGTCGGACGCACGTAAGGCGTCCAAGAGGCAGCTCAGTGGGTACATGTCGCTGCTGCAGGTAAAGTTAACGAATTCATATTTTATTTAATTAATATTTGAGAAATTAATTATTAATTTTTTAACTTTTTTGTTTATTGCAGGCCTGGATCAATGAATATTTTCCTTATATTGGATCTGCCATTCATCGACGTGATTACGAGGAGAACATGCCCAGATTGTTGAAATGGGAGTATGAGGTCGCATCGCACAGTATGGACTATTAGTATCGCTCTCATCTCAAGGCTCTTACCATTGATCAGGTTAGATGGCAGTCGTACGATCCTAACCATCGAGCAGTATGTCCATTCGCGGAGGTTAGCTTCTTTTCTGGATTTCTCAAAGTGGGAGACAGGAAGCTAGCCTACCTATCGGAGCGTGTGCTACGACAGTTTGGATACGTGCAGAGCATCCCCCAGCACCTCGTACCACTCCAGGAAATTGGGAGGAAGTTGATTCTGAGTGAGCAGCATGGACAGTGCATGTGGTTGATGATATGGAGGAACCCGTTGCTTTCTTTGGAAGTAACTTGTACGCCAACACAGAAACACAGAGGGGTAGTTTGGGTATATTAAAAGTTTATAACTTTTCCGATTTTGTTGAACCGGAATTGAATAAATTTTTTCGGTTTTAGTAAACCGGATTCAATGTCCGGTTAAGCAAAACCGGAACTTTGAATATAATGCCTTCCGTTTCTTCATTACCGAAATTTCATTTCCGGTTCTATTATACCGGAAGTATAAAATGCTTAAAGGCGTTTTGGTCCTTTGAAAATGCAAATGGAGGCCAAAAAGTCTACTTTGAAGGCCAAAAAGCAGAACCCTTCTAAAATGGACAATGTTGGGCCTAATTTTTCTTTCAGAAGGGAAATTATTTTGACCCCAATTTTAGACCAACACCCCGAACTTCTGAAAAACTAACCAAAACAGTGAAACACAGTCCCTACTCCACTCCTCCTCCCCATTTCATAAAGCGACAAATTGTTTGTTTCCTCAAGAGTTATGGTTAACAAGTAGTACTACATAAGACATATGGGGTTTGATTTTGGATTGTCACCGTGATTGATAGCTTCATAATTAGGCCTATTTACTTTCCTATTTTTAGCTAGACTAATTGGACGAAGCTGCAGCATTACTACGTAGCAGTGTGTTGTTTGGGCATTCGGTGGTTATTACTGCCGTTTCCTCCTGTGCAATTTATAAGATCTTTTTGGAGGTTTTAATTTTCATCAAGGAAAATGATTAAAATTGGTAGTGATATTGGAGATGTGAAAATTTGATATACTTTTTCAAAACTATCCTTATAATTATTATTGAAAATCTAAAAAGGGTTGATTTAATAGGGGTGTTTGTGGAAAGAAATAATTAAACGCTATTGAAGATTGAAATGAAATTTTATAAATAAGATCAAAATAAAAACTCTAAAAGGTCTTATAAATAAAATCGGAAGGAGTATTAATTATGGGACAGGATGTTTAAAGGGATCTCCGTACAGCAGCAGCCGATGAGGAGAATCAAACAAAATTGGCCTGAAGTAGTCCAAATATTTTAAAGAGGCACCTTAACGTAGGCCCTATGCTATCCATGCCATATCCCATACATACAAAGCATAACCCCACTGCCCACAGGCACTGAGATAATTTCCCTTGTATACGTACCCATCCAGCTTTTGCATCTTTAATTTTGACAATTCATAGAAAAGGAACTCAAAGCCGCATTCACCCACTATCACATGATGAAATTGACATGTGCTAATACCTTATTTTCTTTTAATTTCATTATGAAACTCTCTTATCAAATGAACAAAACTCTAATAACGTACGTCTATGACTTGTAAATTTTATTCCATGCCATTTAAAATCTATTCATATCTGTTATATTTGCCTCCTCAACCTTAACTTCAATTTAAGCCATTAATATTTGTGCATGGGCAACCAGATTTGAAAATTACTGTACAAATAACTAGTGTAGTTGCAGTGATACTTTCTCATCAAAGTTCAATTTTAATT
The DNA here is from genome assembly GCA_037953625.1 of Crotalaria pallida. NCBI lineage: Eukaryota > Viridiplantae > Streptophyta > Magnoliopsida > Fabales > Fabaceae > Crotalaria > Crotalaria pallida. The sequence continues at coordinate 185,681,992 of CM075649.1, forward strand.
GAAGAGTTTAATTTATATGGAATGCCAATACATTATCTATTGTTTATTTGTATTATTTTTATTCAAACACAATAATCATAAATTCTTAGTAAAAAATTAAACCCTTCAATACACAACCTATTTTCTTTTCATTAAATAGCTAGTTAATTAAATTTTAAAACAAAAATGACCGGACAATATGCAAAATTAAGTCTTACATATCCCATTATGTTCGATCTATACATGAATCAAACATTATTATTCGGATAATCTTCTATATGTTCTACTTTTTGCATATGATATTTTATTTTATATTCTCCAAAGGAATTATTGGACATATAAAATATAAAAATAATTTGCTACGGTCGACTGAAATCAGTCCCTTTTGGTTGTCATTTGTTTCTTTTATGATGCAAATATATATTTAGAAAATATAGTGGATGGTAGAGCAGGACTCCATGAAGGGATGTTTATGCTTTTCATGGTTTTGTAATGAATGATATTCTCCAATTACTCATGGAAATAGAAGATGATAGATGAGCAAGGCAAACAAGAACATGCAGCAGTCTTATCTACCCAGACAGAGGGCAAACATCCATCCATACTTAATTATGGGCTCACATGCATGATTTGATCCTTAAACTTTTGCACTCTTGACGGTCCCTCCCACGCGAAGTTTAACTTGGTGGTTGGTTCTGTCTGTCATCCAATCATCAACTATGCATGTCCTTGAATTTTTTTTTTAAACGTGCAACTTTACGAAATTGAGTTTGTCATATACTCAGTACTTCTTTTATCAATTCTAATCCCACTCGAATTATGTTGATAATATATGTCATACTAAAATCCTAACTAGATATCGGAGGTTAGTCATGTGATATCATGTAATGCCACATAAGTGAAGACGGCTCTCCTCTCCAATCTTTTTTTTAATCAAGTGGCACATGGCTAACCTTCTATATTTAGCTGGAATTCTAGTTTAACATGTCAACAAAATTTAGTCGGAATTTGGTATATAACAAATTCACAAGTAACTTTGAAGAGTTAGATATTAAAAAGAAGAACATTAACCTATAACAAAATCACCCTAAAGTTTAAAGACTATATACATGGGTAAGCGCTTTTTTTTTTTTTAAATATCAGGCTGGCTTAAAATGACCCACTCAAAATGACCATATAACAAAATCACGTCAGGCTGGCTTACTTGGATTTATATGATAGATCATGTCATGCGTTTCAAATTAATAGGTCAAACTTAAGTTTTTAAAAAGTATATTTAGCTTAAATAAATTACTTAAACTTTCTTAAAATACTATATAGTCTAACATACCAACTTATATAATTTATTATATATATAACATATTTTTATTATTATTTTTTTTATAAATATTAAAATTTGTCGATCTACTTAATTGTAGGTTTGTTGGCCTGAAGGCCTATATATTCAAGTGTCACATATCATATTCTTGTGGTGTAGGTCTATTTGTAGATTCATTTTATAGGTCTCTAAATTATTTTTGTTAAAGAATTTATAGCTTGACTCATTTTTATTTTTTGGTATTTGACCTTAAGTAACTCCTTATTTATAGCATGACACATTTATATTGGATTCACTTTGCGTATTCAGATTAATCAACTTGCTATCGCAATTTCTAAATGAAATGACACCTCCCAGGAATTATTGCAATATGACAAAATTCTAGGCAGGCTAATAATATAGAATTTAGGACAACATAATACTTCAATTTTTATGGCCTATTATATGCATGTTGGCTTATTTTTGAAAGCTCATCTAAAATATACTTGTTAGATCGTTGACCTATTTAAAAGTCTTATTGTATAATACATTTTTAACAAAGATATTTAACAAGTAAATATGTCATTTTTAGACCAAAAAAATAAGCTCATTAATAATAATAAAAAAAAAAGTTAAACTTATTTATCAGCAAGCCTTGTCCGACGGCCGCCAAACCTATTTTCACCCCTAGCCAAATTAAAGGCGGGGAACGAGAATATTTTACCTTTTGGATAATAAGCAAATAAGTGAAAGAAAAATTATAATTATCACCTTATTTATTTGTCCCAAGAAAGAAAATACCTCTTTACAAGCTAATTATTGATGTACAAGACTCTCTCAGCATTTATCGAGATACTTAATTGATTATTTTTTTTCTCACATCTGCAAAATTTAAATTCATGATTTTGTGGACTATGAACCAATTTATCATCAATTGCATTGATCTTAATTCATAAGTATAAACTATAAAGCAACTAATTTTAGTTATCTATCTTAATTTGTATAATTCAATTACATATGACTTATAATAATAATCAAAGAGTGTTTTGGACCACTTTTTGTAAAAGAGGTTTAACAATAAATAATGAGATTATAGGGTTCGTAAGCTTTGGAGATATATGTAGAAGTACCAAATTCATGCCTCCGTGGCTTGGAGAGAACGGATGGAGCATCATGAAGAATCGTCGGGAGGATCGACCGGGGTGCTCTTTACCCATGTCACTGGTTTAGGGAGAATGAGAAGAGGAAATAGTGGATCTTGTTGATGAAGTGTTTCTCCCTTTTGGTATTGTTTCTGGTGTTTTTGGTTATTTGGGTGGCATGAATCCTTTTGCTCTGATCTAGAGTGCTGGTGATGAGGCGAGTGTTAAGGGGGTACTGAGGATGGTGAGAGCAAGAAGAATATTGGGGTGATGAGAGTTGGAATAGTTGAATTCTCCCCTGAGGGGTGTTGGAAGTCTTTTTTATAGAGTAGGTGAGGGGTGCAATGGTAGTAGGGCAAAACTTGGTCACTAAGTAAACTTAATAACCAAGTAAATTTGGTGATGACCAAGTCTTCGCTTCCGAAAACTTAATCGCTAAGTCTTAGGAGCTGTGCAAGTCTCCTCTCAACGGATGAGCGAGGCTAGCGAGCGAAGGGTGGGCGAGCGATGGGCGGTGAGCGAGGGGTGGTGAGCGATGAGTGGCTTTGTCCTAAGGTGTCCTAGGTCCCACAGCGTCATGGGTATCAGAGCGTCCCCGTCCCTTATCTATCATGAAGGCGCTTTATCAAGGCATGAAAGCCTTGTGCACTTTCCTCCATCCAAAGCCTTCCAAGCCACGTAGTCCATGAAGTTCCCAACTTAGTGGTGCCACCGATGTGCCGTCCTACACCGAGGCGGCATGGGTCGACTAAGTATCTTACTGTTTCACTTTTCGTCTTTGTTGCAATTATGATTATCTTATCTTTCCTGCAAGATTAAATTGTTAAATAAAGATTATGACCATAATAAAAAAAAGGGTCCAAACAAAGAGTAATTTTTACCAAACAAAATATTTGGTGGTTTTTGTCTATCTTCGGGGTCGGCCCTAGAGGCAATCGCTTAGGACCCGTGATAAAATGGGGCTTAAAAAAACTACATATTTTTAATTTAAAATTTTTAATAATCTAAAAATAATTAGATTAAAAATTAAAATGTATTTTACTACCTCACAATTTGTATGTCCTTTTATTAAAAAAAAAATTTGATGTTAAAAGTTTCACATAATCATTTTTTTTAATTAAATTTTTATTTTACTCTTACAATTTTCATGAGCATCTCATTTATAATTTTTAATCAAATTTTAATGTAAATATTTTACATACTCAATTTTTTTATTAATTACTAGAGGTCTTGGCCCAAAAAATCTCAATACCGGCCCTGCCTACCTTTAGCCAATTTCCTGTAGTAATTAGCATGCCTTTTTTTTTTTTTTTTTTTGATCCTTTTTAATTAGCATGCCCTTTTGCCTGTTAGATATATTAGCCTAAATATAAATGGCAATATAAATGACATGAGTGCGAATTTCCCTAACAATAAAAAAAAAATATATTTGTGAATAATATGTATGAATTTGTGTAAGTGTTTTCTAAGTCACATGATCTGCCTTGATTTTTGTGAGATATATGTAATAACCCAAAATTGAAGATAAAGATAACAAACAAATTTGAGATGGTTAATCTCCAGAAATTAAAGAGAGAAGATGAAAAACTAAACAAAAGAGACTTAATTCATTTCCATACCTCCAAGATGAAAGAACGTTCTAGAAATATTGTAAAAACTAATAATACTTATTTATTTAAACTATCTAATATTTATCCTACACTTTTTTTCCAAATGGGCCTAATAGTTGTCTTAATATTTAATAGATCCAATATCATTACATCTCCTACTCCTTCAAAATCAACCTTGTCGTCAAGGTTGGCAAAATGCTCAAATTTCCCCATCAGACTTAACAATGCTGTATATCAATTATTACTTGACCTATCAAAATAATTTTTGTCTCAAATATTGAAACGGGCTCCACCTCCGAGGTAACAAAATTTTGGTTATGCAAGTGGGTCTCCCCTGACATGTATGGGCTTACAGCACGGAAGAAAAGATTTCCTTTGGGATTGTCTTTATATTAGTAATGTGGAAATATGAGGCTCTTCCCATATGAAAGAAGAAAATCGTCAGCTTGGTCTCATGCGGATTCCATGCACATGTAATTGAAAGGAGAGGCTTCCCTTGATGTGCATCCAACAGCCCTTGTTGCAACTCAATTAATGGGACATTGGTTGTCTTCACTCACAAAAATCCCGTGTAAAAATTGCAGCTAAGGTGTCAAACCCATTTTCTTTTATCTCCAGAACTGATTCTTTGCTTGACAAAATTGCTGATCCAATTTTAGCCTTTTTATTCAATATAGCTTCCACACCATTAGAGCCTTCAAAAGAACCTTCTACATTAAAGCTTAAAAATGTAAAAGCAACCCATTGCTCTTTTTCGTTCGTAATTTTCGCACTAGAGTTGATGGGTAGTGGCGAAAACGGAGGTTTCCATGGCGGAGCTCGCGGCGCGGAAAGTGGTGTCCGCAGTGGCTTGCGATGAAGCATGAAGCTCTCTTTCAAGCTCTCGGTGTTCTCGTCAGGGGCTAAGTCTAGTGGCGGAGACGGCGGCCCCCATGGCGGATCTCGCGGTGTTCCGCAAGGGCCCGCAGAGATCTCTTTCTCTCTTCCTTCTTCCTCACCAGAGGCGACTTTTGTTGGTGAGCCCGTCAGATCAACTTGAGGCGGCAAGTGACGGTGCAAAATTTCATGATTAGAAGAGGCTTTTCTTTTCGGATCTGTGGTGTCTCTCGGGAAAGGAGGTTTTCCACTTGGGTTTCCTTGTGGTAGTGGAACGCTGAAAGTGATTTTCCTTTTTTTTTTTTC